>BPLT01000130.1:225000-1668701 GCA_019656295.1 Rhododendron mucronatum var. ripense | reverse complement strand
CTCTTTTCACATGAATAATATGCTAAACACCTACTAACCGTCATGTGTTTCACTATTTTTTTTTGACATAACTAGTAGTCTAAACACCTACTAACCGTCACGTATTTCACTATTTTTTCACACTACTAGTTGTTTAAACACCTACTAAGACAAATTTCACACATTTGATGTCAAGGATGGATTCAATGGTATCCCACTTTCTCCCTTAGCGAGTATAATAAAAATAAAAATAAAAAACTAACCATTACGAAGTATATATAAGGGGGAGCTAGTGCATCGCACTTTCTCCCTTAACAAGCACCACAACAAAACAAGTTTCACACACTTAATGTTAAGGAGGGATGTAAGGATATCCCATTTTCTCCTTTAGCGAGTATAAAAAAGTACTAATTATCAAGAAGATAAGTACTACGAAGTAATTAAAGGGGGGGGACCCATTGCATCAAACTTTCTCCCTTCACAAGCACAACAACAAAACAAAGTTCACACATTTGATGTCAAGGAGGGATGCAAGGGTATCCCACTTTCTCCCTAGAGAGTATAAAAAAGATTGACTATTACCGCAGTGACCGGCGAGAATGAGCAAAGGAACAATTCCCAAAATCAGCATGAATCAATCTGCGAATAAACAATATAAATTTGTTATCAACTATAAACAAAGACTCAAAGCGACATATAAAAGATCGGGATCAGAGTCGCACCACTAAATCCAGAATAAGCAATGATTATCGAAATCAACTATAGGATAAGAGTCATCAATTGTGGGTCATCAATACAAGTTATGCTTCTACTGAATAAACAAAACAAGATTGTTGGTACTTCACATATTGTTTAGAATTCCGTCACATTGTTGGTTCGGCGGAAGAGAATAAACAATACTAATTAGGAAACAATACATGTTAGGAATTAAGTAAGATATTTAGCCGCTATAGCGTATAGATGTAATACAAGTGACCCAGATTGTGTGGGTTTAAAGTTCCCAAGCTGTATATTACACCTAAGAGTGAGACAAGTTTGGAGTTAAGAGTCTTAGTTGATGAGAATCAGACAATAGTGTTCAACAGAGAAATCAGAGTTTTAGAGAATCATACGATTCAACTGAAAATCAAGCAGTAGTGTATACACAATTTTATGTTTCTACTTTCTACGACTAGCCATGGCGATTGGGATGGCCTCCGGTGACAGTGTAAAGAACATTAAGTTCGAACGACGATGGCATAGACAACGGCGAGTTTGAGATGCGACAGTAGTTTGAGAAGGGCTTTAGCGTTTTGAGCTTTGAAAACTTCAAATAAGAGGAATAGGGCTTTTTATTTATTTTTCTTAACCGTCCTAAAGGAGGCACGTGCCACCTCCCCCTAAATGTGTTGTGAGTTCTCAAAGAACTGGTTACGACCTATTTAGTACCATTCAAAATGTAAATGGACTTGTTGTGAGTAAACACATTCATGAAAACCCATGCTCAATGGCGTACACAAAAAAAGGACAAAATGATAATCGAAAAAACCAATATTGCTGTCAACCTCATTCACTATAGGCAAAACTCAAACAATATAAAAGAACAAATCTGAACCCAAAAAAATCTTATTTACCTCAATGTTCCGATGAACCTTTTAGGTAATGACCTGCATCAACAAAAAATCAAACATCAAAAATTGATTTAAAAACATTTCATACATAGACATCAGTACACTCTTTCAATTGCAAAAAGTTCAGGAAATCTCAATCCAAAAATAAACAGAATCCCTAACAGTGTTGCATATCAGGCCTTTTGGAAATCTCAATCCTCAAAATCAAAATCAGAAATGACACTAGGATAGTTTGTGAGACTTGACCTTTTATTAATCCTCCCCCCCCTTGTTATATAGATAGCAGAGTTGCAGTTCAAGCTAATCATAGGTGAAAGGACTATCTTGAACGAGCTACTGGCTTTTAAGTCATGCTAGAACTAACTTGTCTTTTTCTCTCTTTGAAGTCATGCTAGAAAAATGAATGTGGAATATTGAACTTTGCTCCATGATTCATGGAATGCGGTGGTAGTGTCATGACGTTTAAAACATTGTCTTTGTTGTTGTTATACTAGTTTGAACATATGGTTTTAGGCATGGTTCTTGAAAGTTGAAAGGCAGTGGCATTGTTTGTTTTTAACTACATGATGTAACAGGGATATCGCCTTAAAAAAAATTGGTGGCACCTAGGCGGGCTTGGCGACGGGTAGCCGCCCGACTGGCGCCAAGCACCATTTATAACACATGAAGACATGAGCAAAAACACATGGTCCCTACTTTATCATAAGCTCATATCCTTAACTACTATTCCAAATACTTGGTCAATCAATACAGAGATACAATAAGTGCAATGCTTCACCATACCAAAATGATCTTATGACTCAAAATCATCAAATGACAACCAAGTTCAACTCTGTATCTAATCAGATTCTCTTGTTCTGTCCAAATGTACAAAACTCAAAGGAACTTCTTCAATTCACTACTGATCTTTCTCCCTCATAATTCAAAATAAAGAAGGCCCTAAACCAACATTTTATCAACATAAAGCAAACATTGTTACATGCTTACATATCAATAAAATAGAATGTCTGTGTATGCGCTTAAAGGCTAACAACGCAGCTAGTGACTTGACGCCATTTGTTGAGGCATTCCTCGGGGTTAGTGTCGTTCGTCTTACATTTAAGGAAGGCAAATTTTATCATACGATTGGGTTTGGGGCCCGAGAGGTCGACGATGGGGATGATGTGGGGAGTTAGGTGGGTGACAGAAGACACGTGGGATGGAGGAGGTGAGGCCGGAGTAAAGGAGGCCTTTGACTCCTTTAAGTCAATAATATTCTTTGTGTTGTTCGTCGACGTTGAATGTCAAAGATGACGATGGATCGAAGAATGAACAAAAGTGATGGGGTTCACCTGGTGTGTCATGGAAGACGATGAGCTGCAACCATGAAGGTTCTAGAGAGGTCACGAACATTAGTGAGAAAGAACAGGAAACAAAAGTTAGAACCGATTTAATATGAATCAAATTTAGAGAAGGAGAAACTCATAGATTCAGAGAAAATGTTGATTGTTTCCGAGGGGAAAAGAAGAGAGAGAGAGAGAGAGAGAGAGAGAGAGAGAGAGAGAGAGATGTACCAAATTGCGGCAGCTGTCAATCGAGTAGAAGTGAACCAGAAAGGCACAGGACGAACCGAGAAACAAGGGGTCACATATGGT
Source organism: Rhododendron mucronatum var. ripense (assembly GCA_019656295.1). NCBI lineage: Eukaryota > Viridiplantae > Streptophyta > Magnoliopsida > Ericales > Ericaceae > Rhododendron > Rhododendron mucronatum. Next base: position 1,665,478 of record BPLT01000130.1, on the reverse strand, counting down.
TGCAAACCAAGGGAGATGGCCTACTGGTGGCGCTGAGGTAGGACGAACAAATGGAGCTTCTGTGAGATGGAGATGGAGTGGAGAACTAAGATTGTGCCAGTGTGAGAGACAACAAGAAATAAAAGTTATGCTTAGTTTCGAACTTAGGAAAAGTGATGGAAAGTGAGAAAAGAAAACTGGGAGAAAATGAGAGAAATTTCAATATTCACAAAACTTGAATTTTTTATTCTCTACAATCCTAACAATTCGAGGGAAAATTTTAACTTTCCTTTCTTTTCCTTCACTTTCCCAAAGTTCCAAACAACGCCTTAGGGTTCATTCGGCGGAAATGGATAATAGCATGAAATCAAAATATTTGGGCAAAAATATTGGGCGGGTTATATTTGCTGGGCCTAAAGGGAAGGGGCCTATACTAACAATTTATTTTAGCCCGTTACCAAAAATTGGTAATCCAGTAATGGTTCAACAAAAAGCGCCACTGAAGTCCCATTTCTAGTAACGTCTTTAAGAGTGTTAGTAGACCCCAACCGTTTCTAAAAAAAAACCGGTGGGAGATCACGAATTTCTTGAAGTGGGAGCAGCATGGTATGAACTAAGAAAACCAAAATCATAACAAGCAGGGATTGCTAGAGTGTTTCCGTATATATTTGTACATATAATTTTCAGCGTTAACTAATATTCAGCACTTGGCAAACATAAAATGCATACTTCATCACATCAGTGGTAAAAAATCAAAATTGCCCCATGTTATAGCTACATAGGAGATAGCAGAGACAACAATTTTTTTAATATCAAACATACAGCGAGAAGGTAACAGGAAACAAAGCCCAAAGCTTCGAGTGGACAACGGCCATACTGGGGAACACTCATGGAGTCTGCTATGAGTGGCAATCTGGTATAAATCCAACCAGTCAATTTGGAGAGTAGCACATGATACAAGGAGGAAGCTTTCATGCTCAAATTGCACGTTCTGATATGAATTTCATGCATTCCAATACTACTAAGAACAGGTTGGTATTTCTCCGTTTAAAAAATGAAGTTTGTCTTCCTCTCAACATTGGTCAACTATGTAGGTAGACTACACATTCAGTTGTGAGAAAAGTCATCACATATTTACCCCGCTCTCTTTGCAGTACTGGATTGCATTTTGGAGCACTGGGAAGGGACGTGCCACACAACAGCATCGAAGAAGGAGAAGAATGGAGTCCAACCTAAACGCATGGCAAGAGTTGGGAAGAATTAAGGTCATGCCTACCCCCCTCAAAGCAACCACTTTTAAAGTGATACAACTTTAGCAACCACCAATGTACTTTGGTAAAATGAAAACATGGATATACCCTGAATTTGTATCTTTTTAGGCCTTCCCTATTAGGTAACTTCAGATTATAAATCAACAAGTAATGCACTCCAACTAAGATTTGGGCAAACACATATTTTCAGTTCCACCGCAAGTGTCCATAAAAATCAGTTTATCAACACCTGCAGTTTTGCGTAGGCATGGACCTTAACTTCTCAAATCAATTTCATGATATACATTTTGAAGGTCTCCTCATCCCATACAAAAGCTCTAAGCAAAAAAAAACACCATAAATCAATTTTATTTCTCTATAACTTGTGTACTCATTAAAATGCAACCATCTCCAATCACAGACTCACAGTGAACTCACAACTCGACCAGGATAATTATTTAATATGTGATCATAAAAGCGTCATTTCTTATGACCGACAAATAACTTAAGAGGTTAAAAAAGTCAATGCTCATGATAGAGCAATGAAACTTGGTGTTTTGGAAGCATGCAACTCTAGTGATAATATTGTTAAGATAACAAATGATTCTTATCTGCCCTATTATGATGATCTAAAAGACAAACAGATTGAAAGTCACATGGACAAAAGAGTACTCACGTTATCAAACCCAACAATGTTCTTGTTCTCAAGGAAGAACTCAACTGGAGATTCTGCCAAAAAAAGAAGCAACACATAAATCAGTCCAGCACATTTTTTTAGAAGAGCAAAGATAAAAATTTGATCTATAGTTTCAAAGATTAAAGGGATCGAGATACAATGGCATTACAACGAGAAGAAAAGCATCCCAAACAAAGTCGGCATCAAAACTTGTCGACAATCATATGCCACTTTAAACCCAAGAAGAAAAAGTAGAAAGTTGACAATCACGCTATATTGTCACATGTGATCCGTTTTAACCTTCTTTCATTGTGCCAGAAAATATAGCTCTGCATCTATACTTTTGTCCCCAAACAGCTTGCCCCCACCAAAGTTTGGCTTCAGTTGGTTAATGCAAATGCCATATTTGTACTTACTAACTTGGTTTCCTTGTCCAAATGTTTCTCAACTGTGAGTCTACTTCTATAATTGCTGAAACCCAAGAAGAAAATATACAGGGTTTGCAAGAAGCCAACAAACTAAGGGAATGTAATTAGCAAAACAAATTTCTCTGTTAATTGCTTATCATTACCATTTCACTTGCACTAAAGAACTTGTAACTACTGTTAATTCAAGCTGCCAAATCATTTAAACCCAACAATTCCTCATCTATCCCAAATATATGCACAAGAAGCACAAAGTACCTCGCAGCATATAGACAATACCCCTAAACCTGTGACATCGTCTCGTTTGCTCGATTTACACCATTAGTGCTGTGGACAAGGGACTAAACAAGCAATCCTTGTATGTTTATGCCTACCTATCACCCAGTAAAAGCCCTAATCAAAAAGGAAAACAAGCAAACATTATCACCGATTAAAAGCCCTAATTCAGTAGACCCCTCACGATTTCAAGCAACCCTTGTACGAATATGGTTACATATATTTGAAAAGGCTAGGGCTTAGATCAGCATATATATATATATATATATATGGAGAGAGAGAGAGAGAGAGAGAGTTACTGGACTGCAGGGTGATGCAGAGGCGATGCTTTTAGACGTTGAAGCTTTCCGTTCACCTTTTTGGTGGATTCTTTTCTTTTTCAACTGAAAAATGAATCGAACCACAAGCGGTGCACGCCCACCCTGCAGGAAAGAGAGAGGGAGAGAGAAGCTCTACCACGGCGAGTCGGACGAGAGAGGGGTTTTCATCGAGGGGGGGTTTTGATTAAGAGGAGCGAGAGGAGTTGAGGGTGTCGCAACGGCGGTGTAGGGTTTGATCGTTTGAGACTTGAGAACTGATGGAGAGGTGGATGGGGGGAAGCGTATGAGTACGAGTTTAGAGTCTTTAGACAAGGTGAAACGGTGTCGTTTCATATTAGAGAAGCCTTGGCCGGTACAATATATTTTTTGGTCTTTATTCAAAAGAAAATTTACATTTATTTATTTAGCGTCAAACTTTTGTGACTTATTGATTCCTCTCAATTAGAGAAATAAGAAAAATAAATTATTTTGATCGAAACTCAATTTTTTGAATAAAGACAAAATTAAGTAAAAAGACAACTTTTTGTACTTATTTTTGTCTTCTTTAAAAAAATTATGAGTTTCAAACAAAATTTTATACTTTTCTGATTCTTCTTGTCGAAACAAATCAATTAATCACAAAAATTTGACACAAAATTAACAAATGCGAATTTTTTAAATAAAAACAAAAAATAACTTGCTATTTGACTTTTAAAGCCAAATCCTGCTACAATCATACTTCTTTTTATCTTCTTTCATCCCCCTGCCTCCTGGGCCACAACTAATGTGGAGTCTTCCATACTTATCATCCAGATAGTTAAAACATACTAGCTACCACTATCTTCTAGTTGTATCATCTAATTACAGAAATGATATGTCCCGTAAATAGTATTTGGATAAGTATCCAAGAAAATAGAATGCGTCGAGGAGATTCAATCTAGTTGTTATAGAAAATGCCACAATCCCACTTGTTTGAACGATGTTCAAACTCTTTTACGAGTCAAAATTGAAACCGTATCACAATCGTTGATTGACGAGATCGACGGTCGGCAACCGCACTACACGCTATAGTGCACCAGCTGCCCTATAGCGTTTCGCCATCCCAAAATTTTGTACATGCTTCTCCATTAAGCTGGGATGAACCACAAACCATTTGTGATTTGTAATAGTTGCCATCATCTTTAGAGGATGTTGACAAGAAAGCGTAACTTTACAACGACGAACAAACCACCAGATTTCAAGGCAGAATAATTTTGACAATTGGATTGCTACTCAAATAACCAAATCCACTAGGAATTCGTCCTTCAGTATTTCAAATATAAAAAACAGATGGGTTAACAAAACTACAGGATAATAGAAGACAAGAAATGAAAATAAGCAACCTTTGTAGCTTATGAAGTCCAATAGACTGTCCATGAGTTCAACAAGATGTTTCAAGGCCAATTCTTAAAGATAACTGGAGTGTACCAAAGTAATACAACAGAACCTCAGAATTCTACACCAAACAGGTACTCTTAGAGGGCAATTAGACTCCCTAAAAGTTCACAACATAATTCCAACTAACCTAAGGCAGAGAGAAGAGTATTTGTGGTATTATTGAAGTAAATAAAACCTTGTACCCCATGAACCATACAGCAAAATTAAATTCGACATGCATAACATAAACATGGAAAGGATTTCTGAAGTAGATGGACATATAGCATCCCTCGTCAAAATATGGAGAGGAATCAGTCGGTTAAAAGTGGAGATCCGCCGCAATGGACATCAGAGGAATCAGAAATCCTTTGCTTGAAGACAATGTAGAGCTAGCAGCAGCAGCAACATCAAAATTAACAATATGCTTCATTTTCTTTTTATCGGACTTTACTAGCCCTTCTTCTGGCACTTCAGAAATAGGACTCAACAGTTCAACTTCCCCCGGGACTGTGATATCATGGCTTGAGCTTCTGCCACCACGGATGCACTGTCATCTGTTGCATATAATATCTTCTTTATTGCGTCAACAACCTGAAAAAAAGAGAAAAATGGTAAATTAGCCCAAAATAACAGACATTTTCAGGACTATCAAGTTGTATCTCCAAATTGCTAATTTTAGATTTAAGCAAATTGTAAAACTTTACTGGTAAATTTTCAATCTGAGGACACTGGCACAATATCTCAATATCCCTTAGCTTCATAAAGTAGAAGTCCCTCTCTTTCTCAAGACTGTCCACTGACAACTTCAACTCAGTGATCTGCATTAACAATAGAGTTAACTCTCAGGAATGTCTTAAATTGGAAGTTTCACAAACAGCAGTTAGTTGCAAGTACATGTTCATCATAAGCAGGCCCTCCACTCGAAGAAGGTCTACTAGAGGCCTTAACAAATTGATTAGTTATGCGGATGTCATTCCTTCAACTATTGTGTGATGTCTGAGTTTTGGGAGCAGCTGCTCAAGATTTGGTTGAAGGCTGTGATGGTGCAGATTACTTGCGCACGTCTTTTCCTCCTTTTGAAGCCTCTCTCCTTTCCAAAGCATTGTAATTAACGAGGAAATGCATTTCAATTTAATAGTAATCACAAAATGCATTTCAATTTAATAGTAATCATAAAATATTCTAAGTATATCCAATGACAAAGACTGAACAATACATGACACTTGAACAAACAGTAGCTACTCTTGCATCAAATAATCAACAGTCGAGCAACACACGGAGCTTAATAGGAAAGCAACACAAAGTTCCAATTTAACAACCATGCATCACTTAATTGGCCATTGTTTAGAAATAGAAAATTTGATGACGGTAAATGAATTACATAGAATTCATAGTTTAGGTATTCTAACCTAAAGTACTACACTAAGTAGCATAGTTTAGGTATTCTATAACCTAGAATAAGCCATAAAAAACTGATACTGTATCAACACATCCTTAGTACTATGCCGGTATGCCCCGTTAGTGGCCGTTACAACTGAGCCAGTAGCAAAGGCAACACTATCAACAGCAGACAAGTCTAATGAGAACCACCTTCCTCCACATCCCAATTCACAACCACATATGTACGAATATCAAAGCAAAAACATCAAAATTGTTTTCCCATCTTTTTGAAGCTATGTACTACATTTTCTGTGCTAAATGAGCCCCTTAATTCCTGTGGTTTATGATAACTGCTGTCGTTTTGAATCTTTTTACTCCTGATCCCTCTCAACTGATGAAAGACTTAATACATTCTCCACCAGTAGAAAAGGGGTTGTAAACCCTAGTTTAGACGTCTTGATCGAATCCTAAAAAAGTGATGTCCACTCTCCATTGATATCACCATAGATCATTAATAATGTGCTAGATACGCGTCTTAACAAAGTTTCATACATTCAATTGAAGCATTGATTGACCTTAGTATAACAATTTAACTTAGCTAATATTAGTTTTTTCTTTTATTGGCCTACTAGGTTCCGGCTTCGTGCACAGCACGAATGTTGTGCTTGTTGAAGAGAACGGGTTGGAAAATGGTAGAACAATAAAAGAGGCTGCAGAAGAACAAGATAAAAGTGGAAACTAAGAAGAAGATAAAAGAGGTCAGAAAAGAAGTATAGTATGGTATGCTAGCAGCATAGTGGTTCAGCATTGAGATTTTCCAATTAGTGGCGTAGTTTAGTCAGGTAAGGAATGCCTTGGTAAGAGTATCAGCAAAATCCAATCCTTCAAGCATAATGCAATTCTTCACTGTAACATGGTCATGGTAATGTAGCAGCCATGCCATCCATGTGATGGCAGTAGATTTTACTTAATACCATGAAAGGATAGCAAAATAGCAGAATCATGATCAGCATTTTTCCAATCAGCGGTGTAGTTTACTCCAAACAATGGTGTAGCATATAGTGACAGCAGAATATAGCTGCAACTTCAAAATACTTTCAGCATTAACTTTGTGTTGGAAAAACTGGTTGCAATAAGATCCGTCATATGCGGTAGTGAGCAATAAAGTGTAGAAGTAGCAGCAGAGAAACAGATGCACCCCACTGGTACTAAGACTGTCTAATGGCTGCAGACACCACCCTGAAGGATACGAGACACAACAACAGCCATCCAAGATACCCCCAACTAACCAAAACCAACTACCCAAGATGTTGCCAAGAAACAATGAGCAGGTTTAACCCCCAGAGTGTCATTTGTTTTTGATGCAAAAAGCAATTCTTTACTTTAAAGTGTCCTCATCTTTCGAAAGGACCAGAGAACTCTCATTAAGTGTCTGGCTCCTACAGTTTCCTCTAAGCAAAAAAATTTTGAGTTTCAGATATTATAGAAAGTAGTTTAGAGTTTAGCTGATTACCTGCATATTTTATATGGCACATGGTATTTACATATGGCAAGGTAGTGTCATTCTAGGAAGCACTCAAAAACAAACCTCGTGCATATAAAAGAATAGTCAGTAAAGGGCAATCAATACAAGTGCTGTTATTACCTTCAATATGAGTTGCCCTTGTCAAAGAACTCGACCATTAAAGGGAACTCAACCCAGAATCGGGTACCTCTATCAATTGAAACAAACTACAATTCCATGGTGGCAGATTCGTTTTCCATTCGGGCTTTTTTCTTTTCCTTCTTCTTTGTGAGAGATTCTGAGATTCAGGTGAAAGGGGGAGTGTCAATTCGAGCTTGTTTTGGTTCAGGAGCAGGGGTGTGGGAACCAGTTAAACTGCCGTGTGTGTGGGTGTGTGGGTGAGTGAGAGAGAGAGAGATGAGTGGGGAACGTGGGTGAGTCTTCCACTGGAAGTGGAAATGCTGTGTGTAGTGTCATGGGCGGGAAAAATTAGAGGTTCGAAGTTCATCTCATTCCTTGCTTTTTCTTGCTCTCAATCTCAGCCCTCGAGCGACAGGTGCTAGTCAATCCGAACCATCCATTAAGCACCCAATAGATGTAGGCCCATAATTCAACAAAAAAAAACAATCACTCTTGACATACTTCAACCATTCCATACATTGAACTAAGAAAGTAGAAACTGTGAGATAGAGCGTGAAAGGGTAACACATTTACCTTTTTCCTCAATAAGCAATGTGAAATCACAATTCAACGATCATAGGTTTGATGTGGCCATTGGGTGGCAATCAAACTACTGAAATGGTTATTACTAAAACTTGATAAGCAATGTGAAACAACAATTCAACTCTCAAAGTCATCAGTATTTAAGAGGAGAACGGAAAACTGAATAAACACAGAGTAAGAAATACCAAAGTCCTTGGGGACACGAAAACGAACCACCCCAAGTAGTATTTAGGGGGAACACTGAATCAAATAAGAGAGCAATTTGAAAAAAGAATAATTCATATCCTCCAATACTACTAATACTCATTTGCGCTATTGAGAAACATAAACGGATGCCTATACCTGTTTTGCCTCTCCCAAGTTGTTTCCAATTTAACCCACCTGCGTCCAAAAATGACCTAAAATGAATCAAACCCGTCTAAGGCATAACATGTTCCTAGTTCCTACTATTGGAAAAGAAAACAGTCATACAAAATGAAGCAAATGAGAAATGTTTGATTTTTTTTCCTGCAAATTTTGAAGTACATGAAAATGCCATAGGACGAGAGGAAAAAATATAATTTCTAAAAAAAAGCCAAAACAATAATAAAAAAAATATGTCAACAGTAACACAAAGCACAAAAGATCCTTTCTTGAGTGAATGGAACTCAATGCACAGATTCCAAAGTGACTTTCTCTGTTCGCTCAACATAAATGGACACTAAAAAACCTCGCCGAAGCAGAAAGATCGCAATACCTTATCTCTGCCCCTGGGTCTCCTGATTTCTTCAACATTCACTCCACTATTCTATTCAACGGCTGAAGAGTGAAGATTCCATATTTTGCTTCAGGGGTTTCCTTCTTTCACTGAAAAGGTAGACTTATTTTAGTTGGCAATGTTTAATTACATTCTAAGTGACAGTATGGAGCTTGCCATTGTCATATATTCGAAACAAATCGAAGCGAATCAATCGAAGGAATAAAATGACAACAAAATAGGACGCCTATGAAGCTGAAAGACATAGTAGAGCTTGCCATTATAAAGGCGGATTCAAGCACGGATGAACGTAATATTAATATAGCCTCAATTAACATCAATCACCAAATCCTACTCGACGAATCCATGAACTGGCTATAACAAAAGTAAGAAATAAGTTTTAAACCATAAAGCAAATGGATTTTTGCTAACATCAATCCAGCCAAAAAAGATTCCCAACACTTGTGTTTGGTCAAACACATAGATTACCATTCATTTGTCTCTCATACATTTTGTCGAACACGTAGAATGCCAAAAAAAAGGGGGGCAAACTTTGAATGGATGTTGACAGACATGTAGTCAAAATATTTACAATCTCAGGGACTCACTTGTGGACTCATAACCTTTTCGTAGCTCCACCATCCTTGTAGTCTTGGCCTGGTAAAACAACAAATATGTGCCAAGGTCAGCTTGTGTGGTAGTCGCGGATCAAGTTCAATTTACTGTGTTTGCACACATCTATGCTAGCAGTTTATATGAACAATGTGAAAGAAAACCAAATCTCTGAAACTATAAAATTCAGAGTGCACAAAGAAAGCAAACAAAGCTCAATCACAGACTTCTCTCTTTCTTCTTCCTTTTCCTTTCTTATTCTTCCCTTTTCTGTTCACCCAAATTACAGAACTTTAAAAATCCACACACATTCCTACCCAACTTATGCAAACAAAATTGCATAAGAAGTTGAATCAGCACAGAGAAAGAAGATTGGGAAAGAGTTTTTTGGCAGAGAGTACATCAAACTACAAACCGATTAAACCCATTAAAGTTGCAGATGTGAAGACAAAGAGTTTAAAAGCAATAAAGCATTGGGTGATGGTCCGATCACCGGCGGAGTCAGAAGGGACCATTTCTGTTCAAAAATCAAAATGGGGAGCAACAACAATACCAATGGTTTCAATTCTTTATTTCAACGTTAGAATGAGAGAGAGAGAGAGACAGAGAGAGAGAGAGAGAGACCTTGGCGGTAGGTGGGTTTGGCGCCGGGTGCGACTGGGGGAGGCGATTTTCTCGAAGGGGTGCGCCGGTGGTAGCCGGAGGTGGTGGTGGGCGGGTACTGGGAGTGGTGGTGGTCGTCCATGGCGGTGGGGGGCTCGGTGGTGGTCGGCGATCGTTCCCCCTCTTCGTCTCTCTCTCTCTCTCTCTCTCCGTCGAATCCGACGTACATACGTGCGTGTGGGTTGTGTGAGGAAACCTAATCTGGCTACGTGGCAGCATGTGGTTCACATGTGGCCTTCAAGGCGAAATTACATTTATGGGCAGCCAAGCGAAACTGAATGGGCAGCAATTGAGGGGTAAATTGATCCAAATTGGCCAAATGTGGCAGGCGAAAAACCCTTTCTTATAACCACATGCATGAATCATATGTTACAATTTCTCCAATTTCTCAAATGTCTGAAGATTTGATTGAAAGCTGTGATGCTGCAGAATTCTTGCCCACGTCTTTTCCTCCTTTTGAAGCCTCTCTCCTTTCAAAAGCATTGCAAGTTTGCAACTAACGAGGAAATCATACATTGAAATGCATATCAATTGAATAGCAATCCTAAAAGATTCTTAGGCTCCGTTTTAGAAATGTTTTTACAAAATAAGTACTTATTTTGTCACTTCTCATTCAAAAATAAGAAGAGTCATTCCACAAAATTCAAATAAAAAGTTCCTTTCATATTTTCAAATTCAAAAATAATGTAAATGCAAAAAAAAAAAAATTTTTTTGCACCTTATTAAAGATCTCAATGAGATCTATCAAACAAAATCCATAGTGGTAAGAAAATTATTTGCGTAAGCACATGATTTTTGAACTTGAAGTTGCCTTATACAAAAAATAAGACTGTTGCTATGATAATGGGCGCCAGCCAAGGGAAATCGTATCGGCGGCCGCGCCGGGCCATCTCCGGCCACCGAACGGCCTATCCGAGCCGTCCAAAAATTCTATAAAAAAAAAAAACCGAGGGGGCTTACACGGGAATCAACGGCATCCAAGGTGTGTAGGGTGCTTGATCCGAGCACCCATTTTCCGTATATATATGATCAAGCACCCTACACGGAAAAAGGGTGCTCGGATCAAGCACCGTACACACCTCGGATGCCATTGATTCCCGTGCAAGCCCCCTCGGTTTTTTTTTATAGAATTTTTGGACGGCTCGGATCGGCCGTCCGGTGGCCGGAAACGGCCCGGCGCGGCCGCCGGTACGATTTCCCTCTCCGGCGCAATTGGTACCCATATAAATTCTGAAAAATAAGCACCTTCTCCTGATTTTTTGGGGAACAAGCCTTCTTATTCAACAAAAAATAAGTTCTTATTTGGGTTGTGGAACGGGGCCTTAGTGTATCCAGTGACAAAGACTGAACGGTTTTTCTCCCTTTTGTTATAAAATCAAGGTTGCATCAAATAATCAACAGTCAAGAACAACAATCCATGCTTAATAACGAGAATTACAGGAGCAACAAAAAGTTCCGTTGTAATAACCATGCACTGGCAACTGGGTAGCCATTGTCTACACATATAATTCTCTAACATAGTATTATGGTAAATCAATTACATAGAACTGGGACACTGAGTTACGTGGTTTAACCTAGAATAAGCCACAAAAGACATCAAAAGATGATCCTGCATATCAACACACGCATAGTTGTGCCCGATTACAACCAAGCAATTAACAAAAGAAGCATTATCAACGGCAGACAAGTTTGACTAGTAAGAATACATCCAAATTGTTTTCCAATCTTTTCAAAGCTACGTAACAACATTTATATGCTACTCCCTCTGTCCGGATTTAATTGTCCCTAGTTCTATTCTAACCGACTAAAAAACGGGTTATATCTTAGAATCCGTAATGAAATTCATATTGAATATGGATCTTGTTTGATAGATCTCGATTAGTTCTATAATACAATATATTCGAAATTACGTAAAACATTATAAATTGGAAGATATAATCAATTGAAAAATGGCACGAACTCCCAAAAAGGACTATTAAATCCGGACGGAGGGAGTAAAATTAACCGATAATTCCACGGTTTTTGATAAACTGTTGTTTTGAATTCTTTTACTCAACCTCTCTCAAAAAAAACTTAATACATTTACCACCGGTAGAAAAGGGGCTTCAAACCCTAGTTTAGGCATCTTGATCCATTCAAAGAAAAGTGGCGTCTACTCTCCTTTGATATCACCATAACCGTTGATACCGTGCTACATAACCCTATTACCAATTTTTCGATATAGTCAATTGTTACACTGATTGACCTAATAGGCTAATATAAAATTTCCAGTTGGCTAGTATTAGTTATTCAGTTAATGGAAACCCACACCAAATGAACCATATGTTTCAGTTTTGCTGATCTTTTTGCAGAGTATCTCCAGCCCTTCATTAATTTTTGCTTAAATTTGAGTGAAAATTTGAGCAAAAGCTTCATTTGGTATAAAATACTCCAATGGAAAAACCCAAATCCGAGCAAATTTTGAGTAAAAGCTTTGGTAGAGGCATTATTGTAAACTAGCGGTTGGGGGAACACCCTCATGTACATGCATGTGCATGTGCAGTGCAAGTAAAAGTATTCGGGGAGTGGGGTTGGGGGTGCATAGTTTTTTTGGGTGTGGGATGTGTGGTTGAGTTTGATTGATTTTACAATTTCGGCCCAAGGTTAATTCATTTTATAGTAAAATCGGATGTAAAATTTGGGTTTTGATTGTGAAAATATTCAAAATTACTTTGATTACGGGCTTAAAAAATGGGAGGCACCAACTTGTGTGCTCCCTTTATATATTAGTATAGACAAATAGTACAATAGATTGTAAAGATCAAAACTAGCCTCAGGGAACTTTAGTAAAAAATTGAGTCTCCCTTGATTTGGTTAAAATTTTGAGTAGAACCCAATTTGGTATGACTTTGAATCGAGAACTAGAGTGAGTTTAGAGGGCTTTTGCTCAGAATTTTCTTCGAAATCAAATTAAAGAGTAAGGGCTGAAGATGCTCATAGTTCAATTAACTACTTACAGTTTAATTAAAAGTCAAAAATGTGTTCAAATTCCTTATTTGTTCTTCAGATGCCGTCAGTAAGCATTTTCTAGAAAATGAGTTTTACATTGATACCATCTACAAATATTACAAGAAGCACCACTGGTTCATCCCAAACAAGAAAATAATAGTTAAATAAACAAGAATGTAAATAGTATCCTCCTCTCCTCTATAAGAAGAACGTCTTTCGCTTGCCATTTTTTGGATGGACGATTTTGCCCTTTTAGTGTTGGCTGGTTATTGTTTTCTTGTTGGGTGAAATGGTAATTTCCGACTTGGACGTAATGGGGTACGTGTTTGGTTGTTGGGTCTGACTGGGTTACGTGGCAATAGGGGGAGAACGTTTGTGTTTGGGTGGAGCTGACAGAGGAGGAGGATATTATGGGAGAAAAGAGAGAGAGCGAGAGTTTGTTAGAGAGAGGGGTTTTGGCAATTGTTGTTTGTTGGATTGTCGCCTTTTGCATCGCGGATGTTGGTAACTATTGCTTCTCAATTTCTCGCCGTTTGCCTCTTGAATTTGGGCCGTTTGCTTTGGTCTTTTCGGTTGCTTGGGTCTTGTTGTACCTGTTGGTAAGAGGTAATGCTCATTTGTTGATTTTTGATTTTGTTCTGTTGTTTCACTTGGTTTTATGGTTTTTCAGTTTATAACTTAAGAGATTCATCTGCGAGTCTTGGGCTCCTCCCGTTCTGCTAAGCCACCTACTGTGCTTGTTGCTTGTGGCTCCCGATCTTCTACCTCTGGGTCCTTTGCTTCTCGTGATTCTTCATCGCCGTAGTAAGCTATGGTTTTGCAGTTCGATTTGTGTTGGTAGAATTATTTAGGGCAAGTGTTTTGTACTTTCTATTTTTCTGATTTGTGTTGGTAGAGTTATTTAGCGCAAGTGTTTTGTACCTTTTTTTTTTTGGTATTCTATTCATGTTGCATGCGTGCCTTTTCTCTTCAGTGCTTTGTTTTTTTCTTTCTGGATTCTTGATTTTGTAGTTTATGTGTTTGATGAGGACAATATTTCTTTTTCGTGTTCTATTACTGTTGCATGTGTTCTGTGTTGATAGATTTGCTACTGTTCTGCTTTTTGGTTAGTTGATTTGTTATCCGGAGGATTTTGTGTTCATGTAGAATCTTTGTGTGTATTCTTTTTTTTTGGCTTGATGAGAGTTATTTCAGAAACAAAAAGAGTAAAGTTAAATTCATGTGGATTATTTTCTCAATTCAAATAAAATCCAATCAAATCTTCATTTCAATTCGAGTTTGGTTATTCACCATGTATGACAATCTCTACTAAGGATTCGTGGTTGAATCGTTAGAGTGCCTAACTTATAATTGGAGAATTCCTAGATTCAATTTCTACTAGATGGATGCAGTTAGCTATATGGAATTAATTTAGATATATGTAGGGCTGTAAATGAGCTGAGCAGCTCGCGAGCCTTTTACAGCTTGTTTGATAAACGAGCTGAGCTCGAACCTAACAAGGCTCGGCTCGAACAAGTTCGCGAACAGGTTCGATCGTCTCGGCTCAAAATATATAGGTTCGGCTCGGCTTGGCTCGAACATGCCAATATTCGGTTCGACTCGGCTCGTTTAGCCAATTTTTCAATATTAATGCTGAAAAGTTGACGAATTCGAGCCGAGCCGCCTCATTTATTCAAGCCCGAATACTAACGAGCCGAGCTGAGCTTTGTACATTTTTGTCGAGCCGAGCTCGAGCCGAACTTTTCCGGCTCGATTCGAACTCGAGCTGAGCTCGAACATGCCAATATTCAGCTCGGCTCGGCTCGTTTACACCCCTAGATATATGTTAGTTTGGAATTAATTTAGATATATGTTAGTTTGTGAGTGCCATGGATTAATCCATATATAGTATATAATTTATCAGTATGTGCTAAAACATTGTGGAATACGTATTACATCTTGTCAAATTCAATGAATTCTTAATGCTAAGTTTCGTGCTTCAGTAATATGGTTGTCCGTGTTCCATTTCGCCGGTGGTTGCATGTGAAGCATCGGAATCCTAAAACTCGACATGGAGGGTTTTATTGTCTTCTTCCTATTGAAGGTCAAAGGGTGATTGCTGCTATTGCAAGGTATCCACGTCCTGGACAGTTAGAGTATAAAGCATATAGTATCTTTGTGACCGAGTATGGGGAGATACTGGGTTTGGGTGAGAATTTGATATGGGCTTTACATGAAGATTTGATCAAATGGCTGGATGCTCTTGTTCATAATTCGTACATACGCCATACTACTCCAGGTATTTGTTTAGCTTGGCATATAGGATACATTAAGTTATATCATTTATAGATATACATGAAGTCATATTATATGTCAATTCTAGGATAGTGTTGTGAATTCCAATTGCCTACATTTTTAGAACTCTCCTTCCATTTTTATTTTGTAGGTGTCGGACGATGTTGGTATATTAAGCATATGTCCCTTGCTTCAACTATGGTCTAGCTGCCAACGAAATGTGCTTCAACGAAATATTCTAGCTGCCAAGGAAATGAGGAATGGTCACAATTGGGCAATTAGGACCCTTTATAATGCAGCAGATGCAACATCTTTGCTACAAATGCAATGGTACTAGCAAGAGCATTAACGAGAAAGACTGTTGCCCTCAATGCAAGAGAAAAAGCTGCTGGAAGTTATTGTGGAGAAGGACATGCAAAATGAATGAACAATCACATTACCTAGAGAAGTTGATGAGACGGTATGCGATTACTCCTACTCTGTCCCACAAGATTATAAGTGGAGATGGCATGTTTATGTGCCTTTGTGCTCCTGATTAATGTGTTTTGTTATTTAACTTCTCAAGTGCCTGACTTTTTGAACGCTAGAATCAACTGTTTACCTGTCAAAGAGGAGTTCAAGTGGTTGCAAGAGGAGTTCACTGAAAAAGTCCACAATGTAAGGTCAGTGGAGTTCTGCGTAACTATAAAATAACATAAAAAGAGATTCAGGTCAGTACTCTGAACACGTGATATGTTGTACCCATTTCCCCCCCTTTTTGCAAGCTTTTTTTTTAATTAGTTTGATGCTCACTAAGTATGCCATTCAATGCAGATCAATGTGTTATCTAGGCAAGGATCTTATCATGTATTTGAATGGCTAGGACCTAACTGAAAAAATCCATCATCATGTTATGTGGAAAGTGAAATGTAATTCATTCAGAAACCTTCCTGAAATACGGGTTATTTTCGTACCTCTGCTGTGTTCTGTAATTGTTGTTTTTGTAAACAGACTCCTTATGGTAATTTAGGACACTTGTACAAGTTTGCACATTTTAATTTTATTAGCTTCTGTGATTCTCCAATTATGAGACGATCTTTCATGAAGGCAATTTTGACTGGTTTGAATTGCTTAGCTGTCTAAGATTTCTTACCTTTTCATCAAATGAGTTTGAGAGCACTTGGAGTTGGAAGTATTCTGGAACTTTGTGTAATTTCTCATGCTTTTTGTTTCATTGATTTACTCGTTAGAATTTCCTGGAACATAATACTCTTTTACTACGTAATATTTTAGATTTGAAACAGCAAAATCGTTTTAAGAAATATGCGATTGTGGGACATATACTGTCCTGTATCAAATTATGTTGCAATTGGTGGCACATTGCTTTGCAATGCTACCAAATTGTCCACCTCCCTGATTCTTCCCTGCTAATCTTTAATCGGATCCTGATTACGAAATGGTTACTGCTCCTGAGAATAGAAATTTCATCAATTCAGAAACATCATAATATTGGATATTATTTTAGTCCCCGAGCTCTACATTTCTAAGATAATATGTTATATCTTTGAATTTTTGTTTATGTTCACTGATGACTTGGTGATGCTTATTGCAGCTTTGCCTGGCTTGAACTCATAAGTCACAGAAGTTTTATGCCTAAACTGCTCACTACCAACCCTCTGAAAGGTTGGCCTCTTTTTCAATGCTTGCTGGTTGACTTGCTCACTGTTATCTATTTGTGTGTGTAGATTCATTATCTATACAAAGGCACCCTGAGGGTGTTGGCTCTACTGCTTCATGAATTTCCAGAGTTCCTCTGTGACTATCATCTCAGCTTCTGTGGTGTGATCCCTTCCAGTTGCATCTAGATGAGAAATATCATCCTCAATGCATTTCCACACAATATGAAGGTCCCTGATCTTTTTACTCCTAACTTGACGGTGCTAGGCTGGTTGAGCTGTTTTTCCCCTTGTTATCAGCATCAGGGTCGTGATTAATTAATACTTTTCGTTTTTCTTGTCTTTACAGATTGATTTGCTTCCAGAGATCAAAAAACCCCCAAGTAGTTCATTGGAAGTCGAAGCTGCACTAACAACAAAACAGATGAAGTCTGATATAGATGAGTATCTCAAAGTAGACTGGAGTTTCACCATCTCGCTCTACCTCCAAGCACTCCAAATAAGAAAGGCAAAAACGGAGACCATAACCCAAGTTCCTCATCCTCCTGCCGAAGAATGGATGCTCCAACGGACAGCAAAATCGATCTCCATAACAAGCATGATGTACGTGCCTTGCACGTCGGGATGCATCTAGTCTCCCAAAAGAAAACAAATCAGGAGAATTGCATACATACACACACACAAAAAAAAAAAAAAACTTGGATTGGAAATTACTTGTGTAGACCGCCTCCATTAACAGAATCGTAGTACCGCTTCATCCATTGCATAAACTCCAAATTATCAAGGGGCCTTCCCTTCACTAGCTTGCTCACTTCAATATCCCCCCAACACAAGACAAAATCAATGAATTACCCTCAAGAAACAAGAAATTGCTCAACAAGCCCAATTATTCAGGCAAAATTTGTTAAATTTCATTTTCTTTCTGCAAACAACGCCCTAGTGAAACCCTAGAAGCATAAATCCAGAACCACAAATACGAGAAATTAGGGGGGGAATAATGAAAAGCCTTGGTGATCTTGAGTTTGTTAAAGACATCTTGAAGAACCTTGTAGTTCTGTATCATCTTGTACTTGTTCCTGGCGTCAAAGTTCACCCTGTGCATCGGCACCATTCCGGTGTGAACCACGTCCATCATTGGCAATGAACCGCACCTGAACACGCCTGCAATCAACGAACCCAAAAAAAATCGTTCAGTAACTGCGCATAATGCTCCGTAAGATCTGAATTCCGTGGGGGTTAGGGCTTTCGGAACGCGAAGAGGAACAAACCTCTTCGACTTTGGAGAGATTGAGGTGTAGAGATGAGTTGATCCACGCCAAGATCTCCGATCTACCGACAAAATAAGCCGGGTCCATCATTCCGATATTCGTCGCCATTTTTTGTTTTTTATCGTTCTCTGATTCTCTCCCTCATTTCTCTCTCGGTTTGGAATGAGCACGTTCTAGAGAGAGAGAGAGAGAGAGAGCGCATTGGATTTTGAAATGAGAGGGGAGCGGGATGCAACCTTTTTAAATTGGGAAAATTTCACTGTCCTCCCTTGAGGTTTCTAACAAATGCAGAGACATCCCCTAAGGTTTCTACTTCCCTTTTATGTCACAATTCATAATATTAATGTTACAAGTAGGGATTTTTTGCATTTTCCTTAGGTTTTACAAGTTTCAAATTTTTGTTTACTCTTAGTATTTCCATAGAATACTATGTTTAATCTTTACTTGTATTAGTTTCATTTTGTATTTTTGCTTTGACACATGGTCTAACTAGACAAAATATTTAGGAAGAACGTGGATGGCTGAGTTGTGATGCAAATGGGTATCACGAAATCAGTTTTTCCTACATGGCAATATTAGGTCCAATAACAATTTTTTTTTGTTTTTTTGACGTGCAAAATAAAATATATTCAAAATGGATTATCTACATGTCATAAAATATTTCACAACATGATACAAAAAGAAAAAAGAACACACGATGTGAAAAAATAAGAGATGCGGGGATATCGAAAATCAGAGCTCCCCCTAACTTTTTTGGGGATTAAAGCAAAAATTTAAAATAAGACCATTTTGTGGGACTATTGTAAGGGATAAAAAAGTAGGATGAGCCCATGAAATTCAAAAAAAAAATTGTAGGTCTAAATTGGCCACAACATAAGCTTTTAGTTCAGGCTGGCTCTGGGGATAATATATTTTTTGAAGAGGGTTTTAAATTTAATCCAAGCATGAGATTTTTAGAAAAAAATAGTGGCCAATCAGGTGTTGGAGAAGTTGATCATACGTACCAGTAGTACATAACACATGAATAGTTAAAAAAATTTCATGTAAATTATTAACTGGTAGCGGTGAGACTAATGAAGGGCAAAATAGGTATATTAGAGTTGAAGAATGGTGATGTCATCGTGAATCTACAACTACCGTTAGGATTTCAAACGGAAAAGTAACAAAGGGGAAATAATAGTATTGTCAGCAAAAGCAAGGGAGGACAGCGTTATTTCAAAAACCTCAGGGTACGTCCTTAAACTTGTCAGAAACCTCAGGGTCGGCTAGAGAAATTTCCCTTTTAAATCCCAAGTTGAATGGGTCCCAAGTTCCCAACTCCGAAGTTACATTCGGGTTTTTTCCGACCCGGATCTGAAGCCCAGGTGTATTTTGGGCTTACAGTGTAACTGACCCAATCTGGAAAAGCCCGCACGTATCAAGTATTTGTTCGCTGGTAAAAACGCCCAAACAATATTATACACCTCTTGATATTTCAAGCACTTCTTACACTCATTTCGATCATGGGCAGACACAAGGGGATGTCACAGGTGTTCAGTCTCTGCACAACTCAAAATATTTTGACAAATTATACTAATTTTTTTTTATGGTAGTTTGAAAAAGTTTTATAAAATTGGCCCTCCAAGTACCGTTTTGTTTTTTTGAACAGGCCCTCCAAGTATCTTGTGTGAGAAAAAACACTTCTAAATGCATTTTCTCAACGATCATACAAAAGGATGTAATTTCTTTGTGTACTTGGGAAAAAAATCCTTCAAAAATCAATTTATCAACCTTTTTTTTTTGTCGCGCGAAGAAAATCGTATAGTGATTTCGCGTATCACACAATGTCGTCTCACCTCCAAACCTGACGAGATAAACTAGCAAGTCCGAGAGTTACACCCTTATCACCCACTCTTATACTATCACTAAACGGGCTCTCGTATATATAGAATCATATGAGATGAATGATAGAAAGGTTAAACTTAACCATCCTTAGAGCATCCACATTTGACTTTTGAAAAAATATTTTTTTATTTGGCAAAAAGTGTTAAAAGTGGAGCTCAAAAATTTTGCGTGGAAAGATTGTTAGATATAGAATGAAAAAGTGGTCCAATTAAATTTTTTATTTTGTTTGTTAAATGTAAAAAAGTACTACAAAGAAAGATAAATGTTTTGTTTGGTTGAGAGTTTAGTTTAGTGGGTAGAGAGAGAAATAAAGTAATGATTGAAGAAATTGATAATTATTGGAGAGAGATGAGAAAGTAATAATTGGAGAAATATGATAATGATTGGAAAAGAAGTAAGGTAATGATTAAAAAACAAAACAAAAACTAAATTTTTAACCAAACAAAGCCAGCCTTTGTTTAGTTCTCATCTTTGGCTATTTTTGTTTTGGTAGTGAGTAGAGAGAAAAATAGAAAAATGATTAGAAAGAGGAGTAATGAGTAATAAGAGATAAAGAAATAAATGAAAATAATAATTGAAGAAATATGGTAATAATTAAAAAAAGAAATAAGGTAATAATTAGAAAAAAAAACAAAAACAAAGTTAAATTGAAAAACGAAAAATACACTCTCTCTCTCCTCTTCGTCACAATGGTACTACCACAGCAAATTGTCTCACTCTAAAGTCAGAGAAGGGATTTTTTGTCTGACAAAAGTCTTTAAAGTTCTCAAATGAAGCAACAAAAGTGAACTGACTAAAAGCTGACCCAAAACAAATGTAAAATGAAGATGCTCTTTGAACTCCTTCATTTCCAATTGGCGTCCGATTATGAGCCACCAATCATCCGAATTGAATCCTAAACATTGAAAAAGGAAAATGATTTTTACACTTTAATTTTAGTCATTTATATTTTTTTTTGTATTTATCCATATGAATTTACTGTATTGCTCTTGTATGCGTGAATAAGTGTATTGAATAAAGAACAAAATAATAAATTCAGATGAATAAAAATAAAAAAGAAAATACAAATGACTAAAAGAGGAGTGTGAAAATCAATTCCCTTCGGAAAAAAAAACCTTAAACTACAAAATCAAAAAGTAGTTAGTATCTTCTTTCCAATTAAATACCAGTAGTCAAAGTTAGCAAGACAGATCAATGTGACACACATACAACCAAAATCTAATCAATAATCATGACCTTAGACAACTGCACAACAAACCCTCCCAAAAACAGCATCACACTATCTCAGATGAACAGCCCATCAAGTCAATCATGGACATATTTAACTTGTCTACATTGGGGTCCACTTTTCAATTATTAGATGGCCAAATAAAATGATGATGAAGAAGAAGATGGGAACTTCTCAAGAGCTTGAAGGGCTTCTTTCATTGTCGGTCTCTTATGTGGGGTTGGCGATAGACAATTAAACCCTAGTCTCAACAGGGACAACAAAGCATCCTCTTTACCATCTAAGTCGGCCCGAATCGCCATGTCAGCCATCTTCAAGACCTGGGTCTTATCTTCAACCATAAGCCCACCGGGCCCGGGACCCAATTCATCTGAAACAATGACCTTTCCGGTGAGCAATTCGAGCAACACAACCCCAAAGGAGTAAACGTCCCACTTTGAGTTGGGCTTAATGCTCCTCAACGATTCCGGTGCATAGTACGGTGAAATGCAACCCATTGAACTTGGGCTTGGACTTGGGGTGGCTCCGATCGAGTGGTCGTGGAAGCTCTCTCGCGACGCCGTGGACCGCTTACTGCCGAAATTCCGGGCCGACGCACCTGGCTTGTAACCGCTCTCGCCCGTCACGAGCCTTTCGAGCCCGAAATCTCCAATCTTGGGCTCCATATCCGAGCCCAATAAGATATTACTGGGCTTGAGATTTCCATGCACGTGTTTCTTCTCGTGGATGTAGGTTAGCCCCCGAGCTATGCCTTTTGCTATCTTGAGCCGCACCTCCCATGGAAGATGGCAAGGCGAGGAGCCCACTTTTCCTGAATTTGGAGAGAGAATAAAAATGAGATCTTTGGCATGCACAAATTTAGCTAAATGCGTAACCAATGGGCTTGTAGCCCAGCAGTTATTTTCTGATCCTCTCACAAGAAAAATCAGGGTTCGAGCCTCGACAGAGTCATTTGGGATTTAGGTCTGTGGAAAGCTTCTCGATCTCCCGTGGACGAACTACTAACTCCCCCGCTAACCCCCACTGATATATACAATATTGAACATTCGGAAAAAAATTAATAATAAAGAAGCAAAGTGTGTCATTAAAATTAGTACAGTAGTACATGTAGTTTTCACAGATATAGTGAACACTCCAAAATTCACCACTTTCCATTGGAGGGTGATATAGGTTTTTGGATCATTAAGCTAGCTAGCGACCAATGAACATGGGATTGGCTTTTTTGATACTTGGATCTCTATCATGCGCTCCCGTCCAAGTAAGTAACAACAAGATCAAGATGAGGACGTTTTGACTTGGAGTGCATTTAAAAAGAAAAATGATTTTGGCATTCTTCTTTTTAATAAATGTACTTTAAAATTTGTTTTTTCGTGTTTCAAAATATGCACATTTTTCAAAACACCCACAAAACAAACTGTCATGCTACTTGCACATACATTTTTACACATATCTTGCACATACATTTTTATGGGGCCCACTTCGGGTCCCACTAATATGATCCGAACAGCTCATTATTTTTAAAATAATATTTTATGAGTTTCTAAAAAAAATTAACTCGATAAGATATCGGTAAGAGTTTTTTCAGAAATCGCAGGGCGAAACTGTATGTTTCTTTAGATTTATTGCAAAACAAATTATGGACTGTTTTCAACCAAAGTAAAGTGACAAAATTATTTTCCCAAAAAAAGAGAGAGGTTGCAATCGAACTAAATATCCTACTTGTCAGAATACCGATTTTTCTAATACGCTATGAACCAATACTAGTGAGATAGTGAGATACCGGCTATCGTTTGGCCGCAGTAGTAAACCCTCCAAAAATCATGTCATTTTTCCATGGGATTGGGTTTTTTTGGATACGTGGATCGCCGTCATGCGCGGTGGTCCAAGGTGACTAGGTGAGGACGGGTTGACTTGAAGATGCATTGAAAACAACGAAGGTTGCAGTTACAACTACTCCCACCGTCGGGCCACACCACGGCGTATCTTTGAGATTGTACAGATCCAGCTAGTTGTTTAGATGCTTTCAAAAAAATAAATTGCTAGCTGTTCAGAAAATTTCGAGCGAGGATTTCGGGGGGTTATTTTTTTTTTTTTATCAGAGAGGATTTTGGGATTAAGAGAATGGATTCATGTAAAAAAAAAAAAATTATGATAAACGAATGTCCATGCTAGTTTTCATGTACCACGACTAAATTTGGGACCGAAGTTCATGATCGGGCAAAAAAAATCAGTGATTCCAATGTTAAGAATGTTTAGCCTCCGCGGGACTTATACATGACCAATTGGCCAAACGTCTGGGATTGGTTTTTTTTTTTTTGAATAGCAAAAAGAATTTTATTAATCTTTGGAAACAAATTACAAAGATTAATGCTATGTTTCGTTTGGTTTTGAAATTTTTTTTGAAAAATAATAAGAGTAATAGGTGAAGAGATAGAAAGAGAAATGTTGGAAGTAATAAAAATTTAGGGGTATTTTTTTAAAAATTCTTTTTAAATTGTAAAGAGAATAAAGCATAAAAGAATTCAAACCACGAAGCATGAAAGCAGAGTAGGAGCGAACCTACAAAAGAAGGCATTCCATACTCCGACAATCAAAAGCCGCTAGGAACGTCTGTGATTGGTTTCATGTACTTCAAATTATTTTGCGATTTGCAATTTAGTTTTTTGTGAAAACTTATACTACACTATATATATGATTCGTTTCGTGGCTTTCACCTTGAAAAATAGCGAGAAGCCGAGAAGAATCCCGAAATCTCTGGAAATTAAAAAATGGAAACACTCCCCAAGCAAATAATTTGTTGTCAAAATGATATTCATTAGTTTTCCAATTCTTTCGTCAACGGCATTAGATTATGAAAAAAATTTGACTTCATCAAGGAAAGTTGAGAAGACCCAAAAAAACAAAAACGCCACATGTTATGCTAGTGAACACCACGATGAACTGCTAAAATGCGCACGCCTCCGCGCACACAGAGAGAGAGAGAGAGAGAGAGAGAGAGAGAGAGAGAGGACTTACTATAACGAGCATTGGCGAGGCTGCCATTGGGGACGAAATCGTAGATAACGAGCTTTTCTTCAGCAGCCCAGTAGAAGCCACGAATCCGAACCAAATTGGGGTGAACCAATTTGGCAATGACTCGGACCTGGTTCTCGAAATCCTTGAACCTCTCCACGCCGCTCTCTCCGATCCTCCGAACCGCCATTGTCGTCCCGTCTTCCAGCACCGCCTTGTACATTATGCTCGAACCCGTCGCACCCAATATGTACGCCGACGCCTTGAGCAGAGTCTCTAGCTCCAACTGTTTCTCCCCGTCCACCGTCACTAGTGCCCCTCCCTTCTGTTCTTGTTTCTCCTGCAAAAATAATTAAAAAAATAATAATGAATCTCCTACTTTAGAAAATCCAACAATTTTGCACTTTCTCCTTTTGCAACTTGTAATAAATTAAGACAAAAATAGTATTGTGGGTCTTAACAACATCACTTGGGAGACTCATGTAAAATTTGAGGTGTTCCTATCATTGCTGAAATTAAAAACACAAAATCTACTTGAGAAAATCGATCATTTTACACTTTGTCAGTTGTAGGAAAGCCTTGCGTAACTTCAGAACCGTCCATTGCACCAGTACTCCAGCACTCGTTACAAAGTACGAGAGAGACCCGGCCACTAGACGGTCCGAGAATCGAAACAATAGTCTTATAACATTGTTGTGTTAAATTATGTTCTAAAGAAAGAAACACGTACTCTATTTAGTACTCTTTTCGTTCTCTTTTAAAGTCCAGTATTTTATTTTGGGTTATTCCTTAATAAGTGTCTCTTTAATAAGTGTCTCTTTTGTAAAGTTAGTGGGTAAAAAGTTGGTACATTTTTCATTTTATCCCTAAAAGTAGATTCCATTTTAAAAAATTAGTGAGTAAACGTGTAATGATGATATTTCCATAGAGGGTAAGTAGGGAAAGTGGAGGTAAAGGTTGATGTGAAAAGTGTAATGATGATATTTTCTTAATAAGTTGAAATTACGAAACGAAACACTTGAGAAGGGAGAGTTAGTACTTTCTAATTTTTGTTTCTTCATGCTCAAAAGATAGCACAGTGCCACAATATGTGGATGCGACTTGCGAGAAAGAATTTTTAATATTTCAAATTGCGTTTTTTTAATTAACACTTTAGGCTGATTTTACTCTTTAACTTTTTATAATGGCTCCATTTCGTTTTTATGAACTTTTTTGTTTGTCGCAGGACTCCGTAGTTTATAACCGATTCATTCGATGTCAATGACAAAAACGAATTATTTTAAAAAAAAGCTACGATTCAACTCCTTCATACAAAAATAAAATAAAATAAAACTTTAGAATTTTCAACAAAAAAAGGAAAGAAAGACGACAAAAAGTTTATAAAAAAATAACAAAATTAGGCTGAAGCCTTAATTATCAAATGAGGGAAAAAAAAAATTGCTTCACCTGATGGTCGTGACCCTTTTGCCCGTTCTCGCCATTTTCGCCGTCGGAGTTCACAGAATCAGAGGACTCCTCCTCCGCCTTCGACTTCTTCCGTAAACAAGCCAGAGCCCTGATCCCTTTCCTCGACTCCTCGTCTTCCGACGACGAATACGACCAGTCGTAGTCCTTAACCGGTCCACCAACCTTCGCACTCTTCGCGTTTGTTGTATTAACGCCGCTCTTCCTCTTCTTCACCTGGTAAACGTACAAGAAAACCAAACCCAGTATCAACACTCCAGCGACGTCTCCGACCACGATCCCCACCACCGTCCCCGTCCTCAGCCCGTTGTTCTGCCCCGACCCGCTCCCCTGTCCGGACGACGAATTCGCGTCCGGACTCGAGTCTATGGTCTTGGGAATGGCCGCGATCGCGGGCGTCGACGTCGGCGCCGATCCGTCCGGTTGAGTGGGTATCGTAGAGCCGTTCGGTCGGGTAGATATCGTGGAAGGAATCGGGCACGGGTTCTTCAGCGGCCCGCCGCATAATTCCTGGTTGCCCGAGTAAGATACCGGGTCCTGGTTGAGGAAGAGACTGATCTCCGGGATTTCGCCTGAGAGGTTGTTGAACGAGAGGTCGATCGTCGCGTTCGTGGGGATTTGGTTGGCGAATTGAGTTGGGATTTCGCCCGAGAGCCTGTTGTACGAAAGATTGAGGTACTGAAGTCTTATTCCGTTGAAATCCGCGGGGAGTGACCCGTTTATCAGGTTTGAAGATAGATCTACAATTTGAACGGAGCTGAACCCGCTGGGAAGATTCCCAGTGAAGTAATTGCTTTTGAGAGAAACGACGGTTAGACTACCAAGATTTGTCAGACTCTCTGGGATTGTTCCGCCCAGAGCGTTATTTGACAAGTTAATAAAAAAAAGACTTGACAGACCCTCCGACGAGCTGAGACAACTCGCCGGAGATCAAGTTATTAGACAAATCAAGAATTTGGAGCTCCGTAGCTTGGAAAAGGGACGAAGGAATGGACCCGTTGATCGAATTATTGGAGAGGTTTAAGGTTCGAAGGTGCTGGATCAAACCGAGATTCGGTGGTATGGAGGCGAGAAGTTGAGCATTTGGGAGGGAGAGACTGGTTACACGGGAGGTGGCATTAGCAACCCCCGGGGTGTTACAGGTGACTCCGGTCCATGAACATGGGGTTTGGTCATGGGAGTGCCAGTTGTGTAGAAAACCCAGTGGGTCACTGAGAACAGAGTTTTTGAAAGAGAGCAAGAGGTTTCCATCGTTGTTTAGGCCTTGAGAATGAACCAAGAGATGAGCAAAGAAAGTAATGAAGAGTGTCCACCTTGAATGGAGATCAGAGGTTTTGGAGGTCATGGTGTCTCGGAGTGATCCCACATTTCTAGAGAGAGAGAGATAGAGAGAGAGACAGAGAGAGGGGGTAATGTAAGTACAGTAGTAATGACTGGAAGACGGAAGTTCATGAAAGTGGGAGAGGACCATGTGGTGGAAGGTTAGTGAAAAATAAAGAAGGCAGGGCAGACATGCAGGTAGAGTCCAGCTCACCGAAAAACCAACCTCTTCACCATTATGCTCTGTTTCAGACCTTAAAAATAACACACTTCAATGAGCCCAGTTCGACATTTTATTTAGTGGTTGGTAACTTGGTTCTCTCTTATATTAGGACGGAATTTCCGAGCTTTTTAGGTATTGTAATATTCCGCAAAAC
Organism: Rhododendron mucronatum var. ripense; assembly: GCA_019656295.1. Taxonomy (NCBI): domain Eukaryota; kingdom Viridiplantae; phylum Streptophyta; class Magnoliopsida; order Ericales; family Ericaceae; genus Rhododendron; species Rhododendron mucronatum. The sequence goes on along the minus strand of BPLT01000130.1, from coordinate 1,638,069 downwards.
TAAAGTTTGAAATTTCTTAGGTTCGTTAGGATAAAATTTTGAGTGGACAAAGAATATAGCTAGGTAGTTAAGAGGTGGATATGTTGTAAAGTGATTAATTAATGAGGGAGATTAACTTTCACTTGAGTTGAGTAGTAGTTGATACTGGTGGATAAGAGTGCATAATGTAAAAAAATTACTTGGCTGCCTTGTAAATCATTGCTATATTGAGAACGTAGAAAATGTTTGAGGTGCAATTTGGTCTTTGTTTTCACCCATATTAGCTTATCCTAGGGTGAGGGGTAGTGTTAGCGAAGACCCCTCCAAGAGAATAAGCTCTCCACCCTTCCTTCGCCACGACTGAAAATCCCCGAACTCTCCCTCCCTCCATTCTCCTCCTTCCTTCTACCTCTAACAAACACGCCCTCATTAAATCATTGCATTTAGAATAAAAAATAGTTTGAAGGGATAATTTGGTTTTTGCATCTATTGGGATAAGCTAATCCTAGGGTGGAAGGTAGTGTTAGCGAAGACCCTTGGAAGGGGCATAAGCTCGCTCGCTTGCTCTAGTGCGCGCGCTCTCTCTCTCTCTCTCTCGAACATTCTTTCCTCATTCGTTTCCTTCTCCCACTCCCTCACTTCTCCTCCTAACAAACGGGCCCTTAGTGCTATAAACATTTCGGGGACCTAAGTTATACAGGGTTTTTGTAACAATTTTAATTGGATCAACTGTTTAGTATAAAAGTGGGACGACGATCCTTCAACAATTAGTCAAGATACGCGTAAACTGTTCTGAGCACCAAATTGAGATTTAATACACACAGTCACACACTCTCCCTCTTCTGGGTAGGTATTGGATTAGTTATCAAAATAGGAGGACTGCAGTGCAGGTGCATAATTAAGTAATGAGAAGCAGATAGGGGAATAGGCATCTTTTATGGTAAGAAACAGTCGGCTAGAGGTTGAGATCATACAGAACTGTCACACGTGTTGACTTCACAGAGGCTTGTTATGTTAAATCCCTAAAATAACTTTTGGCATTATCGAATAGTTTCATTACACGTGTTGCCCTCACAGAGGCTTGTTATGTTAAATCCCTAAAATAACTTTTGGCATTATCGAATAGTTTCATTATTTGCTTTTAATCTAGTAGTAACCTACTGCTAACCTGTAAAGTAAAGGGAACCGTTAGAACATGCTATTATGAATATGCATTATTTTGTACTAATTTGGTTTTTGTGTTAGAATTGCCAAAAATAATTGGTGAGATTTAAGGTATCCACGGAATAAAAGAACAAATTTGTTGCATTAACTGCACGAGACTCTTTCTTAAGATGAGATTTTAGAAAGTCTACTACTCCCTCAGTCTTAATTCAACCAAACAATATATATATATATACAGAAATCTTCAAGTAAGGACCTTAAAATGAGGACCTTAAATGCGGACCTCCCATTTCTCACCTTTCCCGATCTGTTTTCGATGATCCGAGCCGCTCAATGTGTTCAGAACGTGATTTCAAGGGTATCCGCGAGAAATCGGCAAAAAAAATGACCGGGAAGGGCTTGATTTGAGCAGTTTTTATTTGAACCGTTAGATAAAAAACAAACAAAAACTGTTCGGATGAAGCCCTTCCCGGTCTTTTTTTTTTTGCTGATTTCTCGCGGGTACCCTTAAAATCATGTTCTGAACACATTGAGCGGCTCGGATCATCGAAATTCGATTGGAAAGAGAAGTCCGCATTTTATTAAAATAAGGTAGTCCTTATAAGAAGGGGACTCATATATATATATATATATATATATATATATATATATATAATACTGACTTGACACTTACAACTGCCCCCTTGCATGCTTATTTCTCACTATGATTTTAAAAGGTACTTTGTCTATTAACAAGACCCATATTACCCACTCAGTGCCCGGCCTTGAAATTTTCGAGGCCTAAGAGCATCCACAATGTAGTAATCAAAATTAAAAAATTGTTAAAGTTAATAATGTGTGCTTAAAAAAATGCTCACATTGTAATAATTAAAGTTAGCAACCTCCTAACCAATAATCAAATTTGGGCATTTGAATAATTAAAAATAATAATGTAGGATTTCACATTGCTAACTTTAGCAACCTTCTAAATGAATAATTAAAAGTTGATATGACAAGTTTTGATTATTCATTTTTTTATTCTTACATTGTGGATGCTCTAAGACGAACTTTTGAAGGGAAAACAATATTTATTTGAAAAAGAAAAAAAAAGGCCCTTAGGACTTAAATCATGTACCTATTGGATAGCAAAAATTTTTTCGCTGGGCTATATAAACACTAAATTCAATATATATTACATACTTGCTATATCTATTTGGGGTCCTAATTTTGAGCAAAAAATCGGGGGCTTAAGTCCGCCGCCTTATCTGCTTTAGCTCATGGCCAACCTTGTACGATTGTACCTACTTATTCTATTATAAATCAGAAAAACAATTCATATTTTTCAAGTGGTCTAAAATAGCGAAAATGATATACAAATTGGGACAGGACAGGAGTATTTTTTTATTTTCGTGCGGTGTCTTGTGCTAAAAGAAAAATTTGGGAAGTAAATCAAATCTTCGTAATAATTCGCAAGCCAAAGGGCAAAAGAGGAGGTAGATATTATTAGTCAAGTTTTGTGTAAACTGACAGGATACCACTGAGTTATGGAAAAAGAAAAAAAGGCAATACTTAGACAATTGTTATTTCGGGTTTTTTCATTTTTTATTTTCGAACAGACTCATGGGAGATGTGCTACTGTATTTGGGTCAAATTTGAGAAGAAAACAAAAGTAATTGTTATCTACGAAAAGTCTAAAATTGAATAGTAGAAAGGCAACACGTAGACCACAAATTTTTTTTAAATTTTTTTTTTGCATTATTGCGGGAAGTCGACTGGCAAATTTGTGTACCTGAGCTAGAGAAGAAAAACAAAAATAATTATTATCGAATATGGAAGCTACTGAAATGCTAAAAAGTTTAGCGTCCCAAATCTTAAGGGATTGGCCAAGTGGACATGAGTAAACAAATAAATCCACCATGAAATCGCAAGTTCGAATCCTACGAAGGCGAGCATTCCAAACCTTGAGGTCACTGGAGAGTTTGCGCAATTATTAAGTTCAGGGCCTCAGAATTAGTTGAGATTCACTCAAGCTAGCACAAACATCGAGAAAACTAGTATAGGGTCCAGAAACTTATTCACTGAGGCTCCGTGATCAACTTATTCACAGAGTGGCCCAATCTCAGTTGTTCATTCGCGCAATCAAAGACTGAGATTTGTTTTCAATTTTAAACCGGTCACAATTGATTTTCAATCCGAACCGTCCAAAAAAAACTTTTGACCTCCATAAAACCTTCTTTACGGAATTATCTGCAAATAAGATTTTCTGCTCATACTTTACATTGTTGCTTCATCATTGAAGAATTCATTTAATATGGGGAAGATACTGGTAGTACAAATCTATTAGGAGTATTTATTATGCTACCATGTTCACATAGCATATAGTATCAGCTTTGCACCGGCATCGATTCCTTGAAATGCACAGAACTTTAATCCTCTCATCAAGTTCTCTACACTCAATAGTCCAGGAGGGAAATATATGGGAGCTTGGTATTTGCAATTTTGAGGAGTTTCAGGATAGTTATGAAGGGTTAATTAATTTTGGATTCGTCGTGGGTCCTTCTCGAATCAATTTTAATAATTTGTGTTCTAAAATCCGTCAAGAACATCAATCACGACAAAAGTCATGTTTATTGGATATTGATTGACACAATTAAAAAAAAAAATTATATCGGGAAAACATAATTTGCATAAAAATTATTTAATAGGCCCGCGGCAGTAGGAACCCTCCCAACAAAGTGAGTTTATTTTTTTAAACCAGATGTTCGGGCTAGTTTACGTGCCCCTCAACTATTTCTAGGATTCTGAAGTTAGCGATTGAGGAAATCCTGCAGCGACCTCTAAGGTTTGGAATGTTTGGTCACCGTGGTATTCGAATATGCATGAGATCTCATAGAAGAAGATAAACACTTATTACTAGGTCTCTCATGGCCACTTAGGCAATCCCTCACGTTCCGCTTTCTTTCTAAACCTTACTTTTAAAAAGAAGGTAATTTCAAACTCATATATTATGAAAATGAAAAATAAATTTTTAATTTTTTTGCATCATTTAAAAGATCTCAATGATATCTATGAAACAAGATCCATATTGGTAAAAAAATTATTTGCGTAAACACATGATTTTTGAGCTTGAAATTACATTCTTTTTAAAAAACAACATTTAGAAAGAAAGTGGAACACAAAAAAGTGAGTTTACTCCATACTGTAATCGTCTGATAGCAGACAAGAAAGAGAGATCTACCGAACATATTTTGGACTATGCACAAAAAAAATAGAGGAAGATTGTCCCTTTGCCATTGGCTTCTCTTTATATGCCAAAATGCCAAAGCGTCACAATGCCAAAGCTCAAATCTCAAGATTGTTTTGGATAATGGAGTTCTTATTAATTAAGAAAAACAACTAGTGACAATAACAAAATGAAACGATAAGGATGTGGTCGCATTGAATCCCCAAATTTTGTGTAATTTCGGTGGTTCCGAATTTTTCATACTCTTATATTGCACTTGTACATAAAAATAGTATGAGAGCCTAATTAGTATTTTTTTTAATTAAAAATGCGAGATAAGTGATATCTATCTTGTGAGTTCATAGAGTGATTATCAAGTTTTTTTTTTTTTTTTTGAAACAGTAAATTTGCTTTCGGCCTTCGAAAACTCGGCCCGGCGTGGAGCCAATTTAACAGGCACACCAAGTATCATTATACGCGCCACCCAAGGGCCAAGGCCAAATTGATTGATGAGAAAAACTTGTACAATCGAGAAAATGGTGCTGTATATGGACCCCAAAGAAGTCAATAACCATCCTTAATTTCTATGCACGACATCGGAATCCAATACAACATTGTTCATCATCTCAATCTCATGCTTTTGTCCTTCGCTTTTTCCTTTCTAAAAGTGTTGGCGCATTGGCAGTTTCATCTACCTCGTTATTCTAATCAAATCAATAGAGAATTGGGCAATCCTGCCTATTAAAGCTAATAATTTCATCAGAAGCAGGAGCCGCTATGCCTTATTTTACCCTCTGTTTTGGAAATTAATGGTTTAGATTTTAAAAAAATTTCTTCCAGGGGTTTAACTCTTCTCTGAAGTTTTTATTAAAATCTAGACCGTCCAAAACACTTTTGGTTTGGACGATAAAATTCCACATTGCTGCATGCTATTGTGTTTTACTCACAACAGCTCTCGCTCCCTAATTTCATATCCCTTCGTGGATGGAGAAATAAGATTCTCTGCGGTGTTGAAATCATCAGTCTCATAAGACTTGTAAAAAAGGATCATGCATAAACTATATCTTAATTAGACGTTGAGAACAATATGATCAGATCATCGGAATAAATTGGTCTCCAGACTTTGCAAGACTAATATAAATTGGAAAGTGCCAACCTCAATTCAGTGGGCAATAGTAATGTGCCCACGTTGATATTTGTGAAATTTGTATAAACATTCAGAAAAATGCATTGATATATGTGGAAATGACATACTCCACTATTAACAGATTTCTCATAAATAAGATATCATTCTTCCCATAACAATACCCATAATAGACACAAAAATTATATACGTACCGACCAAAACGTAGGGAAATTGTACCAACGGTCGCGCCGGGCCGTCTCCGGCCATCGGACGATCGATCTGAGCCATCCAAAAATTCTAACAAAAAAAATCCGTGGGGGCTCACGTAAGAATCAACGACATCCAATGTATGTAGGGTGCTTGTTAGTACGATTTTTCTACGGCACCGGTCGATACTCATAGCAGTACTCTAATAGACATGCCCATGCTATTTTTACAAACCAAACATCTTTCAAACCACAAGTCCACTTGACTTGATGACAACCCGACTTTTCATAGTAATGAAAGAGAAGGTATAAAATCTATTACATTTATCCAAATTAAGTCAAAAGATTTATACTAGAAGTTACATTTTCAACTATCAAAAACATAATATGAGATGATTAAGTAACTCTCCTAAGTAAGCTCTCATAGGACACTTGACCCCGTCATACCATGTCAAAAATAAACTTATAAAAACTTGGAGTTAATTATACGTACTCCGTAGAATAGTGGTCAAGACTGAGTGTTGATCCGCATGGACAGATTGGCCGAGTTACTATAAATTTGATTAATTTGAAAAGGAAAAGATTGATTGGATTGTTTTGAATTAACTAATTGAACTAAAGCAAGTAATTAAAAACTTTGGAAACAATGAGAGAAAAGTCCAGGGTTTAGAATCGACCCCAACCACATAACCATGTATTATATAGACCGAGTTAACATTCAAATCACAAATCACTATCGTTAGGGCTTGCAATCCCTATCAATAGTGACCAAGTAAATTTCTACAATTCGCCAACTGGCATGGACTATCCCATGGCATAGTCTGTCTCACTAGCGTGGTCTAGTTGCCTAAGGGCACGGTCCGTCTCATTAGCATAACCCATCTCAGTCACCCGGATTGAGAACAACGAAAACCATTATGTGAACCGGTATTTGAAAACCATGGATACAAATACTCAACCAATTGAAAGAATTAAAACCCATTCCATTGATATCATGAGAGGAGTTTTGAACTCATAATCTGATTCGAATCTAATCTAGAACAAGGTTACTTGGTGTGAGGCTTCATCGTCCCCCCAGATGAGGGGTTTAGCCGGCCATAGAGAAGAGAGATGTGCTTGAGATTGAAGAACGCCTCGAAGACATGTAGAAAATCTCCATTAACGTTATTTTTTGCCTCTCTATGCTTGCTAAAACCTATAGTTAGGAACCCATAATAATGACATAGGGTTCCCTTCTTATAGTTTGAACCTTAAAATTACATTCAAAACCCCAAAATAAAAATTCTTCGCAGAGCCCGCTGGTCCGGACCACCGTGATCTTGGTTTGGACCAAAATTTCATAATGTCTAGAACCTTGAGTTGTGTCCGTTGGTCCGGACCATGGATGCCCAGCTTGACCAATTTGCTTCTTTTGGTACCACAGACCCCGTCGTGGCGTGTCACACCCTCGATTCAACAAAAATAAAATAACTTTACTTAAATAAAAATCCTCACAACCATATATATCGAACCGAAAAGAGTTTACTATTTTCGATCCATTACATTATAATTCCAACTCCAAGAGTTTAAAAATATTATATCGTGAGGCACTATGGCCCAAAATCCCGTAAATATAGGAGTTAAAAAGGTTTACAAAGAGTCAAAAGCATAAAAATGAAGTTTCATTACACCTTCCAAAAAGTGATTGTCAAAGGAAAACTAAGTATCTTCTATTCTTCTGCTTTCAAAAGAATGCACTTGGATGCATGTATACCACTCCATGCTACTGCTCCGGAATCACACCTGAAAATGAAGGGTTGAGCTACACTAGCGCAGTAGAGGTATCTACACCACGATTATATGCAAATGGAATGATAGGCAGAATGAATAACAAAAGTAGGTACAATTTCTCAAATGTGAAGCAAAACATGATCGGTAATTATCCCATTGTCGATTATGGAAGTAAAGTATAATGACCAAGCACCAAGATTCTCGTCTAACCGTAAAGACTTACTATTTATATGATTTACTCACTACTACCATGGCTCCTCATCTTTTCATGCATGACCTATCTGACATCTCGACTTCACAATAGACATAACAACACACACATGTTGAATGGAAATAAACATACCTCTATAACATTGTATTCGAATAGTCAACCATTCCTCTCATGGGTTCATTACGTTGACCCTTCGCTTGTTCACGTATCATAATCTCAAATTGACATCACATGTCATGAGCGAATGCTCTTTCTGGGATATTCATAGAGTCTCATTACTCCCCTCAAGTTCCTCTCTCACAAATGGAGCTAATTTAGGTCAAACAGTATAGATCACTGCACCACCTTTCGCTTACTACACTTTATAACTCAACCATTCATCTCAATCACCTATAGAGAATTCACAACGAAGACTTATTCACATAGTAGTAGCAGAGATAGTTCCACTTCAGTCAACTCGCTATCAGTTCCTCATATCACCATATAAGCATTCACATATCACATATTAAAAGGGTATATGCTCACAACGATCCATAGGTTTCCACCTTGCAACTCATTAAACTCTATCAATTACGCAAGAGATGCACCACACATCTAACATAAGGGAAATGTCTATCGTATCCACACCTAGCGTTGTTTAGCTTAAAGGAGTGTCCTATGTGTCCATTTGTCGTATTGCATATCAACACTTATCCCTTCAGCCCACATACATTCATTACGGTATTTAAACTCTCGTTTCTGTGTCAATAGACTCCTTTGGAACCCGATGACCACCACAAAGCTTTAAGCATACCACAAACTCGTCAAATCATTCAATTTAGTACGTACTCAAGCGAGCCTAAAGACATTTGTGTCTCAGTCAAACGATTCCACTGAAAAAGGAATACCCAACACATAAAATAATATCTATCTTATTCTGGCTACCACATGTTATCGGTTTAGAATTAGGCTAAGAGATCACCACCATTAGAAAGTAGACTTTTCGTATATCAATTTTGATATATAATATACCCCAAACGGGTTTCAAACGATAAAGTTATACTCATCCGAAGTTACAGGAGGAATCTGCCTTAAGGCCCTGGGTACTGATACCTCCACAACTATGGTATCGGTACCAAAGGGCTTAATAAAATTTCAGACACAAGGGTACTGATACCTCCACAACTAAGGTATCAACACCAACAACTTTTGAGCAGCAATTTTCCAGATTTTGACAGAGCTTACTATGGTGGACATTTTTGTTGTAGCTTTTCATCAGCTGCTCCTGATATGAGGCCAAATGCACCAGAGCCCTTTCTCTTCGTTCCTCGGCAATATTCAATTCAATCTCCAAGGCTCTATCATTGCTTTTACTTTCAACCAAAGTGGTCCTATTGGTTGGCAAACCCACCTCCAATGGAATAACAACCTCTGTTCCATATGCTAATGAATATGGGGTCTCTCCCGTAGACCTCCTTGGAGTTGTTCGGTGCGCCCACAGGACCAGTGGCAATTCGTCGGGCCACTTACCCTTTGTTTTGTCCAACCTCTTCTTGACCCATCAAGTATGATTTTGTTGGACGCTTCTGCCTGCCCATTACTCTGCGGGTAGGCTAGGAATGAGTAGTAGTTCTTTATTCCGTATTGGGCACAGAATGCTTTAAACTTCTTCTGAAATTGGGACCCATTATCTGTAATCAATGAATAAGGGACCCCAAATCGAGTAATGATGCTTTTCCACACGAACCTTTCTATCATAGGTTCAGTGATCTTGGCCAATGGCTCTGCCTTAATCCACTTTGTGAAATAATCCGTTGCTACCAACAGAAATTTCCTGTTCCCAGTTGCCTTGTGGAGTGGACCCACAATGTCCATCCCCCATTGTGCAAATGGCCAAGGACTTGTCAACGGCACCAGATCTTCGGTTGGCGTTTGGATCATTCGTGAGAATTTCTGACATTTCTCATAGATTTTCACATATACCTTTGCATCTTCTTACATGTGTGGCCACCAATATCCTTAGGTTATTGCTCGGTGGGCAATGGACCTGCCCCCAACATGACTTCCTCATGTTCCCTCATGAATCTCGTGGAGGAACTTCTGCAACATCTCGGGGTGCACGCAAAACAAGTATGGCCCAATGAAGGACTTTCTGTACAGCTTTCCATCGGGTGACCGCCAAAATCGTGTAGATTTTGTCTTTATCTTGTGAGCCTCCTTTTTATTCGTGAGGATTGTCCCATCTCGTAAGAACTTTACTATTGGATCCATCCAAGTTGGCCCTTGGTTCACGTCTAAGACCAATTCCACACTCATTCCAATGCTTGGCTCAGCAAGATAATCTACTGCCACCCTTCTCTTGAATTCAGTTGGCACAGCTGCGACCAACCAAGCAAGTGAATTTGCATGGGCATTCTGCCTAGAACTTATTTGCTCTATGTACACCCTCTCAAAAGTATCTAGCAAATCTTTGGCAGCTTCCACGTAGGCTGCCATCTTTTCATTCTGGGCTTCGTATTCACCAGACAACTGGTTCACCAGGAGTTGTGAATCACAGTACACTCGTATTCTTTTTACCTTTAGGATTTTCGCACTTCGCAGTCTTGCCAAGAGTACCTCGTACGCTACCACATTGTTGGAAGCACTGAAACCCAATCAAACAGATAGCTCCAACATTACTCCCTCAGGAGGAAAGAGCACAACTTCAATCCTTGAACCAGTATTGCACGTTGATCCCTCAACGAACAGTTTCCATTCCAAGGGATCCTGTTTGGTAGGTGCCTTTCCCTTCCTAGTTGATGGCTCAACTAGCTGCTCCTTTCTTGTAGGAAGATGTGAAGCCAATGCAGGAGAAAACTCTGCTACAAAGTCTGCCAATACCTGCCCCTTTATTGCAGTGCGCGGTTGGTAATATTGTACTGACTCAACTCTACCGACCAAGTTGATATACGTCCCGAGAAGTTTGCCTTTCGTAGCAAAAATTTCAATGGAAACTCAGTGTAAACCACAATTCTGTGACTCTGGAAATAATGGGGCAACTTCCTTGCTGTTGTCCTCAATGCCAGGACCAATGTTTCTAGAGGCAGATATCTCGTTTCTACGTCTAGCAATGTCTTACTCACATAGTATACAGGGGTTTGCTTGGACCCCATGTTCCTTAATAATACTGCACTTACAGCATGCTTAGAATCTGCTAAGTACAAAATTAAAGACTCACTCGGTTCAGGAGTAAACAAAAGCGGGGCTGCTACTAAGTACTTCTTCAGGTCTTGGAAATTCTGTTCGCATTCGGCTCCCCATTCGTATCCTTCTCTCTTTTTCAGCAATTGAAAGTAGGGCCTACACTTATCGCTGGACCGGCTGATGAATCTGTTAAGGGCTGCTGCCATTCCAGTCTTTGGATCTCCTTCGTGGTCCTTGGACTTTGGAGTTTTTGCAAAGCTGTTATTTGATCGGGATTTGCCTCTATCCCTCTTATGGTCATAAGGTGACCCAAGAACTTTCCTGAGCTTACTCCAAACTCACACGTCGAAGCGTTTAAGCTTCAGCTTGTATTCTCTCAGAATCTCAAAGGCTTCCTTTAAGTCTGCTATGTGGTTCTGCCTCTCTTTGCTCTTGACCACCATATCATCTATGTACACCTCCATAGTTTTGCCGAGCAACTTCTTTAGCATAATCGATGCCAACCTCTGGTATGTTGCACTAGAATTTCTCAAACCAAAAGGCATGACACTGTAACAGTACAACACTCTTGGTGTGATAAAGGAACTCTTCTCTTGATCGGGCTCATACATGGCAATCTGACGATACCCGCGATATGCATCGAGGAAACTCATCCGCCTATACCCAGCTATTGCATCCACAAGTTGATCTATCCTGAGGAGGGGGGAAACTGTCCTTTAGACAGGCTTTGTTCAAATCTGTGAAATCCACGCAGACACGCCACTTCTCATTCTTCTTTTTTACTACCGCAGTGTTAGACAACCACTCAAGGTAGTAAACCTCTCGTATGGCCTTTGCTTCTAGCAAATGGTCAACCTCCTCGAGGACAGCGTCTACGTGCTGTACGGCTGACCTTCTCTTTTTCTGCATCACAGGCTTATATTGTGGACCCACATTCAAGTGGTGGCAAATCACATTTGCATCCACCCCAGGCATCTCTTCGGGTACCCAGGCAAACACGTCAACATGTTCTTTGAGGAATCCCACCAACTCTTTCTCTTCTTCTTTATTCAGGTTTTCCCTAATTAGGAAATACCTTTCTGGATCAGTCTCATTGATCTGAATCTTTTTCAAGCCTTCCACCACTTTCTCAGCGGGGTTCGCTCCGACATTCTCGATGGTCGGCTAGTCTGGAACCTCGATGGCTTGGACCAATTTCGCTTTGGGTGCCTTCTTGATTATAGAAATCAAGCACTAGTGGGCAACCTTCTGGTTCCCTCTAATCCTTTCAAAGCCATTAGATTCAGGAAATTTTACCATCTGATGGTAAGTGGAGGAAACTGTCCTCATCTTGTGCAACCACGTTCTTCCTATAATTGCATTATAAGAAGACGGCACATCTACCACCATGAAGTTGGTTCACAGTACCACTGTTCCTGCCCAAACAAGCAACGTTACTTTGCCTAATGGCCAAACTGCTCCTGCACCGAACCCGACCAAAGAAGTCATTGACTGCACCAAGTCTGCCTGTGTCAATCCCAACTTCTTAAATGCATCATAGTACAACACATTTGTGCAACTTCCTGAATCCACCAGGATTCTCTCCATGTCATATTCCCTAATTCGTAGGGTTATGACCAAAGTATCGTTATGTGGCACCTGGACTCCACCCAGGTCCTCATCTGTGAAGACTATGCCCTCGTTGCATAGTTTTTCGTCATGTCCTATTTTCTTCCCCAACTGCATCACATGTTGGTCGTGCTTAATCTGCCTTTGGAGCAATCACACCTCATTTCTCGTATAAGGTTTGGCCAATCCATGTATCATATGGATTATGCCCCTTGGATTTTATTTGTAATCCAGCTCTATTGCTTTCTCTTTATTCCTGGGGTCTTCCTAGATAAATTCTTTTAGATAATCTCGAGAAACTAAGTCATCAAGGTGCTGCTTAAACATTTCGCAGTCCTCCATCATGTGACCCTAGTCCCTGTGATAGCTGCTAGGGCTGTCCATCGGGCGGGTTCGCTCGGGTTCGGGTCGGGTCGGACCCGACCCGACAATTTTCGGGTTGGAGAAATACCCACCCGCAACCGACCGAACTTCTGGTCGGGTTCGGACGGGTTTGTGGTCGGGTGGGTTCGGTCGGATTCGGTCGGGTCTTCGGATTGGGCCAATTTGTGGGCCTAATTTTTTTTTGGGCCGAATTCATTTTTCTAGACTATTTTTCCCATTTCCTTAATTATTTTGGGATATTGACCTCCTAAATTTGCAAGTTTCATAAGAGGCCACAAGGATATTGACCTCCTTTGGGCTTCCACCAAAGCCATATAAATTTACACATTCATGAGCAAAAAAAATTAACCAAGCCAATTATCATTCATGAGCAAAAAGAAAATAACCAAGCCAATCATCATCATTCATCAGCAAAAAAATCCAAACACAACCAGTCAACCACATTCCAAGGCTTCCAGCAAGTGATTTCCAGTCTTCCAACTTTCCAGTCCACTACTGGACTACTAGTCTATCTACTAGACTACTACTACATTTCCAGCAAGTGCTTTCCAACAAGATTAAGAAACCAAACACAATCACATGGCAAAAAAAAAACACAAACCAAACACGGCACAGTGGGCACCACCCCACCAATGACCAGCCTCCCTAGTCACTCCTCTTCCCTGTTTTTTCAACAGTCATACAACGGTTACAACCAGTCACAACATTTTCAGTCAACTACTGTCTACCAGGCAACTGAGGCAAGCAATTACAAGTCCAAAGTGATTAAAACTACAAGTCTATAATAATTTAAAACAACCAAACACACAAGTTCATAAGAAAATAAACTAGTCCTGTAGTTCAACTCCAAAGTGCTCCCCAATCCCATGTAAACTGACCAAACCTGTTACATAGAAAGAAAAATCATACAACTAAATTGAAAACTTCAAAGATTACCAAATAACATAATGTAAAATGTTTTACCAATGTCCAATGTCCAAAGGCCCATCACTCAATCCCTAAGAACTTGCGTTGCATCATCACTTGATTCAGTTTGTAAGAGTTCTGAAAAAAAAAAAAAACCACACTTAATTCAATACAATACTAAGAAAAACTAAATAGTAAGTAGACTAGATCAATTGAATTAAATTACCTCGTTCAAGATCTTCAACTTTATCCATTGACTGTCGTAGAGAGATTGGAACCGTACTTAAAAGCCAATTTTGGGTGCATACAAGAGTCTCGACCATTGACGGTGAGAGTGAACTTCGAAATGGATCAAGTACGCGACCACCCGTACTAAAGGCTGATTCGGAAGCTACGGTAGACACGGGCATAGCTAATACATCACGCGCCATTTTTGACAAGATTGGATACTTGTTGGAATTGTTCTTCCACCATACCAAGATATCAAAATCTGGACTGTCCCTACGTTCGCACAAATCCCCCAAGTACTTGTCTACTTCTGAGGAACAAACACTAGAATACTCCTCCTCCAAGTACGTGTCAAATTCGCTAGCTAAATTCAAGCGACGATCACAATCCTCATTCTCCTCCATTCTCGGCATTGAACTTGCACTAGGCACAGTTTGTTTAACTTCACCCTCTTTTTCATAAAAATCATATAACTTGTTCAAAACATCCTTCACTTGTTTCTCCATTTTCTCACCCACCGCCTTCCCTTTGGATCTTGTATAGCAAAATTTCACCAACCTTAACTTATACCGGGGATCAAGTGCCACCGCCACATAAAGTAAGGGATTGAATCTCTCCACATTCCCCCAATATGTCTCAAATTTTCTTTTCATTTCAATTGCCATCTTAGACATAAAAGAATCTCTGCTGAGGATTGATTCATCTATACGGGTTTCAACCTCGAACAACTCATGAAAGAATACATTGGATGTGACAAAAAGAGAAGCTGAAAATTTTTTGGTTGCATCATAAAAAAGTTTCAAGAATGTAACAAACAACCCGCACTTCTTCCAATCAAGCTTGTTTGGGACAGTCGCTTGTCTTGGAGTTGGGACCCAATGGCTATGGCTCCCACCTTGGTCACCCTCACCATCCAATGACAAATCCTCATCGCCTTCTTTTATGCCAAAGAATTTTATGAAACTACTGTCTTCCTCCCCCATTCTTTGGAATGCCTTCTCAAACTTGATGGCTACTTCTAACATCAAGTAAGTGGAATTCCACCGAGTACACACATCAAGACACACAGTTTGTTTTGATTCAATTTTCTCCTTCTCCACACACTTCTTGAAAGTCTCCATTCTATGTGGAGAAGATCTCACATACCTCACAACATCACGAACTCGCAAAATAGATTCACTCATATCTTTTAGCCCCTCAACGACAATAAGATTCAAAATGTGAGCACAACATCGCATATGTATATATTCATGCCCCAAAACAGTCCTTTTCCAATCCATTGTTTTCCTTTTCAAGTACTCAATAGCCGTGGCGTTCGAACTTGCATTATCTACCGTCATTGTAAAAATACCATCAACATTCCACTCAAGCAATAATGACTCAATTTTTTTGCCTATTGTAACTCCCTTATGATCTTCAATTTGACAAAAATTTAAGATTCTCTTTTGCAACTTCCAATCATCATCAATGAAGTGTGCAGTGAGACACATATAGTTAAGGTTTTGAATTGATGTCCATGTATCAGTGGTGAGGCAAATCCTACGGCCCTTTAATAATTTTTTCAGTTTTCCCTTCTCGTAGTCTTTAATTGCAACCACCTCTCTAGTAATCGTTTGGCGAGAAGGGACCGGTGTGAACTTTGGTTGCAGGACCTTACAAAACTTTCTGAATCCAATCCCCTCAACGAACCTAAATGGTAGTTCATCAATAATCACCATTTCTGCAAGAGCTCTCTTACACTCTTTAAAGGAAAATACACTTGTCACAACGTCAACACCCCCCCCCTCGTTGACTTTGAATGAAAGGTTTGGTTGTCCATGTTGGTCTCTAAGAGGATATAACGGGCAAACGGGGATGTGAGCTTTCAAATTACTAACTCCATGTTTTTTACTATCAGCTGCATATCTTTTCTTGCAATAGTTGCACTCACCCCATGTATCATCGCCCTCTATTATTTTTTCGAAGTGATCCCAAGCAGGAGATCGATATCGATCTTTTTTTGGGTTGGGGCCTTTAGGAGTTTGAGGTGGAAGCTTTCTTTTCTTGGTATTTTTTTCCCTCACTTGATTTACTTTATGTACCGTATCATCTTCAACATTGACAACATCGGCAAGGGTAGTCAAAGCCGGATTAGGATTACCTTGAAGTTCAAGTTCTTCAATATCAACAACATCATCCTCAAGTTCCCCACCAGGATGGAAATCAAAAACTGGCTCATGCTCCATCACCTACAACAAACAAGAGTGATGATCAGATCAGATGGCTTTCAATCAGTTAAATTAAAAGAATCAGAGTACTTTTTAACATAAAAGTAAAAAGTAAATTTAAAGGAACTAAGCTACAGGTACTATAAGTTATATAGCACATTAGCACTACTTGCCAAAGCTAGTAGCAATACCTGAACAAATGCAAGTCTGTACTAGTTTATAGACACCAGCAGATTATATGAGGAACCAAATTTAGTGGTAGCAATAAACAAAAACCGAAGTACTTCCCATTTGACATTTATAAAATTAAATCTTTTGGAACCCAAAGACTGAGCTAATTGTTTTCACGTTTAGATACACCTAAATAGTCTAACATCTAATATGATGCACTAATATGGACAATTAATATGGCAAATTGTGAACTCAATAGGCATTATAAAATGCAATACAATAAATCAACCATATACAAACGTGAGCACATGATATTCCCCTCAAAACATCAGACATCAGTACATCACAGATTCACACTATCACAGATTCACACTATCACAGATTCACAGTCGTCTCTCCAACAAGAACGCACACACAGAGAGACTGGTTCTCTCTGATCAGAGATGAACTCCATCAAAATCTACCAACAAATTACAAAACTAACAGTTAAAAAACGAAATCCATCAACCACCAGTACACCACCACTGCCGCTGCCACTCACTTCCAGAGAGAGAGAGAGACTGAGAGAGGGAGAGAGAAGTACCAGATTAGGCGTCGATCGGCTGCGAACGAGAACGAGAGAGTGGTCCACAGAGAATCTGGAGATCTACAAAATTAAAAACCAACAGACAATAGTTATCAAAACTATGGAGATTGGAGACTGGAGACTGACTGTGAGCGAGAGAGAGAGAGAGAGAGAGAGAGAGAGAGAGAGAGAGAGAGAGAGAGACGTACCACGGTACTGTGGTAGAGTTAGCCGTTGACCGTTGTCGATCGACTCGATCGGCTGCGAGATCGAGAGGACTGAGGAGAGTGGATGTGGAGACTGGAGAGTCGAGAGCAAGAGCGGTCCGAGCGGAGAGGACTAGCCGGAGATTTGGTCGCCGGTTTGAGAGACTAAGAGAGTGGGGTGGGGGCCGTCGGCGTCCGTGGTGGGGCTGGGTGGGGCTGGAAATCGGCGGAAGGGAGAGGAGAGGAGACTGAGATGAGAAATCGAGAAACCTAATGACGAAATCCCCAAATTTTTTTCTTTTATAGCAACTGGGAAATTCGGTCGGGTCGGGTGACCCGAAACTTAATATAAGCAACCCGAAACCCGACCGACAAACTGTCGGGTCTTTCTAACCCCACCCGAACCCGACCGACTGTCTCATTTTAAACCGCCCGATACTGAATTTTCGGGTCGGGTCGGGTCGGGTGTTCGGTCGGGTGGGTTTTTTGGACAGCCCTAATAGCTGCAGTGCTAATTCGTAGCCCACTTTGCGTCTTTATTTCCTCCCAGGCTTAGGGGCCATTTGAAGTAAGGCTTTTTTTTTAATTCGATAAAGAACCCTATAGATTGGTTTCTTCTAAACCGTATTTATTGAAAAGAAGGACTTTGGGTTAGGAGCTTGTTTTTCCTTGTACGGTTCTTTCTTAGCCTGCCCAAAGTCTTTCCTTTCTCGGTAGGTCTTGGGCTCTGATTTATTTACCTTTTTCGCAGGCCCCTTGGCTTGCTTGGCAACCACCTTGTTGTCTTCCTGGAGTATGTCATCCTCATTCCTGGCATGCTGCTCAATCCGTTCCATTAGCTTTGCCAGTGTTCCTACTGGACTCATGTTTAATGATTTTCGCAGCTCCCCCCGAACAGGTAGCTCAATCTTGAACGTGGCTATTGCATACTACTCACTGCAACTTTCAATCTCGTTGAAAGTCTTCCAGTACTTTTCGCATAGTCCCCGATTGGCTTGTCCTCTCCTTGCTTCATAATGTAGAGGCTTTCAAACATTTTCAGTGCTTTCCTACTCATCAAGAACTGAGCAGTGAATTCCTCGGCCAACTGCCTCCATCCACGGATAGAGCGTGGACCCAACTTATGGAACCAAGACAAAGCTACCGTACCCAGACTCAATGGGAGCATCTTGCACATAATTGCATCATCCCCTTCATGCATAAACATTGCCTACTGGTAGTGCTGTATGTGTGCCACAGGAGTTGCATTTGTCTCGTAAAGGATAAACATTCTGTGCTTCACCCTGCTTGGTAGTCTTGCCTGCTGTAGCTTTTTTGCAAAGGAGGAGGATGCAATATTGCTAAGTGCCTTTTGTGTTGCTTCTCATGCAGTCATGGTCTCATCTTCTAGTCCCTTCGTCTTGTTGGGTCTATTCTTTTTCCAATCGGTATTAGGTCTCTTGTACCTATCCTTGTGATGTTTTCTGGTCCCCTCCTCCTTAGAGGTGGGATTTCGACTTCTGTTCCTCCTTTTTAGTGAAGAAGTCCTTCGCCTCTCTGGTGTTCGGCTTTTACTTTTGCTCCTCCTTTTCGGGGAGAAGCTTTACGTCGCCTTGGGGTGGGGCTCCTGCTCCTTCTTCCTTGTGAAGGAGCCTTTTTGTGGACTACCAAAGCCAGCTTGTCTCTCCTGGATTTCCTTCATGAAAGTCTAGAATCCTCTGACTGTTCTCGTATCCGTTGTAACTCTCGAATCTCGTGCTCTCATTTTTTGATCAAACGAGCATACTCCTCGATTTCCTACCTCTTTCTATTAAGGATGCCTTCGTTGTTGTGCACACTCCTTGAGTGTGCAACTGACTCTCTCCCACGATGGGACTTATTCCATCTCGTAGATTCCGTGGCTGTCCTGCCCTCCCTATTTTTGAAGTCATCATGGACAGTCACAGGGTGGTCCTTGCTCGTGGTCTTCTTGGTATGCCTGACATCAGGCTTTCTCGGAGCCTTTGGTGGGGATTTATCTCTTCTCCCACCTAGCTGGCTCTTTGGATCAAGCGGAGTCAATGGATCTCCTTCTATCGTGGTCGTTATTCACAGGGAATTCTTTCGTTTCCCACTGACGGCGCCAATTGTAGAGAGTTGAAAACAATTGCTGCTTAGAACAGCATTGGAATGCAACGGCTTACTCGTGCCTCTTCACTGGAACCCTAATCTGCAAAACAGACAATGGGTGAACGCACCTTTGCCTCGCGTAGAAAAGGCCTCCGATGCCTGAGTTAGTATCACATACTAGCCGAAAAATCCTAATTATCAGTAGGAGAACAATATGAATGTAATGTATTCCGTACCTTTTACGTATAGGTTTACCTCGTATTTATAGATTCATAAATGTTTGCTACCCAGGAATTCCTTTTGCCCTAGGATTCCTATCTCATATAGGAACCCAGGACGTCTTGGATTCTCGTTCCCTTATCAGTTCATAACCTTAGTCCTTTTAGAACTCTTTTCCATAACTGGCTGAACATCCCATTCTCGTTTGAGTATCTTTCCCAGATCCTACATTCTCGGGATCTCATTCCTTAAAAGAATACGTTGTTTCTTAACCCTTCCAAAGTGTTCCTTGCACCTGAGGCGGTTTCCCCCAGGTTTTTCCTCCTGTTTAGCTTTCTCATTAAGAAGAGGCTACTTGGACCAGTGACCTCAGTAATCACTGGTTATTTATCTAACCCTTGGACCAATAACTTTTCATGTTCACTAGTCCAAGGCCCTGCACAGACTTCCTGGACCAATGACTTCTCATGTCATTGGTCCATATCGCCGTTCACCGCCTTGCACGGCGACTATACCTATACCATGGTCCCTCGTACCATGAGTTCTTTCCCTGTTCGGCCCGAGCAGTCCATTTGGTCCGGTGACTTCACATGTCACTGGTCCTGTATCGCCGTTCACCGCCTTGCACGGCGGTTTATCTTATCTTACTTACTCCGTGGTTCCATGTACCATTTGCTCGGGCCCTAGTTGGGCTTGTTTGGGAATACCTCCCTACAAGCTCTATGAAGTGAACGTCTCCAATCTTCGAAGCAAGACTGGAGCGGGTCCCGCTCGGCCGGGACAGCTGGTGATAGCAGAGCCCCTAAGTGTCAAAAAGGATTTTTTGACACCTACCTCTCAAGATCAACCACCGATTGAAGCCCTCTATCTTGATACCTCCTCCATACAACTGATATCTAATAGTTATCTCCCTTTTTTTTTATAGATTCGATCAAAAGCCTAACCCATTTTCACACATTTTTTTTTCCTCTGCTAAAAGTGGATTTTGTTTGGCTCTGTTTTTGTACAACTGTTATGAGTAGGTATAGTGTTATAGTGGTGTATATATACACAGATCCCATATGTATGCAACCCAAATCTCCCGCCAATTCCACCTACCATTTTACCTTGAGATGGGTGAAAGCTAAACCCACTTTTGCACCATGTCCAATCTGTCTCAGACTCCTGCAAACCCACGTGAAGTATCTGAATTTTACTGAGGGGCATAAAAGTAATTCCAAGTTCATGGTTAGCTCCGTTTGGATTCCGTTTCTGACAAGGGAGGTCCCTGCCATTTCTCAAAACTGGGGGTACTATCTGTCTTTGTCAGATATCTCAGGGGGTCTGAGTGAAATTTGCCCTAGTTTTTTATTAATAAAAACGAGACATGGATCTGTGCCAGTAATACTTTATTGCTTCAAGAAAGACCAACTTTATGTGTTGACCCACATAATTAGTAAAACGTACCCTCAGTACTTGTGCCTGTAACTAGTGGAAGAATGCATGTGAAACAAGTAGCAGGTGGTTCGCTCCTTGCGGATCTCTCACGTTAACTTAGAGTGTGTTTCATTAATTAAAAAGAATAAATACTTAGTATTTTTTGAATAAAAGATAATGTATTGTAAATGAATGATTTGTATTGTAAAATAAAAAAATTAGTACTTAAAAAATAAAAATATTAGTAGAACAAAGTCTTAGGAGGGTCAACTCGAACGGATTTTTCGCAGTACGGATTTTTCGCAGTTTTAAGGGCAACTTAGGAGGGTCAACTTGAACAGACTTTTTCACGGCTTTAAGGGCTCTCCGTTAGTAGACGTTAAGATTGAGTCTTCAAGAATTAGTCAAAGTGCACGTAAAATGATCCAAACATCATCAGTTACAAATACAGAGAACCTCAACAGGGTTCGCCACAGCCACGTGTTCAATTAGTTTGTGGTTCCGAAATTAGACAATTCGATTCAGTATCGTAGGTAGTGGCGGAGGCAACGGTGCATTTGGGTTGACTTTAATTACTCCTACTCGGTAAGCTGTGTCTCGTGAACGTAAATAGCTGCCGAGTCTTGAGGCAGCACATTCGTCGGGAAACAAGGTTGCTCCGTGCTGTACGAAAGTTGTCTCCACTTCTGTTCATCAATGCATCGAAGTGCTCCAAGGCCAAATATAGATGATCTCAAATCTTTTGAAGCATGTGTTGTTTTGGACTATTCCAAAGAGAATGACGCAGCGGAATTCAAGAGAGAATAATTTTTCTTGAATCTTGTCCTATATCAATGGATTTTGCCTAAATTATTATGACTTTTTTTTTTTTTTGTATTTTTATGAATTCCACTTTTTAATTAAGCATTTGTCTTGGCGATATAAATCTAGAAAGTAATAAACAATTATAACAGGCAAAAGTTTTAGAAAGTTCACCTTTATATATAATCGGCTTAAAAGTTCACTTAATACCAAAATAATTCAAAATAGATTTTTTTTTAATTTTATTTTTGCGTTTATTTAGAATTTTTTTCAAGTTCAGTCCATATTACTCCTGATATTTAACAAAAACAATCCCAAAAGTTTAAGAGAAATTCTAATCCTAAAGGTTAAAAAAAAGAAGCCATCTATATGCTAAATGATATTTAACAAACAAAAAAATCCGTTTTAATTCTTGTTAACTTTTTCAATTAATTCCTAGCTTCACTTTTATGTAAGAATATCGACTCCAAATTAGTAATCAAAGCAATTGATTTCAACCGAATTGATGCACTTGGAAATGTCCAGAAAGACTCTGGTATGTTAATTTTTTTTTATCAGTTAATTTTGTTTAATGGGATCAAATTAATGAGCAATTTCATCCAAAATTAGTATGGCTATCTGATATCTGTATATTTTGTCCTAAAAACTGATGGGGTCAATTGGATCCATAATCACCTACGTATAGTCATCCCCTTTTTTGGAAATTTAATCTATCTATGTATGTATGTATCAATATCTTTTTTTTTTTTTTTGAAAGACGTATGTATCAATATCATATGCAAATGTATTTTTCCTTTAGAAGCCTTCAAATCCCATGTCCTAATTTTCTAGATTTTTCATTTTTTTAAGTTTAGAGAGAGAGAGAGAGAGAGAGAGAGAGAGAGAGGGTGGAGGGGGATCGGAACAAAACCCAATTATAAAGGTAGTGTTTGGTTGCCATTTTATTTTTGTTTTAGTTTTGTTTTTCAATCATTACCCTAATTCTTTCTCAAAGCTTTACTTTATTTTTCCAATTATTACTTTCTCATCTCTCTCCAATCAGTACCCCTCTCTTTAATCATTACCCTATTTCTCTCTCCACCCACTACCAAAATTAAACTAAACTAAACTCACAACCAAACAAAGCCAAAGATGCACACGACCGATTTTTCTTCTTCACTTTTTTGTTACATCAAGTCTAAAGTCTTAAAAAGTAGGAGTAAAATAAACTAAAATTATCGTAAGAATTATAAAAAAGTTACCAAAAACTTTAAAAAAAATGCCAACTTTGACCTGGAAAATTCAAAAAAGAAACAAACCAAACTAAAATTTATCAACAGTAATCAATATAGATATATTTTCGTGCATCACGGGAGCACAACGCTAATCTAGTGCCGTCAATTATTTGAGATAGGTTTCCGTCTTTCTCTATAATCTATGTTGTACATTTACATACAAAGTTCCAATTCGAAATAAAAGAGCCGTACAAGTAGCTATTTTCTTTTAAACTTTTATCAGCGAATTCTCATAAAAAAAATAGTCCTCAGGCTCTGCATATCCCTTGATTGGGAGTTTAATTGATACTATATATTAGCATTATGTGCCAAGAAAGAAATTAGAACTTATTTAACCTTGGCTTAAAATTTGGAGGTGTACACAATTAGTAATCAACCAATAGGGTAAGCAGCAACCAAGCTTACTGGCAAACAACCACCAAGTTTGCCAATCACAAAAGGCAAGCAACAACCAAACATGCTCAACAACTGAATGCAAGCAACAACAAAACTTGCAAATTAGAACATTGGCAAAAGAGGCATAAAAAATTCCCTTTCACCTCAGCAAATAGCATTTGATCCACCTAAGCAATGATTATCTCCAAAATACTCTCAAATCATAAGAAGACTTTTTAAATAGTAACAATAACATCGCATTTGAATAATTAGAAATTAAAAGAGTCATTTCAATTTATTATTGAAGCTGTGCATTCTCACCTTACAAAAAGTCGACTCCACCCGTAAGGTTCACAACCAAAGCTTATGCCCAAATGCACATGACATGCATGCAATTAATGCATTATGAAATTCAACCATGCTACGCTCTACAAATTTCTAAAATTTTTCTATTTACTCGTAACCACAAGATTTTTAGCACAAAACCTAGACACAAATAGGAGAATCATATTAAAATTTCATAATTTTCTGAGCTTGGTAATTATTTTTTAAGCAAATAAAAATCAGACCAAAAGCTTGAAGTAATTAAAATCCATAGAATTAGATTTTTGGCCAACTTCGGAAATAATTAAGGCACATGGCTAATATATTTTTGAAGCTCTGGGTGTCTAGTTTGTAATGAAATAAGCGGACTGTATTTTTGAGATTTCTAGACTGAGATATATATAGTCGTTTTCGTAAAGTGCGACAATGTTATTAGCACTGTGAATTCTGCGACAGCAGCTTGGTTTAAGATTTATAGGAATTTCTATGATTTGAATAAAATTTTGAAAATTTAACACAACTACCAGGACATACATAATCCTCTCCAGTTAAAATATCACAAATTTTAGAGGTCAATTTCTATGCCCGCAAATTCGTCAAAGCCGTGGCAGATTTGAGTTGATTCTAGTTCTAGGCTTCATAACTATAACTATCACGAATTTTCTAAATTAAAACCATAAGAGCATGTACACCAATGAAAACCAAAAAACCTACTAAGAAAGGTACAAAATGTATTTTACTACTGGGTCCTTTGATTTTGCTTAACGGCATGGGTTCTCTCGGTTTCAGTGGAGCGGTCAGCGTTGGCTCCCAACGTGGCTGTCGTTGGGGGGCCCGGTTTTCGCCTAACAACTTGGTGTAGCTTCCGCGATAGATTTGGGCTTGCTCTGGGTTCGGGCTTCTCTGTCATGGGTGGCCTGAGGATGCGTGGTGGTTGTCAGTGGTGTTTTTCGGCCTGTGTTGGTGGCTCTGTCTGAGGTGAGCGGCGGCGGCAGTAGCTTCTAGGGTTAGGATTTGGGCTTCTTTTGGTTTGGGCTTTATTTGTTGTACCTAGGCTTTTGGCCTTTTGGGTTTTGTGCTTTTTGTTTATTTGGGCGTTTTGGGCCCTTGGGTGTTGCATTGGGCTCCGCCCTTTGCTTTGGGGAAAATGACGGTCCATAACGTGTTTTGATAATTAATATCTGCTAAGAACATGTTGAGAATATTTCTTAATACTTAGAATGTTTTTAGCGGGTATTAATTATCAAAATACGTACTTGGTGTTATTTTTCCTTTGCTTTGTTTCCAACTTTTGGTTGGAAACTTTCCCCCTCCCCCTTAATAAATTTTGCTTCGCTGTTCAATTTTTTTTCTTCTCTCTATCCATTAAATATCATAAAATATAGCACATGAGAGAGAACAAGAGGTATGAAAGAGAAACATCTCATTTTAGAGTCCTACACAGATGATTCAATCTGTTCATTAATTCTAAAATAATAGCTTGAGTGATACAGTAAAAAATTAACTCAATCAAATAATTAGAAGTATTTGATCCAATATTTATATTTTCATTAGAATACAGAATCCTTAATTCTGAATGAATTTTGCAAAAAAATTAGACAATTATGCACCCGGTATCCCCTGGATCGGGCTTGGCGAGAAAACATTTATTAAAAAAATTATCGTGATTGAACATTGATAGGTATCAAAAAAAATTTTAAAAATGATTTGTTTTAATACATATCAATGTCTAATCAAGATAATTATTTGAATAAATATTCTTCTCGACGAGCCCTACAGTATCTGCGGTTTAGATCAAAGGGATATTGGGCACATAATTCTAACATTTCTTCAAAAGTCATTTAGAATTTAGGATCTTGTATTTTGAATGAAATATAAAAAGATTGGATCAAATACTTATATTTATTCGATGCTGATTTTTTACAAGATCACTGAAACTATTATTTTAGAATTAATGAACAAATCGGATCACTTGTATGAGATCCGAGAGTGAGTCCCGCATACTCAATAGCGTTTTTGGGTATAGAACTAAAAGCAAATGAAAAGAGAGAGAAAGGACAGACACCTGGCCCGGAAATAATAAACTAATGAATAGTACCTTTTGAATAGTGCGTCGCCAAATTTACCGAAGCACAATGGTTGGAGCAATTCTACCGAGGTTAATACCGAGACTAGTTCAAGGTGCTTTTATTGTTTTGGATAGGTAAAGTAGCTCAAAATCCATCAATAGCGAGACTGGTGTTGTTGCTCTAAAACCTTCGCTCATAAAAAAAAACGGTAATGATCTCCAAGATGAGACTACTGAGGTGGTAGCCTAGTTGATAGGGTTCACTATCCTCTTCGATAGAGATGTGGGTTCGAGTCCAAGTAGGTGACTTGGCCTCACGTCTGTGGACGTTTCTTCGGACCATTTGGGGGGGGGGGGGGGGGGGGGGGGGGGGGGGGGGGGGGGCGTGGTGGTTTGTGCCAATTGTGCACCAGGTGGTGCCATGGTGATGGCCCGTCCTTCCGGACAATTGCTATGACTTGATCTAGACATTCTATCGGCAGGCAAGGAGCCCCTATTGTCACGCCAAAGGAGGGTTGCTACGCTGGTTGCCCCCCTCACCCTTTTTGGTAATCAAAAAAATCTCCAAGATGAGGTAAAACTTGGCTGCGTTCTTTTAAACTTATAAGTTTGAACTTATTTCGGTATTTTTTACTTTTCGTAACTTTTTGTTTAGCTTTTTGACATAATTTAAGGAGTTAATCGTTCGTCTCGATGAGACAAATCGAAAAAATATAAAAATATGAATTGATGTTGAAAAAATTCAAATGACGGCATTTAAGCTCCAAAAGACAGTTGTTTGATACTTGTTTCGTCTTTAATGATTTTTTTTTTTTGCTTATGGTGACAATTTTGTACTTTTTAGACTCTTCTCATCAAGACAGATGATTAATCCAAAAGAAATCACATGAATCTAACAAAAATTTAGAAAAGACGAACAAAATACAAAAAAATGAAGAAATAAGTTATGTTTAGAAGAACTCAGTCCTCAGGAAACATAAGCAATATAAACCTTCACCTTTAATTAAAAGTGTAATAGTAACTTATTTTTTGTCATTACTCAAAAAAAATCACATTTGTTAATTTTATGTCAAACTTTTGTGACTTATTGATTCGCTCGGCGAGAGGAATTGGAAAAGTATAAAATTTTGATTGAAACTCATAATTTTTTTAAAAAAGACAACAATAAGTAAAAAAAAGTTGTCTTTTGACTTATTTCTATCTTTATTCAAAAAATTATGAGTTTCAATCAAAAATTTTTACTTTTCTAATTACTCTCGTCGAAACGGATCATTAATCACAAAAGTTTGACGCAAAACAAACAAATGCAAAAAAAAAAAAAATTCAAATAAAGACAAAAATAAGTTACTTAACTTTTCAATTCAAATCCACTAAATACTTTTGCTTCTTCCCCCTGCCGCTCTCTCTCTCTAATTTTCGGTGGAGCAGAAGGGAGATGAGGACATGCTTCTCCTTAGTTTGTTTTATTCAAGCATGATGGGGAAAGAAAACACAAGCATGAGGCTGGTGTCCCATGCATGACACCCAAATTTGTGCTTATAGATAGTTTTAGATGACAACGAAAGTTACGAAAGAGCAATTGAATGATGTACTTCTCTGCCGGCTTAATTCCCTTTTTGTTTCGTAAACTTATCTTAACCTCAAGCATGAGGTGTCAATGTGTCATGAGGATTTGTATATATGCAACTAAAAACAAAGGGGATGATGCCTCCCTGGTTTCTACGGCCTTCTCTCTCTCTCTCTCTCTCTCTCTCTCTCTCTCTCTCTCTCTCTCTCTCTCTTTTGTTACTATTAGATTGTTTCCAAACTAATAAACAAACCACATTTAATTTATTTATGAAATAACATATGAAATGCATTATTGAATAAGATGCAAAATGCCATGTCAAATGTGATGCACGTGCATTTTAGGGATGGGTGTTACAATTTTTTTCATTTCAAATTAAGTTAGCCGTTTGTTGCCCCTAAAAGTTGACTGATACGATCGGAATTGCTATTAATATAACATGTCCAATCTTGGGTTCAAATATGGTAATATCAACTGTTTTTTAAGGCTTCCATATATGATAATTTGACATTTTCAACATTCTTCCTCTGTCAAATTTACACTTTATTATTTGATTGAATCTTCAAGCAAAGGGACTCACGTCGTTAATGTGGGGTTCTTTTACAGTAAAATAATGACTAATTTCTGTTTTCCCTTTTTCCCCAATAGTAGCAGTTCTTTTCATCTTTACTGGACCTCCCTCAATATATATTTGTGTACCCTTTTTTTTAAGCAAGAAAAATTTATTAATCTTTGGATATAAAGATTAAAAGGATATCGAACACACCGGTAAAAAGCCATCCGAGAACTAGTCCAAAGGAAGACAAGAAACCAACCAAAGCCCTACAAACAAGACCGAAAAAACGCACAATCTAGTCACAACCAACACCTACAACCGAAACCAAAAGGGCCAAGCCCAAAGCCAAAACGTAGAACCAAAAGAAAAAACCTATCTGCTGCACCCTGCTCCGAAGAAAAAACCTTAGCACCCTTCTTACTTTTTAGAAGCTTTTAGACAAGAAAGTAAAAAGACCCTAATCTTTTTCAAACCCCCCAAAGCAATCTAAACACAGGGTAGTCAAGTAATGTGGCTTCTCCTCGATCGGAATTAGGTCGTGGATTTGATTCTCGGCGAGGGTTATCATTTTCTATCTTTTAGGGTAAATTAGACCCAAGGTGCTGCCAAGCACCCTCTTGTCAAGCGGGGTGTTGAGTGGTATTCGGTCGTTCATCTTGATACAGACGGCTCGAATTGAATATGAGCGTATAAAGATCTGAACTGTCCATTGTTCGGTCAAAATCCAAACCGTCGATTCCCCATATGAACGGCTAGATCAACCGCTCAGCACCGTTGCCAAACACCCCGCTTGGTAGCATCTCCCAATACGGTAAATTAGATTAGGTTTTCTACATGTACTAAAAAATTAGAGAAGTAAAGCCAAATCATAATAAAAATTGAACTATCTATATTATAAAATAGAGCGGTTTTTTGTCTACCCATACAAACATGAGCACCTCTGAAACCGTCGGATTGCATTTTCAATAGGTTACAGCCGTTGGATTGAATCATTGATTCCAACCTATTTTCAAGCCTCACGCCTATCTACCCAGCATTTTCCTCTTCTCTATCGCGTTTCCTCTTCTCTGAAATACCTCTCTCTTTCCATAGTCTCTCTCTCTCTCTCTCTCTCTCTCTCTCTCTCTCTCCCTCCCCAGAACCCACTCCTCGGCACACGAAGAAGAGCTTAGCGCCCACCAATCAGCCAGAGATTGATCGCCTCAATCTCTGTACGCATCTTCTCCACATCCACGAAATCAATTTGGCTCTCCCTCTCCGGTAACACTCTCCTCATCTTCTATTTCGCACTAGGATTTTCCAAAATTGGGAATTTGATTTCCCACTGCTAATACACAGCCTTTGATTGGGAGTTTTATTTCTACTAATACACAGCCTTTGATTGTGATTTTGATTTCCAAACTTTGATTGGGAGTTTAATTTCTGCTAATACACAGCCTATGAAGTTTTCCAACTTGGGTTTTCGTTTGGTTTCAAACTTCAAAAACTGTTGGCGGGCGTTGCTTCCAAATTCTACGGTTTAGTTTTTGGATACCTGACAAAAAATCTTCGTCATGTCATGGCCACAAGATGGGTTAGTTTGGCTAGGTAGATTTTGTGTGTTAGTTAGGCTTGGTAGAATATGTGTTCTTCATGTAATGAGGATGGCTATTTTTTTGATCTAAGTTAACTTTGTTATTTGTATTTCTACCATTTATATTCTTTATCCCCAGTTAACATGTGTGTCTTTCAAAGATGTCCACTTTGTGTTTGTTAAAATGCATGTTTGCGAGAGTGAAGAAAATAGTGGGGAGTAAATTAATTCTTTATGATCCATTTTTAGGAGCAAATTTCGCAGCTCTCTTAATGTTTGTTTTCATTGACTTTGGATAGACTTTGTGTTTCGACATTGCAAGGACACGCGACACGTCGGGAACACGTGGAGACATGTATGGACACGCCACATAAGGTATCCATTAGGTTTAAATATTTTTATCAGGGAACATGCCAGGGACATGACAAAGTGAATTTAAAAATTTTAAAAGCTTTACCAGGATAACATATGTATCTTAAAAAAAATTCCAATTGGGAGTTTATTTATTGTGAACTTTGTTTCTCTTTCGTTTGAAATCTATTGTTTGATTAGATCACTACACGACCAACACATCCCTTTCTCTAGGTAACAATATGATCAGATCATTACAGGACCAGCACATCCCTTTCCCTTGCTCTCTCCCCTATCGCCAAGCGCATGACCAAAATGTGTTGCGTTGTGCCTTCAGGCACGGGCATGCACTAGTCTATATTATCAAACAGAGCGATTTTTGTCTAAGGATACAAACCCAGCGTCCTTTGCAACCGTTGGATCATCTTGACATGTGGATCCTAGCCATTCGATCAATTCTCTAATATTTTCACTTATGTATTGACTTGCTGTATGATAATATATACACTTTCATTTTCAATTGATTACCTTTTAGTTTTTTCTCCTTTTAAGTTGATTTCATTCGTTTAGAAAGGGTTGATAAGAACAAAAAATCATTAAATTAAATACGAGAGCTCATCTTATAAAAAATGTGTTACGGAGTATTTTTTTAACATTCTTTAATGTTGCATTGAATTGATGTACGTGTGTCATTGTTATTGTTATTTTATGTAGCTGAAAAGATGAACTCTATTCAAGCATATTTGGAAATAATACTTCCAGGAGACTTCAGTTTGGTTGGCGGGGTGACCAACTGTAGAGAAAGAGAATTCATTTAAACTGTGTCTAGAACATGTTATGTCATGCATTTAGGCACGGACAATCACTAGTTGTAGTATACAATGAAAGTTTTACATAAAACTATTTTATGAGGAAGCAGCTAGCGTTGGAGACATACAAGATTTCAAAATCTCATTTGGCCTTTAAGTTAAAAAAAATATATTAATTTACAACTTGGAAGTTGTATGTATGTCGAGTATAAAAGTAAAAATCATTTTTGAGCTCTAAAAATTTATGTAGGATTTCAAGAGAAAACGTATACGTTGCTCCCTTGAAATCTTATTACAGGCCCTTTCACGCGCGAGTTCATGCAAGCAAAGCCATGCTATCATTTTTATACACTTCATACTATTATTCGTAAACAGTCAGTTTCAAATGAGGACGTCCTCATTTTAGTTAAAATGCGGACCTTCCTATTTCTACCATTTCTGGATCGAATTTCAATGATCTGAGCAGTTTAATGTGATTTTAAAGATATCTGCAAGAAATCAACAAAAAGAATGACTGGGAAGTGTTTGATTTGAGCAATTTTTTATTGAACGGCTCAATAAAAAACTGCTCAAATCAAGCCCTTCCCGGTCATTTTTTTGCCGATTTCTCGCGTATACCCTTAAAATCATGTTCTAGACACATTGAGCAGCTCGGATCATTGAGATTCGATCGGGAAAGGGGAGTCCACATTTTAAGAGGTTCTCATTTGAAACTTTCTTTATCCGTAAAACTATAAGTTAAAGTTTTCAAACATAAAAATCCGTCGGCATCTTCTGTAAGAGCATAAATTAACAAGAATTAATGAATGTCTTAGTTCTCTTCTTATTTTCAATCCAAACGTGTTCATTAATGGTATAAATAAACAAAAAAAATAAAAGATGATTTTTTAAGGGTACGTACACTCCCTTATTTATTAATGTCACTTCCCTTTGTGTCTTGATTAGATGATTTGTTTTGTAAGAAAATGAGAGTGTCATTATCAAAAAGGTAAGTAACAAAATCAATTCCCTTTTTAAACTTATAATCTTGTCTTCAATGCAATAAGTGTCGCTACTGACTTATTTAAATTTTAAATTTGCTACGACAGTGATTGATAATTGCCTCCACTAAATTAATTTCCGGACTACGTCATCGTGAGTAAGTATGTTTTCCTTTACTGGGATGAGCACATAGTATTTTATATGAAGGAATCATTGACAGAAATAAGTACGTAGTCTCATGAATCTTGATTCTTCAGTGATGAATTAAATAAGAAGAATTTTGTTAATCAAGAAGGAGACTGCATGACGTTTCCTCCACGACATACATACCTACCACGGTTTATTTATTCAGAAGGATTAATTTGATCATTCATTAATTGTGATGGGGTATTCGCATTGATTTTGCTTCTTTTCTGACACCCCCTGCTGTTTGTTTGCATTGATGATATATATATGTACACATACACTTATGATCAAACAATTGAGCCAGAGAAACCAGATTGGGAGATGTTGCTAACCACTCCTGCTTGGTAACGGTGCTGAGCGGTCAATCCAACTGTTCATCATAGTAATCGACAGCTTAATTCTTGATCGAGAAATAAACGGTTCAAATTTGTATGCGCTAAGATTTAATCTGAACCGTACTTGCCAAGATGAACGGTCGAATGCTGCTTGGCACCCCGCTTGGAAGGAAGTGCTTGGCAGCATCCCCGAAGGCTTGCTGTGTTTAAAGGGCAGTGTTTAAAGGCCCCCTTTACTCCTGGCAGTTGGGCTGTGTTTAAAGGCCCCTTTTACTCCTGGCAGTACTAACTGTATCGCTTATACCAAGACCGGTGAACCTTCAAAGATCTGATCAAGGAGTGGATAATTTCAGGCGACCATTCAAGAGGGGAGCCAGATATATTGGTTAATTGGGTCAAAATCTTACCTAAAACTCGTACATAATATCGCATCTATTCTTCTAATATATGAAGGGAGAGCACTAGCTTGGTGTCTCCAATTTTTAAAACCCCGTCACAAAAACAATTTTTATAATTGCCCCTCTAAAAATTATGTATTTATGACTATTTTAAATTTGCCATTGAATAATTGTTATGAGCAAAATAGTAATCAACTTAAAAGCCACCTATCTGAACCACCACCCCCTCTATTTTCACACATCCTAAAAATGTGCTCACCACCACCATGGGTACAAAAAACAAAATAAATTAAGGTCAAGTACCCAAATCTATAAAAGGTTCACGTAAATAGAACATAAACCATTTAAAATATATATAGGTTCATTCTCGTATTTTCCCTTCCTCACATACAAACACCACAATGCGTACAAAAAAAGTTGTACGCGTCGGCTACAAATTCTTTCCATTCTTCTTCCTTCGTCGCCTCGTTCCCTCTCTCTTCACTCCTTCTTCCTACGATTTGACTTGTATATTTCTCGTTGATGTATCAATCTATTTTGATGGCTTTAGTATCCTCATTTGATGCCAAAACGACGTCGTTTTGGCTCCCTATGGTTCTTACAGTGCTGGCAGAGCCGCTGCATCTCCGAGTCCAACACAAACGCTCAACTTTAGATTTACCTTTATGTACCATGTTATTTAGACCTGGGTTTTGACGTACTCATCAATATTTCGTTTGATTTGGTACAGTTTAGATCATTATGTGTTATTTCTGTTGTAGATTTCATGTCTATCGACCGATTTGCTATGCTATTTTGTTCCAATCAACTCGCCAGCCACGCATTCATTTCTATTGTTCGTTATATTAATGGTTCCTAAAATGGTTTCCAATTTAAGGTTTTTATGGGTTTCTAGATCCATTTTTTAGATCTCAAACCACAAAAGGCTGTCATTTAAATTTAGAATTATGTACTCAGGTTTTTGATTCTCTATTCAGCCTCTCTCTTTAGTCTTTTTATTTATTGAACTAATCATAGGTTTCCAGAGCTTTGATTACTGCAATTTTAATTTATTAATTGGCATATTCATATTCTTTTTATGTTTATTCTCATTCTTCCGGTGCAATTCGAATTTAGAAAAACTAGAAAAATATACACAGACCGTTGATAAGCACCCGAGAATGTAATGAAGGGTGCGCTAGTGTTTAGTTTTAGTTCAATTTAATTGTTAATTAATTGTTTTTAATTATGTTTGTTCGTAGAGTGTGTTAGTTCTGTTTTGTAGGAGAATCATAAAATAAAGGAGCTTTAAGGCCTAAGGCAAGTCACAAGGCGGAAGTGACCCGACGGCTCACCAAACCAAACCAAGGCAAAGGAGCAGGCCAAAGCACTGGAGCTATTGAGCTCGGCATCGATGTAAAGGGAAAAGATCCATCGATGCCGAAGCACTTAGAGGATCATCATTAAGCAGTTCGGCATCGATGGGATGTATTAAGGTCCATCGATGCTGAGGCCTTTAGCAGCAGCCTATGCCTTTCTCCATCGATGCCGAGGGCCCTAGGAGGGATTTTCAGAGCTTATTTTGGGGATATTCCGTGCGCGAGCACTAGGAGTATAAAAGCTGGTGACATCATTTTGTAAAAACAAGTAGGGTAGATTTAAGAGTACATTTTCTAGATCTAGGATTAGATTTACTTGCATTTTAAATTGTTCTTGAGTGTTCTTCAATTTCCAGCTTTGAATATTTTAATTTCTGCCTTAATTAGTTTTGTTTTGGTAACTTTGTCTTCATTAAAGTTGTAGACAAACTTTCGATCTATCATAATCTCTAGTTTATTTCAAGTCTTGTTATTTCATTATGTTAGCTAGATTTTTGCTTGCTCTTATCTCTCTAGATATGTGTGAGTAGTTTTCAAAGGTTAGGTCATTGGGTGATTAGCACCTCATGGCTTGAGTAAAAATTGCGTTTTTCACCAATAAAATTTTAATCTTTGATTCGAAAATCGATTTGGGGTTCGGGTTTGTTTGTCAAATTGCCAAGGTGTTAACCTCTTTGATCATGTGCAGGTAAGAGCATCGCCTATTTACCACACATGATGCTTGGAGCTCTGTCGCTCGAGGTGTTTGCCAAATGAACTCTAGAGCTAGCTTTGTAATCGAACCATTTTATCTTCCGGGTTAAGAACTTTAGTTGAGTATCTTAAACCGTGTAATTGGGTGAGAAATGTAATTTAACTCGAGTCGTGGGTGTTAGTAATTCCAAGACCTAACCTGCTTTTTATCCTAGTTAATTCACTTTTAATTTAGCCTTTTTATTTTCCACCGCTTAAAATAAATCAAAGTTGGTTGTCTAAAGGCCGAAAACCTTGCTTACATCTACAAATCCAGCAAAGCCGTATAATTATTCCCTTGGGTACGATCCCGGTCTTTCGGATTATTATGCTTCAATTGGACGCTTATACCCTACGCTTGGGGTGATCTTATTCCTTATATCGACGAACAAAGCAACTGTAACGCCCCGAATTTCGGGAACGTTTAATAGACAATTTTATTGAATATTTAAAGAGAGTCTGACTCATTATTACATCACAACCTTCATAAGAGTACATTCATTACAAAAGGAAGGGAAACTAGGGTTTTTAACTACAGCTCCGCCTACTCATCCTTTGGCTCCAAAGGCCTCTAAGGTGTACAGCTTATCTCGATCATCTACAAAATCTGACACATTATACTAGCGTCGCCACCGATATAATATGTCAGGGTTACCAAAATTAACACCATAAGCTACAAGAGCTCAGCAGAATAATCCTATACCCACTAACCCATAACTTACAAATAGTAGATCATAAAGATAATGATTTCCACGTAGTACATGCGTATTTAACAAAACAGCTAACAATGACACATCCGCATTCATTATCCAAACTGACGTTGGTGTTCATGATTTTCCGAGTTTCTCCTACGCGACTTCTCGTAGACCATGTCACCATTTGCTTTTACAAAATCAATATTTGTAAAATCTCTTTTAACACACCCAAACCTTGGTTCTGTTGTTCCGGTCTCCCGAGTATCCTCACAATGGTTCCGCCGCATCGGGTTCCCATTGGCACACAAAACATTGAATTTTGCATTGGCTCCTCTTCGCGGATAACCAATCCACAATTCAAAACCTTCGGTTCCGCCGGTCCGAGTTTCCGAGTATCCCACAATGGTTCCGCCGGTCCGGGTTCCCATTTGGGTTTTCGAAAATCATTAAAACAATTGCGTTTGCTCCTTTCCGCAGATAACCAAACCACAACTCATCCCTCGGTTCTGCAGCTCTGGGTTCCCGAGTATCCCTACAATGATTCCGCCGGTCCGAGTTCTCATTGAGTTTTTCGAAAACGTTTTCACACACACACACACCACACAATGCGCTACCAAGTCCGGACCCATTGTGGTTTCAAAACCTATCTTGCCTTTATCACACCCTAGGTGTCATGTTTCTACTTTCTCGTTTTCTGTGTCTCGTTTTCAGGCAACGACTCCGCGGTAGGACTTTTCACATACGTAATCATAAATCATTCATTGAAATCTTGAAACTAAACTAGCAAGATCATCAAACTTTATATTATTAATCATGCTCAAATCATCACTTAAAGCATAACGCCACATGTACGGACGCCTTTGGAGTGAAATCACTTATGCTTTACAACAAGACAAGTAACACAAGCAATACATGTATACATGCTCATAACCATCCTAAAGATCAAAATATGAATACTTCTATCAAACGATAAAGTCTTATCTTTCGAAAATCGCTCTTTCTTGCTTTGTGGGAAGTTTAGAACAACATATGTTAATTAGAGTATACGTCAATTATTCTGACATGCTCATACTTCCATTAGCAAGATAAACTTGTTGATAATCATGCATTCCAACTATTATAAACGATAGATAACCTTATCTACTTAGAGAAAACGGTTAAGAATATTTATACTTTGAACTAAGGACATTCTACTTCCAACATACGGTTTTATGCTATACGTCGAGTTAAGGACAAGGGATTCTACCTTTCTTCTTAGCGGTAGTGGTGTCTACGAAAGGTAAGTGACGATCAGGCGGAGTAACTTCCTACGGTGCTTCTGGTAGCTTCGAAAGAGAATGGTTTCGCTCGAAACTACTTCTTGACTAAAACTACTATACTTTATGGATCGAAAAGGTGGTTTAGGTTGAGTTTCTTGAAGAACACAAGAAGAACTTCAAGAACAAAGAAGAACTAAGCAAGAACAAAGGAAGAACACAAACTTTTTTAGAGAGAGAAGTTGGAGGATAAAGGTGTGAGTTGAATGGTGAGAATGGGGTCCTATTTATAGCAAAATGTTGGGCTCTCCCTCCCCTCTCTTGGCCGGCCATATCTCTCTCTCTCTCTCCCCCTCTCCCCCCCCCCCCCCCCCATGGATTTACTCCATGGACTTGTCATTTCAAGTCCTTAATCAAATCCTACGTTACACGGACTCGGGTATGTGAATTGGGTGCGGGTACATATCTAAGAGTCGGACACCTCAAAACTGAAAATTGAGGATTCGGAGATATGTATCCGAATTAGGACACGGGTGCAGGGATCCGCTGAATAGTTATACATAAATAAAAATAAATATATTATTTATATAAATATATGTAAAATTATCTCATAAAATATTCTTTCCTTTGCACAAAACTAATTATTAAAATTATGAATGTTTTTATGGTTGTTTATATAATTGTTCTATTAATGATTTGAGGGGTTAACTGTTATGTTAATAAACAGAAAGGGTCTAAGTGTAGTTTATACTTTATACTATAATATAATATAAAGATATACAGAAATAAAAACCTGTCAAAACCACATCAATCAATACCTTGGATCAAAACCACGTCTCTCCCTCTCTCTCTCTCTCTCTCTCTCTCTCTCTCTCTCTCTCTCTCTCTCTCTCTCTCTCTCTCTCTACTCAGCTGGAGGTTCGATGACGACGAGGACAACAATCTGCTGCTCCTCCTCCAACAACGATCTGCTGCTCCTCTTCCGATGGCGGCTTTCACACATCGATCTTCAACGACGACGAAACAAGGTTCGCCTCTTACCTCATCTTCTCCTCCCTCGTCGTCATCATCATCATCATCATCATCATCAGTGAAGTCTGCTCTGCAACGTGTCCGATTTTTCCCGACGAATCCAATACGGGATCCCACACCCCCACCCGTGTCGTGTCGTGTCGACACGGGTACTTCGCCCAAAAACAGGGATCCGCATATCATAGATCAAATCCCTAGCCTTCCCTTACTTGTCACTTCCATTTTGGGCCAAATCCTTGGTTATCATGAAGGGTTTTTGACTAGTCTTGTCCTAGGTTGATGTTGTTTGCAAGAAAGAACATAGTAATGGCTAGGATTGTGTTCAAAAATGCCCATAAATGGGTTGTCAAATAGGCTTAAGGCTAAAAGGGGTAGCTTGTGGGAATGAGCAAAGTCACATGCACACACCACACTCCCCCTCTCTCTCTCTCTCGGCCTCCCCCCTCTCTCCCTCTCTCGGCTTTTCTCTCTCTCTCTCTCTTGTACTAAGTACATATATATATATATATATATATATATATATATATATATATATATATATCTAGGAAAGTAACCCTAGAATAATTAGGCTTAAGTCTATATCCCTAGGTTTGCATGCATGGCAGGGCCAATTTTTGCTTCTTTTGGAAGCAAAATGATGGCTTCTTTGGCCCATGACTTTGTGTCAAATCAAGGCTTTATTGGCAACCTAATTACTATTGACCAATGGTCAAAAATTTCCCTAGCATTTATTAACCAAAGGGTAAAGGAATATTGGTGACATTTACGACTTGTCATGGAAGTAAAATGATCATTTCCTTGGTATGACTTGTCTTGTCAAGCATACATATACATTGGCAAGTCTATTATCCAATGGATAATATTTTCTCTAACATTTATTGTCCAATGAACAAAGGAATATTGGTGATAATTAGGGTTTGAAATGACTTGGCATGGGAATAAAATGATTACTTCCTTTGGTATGACTATCCAAGGATTTGGGTGAGGAAGTACAATGTTGACTAGGTTTGTGTATGTAATAGAAAGTCCAACTATGGTGTGTGTGTACTACTTTCTAGACAATGGGCAATCTTATTTCTATTATCCAAAGGTTAGAACTTCTCCTACTATTCTTTATCCAATGGTCAAAGTGGTAAAGGTGAGTAATAGTGACAGTTACTATTCTTGACAAGACATAAAGGTGTCATGATGATTAGTACTATGCTCACATATGCAAGTCTTATTTCTATGGACCAACGGACAATAACTACCCTCCAAATTATTAACCAATGGCTAAAAAGTGATGATGATGTCAAGATTATTCTAGATAAGACAACATATAGATTTGGGAAAGTATATTGTCCTATAAGTTAGGAAGAGTACACTAGCACGTGGATTGGGTTAAGTACAATGATACATATACTTCTAATCACCTTATGAACTAATGGGTAATAATTTCCCTACTTTTTATTACTCAATGGACAAACAATCATGTCATACTATTCATGACATGGCAAGTTAAAGGTACTATGATGACATGGCTTCAACTAATGGTCACTAACTTTCCTAGGTTTTATTATCCACTGGATATGTAATCATGTCGCACTATTCATGACATGACAAGTCTAAAGTATAATGATGGGCAGTCAAGTCATGCTATTATCCAATGGACAACAGTTTTCCTAGTTTCTATTACCCAATATATGGATATATACATGAGTTCAAAAGGTTTAACTAGGTTTCTAGGAAGGTTCATAAAGTCCACCAGGTTTAACTAATGTAGATTGTAGATAAGAGTTGAACCCAGAAATCTCTAATGTAGGAATATTGATAGTGATTATTTACCGTTGGATTACGCAGTGGATTCTCTCTTAGTGCACTATTTTTTTTTTTTCAAAAAAATGGTAGATTAGGCCCCGTACCGCTTTTGGTCCTTAAAAAATATATACTTATTTGTAATTTTCATGCTTAAAAATAGTAGGTTTACTGAAATCAAAAAAATATGCAATATGGATCTTGTTTAATAAATTTCGTTGAGATCTATCAAACCTTGCAAAAAAATTTTTAAAAAATTATTTTGTAAGTCCATTATTTTTGTGGATTATGTTCCAAAATGTTAGGTTGTTATTTTGGTTGGTTTCTTGCCAACTTTTTTCCTTTTGGTAGCTGGTGACATATAATTGCCTTCGTCCTACATGCCAACATAGTTGGGACGTTGGTTGGGGGTTGTGATTGGGGGGGGGGGGGGGGGGGGGCATAGCAGACCAGAGAACATCGCAAGAGAGACGATCGTGATAGACAATCAGATCCGACTTCTGCTTTCATTTTTTTTTTTTGGTCAAGTCAACTTCTGTTTTCAAAACTGGGTAAAACACCCTTTTCTAGTTTTCATAATTTCTAGAAATTCTTAAACGTGAAAATAAAAACAAAAAAGTAAAATATGTTACCAAACAAGTTTTTTTTTTTAAAAAAATTATTGCCAATCAAAAAACAAAAGTCTATTATTTTTAAACTTGAAAATGATCCTTATTTCTTAAGTACTTATTTAAAAAAGCGAAAGGCGCTATTTCTCTTTCTTTATCAATAGAGGTCTTCCACATTTTATGGTCTCTTTTAGTTGTAGGATTCACCTTTTTCTGTGCTTTTCTTGTTGTGGGATTTACCTTTTTTAAAGAGACTTCCCCTCGTGACATGATTGTTGACTCCATATTGGGTCATAATCCTTGGGTCACATTTTTAAAGAGGCTTCCCCACGTGAAATTAGGTCACATTTTTACTTCTATAATCCTTCTTTAGAATCACCCAACCGTTCCCACTCTTCATCCTAGTTTTCCGCAAATTTTAGTAGTTTACAATTTTTTTAAAAGACACTTTAACGCTCGCGCTCCCTCTCATGCACACTCGTGTGCTTTATGTGACTTAGGTCATAATCACCAAACATAGTTATGCAGAATCACATCAAATGACTTGCACCAATTGGGTCGACTTTATTTTGTTTTGCTAGAAATCTATAAAATTTAAATTACACTACTACTAGTTAAACTTGACCACATAAAAGCTAAATCAGATTTAAAAAAAAAATGCAAGTAAAAACGTCAATCCAAACAGGAGTTGCAAAAACAAGGCCAACGAGAACTGGAATTTAGATCCTAGCCCACGGTGGGACGATTGTTTTTATTTATGTAAAAACGGTAAGAGAATAATATTCCAAGTGGTACAATAGAGGAACACTCTATCAAGTTATGCGGGTACGAACAACGAAACAACTAAATCAAGCTGAATATGCAACAATTCAATAAATAGCTCCATACGAACATGAACTGAAAATTGACGATGATGGACTCCAATAAAGAACAACTAAGGATCAATTTTTACCTTCCGCGAACCATCAAGCTGAATATGCAACAATTCAATGAACAGCCCCATATGAAAAAGAAATAAAATTGGGAACTGATTCTCCCACCCCAACTCCTTTTCCATGGGCCAAACCAAAAGCAAGGGGCAAAAGCTAATAACAAGAGCAAGAATACAGGAGAACATGAAGAGTTCAACTTATTAAAAAACTCGTTGGAGATCAGTTCGTTTACGTGAACCAGCCAGGTTTAAAAGCATTTCCTAGGTCTTTAATTTTGCAAAGTGAGTCTGATATGCCCATGCTGTATTGAAAAACCGAAGCTCAGCTAGTTATCAGCTTGGACTCATTTGAAACTCTTTTAAGTTTCTATAACACCTCACCAGCAAATGTCCCTGAAAACCAGAGGGAAAAAACCATTTGGCTGCTGCTAATCTAGAGATGTGTTCAACACTCTACTGCTAATCGAGATAGCAAACCTACTCTTGCACCTTCAGTTAAGTGGCTATGTTGCTCACATCTCAAACACCCAGCTGAGCATCACTGCCAAAATAGAGCAACGAGAAAGTAGTAAGATCACGAGCCTGGAAATGACTCAGTTTCATCCAATGGAAGCTACAGATGCTTTTGCACACGCATGCACAGTTACAAGCATGAGCACAAGGGACATGGAGAAGTATGATCTGGAATTTCGAGGGGGAAGCATAACATAACCTGATCCAAAACCAAATACTGACTGCAAAACCAAGAACATATGCAATTGGGATGGCAGCAAAAACCACATGAAAAGAAAAATTGTTAAGAAAATTGAGCTTGCTGAACTCAAACAGGTTTGCTACAACCACAAACACTTATACCAACAATTGTACAAAGTCCCACATGAGGTTTTTAAGTCCCACCATCCATATATGGATTTACCACATACCACATGTGAGAGGGTTTGTACAATTGGTAGTGCAAGCATTAGTGCCTATATCTTTTCTTGAATTCAAATATAGCATGATTAGATATGTTTCTCCTTCAAAACTCGAAACTGTCATCACTGCTTGGCTTTCAAAACATTCCGAACAAAGTACATGTATATTTGTGCTTGTATGTTTTGTACACGGAGTGTCAACTACATATACATGTCACAGGTCTGTGTATACTTATATATGTAAGGAGAGAGAGAGAGAGAGAGAGAGAGAGAGAGATGATAGGAAAATTGCATTTTCCACAACCTATTAAATATCAATCTGCTATGCTCTCTCATGTAAGATAAAATTTACAACCGACGTAATAATACTTCATGATCACTTATGCCTACCTACCTACACCAACATAATGCTTCTACACTTGGAGTCTCAAATACCTCAAATCCAACACAACATTCGCAGCGACTACTGAAGCAGCCAGGGAAGTGCCGGTGACCACCGTTGAGTTATTAAGCCTTCATTTTTTGCTTTCGCCAAAAGCCTGCTTCAGCAGGCTCATTTGTGTTTCACTCTGAATCAGTGCTCAAGTATGATATCATCAAAATAAACCAAGAGCTAACTTTTGCAGTAGAAACTTTTAACCGGAACGGGTACCTATCCAGCAGATATAGGCCAAAGACATTCGGAGCCTTTATGTAGATGAACAAACACTTTGTAGTTTGTACAACATAAAAAATGAATCTTTCATTTAGAGTCCAGTTCTACATCTTCTCATAACTTATTCATTTGTACAAAATTTACATCCATCAGAAAAGAACGAGTACCTGAACAATTGGAACAGCCGTTTTGAGATAGAGAGTAATACACAACAACACTATGCCTACTCGGTATCCTTTTTTTCCGTCGTTTTTGTTCTGCCCTTCCATTTTTGGCAAAGTTACATCTATCGTTTCCTTCCACCAATGAACCTGGCCGGACTAAATGGGCTCAGATCAACAATGCTAGCTTCACCATCCACCACAAGTTCAGCAACAGCAGCCCCAGTAGCCGGTCCATTTAGAATGCCCCAACAACTGTGCCCTGTCGCAACATAACATCCCTTCACGCCCGGAACCTCCCCAATTATTGGCAGACTGTCATCCGTACATGGCAAGAAGCAAGCTTGCTCTACTTTCACTGTCACTTCTTCAGCTAAATGGCTTGAAACAGTCTTTGCGACCCTTTTAAGCATTGCAATTGAATCGGGGTTTCCCACCACCTGCTCTGGATCATCCGGCATCTCAACTTCAGCCGACATTCCGCAAACATAAACCTCCCCTATCAATTCAAGCCACTTAATCTCAAAATCACAGCTTTGAATTCAATATTTCAATTATCACAACCTATTTAATGTCTAATAAAATGTACCGAATACGTCTACATGAAAGAAAAGCTCTACAACCCTAGCAAAATTGCCCTAAAAAGTAGGGCTGCTCAAAAAATCCGGTGAACCGTGAAACTGGTCCGGACCGAACCGATCCGTACCTTTTGGATTTTGTCAGTGGATTAATGGTCCGCACACGGATTGAAAAATTAGAAAACCGTGACTCGCGGTTCGGTCCACGAATTTTTATTACGAAACCGTGGATTAACCGAACCGGACCGTGAGATATTTATTTTATATAAATAATATATCTGTGTGTATTTATATAATAAATTGTTAGTAATGTTAACACTTTTTTCCACCAATTTTAGTATTTTATCTTAATAATGGGATATAGTGTAAATGTACATAAAATATATGGAGTAAATCGTAGTTTTTTCGTAAAAATTACGGGTAACCTTAGTTGAGTTTCAGTAGTTCGTTTCTTTTCCGGTTCTTTTATGTTATGTAATGTACTAAAATGATACAATCCTACTAGTATTTTAGATTCTTTTGAATTTGATTTCTGAAGTAAGCCTTTGGTAATTAATGTAACAAGTACTTTTTGGTGGTGTTAAACTTAATTCTGAACGTAACATTCTTCCCTTTTATTGTGGGATATATGCTTGAGCTTTATTTTTGCTAAAATCCGTGGACAAAACCGTAACCGATCCGCGAGTCACGGATCAAATTGGAATTGAACCGTAGGACTTTTGGTCCGGACACGGATTTCATTTTGAAAAAAACCGTGACTAGCGGTTCGGTCTTCGGATTCCTAAAAATCCGAACCGAACCGGACCA
Organism: Rhododendron mucronatum var. ripense; assembly: GCA_019656295.1. NCBI lineage: Eukaryota > Viridiplantae > Streptophyta > Magnoliopsida > Ericales > Ericaceae > Rhododendron > Rhododendron mucronatum. The sequence continues at coordinate 1,594,132 of BPLT01000130.1, read as the reverse complement.
CAAGCAAAGATCAGAGAACATAGTATGTAGTATATTCTTTTTCAGAAGTGGGGCCGTACCTTGTATTGAGAGATTGGCCAAAGCATGACACACACAATGCGTGAAGAACAAACGCAAACAACAAGGACAGAGGTATTTACGTTGTGTAACTGAGTACATCCATAGCTCCCACCAGTTTCCAGTGTGCAGCGAATGAACAATAGCATACAAGTTACATTAGATGCGTACAGAATGAATTTATTGCTTAAGATTGACAACACCAATTTTGGCATTTCCCCAGTCAAGACCACATAATATTCAGCCAAACCAAACCTTCATAAGCCCAACACTTCAACAAATCTAGGCCTTGTAATGCATTCTCTTGGTGATTGGGTACTAGGCTGCTCGTTATCTAAACCCTATACTATGTATGTAGCAAGACAGATAACTGTATAAGCACATAAATATTGGGGAGCAAAAATATTTCTAACTAACTGAATGGTACTTTTTCCCTTTACTTTGGTTTAGAAACGATAAAAGGAAAATAATATTTCTAGCATGAGGTGCAGTAGTGGATACCGACAATAGCAATGTGCTACATTGAAGCTTTTCCCCCTTTCTAGGTCTAAATTAATTTTTTTTTCCCTTTATCCTTGGTTAAAGGAAGACAGTGAGTTTTCCCCATTTTCACCTCATTATCTTGGCAACCAAAAGGTTCGCAGAAATACATACCTACCTACTATTATTGTAAGGGAACACCCCATTCAGCATGAACCAGACAATGATTGTTTTGATTTCAAAAATTACCTGACAAAAAATGGTGTTTACAGTTTCCATGGCTTCTACTTCCAATAACTACATTGGGTAAACACAAGATAGTGACCCACCCACAAACCAACTCAAACCCTACCATTCCAATAACTGTAACGGGTACCACCCACATATTCCTTCATTTCTATTCCCAATCTACGCATACAGGTGATTATGGCAAAACGGGGGTGCTATGCTGTGGCATCCCCACCCACCCTAACACCTGCTTCTGCCACTTGGGGGAAGGTACAAAGTACTTTTCCTTATTTTGCAGCTACTTTTCTTTTTTTCGTTTCCAATTTTGTCTAAAGAGATGCATTTTGTTTCCTCTAGGGAACACCTATCATACATAACTACATGTATCAACCTAATTTACCTAAAGCACTAATTGATTCTTCAAAAATCCTCTGCAACTATAAAACTCATACTACACATTGCACGTGCCATAAACGCTTAGTACAAGTACATGTATTCCAAAAGGAGAATGGCATGTACCAAAATGTACCTGTAGGACGAGGGTAAACCTCAGGATCCAAAGCCTTCCCTCCCCCACCCGGATAATAACTCAGAAACAATGCATGAGCCGAAATTGCACCGGGATCCCTCGGCTCCAACACCACACTATGCGCCTTCAGCCCATACACTCGAAAAATTGACGACAACAGCTCAAACTTTCCAGACCACGGCCCCATGGCCAAAATCACCGCGTCCCCACCGACTCTCCTCCCTCCCTCCTCCACGACCACACCCTTAACCCTCCCTCCCTGCACCTCCACCCTCTCCACCTTCCCCTTCACCACCTCCACCCCGTAATCCCCCACCGCCCTCGCCAACACCGTCTTAGTAAACAACTCAGGCTGCACTTGCGCAGTTGTCTCGGTGGTCCCTATAACCCTAGGATTTTTAGCCCGACCATCGACCCAAGAAGGTAAGGGGTGGGTTGGGTTGATGGTCTGGCTAAAGGGTTCGGTGAGGGAGAGGCTAAGGGCGGTGAGGGGACGGTAGCCGTAGGATTGGGGCCCGTCGAGTTGCTGGGCGAGGGAGCGGTGGAGGTTGAAGCTGGAGCGGGCGAGGGAGGAGAGGGGCCCCCCGTCGCACCAGTCGAGGGCGAGGAAGCCGCCCGATTTTCCGGAGGCGGCGCACGCGATGGAGGATTGCTCTATGAGGGTGACGGCGGCGCCCTTCTCGGCGAGGAAGTAAGCGGTGCAGACGCCGATGACTCCGCCGCCGCAGACCACAACTCGTTTCCGCTGCTGCTCCTCCGCCATCGATGGTTGTGACGATCGAATTACGGTGGCGGTGGAGATTTTGGAGCGTCGAATTTGAACTGGTGGTAAGTTGGGAAAGAGGAGTAGTGATGTCACCAACATCTCTTTACGTCACGGATGCTTCTAATCTGGTCTTCCAATGTGGGATGACGGGCCTATCCAGTAAAAGATGAACCCCCCACAGTCCGACTATATGGGCCAGAAAGCCCGTTCTAATTTTGTTGAACTTTTTTTTAAAAAAAAATTTGGTGGACAAAATAGAAGGGCAAATATGGTATGGTATGCTCTACCGAGAAATATTTTCCGTCACACCACTATCTTGTTTACATCCAAAAATATACCACCCAATGAGAAAATTGCACGTGACACCAAACAATGTGTGGACCAATCAAAACACATTGTAGTTATGCCCGAGATATAGAGAATCGAAGGGTTTAATTACGATGCTATTTTAGTACTAGTGTAATGCACGTGCTTCGCACGTTTTCGCGTGCTCATTTGTTAATTTGTTGTTTGCAAGTTTTGTTTGGTTGTCGTAGTGTATTAAGATGTGAACCTAAAGGATAATATTTGTATGCTGTCACAAAATTGTATCGCCAAGCTCAAATGCTAAGTGGTTTTGTATTAAGCTCCGAACTCAGAGTAGTAGTTTGTTGGTATGCTGTGATGATTCCATAGGCCATATTGGTTGCGAAGTGAGTTTTGAAGTTGTCAGCTACCCTTTTTTTAACCCGGTGGAAGCAGGAGTAGTTTTGGAAGCACAAGCGGAAAAGTGCACAAGGCATCGAATTATGAAGAGATTACTTAAGTCGTACTGAAATGTTATTCTAAAGGCGACAAAAAGAAGTTATTTTACAGCTGTAGAAGCTCTAAGAAGCAGTGCAGGTATATAAAATTCTGAATCCTGTGCTTTGTTCTAGCATAGGAGTGCAAAATTTACAAAACGACGAAGTGCTAGAAGTTATTAAACATAGATAGCAGCTGTAAGTAGAGTAAGCTATTGTAGATTCAATAGCTAGCCCAAAAGTTTTTGTGGGTGACTTGATTCAGTCGTCTTTGATCTTGAGGCTGCGGTGTTTTTTGGGATTCTTTGATGCAGCAATTGTATCTTCCACGGTGTGACTCTTTGAAGCTTCAGTAGTTGCTTCGTTTTCTCCGATATAAGGAATAATGTAACGACTCTAATTTTTAGTTGGAAAAATTTCGTTAAATATTTGAATTTTTATTTAAAAATTCCTTTTAAATCCTATAGTTCATCGTAATTACGTTTTTGCCCTTCAAGTTTTGGTTCTTGCACTGTAGCCCTATCTAGCAAACCTAGTTAGCTTCTAACCATCCGGTTGGAGAAACTAAACTAGGAAATCATTTGGTTACTTTTCCATAACCGCAAATGGACCGTTTTGTCCCTTTTGGACCTTTTGAACCTTTTTAATCCTAGACTAAGAATTGATTATTCATTTTCTTTTAAATATTTTGGTTTTATTCTTTGTCCATTGGACAATAAATGTTAGGGCAACTATTATCCATTGGATAATAAAAGTTAGGGTGGTTATTATCCATTGGGTAAAAGATTAGTCTTTCACCAAAGTACCATGGGTTAATAATTTAACCTTTTCTTTTAAACCATGTGTCAAAGCACACATTATTTTATTAGGAAAGTACTTCGTACTAAGATTCCTAAAGTACCTTTTTACTTATTTTATGTTGGGGTTTTTGAACTACCTAGATACACTAGTACCATGAATATGTTAAAATAGTACATGGAAGATTAGTATATTGCCTTAAGTACCATGTGCCTAATTGTTAGTTTATTAGGAAAATCTTGACCTTTTGATCCTAGGTACAAAAGTACTACTTTTTTATTTGTTCTTCTTGCATTTATATATACTTATATATATATATATATATTTGTACCTTGGCAAAAGAGTGAGAGGGAGAGAGAGGGAGAGGGAGAGGGAGAGAGAGAAAGAGAGAGAGAGCCGAATGGGAGAGAGAGAGGAGGGAGATTGATGTGTACTCTTGGCCTTTGATCTTCCATGGTACTTCCAATCTTTGGTGATATTTTCTTCCTAGCTAAGACTTAACCTCCATTGTACTCCCATGATTTGTTTCACACCAAGTCTTGTACAACTACCAATTGTTTAATCTTGTTCACACCTCTTTTCTTCCACAAATCTTCCAAGGTACAATCTTAGCCATGCAAGCCTAGGGTTAGGCCATTAATCTTCCATGTGAACATGATTTTATTGGATTAGAAAATTGGAGGATTGGAGAAAGAGAGGGGGCCGACCATTATGAGGGGAGGGGGAGCTCTTGCCTATAAATAGAAGGCCATTCCATGCCTTGAACTCACACATTCAAGCAATTGCTCTTCCTTCTCTCTAGAATTCCAAGTGTTCTTGTTCTTAAGTTCAAGAACTTTCTTTGTTCTTGAGTGTTCTTGAGCAAACCACCAAACCACTTTCAAATACCACCCATAGATCTTTAAAGTAACTTAGTTAAAGTTAGGAAGTTGTTTCTAGGAAAAGAAGTACAACTCTTTTCCTTTCGAAGCAAACCGGAGGCCGTTACGCCGCCGATTTTAAAACCGACAACCGAATCACCATAGCCGACCACCGCCTAGAAGAACGGTAGTTTAATCTTGCCCTTTTAACTCTAGTATGGTTTTAAATCATATGTCAAGAATAGAATGTTATTTAGTAGTTAACTTTGATCATTACTTTTAAAAGTTGCTAAGGTTATCGTTTATTGAATGTTGGAAATGCATGGTTTATTTTCAAAATGTTTCAAGCATGCTATGTAGCTTAGAGTTGGATGATCTTGTTGGAATAGTCTTATGAATTGCATGTCTATATGTAAAGTCTTACACCGCGGAAGTCTTTGCATGTAAACAAGACACGAGAACCGAGAAAGTAGAAACATGGCACCTAGGGTGCGGTTGACCAGGAGAATATGTTTTCCGAGGAAAAAGATATTTTAGAAACTACATAATGACCATTTCAAGGGCATTATGTGTGTGTGTGTGTTCCAATGGGAATCTGGAATAGCGGAACCATTGTGAGGTGGTGTGTGTGCGTTCCCATGGGATCCCGGAGCGGCGGAACCATGGTGAGGTATAGCTTGGTTATCCGCGGAGAGGAGCCAATGCAATTGTGTGCCAATGGGAACCTGGCGCGGCGAAACCATTGTGAGGATACTCGGGAACCCAGCACGGCGGAACCGAGGTTGGGTGTGTGGCTTGGTTATCCGCGGTACGGAGCCAATGTCAAATGATTTTGAAAGGTTGGGTGTGTGGCTTGGTTATCCGAGGTACGGAGCCAATGCAAATGATTTTGAAAGGTTGATTTGTAAATGGAAAATGGTGACACGGTCTACGATGAGTCGCGTAGGAGAAATCGGGAAATCTTGGACACCAACGATAGTTGAATATCGATTGTGGATGTGTTTTGGTTACTATTTGTTATTTACGATCTATTGTTTGTATGTTATGGGTTAGTGGGTAGGATTTACTCTATTGAGCTCTCGTAGCTCACGGTGTTACCTTTTGGTGACCCTGGCATATTATATCGGTGGCGACGCTGGTATAATGTGTCAGACCTCATAGACGAACAGGATGAATTGTACACCTTGGAAGCTTTTGGAGCTGAAGAGCTGGCTAGGAAGGAGGAGCAGGCGGAGCTGTAGATAGGAACCCTAGTTTTCCCTTTCTTTGTAATGAAAGTACTCTTGTAAGAGTTATGTTGTAATAAAGAGCCAGACTCTGTTTTGGAATTTCAATAAAATTGTCTTATTTAACGTACCCAACATTCGGGGCGTTAAGCGTAGGGCTTAATACGCCATTTGAAGCATAATAATCCGGAAGACCGGGATCGTACCCAAGGGAATAATTATATGGTTTAAATGGAATTGTAGATGCAAGTACGGATTTCGGCTGTTAGGTAGCCAACCGAGTTTTACTTTGAAACGGTGGAAAAGAAAGGCTAAATTAAAACGAATAAACTAGGAAAAAGATAGGCTAGGTCTAAGAATCACTAGCACTCATGACTCAAACTAAATCACATTTTCACCAATTCACGCGATTCAAGATACGCAATTAAGGTTCCTAAACCCGAAAATAGAGATGGTTTGAAAATCAAGTTAGCTCTAGAATTCTCTTGGTAAACACCTCGTGCGACAGAGCTCTAAGCATCATGTGTGGTGAGTAGGCGATGCTCCCACCTACACATGATCAAAGAGGTTAACACCTCGGCAATTTACCAAACGAATCCGAACCCCACATCAATTTTCAAATCCAAAGATTAAAGCTTTATTGGTGAAAAATGCAATTTTTGCCCAAGCCATGAGATGCTAATCATCCCATGACCTAACCCTTGAAATTACTCACACATATCTATGAAGATAAGAGCAAGCAAAAATCTACTAAGCATAATTGAAAAGACAAGACTAGAAATAAATTGGATCAAACGATAGATCGGAAGAAGAGTAACAACTTTAATTAAGGCAACAATATCAAAAACTAACAATTAAAGACAGAAATTTAAATATTCAAAGCTGGAAATTTAAGAACACTCAAGAACAATTTGAATCTAATCCTAGATCTAGAAAAGTACTCTAAAATCTATTCCTCTTTCTTTTTGCAATATATTCCGTGCTTGGAATATTCCCTAGATGCTCTGAAGATGCTTCGTTAACCCCTTCGGTACCGATTGCCAAGCCTTACAAGACTGAGATAAGCTCTCGGTACCGATTGGATTAATTCTATTCGATCGATAGCGAGATGGTTAGGAGGGGGCCGGTGTTAAGCAGCTCGGTACCGATTGGATGGATTCCCTTCGATCGATAGCGAGCTCTTATCAGTACTGAACCTTGTCTTCTTTCCGCCTTGGCCACGCCTTGGCTTGGTAACTTCTGCCTTGGCAATTCACTGGCCGTTGCTCTTCTGCCCGGGCTGTTCTACTTTTGCCTTGGCTGGGTCACGCCCTAGCCTTGGCTCTGCTTTGGCTCTTGCTCTGGCCGTCGGGTAACTTCAGGCCATGACGCGCCTTAGGCTACAAAAGCTCCTTATTTGGCGATTCTCCTACAAAACGGCACAAACGAACTCCACGAGCAAACATATTCAAAAACAACTAATTAACAAATAAAATGAACGAAACCTAGACACTAGCGCACCCTTTCATTACATTTCCGGGTGCTTATCACGCCCCCCAACTTAAGGTTTGCTAGTCCCTAGCAAATAAGATACGAAGAAATAAGAACTAACAACTACGCAATCCTTCCGCATTCGCAACTTAGAACGTGCTCAATATTGTAAACAAGCAAGAGTTCAACAATTCGGCTTTTTATTTCATTTCTACAACTCACAATTCCAGCATCCAATTAAACAAGCTAAAGTATCAAGCAAGTTAAAGAGCAAGCTAAAAAGTTTGTGTAATCGAACAATGGGAGGATACGGGACACAAAACTTGTGAATTCAGAGTTAAGCCATATCCACCAAGAAAGTGCTTGAAAACAGGCAACAGCGAACAAGGAAAACTATGCCTTGAACAACTAAAGCACTTATTCAACAGAATTAACAACTAACAGATGAAAGTTGGATAACGAAAGGAAAACATGCCATTAACTAATCATGCAACTATCAGAAAATCAATCAAAATGGAATCCAAGCGCACAAAAGATCAACTAAGGTCTTTTTAAGCTTTTAATGACCTTGGTTACAAAGAACAGGTTAGCAAAAATGGGCGACGGTCTATTTCTAGCTTGGTTAACTACCCGAGTGACCGCCGCCAACAAATAAAATGAACCAAGTCAAGGCCAAACCGGCCAAACCAATAAACCAACTACTAACTAACAATGTACCAAACTAAGCTACGAAATGAAATGACAAGAAACAGAATAAAACAAAGGATAGGATAGTCGGCATGTCAACCAACCAAGACCCCGACCAAGTAAGGGGAATTTCTAAAGCCACCGACTCAGCATCACATCACCACCACATGTCACCACTTCATCCTTCCTCCTCATCATCATCCAATTCCTCTTCCTCCCCGAAATCATCACTCACTTCTGGCACAATTTCTTGTTCTGGTACGAATTTTTCCCCATGTTGTCGTTCAAGAATCGTAGTTTGCCAGGCCACCTCCTTCTTGAGTTGTGCTTGCTCCCTCAGAATTTTTCTCCTTTCCACTTTCTCCTTTCTCAAACTCTTGATAATAAAAATGTTCTGGCAACAGAGTAGCCTAATCCATGTGCTCTGTTTGGATTTCTTTGGAGGCAAAGTGGTCAAATAGTTGCCGGAACCCAAGATTTTAGCTTCGGTTGCACGAGCTTGCGAAATACTCTTCATATCAAAAGTTTCGGTCATTGGTCCCGGCTCAAGTTCCTCCACCTTTTCATATTCCTCACCCCTTACCCCTTGTTCCTTGCACATAGCCGTGATCATTCATGGAAATGGCATACGAGCTGTAGATAAGGTATCATTTTTGAAATCCATCAACTGAGTAAAAATAAAAAATGCCCAATCCACTACCACATCTTTTGCAGCAAATGCATACAACAACTCCCCACTCTTCCTAGTTGGCTTATGCTCAGCCCCTCTCGGATAAATATTATAATGGATCAATTTGTTCAAAAACCGGTATGACCCTTTAAACTTCCCGGGCACATGGGGGAGTTCAGCCTCAGACATATCCAGATACAACTCTTTATTTATGACTCCCAAATCAATTTGCATGCCTTTAACTGGATAAGTAATCGACTCGGGGGTTGGGCGAGTAATTTTCAAGTAACAAGCTATGTCATTGGGTGTAATCACAATATCTATGTTCGCAACCCTAGAAGTAATAGCAGCATTGGGATCATTTTCCCACTCACCAACAGGCACTTTCAACTTCTTATAGAATTCAACAGCTAACTTTTTATTGTAACTCTCTAATTTCTCAGTCCAGAAAGTAAAACCTTTTCGCATGACAATGCGGAGACCGAGATGCTCCTTCCCCAAAGCTTCAGCAGCCACCTGCCTCTCATTCTTGAATTTCCTTTTGTCCATGCTTGCTTCCCAACTCCTCTGTTTATCTGCTGCCATTTCCTGTGACGTTCGTCTCCTTTTTCGAGTTTGAACACCCGACATTACCCCTGCTTGATTTCCCTCCTCATCATCTGAATCAGTCATGAAATCATCTTCCTCCTCCTCAATTTCGGGTTGAGAAGAGGTTGCCCGATGTGCGGTCTTTTTGATTCTCGGCATTGAAAGCAAAAGATTGAAAGCAAAAAGGGTTTGGGTTTATTTTTGGTATTTTCGGATTTAGGCTAGGGTTTATGAGATTTTTGGGTTTTTGAGTGGAATGGGTGAATGTGTGTTCATAATATGGTGGAGGGAGTGTATATGAGTGAAGAACAAGGAAGAAATTCGGATTTTTGGGGCAAAAAGATGGAAATTCCGGATTTACAGAGAGGAGAATGGGTTTACCTTATTTTTGGCTTGAAATCTTGAAATTGATGGTTGAAAACTTGAGTATTGTTGAAGGGGATGAAGAAATTTGGGATTTTCTGTGGAAAAGTGGGGGATTTAGTGGAGGATTTGAAGGTTGAAGCTAGGGTTTTGGTGGAACAATGGCAGAAAAGAGAGAGAAGGATTTCGGTTTCAGAAGATGAAGAATGAAGTTTGGAGTTTGGTCGTGCATTGAACTGCCTCTTCAGTTCTGATAAGGTGTCGCTACCGATTGAACTAAATCCCTTCAATCGATAGCAAACAGCTACGTGTCCCAATGGATAAAGCTTTCGGTACAGATTGAACAAATTTTCTTCGATCGATAGCGAGAAGCTAGCTTCGAACCCCTGATAATCATCTCGGTACCGATTGAAAGAAATTACTCCCATCGATGCCGAACTTGCTAACTCAGAAATTCTGCCTTCCTTCAATTTGCAACCCAGAACTTTCAAATCTTCATCCAATTACCCCCAAAACACCTTTTGAACAATGAACACACAACCCGACATCCCTCCAAACACCGGTTACCTAGGTTAAACAAAGAACGGAGAAATAACAGGTTGCAACATAGGACTAGGTGACACATATGTGGCATGATCATGTAAAGAATGCCTTATATATCCTTTTCTAAGTGCGCTTTGGATTCCAAAATAATTGAAACTCGAAATTTAAACATAATTAAGCATGGACATGCGGTTATTCACCTAACTACAAGCATTTTATTGGAAAGGTGGGGATATGGACCAAAACTTGCTCAAAAACTTAACTCAAAACTTAACCCATTCAGTTTTCAACTAAGCATGCAAATTGAGAAGCACAAAGATTTCTTAGGATTATTACGAACTCTTGCTAACTGACAATTATTAAGCATGTAACAAGTCATGAACAAAACTAAAAACTATGACAAAAGGAAGGAATTGCAAGTCAAAACTTTTATTTATTTTTGAAAATTTTGAATTTTCTCATTTTTTTGGATTTTTCAAATTTCTAATGTTTTGGATTTTTCAAAATTTAACACAAAACACAAAAATCAAACAAAAATCAAACAAATAGCACATAAGCTAACCCCTCCCCCCAACTTAAAGCGATGCTATGCCCTCATAGCATTAAGAATAAGAGAGAAGAAAGGAAAGGCGCGCGAATGTACCGTCCAAGGGGAATGTCAACCCCTAAATACCTCGACCAAGTTGGAGGATTTTATGCCAATGTTTTGCTCCAGCTAGATTAGATGCTTCCAGGGTTTACTCCTTCGGTTCTACCAACTCCGAACCACAGCTAGTCACACAGGACCATATCCAAAGCTTTATCGGACTAACAACCGCGGCCCTTAGCCGCACCCATGCTTAGGGCTCCTGAACGCCTCACTCACTCCGGCGTTAGACCCAATCCACCAAGGCTGGTGTTGTAGCACATAAATCCTGCAGAAGACTTAAGAGAACGACCTTCCACAAACAATTGACATTAGAACAACCGGCCTGTGTTATCCGGCTTCAAACCAAACAAAAACTAAAAGACAGAACATAAAGACAAATGCAGAGAACAAATGGAAACGTGCAAAATAAAATGAAATGCACCACCCGATCATCACGCGATCGCATGAGTCATACTTTTCTTCCCATTCCCTACCGGTAGGGTAAGAAATGGGTGGCTATACTAGACCGTTGAAAATGTGTTATGCCAGCGCCCGTAATAAAATCTATCGCTCGACCTCGCCAAACACTTAAGTTCAGCATCCCCTGGATCAAAACAAAGTAAGAAATGATACAACCTAGTGTGCACTCTAGGAAACACCAAATCTCACCAATAGACCTAAACTGCCACCGATAGGGTCAATCTCGGAGTGCATGGATCATTAACGATAGACTATTACCAAGAAAAGCTATTGAAAGCCCTTGTGACACTAGCACATTAGTGAAATCTTTTGATGTGATTTATCTCCAAGATTTTATTCGATGCAAAACACATAACAACACCAAACAAAACAAAACATGCATCACGAAACAAAAGAGAACAAAGAAAGAAAGAAAAACAACTATGCGACCGTGTAAACTGGATCGCTCAATTCCTCATCCGGTTCGCCCACCTCAACAAGTCCAAGGAACGGTTTAAGCTTTTGCCCATTTACTTTAAAAGATTTACCATTAACAGGATTCAACACATTAACAACACTATGAGGGTAAACATGCTCAACAACATACGGGCCCGCCCAACGAGAACGTAATTTACCGGAAAACAAATGAAGCTTAGAATTGTATAAGAGTACCTTCTGCCCAACCTCAAAATTTTTCCGGTGAATTTGTTTGTCGTGGAAGGCCTTGACTTTGGCTTTGTATATGGCGGTGTTGTCATAAGCATCTCTTCGAATTTCTTCAAGCTCGTTGAGTTGGAGCCTTCTATGTGCTCTAGGGGCCGGCAACCGATAATTCAGCTCGACCGGGAGATGACATGCTTTCCCAAAAACCAAACGATACGGTGAAGCTCCCAAGATAGTCTTGTACGCCGTGCGATAAGCCTATAGTGCATCATTCAAACGAAGACTCCAATCTTTACGGTTCGGATTTACGGTCTTTTCCAAGATATGCTTGATCTCCCTATTTGCCAATTCTGCCTGCCCATTCGTTTGCGGATGATAAGCAGTGGAAACCTTGTGAGTGATGTCATACTTCTTCATCAAAGCTTCAAAGATTCGATTACAAAAATGAGTCCCTTGGTCGCTAATGATTGCCCTCGGCATCCCAAAGCGTGAAAGAATGTTGTCCTTGAGGAACTCCACAACTACCTTGGCATCATTGGTACGTGTGGCAATGGCTTTAACCCATTTCGATACATAATCAACTGCCAATAGAATGTACAGATTTCCAAAAGAAACAGGGAACAGTCCCATGAAGTCAATGCCCCAACAATCAAAAATCTCAACCACTAGTATGTTTGTTAGTGGCATTTCATCCTTCCGAGTCACACTTCCAAGTTTTTGACAACGTTCACAAGCGACGCAAAAGTGTTAAGCATCCTTGTGCAAAGTTGGCCAATAAAACCCGCATTGTAGCACCTTGGCAGAAGTCTTCTTAGAAGAGAAATGGCCTCCACACGCTTCTGAATGGCAGAACTCGAGAATTCTCCGTTGATCCGAATCGGGAACACAACGGCGCACTATTTGATCTTGGCAGTACTTGAAGAGATAAGGGTCATCATATGTCACGACCCTGACCCGCCCCTCGAGGTCTTAATCATGACGAATGCCAGTGATTTCTCACTAAGGCCAAATTACAAATCAAATGTCACCGAAGCAAGCGATAATCAAAAGGGACTAACATAACAGCGGAAGCAAAAGACTACTTTCATTGATAACGAACCAAAGTCTTACTTAGGTTTTACAAACCAAAAGATAAACCTCTCAGAGCTGGTGTGCTTACTTACAAACTCAAAAACTAACAAACCATGTACAAGCTAAGTGTCGACAATCATAACTTCCTTTCTGCAAGTTTCCAAAAATTCTACACATCTCAAAAATAAACACCATGCCACCCTACGCGTCGCTTCCTGAAAGGTGGAAAAGAAAATCCATAAGCCAAAGCTCGTGTGAATGATTAATACTTAACGCACATGCCTTCCACGGACAATGCAAAAATAATTTCATAGTAATTCAAAACAAAGCACTCAAAATCATAAGCCAAATATAATGCACATTCCACTATTCAAAATTCAAAAGCTACCGGGCGTCCCCGGTAGTGGATAAGTCAGACGTCTATGCATTATCCCAAAACACACACCAACCTCAAACACCCTTGCTAGCCATTAAGCCGTACCCTAGCAAGACCGGACGTTGGGAATGCCATTAAATAGTTTCGCAAACATTTCACAAATAAGTCCACCTTCCATTGGTATCCATGGAGTACACAATTTAAAAAATATATATGTTCAAACAAGCTCGATAAGGAAAACAAGTTCAAAACCATGTGATTTAGGTATTAAATCACTCACCTCGGCTCTACGTACCACCCGAGCTTCCTAAAACAATTGGGCAGTAAAAACATGATTAGAAGATGTCTAACAAGTCTATTTTTAATGAACATAAGGTCCTAGAGTGAAAGGTATGAAGTTAAACAACCAATCTCAGGAAACAATTTCAGAATCTATAATTCCATCAACTTCAACTTAAAATCTGACTTTGCACGGGAAGAACCAAGACACAATCTTCATGCATTTTTTTAGGTCTACGAGTCTAGTTTAAGAATCAGAAATCGGATCGCAATTTCATCGCTCGAGCTCAAAATTATGGCCGTTTCCCTAACACGTGTCTGTGCAGTCAGCACAGTCCGAAAACTGCGCACCACATGGTTACGAATTTTTACAGAATTCAATACTTCAAATCTGATCCCGACATTTTTACCATAGATAAAGGACTCATAGAGGAACTCTCTATAAAAATTTCATAAATTTTAGAGCTTAGAAACTACCTCAAAAAAAAATCCACAAAATCAGGACAGACATGAAATTTCTACTCTGCAGACTTCCTGGTTTCAACCCAAACTTCGGAAAATCACTATAAATTGAATTCTCAATGGTTTGGGGCGATTCCAGTGGCAAAAGAACAAGATTTAAGTCTACTTTCTAACTTGTGAAGGAACCAATACCAAGTTCAGAGTTTACGAATGAGAAATTACGTAAAAACTGAGACCCAGTTTGCTGTCAGAAAACTGCTATGTACACATGCTACATACACGAAATTTTGCTACTCCAATCCAACAAAATTCATCAACTAAACATGAAATACAACTACTAAAGCATAGAATTCAACATACAAAACATGAATTCAAGTAGGAGATGTAAGAATTACCAAGTTAAATTTTCAAATTCAAGCCAAACAAGGATTCCCCTAATTTTTCCCTTTCTCTTCTCCTTCTTCTTCTTCTTTCCACCGGTCATTTCTCTCTCTCTCTCTCTCTCTCTCTCTCTCTCTCTCTCTCTCTCTCTCTCTCTCTCTCTCTCTATGTTTTGATAAGAACAAAGGAAAAAGATGTAGAGTACGTGTTTTTGTTTTGCTAGGCTAGGAAAAATTATCGTGTGTATGTGGGTCATATGCTCACTTATGTTCCAATTTCATTTAACTAGCAAACTAAACCCAATAACTTGCATATTAAGCCTAAAACATATCACATAATTAACTTAAAACGTAATTAAAGACTTGGGGTATTACACCCTGCCCCACTTATAAAAGTTTGTCCTCAAACTTAAGTTACCTTGTATTGGGAAGAGATATGGATATTTCTTTTGCATGTCCTCCTCCGTTTCCCATGTTGCTTCTCCTCCACGTTGATTAGTCCACCACACTTTGACTAACGGTATCACTTTGTTCCTAAGAACTTTGTCCTTTCGGCCAATGATCTTTTCCGGTGTTACCTCATATCTCAAGTCTCCCCGAAGTTCAATAGGTGTTGTCACAAGTAACTTTTCATCGGAGTTAGGCAAACATCGACGTAATATGGACACATGGAAAACATCATGAATATAGGATAACTCTGGCGGTAACGCTAACCGATAACTCACCTCACCAACCTTATTAAGAACTTCAAATGGTCCAACATACCTCGGTTGCAGCTTTTTCGCCTTTCTAAACCGCTTTTTCCCCTTCATTGGCGATGCTTTCAAAAATACGAAATCCCCAACTTTAAATTCCAACGGTCTCCTTCTCGAATCTGCATAACTCTTTTGCCGACTTTGTGCCGCTTTCAATCTTTCTTGAATTACTCGAATCCTCTCGGTAGTTTCGTCAGCAATAGCCGGTCCTTCTAGTCTTCTCTCCCCCACTTCAGTCCAACATATCGGCGATCGACATTTCCTCCCGTATAGTGCTTCGTAAGGTGCCACACCTATACTCGCCTGATAACTATTGTTATATGCAAATTCTACTAGAGACAAATGTTTCTCCCAGCTCCCTTGAAAATCTAAAACACAAACCCGTAACATATCCTCCAAAACTTGTATAATTCTCTCAGACTGACCGTCGGTTTGTGGATGGAAAGCTGTACTGAATTTCAATTCTGTGCCCATAGCCTTTTGCAAACTCCTCCAGAAATTAGAAGTGAACCTCGAATCCCTGTCTGACACAATAGACACTGGTGTACCATGCAATCGTATAATTTCTTTAATATACAGTTCAGCCAACTGCTCCAAACTAAATGAAACATTCATAGGCAAAAAGTGAGCAGATTTTGTTAAGCGATCTACAATTACCCATATCGCATTGTTTCCTTTCTGTGTACGCGGCAATCCCACAACAAAGTCCATCGTGACATGCTCCCATTTCCATTCTGGTATAGGCAAGGATTGAAGCAACCCCGCTGGATTCTTATGCTCAGCTTTAACTCGTTGGCACGTTAGACATTGCGAAACAAATTTAGCTACCTCCCTTTTCATACCTCGCCACTAATACACTTCCCTAAGATCTCGGTACATTTTGGTGGTTCCAGGATGTACTGCAAATCTGGATTTATGAGCCTCCTCCAAGATTTGTCTTCGAATTTCTGGTATACGAGGTACACAAACCCTGTTTCGAAACCTCAGCACACCATCTCTAAAAGAGAAATCCTCTTTAGGTTTAGTTTCCCATGCCTCGATAATGTTCTTCAAAAATTTATCATCCAATTGTCTTCGGCTAACAGTTTCATATAACACTGGTTGGACAGCAAAAACAGCTAAAATAGCATCGGTGCCATGAATGTAAACCTCCAATTCTAGCTTTTCCATTTCTCTAATCAATCCTCGCTGAGAGGTAAGTGAATAACGCAACTCACCAGAAGATTTTCGACTCAAAGCATCGGCAACCACATTTACTTTGCCCGAATGATATTGAATCGTCAAATCATAGTCCTTCATTAGCTCAAGCCATCTCCTCTACCTCATGTTCAATTCTTTTTGTGTAAAGATATATTTTAAGCTCTTATGGTCCGTATAAATCTCACATGACGCCCCATACTGATAGTGTCGCCATAACTTTAAAGCAAAGATCACTGCCGCTAATTCTAGATCATGTGTGGGATAATTCTTTTCATGCAATTTCAGTTGGCGCGAAGCATAAGCGATCACTTTTCCGTGCTGCATCAGAACACAACCCAAACCACGATATGAAGCATCGCTGAAAATCACAAATCCCTCTGTCCCCGATGGCAAGGTTAGAATCGGCGCTGTCACCAACCGTTCCTTCAACTCTAAGAAACAATTATCTCTTTCCTTAGTCCACACAAACGGTACTTCCTTTCGTGTCAATTCAGTCAATGGACCTGCAATCTTGGAGAAGTCTTTGACAAACTTCTGATAGTATCCAGCTAATCCTAAGAAGCTGCGAACTTCTGTCACTGTAGTCGGTCTTGGCCAATTCATTATTGCCTCAATCTTCTGTGGATCAACTGTAATACCATCCCCACTGATCACATGTCCAAGAAATGCCACACTAGATAGCCAGAACTCACATTTCTTCAGTTTGCCAAATAACTTATTCTCCCGTAGTGTTTGCAGAACCATTCTCAAGTGCTTGGCATGCTGTTCCGGAGTCTTAGAGTACACTAGTATATCATCGATGAATACAACGACAAATTCATCTAGATAATACTTGAACACTCTATTCATTAAATCCATAAAAGCCGCTGGTGCATTAGTAACCCCAAAAGGCATGACTAAAAATTCATAATGTCCATATCTCGTTCTGAAAGCTGTTTTCTTAACATCCTCTGCTTTTACCTTTAATTGATGGTGGCCCGACCGAAGATCAATTTTAGAAAATACCCTCGCTCCCTGCAGTTGATCGAATAAATCATCAATCCTCGGAAGTGGATACCTATTCTTGATAGTCACCTTATTCAGCTCTCGGTAATCAATACAAAGCCTCATTGTACCGTCTTTCTTCTTTACAAATAAGACCAGTGCTCCCCAAGGCGAGATACTTGGTTTGATAAACCCCTTGTCGAGTAATTCCTGCAATTGAATTTTCAGTTCCTTCAACTCCAACGGTGCCATTCAATATGGTGTCTTAGAAATCGATTGAGTCCCCGGAATAAGGTCAATAACAAAATCTATCTCCCTGTCAACCAATGAACCAGGCAAATCCTCCGGAAACACATCAGGAAAGTCATTAACAATAGGAATATCTTGCAAGGTAGTTGCTCCAGATTCAGTAGTAAGAATTAAACACAGATAACCTTGACACCCTTTATTTATCAATCTAAGAGCATGCATGGCAGATATTAAATAAGGCGGTGGAACCACTGCTTTTCCCTCAAAAATAATATCTCCCCTATCTGGTATCTGAATCATAACCCTTTTGGCAATACAATCTATTGTGGCAAAATTGGAAGTCAACTAATCCATCCCCAGTATGACGTTGAAATGATTCATATTTAAAGGAATTAAATCAACTAACAGATGCGCACTTCCAACTAATATATCACACGCCTTATAGACTGTAGAACATATAACACCACTACCCATAGGTTATGACACATGCAATTCATAACCAAGTGATTCAAGTGGTCTAGTCAATTTAATAGCAAACTGTGCAGAAACAAATGAATGTGTAGATCCCAAATCGATAAGTACATGAGCTGAATGACCACAAATATGAAGAGTACCTGACACCACCGAATTTGTGTTTTGAGAGTCCCCTTGCGTCATTGCAAACATCCTGCCCTGCCTCTTTCCCGAATTTAACTTTGCTCCTGAACTCTGCGCTGAACTAGTAGTGGCTATCAGTCTTGGCGCAGACCCCGAACCCATTGAAGCACCACGTCTATCCACAAATCCCGACCTTGGTGCATTCGTACAATTTCTCATCAAATGTCCCACCTGTCCACATCTATAACATGCTCCAACATCTCGATGGCATTGCTCGGTATGTATCTTACCACACCTCCCACATGGCCGGTTTTGATTTCCAGCACTACTACTACCTTGACTCCACCCAGATGTTCCGATATTCTGCTTTTTATATGGATTGTTGCCTCCCTGATTCCTTGGTGGCACATAACTGACATGTCTCCTTTGTTTCTTTTTATCGTTTTCTGACATTAAAGCAACATTCAATACATCCGTATATGTTGGCAGCCTAAGCATCTTGATTGGCTCACGAAGACCATCCTTCAGACCTTCCTCAAATCTCCTTGCTTTAAGATTCTCCGTTGAAATCATGTGTGGTGCAAATTGACTCAAGTCGGTAAAAGCTTTATCGTATTCAGACATTGTCATATTGTCTCCTTGCATCAAATTAATGAACTCAGTACATTTGTTGTCTTTCAAAGTTTGTGGGAAGTACTTCTCATAAAATACCTCCTTAAACCGAGCCCAATTCATGTTTTGTTCCCTCTCTCTTTGTTGTAACCACCATCTATGAGCTTCTCCTTCAAAGTTGTAGGTAGCAAGAACCACCTTGTGTGTTTCTGGACACTGAACCTGAATAACTGTAAATATTTTCTCCATTCCCTGAACCCAATTGTAAGCCTTGAGCCCATCAATTCCCCCTTCAAAGGTCGGAGGTTTCATTTTCTGAAAATCTTTGATGCTAATCGGTTCAACTCTAGCAGGTTCTCCCATCACAACAGGTCGTGGCTGATTTTGCTGGGCCATTACCCCAAGTAATCCCTCAAGTATCCGCTCCATCCTCTCCAACCTATCTGGAGGTGGAGGTGGAGGTGGAGGTTGTGCCCCCTCTGGAATAGCCCGATGCTCCATTCGCTAAATCAAAAGAGACAAAATTTCACATTGTACAATTTATATCATGATCACATAAATTTTGCGCATATAATCATGTAACAATCACTTAATAATTTCAAAGCATAGCATCCAATATTGCCCACTTAGCACATAGACTTTACTTGTCCTAAAGCTCCGAGGGTTTGTGTGTGAGTCATTGCTAACCGTGCATCTTATTGTCCATACATATTGCTCTGATACCAAAAAATTTGTCATGACCCTAACCCGCCCCTCGAGGTCTTAATCATGACAAATGCCAATGATTTCTCACTAAGGCCAAATTACAAATCAAATGTCACCGAAGCAAGCGATAATCAAAAGGGACTAACATAACAGCGGAAGCAAAAGACTAATTTCATTGATAACGGACCAAAGTCTTACTTAGGTTTTACAAACCAAAAGATAAACCTCCCAGAGCTGGTGTGCTTACTTCCAAACTCAAAAACTAACAAACCATGTACAAGCTAAGTGTCGACAATCATAACTTCCTTTCTGCAAGTTTCCAAAAATTCTACACATCCCAAAAATAAACACCATGCCACCCTACGCGTTGCTTCCTGAAAGGTGGAAAAGAAAATCCATAAGCCAAAGCTGATTAATACTTAATGCACATGTCTTCCATGGACAATGCAAAAATAATTTCATAGTAATTCAAAACAAAGCACTCAAAATCATAAGCCAAATATAATGCACATTCCACTATTCAAAATTCAAAAGCTACCGGGCGTCCCCGGTAGTGGATAAGCCAGACGTCTATGCATTATCCCAAAACACACACCAACCTCAAACACCCTTGCTAGCCATTAAGCCGTCCCCTAGCAAGACCGGACGTTGGGAATGCCATTAAATAGTTTCGCAAACATTTCACAAATAAGTCCACCTTCCATTGGTATCCATGGAGTACACAATTTAAAAAATATATATGTTCAAACAAGCTCGATAAGGAAAACAAGTTCAAAACCATGTGATTTAGGTATTAAATCACTCACCTCGGCTCTACGTACCACCCGAGCTTCCTAAAACAATTGGGCAATAAAAACATGATTAGAAGATGTCTAACAAGTCTATTTTTAATGAACATAAGGTCCTAGAGTGAAAGATATGAAGCTAAACAACCAATCTCAGGAAACAATTTCAGAATCTGTAATTCCATCAACTTCAACTTAAAATCTGACTTTGCACGGGAAGAACCAAGACACAATCTTCATGCATTTTTTTAGGTCTACGAGTCTAGTTTAAGAATCAGAAATCGGATCGCAATTTCATCGCTCGAGCTCAAAATTATGGCCGTTTCCCTAACACGTGTCTGTGCAGTCAGCACAGTCCGAAAACTGCGCATCACATGGTTACGAATTTTTACAGAATTCAATACTTCAAATCTGATCCCAAAATTTTTATGATAGATAAAGGACTCATAGAGGAACTCTCGATAAAAATATCATAAATTTTAGAGCTTAGGAACTACCTCAAAAAAATCCACAAAATCAGGACAGACATGAAATTTCTACTCTGCAGACTTCCTGGTTTCAACCCAAACTTCGGAAAATCACTATAAATTGAATTCTCAATGGTTTGGGACGATTCCAGCGGCAAAAGAACAAGCTTTAAGTCTACTTTCTAACTTGTGAAGGAACCAATACCAAGTTCAGAGTTTACGAATGAGAAATTACATAAAAACTGAGACCCAGTTTGCTATCAGAAAACTGCTATGTACACATGCTACATACACGAAATTTTGCTACTCCAATCCAACAAAATTCATCAACTAAACATGAAATACAACTACTAAAGCATGGAATTCAACATACAAAACATGAATTCAAGTAGGAGATGTAAGAATTACCAAGTTAAATCTTCAAATTCAAGCCAAACAAGGATTCCCCTAATTTTTCCCTTTCTCTTCTTCTTCTTCTTCTTTCCACCGGTCCTTTCTCTCTCTCTCTCTCTCTCTCTCTCTCTCTCTCTCTCTCTCTCTATGTTTTGATAAGAACAAAGGAAAAAGATGTAGAGTACGTGTTTTGTTTTGCTAGGCTAGGAAAAATTATCGTGTGTATGTGGGTCATATGCTCACTTATGTTCCAATTTCATTTAACTAGCAAACTAAACCCAATAACTCGCATATTAAGCCTAAAACACATCACATAATTAACTTAAAACGTAATTAAAGACTTGGGGTATTACACCATAAGAGAACATCCGTACTTCATGAAGGAAACGACGAAGTTCTTGAGGAGACCAATGCGGTGGTAAGAGACCCGTAGCCAAATAATTCACAATGTCAGCAAACCATGGGGTACTCGAAACAGCTAGCAATTGTTCATCCGGGAACGTGTCCACTAGAGGAAGACTCAGAGTAGGATCCTCAAACTGTAATCTCGATAAGTGGTCGGCTACCACATTTTCGACCCCCTTCTTGTCCTTGATGGTCAAATTGAACTCTTGGAGAAGGAGAATCCATCGTATCAATCGAGCTTTGCCATCTTGCTTTGTGAGGAGATACTTGAGAGCAGAATGATTTGTGTACACAATGATAGGAGCACCACCGATTAGATAAGACCGGAATTTATCAAGAGCAAACACCACCGCAAGTAATTCTTTCTCCGTGGTTGTATAATTCACTTGAGCATCATTCAAGGTTTTGCTCCAATAATGAATCACATAGGGATGCTTGTCTTTCCTTTGCCCCAAAACAGCTCCCACAGCATAGTCGCTTGCATCACACATAAGCTCGAAAGGTAAGCTCCAATCCGGTGGTTGCACAATAGGAGGAGTGGTAAGACTAGCCTTCAACTTAACAAAAGCTTGCTCGCATGCGGGAGACCACTCAAAAGGTATGTCTTTGGCAAGAAGTTGGCATAGGGGACGAGAAATAGTACTGAAGTCCTTGATGAATCGGTGATAGAATCCGGCGTGCCCCAAGAAAGAACGAATGTCCTTCACACATTTCGGAGTAGGAAGGTTCCCAATCAAGTCAATCTTGGCCTTGTCCACCTCGATACCCTTAGAAGAAACAATGTGAGCGAGAACGATGCCTTGGGTTACCATAAAGTGACATTTCTCCCAATTCAAAACCAACTTCTTTTCTTCACATCGTGTTAAAACTTTGTCCAAATTCTCCAAACAAGATTCGAAGGAATCACCAAAGACAGAAAAATCATCCATGAAGACTTCTACGATCTTCTCGACCATGTCACTAAAAATCCCCATCATGCATCTTGAGAAGGTACCCGGAGCATTGCATAAACCAAATGGCATCCGACGATAAGCAAAGGTTCCGAAGGGGCAAGTGAAAGTTGTCTTCTCTTGGTCTTCTAGAGCAACTTCGATCTGATTGTACCCCGAGTATCCATCCAAGAAATAATAAAATGCATGCCCAGCTATCCTTTCTAAGATCTGATCGATAAATGGCAAGGGAAAATGGTCTTTCCTGGTGCTTGCATTGAGCTTTCGATAATCAATCCATACCCTCCATCCCGTCTGAACACGTGTTGGCACAAGCTCATTCTCCTCATTACGCACCACGGTGACCCCAGATTTTTTCGGTACCACTTGAACTAGGCTAACCTATTTACTATCAGCAATAGGATAAATGATACCCACATCTAGCAACTTCAAGACTTCTGCTCGGACCACATCTTTCATAATCGGATTCAATCGGCGTTGAGGTTGACGAGATGGTTTGACGTTATCCTCCAAAGCAATATGATGAGAACAAGGAGTAGCATCGATCCCTTAAATATCCGCAATAGTCCACCCGATAGCTTTCTTATGCCCCTTTAACGTCTTGAGCAACTTCTCCTCTCGGAGATTCCCAAGAGAAGAAGATATAACCACAGGATAAGTCCCGTTATTTCCAAGGAAAGAATATTTCAACGTGTCAGGCAAGGGTTTCAATTCCAACTTTGGTGGCTCAACACTGGATGGTAGTACTGTCTTCTCAAGTGGAGGAAGCGCTTCAAATTTGTCGAACTTTGTAACCCAAGAATTTATAGCACACACTTCATCTTCCTCATCGAGTAACGACAATAAATAATTCACTTCAGAAGATTCAAGAAGTTCGACCTCTTCGGCTGTAAGAGCAACTTCCAAGGGATCGCTATAAAGCAACTCATCCACATGTTCCTCCACAAGAGTATCAACAAGGCTCACTTCATTCACGCTCTCATCATCCCCAATTTGACTGCCCACATTAAAAATATTGACCTCCATCTTCATGTTACCGAAGGTCATATTAAGAAGCCCATTTCGATAGTTGATGATCGCATCCGCCGTGGCTAAGAAGGGTCTCCCAAGAATAACCGGAGTGGAAGTAGCCAAAGAATCATTCGGATTTGTATCAAGAATTACAAAATCCACCGGATAAACAAATTGTCCAACTTGAACTAGCACGTCTTCTACTACTCCCCTCGGTGTACAAACACTCCGATCGGCTAGCTGTAGCGTAACACGAGTAGGTCTCATCTCCCCCAAACCAAGTTCTTGATAAACAGAAAATGGAAGCAGATTGACACTTGCACCAAGATCTAGTAAGGCTTGCTCGATACGCTTCCCTCCAATAGTCACCGCTATAGTAGGACTTCCCGGATCCTTGTACTTCGGAGCGATATTCGTCTGAATGATAGAACTCACTTGCTCGGTAAGAAATATCTTCTTTTGAACATTAAGCTTGCGCTACTTGGCATATGACGGAATTTGCTTGATCACATCCATAAGAGGAATGTTGATCTTCACTTGGTTGAACAACTCATGCAACTCCGCATTCAAATTGGGTTTCGCCAAAGCTCTCAAACGGTTGGGAAATGGTGCCGGCGTTGGAATAACTCGAGGATCCGTGTCCGGTACACTTTGTTCCTTCGCCTTACCCTTACCATTTTCCTTTGAAACCTTTTCGCTTGCCTCATTGGGAGATTCCCCAAGGGTTGATGTTGGAATTGAACGATCAATAAGAGGGGGCAACAAAGATGGTTCCGGAGGCATCACCACTTGGTTGTCAACCGTCTTCCCACTTCGAATAGAAATAATAGCCTTTGCTTGCTCAGGAAAAGTCACCGAAGAGCTAGCAAAGTGAAGACCTTGAGAATTAGGCGGAGTGGATGTCGTTTGCGGATTGGGTTGAGGTTGTGTTGGAAACTTCCCTTTTTCTTGTTGAAGCATACCCACGGTAGTTGTCAACTTCCCCAATTGATTTCTGATATCATTCATCATCTGAGTTTGTTGCTCATTGATCGCGGTTTGACTTTGCAAGAGAGCACTAAATTGATCTTCCCAAGAACGCTTTGGTGGTTGTTGAAACTGAGTAGGTGGTTGCTGAAATTGATTTGCATGTGGGAACGAACCGGGTTGAGCAAAACCGGGCGGACCTTGAGCTTGAGGAAAACCGAAAGCATTTTGAGGTTGCTTCCAAGGCATTTGAGGAGCGGGAGGAGCTTGAGAAGAACCCCCTTCAACAGGTTGACTCCAACGGAAAGCCGGATGTTGACGTGTCCCCGGATTAAAAGATTGAGAGTAAGGATCAAAACATTGCACGGCCTGAACTTCCTCCGGAGCAATCCCATTAATCACATTCTTCAAAGCCGGAATGTTTGGACAAGTCTCGGTAGAATGGCCCACCATCTCGCAAATAACACAAACGTCCTCCACTTGGTGTACCACTTTCACTTCTTGAGATTGAGCACTTTTAAATTCCGACTTGTCAAGCTTTCGAGCGATCTCCTCCAAGCGAGTTTCAAAAGCACTTTGTTCCGAGATAGAAAATTTCCCCGTACCAGTGGGACCTTGATTGAACATAGCTCTTTCCCACGGATCTATAAACTGCCACGCTTGAGTTTTCTAGGCCAAAGACTCATAGTAATCCCAAGCATCCTCCGGTGTCTTTCCCATAAAGTCACCTCCACCCAAAGTGTCGAGAAGCTTTTTACTCTCCTGAGAACACCCCATGTAGAAATAATTGACTTGAAGATACAACGGAAAGTTGTGATGAGGAACTGCCATAAATAAGTCCTTGTACCGTTCCCAATACTTGTGAAAAGTCTCGTCCTCCCTTTGCTTGAAATTCTGAATTTGATCCATAAGCAATTTCGTCCGACTAGCCGGAAAGAACTTTGTAGTGAAAGCATCTTGAACCTCCCTCCAAGTACGTAATGAATGAGGCTTCAATGAATTGAACCATTGTTTTGCCTTATCCGTCATAGTGAATGGAAATAGCTTAAGGCGAGCTTGATCAAGTTGATTCTGAGCAAGGACCAAAGAATGCAATACAGACTCAAACTCCCGGATATGAGAATACGGATCCTCCAACTCTCGACCCCGAAATTTTGGAATTACCCGAAGATACTCAGCTTTGAATTCAAAGACATTCCCAACAGCTGGAGTCGGAATAACGATAGGCGATATTTGAGGATCCCTTTCTGGATTAAGATATTCACGAAGAGTACGAACAGCAGCTTCTTCGGCCATTGGGCCTTTGCGAATAAGTTTGCGATTTAATTTGCGAGGCGGAGAATGCGCAGGATAAGCCCGAGTGATACTCCGAATTTTAGGCAGAGAAGAAGAACGATGAAGCCGATTGGAAGTTGGGCTTCGGAACACAGGCATACACAAAAGAAATACTACTAACTAACTAACTACCAACAAGCTACCAGACTGGATGGGTTATGCCGCCACCTCATCTCAACAAACAGAATATGCAAGGGGTTATGCCACCACCTCGGCTAAGCAATGCAATCAATTAAGCTAAGTAAACTAACAAATTAAACTAAACTAACTAACTAAGAACAAACTCAATATTTAGCTTGGCTTCGTTACACCTCAAGTTTGACAACAAGGTCAGGTTAGAGGTATCCACCAAACTAAATATGAACAACTAACACACAAACTACTAAACTACTACTACTACTACGAGATGAACGCGGGATACTTACAGTGGTTTGTCGAACCTCCAAGAAAACCATAATAAGAAATCCACGGCAACGGCGCCAAAAATGCTTCGTTTTCTCCGATATAAGGAATAACACCCCAAGCGTAGGGCTTAATACGTCATTTGAAGCATAATAATCCGGAAGACTGGGATCGTACCCAAGGGAATAATTATATGGCTTGAATGGATTTGTAGATGCAAGTACGGATTTCGGCTGTTAGGTAGCCAACCGAGTTTTACTTTGAAACGGTGGAAAAGAAAGGCTAAATTAAAACGAATAAACTAGGAAAAAGGTAGGCTAGGTCTAGGAATCACTAGCACTCATGACTCGAGCTAAATCACATTTTCACCAATTCACGCGATTCAAGATACGCAATTAAGGTTCCTAAACCCGAAAATAGAGATGGTTTGAAAATCAAGCTAGCTCTAGAATTCTCTTGGTAAACACCTCGTGCGACAGAGCTCTAAGCATCATGTGTGGTGAGTAGGCGATGCTCCCACCTACACATGATCAAAGAGGTTAACACCTCGGCAATTTACCAAACGAATCCGAACCCCACATCAATTTTCAAATCCAAAGATTAAAGCTTTATTGGTGAAAAATGCAATTTTTGCCCAAGCCATGGGATGCTAATCATCCCATGACCTAACCCTTGAAACTACTCACACATATCTATGAAGATAAGAGCAAGCAAAAATCTACTTAGCATAATTGAAAAGACAAGACTAGAAATAAATTGGATCAAACAATAGATCGGAAGAAGAGTAACAACTTTAATTAAGGCAACAATATCAAAAACTAACAATTAAAGACAGAAATTGAAATATTCAAAACTAGAAATTTAAGAACACTCAAGAACAATTTGAATCTAATCCTAGATCTAGAAAAGTACTCTAAATCTATTCCTCTTTCTTTTTGGATCTAATTACATCGCACAATATATTCCGTGCTTGGAATATTCCCTAGATGCTCTGAAGATGCTTCGTTAACCCCTTCGGTACCGATTGCCAAGCCTTATAGGACTGAGATAAGCTCTCGGTACCGATTGGATTAATTCTATTCGATCGATAGCGAGATGGTTAGGAGGGGGCCGGTGTTAAGCAGCTCGGTACCGATTGGATGGATTCCCTTCGATCGATAGCGAGCTCTTATCAGTACTGAACCTTGTCTTCTTTCCGCCTTGGCCACGCCTTGGCTTGGTAACTTCTGCCTTGGCAATTCACTGGCCGTTGCTCTTCTGCCCGGGCTGTTCTACTTTTGCCTTGGCTGGGTCACGCCCTAGCCTTGGCTCTGCTTTGGCTCTTGCTCTGGCCATCGGGTAACTTCAGGCCATGACACGCCTTAGGCTACAAAAGCTCCTTATTTGGCGATTCTCCTACAAAATGGCACAAACGAACTCTACGAGCAAACATATTCAAAAACAACTAATTAACAAATAAAATGAAAGAAACCTAGACACTAGCGCACCCTTTCATTACATTTCCGGGTGCTTATCAGTAGTTGCATTGGCTTCCATGGTAGTGGTTAAAGCTTGGACTTCTGGAGTGAATGGTTCAGTAGGTTCAACATTTTGCATGGCAGCGGTCGGAGCTTTTGGTATTGGGGCAGATGTTTCACCTTTGATTTCATCCAGAAGCTATTTTTTTTAGGATGGTGCTTGTGCTAGGAGATGCTCCAAGTCATCTTGGTCGTGTATGGTTTCACCTTGTTGTAGTCAATCTGGTGATAACGGAACTAAGAAAATGTGTAACTCACTGCAATAGCTTTGATTTCATTAAGCACTAATAAAA
Organism: Rhododendron mucronatum var. ripense; assembly: GCA_019656295.1. Taxonomy (NCBI): domain Eukaryota; kingdom Viridiplantae; phylum Streptophyta; class Magnoliopsida; order Ericales; family Ericaceae; genus Rhododendron; species Rhododendron mucronatum. The sequence goes on along the minus strand of BPLT01000130.1, from coordinate 1,566,141 downwards.
AATACATTTCACGACATGAACACAATATTTAACTACTCAGGTGTTAGAAACATAAAAGTAAACAGATCATCCAACGCCAGGTCTGACTTTAAGAGAACTGACGAAACCATCAACAAGTTTGAAAGAAAAAAGCAATGATGAACATCACAAAGAATTGCTAAACTAATGGGAAGGGTGCGATGCTGAGGTTCGAACCCACCTAAATAAGCTGCAACTCCTAGGCCCTCAGTGAGGCCAATCTTTGTGGGGAGCAGTAACAACTATGGGGAACAACCTAAAATATGCAGTAAGGAAACAAACCTGAAGTGCAGGGAGCATAGCTTCGAGAGAGAACCTAGGTCTTGCTCAAATTTACATCACTATATGTCCAATCCACCAGCGTCTCAATAGCTCTCCGTAATGCACTTTCTACACTTATCATTATCTTCACTTCCTCCCCCTCAAGTGTAGAGACCCGCAAATTCGTATAATTGATTTAAATGTTTTAAATGGAAATAAAAGGAGAAAATTGATTTGGAATATTGAGATTGGGGTTAATGTGCAAGTGTGTTGCATTTAAAGGGGTGAAAGTGTGATATGTGTGTGAGGTGTATATACCCCAGGTGTGTGTGTATAGGGAATAAAATTTCCCCAAATTCTCACTCCCTCTCTCTCTCGTTCCTCTCTCCCTCTCTCGGCTCTCACTCTCTCACTCACCCTTACCAAATTTCAACCAAAATCACCCAAAACCCAACCTCAAAACCTTCATTCCCTTGTGTATTGCGGTCCGTATTGCGTTGGCTTGAGCTCGGTGGGGGCGAAATCCCTCCATTTTCGAATTTGGAGCTAGGGCTTGGAAAATCTTTCGATTTCGTTCTTCAATCTTGAGGTAGGGAGTTCTAACTTTCAATATATGTTTATGACATGTTTCTTGTTGCTTGATTCTTGTTTGAGACCGTTGTTGCTGTTGTTGAAGTTGTTGCTGCTGAAAAACCCATGTGATTCTGTCGAAAATCTGCTCGAAAACCATTGTTATCGATAACATTTCCATTTGTTATCGATAACATTAAGTTCCAAAGCCCAGAAAATCATTTGTTATCGATACCTTAGCATTTGTTATCGATACCTTTGTGTTCCAAAGCCCAGAAAATCGTTCGTTATCGATACCTTTGGTCATTGTCATCGATACCCTTGCGTCTGGAATCATTTCTGACCAAATGGTATCGATACCATTTTATTGGTATCGATACCTGTTGCTTATCTCCAGCTTTTGCTGTTTTGCTTCGAACTTCATCGTTTTGGTTCCCAATCACTTCCAACCTGTTCTACTACCTCCCGAATGATCTTGTAACTTGATTACTCGTATCAAATGATTTGTTGAACGTATTCATGGCCTTAATACTCGTTTGAACGTGATTTTATGAAAATCGTTTTATAAACCAAAGTTGGATTTGAACGGTACGGACTGATTGAAAAAGGATTTTGAAACTTTACGGACACAATGAAAATATATCAGGACATCCCGAAAGGGTAAAGAGCCTGGCAGAGGACATCGGGGTCCTATAAATGGCCCGGCATGAGCTATATGCTCCTATCAGGACATCCCGAATGGGTAAAGAGCCTGGAAGAGGACATTGGGGTCCTTTAATTGGCCCAGTACGAGCTTCGACTCATGACACACGTGCGAGAAACATTTTCATTCACGATGCTTCCAAAGTTTATACGTTGAAATATATGATTGAATTTTTGGAAATGAAAGATTAAAGTTGGATTACTGTTGTTGCTCCATTCCATTGGTTTCAGTTGCTGTTGTTCTTCTCGTTATAGTCCCTACATTTCATATGCATACATTGCTAGATTAGAGCTTTCTACTGGGCTAGTGTAGCTCAAACCTTACTTTATTTTCAGGTGCTAACTCTGGGCAGTAATTTCATGATGGGAGTGCATGGACTGTGGACACGATTTTGAAAGCTAACACTGAAGAGTTATTTAGGCATCTTTGTAATCTCTTTTTGAAAGATGTATTTGTAACTCTAATTGTAAATCTTTTGATTAAAGAATATTGTAAGCTTTTAATTTCTTTGATATTCAATACTTTTGACGATTTGGGGCCATTGAGCCAAAGACGTACTTTTGTGAAAATTTGGGCATTAGAGCGTAATTGATAGAAATGGAAATGTCAACTTTCTTTTGGGGAATAGTGCGTATTAAGTGAGATTTTATTTATGAAAACTCCTTTATAATTATGTTGAAAATCGGGGGTGTGACAAATTGGTATCAGAGCATAGGTTTAGAACACCTAGAGACCGTGGGGAGACGTTTCGTCTCATGGGTTCAAAATGTCACGCCTTCTAACATAATTCGTCACTACAAGAGAATATGCTTTTTTCGTCGACCTATTTGCGTCGGCAGAAAATGCCGTCGCAAAATCTATTTAATTGCGTCGGCATTACGTCCCGTCTCAAAAGTTATCCATTTGCGTCCGGAACGTCGCCGTCGCAAATAATTGGTGGCAAATACTTTTTTTTTTGCGTCGGCCTAGCATGCCCCGATGTAAATTCCATTTTTTAGCGCAAAACAGAGTACGATGGGTTTTAGAATTGGCGGGGCACGAAAAGTTCTAATTTTTTTCTGGAGGGTTAAAATCTTTCATTTTGCCAAAAAACACACATTGCCCCAAACCCCAATCTCTCTCAGTCACATAATGAACTCTTAAACCAAGGAGCGTACAGTGAACGCAACCCGCACATGGGCGAACCTAACCACCACCACTTCTATCCGCCCTTATCCTCTACGGCGAGGGTCGTCGACTTCCGACAAGGATCGATGACGTCCCGTAGGACTACCTGCGTGAGTTGACGACGTCCGGCGAGGGTCTATGACGTCCGGCAAAGGTATATCTAGATAGATCTCTTCTCAAGCGTAAATCTCAATCTGATTTCTGAATCTTTGTTCTTAAACAAACGGGATTAGCTGTTGTCATATTGGGGCTTTTTAGCATTGTTGGACTTTGGGAATCTAAGGATATCAATCGGTTTGTTTTTTTGCTTTTGTTCCATTTGTCGTTGTCTCTGAGCTCGGCAACGGTAGGTGACCTCTGGTGAGGGGCGAAAATTACGGATCTGGGTTGGTAGTTGGAGTTGTAGGTGCAGGACTGTTCCGTCGATTTTTGTTCTGTAATCGCTGAGATTAATTAATCAGTTTTAATGGGGTGTGGCAGTGTTTAATTGATCATTGCAGTTTAAGATGGCTGACAGGCTAAGGGTTAATTAATGTTGGGTTTATGGTCTGAATTAGTGATTGTTAGAAGGTGAAAATAGATCTGGGTCGTCCGTGTGTTGTAATTTTTGACTGCGATCTCGATTTTCCGGCGAAGAGTTTGAGGTATTGGGAAATGCTTGGTAATACTAATTTGGGTTTGGAATTAATTTGGGACTAATCTCGTGGTGGTATTTTAATTTGTGATTCAAGTCGTGGTGGTTTTTAATCTGGGTTTCGTCATGCTCGGTGCTTCAATCTAGAATGGTCTACATGTTGTGGGTCTAGGTTTGTAGTATTGTTTGGATTGGAGGCATTTCTAGTCCTAGGGTAGCTAAAGTGGGGCAACGATGCCCCCCACCAAAGAACAAAGCTAAAGGTATTGCACCTGCTATTGACACGGGAAAATCAAAGGGTAATCCTTCACGCCTGCCACCTTAGAATGCTCTTTCTAGTATGGGTCTCTTTTCTGGGGCATGAATCTTTGACACAATAGCAGATGATTATGACCTTCACTGGGATCTAGCTAGTTTAGATGACGATTTCAACTTTAATGGGGATTTGGATAGTCATGCTAACAAAGCTTCTAAGTCCAAACCTATATGTTGTGAACCTCCCCTTCATTCACAATCACCATATATCATGAATGAAACTCAATCTATGAATGTGAACTCGCACATCGAAATGGCGACCAATGAGTCATTAGTGAAGTATCCTTTACTTGCAGTAGCGTGCACAGAGGAAATAGTAGACAACACCAGGGTTTTCCTGCTTTTCCAACTCCCCTAAAGGGTGTTGAGGAAATGGTGCCAGACACCAGCAGTCTTCAAGCTCCTCCATCTCCGCCTCCACTCTCAACGTCTGGTATGGGTTATTCTATTGATTATCAGCTTCTTTCCAGCTATGTAAGCTCTTGAAAAGCCCAATGACTACTGTCCCAACAAAAGGTAGTCGATCATGCCACGCATGGGCATGTCTTTGCGAGTGAGAACACCACACAGGGGAGCCGATGCAGGAGGAATCAGGCGCAAGCCAGTCATGGTTGGGCAGATGGGGACAACAAGCAAGGTTCTACTTCCAAAAAGTTTTTGAAGAAAAAGTATGCAGTCATTTTGAGACAAAATTTTCTCCTCATTAACTGCATATTTCAGTCCTCTTTGAAACCTAATAAGGCCTTTCGTTTCTTCCATCGTCCTAGTATCTCTCCTATTGGCATGAAATGCTGTCATTTAGAACTTTCATGAAAATGTCTAGTTGTTCTATGAGAAAGAAAAGAGTTGGAGAATGCGGGGATTGCGGAATTTTTTTATCCAAGAGTTAAGCCAAGGCAAGCAGTGCACAAATTAGATAAGGTATTACATGTATATGTTTTTTCAGATCGGCAAAGTCAATAGTTATGCAATACATATGAATATATGTGTATGTATGTCTGTACACAAAGTTAATACGATTACAACACATAGATGTAGTTTCATATTCTACAAGTTGTCATTTGAGTTTCATAAGGTGTTATGTTCAGTTTCATTTCTGAAAAATTAGTTTCAGTGATATTTTGGTATGAGGGACTAAAATGAAAGCTTTGCGTTGATAATATGAATGGTTAAAATGCATGACTCAACTACAACAATTAATTAGTGGTCTTGTGACTCTGCATTCTGTGTCCTTCACTTTTACAAGTTACAGAAAGTGGTTTAGTTCATGTGTTGTTATGGGCATACCATTCTATTTATTTATCACCACTCTTAATCTAATCCAGTTGTTAGCGTCATAGTTGTTAATTAAGCTTCTTTTTGCTTCTATCCCTTCTATCTTTATTCTTACATGCCTTGGGCATTTTATCCCCCTCCATGGAGCCTTTTGAATGTGAAAGAAATTGCTTATATTTTTTGGTATATATGGTTTCTTGGTCAATATGGATTCCCACCTGTTATGTGTTCTTACTATGTGTAAGGTTGAGATTGTTGAAAAATCTGAGTCTTTCCTGGTAGGCATTTGGTACAAATTTGCGAAACCATATAAAACAAACTGAGCTTTAAGTCCCAATTAGTAATTAAGGCTGGCTAGATGATTTGGTTTTCTCCATTACGCTCATATTCATTATGCTGTTGGGTTTGATTTCTTTTATCACTATGGTCTCTTCTTTGCAAAATATAAAAATGTGGGTACTAAAAAACGTTACTTTTGATGGACAAAAGGTATGCTTGGCTTACACTATTCCAAAACACGATGTGGCAGAGGGAGTTGTTATAAGTATGGACCCGTTGGTAAAAGTAGACGGAAAGCCATTGGGTTTAATTTTTAGAAAGTGTTATTTTAAAAAGCAAAAAGGCCTAATGCTTATTTGGAAAAGCCTCACAAAAAAATTCACGCAGTTGGAGAAGCAGTTGGCTGTGCTATTGCTTGGAGGTCTTGTGATGTATGTTATGATAAAACATTGTTGTTTCATGTGATTGGTGCATATATCAGGATCTTATTCTCATGTATTTTCTTTTTCAGGTGCTTGTCGAGGAATAAAGTGTGCAACAATGAACAAGCTAGATGCAATATTTTGGGTTCCGCTTATTTTGCATTCAAGTGTTAACTGTGCAACAATCAAGAAGATGCAATATTTTGGATTTCACTTATTTTGCATTGTAGTGTTAAACAAACTAAACTGAGGTTCTTGTTTTGTTTGACGTACTATTGACTATGTCTATTTTAGGTTTTATTTCTGAAACATATTGTTCAAGTATTGTTATAGATATGGATCTCTTGGGATTGAATGAATGGGTAAAGTTATGAATATTGGCTGCATTTTTTGATTGACTGATGGTTTTTATATTAGAATGGATAAGGACATGTTTTGGTGGTGGTGTTTTGTATGTCCAGAAAATTATGCAGGCTAGTATGTATTAGATCCCTAGCCAACGTATATAAAGCTCTCTCGCTGTTTAGGTGTTTCCATTTTTGCGTTGGCAAGACCACCCGATGCAAAAAGAGCAAGTAAATATGTGAACCATTGGCGACGGCACGGGCTGACGAAAATAATGGTTTTTGCGTCGGCAAGACCACCCGATGCTAATGATCATACTTTTTTCAAATTTTTTGAGTCAGGAAGAATGCCGATGCAAATAAAGTATTAGCGACAGCACATGCCGACGCAATTACTATGCGACGGCACATGCCGACGCAAAAAACTTTTTGAGACCCCACCATTTTCGTCCCCCCAAATGCCGACGCATTGCCGACGCAAAAAACAGCTCCCGTCGCAAATGGTGTCCCTGCCGACGCAAATAGGTCGACGCAAATTGCATATTCTCTTGTAGTGCGTGCATGCTTGTGTGACTAACATCTACGTGGCTAATTGGCATTGCATTCTTAATATAGTAGAGTGGTGTAGAGTTATTATTAGCTCGTTTTGAGAGGTTGGGGCTTGACCTCATAGTGATAGTGTTGTGACTAATAGTCTCCATTTCTTATACCGTGTAGTAAGATGCCTCTGAAGACGCGTGTTAGACGAAGTGGGGTTGGAACTCGTGGTGGTAGAGGCCGTGGTCGAGGCCGTGGGGTGCCACTAGAGGATGAGGTTAGTCAGCATGGGGAGAATCCTGGTGGGAATCCGGGGGCTGGGGTCGGTCGAGGTGCAGGGGTACCTCCTAATCAGACTCAATTCGCTAGGGATCTCGTCGCAGCACTTACAGCTGCAAATCTTCTGAACCAAGCTCCTAGGGAGAATGTCGAGGATCGCGCTATGGTAGCAATGAGGGAGTTTAGTCGTAGGAACCCTCCGGTGTTCGATGGGACTAGTAGTGACCCGTTGGTAGCCGATCACTGGCTAGCTCAGATTCGCAAACTTTTTAGAGCTCTCAACATCACTGAAGACAACATTAGAGTGGGTATTGTGGCCGTCCAGCTAGTTGGGGAGGCCGGCGAATGGTGGGAATTTATCTTGGAAAGTAGGAAAGATGCAAGGAGGACGGCAAGGACCGCAGCTCAAGTAAATGAACCAGACTTTGAAAACTTAACATGGGCTGAGTTTGAGGCACTCTTTGAAGAGCAGTACTTTCCGGAGCCTTCGCGTGAGAATTTGAGAGATCAATTTGAGAAATTGGAGCAGGGCAATATGACCGTTTCGGAGTACGTACAGAAATTTCAATCCTTATCTCGTTTCGCTCCGGAGTTGGTGGCGACGGAGGAAAGAAAATGTCGACGGTTTGAGAAGGGGCTACATAACACTGTGAGGAGAATGGTGATAGCCCAACATAAGATGAAGTTTTCTGAAGTGGTGGAGTGCGCTAGAAGCATTGAGATACCGAGGGAAGCACAACGCAATACAAGGGCTTGGGAGCCAAGGCAACCAGTGGGAAGTTTGAGTTCTTCTTCCGGCAGCTTCGGAAGTCAAGGACGAAAAAGACAACGAGAACAGTCGCAACAGCCATCTAATCGATCCAACTTTAAGATGCCTACTTCTTCGGGGACTCGGGGTGCCTTATCTAGACCTCCAATCGTGTGCTACAAGTGTAATCAACCCGGACACGTCCGTACACAGTGTCCTCAGCTCTCTAAGGCATGCTACAATTGTGGTAAGACGGACCATCTTGCTTGGAATTGCCCTCAAGGGGCGGGAGCGCGTAGTGAGTCGGGTTCGGTACAACAATCAGGGGCAGGGCGTGGTGTTGGTCAGCAACCTTTCAGAGGTGCTCATAGGCAACAGCAATCTCATTTCCGTCAGACTTCATCAGTTCAGAGTTCTGGGGTTGACCGGGGAGCGAGTTCATCCGCACCTTCTCAAGGTTCCGGTCAAGGAGGAGGTTTTGTGCAAGGTCAGGGTACCCAGGGGCGTGTTTTCAACATCAACACCAATGCTTCACCTTCTATTTCTCAGGCTCCAGAGACATCGGTCGTAAGGGGTACTTTTCTTCTATTCAACTCTTTTGCTAGAGTACTCTTTGATTCTGGAGCATCGCATTCTTTCATAGCTGCGTCATTTGTGTGTACATTGGAATTGGACATCGAGAATCTTGATTCGCCGTTGTTTGTCGAGACACCATTAGGGGGAAAGTCATCTCTAAGTCGTATCTGTAGGGATTGCGAACTCGTTATTTGTGATCATCGCTTCGTCTTTAGCTTTATTGTGCTGGATATGTCGGGGTTTGACCTCATTTTGGGAATGGATTGGTTGTCTACCTTTCACGCCACAATTGACTGTTTTAAGCGTCGTGTTCGCGTATGTCCTCCTCAAGGTGTTTGTTTTGAATTCCATGGAGAGCGTCGAGAACCATTGGAACCGTATTTGTGTGAGTCTCGGGAAAGAGGGTCGATTTTTGCTTTGTTGGCAAGCTTGACGTTAGATGAGGATATGTCTATGCGTGGGGAGTTACCCTTGGTAGTTCGCGAATTTCCCGATGTGTTTCCAGAAGAATTGCCCGGTTTGCCTCCTGAGAGAGAGATAGAGTTCACGATAGACTTGCTTCCAGACACCGCTCCTATCTCAATTCCTCCTTATCGTTTCGCACCCGCCGAACTTAGAGAGTTGAAAGTTCAATTGCAAGAGTTAGAAAATTTGGGGTTTATACGTCCTAGTACATCACCGTGGGGAGCACCGGCTTTGTTCGCCCAGAAGAAAGATGGTTCACTTCGTTTGTGTATCGATTACCGTAAACTCAACCGTGTGACCGTTAAGAATAAGTACCCTATGCCGAGAATCGATGACTTGTTTGATCAACTTCGAGGTGCCACTTGTTTCTCCAAAATTGACTTGAGGTCCGGTTATCATCAATTAAGAGTTCGTAGAGAGGATATTCCTAAAACCGCCTTCCGTACTCGTTATGGTCATTACGAATTTGTTGTGATGCCATTCGGTTTGACTAACGCTCCGGCTACTTTTATGGATCTCATGAACCGTATTTTTCGTGCGTATCTTGATCACTTTGTAGTTGTATTCGTCGACGACATTCTTATCTATTCATCCACGGAGGAGGAACACCAAACTCATCTTGCCATCGTTCTTGAACTCTTGAGGGAACATCGTTTATACGCTAAGCTTAGTAAGTGCGAGTTTTGGTTACCCGAGGTTAAATTTCTGGGTCATGTGGTTTCGAAAGGAGGGGTATCCGTCGATCCGGGGAAGATAGAATCCATCATGAATTGGCAGCGACCGAAGAACGTGTTTGAAATTCGAAGTTTCTTAGGGTTGGCCGGGTATTACCGTCGTTTTGTTCTTGACTTCTCTCGTCTAGCTGCTCCGATGACTAGGCTCACGCGTAAAGGAACTCGTTTTATTTGGAGTGATTCGTGTGGGACGGCTTTCGAAGAATTAAAGAAAAGGTTGACTACCGCACCGGTTTTGATCGTACCCGAACGTGGAGTTGGCTACTCCGTATATTGTGATGCGTCTAAGGAAGGGTTAGGGTGTGTATTGATGCAAGCGGGGCGAGTGGTAGCGTATGGTTCGAGGCAATTGAAAACTCACGAGCGGAACTATCCTACTCATGACTTAGAACTTGCGGCCGTCGTTTTTGCTTTGAAGAGCTGGCGTCACTACCTTTATGGTGAGAAGTTTGAAGTCTTTTCCGATCATAAGAGCCTAAAGTATCTCTTCTCTCAAAAAGAGCTTAACTTACGTCAACGTCGTTGGATGGAACACTTAGAAGATTACGATTTTGAGTTGCATTACCACCCGGGAAAGGCGAACGTTGTGGCGGACGCGTTGAGTAGAAAACCGACACTCTTAGCGAGCTTAGCTATACGTGAGTGGAAGATGGTGAACGATTTAGGCCACTATGCTTCATATTTCGAGGAGACTCAGGAAGGGGTCACGTTATGTAACTTAACCGTGCAATCAGCTTTATCGACTCGAGTAATTGAGGCTCAACAACACGATGAAGAAGCGGAGGAACTTCGTACCAATTTCCTTAACGGTAAAGCTCGGGATGGGTGGACGATTCACGCCGATCAAAGTTTACGTTATCAAGGGAAGTTATTCGTACCCGTTGCGTGTCGGGAAGAAATCCTACGAGAGTTTCATCATTCACCATTAGCCGTTCATCCAGGAGGAACGAAGATGTATCACGATTTACGTAGGCAATTTTGGTGGCCGGGAATGAAGAGGGACGTTGTGATCTTTGTGTCCAAATGTCTTACATGTCAGCAAGTGAAAACCGAACATCAACGACCTGCAGGAGAATTACAGCCGTTACCAGTGGCCGAGTGGAAATGGGAAAATGTGACGATGGATTTTGTTACGGGTTTACCGAAGTCGCCGAGGGGGCATGATGCTATTTGGGTTATCGTGGACCGTTTTACCAAATCCGCCCACTTTCTACCTATCCATGTTACCGATTCTGTAGAAACGCTTAGCTGTTTGTATTTTCGGGAGATCATTCGACTTCACGGGATTCCCGTATCTATTGTGTCCGACCGTGATCCGAGATTCACCGCACGTTTTTGGCAGAGTTTGCAGGCCGCTTTAGGCACGAACCTTTTGTTTAGCACCGCTTATCACCCACAAACTGATGGTCAATCCGAGCGAACAATTCAAATTTTAGAAGATATGCTTCGGGCTTGTGTTATGGATTTCCGGGGTAATTGGGGAGATCACCTACCGTTAGTCGAATTCCCGTACAACAATAGTTATCAATTGAGTATCGAGATGGCACCGTATGAAGCCCTGTATGGGAGACCGTGTCGATCACCTGTGTGTTGGACCGAATTGGGAGAAGCTACGTTAGTGGGGCCGGACATGATCAAAGAAACTACCGAGAGTTTGAGATTGATTCGCCAACGGCTTTTAGAGGCTCAAAGGAGAACAACCGAACAAGTCAAAGTGATTCGCCAAAGGTTGTTAACCGCTCAAAGCCGACAGAAGAGCTATGCTGATCGTCGTCGTCGCCCATTATCATTCGAAGTGGGAGATCATGTGTTTCTCAAAGTATCGCCGCGTCGAGGCTTGTCACGTTTTGGGAAGAAAGGAAAGCTTTCACCACGTTATATCGGTCCGTTCGACATTATCGAGAAAATCGGGGAGGTTGCGTACCGCTTGGCTTTACCACCAAAATTATCGAATGTGCATGACGTGTTTCACGTATCTATGTTGAGGAAGTATGAACCGGATCCGTCACATGTTTTAGAATGGTCCGAACTCGAATTGGAAGCCGACGCATCATATGGGGAAGAGGCGATACGTATCCTGGATACGCGTGACCAAGTGTTGAGGGGTAAGACGATACCACTAGTGCGAGTATTATGGAAGGGTCAGGGTGGCGAGGAGTCGACGTGGGAACGAGAAGACGAGATTAGGGAGAAATATCCGCACCTATTTTCGGAATAAATCGATGTGAGTGTTTAATATCAAAGTTTTATGCTATTTGGCTTGTCATATAATATTGATGATCATATTTGTTGCATATCTATGTGGTGCATGACATGTGAGCATGATTGTTTAAATTTCGAGGACGAAATTCTTTTAAGGAGGGTAGGGTGTAGAGACCCGCAAATTCGTATAATTGATTTAAATGTTTTAAATGGAAATAAAAGGAGAAAATTGATTTGGAATATTGAGATTGGGGTTAATGTGCAAGTGTGTTGCATTTAAAGGGGTGAAAGTGTGATATGTGTGTGAGGTGTATATACCCCAGGTGTGTGTGTATAGGGAATAAAATTTCCCCAAATTCTCACTCCCTCTCTCTCTCGTTCCTCTCTCCCTCTCTCGGCTCTCACTCTCTCACTCACCCTTACCAAATTTCAACCAAAATCACCCAAAACCCAACCTCAAAACCTTCATTCCCTTGTGTATTGCGGTCCGTATTGCGTTGGCTTGAGCTCGGTGGGGGCGAAATCCCTCCATTTTCGAATTTGGAGCTAGGGCTTGGAAAATCTTTCGATTTCGTTCTTCAATCTTGAGGTAGGGAGTTCTAACTTTCAATATATGTTTATGACATGTTTCTTGTTGCTTGATTCTTGTTTGAGACCGTTGTTGCTGTTGTTGAAGTTGTTGCTGCTGAAAAACCCATGTGATTCTGTCGAAAATCTGCTCGAAAACCATTGTTATCGATAACATTTCCATTTGTTATCGATAACATTAAGTTCCAAAGCCCAGAAAATCATTTGTTATCGATACCTTAGCATTTGTTATCGATACCTTTGTGTTCCAAAGCCCAGAAAATCGTTCGTTATCGATACCTTTGGTCATTGTCATCGATACCCTTGCGTCTGGAATCATTTCTGACCAAATGGTATCGATACCATTTTATTGGTATCGATACCTGTTGCTTATCTCCAGCTTTTGCTGTTTTGCTTCGAACTTCATCGTTTTGGTTCCCAATCACTTCCAACCTGTTCTACTACCTCCCGAATGATCTTGTAACTTGATTACTCGTATCAAATGATTTGTTGAACGTATTCATGGCCTTAATACTCGTTTGAACGTGATTTTATGAAAATCGTTTTATAAACCAAAGTTGGATTTGAACGGTACGGACTGATTGAAAAAGGATTTTGAAACTTTACGGACACAATGAAAATATATCAGGACATCCCGAAAGGGTAAAGAGCCTGGCAGAGGACATCGGGGTCCTATAAATGGCCCGGCATGAGCTATATGCTCCTATCAGGACATCCCGAATGGGTAAAGAGCCTGGAAGAGGACATTGGGGTCCTTTAATTGGCCCAGTACGAGCTTCGGCTCATGACACACGTGCGAGAAACATTTTCATTCACGATGCTTCCAAAGTTTATACGTTGAAATATATGATTGAATTTTTGGAAATGAAAGATTAAAGTTGGATTACTGTTGTTGCTCCATTCCATTGGTTTCAGTTGCTGTTGTTCTTCTCGTTATAGTCCCTACATTTCATATGCATACATTGCTAGATTAGAGCTTTCTACTGGGCTAGTGTAGCTCAAACCTTACTTTATTTTCAGGTGCTAACTCTGGGCAGTAATTTCATGATGGGAGTGCATGGACTGTGGACACGATTTTGAAAGCTAACACTGAAGAGTTATTTAGGCATCTTTGTAATCTCTTTTTGAAAGATGTATTTGTAACTCTAATTGTAAATCTTTTGATTAAAGAATATTGTAAGCTTTTAATTTCTTTGATATTCAATACTTTTGACGATTTGGGGCCATTGAGCCAAAGACGTACTTTTGTGAAAATTTGGGCATTAGAGCGTAATTGATAGAAATGGAAATGTCAACTTTCTTTTGGGGAATAGTGCGTATTAAGTGAGATTTTATTTATGAAAACTCCTTTATAATTATGTTGAAAATCGGGGGTGTGACATCAAGTAAGTACACCTAACAAGAATATGAATCGAAATATCAGTCACAGTGTTTATTGCTTAGGTGAAGCAGACGATAGCTCCAAAAGAACATTAGGAGCAGCCTAGCTAGAAATTTCAAGATAAGTCTAAGATCCTACTATCCATACCCTTAAAAGAAAAATAAACTCACGTGGCCTCCAAATTCTCTAAATTTTAGTTGCTAGATATCATTATGAAGATAATTTTCAATTCAAAAGAATAACATAGCAACTCACATAGCTTAGCTTAAGTCATTGACCTTCTATCCAAAGAGCCAAACCATCTCACTTATTTCTTATTCCCAAAAGCAATCACTGACAGTTCATCTCCGACTACATGTCTACAGCTCATGGATCTCAAGTCAAAATCTACCAAATAGCTATCTTCCACCAAAAACGCAATTAAAATCACCATTCTCAGCCCCAATTCATTAGTATACTTCCTGTCCTATAAAAGAACAAGAAACTGTTGATCTTTGAAACACCAAAGAACCAACTCACTTTAGTCTTGAAAGCATTCCTTCGATCGCCTTGTTTCATTGAATTTTTTCCTTCTGGTGGGAAGGCAGGGTGGCCTGGACATATTGATAGAAGCATCAAAACCACAAATGCTTTTTGAGTCCCCATTACAAACTAAAACTCATTCATGGACTGCTTTTGAATTTGGTTTGACAAATTTCTCTGCTTGGCCTTAATTGACTTAGTCAAGTTCATATAATTTAGCACTCTGTTATTTCTCTTCTCAATTCCATCCAAAGCCATGCCAGTATTTCCAGAAACAAACAGATTCATAAGCACTATAAAAGAATATTTGAGCAAATCAATCAATATTTGTGCATAGCTTAACAGAAATGTATGTTCTTAAGCAGGAATCTTCCAAGCTAATTCGCAAAAGAAACTCTATTAGAGTACTTTTTATATCACCAAAGACAGCAGACAATGGCTTTATTACTTACTGTAAAGTCCAGACAGAGTTATGCTTAGTATACAGCAATCCCCAAACAAAATATGCATAGAGAAGTTCTACATGAGTGAGCATTGTTTGACAAAATACATTTCCAGAGTACTGTGCAGAAAAGATTCAGCCTGCATATGTGATTGGAAACTTACAAAGTTCAGTGGGTTCAATGATCGGATAGTTCCCTTCCAAGTTCCCTGAATTTCAAGCCAGAGGATTTTCAGTATAGCAATCGGACTACCTAAGTAAACAAAGTATCCAGCGACCTTTGATACGTGAATCCACCCCAAGTGTGATTACTGAATCCTAACACAATGACACCTCGTTCTTACCTATCTGTTTTCTTATAGTTTCCCTTTTTCAATCATCAATCCCTCCTTTTTGTTCCCTTTATGTCTATTTTGAGCTATTTTCTTGTTCAATGATTTGTTTTCTCAATACCAAAGACAAGGTGTCCTGCTTATTGTGCATCCATAGAAGATAAATTTGACGGAAGCCTTGGTATCATGACATCAAGGTGTTCATCAAAGAAAGAAAGTATCCACTCATGACAACTGACAACGACAGAAGGACAATCCGGAGACTCGCAACGCTACCCTCGAACATAAGAGAATCTGACCACATCCAACATAATTAACACAAGGTAAACACAGCAGGCTGCAACTTCGTTACCATTTTTACAAAGGCAGTGTGTTCTTGGCACACTTTACAATCACATATGTGAATTCAAAAATGACTTTTGCAAAAAGATGTAAGCCATTGTCATTGTAAGAAACTCTACAAAATGAAGATAAACCAGAGTACAGGCTCATCTTTCCTACATAATTAATCCTAGAATTCCTCTGAACTGGCCTACTGAAATCTAAATACAAATCACCAGTCAAAACAGGTGGAAATTAGCATTAGTACCACCAATAGATACGCTCGCAATCATTGACACTGAAAACCATGGTATGCAATTGCAGGTTGATATAAGGACTCAGAACCAACATGTCACAACTCTCAAGTTTGTGTTCATCAACAAATAATTTCCAACCATAGCCAACGAAGTGCCCGGCAACATACCGCACAAACCGACTTCTTCCTCTCGACACCAATCTAAAATATTCATAGCCATGAGTTTGGCAAAATAGCTAGAACCGTATAGGTAAGTTCCAAGAAGTAAAACAAAAAGATTCTTTTAATGTAGGCATACATTCGAAAATATATATTCTTATAGAGTTTTCAGAGTTAATCACATAATTAAGCCTAACCAGCCTCTCTAGATCAGGTAAAGCGTTCACTGTACGGTAAAAGCATTCACTGTACTGAATGAACCTTGGTTTGTTTGAGCTTGGTGTGCAGTTTGAGTGGAAAAAAGCTGGAGACTTTGAAGACTGGTTGAGTTCAATTGTCAATGCAAGGCCAACGTTCATTCAGGCTTTTACCATACAGTGCTTCACCAAGCTCAAACAAAACTGAATATTTCTTTATGAAAGGCACATCAGCGGTGTATTGCAAGTTATGTGTGCTTTGTGACGTTGGCTCTCCAACCCTTACAACTGTGTCATTTGAACTCCTTAGATAGTACACTGCTCCAAATTCATTTCCAATCCTACTGGGGCGCACCCGTAAAACTTCAACAAAGTGCGGGCAAGTAGATGCCAAAGCATCTTGGAAGCTTACAGTCATACTAAATGCAAGAAACCTTTATGGGCAATTCCAACAATTACATCAAAGATGACCAATATATTGTTAGTATGATAGCAAATTACTTAACAGACCGACACAAGGGCTCTAAAAGACCATTAAATGACATAAAATACCACATGGAAATGAGACCATAAACCAGTTCAAACAAACATAAACTTTATTGCTTTGTGCAATATGGAATAATTTTCAACGAGGGTAAACTTACATCTAAAATGCGTGTCAATTTAATTCTTAGTTGAATACATAGTTGTGAGTTAGTTCAATCCTATTCCAATGACTTCCAAAAGTAATATCTGCAGCCAATATGGTCTGAAAAACTTTTTTCCCTAAATCATGAATCAAATCAAAATCGAAACTGGAAATTAATTAATAAACTTAGGGCAGAACTGCAACTGAATAAATTCCTAAGTTGAATACGTAACTGGGAATTATAGCATTCCTATTCCAGTGCCTTTAAAACGTAAAATTTGTAAAAAAAAAAAGAAAAAAAGAAAAAAAAGATGGTCTGGAAAACTATTTTCCCTAAATCATAT
Source organism: Rhododendron mucronatum var. ripense (assembly GCA_019656295.1). Taxonomy (NCBI): domain Eukaryota; kingdom Viridiplantae; phylum Streptophyta; class Magnoliopsida; order Ericales; family Ericaceae; genus Rhododendron; species Rhododendron mucronatum. The sequence continues at coordinate 1,549,442 of BPLT01000130.1, read as the reverse complement.
AATCGAAACGGAATCTAATCGAAACTCGATATACATCAATACTTTACCACTTCTCACAACTCCTCTTTGATTGTAGCACGGACGGAATGCATTGAAGCACTGACTGATCTCGCATCTCCTTTAAAGACAGCGACTGCCGAACCAACAGTGCCGTCATGATGAGTTAGGAAAACTAATTGGACTCAGCAAGTACAGAAATTCAGTGAATTACGGAACCGAAGTACCAAAAGCAGAGTTTGCCTCTCGGCCAGAGACGACTTCAAGCATAACAAGTACAACAATTCGGCGTCAATCTAAAAACTGGGAAAAAGTACAAGAGTTCGGCGAAAATCAGTGAAATCCGAAAAAGAGTACCAATTTCGCGAGTGAATTCCAAAAAAACGACTATCGTCTCAATGAAATCCGGAAGAAGAGCACCAATATCGTGAGTGAATTCAGGAGAAACGACTATCGTTGCTCTTGCTCTTGATCATTCCAGGCAAAAGGCGAAATACCAAAATTAACCCCAACTCCACACATGCAAAGAAAACTTCAGAGGGCAATAACGTAATTTCATCTCACGCCTTGGCTTACCCAGCTGAGTTCTTTTATTACAAGTGTATTGATTATATAGTATCGTTTAGATTGGAAACGATCAAGTTTGGTCACAAAGTGATAGAGATTAAGATGATAATTAAGTATAACCGTTGATTAACTCTTTAAACCATCGAACGGTGTCATTAGAGACTCATTTTATATCAATTGTGTTTTACTCATAAATCATCTGAGAAACCTATTTCAAGGCACTAGTACTAATCCATGATTGCTACTCAAAAGTAGGAAGCCACTATCCATGTGTTTGGCCACGATCTATAGCATCAAACGTGGGAAGGAGAAAAATTTTCTGGAAAGACCAATGTAAGTTTTATTCTTTATGGTGTTAGATAATTAACACCTTACGTTATGCCAGGATTTAGAACTATCATAATTATCACATTACAACTATTAAGCGGAAACTAAATAAACAAGAAAGGCGTACCTAGATCCAGTAATGCGGAACTTGAGCGATCCAGTAATTATTTGAACCAACCATAATATCGCTAGAGCATTAAGCCCTAAGTGGAAAGCAGGTTTCTCTCTCTTGCCTTACTTTCTAGCCTCTTCGTATATCACGCGTTAAATTGATGGAACTCTAGGCGTTCTTTTATAGGCAGAGAGAGGACCGGTTTTCTTAATGAACATTATACTCACTTCCCATCAAAGTAGAGTCTATTTAGGAAATAATTTCTTTATTTAACCAATAGAATAAAATAAAGATATGGAGAATCTTATTAAACTCGTAATCAATATGTGCCATATAATATATGTGGGCCACCAAATTGACTAAATCAAAAATTAGCCTTACATTCTCCCACTTGGCCCATATGATAACTTAAGTAGAGTTTAACATGATAAACATAAGGCGCGCCATAAGTCCATATCAAGTTCTTCTTAATTTGGTCACGATCATAATACTATTATTAAACAACCCACTAATGCGAGTCATGGCGGTTCTACATCACAATGACATAGTCCCTTCCATGTACCACAATCCTAACAAACTATTTAACATAGTCTTTAAGTGAGAAGCATTTTCATAAGGTCCAACAATAATGTCTTTTGTCAAAGACTATTCCTGTAATCATTAATCATTCACATACATGTACATACGCTATTCATTACAGGAAATTATCAGAAACACGTAATTGAGATCTCTCAAAGTGTCGAATAATATTGTCATTATATTGCAATCCATAAGTTACAACTGTTATGGGGTATGCTAGACTCATTCAATTAGCATATTTCTTAAACGTCTATGCATTATCCTCTTCATAAGTGAATCTGCAATTATATGCTATGTGCTTATACCTTTAGTGACACTTTTGTTTCTGAAATTTTTCTTAGAAAAGAAAATAGTTGCGGAATCATAAACTCCTAGCAACTTGGTAATGGCGTCGACAACCCCAAGTCCTAAAATAAATTTCCCAATATCTATTTATGAAGTATGGCCTCAAAGCACGGCACAATTCAACCAACATAATTGGATGAAGTAATGATAGCTACGTTAAAACTTTTGTTTGCTCCTTCACATAATAGGAACAACTAATCAAAAGTAAACTTTCTACTACCAAAACTTCAAACAAAATTTGAATCCGAGTAGCTAATAAACTCAAGATTATCAGACTTTGTCAATTTAAGCATATAAACTTTAATTTAAAAATTCATGAGAAAAACTTTTAAGTGCAAAATCTAAATATCACTACAGCAAGCAAAATATCGTTAACATACATGTCAAAAATCATAAACTTACTCCCACTGATCTTTGGATATATATACCAGTTAATAGTATTTTGCCTTAATTCCAAAGAAACCAATGGTATCAGCAAACATAAATAACTAATGGCAGAGAGCTTATTTACATCCATAAGTTGACTTCCTAGATTTGTATCAAAATGCTCTTTTTACTTAAATTGAGAAATCGTAGGTTGATTCATATAGACTCCATCATCTAAGCTTTCATTCAAAGGCTTATTTTCACGTCCAAACATAAGTCCTAAACATAAAAAGAGTTGCCTACCAACGCCACAATAATTTTTCAGCGAGTTCTTCTCGGATACAAAAGAGAAAGACTCCATAAAATTATGCCTCTTTTCTGAGTGTAACCCTTGGACACAAATTTGACTTGATATCGTTCTATATTGCCCTCTAAGTCAAAAGTAGTCTTGAAGACTCACTTATAACATATTTTCTTGTATCCTTATGGCAATTCAACGAAATTTCAAACTTCATTATGTTTTATTGGTCTCAACTCATAGTACATGGCATTAGTACGTTCAAGAAAATTATCACTTTATGTTGCTTGTGAAAATGAAATCTGATAAAAAACATTCGTGTAGATAAATCAAATAATCATTCAAATAGCAAATCTCTCATTCCTTCGAGATATTCTTAATGCTATCTTTTTTTGATTGCTCTACAATTTCTTCATCAGTATCAATCTCGTAATGGAGTGATTGACAACTTACTTGTTATTCTAAAATATTATGTTTAACAACGGTAAGAACAACATCCTAAGTTACGGGTAAAGAACTTAAACCCTAACTTTTGAATAACTATGTTACATGGTTTATCACTCCCACTGATTTCACCATTCCTAAAGAATCTGAGTGACCGATTTCTATAATTGTCGTACAATGGTTAAATAGTAAAACCTATACCCTTTGAATTTTCTAGAGTAACCAATAAGGTCACCATAGCTCATTCGAAAATTCAAATTCCATTCATGTGAATTAAAAATTCTAGCCTCTGCTGGACAACCTTAAACGTTCAAGTGTCTTAAGTTCAGGTTCCTTCCTATCCATAGTTTAAAAGAAGTATTTGAAACTGCCTTACAAGAAACCTGATTCACATAAATGCAGAGATCTCTAAAGAATTTTTATATACACTACATAATGGGTATTTTGGAGTTATAAATATACTTTTAACCATACAGACATACAATTACCTTTCAGCTATCACATTATGCTAAATGGAACAAACCTCTCATAATATTTATCACAAATGTCATACCTTATGACTTTTACATTATTTTCTATTTGCCCTTTCTATCTCAATAACATACACCTTAGCATTTATTGATTGAGATCTTTATGTAATAGAAAAGCTAACATAATAGGAAAAGTCATCTATAAGTGATAAAATAGGTCTATTAGATGAAATTTCTTACGTCTATATAAATCACTTTAAGAAACCTATAATTTCTTTTGACTTACTCCTTACTGAATATGATTTACTTGTACTTAATGCAAATCACACACATAAGAGATTAATAAAATTTCTGTCATATATTAATCTCACAATACGTTTAATTGAAACATAGTTTCAATCGTCAATGTCAGAAGATGAAATAATTTTCATTCATTAGGCTACTAACCAAACTAACATTATGATGCAGCATAAGGAGAGTTCTTAATAAAATGGTCATCAAACTTTAGTTCATTCAAACATAATAAAATACCATAACACAATAATTGGTATTTTTCAATCTCCATAAAATTTGGTTTTGAAACTTGAACAATATAACAATAAAATTTAGTTTGAACGAAGGAAACTATATTTGTAAATACAAAATGATGACTAATTCTTAAATAACAAATGACAAGTCAGAAAGCCCTTTTAATAAAAACTGTAACCCAAATCTTTAGAACTCAATGGGCTTATGTTTTCAATAACTTCAAATCTCTCGGCATCTTGGTTTATAAACATAAGTAGTAGCTCATAATTAAAACAATTCATAGTTGATGGGACTTCAATTAAATAGGTTTGATTCGAAACATACAAGATTAATAATCACTTTTCCTTTTCAAATCATTTCCTACGTTTATGGCAAACTTTCTGATAATGTCTCAAATATTTACAGAAGAGACATATATCAATGCCTTTACATTCTTTCATGTCCAAAATCATTAGTAGACTCATTGGCACTACATAATACCAACTTCATGTCCTACTTAGGCTTCCTTTACTTTAATTCTCAAATATTTTAGTTGAGTAAGCCAAATATAACATTTTAATGGCATTCTCAGACATTCCAAGCACAAGAAATATAATAATGCTCACCTCAAATATTCACGCGAACATAAGGCTTAGTCTATTTTATTTCATTCTTACTTTACCAAAATAAAAATAAAATTATTTTGCAATTCTCTATTTGAAAAAACAAATAGAATAATTTCGCAACAATCAATACTTTATCAAGATCTAGTTTCAAAAAATAAAACCAAACTTGTCATTTTCAATGTGAGAAACTTAATCATTTAAATTAAAACAAAACAGACTAAGCATGTGAATGTGAAACAAATATATTGACAATGCACACATAATATATGCTCACTACAATAATGCTTTGAGTTACCAATAAATTGACAAAAGAAAATTTGTCCAAACAATAATATATAGTGCAATGGTGATCTGCCTTTGGGTTCATCTAATGTTACACTATTAACAGTTATGGTGATTCCCTTTCACCAATAGGACTAATCGATAAGGATTCATAATTAAGTAGGTTTGTTACCTTTGAGTATCCAAATCCAATCTCAATTATGAATACTTATAAATTATCCTATTCCAATTCAATAATCACTTATAAGTGGTGCACCTTTGGGCCTACCTAATATCCATGCAACTAGAGAACTACGATTTGCAAAGTCATTATTCTTAACACTTAAAAATGGGTATAAGTTTCATATATAACTTGATATTTATGAGTCATTCAAGTTGGGCCACCTTGGTGACTATCAAACTGTATCGTAATAAAAATATCAAATAAAATAAGTGTTAAGTTTCAGTAATTTAATTGCAATTTATGAAACATTCCAGTTGGGCCACTTTGGTGACTACCGAACTGCATTCTTAATAAAGATTTCAATCAAGATAATGACTTTTACATAAACTTTAGGTGAAAAAACAAGAAGAAAAGTATCATTATTTTAACACCTCGTCATAATAGGTATTAGAATTTCATAATGTGATTAACATCTATCAACATGTTGGTCGGATTGCTTTAGCCCAAACCATATATTTATATAGAGTCAAATCAAAATAGTGACCTTTTTATGGACATTAGGTGAATCTTAGATTATTCACAATTCCATAATATGATTTGATATCTATGAGAAACATTATGATCGGGTCACTTTGATGACTACCAAATCTTCCATAATATAGAATCAAATCAGTAACTTTCTTTACGGACATTAGGCGAATAAAGAAATATTCACAAATAAAATTGAAATTCGACGATTCTACGAACCATTATGATTGGGTCACTTTGGTGACCACCAAATCGACCATAACGTAGATTATTCATTAAAACAATAGTTTTTCACATAACTATTATTATGTGAATAAATAGGAAAAATATTCACCATCATTAATCCAGTCATTAAAGTCCATCAAGGATACATACATAAGCGGCTGGTTGGAACGTAAATGAGAATCTATACATGAGAACAGATTTCCAACCATAAAGGAACTAATGTTTCTCTGACTTGTTAGCGAAAAATAAATAATTTGATTGAGTTCTTCTTCAAAGCATGGGGCTCGATCATAAAGGATGTGAGGACAAAACCCATACCATGATATACACGTTAATCCGATGTATGTACCCAGAATCCAAGAACAAAAATTAATCAGTACTAATGTAATCAAAAGATGTCATTAGCCTCATGGGATCATTCTGTTCCCAAGTCTCAAATTAGTCATCCATACGTAGACACATCATCAGTTGCAAAATACAATAGCATAAATCACTAGCTAACTTGTCTCTAATCTAATTTTTGTCGAGGGCTGTGACTAGCCAAAGCCGAACCCCATTCTATTAGACACCAACAAGATAATAGCCCATTATTGAATCCACCGACTTACGACGTGAAACGGATCAGAACATAATGTTCACGTACCAAAATTCATACGCCAAAAATAAATTCAGTCAGACTTAATCGGACAAACATGATAGTTCATTAACCTTGCTCTGATACCACATGTAAGTTTTATTCTTTATGGTGTTAGATAATTAACAACTTGCGTTATGCCAGGATTTAGAACTATCATGATTATCACAATACAACTATTAAGCGGAAACTAAATAAACAAGAAAGGCGTATCGGGATCCAGTAATGCGGAACTTGAGCGATCCAGTAATTATTTGAACCAACCATAATATTGCTAGAGCATTAAGCCCTAGGTGGAAAGCAGGTTTCTCTCTCTTGCCTTACTTTCTAGCCTCTTAGTATATCACGCGTTAAATTGATGGAACTCTAGATGCTCTTTTATAGGCAGAGAGATGACCGGTTTCCTTAATGAACATTATACTCACTTCCCATCAAAGTAGAGTCTATTTAGGAAATAATTTCTCTATTTAACCAATAGAATAAAATAAAGATATGGAGAATCTTATTAAACTCATAATCAATATGTGCCATATAATATATGTGGGCTACCAAATTGACTAAATCAAAAATTAGTCTTAGAACCAAGTCAACAGCAGTTCGAAGGCAGTTACAACCGTTCTTTGAGGGAATTATGGCATTTCAAATCAAATTTAAATGAAGACTCAGAGATTCAAGGAGAACGTGAAGAGCAAAAGCCATGGACAGACCTTTTGTCTATAAAATGAAGAAGGAAATGAAGAAGAGCCCCTGACAAAAATCATCATCTAACATTTTACAATAAGTCTAAGGACCAGGAAACTAGCCCAGACCCCAACCCTGGATAGCTGACGTGGACTGGGTCCCACGTTAGTTTTAAGTTTAAAAAAAAAAAAACCCAAAATACTGAAAAATTTTGAATCGCCCCCCACCTCCCTGATCGTCTTCCCACAGACACAGAGAGAGAGAAAGAGAGGAGACAGACGTCGACAGACAAACTGATAGCGCGATCACCAGCGACCACCAGCCTCACCTCCACCTTCGGCGACCACCAGCCCCTCACCTCCACCTCCACCTCCGGCTATCACCACCATCATCGGGTTCGCCTCCGGCAACCAACCCTTCGCGACAATCGACGCTTCGCCGATGACAAACCCACCGCCAAGGTGTCTCTCTCGCTCTCTCCTCGTCTATATATTAGAGTGTTGTCGATTCTAGCCTTTAATTTCATTATAATTTGTTCAAACAAGAAAAAAAATTAGGGTTTGCGTAATTGGGGTTTTTTTTTTTCCGAACCCTAACCATGTATTTCTGGTTTCATAAAATCACGATTATATATCAATAAGAAACGAATCTTTGGGTTGGAGATGCCCCCGAGAGTTAACATTAGAATAAACTTGTGTTTTTGTCTCCTGCTTCCCATGTGATTAAACAAGCTTAATAATTTCAACACAGTGGATGCTTGGTGAATTTTATGCACATTCTAGCTTTATAGATTTCACTTGCACAATGCCAGCTATCCCTCTTTTGGCTGCCATTCGATGTCTGCAAACATTAAAATCCTGCCTCTTGGCTATGTATGTTTTGTCTACTCAATCAGTACTTGGGATAATTGACTGATAATGTTTTGGGATTGCTTATTTTGGTTTAATGTGAGGAAAAGAATTGCGATGCCTTTTCTAGTTGAGATGGTTCAATGGTATCAATGGGCAATGAGCTCACGCCATCTTACTGATACTACGACCTTCCGAGTGTATAAGTTGTTTAAAAGTATTGAAGTAGTGTTTGATCTTGAGGAACTGGTTTTGATTCTCTCTTTTTTTCTCTTGATAATAATTAATCTAGTAATTCACGGCTAGAACATAGAGAATACATATTTTGTGGTTCTCAATATGCATTTGGATGGCTACATTGCAGAAATCATTTCAATAATGAATTGCCTTCAAATTCCAGTTGTGAGGTCTTAAAAATGTAGATGAATTCACATGTATATGACTTATAATGGGCTCAATGACTTATACATCAATTTGCTCCATCCAGCTCGGGTAATAGCATCCTACGCCAATTCTGAGCACAAAATGAGTGAAGGATGTTATTGCTTAGTCATTTGTTCATTGTATTGTTATGGTGCATTTTTTTTTTTTTTTTGGTTAGGATGTGCTATGATGCTCATAAATGACCAATTTAATGTATCTACTGTGTCGTACTGCCAGTATTGATTGTGCAACAACATCTAATAAGGTGCAAGAGGACGTATTGCTATGATGCAAGTTTTCCCCTGGTTTTGTTAGCGTGTCAACTGTCAAGTCATGAAAGACTACCCAAGTGATAAGATCAAGAGGCCATCGGTCCAGTGACAAATATATAAGGGCCTTAAAGAAGACCCAGACAAGTGCAGGTCCTTTTTTTTTCCAATTTATTTTCTTGTTCCCTTGTTTACCATTCATTTTGTTCATGAACCACCCTTAATACTTAACAGGTACTCAAGCACTCTTGGGAGTAATTTTCTCATGAGGTACGAATGCTACTCTATGTGGACGCTACTCTATGTGGAGTAATTTTTCCATGTGGACGCTACTCTATGTGGAGTAATTTTTCCATGTGGACGCTACTCTATATTGGAATTTTTCAATGGTTGCTACAGCTTTTAGTTTTTTTATTTTTTCATTTGAACTAATTAAAATTATGCCCTTAAATGATATAATGCAACCCTTTTCAATTAAGCTAATGTCTTCTTGTTGTGCATAGCAGAGCATATCTGGCAAACAAAGGGAGAATGGCAATGGCACAACTGGCAAAAAAAGAGAGAATGACACACTTGGCACAGCATATGGAAGTTAAAGCTGCAAGCACTCTTTTCCCAATAACTTGCTTCTGAGTTATCTTGGTTCTGTTTGTGGATGGAGCTTTTGCAAAGGATCAATGACCTCCATAACAAACTCGGGGCAACTCCACCTGATTTGGTGGCGAAGAAGAGCGGAATGATTTGATAGCAAATAAAATGGAGATGTAATTCCTAGACAAATTTGTCCTACAATTGAAAGTCTGAACATTGGAACATGGCCAATTTTTGTTTTGCAAAGGAGGTTTAAATCATTAGAGAAGAGAATGTATTATGTACTCTTATTTATTTGGATGTGAATGATAATTAGAATGAGAATGGCCTTTTTGTTGTGAATGGATAGTACTCTTATTTATTTGGATGTGAAATGAGAATGACCTTTTTGTTGTGAATGGTTAGCTTGGCAATGGAATTTGGCTATGAATGGTGATTTAGAATGTGAAATGCTTGATGTGGGCTTGTAAGTAACCTGATGTTGTTCCTGTCGTTGTTCTTGTTGTACTACTGCCTAAGACGCGAGACGTCGGGCTAGGACCAAAAATAGGGAAAACTATGCCGAAATTTCTGCGTGGACTATGAAATTGCTTACTGTGATTTGGAATTATTAGTTCAATTGTGGTGGGAAATAGGTTCAGATGTTATGCCCTTTTGGATAATTTGAAACTCCAGTTGATCAATTTTGGGGGCCAAAATTGCTCATCATGTCACCCCTGATACTTCAAAATGAATGCCACTCTCAATTCCAGTTAAGTGTATAGAAAATGTGTCATCATTTGCTAAATATGACATTAGGAACCAACTGAATAATATTTCAAGATTTCATGTTTGGGATCAAATCCATGGTAGGAATGTCACATAGCAACAACAACTAAGCATCAGAAAATTAGTTTGGGATCAAATTCCACATCTCACCAATGTTTCAAATTCTTTTTCAAAAACTAGGACACGAGCCGTGTCTGACACGGAAACGGACACGACACAAGGACATTCTAGAAACTCAAAGTCCACCTGTCTAGAAACTCCAAACTGAAACTCAATTTTAGCACTCTGGAAACTCAATTTCCAGAACCACATAATTTTCACTTCACCACAAAACATGAATGAGAGAATTACCAAAAATTAGTTTCTAACAAAATACAAGAAACTCCCTATATAAACAAGCAAGTCTATTCGCTGTTATCACTTGCATTCATCATTTCTGAAAAACTTTGTTGTGGTCCTCCCCACCCTTGCCCTTGACTTCCCATAATACTTGATTGTGCTCCTTCCCAACCTTGACGTTGATCTCCCCAAAAACTTGATTGTCCTCCCCAAACTTGAGTAGCGGTAAAACTTGGCATGGTGCTTTGAGAACTTGGCAAATTGTTTATAAATTAGCTAAAACTTGTTCCGGTTGGGCATAAACTTGGAGAAAACGGGAGGACGCTTCCGCCTAGTGCCGGGAGGACGCTTCCGCCTTGTGCCATATTTGGCCGCATTAATTGCCCCATGTAGCTTGGGTAACTCTGCCCAACAACATCACCAATAGTTTAACATGAAACGTAAACATAAAAAATTAAACAAGTAGAGCAAAAACAAATTAATTATACACAAAAAAAAATAATCTTACATTAATATTGATCACACTCTCTTGTGTCCCAACCTCCTGAAATTGACAATTATTGTGTCCCAACCTCTCTTGTGTCCCAACCTCCTAAAAATAGTTTACATGGAACATAATTATAAAAAGTTTAATAGAAAACATGAAATTAGCAATAAAAATAATTTCAAATTTTACATGAGCTTATACCTTGGGTTTCTCCTTCGACAATGTCTTCTTTTGGGTTTCTCTTTTCTTCTTAACAACTTTTTCGACAAAGCTTTCCTTCCTTTTGGTTGGCGGTCTCCCTTTTCGACGAAGTTGTACCGGGTCAAGTATGTTCATGCTCTCTTTAGAGGGTAAATTTTCATCTCCAATTGAAAATGAATTATTAGGAGTACCGGAAGTTATATTACTTCCACAAACAATCGAAGATTCAATCAACTCTCTTTTTAACTCAAGTAACCGTGTCATCACCTTATCATACTTCTCTTGACTATCTTCCGCCAAATCGGCAACCTCATTAGAGAGATTGCACATGTTGTCATGTCGACGTGCTTCAATTGTCGATGACGAGTTATCGTACTTGATTCGAACTTTAGTGTGGACTCTTTTCACGTCTTTTCTCCATCTTCTGAAAACATACTTGTCAGGTACTCGTTGAACTCCCCTTTCATGGAACACCATTAGTTGATGTCTACACACCATTCCTCTAAACTTAAACAGACAATTACAATTGGCTTCATTAGTCTCACCATTAAAATTGACGGTAAATGACACACGTTTTTTCCTTTTCTCTTCTCCGAATGTAACCCACTCTTTTACCTCATACTCCGACCAAACATCACTTGCTTTTGTTTCATGCAAAGAACAATTAAGTTTCCCAACAAATTCATTTTGAAACTCTTTCACCTTCGCATTTGTGTAAGCACTTTGAAATTGCTTCTCCAACTCATCTTCAACTATGCATGGGATGTAAGATTGCGAACTTTTCGTATCTTCATTCTTTTCATTGTCCACCTTTTTTGCCAATGCATTCTCATATTGCTCTACAAATTGTTTCAAGGTTGTCTTCGAATTAATGTAATCATCAAAATAATGATTAATACTCTCACTTCTTTGTGTGGATGACATTCCTGCCCAAAATACATCTTTCACAAAAGCCTGCACCCATCGATTCCTCTCTAAGTACAACCCATGTAACCATTCATTATCTTCAAGCTTGTACTTTTTAATGAACACCTCCCAAGCATCCTCAAATTCATCTTTTGTAAGTGAATCATAAACTATATTGTGGAAAGAAGGTGAAATAGATTTATACGCATCATACTTACTCAACTTTTCTGGCACCTTTTTCATGATGTGCCATATGCACCACCGGTGTCGAGTGGTAGGAAATACTTCTTGTATAGCATTCTTCATGGCTATACATTGATCGGCAATAATTGCTTTTGGAGCATAACCCCACAAGCATGTCATCCAAGTCTTGAATAACCACGAGAATGACTTGGTGTCTTCATGAGAGATGAGTCCACATCCCAATAATATCGACTGACCATGATGATTTACGCTTATATAACGCCCCGAATTTTGGGTACGTTAAATAAAACATTTTATTAAAATTTCAAAACGAAGCGAGTCTAGCTCGTTATTACATCAAAAACTCTCACAAGAGTTCAATATTACAAAAGAGCGGAAAACTAGGGTTCTTATCTACAGCTCCGCCTGCTCTTCCATCCTAGCCAGCTCCTCGGCTCCGTACGCCTCCAAGCTGAAGATCTCGCCCTGCTCATCTATGAAGTCTGACACATTATACCGGCGTCGCCACCAATATAATATGCCAGGGTCACCAAAAGGCAACACCGTGAGCTACGAAAGCTCAATAGGAAATCCTTACCCGCTAACCCATAGCTTACCAACAAACGATCATAGAAATCACATAAATGACGATAATACGTCCACATTCACTATCTAACGTTGGTGTCCAAGATTTCCCGATTTCTCCTACGCGACTCGTCGTAGACCGTGTCAACGTTTTCCACTTACAAAACCATTTTTTCAAAATCCTTTGCATTGGCTCCGTACCGCGGATAACCAAGCCTTTCAAAATCTTTTGACATTGGCTCCGTACCGCGGATAACCAAGCCACACACACACCCTTTCAAAATCATTTGACTTTGGCTCCGTACCGCGGATAACCAAGCCACACACCCAACCTCGGTTCCGCCGCGCCGGGTTCCCGAGTATCCTCACAATGGTTCCGCCGCGCCGGGTTCCCATTGGCACACAACACTAGCATTGGTTCCTCTCCATGGATAACCAAGCCATATTACCAATAAGGCTACCATGTCCGGCCCTATTGGCAATCTTCACAAAGGGCTACCAAGTCCGGCCACATTACGGTTTTCAAAACACATCTCACGTAATGCCACCAAACTAGTCATTACGTAGTTTCAAAAATATTTCCTTCCTCGGAAAAACTTATCCTTTTATAAACCACACCCTAGGTGCCATGTTTCTACTTTCTCGGTTCTCGTGTCTCGTTATCATGCATAGACTCCGAGGCAGGACAAAAGTAAGCACTAACAAGATCATTCACTCTACTCAAATCAACGTTTAAAGCATAACGCCACATGTTCGGACGCCCTTGGAGTGATAAATCACTTATGCTTTATCGTGTCACAAGTAATACAAGCAATTCATCTATGCAACTCAATATCAAAATACGAATACTTCGATCCAAATAGTAAAGGTTTAACTTTCGAAAAGCCGTTCTTTCTTTAGAGATTAAACCAAATACGTTATACTTGAGAGAATGAGTAGAGATTAATCTACCTCAATCCGAAACTAGTCGGGGCCGAATAAGCAAGGTTGAAAATCCACGAGTGGTGAAACTCACGAATCTGGCCCGAACTTCGGACGGCAGTAACTCGGTCAATCCTTGGCCGAATAGAGTCGTTCTTGGGTTGAAATCGAAGATCTCGAAACCCTCTACAACTCTCGTGAAGGAAGTTAATCCTAGAAACTACTTTAGGTTGGAGAAAAATGGGGGTAAAGCAAAAGACAGTAAGCTGTCTGGAATTTGGAAATCCGAATTTTACTGAACTTCGGATGCCAATAACTTGGTCATTTCTTGACCGATTGGGGTGATTCTTGAGCCTAACTTGAAGCTCTCGAAGTGTTCTACAACTTTCCAGAAGGAAGTTGATCCTAAAAACTACTCTAAACAGGAGAAAACTGGGGATTTCCGAAGGGCAGTAGGCTGCCTGGAAAATCAGAAATGGTTTCTAGAGAGAAGGAGGAGCAAATGCTTGAGGTGTGAGTTCAAATGGCAAGAGAATGGCTCTATTTATAGGCAAACCTTGAGCTCCCTCTCCCTCTCTAAGGCCGGCCCCCCTCCCTCTCACTCTTCCTCAAATTTTGACACATGGCAAGAATCCTAGAAAGATCAAGGAATAACCCTAGGCTTGCATGGCTAGTTTGTCCTTCTTGGGAGACTTGGTGGGCAAGAAGAATATTGATACAAGATATGGTATTAAACAATTGCTAATGGTACAAAGGAGGACAACAAAGGACTAGATTTTTGGATAGGAAGAGTTCACACCAAGGATTTCAAGTACTATGAAAGATCAAACATGGTACAACCAAATCCCTTCCTCTTTCTTCCTTCCTTCCTCTCTCTCTCTCTCCCTCCCTTCTTGGCCGAATTTCTCTCCTCTCTCTCTCCCATTCGGCTCTCTCTCTCTCTTTCTCTCTCTCTCTCAAGTACACACACACATATATATACATGCATACAATGTACAAGAAAACAATAAACAAAAGGTACTTTGTACTTTGAGCCAAGAGACTTAATGACTAAGTTTTATCAACTAATAAACACATGTGTACCAAGCCATTTAAATAATCAACCAAGTACTAGATTAATATATATACATATGTACTTATGTATCTAGGAAGAATCAATACCCCAATAGAAAATAGTTTAAGGGTACCTTAGGAATCTTAGTACCATGTACCTTTCTAATTAAAATAAGGTGTGCTTTCACATGTGGGTTAAAAGAAAACATTAAACTAATTAAACCCCATGGTACTTTGGAAGACCAACTCTTTTATCCAATGGGTAAAATTTCCCCTAACATTTATTATCCAATGGATAATAGATATTAGGTCACTTTTAATATAAAATAGTCAAAAGTACTTTTAAAGTAATTAAAAGTCTATATTTTTTTTATATCCTTAGTACTTGACCAAGTATACACTTATTATAAACAAATGGGTTTCTATTATCCAATGGATAATAGTTTCCCTAACAACTATTGTCCAATGGACAAAGAATAAAATCAAAATAATTAAAAGAAAAAAAAATAAGCAATACTTTGACTAGGGTTCAAAAGGTCCAAGAGGTTTAATGAGGGTCAAAACGGTCCAATCATGGTGACTAGATGGCTTCCTAGTTTAGTCTATCTAACCGGATAGTTAGAAGCTAACTAGGTTTGCTAAGTAGGCCAAAGCGCAAATAAACGAAAGTTTAAGGGCAAAAACGTAATTTTGACAAACTTTGGAAATTAATAGCAATTACAAAAAATTCAAATATTTAACGAAATTTTTAACGACCGAAAATCAGGGTCGTTACAGCTTACAAATGGAGCAAAAGGCATGTCATACTTATTTACCAAGTACGTTGTGTCAAATGTTACAACATCACCAAACTCCTTACAAGCTGCCCTACTCCTTGCATCGGCCCAAAATACATTCCTTAGTCGTCCTTCATCATCCAAATCCATGGCATAAAAGAAGTCAGAATTGTCGGCTTTCATCTTCATGAAATAACTATGCATCGCCTCAGCATCTCCTTCAACAAGTAATTTATGTCGCTCTGTATCCAAAATAATTTCGGCAATCCTTCTGATTATATTCAAGGTTATCATGTCCCCCTGCTTGAATCTGAAGTGAGTCATAAGTCTTATGCAACGGAATTCCGGCTTTATCATTCAATATGAGCTTTCTTTTTACATGTTCATCAAGAACCCTATTGCTTTTGTAAAACTTGGACTTTCCTGGGCTATGTTCATGATTGTGCTCCAAGGCAACCCGATTTAACCTCCACTTTCCATTAGAGTACATAGCAAAATTAAGGCGAGCTGGACAATCAGTTTTGGTTTGTGGCCTTGGTTTCACCGGATTGGCTGTTCTCACCCTCGCCTTTCCACCGTGACTACATTCAAAAGTTACATGCTTCAAGGTTCCATCTCTTCCCTTTTTGTGACATTTTTTTGCCACACCAAACCCATTTTCTTTGGCATATCTTGAGTAATATAGATAAGCTTCATCTGGTGTGTCGAACATCATTCCCACCTTCGATTGCTCAACTGTAACTTCAAAATTTTCTGTTGACTCCTTTCCATTCACATTAGTACCTATCTCATCACTCTCTTTTTCTAAAGAACCACTCAATACCTCTTCGTCATCTTCATTGTGTCCACTACATACCTCTACCTCATTAGTATCTATCTCATCTTCATTCGACGATCGAGGAGGCATTGTCGATGGAATAGACTCCGGCGACATCAAAGATGTTGGTGATGGCAACGGAAACCTGCATGTTCAAGAATAAAAATATTATAACATGACCTTATCTCGGCAAACCGAAATATAATTGCATGCCAAATATCAAGTGTAAAAGCCACTATTCCGAAATTATGACATGAGCTTATCTCGGCAAACCACAATACCAATCCAGTGGGGTATATGCATATGAACAATCAATTAATATGTATGTATGGATGAGGAAGAGAGGGTGGTGTTGGCAGGGGTAGGCAAAGTGATGACTAGGAACCATGTAGCCCCTCAACAAAATGGGGTTTCCTTAATACGAGCCCACTATCCATTTACATCAGCAAAGTATGAACTAGATAGAATCAAAGCCACACAAATCTTTTTTACTTTCTACACAAACAACACTCAAACAAATAAGCACTTGGCTAAAAAAAATACCTTTTCAAGACCGTAAGATTTCTGTCATATATCAAAATACTTCAAAATATTGCTGATTTGTATATCAGTCAAAAACTACTTCTAATTTAAAACCCCAATACAAAAAAGTGAGAGTAGGCTACAAAATAAAAACGAGATATCAACAAGCAAATTCCCAGGAGGCCCCAAATATGGTCATATTAATTGTTTCGACCCAAAATGTTGGGATTTTTTGAACTAGCTAGAATCGATTGAAATTGAAGGGGTCGTCGACAACCAATATATATCAACATATATAGACGAGAGAGAGAGAGAGAGAGAGAGAGAGAGAGAGACCTTGGCAGTGAATTTGAAGTCGCTGGTGCGTTGGTTTTCGCAACGGGTCGGTCGCCGGTGGTGCTCATGGTCGACGGAGTGGAGGTGACGCCGGTGGCCGCCGGTGGTGGTGGCGGTGAGGCTGATGGTCGATAGTGGTGGAAGTGAGGTGATGGTCGGGCTCCTCCTCTTCTATCTCTCTGTTCCATTCTGTTTTCCCGCGACTAGGTTTCCACTGAGAAGGCCGATTCAAATTTCTGGACTTTTTTTTTTTTTTTTTTTAACTTTGAGCTGACGTCAGCATGACGTCAGCTATCCAGGGTTGGGGCAAGGGCTGGTTTCCTGGTCCTTAGACTTATTGAACATTTTATACAAAAAAATGGTTGTTCAGAGATCTAAAGTAGTTTAGGACTTAGGAATTACTCCCTCCGTCTAGATTTAATAGTCTTTTTTTTGAAGTTCATGTCATATTTCAATTGATTATATCTTCCAATTTATAATATTTTACGTGCTTTCGAAAACATTATTTTATAAAACTAATCGAGATCTATAAAATAATATCCATATTCGATATGAAATTCATTACGTACGGATTCAAAGATATAACCCATTTTTTAGCCGGTTAGAATAAAATTAGGAACAATTAAATCCGAACGGAGGGAGTAATATAATTGTAGTTTAATATTTTGCAAGTTTGAAAACTTATTTGAATGTAAGCTTACCTTTTGATTAAATTCAAGTCATCTTACATCATTTTGTCTTATTCTTGCTAAAAGAATAATCGCATATAAGCCTGCTTTCGATTAGATTCAAGCATGTTTATATTTCTGTGTTGTTCTTATCGAAGTATTAAAAGTAATCGTGTATAAGTTCGCTTTTAATTAAATTCAAGCCTATTTATATTCAGTCAACTTTTTTGATTTCCCTATATGAATCACGTTGATTCAGTTTAATTGATCCTTTTAGAAAAATCCTCTTAATTGAGATAATTAAACGGATAATTACAATTACCTGATTAAGTTAGCCGTTTTTGAGTTAATCTGAAAAGGATGATTTCTGTTCTTTTTTGGCACTCCTACATACAATTATTTTGCCAAAGGTTGAGCTAATTTAGTACAAACATATCTGTAACAGACCCTACCACACCTATGTCATGACTAAAACTAAGGTGTCATCCCGACATAGAAATACAAAATAACAAGAAGGGACGATAAATTTTATCCAAGGCATAAAATTTTAGAAGGAATCTTTACACACTTAGGTAGTTGATGGATGCCCAAAATCATATACACTAACAATACGAGGGGTCACAACTAGGAATGTAAGCAATTCGGTTTGGTGGACTTTTATAAAGTAAATAAACTAAATTGGTTTAGTCGGTTTTTAATTATTGGGTACCAAAACTCACTGATACTATCAACAAACCGCACCGAATCGGATTATATTTAGGCGGTTTGGTTTAGTGGGATTATATTTAGGCGGTTTGGTTTAGTGTGATTGATCAGTTTGGACTTTAAATAATTGGTCCAATTTCTCAAGTAACTTAACACTCAACTAGTATTAAATTCAAAACTCTACCGAGGAAAACAAACTACTACTCGACAGTTACATGGCAAATAAAATCATGTTCAACCCTTAACCCATAATACAATTTGAAATTGTCCAATCAACTTGGTAGAAAACAAACTACTACTCAGGCAGTTACATGGCAAACAAAATCATGTTCAACCCTTAACCGATAATACAATTTGAAATTGTCCAATCAACGTGTGGATGATTAAGTGATTAACCCAAAAAGGCTACAGTATTGTTCAAAAAAAATAAAAGTTATATTCATCAAAATATGCAATTAGGCATCCATAGTAGGAGATCTGGAGAAGATAACCGTAGGAGTGTAGGGTATTTTATATTGGATGTAAGGGGTCAATTTATATGAAAAAAGTCAATTTAGATGAAAAAAATAAACCTGAATGATTTAATCAATTTTTAATTATTGGGTACCGTAACTGATCGATACTACCAACAAATTGGTCAAAACCCATTAGTTTGATTCAATAACAGTGTTTGAACAGTTTAATTGGTATTTCTTACATCCCCAACTGCAACAGTGAAACCAAAAAAATTCATGTATGACAAACCAAAGTATCTATGAAATAAAAATAAAAAGAAATGTCATCTTCTAAAAAGAGAGAAAAATGTTTTGGTCTATAAGTTAATATTAGGGGGGTATGTAAGACTAACTCCAAGGAATTGGTCTAGTGGAAAAAATCAAGATAGCTCTCTCTTAGGTATCAGATGGGCTTTGTCCATGCGGAATACTGCCTTGACTTTAATTGGACCCCTGCTAACGAATGATGGGATTGGTCTCCCAAAATTAGTCAAAATGCACAACTTGGCCCAAACACCAAGTTATAAAAGAGAAAAGGGATAAGATGTAGGAGTATCAACAAGGGAGACTTCAACCTTACAACAATATTGTTACTTTGCTAGCAAATTGATAATGTGGAAATGAAAAAGTACTGGAAAAAACAACCCAAGTTTTGGTGTGTTTTAGTACAAAGTAGATTGATTGAAATGATCAACTAAAATAAGAAAAGTAGAAAAGCCCAATAATTAGTAGGGCAGCCCGTCCGGCCACAAACGAACAAGAATATGGAAGTACCCTAAACTGGGGCCCACAGGTTCAGGTCCATAAAGCCAACAGCTGCCTACAATTTTATCTCCCCGTTCACACCCCCGCCCACGGGCCACGACCTACCAAATCTACCGTCCAATAACTGGATACACATCCCAAATCATTGCTAAAACAAAACCCATTACAGTTGTGCATGGAACAAAATTCTTTGGCCCAGTTTTTTCAGGTTGGGATCCATTGAGGCTCCGTCCGTTTCTCGGGAATGTTGCATGGAAAATAAATGATTCCCAAAAAAAGTAGAGTGAGGGGAAGTAGATGAAAATAAAATAAAGAATTTTGCAAGAAAACTTTAATTTCTTTTCTTTTGGCATGATCTTTTTTTTTTTTTTTTTGCAAGAAAAGTATTTTCCCAATAAGTAAGTTGAAGTTGTGGGTTCCATAACTTTTTTTTGTAACTGCACTCAAAGAAAGCTACAGAAAAAAAGTTGATATTGTAAAGACTACTTTTTTAACTTTTCTTTTGCCTTTTCTTTACTTTAATTTATTTAATGAAAATAAGAAAGTACCCCAATTTAGAAATAATGGCATTATTAGAATCTCAAGATTTCAATTAAATCAAAATGTCACCCCCTCGTTTTTAGTACAAAACAGAAAACTGCACATTTTTCATAGGAGGAAATGGCTCAAAACATGACCTTACTCTTCAAATAAAACCTTGCAACTTTATAATTACTCTTAGAAAAATTCAAAGATCAATTACCGCCATTTTTTATCTCAAAAATCGAAATTTTTTCAGAAAGTCATTTTTTCATACTTAAACAGATTTTAAAGGGCCGACAGGGTCTTCGGGTACTTAGAAGCACTTGGGCCATGCATGGCGTGAAAATGCGCCTTATTTGCATATTTTACTTGAAAACACTAAAAACACACCTTACATGCAATATCGCTATAAAAGCTAAATAAACGCAAGTTAAAACAATATAAAACGGGGCTAGTCGCACCAAATATTTACAATATTGGGTGCTCATCATGTATTGTAGACTTTCTCATTAATCGGATAACAGTTTAACCCTCATGGTCGGATCTTATTTCTTTTCAAGCGAATTCAAGACTTATTACAAGAATTGTGTCTTTCTTCTACAGTAAAAGAAAGGAAGAAAAAGTACTGCGCGACAATGATTTTTCATGACTGATATGCTAAAACATAAGATGTTTTTGGCGGAGGGAACTTTTTATAAGGAAGTTCGAACTCTAGCTACAAAGGCATACGGGCATTTTCTTTAAAACCGATTCATAAGAGATCATTTACTTTTTAATGAGAGTTTGTGACGAGAAACTTTTGATGCAGTATGCAACAACTAAATTAAGTCCAATAATAAAGAGTCCATGAAAAAGACTAGAAATGACTACTCCATTTCGACTCAGTTTCGCAAGGGTGAACAACGGAGTTAGCGGTGAGTCGGTGACCAATAAGTTAGCGTATTCGGATGAGATTCAAGTTGGGCCCTAAAAAAATTGGCCACATTGAATATGCCAATCCAGGAGCAAATGATGGGGTGGATTTTCTGATTTTGAAGGCACAGCATGATGCAACTCTGAACTACTTAACCAGTTATGGGATCACTATCACAAGATGGAAGTTAAAACAAATTTTGCTAAATTAAGCTCTAAATTCTTGAGAAAAGATAGTGACCTCTGACCTAACCACAGCCCACAAGAGAGGAGACAGAGGGCTCCACCCATACTTGACAAAGACCCAATGAGAGTTTGGGTGGCTATTGGGTTCCCCAATTTCAAAATGTGGGGCTCTAATAAAGCCTTTCTTTTTGTGAAAGTCCAATCAGGGTTTTTGTTTGTTTTCGTAACTGAATTTATAGAAGGGATGTGTCTCTAATGCTTCCAAAGGTACAAATAATTGAATCTAACAGCGACATGAAAAAAGCAAATAAATGTTTGCCCTCTACTGTCATGTGTTCAAATTCGACGGAGCCCAAACATTTCATCATCGGGGTGTTGATTTCAGGGTCCTGGAATGAATCGAAGTATGCAGAAGTTGTCCTGGATACCCAGTTTTAAAAAAAACATTGAATCTAATAGAAGAGAAATATCTACCACTGCTTTGCAGCTGTCACCTACTGATAAACAATATGGTTTTTGAACTTCATCTAGTAATACTTTGCATAAAGATGTTGAAGTACCACCAGTATTCTTTTTAATTCTTTCATTATTGTAAAAGGACAGATATAAATCTGATACGCGGTGTCACCGGCAAATAGAAAATCAATGGTGCTAGTGTGTTTGGGTGTGAATTTGGGTGTGTCATTAGATTTATTGATAGAAAATTACAAACTGGAGTCTATTTCGTCCGTCGTTGTTTTGTGTGTGTAAATAAGATATATGGTTTGACTCAACGACCTTGCCAAGCCCGGCCCTGAGCACAGGCCTACAAGGCGAGCATCTAGGGTCTTTAGCTTTTAGCCCAATAGTAGGAACACAACGCCGAGACTGGAACAGTACACAACCTATGGAACTTTAGATGTGCCACAACATTCTGCCACTAAACCACAAGGTTATTTTGCCGTGTTTGGTTTGTTATTTGAAAAGTTTTTGAAAAATAGTAGGGGTAATAAGTATAGAGAGATAGAGAAAGAAATGTTGAAAGTAGGAGGAATTTAGGGAGAATTTTTTGAAAAATTCTTTTTGAAAATGGAAAAGAACAAGGCAAAGTTTCTCTCATCGAAAATTTATAGTATTATATATTGACATATGAGAGGCCTCGTTTTTTTTTTTGAGACCTAGTCTCTTTCAAGTTAATCTCAAATGAGCATCGATTGAACTGAAGAAAGTCCTTCTAAAAATTCAGTACATTTTTTTTCGTCTTTCTAAACAATTTGCTTGTTTTTGTAAAATTGTACTGTGCACTTAAACTTGTCAAATCTTATTTAAATCGAACTAAAAAAAATCAATTAGCATCAAAGCGGTTCGATATTAATTTGTTTACATATAATAAGTTATAACCAAAGTAGAGCTCTAAAAACAGAAGAAAATCCTTAATTTTCTTAAGTATAGATAGAAATAAGCTAGTATAAATGTAATTCAAAGTGGCGGGAAGTATTGCTTAATTAGATTCCATCAATGTATCCTTGCTTTTTTATACTAGCAAGGAACAGCCAATAACTTATATGTGGAACTAAAGGAGAAAAGAAGAAGGTATGGATCAACTAATTAGTACAAAGCCATCCCCATATATTGGTTAGGGTTAAACATAGTTTAATGCTCCACTTCTCTTAAGTTTAATACTCCACTTCTCTTTCCAAAGTGCATTTTATAGATCATAATGTTGGATTCCTTCAGTGCTACTACGTCAATAATATTAGGAACCACGGCGACTAACACTTCCACGAACTTATTCATAAAGTTACACACGCAAGGATCGACAAACCGAAGAGCGGATAAGTCCTGGCGACCGTCTTACCCACGTTTCAAATTTTTACTAACATTATAGTAGTTTTTATCTAAAAAAATACATTAAGATTAATTATATATCTTCGTCCGCCCAACCAAGAGTTTTGAAAAAAATATGTTAATGTTAAAAATACTCTGATCAATTATGCTAGTTTTGGTAATATTTTTACAATTTATTTTAATTGGGAAAATTAGTATCACCTTTAATACTACGGAGTATGTTATAGTTATTTCCGATGTTTGTCCGCCCAACCGTGAAATTCAGTGTTAGTCTCTATACACATGCATAATTATTTGGTACGGTTTTTGTTGCATTGTTAAATAATTGAAATTTAATACATAATGTCATATGTACAACTACACTTTCAAGAAATAGATTAGTGGCAAGTCACTTGACAATCAAGAGTCTCAAGAAGTCTTTGGGTTTAGGGTTCACTATCACCCATGCGTTATCAATTACTCTGTTTGGCCAATCCATACGAGAACTTGTCTTGTCTTTAATTAGGCTGTGCTAGTGGATCATAAGATGACAATTACTGTTCAGCATAGATTGCTTTATATTTGATTACTGATTTCAGTCTCTCTACATAGAAGTGTGGGTTTTGTTTAGGAGTTAAGATCCTCCTACATACCAATCCTTCAAGTGATGTAAAATATGACCACCGCAGTCACATTTGGTGATCATTTATTTTGTAGACTATGATGTGTAAATTCCATATTCAAAAAATCAGTCTGATTGGATAATAAATCAAATTTATTTTAAGAGCTATGTCTGATAGATAGACTTGGACCATCCATTGCTCTAAATACAGTTATGGTTCAAATGGATATGCCCGATCAACTTGAATTTCGTATGGATCAAAACATACAAAACAAACACTTTGGATTGTCCAATAAAATTCATGTTGAATCCCATTTTGCTTCATACTTAGGTCATACGAAAGATGGTCACACGAGAGGATCTTGATTCATTATTTAGGAAGGTGATTAATGTCAATATAGTTGCCTAATTACTACGACTTAATTAGCTCTAGCTAGACCCCACAATAATTGAGATTTTTGTACGTCCTCACTATGCATTCAATTTTGAACAATTTATGTTTTGGAGCATATGATATAATCCACCACACAATTTTTTTTTATTGCATGGTCGTATATATGTTCTCTATTACTACAAAATAGTGGTTGAAGGGAGTCATCAAAATGGATGGTACGGTCTTAAACATATCAAATCAAGTCCCAAGAATGGACCAATTAATTAGTCCTTAGTTAATTAATTGGTTTTGAAACTTGAACAAACATGTCATGAGTTTCTTCTGATGTGTTACGCAAGAACTACTATTGTTTTAGATTAGGTTGAACACACATCAATTCGATCGTATATGCTTTTCAATTAAAATGAATGTCCAAACTGTGGGGTCCCCACTTGCAAAACCAAAATTATTTGAATGGTTCAAACTTTTATCATTATTATCAGCTAGTGGAAGCAATGAACAACTTGAACTGTCTAATCTATCAATTTATAAACCATCTCCTTAACAAAGGTAAGGATTTCATTTATTTTAGAATACTTTTGACCGCCTTTGTCAACTAACTAAACCTCTCGTTTTACATGCCTAATTTCATGGGCTTATATGGGGAAATGCTATGATGCACGCTCCTATTTGGGTATGTACAATATGTATCGTTTGAATCTCATTGACTTCGTAATATTTTGTATAAAAATTTATGTGCTATGAGTTTTTTCCTTAATATTTTGAATTTCAAAAAAAATATTTTGAATTCTTTTGTAGATCTTATGAATTTTTACATAGAAGTAACGAATTTTATACAAAAAGTTATGAATTGTGCACGATCTATATTATTCATTTTCCTTAAAATAATTCAAGAGGGTACACACCATCCACGCCTAATTAATTAAGGATGCGTATTGTAGCATTGCCCGTGTATATATCATGGTGTTTGTTGGCATGGTATAATTCATGTGTTACAATTGTTATAATGAAGGTGACTTATAAAGTTCCTCTCCAACCATATCATATAGTTAACAAACACCATTTTAAGTAATACTCAATCTAGATTTATCAGGTTTAATTGCTCCGCAAAATTGGATTGACCATGATCCTCGTCGGATCATTCAATTTGTAGGTCTATATCAGTTATGATCGATAATGAAATAGTAATGAGTAGCCTATTTTCAGTATTATGTTTTCGTCCATTTTGTAAAGGAAAAAGTGATGAAATTATTCTGTTCGATATTTTCTTAACAGCGAAAAATAGAAATTTATTTAACTTTTATGTTTCCTTGAGTTGTTAGTACTCATGGGCTAAGAATTGAACTATTTAGATAATTATAGTATTAGGGCTGGTACGTGGGTGAGCTTATTGCTCTAGGACTACTCTAGATTTATTAGTAGTATTATTAGATCTTTATAGTTAGACGTCAAATGACCAGCTTAAGTACTACCGAGTGAGTTATATGAGACTTAGGATCGATATGGGCGGCAATGCATTGTAATAAGAGATATTTGGGTTAATTTGCGCTCACTTCGAATAATGCCGAGTCATTGAAGTCAACAACCGGTCAAATCTCTATTGGCCTTTAATTTGAATGTTTGATATTCTTGAATTCCAAACATGCAACCTCATGTAAGATAAGTCCTTATTAACTTTCGCATGCATTTTCACTTGGTCAAATTCCTTGGAGGACAAATTATGTATTTCCGATCTTTCATAGTAAAACTCTTTTATCACTGGGTTTCCTCCTCTCTGGCCGTGCCGACCTGCTGTTCTTTGGACGTCTGATAGGCGCGCGAAATACATGGATTTTAGCGCCTAAGTAAGGAGATTAGCGCGTTAGACGTGCATTTAATTCTCATTTTCCATTTAATGCGTGCACGTGGTTGGATTTTGTGTTTGTGCTTAATTTGCAGGAAATTGAGATGTTTTGGCGCTAATGAGAGGTATCCGGAAAGGCCGTGATGGAGCTAGAGAGCGAGAAGGGTTGTGGAGACTAAGTGTTAAAGTGGAATTCGCGAAGTGGATAGAGCTCTCTCGATCGCTACACCCTTTTTGGTGTAGCGCTACCTTTGAGGCTAGAGGGGTCAACGCGAAGCAACGGTCAATGGGATCTAAGAAAGATAAGGAGTTCGCGAGCGCTACACCAAAAATGGTGTAGCGCTACCGAGAGCTTAAAAGGCTATGGAACGACATCGTTTTGGGTTGTTGCGGGTCTGATTCTAATTTATTTTAGGATTTTTAATTGTTTGTTTAAAGGGATTACTATAAAAACCCCGTTTTAACTCGAAATTAGGGTAGCACATTGCATAACTTACATTTCTAATTAACTTTTGGCTGCTGTTTTCTGAGTTCTTATTTGCATATTCAATTTTAATCTCAGTTCTTCAAGTTTTCCAGCTTTAGATTCCTATTCTTCTTTGGTAATCGAATCCGTTGTTTTTTCCGTAAGTCTGTGGCATCGTGTTTTTATTTCTATTTCAATTCTTTGAAGCATGTTCAGATCTAGGGATAATATTATTGTTGCGTTTAATAAAGTCATGAGTGAGTGATTTTGTAGAGTGCGGCCGCGGGGCGGAGGCATCTCGTGGCTAATTTACTTAATGTTTTCACCTCGGGTTCGAATTAATTTAATCTTTAAGCAATTTTAGAAGACGAAAACTCTTCTAACAAACAAAACCCAGGCATCGCCAGAATTCGATTGCGCACGGAAACTGGCGACAGGTGGTGCGCATTCGTTAGGGATCCTTTTTCCTATTCTAAAATCAACAAAGTGAATAATTGTGGCCCGAGTGAACATTGGTTAAGCTAGTTGCGGACGCTGAGTTCCCACGACTGTACTCTCCCTTTTTAAATCCTTCTTTAATCAATTCAGTTTGGTAATTTAGTTAGTAAATCAACCTCATTGAACAAAGGGTGGCTACCTAAAAGCCAAGTTAAACTAGAATTCAACACTTTTGGATAAGCACCGTTCGTCCGTCTCTGTGGTTCGACTCCGGTACTTCTGGATATTGTGCTACACCGGTCGAGGGTCCTACGCTTGGGACGCGTCTTTATTTTAATTCACTCGGTCGGTCAAGCAACGTCTTGGTGCGATGGTGGTGGGCGCGAGCGTGCATCGCCGATCTAGCTTTGGTGGCTGCTGATGGAGCGGGGTTGTGGTTGTAGGACAGTTTGATGGCGGCGTGGTGTTCCCAGGGGTTTGAGAGGGCGGCGACGGTAGCGAAGGGTTTGGGGTGTAGATCTCATTGGTTTAGGTTCAGGGTTGTGCTTTTTTTGTCTATTTTTGTTTCAGGTTTGCAGTAGTTTGGGGGCTTTTGGCCTTGGGGTTTTGTGTAGGTGTTTTGGGATTTTTTGAGGGGGTGGATGTTGAGTGGTTGCAGGGTGGCAGCAGTGATGTTTTGGACACTTGGTGGCGGTTTGCAGCGAAGCAGGGCTGCAACAGGGTCTGATGGTGATGGTTGCTGGAGGCTGAAGGTGGTGATTGGAGCATTGGATCTGGGTTTCTGATGGTAGCAATTACAGAGGCAAGGGTGTTTCTCATGGGTGATGGTTGGGATGTAAGGCGTTTGCAACTAGCTCGGGGCGTTTTTGGGATTGACAACATACAGCGGATTTACGGCGGTCTGCGCAACAGTAGCAGCATTTCGTATCCCGATCTTTTGTGGTTTTCAATAGGGTGCACTACTACAATATTGTTAACAGATGACGTTTGAAAAAGTGAAAAGATGTCAATTTTTTAAAAAACCGTAATTAAAAATATTGTAATAGATAAATAATATCAGTCATTTAAAAAGCAGTGATATAATATATTTATGATGTCACTTTCTAAAATAGTGACATAATTATTCTTTCTTTTTAATGTTAGTTTCTCATAAACTATGATCTAATATATTATGATGTCACTTTGTAAAAGAGTAACGGTTGTGTTTGGTTGGGAGTTTAGTTTAATTTAGTTTTGGTAGTGGGTGGAGAGAGAAATAGAATAATGATTGAAAATAAGGATAATGATTGGAGGGAGATAGAGAGAGATGAGAAAGTAATAATTGAAAAAATAGGGTAATGATTGGGAAAAGGAGTAAGGTAATGATTGATTTTCAAAACTAAAACTAAACAGAAAAGGCAACCGAACAAAGCCGTTAACTATTATTTCTTTTTAATGTCAGTTTCTCTTAAACTGTGACATAATATATTCATGATGTCACTTTGTAAAATAGTGACATAACTATTATTTCTTTTTAATGTCAGTTTCTCCTAATATGTGATCTCATATATTTATGATGTCACTTTGTAAAATAGTGACATAACTATTCTTTCTTTTTAATGTCAGTTTCTCCTTATAAGTGATATTAAAGAACAAAATTTTGTTATTGGAGAAAACGGTGCCATCTATGAGCGTCGTTGCTTTGAAGTCTCAAATCGAGAGCGGGTCGTTACATATGGTATCAGAGCATGTACCAACTGGAAATGTTAGACAAAATCTTGACCCCATATGAGGACGTGTGTTCCTAAATGGTGGAGATTGTGATGCCTTGCCCCTGGGGAGTTCTAGGTAGTGGTCAACCAGCCTAAGGGCAGTTGGGACCCATACGAGGGACTGTCGGATCGGTGACCAGAAGGGTCAATCGAGGGTAGTCTCATATCATTTGGTGAAGTGTAAGTTGTGTTCTATAAATAATATATTGTCATCCTATCTTATACAAGGGCTTTTAAAGCTATAAGGGTGCCAAAGCCAATTGAAACTTCATAGTTAAGCATGCTCGCACTGTAGTAATCTTGAGATGGGTGCACCTCACTGGGAGGTTTGATGGGATTTGGTGTTCAAAGCGAACAATATTATATAGGGCGGGAGCGGGACGTTACAAAAGATGACTGCTTTAAAGCACTTTAATAACGTTTCACAACTGTTATCTTTTACCTTTAATGACGTTTCACAACTGTCATCTTTTACTTTCAATTACATTTATAAAGCGTCATCTTTATAGATATTTATGACAGTTTCAAGCCATCATTTTAAGATTCAGACTTTTAATGACAGCTCCATAGATGACAGTTTCAAAACTGTCATCTTTCATGTTTAATGACACTTTTAAACTGCCATCTTTTACGATTATTGTAGCAGTGGTGGTGGTTTGGGCAATGGGGTTTCAGTTTTTCGGTGTTTAGGTTTTGGTTGGTCTCAGACCAATGATTGGGTCTCAAGTAGTATTAGCGATTAGGTAATTTTAATTTTGGAAAAATGACGGTCAAGGACATGTTTTGATAATTAATACTCGCTAAGGACATTTTCAGTATTAACAAATATTCTTAATTTATCCTTAACGAGTATTAATTATCAAAACACGTCCTGAGCTGTCAGTTTTCCAAACACACACACAAAATAAATTTTGGAAAGAAAAAGTTTGACGAAAAGACAACGTAGTGGTTGGGTTGGCAACATCTCTCTCTCTCTCTCTCTCTCTCTCTCTCTCTCTCTCTCTCAACAATGGCCGTCCTTGCCTTGGTGTTTGGTGATAGTCGGTTGGAGGATGACAGTTGTAAACTAAAACAAGAATCACAAAAATACTGCTATCAACGTATGATATTAATAAAGAAACAAATACTAATAGGTTTTCTTATAACTAAGTGTCTGAGTCAACTTACGTGAATTCTGATTAATTCATGGTTGTATTCCACCTAGAGAGGCCCCCATTTAAAACCAAAACAAAAATTAACAGGTTACCTATGAGTTAATTAAGCAATGCTATGGTGACCATATTTTGGTACCAAATACATTTTAGACACTATGTGATATGTCATTCTACTGATTAATACATTGGTGACACGTTACATTACATCGAAATTATAGTACTCAAATGTGGTCATCAAAGTATTAGTGGAACTAAATACCATTCATTCACACCTCTAATCTCTGATTAAGGAAATAGTTGGTCTACTCACATAATTGTGTAGCAAAAATAGCTGTCTTGATTTTTATACATCTACATAAATAAAGTAAAGGGAAGAAATAATGCACGTATTAGATAAGTTAGACGTACCGGCCAATCCGATCAAATTAAGTTCTTATTTTAAAATTTTACTGTTCTAAGAGTATCCATAGTGCTATAATAAAAAATAAAATGTTTTTAAAGTTAACAATATTTGTACAAAATATGGCTCATATAATGCTATAATCAAACTTAACAACCTTCTTAGAAATAATCATATTTTGGACTTTGGATAACCAAAACTAACAACCTTTTGACAATAACCAAATTTACTAGACCTTATATATTCTCAATCAAATACACCAATCATTACAAAAAAAATGTTCTATCTCTCTCTCATTTTCCTCTCTCACTTTCTTTTGAACAATATATTTGAAAATAAAAATTTTCATAATTTTTTTATTTAGAAAACAGTTTTTAAAAATAGTTTTTTTCAAAAAAAAAAGTTTCAAAAACTATTTTCTATTTCTAGTAAATAGTTTTTATTAGTTTCAAAAAATTATTTTGTACTGTTCATAGTTTTTAATTTTTTGTACTTTGAAAAGATGATATGCCAAGTTTTGATTATCCAATTTTGATTATGCCATTGTAGACATCTACATTGCTAACCTTAACAATCTCTTAAATGAATTATCAAAAACTGATGTGGCAACTTTTGATTATCAATTTTTGATTATAGCGTTGTGGATACCCTAAGTCTACAAGGAAATGAAAATGTCAAAGTAAACATATTTTGTTCTTGAAAGACATCAATCGCCTCGTTCTTTTTGTTATGTATCAGTTAGATGATTAGTTTGACTTTGTCTAAATTATCTGTAATGAATTTCGTTGTGTAAGTGCTGTTGGACTTTATCAATGCAGTACCTCTCACTTTTGTTAAAAAAAGAAGAAGAAGAAGAAGAAAAGAAATAAGCAAATTCATAGAGAACACTTTGTAGAAACTCATTTTAAATATAAAAAAATTACTTTCTATTGTCACTTCTATTGAACATTTCTTTTAAGAAATGGATTCTTTAGGGAAGATTTTGGCTGGTTTGAGAGCCGAACAAGAGGAAGATTTGGTCGTCTCTGTGAATATTCCCATTTCCATCAAGGAATTTATCATTAGGGGCCCGTTTGGATGCGGGGAAAAATTTGGGGGTATTAGTTAATAAGGGGGGATAAAATAGTAGGGGGTATTAGTTAATAAGGGATGACCCACATTGATGTGATGTTTATGGAGGGGGATTAAATAGTAGGTTGTTTGGATGGGGTGTTAGAAAAGGGAGATTAAGCTGTCAAATGACCCTTTTGCCCTTGTGCAGTCCCTAAATTAATTATGTATTACGTTTTATATGTAATTGCAAATTTAATTATTCTTTCACAATTTAAGTCGTAATATTTATTTCTACTAACAAATTTAATATTATTATTAAACATTTTTTTAATAAAATTTTGTTTTTAAAAAAAATTAAGTGTTCCAAATTTCAATCCGTTTGAACAGGTGCAAAGATCTTAGTTTTCTGATCATTTTATCCTAAATAGTCATAATTAAATTTTGACTCTAGGACTCTCGTTGATTAGTCCTAAGAAAGTTGTAGAATCAAATATCTCTTAGGGTTAATCAACGAGAGCCCTAGAGTCAAAATTTAATTTTGATCATTTAGGATAAAATGATTTAGAAAACTAAGACCTTCGCACTGATTTAAACGGATTGAAATTTGGAACACTTAAAATTTTCAACCTCTTTAGACAGTTTATATATTAAAAAATATGGTTAAAAAATTATATATTCCAAATTTCAATTCGTTTGAACCGGTGCGAAGATCTTAGTTTTCTAATCATTTTATCCTAAATGATCATAATTAAATTTTGATTCTAGGATTCTCGTTGATTAACCCTAAGAGATATTTGATTCTACAACTTTCTTAGGGCTAATCAATGAGAGTCCTAAAGTCAAAATTTAATTATAATCATTTAGGATAAAATGATTAGAAAACTAAGATCTTTGCACCTGTTCAATAGAATTGAAATTTGGAACACTTAATTTTTCAACCTCTTTACACCGTATATATATTAAAAAATATAGTTAAAAAATTAAGTGCTCAAAATAAGAAGTTTTAGATAGGTTTGAATGAAAAGTATGATTTTTGGTAAAATGAAGAGTAGAAATTGGTTGAATAGTGAATGGAGAAAGGGGATACCGAGGGGTATTTTTGTCCACAAAACTCCTCCACACCCGGATTATTTTTGGGCACCTCAAGGGGAGCCCAAAATTAATACCCGACAATACCTAAAACTAGGGAAATCGAAAAGGGGGTAAAAATTAATGGGGGGGGGGGGGGGGGGGGGGGAATTGGAATGCCAAACAAGGGGAAAAGAGGTGGACCCCTCTCATATACCCCTCTTATTTTTCCCCTCTCTTTTTTACTCCATCCAAGCAAGCCCTAGGGATAGTCTAAACGTTACGCAAGTCTTATTAGACTAAGCTTTTATTTCTGTTGGGTCTGTTATATTTTCTACAAATGCTCACACCTATATATGATGCGGCACTCTGTTTTGTTTGAGGTTGAATGAATTTCTGACGTACAAAAAAAAAAGAAAGGAAATTTTTTTTTTTAGTTTATCTCTCTATTGATACTATCACTGAGTATGCTGAACTTGGTAGTTATCCTTCCTCCCCCTGTCATCAAACCGGCCCTTAGAAAGCTCGAGCACGACCTCCCCAACCCTCTCTATACCATGCATGGACAATGATGGAGCCAGGGGTGCGTGATGGTGGCGGCCGGCCACCGCAACATTTTTAAGAAATGTTATTATTATAGTAAAAATATGTAATTTTACTACCACACTCCATCATCAAGCCACCACTAGATATCGTTGCATATTTTTTACGGTGATTTAGTGATAGGTCCACTATAGACATTTCATAAGCTCATAAGTTCACCTGATAGTTTGTAAAGTCACAAGTCCACACAACCTAAACCATATGGTACCCTATGAAAGTGCATAAAACCATAAACCTTATGAATGTGCCTAAAACCCTAAACCTTATACATGTGCCTAAACTATTACAACTCTATAATAGGAAAATGCACCCTAAAATCCTATAAAAGTGCCTAAACCCTAGGGCACCATATCCGATAATAAAAAAGTGCACCCTAAAATCTTTATAAAAGTGCCTAAACCCTAGGGTACCCTATGTTGGTTGCGGGCCAGCATCCTGCCCACGCGAGTCGAACCGTGGCGTTTGGGGCCTGCTACGCTATGGTATAAGGAAATAGAGTTGCGCCTTTACCACTACCTGCGGGTTTTGGTAAGATGGTAAGCGCTTGATCCTACACCCTAAAATGGACTTGAAACCTTACAAAATTAATATGTGGATTTGTGGGCTTATAAAGTTCATATAATAGACTTAAGACTAATTTTCTATATTTTTTAAATTATTACTAACATTCTATTACTTTAACTTCTTCTTTTGATAAAGAAGACCTAAATAAGTGGCACTAAGCCAATGTTAATGACCTAGGTGAAGTATTAAAAAATATAGAAATCTAAAATGGAATAAATCGTGAATTACATACGACTTTGGCTTCAAGTACTTTTTCAACCCAAACCCTCTCTTTATTGGAAGAAAATGTGTTAATGAAACAAAACCAAAAAGATATCAACATATCTTTAGCTCATCGAGATTAACCAACTATACACCATTTAACATTGAAATTTGCAAGTCTGATTTATAAGTTAGTGTTCCCTACTTCATATATAGGGTAATGGGTTAGCGAAATGTTATCCTTGGATTGTATATAATATAATTATACTATGACATTTGTATATATATCAATTAAAGAAGAAGTAATAATTAAGTCTTCACTTGTTAAAGGCAGATGTCCTGTTCTCGAATCTCAAGCCAGCCAATCGGGGTCTTTCCCCGTCGAAGTGGGACACTTCTCTCATTTCCTTGTACGTATTTTTATTTTTGTCTACAAGAAGCTAGGTTCGTACGTACCAATTAAGTTGTTGTCGTTATAAATTAGTTTGTTAGATATTCTCAATTAATTGGATTTGCTTTACGAAGTGCATGTGGACTCATAAGGAATCCTTGTCTTCTTGATGTGAGATTACAAAAGAGAAAAGGATGGACAAAGTGGTCCTGATCGAAGCTTTGCTTTTCTTTGCTTCCATTTACGACAGGGGTAAATTGAGTAGAAGGACATAGTATAGGGATTTATGCCACAATTAGTCCATTTACTTTTTTCCTTGTAGTCTCCAGGACAATTGACACTCAGTCTCTCAAAAATACCCTCCGACGTATCTGTTCATTTTTTGTGTATCTGTTGAAATTTAAATTTTTTTTTTTTATTTTGACCTTTGACTAGCGTTGACCAACGTCAACTAGTGTATCTGTTCATTTTTGTTGTATCTGTTGATTTTTTATTTTTACCTCTACCATCCAACCACCACTTCTACCACCACCACCACGACGCCACCACCATCGCCACCATGCCGCCACAACCTCCGCTTCCACCACCATTCCATTACCACCATGCCACCACCTCCACCACCACCACCACCACCACCATGCCACCAAACCCTCCATTTTCACCACCACCACGCCGCCACAACCTTCACCACTTCCACCACCACCACCACGATGCCACCACCACCGCCACGATACCACCACAATCTCCACTTCCACCACCACTTCTACCACGACTCCATCACCACCACGCCACCACATCCACCTCCACCTCCACCACCACCACTTTCACCACCACCACCACCACCACCATGCCACCACAACCTCTAATTTTTTCCTTGTCGTTTCCAAGACAATTGACACTCAGTCTCTCAAAAATACCCTCCGACGTATCTGTTCATTTTTTGTGTATCTGTTGAAATTTTAATTTTTTTTTTATTTTGACCGTTGACTAGCGTTGACCAGCGTCAACTGGTGTATCTGTTCATTTTTGTTGTATCTATTGATTTTTTATTTTTACCTCTACCACCCAACCACCACTTCTACCACCACCACCACCGCCACCATGCCGCCACAACCTCCGCTTCCACCACCACTCCATTACCACCATGCCACCACCTCCACCACCACCACCATCACCACCACTGTGCCACCAAACCCTCCATTTCCACCACCATCACGCCGCCACCACCTCCACCACTCAACCACCACTTCCACCACCACCACCACGACGCCGCCACCATGCCACCACAATATCCACTTCCACCACCACTTCTACCACGACTCCATCACCACCACGCCACCACATCCACCTCCACCACCACCACCACCACCATGCTATCACAACCTCCACTTTCACCACCACCTCTACCACCACTCCATCACCACCATGCCACCACTTCCACCATCACCATTACAACACCACCACCACCATGCCACCACAACCTCCACTTCCACCACCACCATACCACCACTCCATCATCATTACGCCACCACCACCTTCACCACTTCCGCCACCATGCCGCCGCCGCCGCCGCCACCATGCCACCACAACCTCCACTTCCACTTCCATCACCACCTCTACTGACACTCCATCACCACCACCACCACCACCACCACCACCACTTCCACCACCACCACTACGCCGCCGCCGCCGCCATGACAACCTCCACTTCCACCACCACTACGCCACCGCCACCACTCTATCACCACCACGCCACCACGTTCACCACCACGACGCCACCACCACCACCACCATGCCACCAAAACCTCCACTTCCACCCCGCCTCTACCACCATTCCTCCACCACAAGCATCACCACTTCCACCACACCCCCCTCCCCTCAGCACCTCCATAACCATTCCACCACCACCACCACTCCAGTTCTCCAATCATGTCTACCACCACCACCACCTCTCCATCGTTACCGCCACCATCACCACCACAACACAAAACAGATTCAGATACACCAAAATAAATACAATAGATATACCATAACAGATACACCAACAAAAAATAAATAAATACATATATATATATCAACAGCAAATATACCAAAATAAATACAAATATACCAACAATATCTGTTGGGGTTTGTTCCAGCTTCTCTCTTGCAAAATTGGAGAGAGAAACATATTTTTCGTTTATTTTGGATGGAGGTTGACGGTACGTAGGAGTTTAATTGATGAGTGTTTTTAATACGTCAAGTGTTTATATATGATATTTCGGTAGGGTCAGGTGTTTATGTCTACTATCACCATGACCATGTCTACCACCACTACTCCACAACCACCGCCACTGCCACAACAAAGTCTTTTTTTTCTTCTTAAAACAGATACAGATATACCTAATACAGATACACCAAAACAGATATAATAGATATACTGCAACAGATACACCAACACGCGGATTAAAAAAAATAGATACACCAACACAAAACAGATACAGTTGTATCAATAGCAGATGTACCAAAATAGATATAAATATACCAAAATACATACACCAACATAACACAAAACAAATATAGATATACTAATACATCAAAACAGATACACCAATACAAAACAGATACAAATATATCAACATCAGATATACAAAAATAAATCCACTTCCACCACCACCATTTCTACCACCACAACCTCTACTTAAAAATACAAATATATCAACAACAGATACACAAAAAATGAACAGATATACCGGTAAATATCAACGCCGCTCAACAGTAAAATAAAAAAAAAAATCAACAGATACACAAAAAATGAACAGATACACTGATCAACATAAGTCAACGCCGATTAACAGTCAAAAAATACAACATCTACCACCACAACCTCCACTTAAAAATACAAATATATCAACAACAGATACACAAAAAAATGAACAGATATACCGGTCAATGTCAACGCCGCTCAACGGTCAAAAAAATAAAAAAAACCCAACAGATACACAAAAAATGAACAGATACACTGGTCAACGTAAGTCAATGCCGGTCAACAGTCAAAAAAATAAAAAAAAAATCAACAGATACACAAAAAATGAACTGATACACTGGAGTTGACGCCGGTCAACAGTCAAAAAAACTAAAAAAAAACCAATAGATATATCAAAAGTGAACAGATACACCAGTCAACGCCGGTCAACGGTCAAAATAAAAAAAAAGACATTTTTGTGTTAGCCAAACAAGACCCTTGTCTTATTAAAGTCAATTTAAATGAAAAGACATTTTTTTGTGTTAGCCAAACAAGGCCCTTGTCTCATTAAAGGTAATTTGGTCTTTTCATGGACCTTAAACTTTAAAATATTTTCATTAATGGACTTTACACATCACTAAAACTTAAACTGGACTAATTCTGCTTTGACACCTCTTCTTTTGGACTTTAGACCAATTTGTTGTTAAGATATATAGCTACTGATACATGCAGGAGGTTGCTTGATCGATCAACTAGGAAAGTGGTTCTCACTGAAGAGAATAAACCGACTGCTGAGACTTTTTTTGCTAGGCAAAAGAGAAAATTTGTTACAACTCAAAAGGGGTACATCGAGAGAAAGGAAAGAAGACGCATCATATTACAACTAAAGGAATACATCCCAACTAGGTTGGCACCTAAACCGTACCTTAGCCCAATCACGTGCACAGTGCACACTATAATCCAAAAGTAGAGATCAAAAGATTAGCAAACAATTAGGAAAAACATCCAACAAAAGGTTGGCTGAGACTTGGGTATTTCTGAAAAAAAAAATTGGAATGAAATTGTTAGCCGGACCTTTTTGTCCCCCTACCGTTAGGTAGTTCTCCAGTACCTTGCGGTCGTAGCTTCGTGTATTGGCATATTCTGGTTTGTTCCTACCATTAGGTCGTTTTCTAGGAGACCTTCCTCGTGATTTGGTTTTGATTCTGTATTCAATCAAATTACCCAAAAAAACTGACAAGGACAAGAGAGCGAAAAATGAGAATGCCAGTCTTTCGTTGGAAAGAACCATAGTCCCACAAATGGGTATACCTAAATTAGCTATCACTATTATTCATTAACCAGCAAGCCTAGCTAACAGGAGAGATCGATCAGTGCAATTTTAAACCACTACTTCCTCTCTATAAGAGCATAACCAAAAGGCTTGCATATTTCCATCTCCCGTTTTTACCCATAATCAGTGGCAGTGCCAGGATTTTGATTTGAGAGGGCCGGATTAATAGACATAGATATTTTTTATCGGAACGTATATTTATTATATAATAAAGTTAATTTTTTTTCAATACATTACAGTTGTACATGGAAATAATTATACCCTAATGCAGTTAAAATATACAAATCATTTTTTTTCTTTAGGCAATTTCATCAGTCATTTAATTATTTTTCATTTATGAAAGAAATTGAGTGCGAATGTAAAATAACTGATTTTTTTTATCAAATCAAACCAAAATTATTAAGATTATAGTAGCTGTGCACGAATAATTATTAATAATATATATATATATATATATATATTCAAAAGCAGATGTACATAAAAAAAATGAGATAGTGAAAAAAGTTATGAAGCATGATTGTAGGCGATAAAAGATCTCGGTTTCACCTAAAAACCGTGATCTTTAAGTTTGAATAATCTCAATTTTTATATAACATTATGATCCCAAAAGATCTCATTGTCACACAAAACCGTGATCTTTAGGCAATATATTTTTAATAGTGTACTGAAATTCTTAGAAACGGAGGTTAGCGTATAAATTATCCGAAAATATCTAAAGTTAAAATAATATTGTTCCGTAATCAGAGCTAGCCATGCGATGAGTTTGTCAGTTTGGCAAGCAAGAAAGGTAGGATGAGGTTTGTTTTAGGAAATGGATCTCTCCGGTCTAAATTAGAGTTCAAAAGTTTGGACTAGACCAGACAGAACCGGACAAGAAATATAGGATGAGCTTTGTTTCAAGATAGGGATCCTCTCCGGTCCAAACCTGAGTCCAAAGGTTGGACTGAACGAGACAGTCTATATATGAACAATCTATTTCTGCAATAAAAAGTTGAATATATATTTGTTTGAAAATTCTTCATACAACTCTCTTTCATAAAAATTTTTTTGAACAAATTTAAATCATTAATTATACCACTAAATGTCCCGATCTGAACTGTCTCGCTTAGCAGAAAACAATGGAGTGCTGAGGAGCCGGAGCCTTTATTTTAAGGGGAGGTGCACGCGGGGCGGGGGGGGTGGGGGTGGGGGGTAGAAACCAGACAACATACGTACCACGAAAC
Organism: Rhododendron mucronatum var. ripense; assembly: GCA_019656295.1. NCBI lineage: Eukaryota > Viridiplantae > Streptophyta > Magnoliopsida > Ericales > Ericaceae > Rhododendron > Rhododendron mucronatum. Next base: position 1,509,979 of record BPLT01000130.1, on the reverse strand, counting down.
TGCATACGGACCTTCCCTTGCCTACTTTTTTACTACTTTTTATTTATATACAACTACTATATAGTATAATTTAATCTGTGCGTAAAGGCGGGAATCAAGGGATATGTGGGACTTGAGCTACCGCGCAAAACCCCATGCATTTGGATGTGTTGTCTTACTCGGGAACCCAAACCCTAACAAATACAAACCAAAAGATCACATAAGGGCATCCACATCAGGCTCTTTATATTTTGGATCAATTTACACCTTAAAAAGTCACTTTATTACTTTAGCTATCCACTTTTAAAATAAATATTTCATCAGACTCTTTACTCTCACTCTCCTCTTAATAAATAATCAAACCCATCTCAATTAAATACTCTCCCTTGTCTTGGAGAGAGAAACAAAAGCAAGAAAAGGTGTAAAAGTCAGAAGTGGTGAACCGGTGGAGTACAGGAAGAGGAATTGGAAAACAATATAAAAATGGGAAGCCAGTGAACAGTTCCTCGGCTGTTCAACCGAGTAACTGTAGCAATGTTAGAGTTTTCCAAAAGTAGAGAGGAAAGAAAAGAGAATGATGCAAGGGTTTTTCGGTGCTTTTTTTTTTTTCTTTTGGCTCTTTAATTTAGTTTGAAGAGGGAAGTAAAGAGTGAGGTGTGGATGCTCTAAGTAAACAAAGGTGGAGAGTGCTAGTCACATGATAATTAGAACTGTCAGCAAGTTTTTTTTTTTGTTTTTTATACTAACGTTCGGCGCACACCAATTTATTAATTCATGTACTATTAAAATCGTTCTTATAGAATTTTTTTTATCTGTCATATTTTTTTACTAGAATTTGGTCCAGATATGAGTTCTGCTAACAAGGGGTGAGATTGTACCGTCTCCCAAAATTCATCGGTTTATCGTGATAGATATACACGAATTAGAGGAAGGGGTGACAACAATAATTCGCACCTTTTCTCTTAGAGGTTATGTAAGAAGAGAATATCGTTACTCACATTAAAAAAAAAAGTAGTTTGTTCATGCATCAATAAACCAAACCGAGCCTTAAGTCCCAATCACTTAGGGTCGGCTACATGAATCATTTTCCTCCATTGAGTTCAATCATTTATTTGGATTCATGTCATAGAGATCTGACAGGCTTTTTACATGCTGGCTGTCAGCTACCTAACGCACAACCCTCCTCTTTTATCCGGGCTAGAGACCAACTGGGGAATAAAGATAAGGCTCTAAACACAAACCAGGCGGAGTTTTGTTCATGCATCAATAAATATCTAAAATTGTTATAATTCATTTTGTTTATCGTATTTGCAGTATATATGGATGTTTGATCAATTTAATTATTTTACTATACCTATATAGCAAACGGTTCGATTAGTAATGATTGTGGAGTTGGGAGAGAGCTCATCTATACTATATACTAGTTTGGAGGGGCATAGAAGAGAACTCATACCAAATCGTTGCATCTATACAAAATGTTTTAACATGATGTGCAACAATATTTGCTAATGTATGGTAAATGTTTTCATAAATAAAATTCAAAATTGTTAAATTTAAACTTGTTTTAATTCGTAAAAAAACTTAACCAAATAGGAGTATATGAACATAATTGCGAGTTCATTTTTTTTTAATTGAATACGAGCATCTGAGTAGACTATATATTCAAGATAACCAGTACCGATGTTTGTTTAATTTGCTTATAGCTCAAATTAATTATCCATGGAATGTATACTTTTGCAATTTAAGATGTGTAATGCCATTGATAGTGTGATACCATTGATCTCGTCAATATTAGTAAGATGAGATTGCACAATTTATCAAAAATTTACATTCTTTCAATGTTAATTCCATCAAACAAGGGGTGTTCCACTACCTAAAATAATTATTTATTTGATATTTTTTAAATAACTAATTTTTTTTAAATTATAGGTGATATATTGTGAAAGATGACCTGTCTCATAAAGCGGAAAAAAAGTACTTAAAAAAAAGAAAAAGAAACTTAGCGAAATGAGGCCAAACTGTCAATAAGAATATTTTGTGCATATTTAACAAAATTGACTCTTGACAGAGTTCAATGGAGAAAAAATATTCATGTAGTCTACCTCAATTAATTGGAACATAAAACTCGTTTTGGTTTGGTTTGGATTTAACAAAATCGCAGAATATCCCACATTTTTTTGCACCTTCTCACTCAACTACTCTCGTAAATAGTTCAAAACGTACAAAGACCTTATAATAAAGGGTTAAATAAATAAATTGGGAATGTAAATATATACTCCCTCCGTTACCATTCTTTAGTCCCTTTTGAGAGTCCGTGTCACTTTTCAATTAATTATATTTTACAATTTATCATTTTTAAGTGATTTTGAAAATGTCGCTTAAACAAGGTCATTGAGATCTATAAAATAAAATTCATATTGTATATAAATAATATTATTAATTACGTATAAATAATTTTTTTATTCAGTTGAAATAAAAGGAGAGACAAAAGGATGGCACTGGTGGGAGTATTATTTCTAATTAACAAAAAGCAGGTGGTGCCTTATAGCTGGCAAAAGTAAGGCCAAAAGCCCCATCTCCCTAACCAGCTACCTGGCCTAGGGGTGTCAAACGTGCCTGTCGTGCCGTGCCGTGCCATTTTCTTCTGTGCCAACCGTGCTTCGTGTCGTGCCGTACCGTGCCCGTTTACTTCATCGTGCCATGGCGTGCCGTGCCGTACCGTGCCCGTGCCGTGCCATGGTGGGCCATTTTGCTTTGTCGGGCCGTGTCGGGCCGTGCCTTTATAAAATCATGTCGTGTCGTGCCGTGCCCGATTAATTAGTCGCGTCGTGCCGTGCCTTTTTTTGTCGGGTTGTGCCGTGCCTTTTTTTGTCGGGGTGTGTCGTGCCATGCCTTTTTTTGTTGGGTTGTGTCGTGCCGTGCTCTTTTTTTTGTCGGGTTGGGTTGGGTCGTGTCGTGCCTTTTTTGTCGGTTCGTGTCGTGCCATGCCGGCCCTTAAATGCGTGTCATGCCGTGCCGCAGTGCCGGCCCCTTAATCGTGTGTCATGCGGTCATGCCGTGCCATGTTGTGCCATCAATTTTCGTATACACATTACCGAGTCACCGACCGACGACCGGCAACCAATTTTCTTCTAAAAGTAAATCTTCCTAAAAAACACACATTCCGGTGCTCAATCTAATGTTCTTAAGTTTGTATATCGTAGTATTCGATGTATTTTTCTTGCTTACGTGACTTTTTTATTAGTATTTCCTGATATTTTGCTGAGAAAGCTAGCGATAACTAATTTACTAAGAGAGAGACTGAGAGAGTGTGTGTGTGTGTGTTTCAACTTTCAAATCCAATTATTAACTATGCTTTTGGAATAAAAATTTTGCCTAGTGGCTAGTAGTAAGTTAGTAACCGTATTTGGGTTGGGAAGTATGTGGGCTCTTTAAATATTCGGTGGTGGGATAAATTAATAATAGTGATTAAGACCGAAAGATTCAGAAGATTGTTTGTTTGCACGTTGTATAGCAGATTCAAGGTTTCTAACTTTTTACCCTTTCATTGTGTCCCCTTTCGGCTTTCATACCCCTCTCAAATCGAACTAAATTCGCACCCTGCTAGAAGGTCCAAGAAGAAAATTTCTGACTCCATAAGTCTGTCGTCGTGAACATTTTAAAACTTTTCAACGGTTAATATTTTACCAAAAGTTACATCGCAGGTCGGAGAAGATCTTTACAATATCAGAGAACACAAATAGATTCGACACCCACCTGCAACTGTAATTGAAGGAGCAAACACAATGCTTTTACCAAAAGAGACCCAACTCAAAGCTTACTAGAGGCGAAAATTGTAAAACATTAAAATGTTACATAAAACAACTGCAAAATAGATGCGACATGTAAGAAGCCAAAAGTTCAGGCATCATTTCAGCAACTAGCAACCTCATCACATCATCTAATGTTCAAAAGCAGCCAAAGACGGGAAAAACCGACAAGCAAGGGAACAGAAACACTGGTTAATCTTTCAACTAAGCAGCAGCACTTGAAGCACCCTTGCCCTTCTTCTTCTGGAGCTTCTTCATGTAAAACTCAAGCTCTTTACCCTCCAGAATGTATCTAGATAAACATTCAAGAACAAAAGGTACGTACGAAGACACTGTTATGGATCTGTTTGATGACAAAAAGATGACAGCAGGTGAAGTGAAAGAATGGAGAAAGAACCAAAATTGTTTTCTGACATGCATCTGATTAGGTTTAAAAAGTACATGAAAATGTTCACTCTCTACATACAAGAGTCTGGATATCACAAAAGTCAAATCATCTGTAGACTACCTAAATCAAACTTGCCAATCTAGACAGTCATATGAATTAAGTAGTTAGGAATCAGGGACAAATTGAAATTCAAATAGTAGATGACTACATTCATTAGAAAATCTAGACTTTCTGGTGCTTTTGCAACAAATAGGAAGTACTTTAAACGCACAAGCGAGTTGTTTGGCAATCTATATTTTCTCTTATCATCACTTCAGGCCATTCTCATGCTAATCAAACAGATACTACAGAAACTAGTTCCAAAGGCTTACCCATCAGCTCTGCCACATTGACCCAGGCGAGAAGAGATGCAGGCCAACAGCCTACTGCCATAAAACTGCTCCTCAATATGAGAATCGAGTTTACGAGCCTGCTGGCGCTTTTCCATCTTCCTGAGGACATGATTGCTCTTCTTAGTTTCCTCAACAGTCGCACCTTCTCCCTCCTGTAACCATTGTGCACCAATTATCAGTGATAGCAAATATTTTAGCAGAACAAGATTACTACAGTTATTATGCTATGGTGCGTGTGTGTGTGCAGTGTGCATGTGCATGAGAGAGAGCACTAAAGGAAATGACTGCCAGGACGAGAGGTATAGTATAAATCTGAAGTGTATCAAGGAGCAATCATGAAATATTGCAAATAACTTGGAGTTATCTCTACAGCATTTGGGATGCTTGAAAATGCTTCGCAAGTTGAGGACTTGCATGTTTACTAACTTAGCGCAGCTTAAGTAGAAAGATCAGCATGGACAACCGATATCATGACAAAAGACATCACACAGCACATATTACCTATATAGGATTCCAATCAAGGAAGGATTGTAATCATACATGGGCACTAGCAATTAAAAAATTCGGTACTAGAACAAACACATAAGTTAAGTCATAAAATCAAGGCGAAGTGTACAAACAGTAAGTTCATAAACATCCAGAAAGTCGCCTCAAAATGACACCAAGTAGTAAAACTACTATTCGACAGAGATGCAAAATTAAATACCTTACAATGCAGGAATATGTGCAGTGCTTCCCTATTCTACAGTTAGATAGTGTAATAGGTTCCCAACAAATGCACGCTCTGTACAATGGTGTTTAGAGTATCGCCACAGGCACGTGGTGCACTGGTGCTCTGAATCACTCAAGATTTTCGGCCACCCAGTTCTTGCATCCGGCCACTGTCCAACCATCCAAAGACCACACACAACAATATACAACTAACAAACTAACAACAAACCAACAGGTTGGAGGGGCTAGGCCGCCACCTCAACTCAACAAACAAAATATGCGAGGGGTTATGCCACCACCTCGGCTAAGCAATGCAATCAAATAAAACTAACTATACTAACTAAAAACAAACTCAATTTTTAGCCTGGCTTCGTTACACCTCAGGTTTGGTATAAAACCAGGTTAGAGGTATCCACCAAGCTAAAAACGAGCTACTAACACATAAAGCCATGGATACAAAAATAAGTGAGAAAATCCACCTTCTACATTTTGCTGGCATTAATTTGCTTCAGCCTTCACGTGGTTTGGTCCTTGGCATCTACAATGTCCTACAAAACAATAACTGACAGCAGAACCAGCAGAAAACAGGTATATGAAAGCCAAATGATTAAGGAAACTGATTAGAAAAATTGAATTCTGCTCAGATATTAGTTCCTTTTATCATCATAGCAGAAAATTGAAATGGATGCAACGTTAAGTTGCCATTATGGCCTTCATAAGTTGCAACACCTTCATAGTTCATAACAATACATGGCTCAGACATTAGTGTTTTTTTTATCATCATAGCCGGAAACTGAAATGGATGAGGCAACGTTAAGTTGCCATTAAGGCCTTCATAAGTTGCAACACAATCACACTTCGCTTAGCCAAAAACTGGGGTTGTGTTTATGGCTTATTCATTTTAGACTAAAAGGAGACACACACACACACCCCACAAGGCAACATCCACTTCGGTTAAGTGAAGCCAGACCACAAGGCATGCAGCAAAACTTAGGCTCAGCATCTAAGTTAAGAAAATACATCATAGCCAATAACTGAAGTAGGGGCAACATCATTTAAGGCTGCCACAACATCCACTTCAGCCCACTTACTGAAATGAATAAGCCACAAACACAAATACTGAAATGAATAAGCCACAGACACAACCCCAGCAGAATAAATAAATAACAGAATCAAACCAAATGCCAGCAGAAAATAGTAAGCAGCCATGGGACACATTGAGACATCCCAACTTGGCAGCATCAACAAGAATAAAAATAGAACATTAGCAGCATTAGTCATAACAGCAGCTGCAACGGCAGGCAGTAGCAGCTACAATCAATTGTAGTAGCTTCCTTTCTCAAACTAACAACAAACCAAAACTAACAGACTGGAGGGGCTAGGCCGCCACCTCAACTCAGCAAACAGAATATGTGAGGGGCTAGGCCGCCACCTCAACTCAACAAACATAATATGTGAGGGGTTATGCCACCACCTCGACTAAGCAATGCAATCAAATAAAAATTAACTATACTAACTAAAAACAAACTCAATATTTAGCCTGGCTTCGTTACACCTCAGGTTTGGCATAAAACCAGGTTAGAGGTATCCACCAAGCTAAATACGAGCTACTAACACATAAAGCCATGGATACAAAAATAAGTGAGAAAATCCACCTTCACACATTAGTGTTTTTTTATCATCATAGCCGGAAACTGAAATGGATGCTGCAACGTTAAGTTCCCATCTTCTACAAGAACCTCTCCTCCTCACTAAATACCCTATCAATAAGAGAAGCAATAAGAGAATAGAAAGATTGAATACCAATGGAAATTAGAGTAACTAAAATATTGGAACTGATATTTACCACTAAGGCCTTCATAAGTTGCAACAGCACTTCATAAACTTCAGCAGAAATGAACTAAGTACAATTTTTTCAGATATAGGTACATTTTAGTGCTGAATGTACTTAGTTCTGAATTCTGCTCAGATATTAGTTATTTTTATCATCACTGCAGAAAATTGAAATGGATGCGGCAACGTTAAGTTGCCATTAAGGCCTTCCTAAGTTGCAACACAATCACACTTCGCTTTGCCAAAAACTGGGGTTGTGTCTGTGGCTTATTCATTTCAGACTAAAAGGAGACACACACACACCCCACACTGCCACACACACCACAACACATGCAGGCAACATCCACGTCAGTTAAGTGAAGCTAAACAGACCACAAGGCTGTCAAGGCATGCAGCAGGCAGCAGGCTCAGATATTAGTTCAGAAATACATCATAGCCAAAAACTGAAGTGGGGGCAACATCATGTTGCCATTTAAGGCCTTCATAAGTTGCCACAACATCCACTTCACCCCACTTACTGAAATAAATAAGCCACAAACACAAATACTGAAATGAACAAGCCACAGACACAACCCCAGCAGAATAAATGAATAGTAGAATCAAACCAAATGCCAGCAGGTCCCCTAATCACTGTCTATATCAGAATCTGCAAAATAACCTGAATGTACTTAGTTCAGATATAGGTACATTTTAGTGCTAAATGTACTTAGTTCTGAATTCTGCTCAGATATTAGTTCTTTTTATCATCACTGCAGCAAATTGAAATGAATGCAACGTTAAGTTGCCATTAAGGCCTTCTTAAGTTGCAACATCACTTCATTACAATACCACTATGGCTCAGACATTAGTTTTTTTATCATCATAGCCGGAAAACTGAAAAGGATGCGGCAACGTTAAGTTGCCATTAAGGCCTTCATAAGTTGCAACACAATCACACTTCACTTTGCCAAAAACTAGGGTTGTGTCTGTGGCTTATTCATTTCAGACTAAAATGAGACACACACACACCCCACACTGCCACACACACCACAACGCATGCAGGCAACATCCACGTCAGTTAAGTGAAGCTAAACAAACCACAAGGCATGCAGCAGGCTCAGATATTAGTTAAGAAATACATCATAGCCAAAAACTGAAGTGGGGGCAACATTATGTTGCCATTTAAGGCCTTCATAAATTGCCACAACATCCACTTCAGCCCACTTACTGAAATGAATAAGCCACAAACACAAATACTGAAATGAATAAGCCACAGACACAACCCCAGCAGAATAAATGAATAGTAGAATCAAACCAAATGCCAGCAGGTCCCCTAATCACTGTCAATATCAGAATCTGCAAAATAGCCTCTAAATTCATCTTTAGCTGAGCGTTTTTGAATTCCAAGGCGTGCATCCTCTCTTTCAAGCATATGAGACAGTCCAAAATGTCTGGAGCTAGTCTGCTCCTCCTGTCATCCAACACTCTTTTACCTGCACTAAAAGCAGATTCGGATGCCACTGTAGACACAGGAGGGGTTAGTAGATCACGTGCCATGATTGAAAGAACGGGATATTTAACTTCATTTTTTTTCCACCAATCTAAGACATCAAAATCACGCCTGTCATTCTCATTAACAGATTCTAGGTCCAAATATTTATCAAGTTCAATGCGTGAAGTTACAGTGCTACTTCCTAAATTTGAACTAACGAAATCTCAAAATTCATCATTGGTACTTGTAGAAGATGTTAAAGGAGCAGCAGTACAGGCAGCATTAGAACGAAACTTAGAGACATATTTAGCATACATGGTAGTCAATAAATCGTAAACATAAGCAGAAGAAGGTAAAGTAGTAATCCCTAAATTCGTACCAATCGTTCTTAAGAGCAAGCTAACACCTTGTAACTTCATCCTAGGGTCCATTACTGCAGCTAACATAAATATTGGTGGCATTTCCTCGTAATATTTTCTGAATTTTCCTTCCATATCTACACAAGCATGTGCAAAATTTGGATGTTCCCTATATCTACGAAAATTTACACTGATATTGAAAAGATGATGAAGCACAATACAAGAAGTAGGATAACGAACACCCGAACAACCTACGGTAGCAACATAAAACACTTTCAAAAACTTCATGAACTCAAAACCAATTTCCCAATCAGCTTGAGTTAAAGGACTACCACGACACGGTCGATACCTCTGATTAACAAAACCAGATATTGCATCACTATATTTCCTACAAGACTTTAACATAAGGTAGGTCGAATTCCAACGATTTTGAACATCAGAGTTCATATTTTTGGGTTTAAGATTGTACAATGATGTGCATAATTTATCAAATTCTTGTTGCCTAGATGGGGAAGTAGCAATAAAAAGAACAGCATTTCTAATTTTTGAAATATGTGGAGCTATATGTGTCAAACCATCTTGCACAACTAAGTTAATCACATGGCATACACATCGCAAATGCAATAATTCACCAAAATAAGGAGTCGTCAAATTTCTTATAAACAATGGAAGTGTAGCAGTATTAGCGCTATGGTTGTCAAAAGTAATGCTATAAACTTTATCAAGAACTTCAAAATCCCTAAAAACACTCATAATACTTTCAAAAATATGTTCAGCATCATGAGGAAACTCCACTAAACGGAAAGCAATAATTTTTTTTCGCAAAGTCCAACTAGAGTCTATATAATGAGCAGTCACACAAATATAACCACGATTATTTATACCAGACCACATATCAGAAGTAAAACCAATTGCACCAACAGTTGCAAGTTCACTAATCAAATCTTTTTTAACTTCACTATGAGCTTTCTTCGTATCACTACGAATTGAATTTCTAGAAACCTTAACAAATGAAGGATTCAAACAATTTTTGACAAAATGTTCAAATCTAATATCATCCCCAAAAGTAAATGGTTGTTCTGCTGCAGCTACATAAAGGGCTAGTCCATGTCTCATTTTTTCTTTTGAATAAACAAAATTACTATCAGATGCATCGCCAATTTTATCAGAATGATGTTTTACAAGATGTCTACCATGTGGCCCTACACCATTATTACTTAAGCATTTATAATTTGTGTCACAATAATGGCATACAGCCCTCTGTCCTATGTCAATACCCTTTTCATTCTTGAAGTTATCCACTATAGAGAAATGATTCCATACCCATGAGCGGCGTCGTGACCTTTTTGAACCACTAAGGCCTGAAATTGTAGCTGCAGGAGTAGAAGCTGCTGGAATAGCACTAGAACCTAAAGGTCCTGTTCCACTTCCACCACCAACAATGTTTGAAGCAGCCTCCTCACCTACAGAACCCATACCCTGTGGTGCAATAGGGTTTCGAGCTACTTCATCAGAAGAACCTGAGTGGGAGTCACCCATCTACAAAAGAAAACACCATATCAGGGGTTATTAAAGGGGAAACACGAAAGCCCTAATTTTGTAACCCTAAATGCAATATTCAAGTAAATAACTTCACAAACCCTACTTAGTGGCTCAGTGGCTGTGGGTAGAATGTAATAGCAGACTGACAAAATCATATGCAATAGCAGCAACACTACTGATCAATCACATGGGAAGTGATTAATCACACTAAAATGTTATTCACATTAGACTGATTAATCACTGCAAAATCAGTTTCGACAAATTTGTCAAAAATATACTAATAGAATAAATTAGTAACAACATCGTCAGCTCTGGCCTGTGTCGCCAAAACCATAATTTAAGAAATTAGTAACCAAAGCCCTAATTTAGTAACCCTAATTTCAAGAACCCTAATTTCAGAAATTAGTAATAAAAGCCCTAATTTCGTAACCCTAATTTCAAAAATCAGGTCAACACCCTAATCTCAGAAAACCCTAATTGCATTAGATAAGTGTAGACTGGAGAGGGAAGTGAATCAAGAGATAGAGGTACCTGTGAGGGAGGGAGAGAGAAACGGTGACTGGAGATAGTCTGAATCGTCTGATAGAGGTACCCTTCACGCCTTTACCTGAGATTCGAACGAATCTCCTCCTGTTGCTCAACTAGCTCGGCAGCCTCGGCCCAGATAGTCCAAGACTCCAAGAGACACACAGAGTGACAGTCGACAGAGAGAGAGACGTTGAGATTAGAGGAATAGTGAACACACACACGCGCACAGAGAGAGAGAGAGAGAGAGAGAGAGAGAGAGACGTTGAGTGTTGAGTCGAGAGAGTGAGATGATGGTCACGGGTCACCGTCGCACACTCGCACCGACTCACCATTTGAGTTGTGTCACCGGAAAGTCGGAAACACAGAGAGAGAGAGAGAGAGAGAGAGAGCTGTGAGCCTGAGTACCGTTCGAGAGAGAGAGAGAGGTGACTTTGAACACCAAGAATCCGAACGTTGATAGAATCAGAGAGACGTTGAGAGAATCAGAGAGAGTCAGTCGGTCAGAGACTCAGAGCGATCTGAGAAGACTGAGAGACAGAGTCACAGAGAGAGAGAGAGAGAGAGAGAGAGAGAGTAAGAGAGAGATCGGAGTGTGACTGTGTGAGAAATGAGATGTCTGCTAGGGCAGCATCTCATTCTTTTTATATGATCTTTGTGATCATGTGCATACAAGACACCATAATCCATATGCACCAACTTATCAAAAATTCTCGTAGAATCCCGTAATGAATCACTCGAGGTCCGCCCGAGGTGTTATTTGAAAATCAAAACCGTCTATCTTTTATGTGGGAGTGATTATATTATTCGTGCCAAAAATGAAGTAAATTGGTTGTCATTATATAATTGATCGTGCATAACGTCAAATTTTCGATTAATGAATCTACGTTGCGATGAAAGGGCTTCCAAAACCCGATAAACCCGAATTTTTGTGAGATTGATTAAAACACCGAGAAAAACAAAATGAACGGTATGGATCATCATACTTGTGTCGTAATCGTGTGGCTAGCGTACATTGAACTATAGCGGAATATATTGGTCTATAACCAAATAAGTTTGATGTATACATTTGAAAGGTAGCTACAGACTCATTTTTTCAAATGTTTGATCTAAACCGTTACAATTTAAGATCTTATCGAACTTATTACTCTCCCATAAATTGGTGATAATCAGATGTCGGAAATCACGTGATCAGAACACACTTTGTGCTTTCAAAAGCGTTAAAGTCCTATAATGCACCACTTGAGGACGGCCTGAGGTGTTATTTGAAAATCAGAACCGTCTATCTTTTATGTGAGAGTAATTTTATTATTCGTGCGAAAAATGAAGTAAATTGGTTATCGTTATATACTTTATCGTACATAACGCCAAATTTCTTATTAATGAATATACGTCCCGACGGAAGGGCTTCTAAAACTTGATAGACCTGAAAATTTGCAAGAGTGATTAAAACACCGAGAACAACAAAATGAACAGTATAGATCGTCATAATTGTGTCGCAATCGTGTGGCCGGGGCGGACCCATGCCTTTAAAAAAACATAAAAAAATAAAATTGACATACATATATAAAAATTTCCTTCACTTGTGTACAAACCATTAGTGTGGTTGGCTGGTTGTTTGGTTATGCTCACTGTTGAAGTTTTAAGAGCCGGGGTTCAAATCCCAGGCCAGGCGTGCCATTTTGTTTATATTTTCTTTTTTTTTTCTTTTTTTGTTATCTTTTTCATTTATTTTTTCATATTTGGTTCCATTTCTTTTATTTATTTCTCCATTTTTGTTCTACATCTTTTCTTTATTTCGATAGTTGAAAGAGTATTTTCAGCCATGAAGATTGTCAAAAATCGGTTGCGGAATAGAATGAGTGATCAATATTCAATGATTGAATGATAATTTAATGGTATATATGTAGAGAAATATTTTTTAAGATTGTGAATAATAGATTAATAGGTATCCCGCACCCCAATTTTATAGAATAGAATTATATAATATATATTCTAACTTTTAATTATAAATAGAAAAAGATTGTTGGCCTTGGTAGTTTGAGATGTGTGTCAAGTCTCCAAGGACTTGGGTTCAAACTCCATAGTCCATAGAGATTATTTTTAAAAAAAATTAGTTTTTTTCCTTATTTATTTTTTCTGTCTTTTTTTTATTTATAAAAAATCTTATTAGATAAAACACTACTACGTCTACGGTCTACCTAATGAAATTGCCCCACTAAGATGAAAACGGGTCTTGCTGCCTTGTTGGGATTGTTTTGCACTCATATTTTTAGACCTTATCAATGTTAAATATTGCTTTATCTTCTGATTCGTGTACATACAAATAATGGAAAGATATTGAGATAAATTCACGAGATAAATAAAAGGAGTGCAAATATATAAAAAAAAAAAAAAAAGAAGAAAATAATCATTCCCCTTATTTTTATTCATATATCAGGCAATTTATTTTTAACTATTTCCGTCATGAATTACAACATCCTCTCATTTACTCTCCAAATTATTTTTATGTTTGATTTTTTATTCAAAATTTTTTAATCAAATAAAAAATTTTAAAATCTTATTTTACTTAAATAAAAGGAAAAGATTAATAAATTATTGGATTATTAAAAAATACACAAAAATAAAGTAAACTATAATCTAAAATCCCTTATTTATTTAATAACATAATTTTTTTGGTTTTTCCATGCCTCGTGTCGTGCCGTGCTTGATCAGAACCGACACCGTGTTGTGCCCCGTGCCCGTGCCGTGCTGTGCCTGACTAGAACCGTGTCGTGCCGTATCGCAACTCGTGCCCCATCCCACTTCTGTGTCGTGCCCATGCCGTGCCCGTCTAAGACCGTGTCGTGCCGTGTCGTGCCGTGCCAAACTAACTTCCGTGCCGTGCCCGTGTCGTTCCCCCTCACTTTGGTGCCCGTGCCGTGCCACGTCCCCCATGCCGTGCCGTGTCGTGCTTGGCTAGAACCGTGCCGTGCCGTGTCGTGACCCGTGCCCATTCCACTTTCGTCCCGTGCCCGTGCCGTGCCCATCTAAGATCGTGTCGTGCCGTGCCGTGCCAAGCCAACTTCCGTGCCGTGCCTGTGTCGTTCCCGCTCACTTTCGTGCCCGTGCCATGTCGCGTGCCCACTACGACCGTGTCGTTCCGTGCCTTTCGAGGATTAATCCATGCCTGTGCCGTTCTGTGCCGCCTCCAAACGTGTCGTGCCCGTGCCGTGCCCGTGCCGACCCGACCCGTTTGACACCTCTAACCTGGCCCTTCCTTTTTGTACCGTTGACGGTTCAATTATAGAGAGACTCAGACAACAAATAAAAAAATCCTCGTGTTGAGGGTGACAAAAACACTACTCCTTCCATTTGGATTTAATAGTCACTAGTTCAATTCTAATCGGATAAAAAATAAGTTATATCTTTAAATTAATAATGAATTTTATATCCAATATGGATCTTATTTGATAGTAGATCTCAATTAACTCTATAAGACAATATTTTTAAAATTACGTAAAACATTATAAATTACAAAATATAATCAATTGAAAAGTGGCACGAACTACCAAAAAGAACTATTAAATCCAGACGGAGAGAGTAATATCCCAATCAACTTATGTATATCTGGGCTTCTGTATTTTCTAGTTTTTTTTTTTTGATCCGTTTTGTATTTTCTACTCCCTCCGTCTGGATTTAATAGTTCTTTTTGGGAGTTCGTGTCATTTTTCAATCGATTATATCTTGTAATTTATAATGTTTTACATTATTTTAAAAACATTGTCTTATAGAGCTAATTGAGATCTATCAAACAATCCATATTAGATATAAAATTCATTACTAATTTAAAGATATAACTCATTTTTTATCCGATTAGAATTGAATTAGTGACTATAAAATCCGGACGGATGGAGTAATTAGTTTTGCTATTTTAGGACCGTCATACGTGCTTAGTATTAACTTATAATTGTGTAAATTGTACGTTGCAAGGAATGAACATAGTGTCCTTTTTTTGGACTCGGGGTTCTGCTGTGAGCGGCTCATAGCAAGGGACAACTATGCCCTAAAACGGCGTCATTTTGGAGTTTTGGATTGATAAGCCGGCACTCTTCACCAAGTTGACTTACTTTCAACCCACAAACTTGTGAGTGTAAATGTGTACTTGGGTGCAATATTTTAAAAATCGGATCTGACTGGCCGGTTCAACTTGTTAGATCGTCGACCGACATATATACCGGTCTGGACCAATCAAAGAATTGCATACAAGTTAACTCTAAGCATATACGAACTAAGTTCATTTGACTTTTGTATCCTACTAGTAAGAGAAAATAAATTCTATGTTCATTGTTTTTAAAAACAAATATGATTCGACGGCCTTTATTGAAATTTGATAACTTGATTTATCGTATAGATGATGGAAATTGATTTTTACTCCTCTTTCAGTCACCCGTACTCTCTTTTTGTCTTTATAAGGCCACCGCATGCCACGTGCGGCTTACTCCAGGCCCACAAAATTAAATATAAGAAAAAACTCATAAATTTTTGGAGAATTTGGACTTACACCTCTTATACTATCATTGATTTGCACATACACACCTTATACTTCAAATTTAGGTAGTTACACCACCTGTAATTTTGGACTGAAGTGCAACTGTTAGAAAATCCATTAAAATGGATGGAAAAGAGATTTTCCTCCAAAATGAGGAAGAAAATGGCCAAAATAACCTTGATAGCCATTTATAAGCTTTGTCAGACTCCCCTTCCAAAAAACAGAGCATCAAACCCCTTCTTTCTTCTAACTGACTCTCTTTCTTCTCTCACAAGATGTCTTCTCAAATATCAAGAAGTCCATCAATTTCAAGCCAAAGGATGCATCCAATTTGCCGTTGCGGTTTGCTTGAAATTGATGGGCTTCTTAATATTTGAGAAGACATATTGTGAGAGAAAATAGATATTGTTCCACTTAACTTTTTCCTAAAGTTATGGTTGTCTTTATTTGAATTTTTTTGCATTTGCTAGTTTTGTACCAAATTTTTGTGATTTATTGATTCATCTTGACGAGACAAATCATAAAAGTAATTTTTTTTTATTTACTTTTACCCAAATATTTTGAAAAATGACCACTTTTAAGTTTAAAAAAAAGTCAAGAAGTGAGGAACAAAACTAACCACTTTTTTAGGTAAAAGTAAAAAAAATTACTTTTTCAATTCATCTTGACGAGACGAATCGGAAAACTAAAAAAGTGAGGCCGAAAACTAACAAACGCAAAAAAAAAAAATCAAATAAGGACAAAACAAAACAAAAAAAAGTGGTAAAGGTTGTCAGTAGAACAAGGTCAAAGAGTGGGTTAGGGAAAGGGAAGGGTTTGGATACTCTATTTTTGGGAAGGGGAGTTTGACAGGGCTTATAAATGGCTATCAGGGTTAATTCAGGCATTTTTTCTCCTCATTTTGGAGGGATATTTCCCGCCAATAGCTTTTCCATCCATTTAACGGATTTTCTGGTTGCACTTCAGTCCAAAGTACATGAGGTATAAGTGTCTAAACTTGGAGTATAATGGGTGTATGTGCAAATTGGTGATAGTACAAGGGTTGTAAGTGTAAATTTTCATAAATTTTTCAATATTTATTTATGGGACTCTGTAAAAAATCAACTACAATAGATATTGGTAAATATATTTTCTGAATTTGTAGGTACACAATTGGTGCGGTGGATGTAGCACGTTTGTTGAGATAATGCATATCGACCACTATTAATAGGGTCGGGATCATAAGTGAAGCCAGAGAATACAAAAGAACAAATCTCTTCTATAAATCAAGAAAGTTAAAGAAACCAACTAAACACACCAACGGTGGAAACTGACGGCCACGGGAGCCTATATGAATTATTCGAGTTGTTGAATAATTTTTAAAAGAAATGAGTGGGCTTAGTGAAAAATCAGCTCCATTCGAAACATGTAAATGCTCGATTCAATCTTTCATTTTTTAACAGATCTATAATCTAAATGAAAAAATAGAAGATTGAATTGAGTATTTATACATATCAAATTGATCTGATTTTCCTTAGGCCTATAAAAAAAAAATTTTAAAATTATAAACAGTTCAAATCATCCACGCAGGACAAGAAGTAAATCCCGCTTGGCCGTCGGTACGTAGCGTGGCTGTGTTGCTATGTTTTTCTTTATCAACAATGACGTATGATTGTCAGTTGATGTGGCGGTTAATAGGACATAACTAGTCGAACGAAATAAGTTCGTGGCTCCGGTTGGATCGACCACGTGTCTAGCGTTCCCCGATTACGAGCAGTCAACTTAGAACGCCATATTCTTCACGTGCTCTATAATTTATAGAAGATTTCTCCACGGCTTTGTTTGGTTGAGAGTTTAGTTTAGTTTAGTTTTGGTAGTGGGTGGAGAGAGAAATAGGGTAATGATTGGAAATAGGGGTAATGATTGGAGAGAGATAGAGAGAGATGAGAAAGTAATAATTAGAGAAATAGGGTAATGATTGAAAAAAGAAATAGAATAATGATTGAAAAGCAAACAAAAACAAAACAAAACTTACAAACGAACATAGACCACATCTTTTTATCTTTGATTTTGAATGTTTTTACGTTTTATACCAATTACTCTTTCCGTCCCAATTTAAATGTCCACGTTTCTATTTTAAAATGTTCTAAAATAAATGTTCACTTTCTAAAAATAAAGTATGCCAAACTATAAATTTTACCCCCCTATAAATTTTGTTTGGTTGAGAGTTTAGTTTAGTTTAGTTTTGATAGTGGGTGGAGAGAGAAATATGATAATGATTGAAAATATGGGTAATTATTGGAGAGAGATAGAGAGAGATGAGAAAGTAATAATTGGAGAAATAGGGTAATGATTGGAAAAAGAAGTAGGGTAATGATTGGAAAACAAAACTAAAACTAAACTAAATTTACAAACGAACATAGCCAAATTTCAATTTCTCTCCTAATAGATTTGACAGCTTCTTATATTCGTGTCGTTTTTAGATTGACAATATCCTTTAATTTATAATATTTTTTCATGATTTTGAAAATTTTGTATATTAATACTAATTGAGATATATCAAACAAGATTCGTATTATATATTTTTTGAGATCTATATTGAAATATATAATTAATTTCACAGTTTTAATGGTTAATTTTGGAAAATTTTGAGCAAAAATTTTGACTTTTTAAAAAGCTCAATTTCCCGTAAAGGACACTTAAATTGAAACGGAGGGAGTAATTTGTACTTTCATTAAAAAAACTCATAGTCAAGATTTGGGGGAATATATTCACACTTTAAATATGCAAGGCATCATGCACATTCTCTCACTCAAATAGAGAGAAAAAATGCGGGTGAAATAATGGAAGATTTTCCTCCAAAATGAAAAGAATAAAACAATATAGGTGGTTGGCATCTTCAATTCAATTTCAATCAAAATAACCGTTTATTTTTAAAAAGAAATCGAAAAGAGTTTACAATTCAAAAATTCATGTTCCTATCATACATCTCATTTTTATGAATCTATATTCAAATATGCTTCCACTTTTTCTCTAAATAATAATTTGTCAACTTTCTTTGGAGACACAAATACGTACTAAATTGGTTTCTATTTTTTTCAATCCAGGTGAGTTTCAAACCGTCTTTAGACTTATCATTGGCACAATAATTAACTCATTCTCTTAGTTGCAAAAAAGATTATACAAGTTTGCATAATTCAACTTATGTCTTTTATATATCGATCTTACGTACACATCGTTAGTCAAACATCCTTCTATATATATGTTGATTTTTTAAGCTAATTATTTACAACGAGTGACACATACGTACTGCCATCTTAAATAATTCAACATCTAAAGAAAATAAAAAATTGACACGTAAATATAAACGGGAAAAAAAAAAGGCTTGAGAAATGATGAGGATGTTGGTTATAGTACGCCAATACGGGGATAAACCAAAATAAAAAGCTATACTATACCCCCACCAAGCTAGAAATTTAGTTTTGTTTTTCAGCTTAGTTTTAAAATCTGGACCTGAGTGGATTTGTTAAAGTGAAATCATCAATACCATAAAGGCCTCCATTTGATTGGAGTCCGATAAAAATTACAGTTTTGGGCTCAATAAATGGAAGATACATAAATCAACCCCCATTTTTTAGAAGCTCAAGTGGTCACTTTACCGACATGCTCTGAATCTAGCTGGTAGTAGCTAGGTTGCAATTGTGAGCTCTATTAATTTTACCAAAGAAAATAAGAAATTAATTGTCACACTCCTCTTTTTGTATTTTACACTTTGTACTTTATATTTTATAATTTTATTATCTTGATTCATATTTACTTATAATATTTCTTTGCATTATAACCATATGAAAGGGTAATATTATAAATACAATAAGACACACAGACAGTAGCTAGCAGAGTTACCATGGGGCCCGGGGTGGCTCCGGCCCACCTGACTCCCTTCGAGCCCTCGAGTTTTAAAAAATTTATTTTATATATACCTAATTTTGAATATTATTGATAATTATTCATGTATAGCTATTTATAATCTTAATAATTTTCGTTTAATTTGATAAAAAATTGGTTATTTTACATTCCCATTTCTCAATTTTTTTCATAAATAAAAAATAATCACGTTACTGTTGAAGTTGCCTAAAGAAAAAAACAAAACGATTGGTATATTTTAACTGCATTAGAGTAGAATCATTTAAATATACAAATGTAATGTATTGAAAACAAAAATTTTATGATATAGAATACGTATGTGTTCCGATAAAAAATATGTGTCTATTACTCCGGCTCCCCTTGGATCAAAATTCTGACTCCGCCACTGCATACAGATCCAAATATAGAAATGAGGTTTGCAATCAATAATTGATCTTCTATTTGAACTCATGTATATACAACAAAGAGAAGGTCCACGGCTGGTTGAATTATTACTATCCTACAACGTACACTGAGCTAAGCCACCCGAGTTTAGTAAAAATATTTTAAAGCTACTTTTTCAATTGGTAATTGGTTTTAGATCGGACTTTTCCAAGAAATCTCATATAGTATCAGAGTTTGGTCTTAGTTTACCGTACCTCACACCTTATGTGATTGACTCTTCGCTTGGGCCAGTATCTCTCCGGCCCATTTTATGACTGAACCCTTCACTTTTTAGACCTCGTCGAGAACATGTGGCACATCGAAAATCATGTTAGATATTAATTATCGTTTGATATGTTAGAACACATTTACCTTGAAAAGTATGAGTACTTTTGATACGCGGTTGCAATGTTTTTGAAATCCATCTTTTCAAGGTAATTGTCTTACAAAATAATAACAAATGATTTCAATCAATATAATTTCTAATGTACCTAATGTTCATGAATGCCTCGACCATGAACTGCAAAAGAGTCAAAAAAGGGGTTGAATTGGAATCACTTAGACTGTGTTCATTATTGGTTTCTAGACTCAACCTCTTCGCTATGCGCAGTCCCTAATAAATTTTCTTATCGATTATTACTCCTATTTTTTAATTTATCTCTCTACACTCATTACTCCAAAAACCTCCTTTAAAACTTAAATCGATCGAGAAATACTACCAATGCTTTTAAAAAATCTAAATTCTAAAATGTGCTACCAATGTACTACCCAAACAAAACCTCAATGAATTAGCCTAGCGGTCAAGATTGGGGTTTAGAGGTCAGCTTCCTTTTAGATTTTCAGATTTGAAATCTCTCAGGTATTATCGACTCCTTTTGAGCTAGTTCATATAAAGTTTTACACTTATTTTAATTGAGTTTTCCGAAAGTAAGCGGTGAAATTGATCCTCCATTTGAGATGCACGTAATATGGCGCGGACACGTAAATTGTAAAAGAAATTACCCAAACTCGTACTAGTGATGA
Organism: Rhododendron mucronatum var. ripense; assembly: GCA_019656295.1. Lineage (NCBI taxonomy): Eukaryota > Viridiplantae > Streptophyta > Magnoliopsida > Ericales > Ericaceae > Rhododendron > Rhododendron mucronatum. Next base: position 1,489,090 of record BPLT01000130.1, on the reverse strand, counting down.
GGAAGAACTCTTTGTCACATTGACTAAAACAATGTCCTTGGAATTTCCGCTATATAGGGATTACATAAAGTAATACAACCACACGGATAAATTTGTTAAATTCTGTGGGGGGTATTCAACTGCTGGTACAGAGGGTGCAAGGCGCACGTGTGTCTCCTTTGGCTGTAGCCAAAGCACGTGACACAGCCAACCTCCTCGCATGCCGTTACCGTTGAAGATTATTACCGGAATTTCGAAATTGAAGAGGTAGTAGTGACTAGTAAAAGTGGTCCGTGCGAAACAGCTGTCCCCTACGTAACGGTTACTACACAGCTTTAGTAGTAAAAGGACGATTCCTCGTCTCTCCTTTATTTTGTCGCTTTTTATATTACTAGTAACCTTTCCTTTTTTTTTGATCCGCTACTAGTAACCTTTCCTTATTTCCTGTTTCCCCCCCCCCCCCCCCCCCCATGTGATTATAAACTTGTTTAATCTAGGGGTGTAAACTTGGAATTTACACCCTTGTCATGTGTGGATTCCATCGATAGCTTATTGCAATAATCTGAACCGTTTATTTTGTAGGGTTCGTAAAAGTGTATACAGGAAAAAAATTAACTTGATTTAATATCAATATGTATGAAAAATTAATGCTTTGTTTGGATTGAAATTTGAATTTTTTTTTAAAAAATAGTAGGGGTAATGAGTGGAGAGAGATAGAGAGAAATATTGAAAGTAGGGGGAATTTTTTGAAAAATTCTTTTTAAGTTCCAAAGAGAACAAGGCATAAATTTTGTTTTATAAAATCGACGGCCTGAGTCATTTCAACTTAAAAAACTATTGACAGAATCTATGCCGTCCATTTTACAAACTAATATTTAATCTTTGATATACCTATGGATGTTTGGTCAAACTAATTTTTTGCTTATATAAACTACTCTGCGGGCCCTACAAAATGAACTTGCGATAAACGGTTGATGGAGCAAACACGGCGGGGGTGTAAGTTAATCTCCTTCCGCATAACTATTCCACATTATTCAAATGGACCCCGCACTGATTTTTCTATTTGTATCTATCCACTCATTATTACTCATTACATAAAAAAAATTTCTCAAAACTTCAAACCAAACAAATTGAAAGCTTTTTTTTTATTGTGATTCATGGGTCAAGAGGAAAGGTTCTGATTTCCAGTACGATCAAGTGGCCATGTTGTTTGGTAAATGTTTTCAGAGAAATTTTTGTAGTACTAAATGGAGAGAGTTAAATAGATAAATGAGACTATAAGGAAAGAGAAAATTTACTGAAAATCGTATTGAGAGAGAGTGATTATCAAACCCCCAAGTGAACAAACTTGGTTTCGAGGTTTCAATTTATGATTGTAGATGATAGTTGTAAAGAATCGAGTTTTTGATAAATAAGTTCACTTGAATCATTAAAAATTTATTTTAAATCCACTTGTGATGGTTAATTAAAGAGTTTAATGTCTAGTTTTTTTTTTTTTTTTTTTGGCTCGTTTTGATTTGGATTACGTAAATGCTCATAATTTTCATAAATAGAAATAGATATTCAGATGTTATGTTTGAAAATGATTCATTAGTTTACATTATTCCTTTTTGTTATCCTTGACTTCATTTCATTCACATAGCTTGCTTTTGAGATCAAGCTTTGTTCATGTATATTATCTTTATTCGAGCTCAAGTTTCTCAAATGTCATATGATTTGGAACTCGAAGCCTCTAACTTGGGTTACTTGATCTTAACCCCTTGTGGTTGGGTCATGCGCGTATACACCTCATATGATTCAAAAGTGTGCCAATAACACCCTGTGATTTGTGAAAATGTGCTGATAGACCTAATTTCGTCCATATTAACATCTAGTGTGAAGGACATGCACTAAAAGTATTCCGGTATGCCCTCATCTCTTCTCCTTTGATTCTTCTTCTTCTTCTTTGAATCTAACCAATCCATCTCTTGTGCCAAAAATTGGATCTGAATTGTTGATATTGTACAGTTTGACGAGTACTATATCCATACCAAAATTCAAGCCAATTAAAAAATAAAAAACCTCATGGTCAAATCGAATTTATTATGAAGTAAATTTTCAAATTTGAATTTACCATTAGTTTTAACAAGAATTAGATCATTGAGTTAACAAATGCGACCTAGAATCTCTTTATAAATGCAACTTTGATGTCTGATGCCAATCGAAAATAACTTTGATGTCTGATAGAGTTGATTTGTTGCAAAGATGCTCTATTGGAGTATTTGAGTAATACATTATGGGCGGGTTGGATTAAATTTTGGTTAGATTCAAGAGGAGTGTGAAATACGTACACCTCCATTGCAATAGACAAAATTTGGTACATTTGCACATTTTTGTCAATCATAGAGTATTATATGCACATTTTTTAACGGAGAAGTGTATCTACACATAACCCAAACCACGGAATTCAAAGTGGACTTTGCCCAAATTTGTTGGTGGTCGAACAACTTAGGAACTGAGCCATGTTAAACGGTAGGGATGCCTTGGCGCCCCCACTTAGCTTCTAACTACTCTGTCGACAACTTCTTCACTTTAATACACAGATCCTCCGTTAGTCACAGAGCTAAAGTGTTAAGAAAAAACTCCGTCAAGAAAATTGCTTTCGAAACTAACACAGTGAATTTATTGGAAAGGCCGGGCCAAAATAATTGGTAGTAATGGATGTATAAATATAAATATATATGATTTTATGGAAGGGAGAATCTCACATACACCAGTAATTAATGGAGTATTAAAAGAATTATCTTTAAAAAAGTGAATGAAAATGCGTGTGACACCAACATTGTTGTATAATTGACACATTCGCACAAAACACGCATACGTACTTGTAGACACTCACTCGCACAGTGGTAGAGGGATCCGACATTGCACGCCCCTTGGTCATTGACAGTCCCTATGTAGATATAGGTGCGAATATGCTGTTTTGTGCGTCTTTAACATATTTTTGGCCATTTACGGAGGTTAGATTTGATGGGCGTAAATTCCACAATTTGCGATGGATGAGGAATTGACGACATCTGGTTCCCTAGCAGGAGTTGTTCGCGCAAGACACGGTGGTAGATCTAAACAGAAAACTAACCAGATTTTGTTTTTGCAAAATTAGCACATGGAGGAGTTTGTGGCTTAGCTGGAAGATGGTCCTCCTTGAGCTTCCTCCATCCTTCCTCTTGTATCAAAGCTGGTATAAAATACAATCCGCAACTTAACTTTTTTCCAGATGAAGGCAAGGCTCCGTTTGGATCGATGTATCAAATTGAATAGTATTTTAATTTGGCAGCGAATATTAATTAATTGAAATTTTGTGTAATTTGTCTTGCTTTTCTGTGATACTTGTCGTTTGGGCTTTTAAAATGAAGCGATTGAACCGAATAGCGGATTGTTCTAGCTTGACTTGCCTGTTGGGAGAACCAATGACATGCCTGTTTTGATTGACTGTATTACAAGTTGGTCTAAGGACTGATTCCCCAGAGTGCACAAAATCCGCTCTCCGATTGTTGTGTGATCCATTAAAATCCTTAGAGATATCATCATCACGATCCGAACACTCATTTTATAGAGTTTTGCAATTACTTCATACATCCAAAAAAAATTAGTTATTCATAAATACATGATCGAGATAGATTTGTCTTACAATTTTTTTTGATAAATAGATTTGTCTTACAATTGTTTCTTTAAATCATCACAATCCTTTTTAAAAATTAAAAAAAAAAATTATTTGCTGTTCGATTATGAAAAACATGTGTTATTCAAACAGCTTGATTTTATTTATTTTTAACAAATAGAGTACTCATCAAACTCTATAAAATAAATAATCCAGATCGTGATGAAGGGTCCCACCAGAGCATTACAATCTTTAGTGCAATACCAGGACCGCATGTTTATCTCCAACAACTTAAATTTCGACATGAGAAACTAGAATGATCCAAGTAGTAAACTTTTCAAGATTATTTATCAATGGAAAAAAATTAATCTATAACGATCTTGTAACAAATGATCATGAATTCAAATCCGAATAACTTTGGTTGGACAATGAACAATCCATGCGGATTCGGATTCTCTTAAGTCTAAATTTCAAAAAGTGTACTCGAGCAAATTCAAACAACTAATCGCAACAATGAACAATTTCAATTTGAGCCGTCCCGTCCAAGCCAAATCAATGAGCGGAGATGGTCCAATTCCATTTCCCTTTTTCAATACTAGTATTTTGTACTAACAAAATCCGCGTAAAAGATGGAGTGAAAGCAAAATCCAGCCATAATGCCAACCAGGCATTAGGTAGTAGGTACGACGTACAAGTAACCGAAGCGGATGCATATCCATCTCAAAGGAGGTTTGGTTCGGTTCGGTTCATAAACAAACAATGTTCAAATCTTTCTCATTAATGCCCCCCACCTTCCAAACCTCCCCAAACAAACCTTTTTTTCTTTTCTTTTCTTTTCTTTATACAGTATAATAAAATCTCTCCCTGTAACTGTTCCTTTTGAAAACTTTTAATTTTTTAATCTCCCTGTACCGTGCCTTTTAAAAGAAAAGTCACGACGAAGAAGGTAGGACGAAGGTCCCCATCACCTCGGGTCTTGGGCCAAAAGAGGTTAGGAATTTTTGGGGATGTGCCCTTCACCGGTTATCGGTATCCGTACAGGTAAATTGTGGACGGTTGTGGCAGTTCACGTATGGTTTCAATCTTTTCCACAACCACAAGATAATACTCCTCTACAGTAGTAATTTACTACAGTACTACTCCATTATTGTATCAGTATATCTTTTAAAATTAGAAAATGATTTTGACACTCTAAAATTTGTCATTTAGTATACTTTGTTATGTATAATTTGAATACTAAAAGATAAATTTTTGAGTGACAAAATCATTTGCCTTAAAATTTTATTGAGTATAACTCCAAACATTAGAGGATAAAATTTAAAACGGTCTTGCTATTGTCAACCCATTGGACTGACAATAAACACACTAGAAGACTAGAAAAATACATATTTCTATGCACTTGTTACACCCTTTAATACATACTCATACATTAACCCATTGGGCTGATTTTTAGAATTTTTCAATTTAAATATTAAGTTCAGTGTGATTTTAAATAATGAGGTATTTAGAATTTTTTTTTGATTAAAATTTCGGCTCATTATGGTCTAGTAGAATTGAAACTAAAAAGTTCTATTGTTTTTTAAAGAGTTCTATTGTTGAGTAAAAATATTTAAAATAATATTTAGCTTAGAGTAGTATAGTTTTCTAAAATAAGTAGGGTAAACATGCACGACTTGAAAAAGAGAAGACGAAAAATAACTATTCAATGATCTTGGAATACCACAACATGGTACCTCAATGCTACATATTCATTTGTATGACCCCCCAAAAAATGTTGAGTATCACAAAATAATGAGACACGACGTAATGGTGTTAAAGATTCGGGTCTTTATATTCTATATAAAGTAAAAAAATGACCAAAAATTAAATTAAACACTCAAAACACACCTTTTACGCTTTCAATACAATTTCACACGCTTTTATATAATTCTTATACAATTTAACATACCTTTTAAACATTAAAAATAGTCTAGTGGGTATTTGTATCATTTTCCTAAAAAAGATTGTGCTCACTTTGAGTCTCTAAAATTACTTGCACTTTTTGCATACGATTTTTAATAAGTTTTCTCTATAATTATTATTCTAATTTCTATATTTATCCCTCCCTGCTCGTTACCTAAAAAATCTCCCTTATAGCTCAAACCAAAATAATAGAGCCCGTTCCAGAACGCCTTCTTAAAAAATAAGTACTTATTTCACATTTTCAAACTCAAAAATAATGCAAACGAAACATAATTTTTTTTAATTTTTTTGCACCATATTAAATATTTCAATGAGATCTTTTAAACAAGATCCACATTGCATATTTTTAAATTTTAATGAAGCCGTCATTTTTGAGTTTGAAATTACTTTCTTAAAAAATAAGTACTTATTTGGCGTTGCGGAACGGAGAAATAAGTCCCAGCAATTTTGTTTTGGGAGTGAGAGCGAAGGTTACCGGCTACGGTGGGCGGAGGTAGAAAGGCGGGAGGGGTGGGGGCCAGGAGGGGGTGGGAGGCCGTTAAGGGTGGTACAGGCTGGAGTGACAGAGGAGCAGTAATGATTCGCCCTCCGATTCTGCGACCGCTTCTGTCGTTTTGCGCCACCTCACCGGTTCCGTGCAACCGTTTTACTACTCGTGTCGTTGTTGTTGATAAGAAGGAACGAAAATTCATTCTTTTTAGTTTATTAATGAAACAAAAAACTTTTTAAAAAAATAATGACCACACGGAAAAAGAAAAGAAAATGCCATACAGCTTGGCCCAACTTTTACCCTTTCACACTTCTCTCTCTCTCTCTCTCTCAGTAGTCACTTTGGTCAAAGCTGATGGGCTCATCATAATCTTCTCTCTTGCTTCAACCTTCGTCAAGATTCAAGTAATCCCCATCTCCTCTCTTGTTGATAAGAACAAACGCTTGTTTTATTTATCCTTTTTTTTTTTTACAAGAGTTTTATTTATCCATTTGGACACCCTCTTTAATACTTTTTGTGAGTTTTTAATCATCAAATTAAACTCTTGACAATAAATAAAAATTATAAAATAATGGAAAATGGAAAATGGGAGATGGGAGATGATTAGGTTTTTAAAATAGCAACAAAAAAAAAAGTGAGGCGGAGCAAATATATAAGAGTAAAAGCCAAATGCATTTAAAAAAAAAATCTAAAGTTTCAACACAATCAATTTATCTATTATTGTAGCTCTATCAATCGAAGCAAAAGAATGTCTAAACAACTGACACATATTTAGAAGAAGGGAAAAAAAAACACGTTATAATTTGTTCGAGTAACAGTAACAAACACCCCTTTTACTATAACGGATTTAAAACTTAGGCCCCATTCTGTTAAGGAAATAAGTCTTATAATAAGTACTTAAAAAAATAAGAACTTTACTGAAACGAGACCTTATATATGTATGAAATTTAAAGAGACGATGGCCTAGTTTGTGAAGATAACCTCATTTTTAAATAAAGCATTGTGCATATACCAACTAAATAGAAAACCTGAATTTTAATATATAATAACAATTTGCAGAGAGGGTGAGGTATAAAATTTCAACATGCACCTTTTGCGTAAGATTTTAACCTTGCACCTTCCATTTGAAAGTGATGTTCTTGCTAGCCATTCTCCCCATTGTTGTTTCAATCTCTTACACGTGGTGTGAATTGATCCCTTAGTTGATGATAAAGAAAATTAAATCTAAAATCTTTGAAAGCAAACCCTTAAATTTTAGGTCAAGACCAGTTGCCCGGTTACTATGACTGCCTCGTTGTTTCCAAACACAACTAATTGAATTACATGAGTACATACTAATTGAATTATTGTCCTTCCAAAATCGCAACAAGAAAAACGAAGAATGATTTAGGCCCCTGCTAATGTCCTTATTTTCCTTTTTATGATACAGGTCATTCTATAACAATACTTCACTTTTAATTCAAAAAATAATTCAGTTAGTAGAACACACGCTTATTTTACTGTTTACTTTGATTAGTCTGCGCGCAATAAATTTTCTATTTTACTGAATAACAGTTACCACAAAAAAGAATGCAATATATTTAATGGAACTTATCCCCCCAAAAAAAACAGAGAGAAAGAAAAGAAATCAACTACTCCTAGTCCTACATTAAATGGTGGTTATTACTATTATTAGGGGAAATCCGTTTGGGACTTGGAAGACCCGTATTATAACTTCCACAACAGTGAAATTGTTTTTTTAATCTCTCTAGTACGTAATTAATAAAGCTTTCCACCAAAAATAAGAACGCGCTCTACTCTCATACGGCGCGTGCGTTACATTCTCGCCTCACTCATCCCCCACTCTTTAGCTATAATTTTAGCATGAAACATTTTTGTAGTTTATTTTATTAGGCAACAAACAAGAGGGACTTTAATTGCAAAATTAGCTGTCACAGTTGCAAACCAAAGGAGTTCAAATTTAGTAACAAATAATTTATGGAGGATAATACTAAACCCCGCTTATCAATCGATTCTTTCCCCTTTGTTCAAATTCGTTTCTAGTTTTAATTTTATTTAAAATATCCTCTTACGTGATCGTAAAATTAATATGCAAAATAATGAAAATAAATTATGTCTGTTGAAATATTATGTAATAAAAATATTACATTAAATTTAAGTTTCTCAAACTTGAAAGTTCAAATTATGTTTGTGGTGGTACTTCATAAGAAAATATCACCACAGATTTCTAAAATTATTGAAGACATTTGTTTAGGTAAAAGAAAATTTGAGTACGTATTCCATAAGTTATACCCCTTTTTTATATGCTTCATGAATGTTGAACTTTAGCGTGATTGACGAAGGCTGATCTATGTATGGTTATACCCAGAACAAATGAAAAGAGATTGGGTTGACGACTGACAAAGAATTTGATACCAAAAAATAAAAATAAAATTGGTACAATTGCCATAGAATTCCGTTAGGACTCATTCACTCACCGACTCCTTATCTAATAGTAGTTTATTTTATCTACTTAATTTTCTTTCGAGAAACCATCATAAAAAATAGAATCTAAATTTTAATAACCATTATCTTCTTTTAGGAAATAAACATTGTCCAATACAACGACTCGTAGTTTGAAAAATTATGAGGTCTTGCGGCATTGCCACATAGTCACCCAATTACTTATTTACCACACATCTCTATAGGACTCATTATAAAATGTATTAAACCTCACGAAAATGTATGGTGGATAGCGGCCCTAGAACCACTGAATAATTACTCGTTATAGTTTACACTTTACACTTATCATGGTTCACAGCCATAACCTTTCCTAACAAACTTTTTGTTACCAACTTCAAAAGATTTCCTACTTATCACACAAAAATCAAAATTTTGCAGGATACTGAGTACTAGTGGTATAACAAAAGGAGAGTGTATTAAACGCACCTCTACACGCGCGTGATTACCAAAAGTGACCCGAGATTTTTCAAGTTGGAAAGGAGAAGTTGAGGAGGATGTGTAAAAACGAGTGCATCTCTATCCGACGCGTGTCCCCTTCACAGCTGTATCCCAAGAAAAACCGCTTCCCTGCTACAAGCGGTGCCCATAACGCCTCGCCCCCCTCCCTCTCCCACCGGCCCAACCGGTCTTCCCTTTCCCCTTCCTCCCCCACTATATATCCCCAACCGCTCGTCTCTCTCCCGAAAAATCTCCCTCCCCACGTTTATATAAACACTCCTCTCTCTCTCTCTCTCTCTCTCTATCTATCTACATGCTATACTGAATTATTTACCATGGCGTCGACGAAGAAGGACGTGGATCGGATCAAGGGCCCGTGGAGCCCGGAAGAGGACGACCAGTTACAGACCCTGGTCCAGAAGCACGGGCCAAGGAACTGGTCCCTCATCAGCAAGTCGATCCCGGGCCGGTCCGGGAAGTCGTGCAGGTTGCGGTGGTGCAACCAGCTCTCGCCCCAGGTGGAGCACCGGGCCTTCACGCCAGAGGAGGACGAGACCATCATCCGGGCCCACGCCCGGTTCGGGAACAAGTGGGCCACCATCGCCCGGCTCCTGTCGGGCCGGACCGACAACGCCATCAAGAACCACTGGAACTCCACGCTCAAGCGGAAGTGCTCGTCCATGATGACGGATGAGGAGTTTCATAATACGCCGCCGTTGAAGAGATCTGTTAGTGACGGGTCGGCGATACCGGTCTCGGGTTTGTACTTGAGTCCGAATAGTCCTTCAGGATCCGACGTCAGCGACTCTAGCGTTCCGCCTCCTCCCCCTCCTCCTCCTCCTGCTCCTCACGTGTTTCGCCCGACGGCGAGGGCGGGCGGGGTTTTGCCGCCTCAGGTGGTGGAAGCGACGTCGTCGTCTTCCTCGGCGATGAATACTTCGCTCAGTCTGGCGCTGCCTGGAGTCGACTCGGGCGAGTCGATGCATATGGTGACCGAGTCGACTCAGTCGGTGGAGCCGAATCCGATCCCGATCCAGTTGCTGCCGGTTTATACGGTGGCGGCGGAGGAGGTTGCGGTGGATCAGAAGGATCAAGAGGCTGCGGAAGTTAGGGGGATTCGAGAGGCGGTGGCAGGGGTGGAAGAGAAGGCTTTCGTACCGTTTAGCGCGGAGTTTTTGGCGGTTATGCAGGAGATGATCAGGAAGGAGGTGTGGAACTACATGGCGGAGGTAGAACAAGAAGGAGGAGGAGGTGGTGGGTTTTGTATGCAGCAAGCTACGGTGGATGGATTCAGGAATGCTATCGTGAAGCGCATGGGAATTGGCAGGGTGGAGTAGTTTAAATTAGTGAATAACGAATGAAATCAAATCAAATCAAATCAAGCCAAGGGGCTGAGGCAGAAGGGGAAGAGGGAAAAATTTGATCTTGGCCTCCGTACAGAGAGAGAGAGAGAGAGAGAGAGAGAGGAAGAGTGAGGAGAGAGAGAGTGATGGTGGTGGTGGAAAGGTGGAGGGAGAGTAGGAAACTGGCATCAACTGTTTTATTATCTATTGGCTACTATATGTTATGGGTTTATTACAGTATTCGGGGAAGGAAAAGATTCAAAACAAAGATGAGAAAACAATCATCTGAGAAATGAATGAAGGAGAAAATCCTTGGGATTTTGAATCCAGATTTGTTCAAATTGTTTGGTCTCTCAACTTTTTATTTTCATTTTTATTTTTTTGGAAGTTTTGATTTGATTTGATTTTTAATGGTGGGGAGTTCAGAATCTGAAGTTCCTGTTTGTTTGATTTGGATTGGGCGTAGGTTTACCAATTTAGGGTGGGGGCAACGGATGTGAAAGGAGGACAGTAAAATGTGAGCTGTAATAGACCACAGATCAAATCAAATCAATTTACAGCCATGTCGAAGTGACACATAAAAGTCCTGCTTGTCCAAACCATAAAATTTCCATTCTGGTTTTTAGTTACCGCAAGTTATTTTTTCACCGACTCATTCGATTTTTTGTTTTAAAATTATTGAACAATTTTTTTATTTTAAAATTATTTAACTGTTCGAATTATTCGTACGGATCCAGCTGTGCGTGGTGGGCAGTTCCCTTGGTCTGTTGCTTTAGCAGAGTTCATATTTTTGGAAACTAAAAAGATAAAAAGTGGTCTTGGTTGTGGTGAATTGTTTTTTTGCTCGTTTGATGATGGGGTTATTTTTGTTTTTGGCACGGTATTTTAAAAGTGTTCTAAAAACAGGAAATTTAGACTGTCACCAGGAAAGATTTGGAAGGACTTTCGGAAAAAAATCTAACTTTCCTCTATTAAGTTCTAAACCCTCTAAAATACTTACCAAAATGCGGTTGAGCTAAATTTTACGTGATTTCTTAACAACTCAGTTTATATACATTGAGCAGAATCCACATACCTCTTCGAATGTGGATAAAATTGCTTTAGTAAGAAAGTTAAATACACATTCTTAACTTTTCCACTTGGATTAGCATTTTTTTCAAAAATTTGTCATGCAAAACACAAGATTTTACCAAAAATCTTAATTTTCCTTATAATTGAATTCTAGTAATATTTTTTGGCCTTACTCAAAAAATTCTTTAACACTTGAACGTATTAAAGCAAGACGCTTTCCTTTTTTTTTTTTTTTTTTGGAACTGAAAAAAATGCCCTAATGGCTACAATTTCTTTTTCCTTCACCCCGTCAAAATTTAATCGAGAGCAAGCAAACAATTTATGAGGAAAATTTCAAAATATTATTCAAACTTTGACCTCAATGTTTAATAGACATCCAAATTTTTATAATTTTTTCAATTTTACACAAATTATTGTTCCTAGTCATTAAATTAGATGCCTTTCGTCAAAATCTGTCAAATTGCTAACGGATTTCGTTAAAATATCTGTTAAATATGCTTATGTGACGTCTTAATTTGTCAACGAGTGTACGAGAAGGAGTTTATTACCCGAAAAAAAAAAAAGGGAGGAGAAGAGCAAGAGGACTCAAATCCCCACGTGCATCAAAACCAACTAACCATATCTTAAATACTAAAGCGCTGTCATAAAATTTAAGAAGAAAAAAAAAAAATCGCCTTAACGTTGTCTCTGAAGTCAATAATTCTTTTATTAAAACCTCCACGAAGCTGTTGCCCCACGGTTGCGCTCCCCAACTACTTCTAACCGATTCCTTATACTCTTCAATGTCTTCATCTCTCACTCTTGATTTCAAAATTCCCAGAATACACTTCGCACTTGCAGAACAACCAAAATAGCAACCAAATGATTCTTTCTGGAAAATTAGCAAAAAAAGTCACTTTTTAGGCCTAAAAAGTGGTTATTTCTCAAAATATTTGGGGTTCTGATTCCTCTCATCGAAACAAATTTATAACCCACAAAAGTTTGACGCAAAACTAATAAATGCAAAAAATGATTCAAATAAGGACGATTTTTAGATTTAAATTAACTTTAAGTTAAGTTCATAAGAACGCAGCCTTAGTAAGCTCGCAACTATGGTTTAGGCTCCGTTTGTTTGGACGTCCTATTTTTCGGTGTTTGATTGTATAAAAAATGAGAAAAATATTTTACATGAAAAATATTTTTCATTAATTAGATGAAAATGACTTACTCTTAAATCTTCCATAAGTTATTTTCCGAAATGAATTTGCTGCATTTTACTGTAATTCTCACAGCTCAGTTTCCTTAATCGTCAGTCCTGATCTACGTTCAATTCCAATATTCTCATCTCTCTCTCTCTCTCTCTCTCTCTATTTTGTCGATTTCTAAAAATATTTTTCAAGTGTCAACCAAACACCGAAAAATAAAAATTTAAACTTTGTTTTCTGAAAATACATTTTGCATGAAAAATATTTTATGTTGTAAATATTTTACATCGAAACGAACGAAGCCATAATTCTAGAGTCAACAATTAAAAGCAAAGAGCAAAGGGCATTGTATTGGAAGACTTAAATCTTGCTCCCTCCGTCTCAAATTGAATGTCAATTTTTGATATCCGTTCCAATTTCAATTTCAATTACTTACTCCCTTCATTCCTAATTGAGAGCCTCTTATTCCATTTTGGGATGTTCCAAAATGATTGTCATTTTTCAAAAATAGAAGTAGAAATTTGATAAAATTTCAAAAGTCCTTATATGGTAATACAAATGGTACTCCCTCGGTCCCCTTTTGAAAGTCCAGTATTTCATTTTGGACTGTTCCTTAATAAGTGTCCATTTTGTAAAGTTAGTGGGTAAAAGTTTATACATTTTTCATTTTGCTTCTAAAAGTAGATTTCATTTTAAAAAAATTAGTGAGTAAAAGTGTAATGATGATATATTCAAAAAGGGTAAGTAGGGAAAGTGGAGGTAAAAATTAATGTGAAAGGTGTAATGATAATGTTCTTTTAATAAATTGAAATTAAAGTGGAGGTAAAAGTTAATGTAAAAGGTATAATGATAATGTTTTTTTAATAAATTAGAATTACAAAGTGGAACACTTAAAAAGGGTCGGATGGAGTACAAAATAGGTAGAATATATGAGTAATGGTGAAAAGTATGTGTAATGATTACATGTCCCTTAAAAAAGTTGAAATTCTTAAGAGAGGCTCTCATTTAGGAATGGAGGGAGTATATCTTTCATTATAGATCTTATAAATATGCAATGTAGATCTTGTTTGATAATTCTCGATGAGTTCTATCATACAAAATTTTCAAACTCATGAAAACATTATAGATTGAAAGATATAAACGATAAAAAATAACACGAATTACAAAAATTGTGATCCTTTTTAGAACGGAGGACTATAGTTTCTACTTGGCTAACACATTGGGAGAACCGTTGCGAATGTTAAATATAGCGGAAAAATTCACATGATTCCAAATTCAAGATAACACCTACTCTACAGTAGTAGTACTCAACACACAAATCTTCCGCAACACCGTGAACGTTAGCGTGTTTCCATCTTCCCGAGTAAACCCGACTACTACAAACAGGTTAGGAAGACGGTGCTGGCTTTCCTGAAGCAATTAAACATGGCTCCGTCTAGAAATCTTGATCTAAAGGACTGCGGCGCGATTCGCCTGAAGTATGTGTCTCACGTTTTTCAACGAGACAAACTCACCCAAAGAGAACAATTAAACCAGCCTTTTGATTACCCAAAAAAAAAACCCAAAGAGACGCTGGTTTTAGTGTTGCTTGCAACAGTGGCATAACAGATGCTAAAACAGAGGAAATCCAGATATGAGACCATCCCCGATGGTTCAGAAACAACTCGACTGTTAAATCTCCTTTTGTTGCGATAACAGTTAGATAACTCATTTGCTTGACGCATTTGTAAATACATTTACGTATGCGAATTTAAACACATTTCAATGGCATTTTCCCTCTTCAGTCTGATTTTCCACTCTTTCTATCTCTTTCCTTCGCTTTTCTCCCTCCTCCAACTCCCCCTTCCGACCATTCCCCTCTACTTTAAAAGATCATATCGATTTCGATAATTTTGATGATTTGGGAACCTCTTTTACTACTATTTAACAGGTTCATATCTTTGGCCCTCTCGCAGTGACACTTCTGGCCACTTCCGACCAACACTACAACCCCCCACGCAAAAGCTTTCTTTCTTTCTTTTTTTGAAAACATTGTGTTAGTTTTCTGCAAAAACAAAACATGCTTCCTGCTTTTTTTGTAATTTACGTAAACAAAAATAGAAAAACTGACAAAACTACCACACACATTGCCTCGAGGTCTGAAAAGTACATACCGGAAAAAATAAATATCAATAAAAACAGTATGCCCTACAATACGTGAACTTTATCAAGCTCATTTTCTGCGACCCTGAGAAAATGGTTATTCATGAATAGACATGCAAATGTACACTAGACGCAACTTTTTTTTTCTTTCTTTCCATCATATATACAGTGTTAAAAAAAATTAGCACTCTGCTTGAGCACAATGAAATCACCTTAAAGGGCTATGAAAAGATTTTGGCTAAAGCGGTGCAGCCTGAATTGTACCTGGGCGGGTGCCATGGCTCCTTAGAACCATAATAATCGATTTGAGTTTAACAACCATGTCCAAAAGATTTTGCGTCCATGACAATGTTGGGTTATTTAGTGCCCGGATAGAATTGAGACAAACAAGAAGAGTTCCACCTTCATGTAAAAGAACCTGCACATTCATCAGGTACGAGATGAGGGAAAAAGGGTAAATCAAGCAAAAGCAAAAATAGACTTCAAGTGGTTAGAGACGATTTCAAAAGATTATAAAGCTAATCCTAACATTTGCTATTCCAATCCTACCAATTAACAATACTAACAATTTTGTGCTAAAATAAATTCCATGACGGAACAACTACATACTGTTGTATATGGAAAGCAGACATTTGAAATCAGCTACAACTATAATAACCACCAAAATTTAATTTAATACTTGTCATGACAAACACCCACAATACTAGTATAAGATCTTTTCGCACCTCACCTTCTCATACTAATACCTCTTACAGTCGTCTGCTATTTCTCAGCATCTAAAAGATATAAAGCACAAGTATCGGGTTTCATATTTTAGTCTATATTTTTTTTGGAGGAACAAAAACTACCTTTCACCAATCTTTCTTATAGCTTTCACGGAGAGCAATGATTTCTCACACTTCGGAAGGTTTGAAACTTGCAATACTTTAATTTATTTTTGGGGGTGGGAATTTTGACTGAAAACAAAACCATTCGGAGTCTCTGACAGACACGGAAATTTTAGTTCACCCATTAAGTTTTCCCACACTGTGGGGTTCACATGGAACACAACATTTCAGCCATTTTTAGATGGACGTGAAGGAATTTTGGCCTACATAATTCATGTGATCGCAACTAAATTGTGTCCTATTCTTAACCTAGAAATATGGAGAGCATTTCTGACAACATAGCGCTATTTAGCATACAATTAAGCAAGTTACCGACTTGAAATAAACTGAAACTATATTTACCTATTACCGACACAACAAATGTCCATGCATTAACCTGGCCCCACCACAGTGTCAAACTTAACTGTTCTACCAAGCAAAAAGGATTGGATCCCCATCAGTGACATGCTTAGAACCACCAAAAATTAGGATCACACTAAGGAATCTTCTTTGCTTAGCACTTGGAGGGCTAGAGCCTAGAAGCACCAGTTAAAAAACCTGGGTTGGTAAGCCGCTTTCCTCGACATTAGGCATTGATTTTGGCTACGGGTGGCAAATGGGCGAGTTTGGGCCAAAATGGGTAAGTTGCAAGTGGGTTGGGTTTGGGTCATTGACCCATTTAAAACCCATTAATTATGAGTTCAATTACCCATACCCATACCCAACCCGACTCATTTATTTAAAATAAAACCCGACTTGCCCATTAACTCAATTACATACTATATACTAAAATTTAAAATGACTAAAATACCAATTTACACTAAAATGACCATATTACCCCTGTAAATCTAAATGACTAAAATACCCCTATATACTAAAATTACCAATACAGATAGGCATGCGGATAATAATTGGCTAATTACAAAGAAAGAAAGCTTCACTTCTCCCTTCAAAAACGTGTTGTCGTGAGCTTCATTTTTGGTCATTCTCATGATCTCATCTACATTCTTGCATGGTAGTTTATTTCACAAATTTTTAATTAAGACCTGATATTTAAAAATATATATAATTATCCGAAACAAGAATATTATTTTTGCTCGTTGATTTATTTAATGCGAAAAATTAATTATGTCGTCACACCAATTTTTATTCCGTAATCGTCTGTGTGCGTGCGTGTCCAGCGAGTAATTGTCCAGTCCGACTGTGTGCTTGTACTTGCTCCGAACCAAACCCATCCTCAAACTTTTCGGCAGAGAGAACACAATTCCCATTTTCCTCCTTAATTCACCCTCTTCTAGACAACACAACAATACCCATAGGATTATACTCCTCATGCAATAACCCATTCCATTTAAATATTCCCCTCCCATTTCTTTTCTTGTTTCCCAGTAACTACACCCACGAGAGAGAGAGAGAGAGAGAGAGAGAGAGGAAAATGGAGTTGCCGTTCAAGGAAGACATTCTAAAGGGGAAAGTAGCACTGTTGACAGGAGGTGGTTCAGGAATCAGGAGATTGGAGGGGTTTTTTTGATGGGTTATATTAGTGACTTATTGGGTCATTTAAGTAAACCCATTAAGACCAAATTAATAAATGGGTTGGACCCATTCTGACCCAACTAATAAATGGGTTGGGTTTATTTTTTGAAGAATGGGTTTGGGTTTCCTAATGGGTTTGGGTTCAATTTGCCACCCCTAATTCTGGCTGCTAATTTTGAAAGCGGACCTTTGTTTGATTCTGACAGGCAGCATAGGTGTCGAGCAGATCTGGGTACTTCGACAAGAGTAATAATGTCTGGAATCTCAGTCTTTGAATGGATCAGCTGGCAGTATTTCTAGTAGCCACTAGCCACGCTGGAACACAAGACTTGCAACACTGACTTACCTAGGACAAGGGCCTAAAATATGAAAAAAGCCAGGACTCCAAGAAGAAGTCAAGCCTAGGTCAAGAACAAGATTGGATCACAAACATGGGGTTGTCTACTCTAACAGATTGGATCACAAACTGGGGTAGTCTACTCTAACCCTTAAGCTATGGCCTTTGAGTTGGTCATTGAAATAGGGTTCTAAATTTGATGTACAACTACTACATATCGCAACATCATATACCCTAAGGGAATAGGCCGCCCCCAGAATCAACCCAAGTGCTACTAATGTGGCTCCTAACTCTTGACTCATAATTTCGCTTTCATAGAAATCACTTGGATCATCTTTTTTTAGTTCAATAGAATCCGAATAAAATTAGTTTGAGAATGGATCCTCAAGGTGCAATACTCGGGCTTTAGCCATTCTACTTACTAGAGTTGAGGTTTTAGCACAGTTTTCTTATTTTTGATCATGAAAAACTCACATCATAACTCATAAGGTTTCTATGATTCTATCTAACGTAACTCCTGTCATAACACAAATGAATACTGAGGGGAAAAAAGAGACAGAAGGAGCAATAGAAATTAAATATGAACTTATTCATACCGTTAACCATAGTGGAAGAAAACCCAAAACCGACGTAAGAGAGGCCAAAACAATGCTAGATAAAGCCAGGGCAACATTTTGTTTGACCTGCCAAAAGCAAGTCATGTAAGAAAACGAGCAAAATGGACATGAGCAGTGCAGATAACAACCTTCGCACCAGAAAAAACAAGCACAAGAAAACAAATGCAAGGTAGAGGAAAGTGAAGAGGGCATTTTGAGTACCAGGGAAGTCGTTTGACAAGATTTAGCAATACAAAATGGAAGACCAGAAATATTGTCCTGAAGCAACAACACATCTGCCACAGCTATAGCAGTTGCGCTAGCACGCTGGGCTAGCACAGCACCGACAGTTGCAGCAGCAAGTGCTGGTGCATCATTGATACCGTCACCCACCATAATAAGACCTCCCCCTGCAGTACAATGAAAACTATGTGAAGCTACCATTGTAAGTAGCTCAAGTCAAACATTTTCTTTCTATACTTTTACCCTAAATCAAGCTCTTCATCATTTGATATTGTCATTGACTAATATTCTAGTTTTCATAATGTAGACATGTGATGTAGTGTGGAAAACATTCTCCAATGTCAGGTATTTCCATGCCTGTTGTTGTTTAGAGAATGAGAAAGAAGTGTTTAGGGTGTTAACTAACCCTAACACAAGTAAGCTGTTATTTATATTACGTGGTGACTAGTTACATAACATAAGTAACCAATGTGGGACTTAGTCCAACTATTCTAACACTCCCCCTCAAGCTGGAGAATAAATATCACAAAATCCCAGCTTGTTACATAACAACTCTAAACGTGGTTTAAATAAAGGTTTAGTGAAGATATCTGCCAACTGAGCGCCTGTAGACACGAAAGGGGTAGCCAACACGCCACTATCTATCTTCTCCCGAACAATATGACAATCTACTTCGATATGTTTGGTTCTCTCATGAAATACCGGATTCGAAGCAATATGTATTGCTGCTTGATTATCACAATACATAGGGATAGGTAACTGTACGCCAAACCCCAATTCTTCGAGCAAAGCTTTCAACCATACAACCTCGCATGTAGTATGAGCCATGGCACGATACTCTGCTTCAGCACTGGACCGAGCAACCACAGTTTGTTTCTTGCTCTTCCAGGTAACCAGATTTCCACCAACAAAAGTACAGTACCCAGTTGTGGACCGTCTATCAGATGGTGATCCCGCCCAATCAGCATCAGTAAAGGCCTCAACACGCAAATGACCATTTGAACGATAAAAGAGGCCCCGTCCAGGATGAGCCTTGAGATATTTCACAATACGAAGCTATGAAGCACCGATACCTCTAAAAGTCGAAGTATCGCAGTGTCAGATACGGGGACACGGGGACACCGCGGGGATACCGCGAGATACGTACGGGACACGCCACGTGGCGTGTCCCATAATTTAATTTGAATTTTTGACGGGGACACCGCGGGGACACGGCTGGGACACCGAGGGGACACGGCTGGGGACACCGATGGGGACACGGCAGGGGCCAAACTGTAATTTTTTAAAAATTTTGGGGGCCAAACTGTAATTTTTGAAAAAATTGGGGGTCAAACTGTAATTTTTTAAAATAAAATTTGGGGCCAAATTATAAATTTTTTAAAATTTCTGGGTGCTAAACTATAATTATTTATTTATTTATATATATAAATAAATAAATAAATATACACGTGGCGTGTCCCCCGCCGTGTCCGTGTCCCCATTTTTTTAGAATTCCCGTGTCCCGGTGTCGGTTTCGTGTCCGTATCGGTGTCCGTGTCCGTGTCCGTGCATCATAGATACGAAGACAAGCTTCCCAATGTGGAAGACGAGGAGCTGACATGAACTGACTTACCATACTAACAGCAAATGAGATATCAGGCCGTGTATTGGTGAGATAATTCAGCTTGCCTACCAAGCGACGATAGCGGTCTGGATGAGGGAATATCTCCCCCTGATCAACACACAATTTGACATTTGGATCCATAGGGGTCTCTACCGGCTTTGCTCCCAATAAACCAGTTTCCTCTAGAATATCTAGTGCATACTTCCTTTGGGATAAACTGATCCCTTCCTTGGATCTTGCTACCTCAATACCCAAGAATTATCGGAGCTTACCCAAATCTTTGGTGTGAAACTAACGCTGTAAAAACTGTTTTAACTCATCAATACCTTTCTGATCATCCCCAGTAATAATGATATCATCCACATACACAATCAACACTACTTTCCCCCGTTCTGACTGAATAGAGAAGACCGAATGATCAGAATGGGAGCGATGCATACCAAACTGTAACACATCACTAAACCTGCCAAACCAAGCTCGAGGTGACTGCTTAAGACCATAGAGGGCTTTGCGAAGACGACACACCTGAGAACGCTCCCCCTGAGCAACAAAGGCATTCTTGACATCCAACTGAAACAAGGGCCAACCAAGATTGGCGGCCAAAGAGATAAGAATGCGGACGGAGTTAATCTTGGCTACCGGAGAGAAAGTCTCAGCATAATCAACCCCATACGTCTGGGTATAGCCTTTGGCCACAAGACGGGCCTTGTACCGTTCGACAGTACCATCCGGATTATACTTGACGGAAAAAACCCACCGACAGCCAACGGTAGACTTGCCTGGCGGAAGAGAAACCAACTCCCAAGTGCCATTGTCATGAAGAGCAGACATCTCAGCCTCCATAGCTGTCCGCCACGCAGAAACAGATAAAGCCTCCTGAACAGTGTTAGGAACAAAAATGGACGAAACAGAAGTAGTAAAAGCACGAAGAGACGGAGACAGATGATTATAAGAAACAAACTGAGCAATAGGATGAGTAGTGCAAGAGCGAATACCTTTGCGAAGAGCAATAGGAAGACCAGGTGATGGGGGAGGTGGTGGTGGTGGTGGTGAAGCGGGATCTTGGGACGGAGGAGGCACGGTGGCAGGCACTGGTGGGGCTGTTAATCGTTTCCGTTGACGAACATATACCTGCAAGGGTGGCACAGGAATAGGAGGAACATCGACAGGAATAACATACTCAGACTCAGGAAGGACATATTCAGACTCAGGAGTCCCCGAAAAGAAAGGCAATGACTCATTAAAAGTGACATCAGCACACACAAAGTGACGACGAAGAGAGGGTGAGTAACACTTATACCCTTTCTGAGTACGTGAATAACCAAGAAAGACACACCGGATCGAGCGAGGGTCAAGTTTGTCCCGGTCAGGATCTAGTGCATGAACATAACATGTGCACCCGAATACCCGAGGGGGTAATGAGTGGAGAGGACGACCAGGAAATAAAACCTTGTGAGGTATCTGACCACCAAGAACAGTGGATGACATACGGTTAATCAAGTAACAAGCTGTAAGAATAGCCTCACTCCAGTAAGACTTAGGGACCTGCATTTGGATTAACAGGGCACGCATAACTTCAGATAAATGGCGGATCTTACGTTCAGCAACCCCATTCTGTTGTGGAGTTCGAGCGCAAGAAGACTGGTGAATTATCCCATGATCATCAAAAAATCGAGAAAGAGCATTATGAAAATATTCACGTGCATTATCAGAACGAAAAATACGAATGCAAGTATCAAACTGAGTTTTTATTTCTGCATAAAATGACTTAAAGACAGAAGACAACTCGGATCTCGTTTTCATAAGATAAAGATATGTAACACGAGAAAAATCATCGACAAAAATAACATAATACTGAAAACCAGCTAAAATGGGAACATGAATAGGACCCCAAATATCTGAATGTACTAACTGAAAAGGACGGGACACACGACGCTCAACCCTAGGATAAAAAGACACTCGATGGTGTTTACTAAACTCACAGACTTCACATTGCAAGTCCTTAACATGACTACATGATGGCACCAAACGCTTCAGATTCTGAAGTGAGGGATGACCCAAACGACAATGTTGTTGATAGGGAGAAACGGATGACTGAAGAGCAACAGATGCAGGACAGATGTCATTGGTAAAGTAATATAGGCCACCACGTTCAGTACCCCCACCAATCTTCCTCCCCGTCTTTAGATCCTGAAACACACAACCATGAGAAGAAAAAGTGATGGAGTAGTTTAAAGATTTCGTAAGTTTACTAACAGACATAAGATTAAATGGAAAACGAGGAATATGAAAGACAGGGTCCAAAGTAAGAGATGGAGTAACAGAAACGAGACCCAAACCAGTAATTGCAAAAGTAGAACCATCAGCTAAGGTGACATGAGATGGTGAACCAACAGATCGACGACTGGAAAAGATAGTAGATGTACCAGTCATATGATCTGAAGCACCAGAATCGATAACCCAAGGAGTGGAAGAATGAGAAGAGGCAACACAAGCAACGGAGGGACCTGTTTGAGCAAGAGTAGCAGTAGAGGATGAAGTCTGAGTTGACACAAGGCGCTGATACTCTTCTGCAGAAATAGTCACCACAGAGTCGGCAGGGTAAGGAAATGGTTCAGCATCCTCAAAAATAGCAGCCTGATGAGCCTGAGGAAACCCATGAAGATCATAGCACGTTTCCACGGTGTGATTGGTCCCCCCACAATGAGTACATGATCGGGAATCACGGCCACGACCACGATTACCTCCCCCTAACATGCGACCACCAAAGCCACGACCAAAACCACCAATACCAGAACCACGATTACCGAGACTAGAATCACGCCCACTAAAACCACGGCCAGAACCACGTCCACTAAATCCATAGTCACGGCTACGACTGTTAAAACCAGACTCACGGCCGCGACCACGACCACGGCTAAATGAAGAGCCAGAACCACCAGACACAGCGGAAGCTAATGCTGAACGATCAGGAGGCGGTACACGCACAGATACAGAAGACTGACGAAGTCGACTAAAAACCTCGCTGAGAGAAGGTAAATCTCGAGACCCCAAAAGCTGATTACAAACAGGACCATAAGTAGTTGATGACACACCAGATATAAACCGAGTCACCTGCATACGCTCACGCTGGCGCTTCATAACCTGAACATCAGCAGAAATAGGCTCACAGATATTGAGCTCCTCACAGATACCGCGGAACTTGGAATAATAAGACTCCAAGGATAAATCACCCTGTGCGATAGAAAAGAAGGACTGATGGAGATCATATGCGCGACGGAGATTGTTAACACCAGAATACATCTCCTGAGCCTGTGTCCATACTTGTTTGGCTGTAGGTAAGAAGACCAATGTGCTAGAAATATGGTCTTCCATACTATTCCATAACTCAGATCGAATCCGGGCATCCTCAGACACCCATGCCCCATATGTGGCAGCAGTGGTTGCGGGAGGGTCATCAGTCAAAATATGATATAGTGTCTCACCCAAATAATAAACTTCAACTGCCTTGGCCCAAACAACATAATTTTTGCCATTCAAAAGTGCAGAGGTAATAGATAACCTCTCCCGAAATCGAGAAGAACGAGCCACACCATTAGTAGAACTAGAAACAGAATCAGACTTTTGCTCAGACATTTTACCAAACAATAAAGAGGTAACAACCAATAAGAATCAACAAAAAATAACTAATTAAGAACCCGTACTCAACCAACAGCATCAGCAACCAAGTACCAAACACGACAGATCCGTAACATCACCAACATATACCAAGTGATTACTACAACGGGTCCAAAACAACAACCCATAAACCAAAGGCTTACCGAAGTTAGAAAACCATTACGAGAGTTGAAAATCAGCGATGAACAGTGTCGATGAATAGTAACAGCAGTGAACAGTACCCGTAATGAACAGTAACCGTCATGAACAGTGAACAGTACCCCGTGATGAACAGTACCCCGCGATGAACAGTAACCCCGATGAACAGTGCCTCGCGATGAACAGTAACCCGCGATGAACAGTACCCCGCGATGAACAGAACCCCTCGATGAACAGTACCCGCGATGAACAGTAACCCCACGATGAACAGTACGCGGAGGATGGTGATTGGTGAGTGAGGGAAAGGATTAGGGTTAAGGCAGAGGCTATGAGATTTTTTTTTTTTTTTTTTTTTTTGGGCAGAGGCTAAGATTTGGATTATGGTTTTGGGGATTATGTACAGAGGCTAGGGTTTAGGCTAGGGTTGTGGTGGATTAAGGTTAAAATCCTGCTTTGATACCATGTTGTTTAGAGAATGAGAAAGAAGTGTTTAGGGTGTTAACTAACCCTAACACAAGTAAGCTGTTATTTATATTACGTGGTGACTAGTTACATAACATAAGTAACCAATGTGGGACTTAGTCCACCAATGATGTATTATTCTATCCCACTTGTCCAAAAGAGTGATTCTCGAGTACTTTATATCGACAAAACACTTGCTGAAAATAGAATGTACAAACTACACATCAAAGGATAACTGATTTGACAAACTGTGATAGTTGGATTAGTTATAGCACCAAACATTGTGTTTTTCAATATAAAGTCAACAAATTCAAGCACACCCCAAAAGAAGAAAAAACACAAAGACTAAAGAGTGAGCTGAACACTTAGTTGGCCTGGAAATCTGAAATCTCACCTGTATCTTTTGAGACACTAGTTACATGACTGAGCTTATCCTCAGGCTTCAAGTTGCAATAAACCTCATTAATACCAATGGCATTTGCAACTCTCCACGCGCTGGACTTATGGTCGCCAGTTAACATGATTACGTGGAGCTTTGCTTGATCTTGTAATGCCAGAATGACATCCATAGCCCCAGGTCGAAGCTTATCCTCTAAATGAAACAGTGTTACCTGAAAGCACAGGCCATAACTGAAGTCAGAATATAGGTCGCATTATCACAGTGGATTCGAAATTGAGCTAAGATAAAATCTTTTGGATCTTAAAAAGAGGGACCAGACTAATCATTTGATATTGATTGCTATCCATCATCCACCGTACCAATTTCTATGGCAAGCCAACTGGGGGACATGAGGAACTCAATGATCAGAAGTATTTTACTTCATTGTCTTTTCACTTTTTTTTTTTCCCCCTGAAAACCAAGATCTCTGAAGAAGTCGAAGGACACTTGGCCCTGATTCCCTGGATTCTCCACCCTTTATTTCTCCACTAAGTGATGCTATTTCCATCAGTAACACAGATGGACCATGCTGAGTATGTATCATATTGAATTATTAGCCACTGTTCACAGATAGTAATGGCATCAATGTTCACAGAACGTAATGAACCTTATCAATTCCCTACTATATTATCTAACCTAAACAGATTAAGACGACAAAAATTACCATGTTACTAGGAATTTTTTTGTAAATGATTCTGCCACGGAGGATTTCAAAGAATTCACGGAAAGGGGGATAATTGAAAAGTCATTTCTGAAAGAGGAAATATCTAACAGACTCATTTTAACATGCTCATTTACATTTCAGAAGGTTCTTCATCTGTTAATTATTACAAGCACGTCAAAGAAGAGGCACATAATGGAAAAATGAGGATGCCCCCTGAAAGTAGGAGCACTATAATCCTCGTCATTTAATTCGAACCAGGGCTGCAGATAAAAAGGTTTGCATATACGACAGCGAGGGAAGTGAAAAAGATGCATAAATCTCCCATTGTCAGAATAAAAACATGTAATCTACCTCTAAAAACCCTTTTTTATCTTTTGTAAAAGGGAAAGGAAAACTACGACACCTGGAACTGATATTAAAACCACCTTGAAACACAAAAAGAACACCCAAGTCACAGCATCCACGACCATCATTATTCTATCACAAATAAGAACATCACCTTTTTATTGTTAACGGCCAGAGCAGCATGAACAAAATCACTTCCATGAGAAGATGAGCTCACTGCTTCCATAATCTTTTTTGATTCATCTTCAGAGTTAAAAAGTGAAGTGATGAACTCTACAGAACCAAGTGAAGCTTTCAACGGTTCACCCCCTCCAAGTCCTGGCTATAACAAAATAAAAATGAACTTCGAATTATTTTTTCCGTAATGGCGAGACACCACGATGAAAATGTTAAGCAAGAAATAACTTCATGTGCAATCTAGTTAAAGAAGCTTTGAAACAAGTACAACTAGCAAATGTCATTATATGATCAGCAGTAGTGGTGTGATCCCAAAAGCGTGTTGGATTACGAGTCAAGACCTAAACAAATTTGATCAAGAATATAAAATAATAATGCCGTTCTCATGAACCCATCGCATGGGGCTCACCAATTGCAACAATTCTGAGTAACAGATACATATTAGAGGCGGAATAAAAACGAAGAAGAGATATACTCATTAGAGTCGATCAATGTATGATCCACCACTTTGTGACACTCGTCCACTTAATTGAGGAGGAGGATGGATAAGCGAACAAAAATCAATGCACATGCCATAAATCAGTAGACATTTGTATAGTGCTGGAGAAGAGACTACCTCAATGCTAGATAATGTTGCAAAAAGACCTCTACCAGGTAAATTCTCAAAACTTTCGACAGAAAAAGAAGGAAGGTCTTTCCCTACACTGTGATCCACAACAGCTCTGCAACAGACGAACGAAACAAGTGATAAATACTCTCATAAAGAAAACTACAGACTGAAAAATAGAGTCTTATGTCCAACCATGCAATAATGAATATAACAGCACATCATAAGTTCTAACTGAAGCTGATTTATAGAGGGTAAAGGGCCTAAAGGCTCTCAGAACAAGAAGAAATACTTCTCTAGCTCTCGTCTCCACCCTGCGTCTTTCTCCACATAGGAGAAAAATACATTAGAGGAAGGGATAACTGAACATGCATAAAACGCATCAAAGATGGACTTTAAAGAGTCATTTTTGAGAAGTGATTTCATAATTGAAAAAGGCATAAGGGTAATACCACCCCCATAGAAACAGAGGCTTCCAACAAAAAAGGCCCGATACACATCCGTTGTGCATTAAAGCTCCGTAAATCTAGGTGTTCGTCAAAATTCAACAATATAAAAACTATCCAAAGAATTTTTCTATAACCGTGGCTTGTTCATGAAATGTCTTATATTCCTCTCCCACCAAATGGACCACGTCAATCTATTTTCCGATACTGGAAGTGAGAGAATAGGGAGGACCACGCTCAAATACAATCCATTCATGAACCATAGATCAATAAACTGTTCATAATAATTGTAATGTTAATGCTTTCACTTTACAAGGTAATATAGTACGTAGGTGCGTGTCCTAATTATTTCAGAGTTTGAGACCATTTTTCTGGGTAGTTCAGTATTAGTTAATTAAGCCAGAAACTCCGGCTTGGAAATGCCTGTAATTCTACTTTGCAAATTAGAAATTTTAGATACATGAATTAGAAATTTATCCTCATAGCTTACCAGTTTAAATAATTAAAAAATTAGTCTTAGGTCCATTATGTGAACTTCATAAATCCACAAGTCCACCTCTTAATTTTGTAAGGTCTCAAGTCCATTTTAGGGGTACTCTAGGATTTAGGCACTTTCATAAGATTTTAGGATGCGATTTTTTATTGTAGGATAGAGTACCCTAGGGTTTAGGCACTTTTATAGGATTTTAGGGTGCTTTTTCCTATTATAGGGTTTTAATGGTTTAGACACTTTCATAGGGTTTAGGGTTTTAGGCACTTTCATAGGGTACCCTAGGGTTTAGGTTCTGTGGACTTGTGGCTTTACAAAACTATTAGGTGGACTTCTAGGCTTATGAAATGTCTATAGTGGACCTATCACTAAATCTCCCTTGAATAATTTTGATACATAGTATCAGCAGGAAAAAAGTAGCACCAACAGTCCTTAGAACAGAGAAAATGCTTTATTCTATGTTTGGTTTGGTTTGGTTTTTGAAATTTTTTTTGAAAAATAGTAGGGATTAATAAGTGGAGAGAGATAGAGAGAGAAATGTTGGAAGTAGAGAGAATCTAGGAGGTATTTTTTGAAAAATTCTTTTTGAATTGTAAAGAGAACAAAGCATTAGTAAGTTAACATTTTTCTTCCACCAAAATTACCTTCCAATGGGGTGAGTGGTACCCTTCTCCATGGCTGCTGCCACTGCAAGAGCTTCTTTTTCACAACTTGGAATGCAACAAGCAGCAAATTTTCTTCTGTCATTCTCCATGTGTCCATGGATAGGTTCAATAGCTTTGCACATAAATTCCCCAGTCGTCAATGTGCCAGTTTTATCAAATGCAATTGTGTGGCAAGAAGCTAGTGCATCTAGAACATGCCCACCTTTAAGCAAGATTCCCTACGAACACAATCAGTTTGTTAAAAGTTGTGAAACAAAAATGGAAGAACTGTGTTGGAACGAGGGTCATATGAAGAAAATATCTAATCTTTCCAAGATCCAAGTTTAATTCCATCAATACAGAAACTATTACAGGGGCAAATTATATACCAAGTTTACTATCAACACAAAAATAGACTTATTGTACCAGCTGAAACTAAGGAGGAATCCCAAGAAAATAAAGAAATGGTACTGTTTTGTTCCAAACTGGGGTCCTGTGAATGGTGTCACATATGGGATTCAAAATAAATTGGCACCAAAATCATTAGAAAATTTGAAATTATAGCGAAAAATTAGATTAAATCAAGTTGAAATAGAGGAGTAATTCCAGAGTTTATTCAATTCAAAACAATCTCCAAACTCACACACACAAAAGAAAACACGCGCACACACATACAACGCATCAAACCATAAAACTGACTTTCCGGCACCCATAATCCTGTGAAGTTTTCGGAAGAGTAACAACAACTACGAATATCCATTAGGACTTATATTTAATTGAGTTTGAACAGTTATCTATTTGCACTTCGACATTTGACTGTTATCTTAAGTCCAACGGTTTGTGCGATACAAAAATAAAAAAAGAAGCTAAAAAACGTCGCCATTATTGGTAGATGACCAAAATAGATAACCAAAAGCAGAAAACAGAAGCAATCTTTTAAAAAAAAAAAAAAAAACCCCAACAATATTCGTTGAGAGAGAGAGAGAGAGAGAGAGCACACTTTTACAAATCCGAAGAGTATGCTTTATTGCTTAATAATGATTAACACCCCTGGTTATACCTTTCTTGCACAGGCGCTAATTGCAGTAGCATATGCCAGAGGAGCTACAGCTAACGCACACGGTGATGCTGCCACCATGAGTCCCAAAGCTCTATAAACTGATCCTCTGCAAACTATATGATAGAATCATTACTAAAAGAGTACAAATGCTCATTGCGCATTGCGGACAACAGAAGACTACATGTCCCAGGACTGTTTACTTTTCCCCTGAACGAGAACTACAACATAGATCCATTCAAGATGGTCCCCAAGTGTGGAATTGGAGACAATTCGGGAAAGTCACTATACGTGAAAAGATGTGAAAATGTACCCATCAATAGATAACGGCCAGGGGGTTAAAAAAGCTTAAGGTGCCAAGGTCCCCTGGCACATGCCTCATCAGAGCTAGGCAAACACAAGAAAATTTCAAACACAGGCAATTGTAGAAACAAAGGCAAATTTTAACATAAGAATTATTTCTAGAACTCCAAATACAAAGAAAAAACACAATATTCCAAATGCCCAAATAAACAAACAGAAACAAAAATGTAAAATCCACCAAAAAGTAGTTCCTCAAATGCCTAAATAAACACCTAATGCCGAGGTGTGCCCCTTTTGTGCCTCAGCCTCACATCATACATGTCCCGTTGCCACAAGGTGTTTGAGGCCCCAAGGCTGCGCCTCAGAGGGATTTTTGGAACACAGGATACACTGATAATACCCATAGATATTGAGTAATGGCCTTGCGATGGTAAAAATTGAATCTCACTACGTTTCCCTGTTGATACTGCAAGTAATTTGATGGTGAAGAAAATCCATTTTTCCCCTCTTAAAGGTGGAAGTAATTTGATGGTGAAGAAAATCCATTTTTCCCCTCTTAAAGGGGTATGACCAGGTGTACACGAGGTAATACAGGAGACATATTGTGGGGGGTAGGATTGGGAAGAGTACCTGAGGTCGCCCTCCGGGTATATGGCAGTTGCTACAATGGTGCTCGAGACCACCGGAGGTGGAGGAGGAGAGAGCTCGGGGCGGACTTAGAGAGAGAGAGGGATGGCAGTGGAGAGTCGATGTTAACCGGAGAGTTGATGGTAGATAGGATCTCTTAAATGCTTGTCTTTTATATGAGCCTTGGAGGTGGGGAGAGCCAGGTGTAAGGCTCCTCCCCCTTGGTGGACAGAGTGGAGGTTGACCCCCTTTCCTCTTTTAGTCCCAAGTCAGGTATCAGAGCCTGCAACCAAGGAACCGGCAGAGGCTATTTTGGTGATACATGGATATCCGTATCATCTGCCGAGTCAGGCGAGGTATGATACGGGCTCTGAGGCGCCAGGCGGTAGGCATGATACTTCTTCCGAGATGTCAGGTGGCGGTCAATGTCCCCTCTCTCTCTAGGACCGGTAAAGTTAGAGATGTCAGGTGGCGGTAGGCATGATACTCCTTGACAAACCCCTTGCTCTAGCCTCCAAGCCACATTCCTTCTTAGGTCCCGAGCGAGGTACCTAGGCCCTTTTCCCGGCCTAGGATGGTGTACAGAGTCCCCTTTGAGTATTCGTGGAGTCTTCGAAATGTTAAGTAGCAGGTGAGGTTCCCGAAGGTGACCTCATTCCTCCGCGGGTGGAGAGTTCTTGGAGAGGGCCTTGCTTCGGCGGAGGCAAGGCTCGTGGAGGAGGCCTTGCTCTTCCCGGAGGTGAACATTGTGGAGGAGGCCCATTCCTCTTAATGGTGGATATCGTGGAGGAGGCATGCTCCTCCCAGAGGTGAATCTTGTGGAGGAGGCATGCTCCTCCTCCCGGAGGTGAACTTTGTGGAGGAGGCATGCTCCTCCCGGAGGTGAACTTTGTGGAGGAGGCATGCCCCTCCCGGAGGTGAATCTTGTGGAGGAGGCATCCCCCTCCTGGAGGTGAACCTTGTGGAGGAGGCATGCTCCTCCTGGAGGTGCACTTGTGGAGGAGGGCATGCTCCTCCTAGAGGTGGACTTTGTGGAGGAGGCCTTGCTCCTCCAGGAGATGAGCTTGTGGAGGAGGGCATGCTCCTCCTGGAGGTGAGCTTGTGGAGAGGTGAGCTTGTGGAGGAGGCCTTGCTCCTCCTGGAGGTGAGCTTGTGGAGGAGGGCATGCTCCTCCCGGAGGTGAGCTTGTGGAGGAGGCCTTGCTCCTCCAGGAGATGAACCTTGTGGAGGAGGCATGCTCCTCCTGGAAGTGAGCTTGTGGAGGAGGGCATGCTCCTCCTGGAGGTGAGCTTGTGGAGGAGGCCTTGCTCCTCCAGGAGACGGTCACCAGCCAAGTTCTTGGCAAAGGTGCATCCGGTTGCCAGATATATTGTATACCCACATTAATGTCCCCTTGCGCGCATATACTCATGTCGCAAGGTGAGTGTGTGCGGGCATAATTGAATCCCGGAGGGAACCTCGTTCCTCATAGGATGACTTGCCGGAAGATTTATTATTATTATTATTATTTTTATTTTTATTTTTATTTTTATTTTTATTTTTGGGGGATGCTCGTTTGGATGTGATGTGTATCGTATACCGATATTAATGTCCCCTTGCACGCATGCATTCATGTTGCGAGGTGAGTGTGTGCGGGCAATAATGTCCCCTTGTACTGCATTTCCACTGGGTCTTCGCGGCGTCTTTTTATGGAAGGATTCATATCTGATCATAGAGTTAGGAGTATGTGTTAGATTATGGGTTTATTTGCAATTAGTTTATTAGTCATTCTATTGTGTAACTAGTTCATTCTCTAGGACCATAGTGTAATTAGTCTAGTGTGTTGTATAACTATCTCACGTTGTAATCAGTTTATTCTATGAGAAAAGAACCCTAATCTTTGGGTTCCCAGTCCACGTCTCTACGTTTCTCTCTTTCTTTACAACTTCACATGGTATCAAAGCTTCGATCCATCATTGATCGTGTATTGTAGAAGACATGAAGACGTGGGTACCTGTTCGATCAAAGAAGACCATCGTTTTACATGATCTGTTGCTGTCGTTGACCACATCTAAACTGCTGCCTGCAGTCGCTGACCATCGACGACACTTGCGTTGGTTTCCCGCTGTCTGATGACTCTCCTTGTCTCTCATTTGTTCCTGGGTACTGGTCTTCCTGACGTCAACGAGGATCACCAGGCTCCGATGAGCCTTTGACTAGTCATTCTGATGACGTCGACCTCTGACCAAGTTTCGCATTTGTGTCTGTTGCCTCTCGTGCCATTGTTTGACGTTCAATAGGCCTGGATCTTGTTTGACGCCCACTGCTCCGACCACGTACAGGTCTGATTCTCGCCGGCGATCCTTCTCCGACCTCCTACGACCACGTTCCAGCCTCTTCTGGCACTGGGTAATCTCGTGCAGCACTGGGTACCCTCTTAAAGGTTTTTTTTTTGTCTCGGGAATCACTGGGTTAGGGCTGGTTGACCTTGGTTTATACTCGCCACTTCGTTCCGGACTTAACCCAGTGCCCAGTGTTTTTTTGGAGTTCCAAGGTATCTCGAACTCAGGTTTCAGCACTGTTCACGAGATCGAAACTCTGTGTGTGAACATATAAGGTATTTCGGCACCCAATCTTTAGTTTCTACACTGTTTTGTATTCGAACCTACTGGGTTGGCAAGTTTGAGATCTATTTTGTGGCTTCCAGTATTGTTTAACTTTGTTTTTCAGCAGTCACAAATAGTGTAAGAGCTTCCATCTGCTGTTGGGTGCTCGATTATCTGTTTTTTGGCTTGACTTTGACTGGGTATTGTTTATTTGGAATTGCTATTCTTCTGTTGAAATGTCGGAGGATAAACAAAAGGCTTCCGCTGGACACTTTTCTCTTGGGGAGATACAAGCTCTCAGGTGCCTAATAGCTCGGGCTGATTCTCCATCTACTATAGCTTCTGCTTCCACCCATTTCGCTCACACCGGTATCCCAGCTAGTGCACTTGCCGCCTCTTCTACTATTCCTTGGATTATAGATTCGGGTGCTTCAGACCATATGACAGGTTGTTCTTCTGTGTTTGATTCTTACTCTACTTGTTCTAGTAAGGATAAGGTCAGAATAGCAGATGGGACTTTTTCTGCTATTTCAGGAAAAGGTTCCGTTCAATTATCTCCCACTATTTCCCTCTCCTCAGTTCTACATATTCCAAACTTTGCTACTAACCTTCTGTCCGTTAGTAGTTTTACTCGTTCCGCAAATTGTTCTGTGACATTTTTTCCTACTCATTGTGTTTTTCAGGAACTGGATACGGGGAAGGTAATTGGCAGTGGTAAAGCACATGGTGGCTTCTATTTTTTAGAGTCTACAGCTCCTCCCTCTCATTCATCCATGTTATGTGGTCTGGCTCAGCAAACAAATACGAGTTCTTGCCTTTCTATGTTACATCAGTGGCACCGTAGAATGGGTCATCCCTCTTTTGGGATTTTAGAGAAACTTTTTCCTCATTTAATTAAGCATTGTTCTCAAAGTCAGTTTTTTTGTGAAGCCTGTAAGCTTGGGAAACATAAACGTTCTTTTTATGCACCTATTAATAAACGGAGCGCTTCCCCTTTTATGGTTATTCATTCTGATGTTTGGGGTCCTTCCCCTGTTACCTCTCTTAAGGGTTATCGGTGGTTTGTCACTTTTATTGACTGTTATTCTCGTGTTACTTGGGTGTATTTACTTAAGTCAAAAAGTGAAGTCTTTTCTTGTTTTAAATCTTTTCATGCAATGGTGCGTAGCCAATTCGATGTGAATATCAAAATTCTTCGTAGTGACAATGGTACTAAGTATATCGATAGGAATTTTCGAGCTTTTTTGGATGACAATGGCATTCTTTTTCAGACAACTTGTGTTGACACTCCACAACAAAATGGAGTTGCTGAGGTTGCTCGCTCTCTTTTATTTACCATGAATGTTCCCAAATATTTATGGGGAGAAGCGATTTTGACTGCAACCTACCTTATCAATCGTATGCCATCCAGTGTTCTCTCTTTCAAAACTCCGATTGTCTCCCTGATAATTTTCGCGTCATAACTCTTCCTCCGAGAGTCTTTGGTTGTGTGTGTTTTGTTCATGCTCCTCATCCTTATGGTGGGAAGTTAGGTCCTAAAGCCCATAAATGTGTTTTCATTGGGTACTCTCCTACCCAGAAGGGTTATAAGTGTTATGACCCTCATTCTAGGAAATTTTTTGTCTCTATGGATGTCACATTTTGGGAAACAAAGTCTTTATTCTCCATCCACTCCATCTCTTCAGGGGGAGCATAGGCAAGAAGAGATGAGGGAGGAAGAGATGTTTACTTTTTATAATCATGGTGAGGGAGAGAAGGAAAACACTAGAGAGGAACCAGTATCTGCCGAAAGAGCAACACATGACATTGGTGATGACATTGAGGAACTACCACACAACGGCTGCAAGGGTCTAACTTGAAGGTCTACACTAGAACTAGACGGAAAAATGGAAGGTTCCCTTGTGTAATGCCACCTTGTCAATCACAATCGCCTACTCCAGTTCTGGACCCCTCAGCTGACTCATTTGGTAATGAATATTCTCCCATTGAATCTCATGTTATTGATTCTGATAATCTTCCTATTGCTCTTCGAAAAGGTGTTAGGACATGTACTCAACATCCCATCTCTCAGTTTGTCTCTTATGATCGTTTATCTCCTTCGTATCATGCTTTTGTTTCGTCTCTTTCTTCTATATCTATTCCACAGAATTGGCAGAATGCACTCATGATACCTAAGTGGAAAGGAGCAATGGTAGAGGAGATGACAGCTTTGAAAAAGAATGGTACTTGGGAGCTGGTGTCACTTCCAGGAGGGAAGAGATCAGTGGGATGCAAGTGGGTTTTCACTGTTAAGCAAAATGCTGATGGTACAGTTGAGAGATACAAGGCAAGACTTGTAGCCAAGGGTTTTATCCAAACCTATGGCATTGACTACGAGGAGACATTTGCTCCAGTAGCGAAGATGAACACTGTGCGGGCTCTGATTTCATGTGCTGCCAATTTGAATTGGTCTCTTCACCAGTTTGATGTGAAAAATGCATTCCTGCATGGTGAGTTAGAGGAGGAGGTGTATATGGATATACCACCCGGTTTTTCTTCCTCAAAGACTGAGGGAAAGGTGTGTAGGTTGAAGAAAGCTCTTTATGGGTTGAAACAATCACCTCGAGCATGGTTTGACAGATTTTCAAAGGCTATATTGAGGTTTGGTTACAAACAGAGCCATGCAGATCATACTATGTTCATCAAAGGAGGTGCTGGTAAGATTGTTGTCCTTATTGTTTATGTTGATGATATGATAATGACAGGCAATGATGTGGATGTAATTTTCAATCTTAAGTCCAGTCTGGCTCAAGAATTTGAGATTAAGGATTTGGGACCACTAAGATATTTTCTTGGAATGGAAGTGGCAAGGTCTGATAGAGGTATTTTTATCTCCCAACGGAAGTATATACTTGATCTTTTGGAAGAAACAGGTATGTTGGGCTGTAGACCTGCAGATTCTCCTATTGAGGCAAATCATCATCTTAGTGGAGATGTGGGGGAGCGCACTGATAATGAGAGATATCAGCGACTTGTGGGTCGACTGATATACTTAGCGCACACTCGACCGGATGTTACTTATCCAGTAGGTGTTGTTAGTCAATTTATGCATGATCCTCATACTTCACATCTGGATGCAGTTTACCGTATCTTGAGGTATCTCAAGTCCACTCCAAGGAGAGGAGTTATGTTTTTTAATCATGGTCACCTGCGGTTGGAGGTATTTACTGATGCTGACTGGGCTGGTTCCATGGATGATAGACGCTCTACTTCTGGCTACTGTACTTTCCTTGGGGGGAATTTGATTACTTGGCGAAGTAAAAAACAATTAGTGGTTGCCAGGTCTAGTGCAGAAGCTGAGTATAGAGCTATGGCACATGGAGTTTGTGAGCTCTTATGGCTCCAAACAGTGCTAAGTGATTTGGGAATTTCTGATAATGGTCCTATGAAACTCTATTGTGACAACAAAGCTGCTATAAACATTGCTCATAATCCTGTTCAACATGACAGAACGAAGCATATAGAGATTGACAGGCACTTCATCAAGGAGAAGCTGAGCGAGGGTTTAATATGTATGCCTTTTGTGAGATCCAAAGATCAATTAGCTGATATATTCACGGAAGGACTTGGTCGCAAGAGTTTCCACCCTATTGTGTTCAAGTTGGGCTTAATGGATATTTTCGCGCCAAATTGAGGGGGAGTGTTAGATTATGGGTTTATTTGCAATTAGTTTATTAGTCATTCTATTGTGTAACTAGTTCATTCTCTAGGACCATAGTGTAATTAGTCTAGTGTGTTGTATAACTATCTCAAGTTGTAATCAGTTTATTCTATGAGAAAAGAACCCTAATCTTTGGGTTCCCAGTCCACGTCTCTACGTTTCTCTCTTTCTTTACAACTTCACAGTATGAAAGGACATCTTTGAGATTTCGGAAACGGAGACCGGGGGAGGTGCAGAGGTGCCTTCTACTTCCGTGGAGGTGATAAGTACCTTAGATCAACATGCGGCGGCACACGGAGGTATGGACGATATCTGGGGGGATGAGGGGGTGTCTTCCGGTAGAGTGCCTCAACCCAATGTTGTGGAAGAGGTGAGAAAAACACCGCGAATGGAGGTCTCAGAAATGGCGGCCGAAGGAGGTTTGGGTGTGCCGTTGGATTCTTTGGAGGCGATAGGTACTTTCGACCAAAATATGGCGGTGCACGGGGTTATGAACGACATTTGGGGGGATGAGGGGGGGTCTTCCAAGGGAGTAGCTCATCCATGGAAGGGAAAATCACTCCACCATATGCGTTCGTCGGGTGTGGTGCCGAGTGAGGAGGAAGAAGGGAGTGAGGATAATAACCATGATGATGACCAAGAGGATGAGGAGGGTGAGGAGGAAGAGGAGGACCAGGAGGGCCAAGCGGGTTTAACCCTATGGTGGGAGGTGATGGTGGCGAGTCACTTGTGCAAAATTCATCGAGCTTACAGGATGAGACAACTGTGGGAGGGTTGCGCAGTAGTCGTCGTTGGTGGAAAGAGGGTGACTTTATGACAGCTCGCTACCCCGATGGGAGTGTTATCGTGACATTGGAGACGAAGGAGAAAGTGACGTTGCAGCCTAGTGTGTTGTTTGCCGAGGCTCGAGAGGAGCATCGACCTTTGCTGTCTGACATCTTTTTTCAGTGGCCAGTACCTTTGTTCGGCTTGTCAATATGAGTACCTTTTCTCGGAGGTTGACACTAATTTCCTTGGTATCGTTTGTGGAATTACTGGAGGACGTCAGTTTGCCAAAAGCTACGCCTGAGGAGTTCATATCTGTTTACAATGGTTTGGCTGCGTTGGGAAGTTATCAATTGGAGGTTGATTGGCTCCGTAAGAGGATAGATCAAATGGCTTTTCTTCTTGAGCTCCCGGCTTGGCGGGATCGGTTGGAAAAAGTAAGTAAAGAGTTGGAGGAGGTTGAAGCAACGGCGGCGCGGTTGAGGAAGAGGAAGAAAAAACTTGAAGGTGAAGTAGCCGAGCGTGAGAGTGCCCTCTCAGGAGACTTCAACATGTCTGTCACGCCGGTCAAGGGTTGCGGCAGTGAAGAAGGACTGGGCGCCGGGCAGTTCACTTTTGTTTTGTTGATGCTCATTTCCTTTGTAATGTCTTGAACTATCATGTTTTATGAGCTTTATCAGTGGCAGTAATGATCTTTATGTAGTGAACTTTTTGGTAGCAAAAGAAAGGTTTGGAGGGGGAATCCTTTGGTGGTTTGCCTCTTTTTTGTGCTTCATCTGCCTGTTCTGTAATAGACTTTTGGTAATGAATGAATGGAGTAGCCTTCTCTTGCAATCGCTCGTTTGTATTTACCGTTTTGCCTTTGGTTGTCGTTTCGCCCAATTGCGTAAGAGATTTTTTTTTTTTTCCTCTTTCGGCGGAGTTACGTGACTGTTTGGGTGTATGAGAAGGCATCGCTTTTAGGCGGGGAGCGTATCTTCTAGGTTTCCTTAGGAGGGAGGTGTGTTTTTTCCTTTGTGGGGTGACTTCACCTTCAAATTTCTTTGGGAGGGAGTCGTGTCTTCCCCATTGGGATGCACTTTCCAGACTTTGCTAAGGAAGGAGGCGTGTCTTCCCGATATCATCGCTAAGGAGGGCGATATCTTTATTGGCGATTAAGAATAAGGCGACGCTCGATATCATTGCGATTTCAATGGCGATTCGGGGATGGAGATGATGCTGTGGTGCGTCGACTGTCAACCAATACTAAGCACGCGGGTTGGCCAAGCCCAGGATGAAGGATGGGATGGCCTTAGCGTGGTGGCTGAGAATATTGGTAGACAATATCTCAATGGGCGATCAAGTGAGGCGATATTTGGCGTCATGTTGTCCATGGCGATTTATGTATGGAGTCGGCGTTATATTTTCCATGGCGATTTATGTATGGAGTCCGGCGGTGCTTTGGCAATCAACCCGTGCTGGGCAGGTTGGCCAAGCGCCGGAAGGGTGGACCAACAAGCCCCCGATTAGGCTAGACTTGCGATTCCCACAGCGCGGCGGCTGAGAATATTGATAGACAATATCTCAACGGGCAATCGAGTAAGGCGATACGTGGCGTTACATTTTCCATGGCGATTCTTATATGGAGTCTGGCGGTGCTTTGGCAGTCAACCCATGCTGGGCAGGTTGGCCAAGCGCCGGAAGGGTGGATCAACAAGCCCCCGATTAGGCTAGACTTGCGATTCCCACAGCGCGGCGGCTGAGAATATTGATAGACAACATCTCAATGGGCGATCGAGTAAGGCGATACGTGGCGTTATATTTTCCATGGCGATTCTTATATGAAGTCTTTTTCTTCTTTTTTTTTAAAAAAAAAGCGATAATCAAACATGGAACGAAGCTATGCGCGGCGGCAATTACAGTGGAGAGAGCTTAAACAGAAAGGCTAAGTCTCCATCCTTTTTATATGGGGAAGAGATAATTTGCCGGTGAGTTGTTAGAAGGATTCAGACTTCCGGCGATTTTATTACATAGACGGCACATCTATCAACGCGGTGATCTCGTTGTGGTAGGTGCCCAAGATAGTGCAGTGGAGTTCATTAGTCCATAGTATCCATATCCCTCCCAATGAGTAGGGGGTAAGGGGATCCACGATGGCCGAATTGGCGAACCCAATAGTTAGGCTCATCTGCTTGGCAAGATCCCGGCCGATCCATGTGTTGGAAACCACCACCAAATCTGGTTGGTGCAATGTGACGGTGTCAAGTACTTGTAAAAATTCATGCGGGGGCCCCCTTGCAATTCCACCATAGGACTGTTACTGGGCAACGGGTGGGGGGCCTTGGTGTGTCGCTGCTAGATGTTGGGTCTTCCTCTTCCGAAGTGGGTAAGAAGGCTGGTCCTAGGCCTTGGGATCGATCGGGGGCGTCAAAAGTTGTGACAGAGACGCGGTACGACGGTTGGCCATACATTATCAGTTGTTCGGCTGTGATTCTCAATTGATCAAAGCCGCCAGCCGAAAGAACCTCGGCATGGTGGACGCTAGATGGGAGGATCAGTTCTGTATCTTTTCGGAGTTGGTGAGTGTGCGTCGGGAGGTCGTTTGGTGACCGGCGAAATTGGAGATGGTGCAATGGGAGTGAATCCCATGCTTGAATGAGTTCCTTAGTGAAGGAGGCTTGACCAGACAATGCCATGTGGTTGTATCCCTCCACCAGATTTTGCAGTACACCTCCTTTTATAAACCAAACTGGTGGGGATTCAACCCCCTCTCTTACTAGGAGGAATTGCGTGTCCCCCGTGGCTGGGAGGCGCCTCATCCGCAGGATGTAGTTCCACACCGAAGAGTTAGGTCCCGCTCGGGAAGGCATCGGAGAATGGAGGTACCTTGTGATTGGTGATTGAGGAGCCATGGTCGATGTGAATGGAGGAAAGGAGGATTTGCAAACTCAGATGTTTGTTGGTGTTCTTGTAATTGTCCTATGGTGCGAAGGTCCTGGTCCTTTTTAAAGGAATTTGGAGAATCTTTAAGACTTGACTCCTCATGGCTTGAGGTGAAATATTGATTTAGACGAGTCATCCCGAATCATAGGAGAGTCAGGACTAGGGTCTGGATTTACTTGTGTTTGGAGGTTTATTGTATCGGGTGTAATATTTTCACGAAAGGAGGGCTAGTGAATTCAGGAAGTAGGGGGAATCTGGACCAAGCCTACAAGCGTAGGACTAATTTAGGGAATGGGGAATCTAGGCCAGGCCTACTGGCATAAGACTCCCTTA
This sequence comes from Rhododendron mucronatum var. ripense, assembly GCA_019656295.1. Classification (NCBI taxonomy): domain Eukaryota; kingdom Viridiplantae; phylum Streptophyta; class Magnoliopsida; order Ericales; family Ericaceae; genus Rhododendron; species Rhododendron mucronatum. The sequence goes on along the minus strand of BPLT01000130.1, from coordinate 1,448,776 downwards.
TGCTTGGCGGTCCGAAGGATGAATCGTAACATTTGTTAGAGAGTTGTCATTTTGTAGATATGATTTATCATTAATCCATCTAATCAAGTCTGCCAAATTTTTGAGTTGGGATGACTCCCTTCTTCCTGTCGTTCTATAGCAAGAAACACTCATGGAGGAAGCCTTAAAATGTGGAGGAAATCCTGGAGGAAGCTTTAAAATGTGGAGGAATGAACTCATATGGATAAGGCTCCTGACGGGAAGGTACAATACATAAGCATGGAGAAAGACTTGAAACATGGGGGATTGAACTCATAATTTGATAAAGCTCCTGATAAGGAGGTACAATACGTACTGTTCACCTTCTCGTGGAGTTCCATCACATGATTAACTCGTAAGACAATCATAAAATGGAGCTCTTAAGAATTAAAACTTCTTTGATTACACCAAATAAAAGCTTGCATAATAAGGGAGAAACACATGCTAGGGGTGGTATGCTTTCAACCACTTTGCGTTGATGGGTGCGATGAGGATGTTAGAGTCCGGCTCCGAGAGTCGGTAGTATCCATTCTCGTTTGCTTCTTTCACACGAAGGGTCCTTCCCACTTCGCGGCGAATTTGGAGCCTGACTTCCCTTTCATGACTTGAGGAGCTGCCTTTAAAACCAAGTCTCCCTCCGCGAATTGTCGCGGCCTAACCAAGGCATCATAGGCGCGAGCTATCCTCCGCTGATAGACGCGGAGGTTAGCCTGCGCCCGATCCCTTCGTTCGTCCAGTGCTTCCAACTCGCTTGGTCTTGCGTCATGGAGAACCTCGCTTCGCAACGCCACCCGTGCCGACTGTATTGCAATTTCTAGGGGGAGGACAGCCTCGGCACCATAGACCAAGGAGAAGGGGGTCATCTGGGTGGGTCTTCTCTTGGAGGTCCGATAAGCCCAAAGGGCCATGGGCAAGGCATGTGCCCAATTCTTCTGGTGATCCTCTAACGTTCGGCTCAATATCTTGAGGAGAGTCTTGTTGGTCGCCTCCGCTTGCCCATTTCCTTTAGGATAATAGGCCGTGGACTTGTGGTGAGTGACGTCATAGGAGAACAGGAGTTGCCCGACTTGGCGATTGACAAATGGTGTGCCATTGTCGGAGAGGATGACTTTGGGAATTCCAAATCGGCATATGATGTGTTCTCGAATGAAATTGGAGACAGCTGCTCCGGTCGCCCTTTTGAGAGGGACAGCTTCCACCAATTTTGTATAGAGCTCTGTGGCGGCGAGTATCCAAATGTTCCCTCTAGAGGGAGGATTGATTGGACCGATCAAGTCCATGCCCCAAGTGTGGAATGGCCATGAGGTTCCAATAGCCCGGAGGTCAACAGCGGGGGTGTGAATCATGTTGCCGTGAACCTGGCACGCCTTACACCTTTTAACATGGTTTTTAGCATCCTCTTCCATGGTGGGTCCAATAATAACCCACATGGAGTAAGTGTTGGAATAGTTTGGCTCCTCCCTGGTGCTCGGCCTCATGCGCGGCTTCTAATGCCTTCGAACTTTCAGGACCGGCTAAGCACTTCAGAGGTTTTCCTTCAAAACTTCTTCGAAAGAGTTCTTCGTTGTGAACGAAGAACTTTGGAGCTCGTTTCTTGACGATCGCCATGTCAACTCGATCAGGAGGTAAGGTACCATCGATTAGAAAATCAATATACGGTTTCCTCCAATCAGTGTATACTCCAATGAAATTGCATTCCGCCTTAGAGGGAGTTTCTCTACACTTGGGACATTTATTCTGCAACTCCGCCGCGTCCGTCGCCATGGTGGGCCAATAGTATCCTTGGTGTTGGAGTCGTCTATAGAGACTTACGTCTCCGGTTCCGCAGGATCACTCATGAACCTCCTGGACTTTGACCTTGGCTTCTTCCTCCCCAATGCAACGCGCTAACAACCCTCCGGAGCCCCTATAGTATAGGACTCCTTGATAAATGGTGAAGTGTTTCAAATTGCTGAGGGTGACGGCGGCGGAGGTACTTTTTAATTCGTTGGAGATAGGGGTTCTCCAATCTTCGATTTCTTCTTCGGGGAAGATCTCGGCTACGGAGCAAGGTACGCTTCTCTTGAGAATTTCGATTTTGGTTGGCGTGCCTGAGACTTCCACCTTGGAGGCGAGGGTCGCGAGAGCATCGGGGTGACGATTCTCCAAGCGGGGGGCATGCTCCCAGCGGAGGGCATCGAATTTGCTAGTCAATCTTTGCACAATGGTTCGGTAAGAAGCAAGTGGAGGTTCTCTAATCGCATATTCGCCGTTTGTTTGGCGAATGACTAGTTTGGAGTCCCCTTTAATGCATAGGAGGGTTATGCTGCAATTCAAGGCAGTCATGAGGCCGAGGATGAGTGCTTCGTACTCGGCTTCATTGTTGGAGCAATGAAAATAGAGTTTGTAGGAAAGGTTGATCTTTCCTCCGCTAGGGGCCGTTAGAACTATTCCTGCACCTCCCCCTTTAGCTGTGGATGATCCATCAAAACTTAGGTTCCACTCTCCAACCTCCGCTTGTGCCACTTGGAACTCATCTCCTGGCAAATCTTCAGATGGGGGTTCGTATTGACCACTTGGAAAATGAGCCAAGAGGTCAGCCAGAGCTTGGCTTTTTACCGTCCGAGGGGCTTTACAAATGATCTCATACTCCGCCAAGGAAAGCAACCATCGAGCTGGTCTACCAGCTAGAGCTGGGCGACTGAGGAGGTATCGAATCGGATCACATTTCGTGATGAGGTGGAGAGTGTATGAGAGGAGATAGCGGCGGAGCTTCTGCGCGGCGAACACGAGGGCGAGGCAATGGCGCTCTATCGGTGAGTATCACGATTCCGCTCCTTGTATAACCCTGCTTATGTAATAAATCAGTTTTTCGGTTCCATATACCTCTTGAGCCAGGAGGGCCCCAATGGAGCGGGGAGTGGAGGTGATATACAAAAGGAGGGGCTTTCCTTGTTGAGGAGGAGTCATTGTGAGTGGTGAGACTAACGCCGCTTTGATAGCCTCAAATGCCTTGTGGTGTTCCTCCGTCTAAACGAATTCAGCGTTCTTCTTAATCAGATTGCTGAACAGTTGGGTGATTTCAACCATGGCGGGGATAAACCTCCGTAAATAAGATGCGCACCCTAGAAATGTTCGGAGTTCGTCCACATTGGTGGGCCGCGGCATTTCCCGGATTGCAATTACTTTGGCGGGATCAGGATCAACCCCATGGCGGTGGACGATGCAGCCAAGGAACTTGCCGGCTGTGACTCCGAATGCGCATTTCAGCGGGTTCATCCGTAGACGATACCTCTTGCATCTCTCAAATACTCTTCGGAGGTCCTCCAGATGGGTCTCTTGTTCTTTGGATTTGAGCACCAAATCGTCTATATAGAACTCAAGTATGTCATGGAACATATCGTGAAAGATGGCAGTCATCGCCCGCTGGTATGTGACTCCGGCATTCTTCAAGCCGAATGACATAACGGTGTAGAAAAAGTTGCCATTTGGAGTCCGAAAGGAGGTCTTGTGCGCATCGTTAGGGGCCATCTTGATTTGGTTGTATCCACTAAATCCGTCCATGAATGAGAACATGTGGTGCCCGGAGGCTGAGTCCACGAGCGTATCAATGCTAGGAAGAGGGAATTCATCTTTCAGGCAAGATTTGTTCAAGTCTCTAAAATCCACGCAAACGCGGATTTGCCCATTCTTCTTTAGCACTAGGACGATGCTGGAAAGCCAGGAGGGATGTTGGATGGGCTTGATGAATTTGGGTTTGAGGAGTTTGACCACTTCATCCTTGATCTTTAACTCCACGTCAGGCTTGTAGAACCTAACGCCTTGCTTCACCGGACAAGCCGAAGGCACCACATTGAGTTTATGAGTGGTGACTCCGGGGTCCAATCCTGGCATTTCGTCCTAGTTCCATGCAAAGACATCAATGTACTCACGGATGAGCGCAATGAAAGCCTTCTTTTTCTCTTCAGGAAGATCTTTGGCTAGAAAAATTGGCTTCGGAGGCATGCCCTTCGGAGCCAAGTTCACTTCTAATTCCTGCTTCTGAGGCCGGGGGCCATCTTGTAAGCATTCTGGAGCCACCTTGACTTCTTGGAGGGCTGGGGGTTGCTCTTCTTGGCCTTCATCCGGCGTTGTTGGCTTTTGGATTGTGGGAGGTTCTCTCTTCTTGTTCTTTTTCCTGGGCTTGTTAGGTTGTTTTTGCGTGAGACTAGACAAGGAGCAGCATTGATTGAGGTATTCCACGAGATCCCCTTCATCCTCGTGGACTTCATGACTTTTCGCTCGGGAGCCAGCTTCCCTTAGGCAAGGAAGCTAGCTCCCCACACCTTCACAAGCGATAGACTTCTTTACCGTCCGGCCTCATGTATTTCACCACTTTGGGGCCGACGTTGTCCTCCGCGGGTGCTCAAGCCTTGGCCAGGATAGCATCTCTAGCCCGCTTTTTCTCGTTGGGGTTACCTGTGGATGGAGAGCCTTCATTTGAGATCTCATCCCATTTGGGGATTGGGATGCCTCTAGGAGGAGCTGGGGGCTCTTCCACATTTGCATCATTGTAGAATATGGCATCCGCCATGTGAGACTCTTTCGGTTTGAAAGGCTTTTGAGAGCCGACAATGGTGACCAGACCATTCTTGTATATTCCCTTCATGCATTGGTGATACGTGGACGGAACTGCGGCATATCTGTGCATCCATCCAAGTCCTGCGAGGAGGGCTTGGTAAGTCGTCTCAGAGTCAATCACATGGAACTTAGTGGCGGATCGTATTGGCCCCACAATTAGGTCCACTTGGACGAATCCCACGGATTGTTGGCTATGGTTTCCAAATCCGGAAATTGTGATGGGTTGGTTGACTAAATGACTGGATGGGATACCTACCGCCTTGAAAACGGAGTAAGGTAGGATGTTGAGCGAAGCTCCACCATCTAGAAAACCTCTTTGAAACTCCATCCCATTTATGATGACCAGGACGTACAAGGGTCTGTTATGAGGGAAGGGGAGTTGTCGGTCGGCCTCCGTGAATGTGATGGGAAGATGAGTATCGCGGGAGAATCTTTCTTACTGAGCCGGATAGGCCCATGCATTGCTCTCCATGCTCTTCTGCCAAACGGAGTATGGCCTTGGTTGCTTCGAATCTTTTTGCTTGAGAGAAGCCAAATTGATCAAATAACCATTTGAACTTCGTAGAGTTTTGGAGGGCGGAGGCCCGCCTTTCTTCGAAATTTGGGCACTCCGGCCCTTCTGTGTTAGCTATTTCACACGCAGTTGGTTCTTCATTCTCTTCATGGTGGGAGATAGTCACCATCATGACAGCTTTCCCGTTATCTTTGTGATTTGGGAGGGGGTTCCGGAGGACATCTTTGGTCGCCGTGAGCTCCACGACCTCTTCAACCATAAATTTTTCGAACAAAGTTCGGAGGCCCCAACAATCTTTGGTAGGGTGGCGGACCATCCTATGGTAAATGCAATAGTCCGGATGTTCCATATCTCTCCGGGTAGGCTCCTTCCTGGCTTTTGGAAGTATCACCTTCCCATCTTGCACCCAAGCATCTAAGAACGCTTGGGCCTCCGCCACTGTTACCGGCAAAGGTGGAGGTTCGTTGTACTTTGGGCGTTTTGCCGGGTACCCCCGGCTTTGATTAGGTGGTGGGCCGGAGGCCGCGTAGGCCGTATGTCTGGGACCCGGGTGCCTTCCGCAGGAGGAATGTTGGTAGCGAGGTGGAGGAAGTGGGGGTTCCACTGTTTCATTCAAGTTCCGGGCCGCCTCATATAACGCGGAGAAATCTAGGAAGTGGTGAGTGACCAAGTGAGGCTTGAAGGTTGGCTGCATTCCGTCCACACAAATCTTGGCCAGGCGATCTTCCGATATCGGTTCTTAAACATCTACCGTAGTTCGCGGAAGCGGCGAACATAAGCATTCAAGTCTTCGGAGGGCCTTTGGGTCACCTTCATCAGTTGGAGGGTTGTGAGGCAATCCTCCACGTAGAAAAACTTGGAGTAGAATTTTTTAACCATGTCCTCCCAAGAAAGGACCGAGTCAGGAGCGAGATTGGCATACCAGGAGTACGCCTTGTCCGTCAAAGATTTGGAGAACTCTCATAGCCTTGAGTTATGATCACCGCTGTGGATGCCGAGGCTGTCCACAAAACGGATGACGTGCTCTTTGGCGTTTCCCTTCCTTCCGTCAAAGCGGATGAACTTAGGGACCGTGTATCCCTCCGGGTACGGCATGCTTGTAACCGCCGTGGGATACGGAGGGCATAAGTCTGCGTCGGGAGCGAAGGGGAGAGATTTCTTTTTGGACTGGATAAGTGCTCGCACTTGCTCTAGCGTGACGGGGGTTGCGTTAGCCGCATTTTGGACTGCGGCTGCTGAACCCACCCCTATGGAGGGGGGCCTTCTGGGAGCTAATCTCTGGCGGAGGAGTAAGTGTCTCTTTGGACTGGAGGTTTTGTGCTCCCTCACCGATTTGGTTGTCGCGAGTTTCGGTTTGAGAGCCAGTAGGATGAGTTCCCTCCGTCTCCACCTGAGGCGTAGGAGGGGTGGTGCTTTTCTTCTGCAAGGCTAGTAGGGTCTCCATCAAGAGACTTTGGTTTTGTTGCATCGTGGTAAGGGTTTCGGTCACCGAACGTAGCTGTTCGACGATAGCGGTTTGTGTAATGGGTTGTATTTCTTCTATGACGGGGTCGGAGGTAGCCTCCAAGCCCTCAATTCCGCTCAATCCGGGGGCTCCTGTAGGTTTCTTTGGAGGCATCGTAGCAAGTACCACTCTTCCCCAGCAGAGTATAATGTAGGAGGTAGGATTGGGAAGAGTACCTGAGGTCGCCCTCCGGGTATATGGTAGTTGCTACAATGGTGCTCGAGACCACCGGAGGTGGAGGAGGAGAGAGTTCGGGGCGGACTTAGAGAGAGAGAGGGATGGCAGTGGAAAGTCGATGTTAACCGGAGAGTTGATGGTAGATAGGATCTCTTAAATGCTTATTGAATGCTTGTCTTTTATATGAGCCTTGGAGGTGGGGAGAGCCAGGTGCAAGGCTCCTCCCCATTGGTGGACAGAGTGGAGGTCGACCTCCTTTCCTCTTTTAGTCCCAAGTCAGGCATCGGAGCCCGCAACCAAGGAACCGGCAGAGGCTATTTTGGTGATACATGGAGACCCGTATCATCTGCCGAGTCAGGCGAGGTATGATACGGGCTCCAAGGCGCCAGGCGGTACGTATGATACTTCTTCCGAGATGTCAGGTGGCAGTCAATGTCCCCTCTCTCTAGGACCGGTCAAGTTAGAGCTCGCTAGAAGCAAGCTTGTCCTCCTTGACGAACCCCTTGCTCTAGCCTCCAAGCCACATTCCTTCTTAGGTCCCGAGCGAGATACCTAGGCCCTGCTCCCGGCCTAGGATGGTGTACAGAGTTGCCTTTGAGTATTCGCGGAGTCTTCGAAATGTTAAGTAGGAGGTGAGGTTCCCGGAGGTGACCTCATTCCTCCGCGGGTCGAGAGTTCTTGGAGAGGGCCTTGCTTCGGTGGAGGCAAGGCTCGTGGAGAGGCCTTGCTCTTCCCGGAGGTGAACATTGTGGAGGAGGCCCATTCCTCTTAATGGTGGATATCGTGGAGGAGGCATGCTCCTCCCAGAGGTAAATCTTGTGGAGGAGGCATGCTCCTCCTCTTGGAGGTGAACTTTGTGGCGAAGGCATGCTCCTCCCGGAGGTGAACTTTGTGGATGAACTTTGTAGAGGAGGCATGCTCCTCCCGGAGATGGACTTTGTGGAGGAGGCATGCCCCTCCCGGAGGTGAAGCTTGTGGAGGAGGCATCCCCCTCCTGGAGGTGCACTTGTGGAGGAGAGCATGCTCCTCCTGGAGGTGAACTTTGTGGAGGAGGCCTTGCTCCTCCCGGAGATGAGCTTGTGGAGGAGGGCATGCTCCTCCTGGAGGTGGACTTTGTGGAGGAGGCCTTGATCCTCCCGGAGGTGGACTTTGTGGAGGAGGCCTTGCTTCTCCCGGAGATGAGCTTGTGGAGGAGGGCATGCTCCTCCTGGAGGTGAGCTTGTGGAGGAGGCCTTGCTCCTCCTGGAGATGAACCTTGTGAAGGACGCATGCTCCTCCTGGAAGTGAGCTTGTAGAGGAGGGCATGCTCCTCCTGGAGGTGAGCTTGTGGAGGAGGCCTTGCTCCTCCAGGAGACGGTCACCGGCCGAGTTCTTGGCAAAGGTGCATCCGGTTGCCAGATATATCGTATACCCACACATATGTACGCAATATATCTAGAAATAACAGCAGCTCGTGTGGATGCCAACAGTTAAAATAACAGAGATAAAGCTTTTGTTTTTGTGAAGATTTTCGTGTTCCTTTTTCCTCTTCTTGTTAATGAGATTGTGTTATGTTCATTGGAAAAAAAAAGGCATATGCACAGCCACTATTAGCACTACACTACAAAGTCTACACTGACTACAGTGAAACATCATCTAGCATGTAGTCAGCTGGCCAAAAATTGGCAATTGTTTAAGATACACTATCTTTTCTTGATATTTGTGGTAAAATAAACCTACCAATGCCTTCGATACCAACTACTATTACACGAACCTAAAAAAATGTCCCGTTTAGTATATTCCTGCAAATTAGATTCTGGGTTTGACTGATGAATGCACACTGATCTGAAAAAAGCCAAACAATAATTAACACTAGAAACTAATAAGCAAATTGACAATGATTCTAGAGACCCTGTTGTCATTAAATAATGCAGAAACCAGCTAAAGACAACTAAAATCCTACAGAAACGGAAATGCAACACACAAAAAAAGAGTGGGTAGACCGTAGAACCATAGGACTTTTCAACAACCATGAATGGAAAGACTCTTAAAATTACCTGCCGTACTAAATAGTGGCCACTTGAAAAGCAGTGGCCCAAGTAGGGCAACACCAACTGATAGAACCACAACCCCTTTACTGTAGAGATCACCAAACTTGTCCAGCCACCTCTGAAGCTTTGGTTTACTTAGCTGCGCTTCTTCAGTCAATTGCACAATCCTGCTCAACATTGATTCTTTCCATGTATTTTTTGCCTGAGTAAACATGCAGTTAAACCGGGTAACCACATAGACAATAGAATAGCAGAACTAAGAGAACTATCTTGCAGTGATGAATAAGGTCCAGGAAAGTATGTTGGAAACTAAAATGTTTTCTCAGTTGTATGTGCAATCAGGCAATAGAGTAACCAACAGAAAAGAAAGAAGGAAAGCCCAATAGGTCCCCAATGCAGAGCCTAGGTGCTCTCCATGCCCTTTAGTGGGGGTGCATAGGTTAAATATAAGCTGGCGAGGAAGCCAACACAGCAGGCTAGGTACATCTAACGGCCGAAACAACTAACTCTGAGGAATTTAGACAGTAGCTTCGTAACTTTGTTAGAAGGGAGGCATCCCACAAAACGAATGTTTTCACAGCCACTATTTAATCAAAATACACCCAACCAAAAAATTTGTAACTATCATTTGGATGTCCAAGAGTTTGTAGACAAATCACCCCCTTAAGTATTCAACAGACTGCCCAGAGCTGAGACCATCACGCCACCAGTTCCCACAGCATGCACCCCATTGCTTCCAAAACCAAATGAAAACCACCGAATCGGCATACACAAAATCCACTTCTTCAACACTAAGCTATCATCAAGTACCAACACAACATCTATGTCAATCCATCACGCCGGCATACCCTGATCCACAAGGCCACTGACAATGGCCACTAAAATAGCAACTTGGGAGTAATAAAGTTACAGACATTTGGAAACATGCAGATGGATTTCTTAACTACACTTCTTAAAAGAATTCCCTTCAATATGTTCAAGGGGAAGAAGTAGAGGATCATCTTAGGGAAACAAAGTTATTCATGAGAAACACTGAAAAGTTGCTGGCTCACATAGATGCACGCAAAATAAGCTAAGAACCTTTTCTCACCAATGTTTCAAGAAATTTCAGGAGAAACATACTTGGAGTAAAAAAGAGCAAAAAGAAAGAAGACATACACCAACATCATTCTGCATACCAATTATGACGAAATCGCACTTCAAATCTTCAATAATGAGAATTTTAACAGTCTACCATGAAATTGAGTTAAGTTAAAGCACATACCTTTACAATCATCATGCCATCCAGGTTCCTTGCACCGCCAGGAATAGTATCTCCAACTTTCCTCTCCACTGGTTTGACTTCTCCAGTCAAGTGCTCGATGGTAATTGTTGATCTACCTAGGAAAACTTCACAATCCACAGGTACTGACTGAAAATGATACCGGCTAGCATTACGACACTTCTAGATTAACTGAAGCATAAACTTTAAACCGAACAAGTTATTGATGACAGCAGTCAAATACTCAGAAACTGGGGTGTCAGATTATGGTGACAAAACTTCATGAAAATTAAATCTGGAGTATAAAGAGACATTTCCTCTGAATGTGTATAACATTTGGAAAGTACAAGCCTACCAAAAAGGTCAGTTCACCACAAACCTAACTGGAGAAACCTGTTGTTTACATCATGACGCATGCATTTTTGCAGGTGCCTTCCACGTGTCCTCCAGCCTCCAAAAAGATGAAAATAAAAGTAGGGAGGCATAATATACCGTCATCCATTAACAACACACACACCCCCACGCCCACCCACACGTGCCACAAACACACACGAAAAAATAAATCATAATAAGTGAATTATAATGAAAAATAAATGAAACAAATTAATACATAAATAAGAAAGAAATAAAGAAAAAATGCTAAGAAAGAAGTTGTTATGCATGCCTATACTATGATCATGTAATGTGCTATTCGTGAGTATAACTACATCCACCTAATTCAGGCTTATTCTGTCCTAAAAACAAAAAGCGCTACTCCATACTAACATGCGGATCTAAACAGCTTAACCCTCACAAGCTCATGAAAACATGAGTCATGTGAAAAGGATTTGAATGTGCTTTAACCAAAATGGAATCCAGTACTATTGTCAGCACAAAAAGTTAAAAAACGGAACATTGCAATGACAACAAAATTGAGAGCCATAAAGTTTCTGGTGAAAAATTAAAAAGAAATTGCAAGTACAGACCTCACCAGCTTTGACCAATATATACGAGCCGACTTCTAAGTTGTTTACAGGGACTTCCGTGTATGACAAGTCAGAGAAATTAGGTGACTTCCCATTGCGTACTTCCAGCACAAGAGCAAAATCTGGATAATTTTCCTTCAGCTCTTTCACATCAATCTTTGAACGGCTGGTGAAATACTCTTCAGCTGCAGCCATAGTACATATTACCCAGTAAGAGTTTATATCCTCCCCCAACTAGCATGGAACTAAACAAATTCAAAATTACCGATATGGGCAAGATTAAACATCGCAAGAAGCAAGCCTCCTTCCAATGGGTTTCCCATAAACACAGATGCAAAGGCTGCAAGAGCCATCAGTACATGAATGTTTATTTTCCCACCCGTAATATCGATGAGCGAATCAAGCGATGCAGACACCTGACATGAATAGAATATGATTCCAAAGGCTACTAAAGCAACATAAACTATCCTAAATTTAAGAAATGAAATACAAGAGACCTAATCTCTTCGATATTAACATAATTCTCACAAACAATCTTCGTTTTAAGTACTAAAAGAGAGAGACGTGCAAATAGAATAGCCAACTGGATGATGGAAGTCAAAAACACATTGCCCAGATCAATAAGAACCTAGTCCAAGGAGATAAAAAAGGAGGAATCATGTAGACAGTAAACGTCATCGTGACATGGTCATTGAATTGTCATCAATCATCATCCTGGCTAATCATACTAATTGATGTTTAGCTGCTAAAGCATTCAAAACATCAATGCAAAGATTACAAAACATGGTTAAGGAAACATTCTTAATTGATTGGGATTGATTGATCACGGCTCTTCTTCTTTTGGTTCGGTGAATTATTGGTTCACCCTCTACATGCTTTTCTCCTTTCGATGCCAATGGTTGATCATTGGTTCACATTGCAGGTGGCCAAATCCATCAACTCCAATTTGCTTGAATCATAAAAATGCATAGTTGATTTCTCTATTTTTACCATCTGAGATGTTTTACAACATGGTCGCATACCTTCTTCCAAAGTAGGATTCTTGTTTGCCAGAATTAGAGATAATACAGCCATAAGAACACTTAATTCGCGAGACATTTCCAAATTATATCAACCCAACTCTAGCATCATAGCATTTCTGCCAATTTCGGGTTACCTTCATGCATTTACTTATCCGAGAATCGTCAGTCCAGTTTCGGGAAACCTTGCCCTTATCCTTGGCTGTACTCCACTTGTTTACCACGCTAAGCATGGATTAAATCACTCCTTATAGGCATCTTAGTTGGTCTACACCTCACAAGGCTATATATCCTCTTCAAATTTTTTCTCCCATATCATTGTCAATAGCTGCCAATTCTATTTCGTCTATTTTCTAATAACACCACTCATTCATCTCCACATTATCTTCACATTCCAGTTTTCAATCAATTATGAATTTGATGCTTCTAGTCGGCAACATCCTCGTCAATTTCTCCTTGTTTATGGATATTGACTCAAAGGGTTGAAAAGAGATAGTGCATCAAGCTTTTCGCAAGATAAAATGGTGCACGACTTGTTACCCATCAAAATTTTACTGAGCTTCATTTTCTATTTAATACTCCACATTTTATATCCTAATTTTAACCCTAAGGGGTAGCTCAGCTAGTAAAGACCCTAACTTTGTGTCCCAAGGATTCGCTAGTTCGAGTCCCATCAGGGCTACTAGAGGTTTGCATGATTGTTATTCTCACAGCCACCTCTCAAACCCTAAGTCCTAACAAGCACTGACACAGAGACACGACACGACAAGGATACGGGGACACGTCATTTCTCAGAAAATCAAGAAAATTAGGACACGAACACGTCAAATGTGAAGTGTATTTGTATTACAAAGATATGTTATGAATTCGTATAACCGTTGGAGACATATTAATGTGTTGCTATCATGTTCCAAGAGTGTTGCAACCATGTCCTACAGTATCCACAATGTGTCTAAGTAAAAGAACTATAATAAAAACATTGGACAAGTATTTAGGCATGTCCAATAAGTGTCCGGAGAATGTCGTGTCGTGTCCGTGACTGACACATGTCGGGCACGTATACGTGAGGCTGCTAGACATGTCCGTGCTTCTTAGCTCGAACCCAACTGCGCAGGATGGGACCACTGAGCTATCAAACCCATAAAAAAAGCCCTTAGATTATGTAGTAACTCTCCACGACTTATGTATTCCTCTCATTAAGTGTATCCGAAAGTGACCAAGGGTGATGATTATGTATATATGTTATTGGAAAGAGAGAGTCTAGTTACACAACAATACGTACAACATTTTGCACAACATGCCTACGTGTCAATGTTTCATTTCATTGGCAACTTGATAGATTACTTGTTTACCAACGTGAAACTGCCACATAAGCATGTTGCTTAAAATGTTGTGTTCCTAGACCTTGGAAATCGATTTGTTCCTCCCATGTAGCCTGACTATTGACATCTTACACACAAGAACAAAAACTAGGCAAATTATTTATCAAATAGATTTCAAATCAAATTGTTATTAGAATTGAAAATTAGGGATTGGGCTAGTGGTCAAGGCTTCGGACTTAGGGGCTACTCCCTTCTAAGATCGCATGTTCGAAACGGTGCTATCAACTACTTTGGGGTCAGTCCGTACATAGCTTTGCTCTTACTTTAATTGGGACCACCACAAGTAGACAGTGGAATTGGTCCCAGGATTAGTTAAGGTGAGCAAAAGCTGGCCCGGACACGTGAGTTATCAAAAGAGAATTGCAAATTATGGCAAAAACTTCGTACCCCAACTAGAGGGAAAGCAATGAGAATGCAAATATGCTGCAGAGGCTTCGCAGCCGGCTTCGGAAGCACATAGGGACAAGCCGCCGCACAAACAAACAAAGCCGCCGAGCAGCAGCACAGCACCAAATGCTCCCGCAAGAAGTCCGCCAAATCGGTCCACCTAATTGCTTTCGCGAACCGAAGGAACGATTCCTGAGCCCTAGTCAGCTTCGTGTTCTCGCAGCCGTGCTTATGGTGGTCGTGGTGGTGGTGGTGGTTGTGATCTTCGTGGTGATGATCATGTTGATCGTGGTGGTGGGGATGGGTGACGTTGGGGAGGGAGTGGGAGTGGCGTTGGGGAGGAGAGAGAGAGCGGAGAGGAGAGAGAATTGGAGAGAGGAAGAGGGTTTGGGTGCGAAATGGGTTGAGTTTGAGTGAGTAATTGGAGGGTTTGGTAATTCTGGGAATTCTTGTGAGGTTGTGTGATGGGAAAGCAGTGATTCCGACGTGGAAACGGAGAGTTTCCATGGTATTGTTTTGTTGGCGAGGGTTTACGTAGAGTTGGTTTGGTTCATGATGGACAGGGTTCTGGAGGGGGCTGAGAAAGGCAGCTTAATTCTCTCTCTCTCTCTCTCTCTCTCTCTCTCTCTCGCTGTTGATCGATTGGGAATGGGGAATGGGGAATGAGGGAGGGCTGATCCGAAACAAACAGGCCGAACTAAAAAGCGTTTTTACTTGTGAGTGGAGTGGGGTCGATACCGGTTGTGGACTTGCAGTAACGGTGATACCATTTTCACAACACCATGTGCTCATTTTAATTACTTGGGGTGTTTTCACTCGTAAGTAAACGTATTTTATTATCTCGTTTTTATTAATAAAAAAATTTATCAACAAAAACTCTCTTCTACTCATAAATCCATCAATAATTTATTCACTATCGGAAATAACTTGACATATATTCACTACCGGAAACACCTAATAACTTCTCAACCACAAATAAAAATCTACAAATTTTTCACTACCCGAAACATCTTCTTACTCGGCCTCCCACTGTACTCGAGTGTTCCGGGAAGGGTCTGAATTTCAAGAAAATTTTCAGTGTCGGATGGATACCACAAGGTGCCTCAAAGCATTAGGGCCGTCCAGTTCAATTTTGGACGGCTCAAATTTGGAGAGAGAATGGTGGGGTGAGAAGAGAGAGAGAGTTTCAATCTAGGCTGTTCAACACACTTTTGACAGCCCAGATGGGCTGCTCGAGCACCACGTGGGCACGGCCACGTAGTACCAACCCGGTACCCAAAAATTTCCCCTAAATAACGGGTCGATAAAAGTATGGGTTTTTCTATTGGAATGTATCCTATAGGTATCTATGAGATACTTGATACCATTTTGAATTTTTCTATTCGTTAGTTTTGCGTCAAACTTTTGTTAATTATTGATTTGTTTCGACAAGATGAATGAAAAATATTTTTTTATTTTTCCTCAAATATTTTTGAAAATATCAGCTTTTAAGCGGCAGTTTTTTAGCTTAAAAGTGAATATTTTTGAAAATATTCGGGTAAGTGTACAATTTTTTGAGTTTTCTGATTTCTCTTATTGAGACATATTAATAATTCATAAAATTTCGGTACAAAACAAACAAACGCAAAAATATTTGAATAGGACAAAATTGACTTTTTGCACTTATTACTTAGTGGAACTCCACCTTAGTTTTATTTTGCCACAAATAATTTAGTGCATTATTCACATTATTTAAAAAGGAAAATAAATTTAGAAGTAGTCTAGTACTCTTCGATATTAGCGGTAATGTCTGCTATTTGACCGGTACTGTCTAATATTGATCAATATTGAATAAAACAATAAATTTAAACGTAATCCGGTACATTCGGCAACTAGTATTGGTCAGTATGACTCGTATTTGACCTGGAACGAAACCATATTTGGTCAATATTGGAACACACTAGTCGGTGTTGGCCAGTATGGTACGAGATTTAAAACCTTGATTTTGGGGACTCGATTTTAAGAGGTAATGTCCGCAATTATTCTTATGAGTTTGGGATGGGGCCGCAAATTTAAAAATGGACCGGAATACATGAGATTGACATTAGACTGGACCTGAGTCCGTATTCAAGGAGAGCAGCTCGGGCCCAGTTTTGCTTGCATCTAGTTTGGGCCATTTGTGGGCCCACAATAATGAGTGGAGTCGTTCACTTTTTAGAGTTTGTCGAGAACATCAACTACAATGGAAATCAAATTAATTAGATACCGTTTGATAGGATTTTGAAATGCACTAAACTTTAAATATTTGTGCTAAATGGGTTGCAATCCAGTATTGCACACTTTTTTTTACAAGCTTAATGCATTTTTAAATCATATCAAAAGGTCTCCGATCAACGTGATTTTCAACGAGATTGATGTTCTCAACAAGCTCTAAAACTGAATGGTTCTGATCATCGTTGGACCACAACCAAACTGGACTGGACAAGAGGCAAGCGAAACTAGACTTCAGGAGCCTCATATCACATTCTCCATTTTGTATTACTGGATTTTGATGTTAGGAAAATGAATGTTTAGAAAATTGGAGGCCGGTCCTCCTTTCTAGCCTTGTTATGATCCCAACCCTGAAATATTTCCCCGAAGCTGGAGGGCTGGGGTATGTTGGGTGTTGGACGTTTTTGCCCTTTTCCTGGTTTACTATATATATTCTTGTTTTCAAAAGAATATTGGCGGAGCCAGACGACGGGGAGAGAGAGAGAGAGAGCGATCGCGATCGCGATCGTGAGTGAGATCTCGAGAGAGAGAGAGAGATATTGAGATATAGGGAGAGATCGCGATCGTGAGAGCTATTGACGTTCGATTGAGTGGAGGAATTGCGATTGAGTATGTTGTTAGATTTGATTAGTTCTTCAGTTGATGTACTTTTCAATCGATCTTTTGAGGTATTTCTTGAGTATGTTGCTTTGTGATTTTGTTGTAGCTTTGTGGTGCGTGAGGAGATGCAGGTTGGAGTCGAGCAGATGAGGTATTTAATGTCATTTTTGTTGTTAGATTTGATTATTTTCAGTGCTTATGGTATTGTCTTGATCTATGAGAACTGTTTTTAGATATATGAGAACTGGTTTCTGAACTACGACAGCTGGTTTCTGAACTATGAGATCTGGTTTTGAACTATGAGAGCTGTTGTCCGAACTATGAGAACTGGTTTCTGAATTATGAGAATTGGTTTCTGAACTATGAGAACTGGTTTCTGAACTACGACAGCTGGTTTCTGAACTATGAGATCTGGTTTTGAACTATGAGAGCTGGTGTCCAAACTATGAGAACTGGTTTGTGAACTGTGAGAATTGGTTTCTGAACTATGAGAATTGGTTTCTGAACTATGTGAACTGTCGTTTTGTGTATTTTGCATGAGACCTGTTTAAATGTGATTGTTTTGATTATTTTACTGTTTATGTGATTATTTTCATATTTTTATTATTTAAATGTCGTTTATGTTGTTAGATTGAGGCCTAGCTTGAACTATCATTGTGTTTGTTGTTAGATTTTGATGTGAACTGTCTTTTTGTGTATTTTGCATGAGAATAGGTTTGTGTTTCTGAACTATGAGATCTGGTTTTGAACTATGAGAGCTGGTGTCCGAAACTATGGGAACTGTCCGAACTATGAGAATTATCATTGTGTTTGTTGTTAGATTTTGCTGTGAACTGTCTTTTCGTGTATTTTGCATGAGAATTGTGTTTTTTATATGAGAATTGTGTTTTTTATCTGAGAACTGTGTTTATGTATATGAGAACTGTGTTTATTTATATGAGAACTGTGTTGCTTTATTTGAAAAATACACAGTTCTCATAGAAAAATACACAGTTCTCATAGAAAAAACACAATGTCGGTTTATGTGAATTGTGTTGTTTTTCTTTGTTTGAATTGTTTGTTTTTTTGTTAGGGAAACGGAGAAATCGTTGATCTTATTTTGTAAATACAATGGATTGTGTGCTGGAATAAAGTTGTCTCAGTCTTCAAGAATTGGAGATTTTATGAAGATATTGTGCGGCAAGTTTAGTGAGTTGAGAAGACACTCATTGCAACTCTTTTATGCTATACGTGATCATCCTAGCACCATGTTATATAATGATGAAGATTTGGAGGTGATGTTTGCTGTAGCTGATAGTATTGGATTGAATTGTATTGAAGTTACAGTAGTAGATAGTCGTGGTTTTGATAGTGGTACTAGTGGGTGTGGTGGTGATGTTGGTGCTAATAGTAGTGGGGTTTTTGATAGTTGTGGGGATGTTGGTGCTAGCACTAGTAAGGGCATTTCTTTTAGTGGGCAAGTGTTAGTCAGCCGTCAGTTTAAATCAATGGGATATGTAGGTAAAGAGGATGATTTGGGAGCTATGTTTTGCCCGCATCAGCAGCGGCCAAGGTTGTCTGATGCGTGGAGAGAGCTTATTAAAAGTGTTGGTCAGCTGTTTGTTGGGGGTTCGGAAGGTTTTCGTGATGCATTGCGGAAATATTCAATTGTTCATTCTTTTGAGTTTGACTTTGTAAAGAATGAAACAGAGAGAGTGACTGCAGTTTGTAAGGTAAAATCTGGCAAGTGGAGTATCCATGCTAGACTTGACAAGGTCAGTGGTTGCTTTTACATCAAGAGGTATTATAGTGTTCATTCTTGTGGTGCTGCTGGTCGTACGACAAAGAACTGTCATGCTAATTCAACTTTGATTAGTCAATTGATAAAGGATGATGTTCGAGACAAGTCAAAGAAACGTCCAGTTGATGTTGTTGATGATTTGAAGGAGTATTATGGGGTGGACGTGTCATATAATCGTGCTTGGTTACCTGTTCAGAAAGCCAAGTCAAGTGCATTTGGAGATTATTCAGATTCTTTTAATCAACTTCAATGGTATCGTAATGTTGTTCTGAATTCGGATCCTAGAAGTGTTTTTGATGTTGAGTGGGATCAAACCATAAATCGTTTTTTGAGGTTGTTTGTAGCGTTTGATGCCTGTGTACAAGGATTTAAGCACTGCAGGCCTGTTTTATCTGTTGACGCAACGTTCTTGAAGGCAAAGCATATGGGATGCTTGATGTCTGCTTCAGCTAAAGATGGTAATGCAGGTACGAAATAGATCACATATACAATTCTCATATGACTATAACACACATTTCACATAGGGTACAATGCAATATGAGAAATATGAGAACTGTTTTCAGAATTATGAGAACTGTTTTCAGAATTATGATTATGAGAATTGGTTCCTGAATTATGAGAACTGGTTTCTGAAGTATGAGAACTGATTTTGTGATAGGTATGAATTGGTTACTGATTTATTTTTTTCTTCTCAGGTCTATTTCCGTTGTGCTTTGGTGTTGTTGATTCTGAGAATAATGACAATTGGGTTTGGTTTATGGAGAAGTTGCGTGGTATTTTGGATGAAGAGAGAAGGGTTGTTGTTTTTATATCTGACTGTCACAGAGGAATAAAAGAGGGTATTGCTAAGGTGTTTCCTTCAAGCTTTCATGCTTACTGTCTCTATCATTTGAAGGGTAACTTGCGTACTGCTTTGGCGTCGACAAATGTCAAGTATAAAGAGAGTTTGATCAGAGTGTTTTCGAAATGTGCTTATGCTCCCACTGTGGCAAAGTTTAATCAGCATATGGGTAATTTGCTGAAACACGGTGGTGCAGCTGTTGTTCATTTTCTGTCGGAGTTGCCTATTGAGCGCTGGGCAAATGTTTTTTTCCCAGGGCAACGTTATGGAGCAATGTCCTCTAGTCTAGCTGAGTGCTTTAACTCATGGATATTGAAAGAGCGTGAATTGCCCGTGGTGGATATGGTTGATCGTATAAGGAAGAAGATGATGAAATCAATGTGTTTGAGGAGAGAAAGGGCAAGTAAATGGGAGCAGGTGATTTGTCCTTATGGGGAGTCTCGGTTGGAGAAGTTATATGATTTAGTTAAAACATGGAAAGTGATTCCTTCAAGTGCTGATATATTTGAAGTTGATACTGATCCGTCTGTAAGTGTTGATATTGGGAGGCGAACATGCAGTTGTTGTTGGTGGCAGTTGAATGGATTCCCTTGTTGTCATGCTGTCTGTGCTATCAAATATAGTGGTAAGGATTTGAACTTGTATGTAGAGCGTTATTTTCATGTTGAGAGTTATCGTCAGGTGTATTCAAAACCAATTTATCCGGTTGCATCATTGTGGAAAGGTGATGTGGTTGATTGTGGTACTAGTATTCTGCCACCATTGTCAAAAAAGCCTCCAGGTAGGCCTAAGAAGAAGAGGATTCGTTCGAATGGGGAGAAGGTTAGAGAAATGAAGTGTGGTAGGTGTGGGAAGTTGGGGAATCATAACAAACTTACTTGTAAGGAGGATTTGAGGCCTGGTTTTTAGGTTTTAATAATTGAGTTGTACCAAAAAAACAATGTTATTGAATTTGATTCGTGAAATAATTGTTGAGAATAAGAAAAATTTTGTGTTTTGTTACTAATTCTGTGTTTTGTTCTAGCACTTTGAATTATGTGAAATATCTAAGCAACCTCTGTGTATTATAGTTTATGGAAACTGTCTATGAGAACTGTGTTTTTTCTATGTGAAATGTGTATCAAAACTGTGTTTTTACTATATGACAACTTTGTATGAGAAGTGTTTATTTTTCCATGAGAAGTGCGTTTTTTTCTATGAGAATTATTTTTTTCCTATGCGAAGTGTGTTTTTTTCTATGAGAAGTGTGTTTTTTTCTATGTGAAGTGTGTATTTTGCTATGAGAAGTGTTTTTTTTTTTGTATGAGAATTGTTTTTCCCCCTATAAGAAGTGTGTTTTTTTTG
Organism: Rhododendron mucronatum var. ripense; assembly: GCA_019656295.1. Taxonomy (NCBI): domain Eukaryota; kingdom Viridiplantae; phylum Streptophyta; class Magnoliopsida; order Ericales; family Ericaceae; genus Rhododendron; species Rhododendron mucronatum. The sequence continues at coordinate 1,428,105 of BPLT01000130.1, read as the reverse complement.
TATGAGAAGTGTGTAATTTGCTATGAGAAGTGTTTTTATTCTATGAGAAGTGTGTATTTTACTATGAGAATTGTATTTTTCGTACAAGAAGTGTTTTTTTCCCCTATGAGAAGTGTGTTTTTTTCTATGAGAAGTGTTTATTTTGCTATGAGAAGTGTGTATTTTATTATGAGAAGTGTTTTTTCCTATGAGAAGTGTTTTTTTTCGTACAAGAAGTGTTTTTTTCCCCTATGAGAAGTGTATTTTTTTCTATGAGAAGTGCTTATTTTGCTATGAGAAGTGTGTATTTTATTATGAGAAGTGTTTTTTTCTATGAGAAGCGTTTTTTTCGTACAAGAAGTGTTTTTTTCCCCCTATGAGAAGTGTGTTTTTTTCTATGAGAAGTGTTTATTTTGCTATGAGAAGTGTGTATTTTATTATGAGAAGTGTTTTTTTTCCTATGAGAAGTGTTTTTTATATGCAAAGTGTGTTTTTTTTATGAGAAGTGTGTATTTTGCTATGAGAAGTGTGTTTTTTACTATGAGATGTGTTTTTTTTGTACGAGAAGTGTTTTCTTCCCCTATGAGAAGTGTGTATTTTTCCATGAGAAGTGTTTTTTTCTATGCGATGTGTGTTTTTGCTATGAGAAGTGTGCATTTTGCTATGAGAAGTGTTTTTTCCCTATGAGAAGTGCGTATGTTTGTATGAGAAGTGTTTTTTTCCTCTATGAGAATTGTGTATTTTTCATGATAAGTTAAATAAATTCTAACACAACATGCAACAAATTAACATACTAACTAATAGCAAACGACTGTTAACATAGATGAAATCCGGCTTAACATGATGAAATTCAGCTTAGCAGAAGACCCTAATTAACATGCAAAAGACCCTAATTACAGCATCAGTGGTTTAACCCAAATACAAACCCTAATTTCCTTTTAAGTTAGATTCCTTAATCATTTGAGGAAGGAGCCAAAGTAGCAAAAAAAAACCCCAAAATGTTGATGAACCGCAACTACAAACCCTAATTTTCCAAAAAGTAGTTGAGGTACCAAACCCTAACTTCTACAAACCCTAATCTTCCTCGTCCTCCTCGGCCCCTTCTTCTCTGTGGGCTTGCATCAATGTCTGGATCTCTATCTTGAGTCGGGTAAGATCTATGCTCTGTTGCTTGTGCTCACGACGCAGGCGTTCCAGTTCAGCTTTGAGAGGAGCCACATGCTCCTCAATGATCTTCTTCACCGCTTCCTCCATGGGTGAGATTTTCGGAGCGTTGTTTGGTGGTGTGTCGTTCGGAGCGTTCTGATTTTTGGCCGCCATAGTAGTTTGCCTCGTGAGATTCTCTCTCTCTCTCTCTCTCTCTCTCTCTCTCTCTCTCTCTCTCTCTCTCTCTCTCCGGAATGGAAAAGGTGGAAAATGAAAAGGTATGCGTGGTTGTGTAACTTTTCAGATGGAGTATTTATTGGGGTGAGGAGGAGGTAGTGATTACCTGATACACGTGATGGACAGTTAAAGTGCAACAATTGGGTAATAAACAAACAAAAACAAAATATAAAATATCTTTGGTTGAAAAATAATAATAAATAAATAAATAGAATATATTCGAGATTACTATTTTTTTTTTGGTTTAAGTATTTTTGGCAATTAAGCAAGGAAATCATACAGATTTAGAAGTCATACATATTTGATGGAATTGATAGATCCTAGATGGAATTGATAGATCCAAATACAACGAGAAGACATACAAAGAAAGCACCAGATTTAAACAAGAGATCTACTGAGAAAGAAAGACATACGAAAGAAAAAAAAAAAAAAAAACCATGGAGCAGCCAGACTGAAAAATTAGATCTCTAATTAGTTGGTGGTTGTCTTCTTGGTCGCACGTTTCTTCTTGGTCGCACGTTTCTGCTAGTAGTGGCTTCGTCCTCTTCCTTTGCGAGATTTTTTGCAAGCTTTAAATCTTTGAAGATCTGCACTTGTTCCTTGAGACCATTGATGTTGTCCTGGTTTTCGAAGAATCGGGCTTGGGCTTCGTCAAGTTTTTTTTTGGTCTCTTTGAGTGATGCATCAACGGCATCCTTGATGAGGTTTGCCAAGTCTTCTGCCATTTTTTAGGAGTTTTTTGGTGTCGTTGTGATGAGGGTGGGAAATGGAGAGATGGGAAGATGGGTATTTATAGGCCATAGAAAATAGGGTTTTCAAGTTTAAGATGTAATTTACAAAAATACCCTTTAACTTTTTTATGGGAATTGGTTTTTTCTATGAGAATTGTGAATTTTCGTATGAGAAGTGTGCATGAGAACTGTGGTTTTTCTATGCTAACTGTAAATTTTTCTATGAGAAGTGTTTTTCCTCTATGCGAACTGCAAAAACAGTGCAGCACAATGTATTTTGTGTTTAATGAGTTGTTTTCTGCTATGTGAGTTTTCTATGAGAATTGTGAATTTTCTTATGAGAAGTGTGTTTTTTCTATGCGAACTGTAAATTTTTCTATGAGAACTGTTTTTCCTCTATGCGAACTGCAAAAACAGTGTAGCACAATGTATTTTTGAAGTTTTTAATGAGTTGTTTTCTGCTATGTGAGGTTTCTATGAGAATTGTGAATTTTCGTATGAGAAGTGTGTATGAGAACTGTGTTTTTTCTATGTGAACTGCAAATTTTTGTATGAGAAGTGTGTATGAGAACTGCAAACTGTGAACTATGAAAAATAGATTTCAGAGCAAGATGATTGTATATTTTCATTTATCACTAAACTAAACAGTACGCATTAAACACTATACAAGTCATGAAGAAGACCTCCACCAAAACTAAACAGTACGCATTAACTACTATACAAGTCATGAAGAAGACCTCCACCAAAACTTTGAACTAGGAAATTCACCTAACTGCACTGCTTTCACATCCAAAACTATTTTTGCAGTTTGAGATTGTATATCTTCATTAACCACTAAACTAAGCAACTCATTAACCACTATACAACTCATGAACAACACCACTACCAACTTTGATGAGTAAGTTGACTCCCGGTCGTCATAATATTTTTGCAGTCTGAGATTTTCCATCCTATTATGATAGATCTCTGGAGTCCATGATCTCTTCGGGTCACTGACAAATGCTTGAACAATATCAGCTCTCATTTGAAGGCATTGTTGCTTTGTTAGGTCACTTTGAATTGGTTTTTTCATTAGCTTTTGGCGGATGATGTAGGCAACAACAACTGCACAATCAACCCTGTGAATACAAGACTAATGTTAGGGGCTTATATAAGAATGGGTTTTGGAATTTGAAAGATACTTACGAGCCTGGTTCTTGTTGTGGTGTATTGTCCAAGAGCTTTGCAGAGCTTTTAATCTTCTTGTTGCATCGTTGGTTGATGTAGTTTGTGACATTCTTTCTCTGTCACAGAATAGTGTTCATGGATACATTAACAATACACAATTAACATATTCTGTTCAGGTAGACTACAATACACAGTTGAAAGAGTTCATATATTTTTCTTAGAATAAGGAGGGATTATGTTACCAGATTGGCAGTTGCTTCACAGTATTTATCTCTTCTCCCTTGTCTGCGGATGGAGTTGTAGAACCTTCATTCTTGGTCAATGGTGTCTAGCTCAAGCAAAGTATAATGGCTTGAACAATATATTGGGATAAGGATTGTTCTGGTGTTCAAAATCTTTGAGCGGACAGCATCAAGTGCTCTGTTAGCTGCGTCTTGATCACCTCCAAGGAAGGTCTGTTTGGAAAGAAGATAATTAGGCAACTTCTTAACTGTGAGTGTATGCTACATGAATTGTGATAGAGTGCTTCCTTTTCTTACTGATGAAAAGCTGTTGAAGACAAACGGCATATCTTGTTGGGAATCTTCTATCCCTAATGAAAATGATGGTCCAGATGTTGGTGGTTGCAGTGTTGTAGTCAGCAAGTGGACGTAGGCATCTATTGGCTGTATCAGAATGTAAAAAGAATTTGTTTATCACGTACAGTTCTGATAAAGATTATCCTAACGGGAAACACAGTTCTCATGACATTTGTCTATGAGAAAAATACACAGTTCTCTCATAGAAAATGTAATGTTCCCGTAGAAAGATACACAGTTCTCATAGACAAATCTCATGTATAATACACAGTTCTCATAGAAAATACAATGTTGCCGTAGAAAGATACACAGTTCTCATAGACAAATCTCATGTATAATACACAGTTCTCATAGAAAAATACACAGTTCTCATAGAAAATACAATGTTCCAGTAGAAAGATGCACAGTTCTCATAGAAAATACAATTTCCCCGTAGAAAGATACACAGTTCTCATAGACAAATGTCATGTATAATACACAGTTCTCATAGAAAAATACACAGTTCTCATAGAAAATACAGTGTTCTAGTAGAAAGATACACAGTTCTCATAAAAAATACAATGTTCCCGTAGAAAGATACTCAATTCTCATAGACAAATACACAGTTCTCATACAAAAGCACAGATATCATATACACTGCTCTTAAAATACAGAAAGAGAGTTGCTTCTTTTTTTGTTGTGTTACCTGGCCTGTCAATTCTCGATCACATAGCAGAAACCTCACATCTTCTTGATATATGCGCAGGTCATCAAATTCACAATCCCATATGTGTGTACTGCATGATATACATAACATTAGCTAATCTGAAATGATTTAATGTCAGTAAATTGTTGGGTTTAGCATTTTTACCATCCCTCCTCGAGTTCTCATAATTTTCTGATTGTTTCTTGGCATTTGTCAGGTAGCAAGGAAAGGACAGTGTTTGCCTTTTTTTCTAGGGGAGGGATCTTGTCAGCTAGTTTCTTGGTTTCTGCTTGTGGCTCATCACTTTCAACAAGGACAATTTGTTTTTTTTTGCGACCATCCTTTGTGATTGAACCATAGTAATAGTCGTCATCCATTTTTTGCCTTCGTGGTCTTTGTTTTGCATTGTCATCTTTGTTGTCCCCTTCAGACTTTTCCTTTGCAGTACCATATAGTTGTGTAACTTCATGGACCACTTGCTCAATCTTCTCATCAGTGTACGTTTGTGTGATGTTATGTATTGCTTCCTCACTTCTTTGTGTGAGCAAAGAGGAATCAGTCTCAACAACAGGTAAATGCTTTTGCGGTTGGACGGAAAGCTGGCTGGTGAGGGAAAGCTTGTTGGTTAGGCTGCATATTTCTGCATCCTTTTGAAAAATTATAGCCTTTTGCCTTTGTTCAGTTGTGCTCAGATACTTTTGCAGCTGGCCCTTCTCAGTTGTTAGGGATTCAATTTGCATCGTAAGGTCCTTTTTGATTTTTTCCTTCTCAATTTCAAACTGTTGCAGCATCAAATGTTTCTGTTTTTCCAATTCTGCAGTTTTCAGTTCGAATGTCTGCACGATTTTGTTGGACATAGAATCCGCATTCTGCAGCATTTCTTTCAGTGAATCTCTTTCTTTTCCCATTTCCAGCATTTGTTTTTCCATTTCATCCCTGTCCTTTTTGAAAACATTGGACATAGAATCCATCTCCTGCAGCTTTTCTTCTAGTGAATGCCTTTGTTTTTCCATTTCTAACAGCTGATTTTTCATTGCATCGCTGTCCTTTTCCAAGACTGCAGTCTTCTCTATAAGGAGCTTGTGTTGTTCTTGGGCCTGCATCATTGTGTTGGACATAGTAACCATCTTCTGCAGCTTTTCTTTCATTGCATTACGTTCTTTTTCCATTTCCTCCAGCTCATTTTTCATTGTATCCTTGTCCTTTTGAAGTCCGTGGTTTTGTTGTTCAAGTATTTCTTTTTGATTTTGAAGATATTGGACTTGTTGCTGGAGATCCTTGATGATGACTTGATCATTGTCCTCCAGTAAGCTGTCACAGAATTTCTCCATCTGGTTGTGCTCTTTAATTACGCCCTGACTGAAATTAATGGAGTCCAGAGGTTGGTAGGTACTTGGAACCATTGTCTCGCCTGATTGTGATTGTGAGAACATTGCTTGTTGTTGCTCAGGAGATGATGTTGACACAAGAGGAGATGTTTGCTGTTTTTCAGTTAAGTGTATCTCATCAAGTCGTTGTACTGCTGGACTTTGAGGAGATTGTGTATGCTGCATCATCTGTGATATAGTTTCCATGTCGTTGTCATCTACAACTTCTGGGTGTGTCATGCCGTAGACTTGAGCCTCTTGACATGTTTCTTGAAGTTCCTCCTCATATACCTGAAAGATGTGAACTCACAATTAGAATTGTGTTTTTTGTATGAGAAGTGTGTTTTTTTGCTATGAGAAGTGTGTTTTTTTTCTATGAGAAGTGTGTATTTTGCTATGAGAAGTTTGTTTTTTGCTATGAGAAGTGTGTATTTTCATGTCCAAGTTAAGCAATTTGATTAGTGTATATACCTTAATGTTGACATTCCTCAAATCTTCAAAACCATCAATTTTTTTTTTTCAGGTCTGAGGTGTTCCAGTTTAGTAGCCTTGGAATTGCTTCATTTTTTGGTCGTGCAATCAAATCCGTATGTTCACAAACCCAGTACTGCAAAAACAGGTAAAAGGAAATTATTAGAATAAAAGAAAATTATTAGAATACCCAAAAACATTTCTCATAGCATAGTAGATTTAAGTTACCATTAATGCCACCACACATCCTGTTGCATCTCTTGGTTTGTCATGGAACTTGTGCATTGATGTATTCAATGTTTCTGCAATAGATTGTGCCCAGTCGTAGTCTTTTATTTCTTCTATTTTTTCCATGCAATGCACATACGTCCATGCAATGGTGACTCCTGATGTGGAGAAGAACAACGTCAGGCAAATGAACATGCATATGAGGCGGACTACATCTCGGATGTCTTCATCAGTTATGGATTCCTCTTTTTTTTTGCAGTATTTCATTGATCATGTCTTTCATCTTTTTACTAACAATCCTTGCCTCCTGGATCCCCCTTCTTGTTGCAAATGCAACATCACTCTTCTTCTTGTTCAAATCTTTTATTGGTTTGTTCCCACAAGCTATTCCAAAGATTAACTTGATGTCATTCCTTGTTATGGCAACCTTCTTACCACCAATGAGGAACTTGCTGTCATTGGTATCATAGTTCTGAATGATACTCAGGATGGGTCTATCGTGCTTCATGCAAGCTTTTTCAGCTAACTTGCCTTTCCTAATGGCATCAATCAGCATCCAAAATGGTGTTTGTTTCAACAGCTCTAAGTGGGCATTGTTCAAGTTCAGTTTTGACAATAGCCCCACCATTCCTATTACATTGGACCTGAACGTGCATTGCTTTTGGTTCTGGGTTGGGGAGTCTGGTTCTGATTGTTCGGTAAGCCTTTGTCGTTTCTTTCCCCGAGTTTGCAAAGGGGACTGTGATGCTTGGCTAACCATTGAGGTTGCTGGCTTGTCAGGTTGAGTTTTCAATCTTGTAATGACTCCTGCCTCCTCCATTGTTAGTGTTCTTGGTCTAATCTCGTAAGAAGTTTTTAAATCTTGTGTGTAAGCCTTCTTGTGTCCTGTTAAATATATGAACAAAATTGAGATAGAGTGTTTACATTGGCTCATCATAGGTATAGTTCACAGTTCTCATAGAAAAAAACAATGTTCCAGTAGAAAGATACACAGTTCTCATAGACAACTCATGTATAATTCACAGTTCTCATAAAAAAATAAACAGTTCTCATAGAAAAATACACAGTTCTCATAGAAAATACAATGTTCCCATAGAAAGATACAGAGTTCTCATAGAGGAATCTCATGTATAATACACAGTTCTCATAGAAAAATACACAGTTCTCATAGAAAATATAATCTTCCAGTAGAAAGATACACAGTTCTCATAGAAAAAACAATGTTCCCGCAGAAAGATACACAGTTCTCATAGACAAATACACACTTCTCATAGAAAATACCATGTTCCCGCAGAAAGATACATAGTTCTCGTAGACAAATCTCATGCATAATACACAGTTCTAATAGAAAAATACACAGTTCTCATAGAAAATACATAGAAACTACAATGTTCCAGAAGAAAGATACACAGTTCTCATAGACAAATGTCATGTATAATACACAATTCTCATAGACAAATACACACTTCTCATAGAAAATACAATGTTGCCACAGAAAGATACACAGTTCACATAGACAAATCTCATGTATAATACACAATTCTCATAGACAAATACACACTTCTCATAGAAAATACATAGAAACTACAATGTTCCAGAAGAAAAATACACAGTTCTCATAGACAAATGTCATGTATAATACACAATTCTCATAGACAAATACACACTTCTCATAGAAAATACAATGTTGCCACAGAAAGATACACAATTCTCATAGACAAATCTCATGTATAATACACAATTCTCATAGACAAATACACACTTCTCATAGAAAGTACATAGAAACTACAATGTTCCAGAAGAAAGATACACAATTCTCATAGACAAATATCATGTATAATACACAATTCTCATAGACAAATACACACTTCTCATAGAAAATACACAGTTTTCATAGAAAATATAATGTTCCCATAGAAAGATACAGAGTTCTCATAGAGGAATCTCATGTATAATACACAGTTCTCATAGAAAAATACACAGTTCTCATAGAAAATATAATCTTCCTGTAGAAAGATACACAGTTCTCATAGAAAATACAATGTTCCCGCAGAAAGATACACAGTTCTCATAAACAAATGTCATGTATAATACACAATTCTCATAGACAAATACACACTTCTCATAGAAAATACCATGTTCCCGCAGAAAGATACACAGTTCTCATAGACAAATCTCATGTATAATACACAGTTCTCATAGAAAAATACACAGTTCGCATAGAAAATACATAGAAACTACAATGTTCCAGAAGAAAGATACACAGTTCTCAATATCTCCCTATTCATTGGGGAATTTTATAGAAAATACAATGTTGCCGTAGAAAGATACACAGTTCTCATAGACAAATCTCATGTATAATACACAATTCTCATAGACAAATACACACTTCTCATAGAAAATACCATGTTCCCGCAGAAAGATACACAGTTCTCACAGACAAATGTCATGTATAATACACAGTTATCATAGACAAATACACACTTCTCATAGAAAATACAATGTTCCAGTAGAAAAATACACAGTTCTCATAGACAAATCTCATGTATAATACACAGTTCTCATAGACAAATACCCAGTTCAAAAGTACATGCACTAGGAAAAAGCGAAACCTTTTCTAAACTCAAAATGACTAAACGTAAAGCGAAACCTTCAAAAGTACTCATTATCCTGACCCCTTCTTCGCCGGATAAGAGAACCAGCGACCATTCTCATTGATATTCGATATGCTTTAATGTACATAGCTTTCTTTGTCATCTTGAAATGTTGTTGCCTGATCGATTGAACGAGAGAGAGAAAGAGAGAGAGAGAGAGAGAGAGAGAGAGAGAGAGAGCGAGAGAGAGAGAGAGAGAGAGAGCTGTTGAGCGAAAGAGTTAGGGTTCTGTAGCGGTGGAGTTAGGGTGGTTCTGTGGCGGTAGGGAGAGAGTAAGGGTTTTGTTTAGCCGTATGGATAGGGTTCTGGAACGTGACCCGCGAGGTGGAAAAACGGGCGAGAGGATCCGGGATGCATGTTTTGACCCGCGAGGGGTATTTTTGTCCACAATGGAGCGCCGGGACTAAAGGGGGAATAGAATTCTTTTTGCTGGACTGAATTAGGTCCGAGCCTAATTTTTTGGGCCGGCCTAAAAATTCCCCATGAATGTTTGATGCATACATTGTGCTCTCATACAATCCGTTCCCATATACCCAAAGTTTTCAAAGGCGTTGTTGGGGCATGCCTCTAGGCGTGGGGGTGAGGCGAACCCAAATAGCCTCTGGGCATGAATATTTGAGCGGTGATCCTCAAAGGCAGTCGGCAAATTTTCTTAGGGGCTCAAGCCTTAGTTGCCTTTTGCACCAAAAATTGTGAGGCGTAAGCCTCAGATGAGGAAATTCTCCTAACTTAAATTTGGTAACTGCCTTATTAAAATTCCACGGTACCTTGTAAATTGCTGGCAAAAGAAAGAAGGGTTGCGGCTTCCCACAGACTTCAAGTGCAATTCAAACTGCTACAATTGATTCTCTGAGCAGACGATCTTTCAGACCTAGGGTTTCTTCCTCTGCCTGCGTTGTTCTGCTTTTTTTTTTTACAAAGTTAAGAAGCAATGAGAAAAACTTTGAGCAAAGTCTACTTTCTGTTAGAAAAATGTGTTTACCTTTTGTGATAAAACCAATAATATGAACGCAATAAAATCGGAACTCAAAACCTGGAAATTGATGGAAAAAAATTGGTGATCAAGGCGAATGTTTGTGTGTGACACTATGTACTTAAGACAGATTTCGCCCCCGCTACAGTGCTCACGGTTTGCATTAGACGACTGTCTCCCAGCACTACTTGAACAGAATCCATAGCGAACCATCTTGTGTTTGTAACTCTCTCATATGAATGGACTTGAATAAAGGAAAAATCAATCTTTTTAAAATAAATTAGGGCATTGATATATATAGGCCAACAAGTAACTCTACGAAAAGTCACCAAAGAAAGAGACACATTTGTTCGTAAAGGACGCGACCGTCCACGGCGAACAAGTGCCAATAAAAAGATGCAACTCCAAAATAAATCAATTTTCATTCACACTTAAAATAAAAAATTATATCCTATAATATTTTTCAACAATCCCCCACATGAATGAAATTGACTCAATAACCAATGCAAAACAATGCAAACGATAGAGAGAGGACAAGTGGAAATTTCCTGCATAGGATAGGTAGCTTTTGGCTTTGAACCTTCCCTTGTAAAAGACTATCGAATTTACTTGCTAACCAGTTGATGCGATGCCTTGAACTGTTCATCGTTTTGTGTAAACCAAGACAATAGAATTCACACAGAATCTTTCCGAACACAGTTGGTTCTTACGGTTGTGCCCATTTTGGCCCTGGAACACCAATTGGTTTCAGAGAGTGTTTTAGAGAATTCAGCCTTAGAAAATTCTCACAGAAGCGAGTCCCTTCACACTCACATAGGTGATCTCTTATTAAAGGTATCCTGCTATACCCCACTTGGATTTACCAAGGTATAAGAATCATTAAAAATTAAACTTAACCTAAAATGCTGCAGGCATCACTGTTTCACCATAGGAATGAGTTGGAGAGATTTCTCCTCAATGATACTCCTAAGTCTCATACAACTCAGTTGTCCTGTTGAACCTAGATCTTGGGATCTCCAGTCAGCTAGGTTGGGTTGCCGTTAAAGAGACTTTTAATTAATAGGCTTTAATCTCATTCTCCTCGATGATCATTTATTCTCTAGTCAAAACTCAACTCGACGGATACGTAACAAATTTTTTGACGTTTCATTCTCAAGTGAGAAGAAATGTTTAATGGTTCGATGTCTTTAATATCGAGACTTACCGTTACACATGGTCTTCTATGCCTTCTAACAACTGATGGCCATCACTTTACAACTCTGGCACAGAATTGGACCTTGTCGGAACATCCTCTAAGAGATGGCACAGCCTCCCGCTTATTAGCCTCTTTGTCTAATATGATGAGTTGATCAGACTCCATCGTAGACCTCGCTATACACACATAAGGATTTCCAAATCATTGTTGCACTCCAATTGTATAATTAAATCCACATTTGGATTCTAAAACTTTAAATTGGATACTCATATGACCATACTTTATTCTTTAAGTATAGTTGAACATCTCCCATAGTGCAACACGTAAATATTGTGGAAATTATAAATATTGTTTCCCCCACAATTCTGAAATTAATTCAGAATTCAACAAAATAATTTCTATAGGTTATGACATGACACAAATAATGTCTAAACTTCTTTTCATCTCTCGTGTTCCAAGACACAGGAGCAAGAAATAACCCCCACATTGCACTACAAGAAAGTATACTATGCGCCACCAAAGTATTTGCGATGGGGATTTTGCCGTTGCAAAAGGTTACTATTTGCGACAGGTAATAATCCTGTGGCAACAATGAATTTAATTGCGACGGGATAAAACCCGTGGCAAAACATAACACAAAACTACGTAGTTTTACAACACTGAGAAGTTCTAACCCTACTCAGTTTGAAGTAATCCAAATCTCAAACTCTCAACCGTCTTCCCTCATTCATTCCCATCTCCACTCGTCCCTCACGATCTCCCTCCCCCTTCGTCTCTCTCCTTCTCTCTCCCCATGGTCTCTCTCCGTCTCTCTCTCTCCATCAGCCAATGAATATATTTTATTTGGCTGAAGAAATCGACAAATCGAACTGGGTCAAAACAACAAGTCGGGGACCCATTTCAAAGATTCTTCATTTGGCAGCAGTTTTCCAATCTTGACGAAAGCCAACTCAACGAATTCGACAACCAATTTGGGTTGGGTTTCTCATTAGATTTGGGATTCTTTGATTGTTCTCAGTTTATTGTTTCGAGTTATGTTTAGTTTCAGTTGTTTTCACTTACCCTATGCTTGTTTTGGATTTCATTATTTTGGATTTTCGGTTGGATTGGGGGCCAACTCTTATGATGATATCTTTCTTTACTAATTATCTGCTCTTGCCTTCTATTTGTTTTTGGATCTAAAAAATTAAAGCGTGAATACATTAAAAGTACACAAATTCATCTGCTTTTTTATTTTGATTTCAATATCCTCTTTACAATAGTTTTTCTGTTGGATGCAGTTGCTATTTTGCCTCTTTGGCAATTGGCACATGGAGTGGATTTCTATCAGGATCAACAAAAAAGGAAGAAAAAAATTGAACCAACTTGCCGGGTATTTTTTTAATAAAAAATTTCAGTAATTTGTTTACAATTGAATCAGATGGTGTTGTTTTAGAAGTTATTAGTCTAATTTTGTTGTTTTATTCATAAGAAAATCCTTCAGAGATAGATATGAAATTAGAGGCTGGCAGCACATGATGAATATTCAAGTCAAATTTTGTTGAAATATCCACAATAGCTTCCCGTTTAGTATTTGATCGACTTTTGACGAAATTCGAGTTGCACATGCATCGTGTGTGTCCCAGCCTCTAATTTTTATAATGATGCTTTGTAACTTCTTATCCACCAATCCAGTGATTAATGATGCTTTTCAAGTGGTTGAGTGATTTCAAAGTACAAAGTCTCTCATGCAGTCATGCTGTTAGTAAGTTGCTTCATTTTCTTTCCGTATTGTTAATTTTATAAGGGTTTAGGCAGTCTGCTAGGAGCTAAGGTTTTCCTTCTCTTTTGTTTACCTAGATAATAGCTATTGTAAATTGCTAGAACCAAAGAGTAAATACACTACAACAAACATGGGTTTTGATAGCTTAAACTAATAGCTTCCTTTCAACAATGCTATAATAGAAATGCAAGAAAAGCGGTTTTGTAGTTAAAATAGTGTTCATGGTATTGTAAAAAAGTGTGTTCATGAAGTTTATTTTTTGGTCTTTGAGTGTATCAATTCATTTCGCAGATGTAATTCGGCAATTGCAAGAATGTTGGATCTCAAACCTCTCTCTCCACCTCAATAACTCTACGCGACTCTCGGTTATGCCATCGACTTGGTATTGCAGTAACTTTGTACCAAGGTATGTATGATCACATCCAGTCAAGAAGAGAGCATGTTGAAACCAAGGGGTAGAAATCTTCAGATATTTGGAATCTAATATGTGAAAGTGTGAAGGTTGATTTATTTTCTTTTGCTTCCTGTTCATTAGGATATTGGAGTAGCACAATACTGAAAAGCTTTGTAAGATAGAAGGACCTATTATTGCAGCTTGCTGAAGTAGTGTTTTCCCTTGTTATTTTGGTTCTGCCTTGGTTTAATGCCAGCAATGTGCCTAGAGGCGATTTTATTCTTTTTGGTAGTTGTCTCTTTAAATGTGTGACTGACTCGGCGTGAGAGTCAGCGCTAGCCGCTAAGTAAGTTTATTAACATTTGAGTAATATATGTATTGTTGTTCCATTCATTTCTTCTTGTTATTCTTCTACAGATTTTGCAAAAAATTGCTTCTTAATTTTGCAGGAGATGGCCGGAAACATGAACGTTAAATTGTCTTTAGTTTATTTTCTTTTATTTTGGTAGTCTGCGAACATGAACTTCAAATTGTATGTGTAAATTGTTGGTTTTGGTAAGTTTAAGAATAGTTTTGTATCTCAATTCAATGTTTCTAATTTGGTTGGATTCTCAGTTTCTCACACGATTTGAAGAATTTTTTTTTAAAAGAATTTTTCTTTTTTGCGACGGGCCTAAGCTGTCGCTAATAATTTTTTTTTTATTTTTTGTGATATTTTTTGCGACGGGATTATTCCAGTCGCAAAAGCTACATTTCCCGTCGCAAAAGTATTCACCACGGGGAAATCCCGTCGCAAAGAGTATTTGCCACCCCACCAACTGCCACCGTCTACTCCCGTCGCGACCCCGTCGCAAAAGGGCTTTAGCGACGGTAAACCACTATTTGCAACGGTATTTTACTGTCGCCAAAGGTATTATTTCTTGTAGTGTTGAGTGCCTCACCCAATATCAAGTAACTCTATACTCAAATTGAGATGATTTTATGCTAACTGCACCTTGCATTCTAAGTATCTTTGCTGATTCAATAGATACTTTTTATAGCATATAAACCAATTTCACTTTATTCAAAATTATCTTGTGGGGCGTAGTTATTGATAACTACCAACCGCTTAAGATTGTAGGAACTAAAATATTTTATTTCAATTTCATGCCAAGATCTGATGACTTTAAACACAATCTCAAATAATTCAAGCTATGAATTTACCCGTCTTGCTTGTCCAATTGATTTGGCCCCAAATGACTTTCTCGAAAGTCAAAAGACATGCAACTTATCACCGATGGTTATGTCCTCTGGCATAACTACAACGGGCACACTTCCTCGGGGAATCTGAAATGTACAAATATACAGATGCATTCGGATCAAATTCTTTGACCTCACAACCAATCATATTGGTTTTCCTGTCAGGCACTAGAACTACTCCAATAAACGAACACCAATTTTCCCTTTATTAAAAACCACAAATGAAACAAACAGCCGTAATATTGATTCCTATAAACAGTAACATGCATGTGTGACATGGCATTTTGAAACACATGAATATGCGTCCTGAATATTCAATTGTTAGACCACTAACAATTAAATCAAAACAAATTGCCTTAATCCAATTTTTTTTTTCCCTCAATGATCACGTCTATTGGTTTAAACACAACAATCACATCTCTTGGTTTGAACTCGACGGCCACATTTCTTCGTTTGAACCTAAGGGTCATAATTTTGATGTAAACTCCATGGTCACACCTTTTAATATAACCCCAAGAATCACACACCTTCATAGATATAAGTTATAACATGGTGACGTTTTAGATAGTCACACCTATCCAAACTTGCCCAACCATTGCAAATGATCACCGTAAAAATAACACAACCAACAAGGAATATAATTAGCCACGGCTCACAGAAACCGTTCCTGGCCTACGTACTACCATTACAAGATTCACAGAAATCGTTATAATTTTAAGACTAACGAACACGTATGGCATCACAGAAAGGTGCAATGTTCTGTCCGTTCAACAATATTAGAAATGAAAGCCACAACGTTTTTCAATGGAAATGTTGGTTCCCAACAGACACGTACTAACCAAGCAATGTGTCCATCCACGGAGTCATGACAATTTCTACTACATATGCCGTGTGAACATTAGAGTCAAATTCCAAGGTAAGCAAGCGGGCTTTCTATATAGCCAAGGATCAGTAAGAGAAACAAATAACTCATGCAAACTGACTGATGGAAAATATTAAAGGTGGCAATCTAAACCCATATTTCTTAACCCGCCCAAATCTGCCCACTTATAACCCAACCCAATCCGCCCATATTATGTAATGGGTTAATATGGGTTGAACCCATATCAACCCATATTTATATGGGTTTAGATGGGTTGAGAGTGGGTTAAATATGGGTTAGAATTAAAAATGGCCCAACACCTCTTTCTCTCTCTTAGCCCACGCTCTCTCCCCGTCTTTCTGTGGTACACGTTTGGCGTCGAGATTAGAAGAGAGAGTAAATAAACCCAAATAGAGAGAGAGATAGACAACCAGATCAAATTCAATCCTACTCCTTCATTTCAATTCCTCTCTCTCTCTCTCTCTCTCTCTCTCTCTCTCTCTCCATCTCTCTCTCTCTCTAAAATCAATTTGGGTACTGAAAGGGAGAAATCTACACTACAGACTATGCATAACTAAAAAATAGTTACGACAATTGAGTCTCGAATTTCCCCCAGTTGACATATGTAAACTCATACATTAGATTACAGGCTTATCAACGTGATCAAGCTAGCCGAGCTACAGTTATCTCAAACTCGGTTCCTTTTGAGTTTGACTTTTTTTCAAAATAAAATGAACACGAATATGAATATGATACGGCACATACCGTAAATAAACGAATCAAACTACATTCAAATCTGAAAATCCAAAACTAGGCATGTTCAGTAAAAAAAATATTAGGTAAAAGTAAAAAAAATTTACTTTTTCGAATCTCTTGTCAAGACGAACTAATAGGGGTAAAAAGTTTGTCGCAAAACAAGTACATACAAAAAAAAATTGAATAGAGACAAAAATTTATAAGTAAAAAAAATTTACTTTTTCGATTCTCTCGGTGTGACCGCGACCCTTTTTAATCCATACCTAAGCGATGGCTTCGGCTCTTCGTAAGTTTTTTTCTCTGCATACATAAACTAACCATATTCTTGTACAAGTATCATTGATTTTAATAGTAAAACCAAAGACAATTCCGTGTTTTTTTTAAGGCATGACTTGGGATTTTTTTTTTCTTATTGATTCTGCAAAGTTCGTAGATGTGATATTTTTATTTAGCAAGTCTGAGTTTCGATATAGGGGAGTTTGTTTAATATAAAAAAAAAAAGAAAAAAAAAAGAAGAAGAAAAAGAAGAAGAAGACGGGTCAGGTCGGGCGGGTTTGGGTTTGACTTGACCCATATTCGGCCCGACCCGTTTCAACCCGTTCACTTTTTGACTCATATTCGACCTGCGACTTGTTTCAACCCGCCCATACCCGCCCGTTTGCCACCTCTAGAAAATATCCTTGATGCCACATCATCACAATTAGGAACATATGAAGGTACTCTAAATATTTGTGTGGCAATAATGAATAAACGGAATGAACCCATACCACTAGAAATACAGAAGCAAAATCAAGGATGATATACGTACTGACTATAAGCATATCCCACTTGATTCTATTCGCTAAGCATATCTCTCGAATATACACAAAAAGTAAACTGAAATCTGTCTTAAGATTGTTAGAAAAATGTGTTTACCTTTTGTGATAAAACCAATAATATGAACGCAATAAAATCGGAACTCAAAACCTGGAAATTGATGGAAACAAATTGGTGATCAAGGCGAGTGTTTGTGTGTGACACTCTGTACTTAAGACAGATTTCGCCGCCGCTACGGTGCTCACGGTTTGCATTAGACGACTGTCTCCCAGCACTACTTGATCAGAATCCCCCCTAAGCAGTTCTTCAATTGGAGGGCCTAGCGAACCATCTTGTGTTTGTAACTCTCTTATATGAATGGACTTGAATGAAGGAAAAATCAATCTTTTTAAGATAAATGAGGGCATTGATATATATAGGCCAACAGGTAACTCTACAAAAAGTCACCAAAGAAAGACACATCTGTTCGTAAAGGACGCATCCGTCCACGGCGAACAAGTGCCAATAAAAAGATGCAACTTCAAAATAAATCAATTTTCATTCACACTTAAAATAAAATATTATATCCTATAATATTTTCCAACACTTTCACTCCCTATGGTTATCGCCATGTGCGGATACCTCCTTTATGGTTCAAAACTGAGCACATAACTTATCTGTGGTTTTGAAAATATGCAGATAGACCCTCTGCCGTCATGTTTTCGATCTATATTAACGGAGGTGTATCTCACACGCCTCTAAAATGTAATCTGAGTCGTTCATAATGTATTAAATAAAAAATAAAATATCTCTGTAAAAAAATCATCTCGATCAGACATCATTAACCCAGTGATCTAATTTTTAATAAATTCAAATTTGAAATTCTAATTTCATGACAAAATCAATTCAATCATGGGCTTTTCATTTTTTTATTGACTTGAATTTTGGCATAGATGTAGTACTCGTCAAAATTTACAATATCAACGGTTTGGATTTAATGCTCTGACATGATGAGGGTATATCGGTCTTTTAATGCTTTATCCGTTAATATGGATGGCAAACATGACGGTAGGGGGTCTATCCACACATTTTTAAAACCACAGGTAGGTTATGTGCTTAGTTTTGAACCATGAGGGGGGTATCCGCACATGACGATAACCACAGGGGGTCAAAGTAGACTTTGCTGTGTGCTCTGTTTTTTAGGAGTACTTTTCTTAACAAGTTATTAACTAACAAAATAGTAATAAGGTATTAACTGATATTTTCTGATAATGTGGTAATCTATCTTATGCACTTTTTATTTTATTAATATGTTTTTGATGAACTGATCACTCTAAATTTTGTGCTCTATTTTTTTATTTTTTTTTATGTATTTAATGAATGACTCTAATTCTAAGTGTCAAAAGAAGGATTTTGTGTGGAATATACGAAGGTAGTAGATGGAGAGAAGTATTTTTGGTGCAAGTTTTGTAATCAAACATGCAGTAGCCGGGTCCATCAACAGGCTAAAAAGTCATCTCATCAGCGCCCATAAAGACATGATGCCGCGTCTAAAGGTTCCTGATGATGTAAAGTTGAAAGTCCAGAGTTCTTTGGCAAAAATTTCAATAAGAAAAGGTTGCTCAGAATGAGATGCTTTGTGAAATGGTATAGGTTCAGAAGTATCAAGTATGGAGTGAAAATGCTACTTCACTACTTATCGAAAACTATGGAGGTCCAAGCGGTGGTGGGGCGCCTATACAAGCAGTTAAACCGAGGGGTCCAATGGATAAGTTTCCTAAAGCATACCAATCCACTTTAAAATCTAAATGGAAACAAGATCGAGGAAAGAAACGAGGGGTGTCGAAAGATTGGGCAGTTCATATTTGCAAGGGCACTTCCCTTTAATATAGTTAATGACCTGTAGACATCCCAATCTGGGTCTCCGAATAATCTTTAAGTTCCCCGATGATGAAATAAGGAAAAATATACCTTCAAGGCTTGGATTGTTGCTCCTTTGCTACTCCTTCTCTAAACCTCAAGAAAACCTCTTCCCAAACATGTAGGGTGGCCCCCAGTTCAATTGCAAAGAGAAAAATGTGTTTGCTTGGTCAAAAACAACTTTTTTTATAACACACTGATGGTAAAATGGGCACACATTTCAATGTATAAAATGGCTTTGAGTGAAACCAATTGGGTTAGAAAGAAGACTCAACGAGCTTTTCAACGCTTCAAAAAATGCCCAAATCCGAGTTTGGGAGTGTCCGGAGCGCCTTCGCGAAGTTTGGTGTACTGAGCTGTCTCGAAAAACAGCGCAGCATTTCAAAACGCCGCACGGCATTTTAGAAACGCAGCACAGCATTTCAGAAAATTCTAAAAAAATCACTCCACCGCTTGGGATTTCAATACGCCGCTTGACATTTTGAAATTTGAAACTCTGACAGGAGGAGCGTCTGACAGATTCTCTTGCAGATAGTTTTAAGCACATTTTTCACATTTTTCGGCTTTGGTTGCACTCCAAGCATATTTTTGCTTATAAATACACCCCTCCTCTTAGAGAAAAAGGACCCCTCTTGATTCTCTCTCTACAACTCCTTACACTCATCACCATACATCTTCTTCTCTCTCTACATCAACCCATAAGTTAGGCTATTAAGAAATCAACTTCAAGTTGATCTCTCTCTCTCTCTCTCTCTCTCACTCATTTGCTCACAAGTCTCCCAAAACTCAATCCAAATCAACCTCACATCCTTCAATCCCCATTCAAGCATTTTAAGTCCAAATCAACTTCCATTCCTTCATCTTCAAGCACATCCAAGCTTCGATCAAAAGGTATAAACATATTCCTTGGGCTAAACTACGTTTAGCTTTGAGGGGAACCGATTGATGCCCTTCTTAGTCTTTCTATACTGAGTTTGGGTCTCAAACAAGCTTTTATATTCAAAAAGCAAAAAAATAGTTTCTGTACCGGATACGCTGCATCGTGTGGCGTTTTACGACACCGCACGGCGTAACGTATTATACCGTGCTTTATTTTATTTCATATACATACTCCTTATGCTATTTTGTTTAGTCTGTTTATTACTTTTCTCTGCAGGTACATTCTAGAATCAAGTTTCATGTTAAAAGTCTTCTCTTTTTTTTTTTTTACTTTATTAAATCTTTTAATATTTCAAAAAGTTTTTAACATTGTTTTACATGATAAGATGAACAAAAGAGTTTCGTAAGTCATTTGTCAGAGATTCGAAAAATATAAAAAACAGTTTTGCGGATCTATGGTTTGTTTTGTCATGTAAAAGCGAACTGATTCTGAAATGCATGGACAGGTGCACCGCACGGCGTTTTTGTTACACCGTGCGATGCATTCGGTCCATTGCGCGGTGTTTCACTTGATATTGGTAGACTGTCGTAATGTTATTTCATTTTCTGTACATTACTCATCCATTTCATACTGTACAGTTTGCACCACAAGCACTCCAATGTATTATATTAAACCCCTATGTCCCTTTCTCATATATGTTTTTAATCAAAGTTAAGTTTTTCAAATGATATTAAATCCTCCATTAAAATGCTTAGTAGAGACCGGTTTTACCGGGCGACTGGGGTGCTTTTTCAACAAAACCTTCCTCGTTAATAACGTGGCTCCCGAACCCAAAATCTCAATGTTTTCTCTAGACCAAAAGCCTTTCTTTTCAAATCAAGCTCTCGGTTTCTCGGATCATCCATCTCAAAAATCCAGGTGGCGATCCTTCGAGGGCACGCCGGTCGGGGAGCCCACATGACCATATCGGAAGTTGTTCAAGGAATTGCTAATTATGGCCCTAGTTTCAAATCTTCTTTCTGTGCATGAAATGGGAACTTGGATGCTTAAAGCAGAAGTAGAAGATTTAAATCGAATGATGGAAGAACCACAAGAAAGCATGAAAAGAACATGGCTTCTCAATTATATCTGATGGTTGGACAAATAAAAAAACAAAAAAAAACTACTTACCAATTTCCTTGTCAATAGCCCTACTGGAACATGGTTTTTTGAAATCGGTTGATGCATCTAATGCTATTAAAAATGCCAATTTGATGTTCAACTATCTTGATGGTGTTATAGATGAAATTGGTGAAGCGAATGTTCTTAAGGTTAGCACTAATAATGCCTCAAACTATGTTGCTCCAACCACAAACCCTTTATTTTTCCTTCTAAAGTTTCCTCCAAAATTAACCTCTACCAATTGCCTTCAAAATCACCCTCCAAAAATTCCCTCCAAAATTAGCCTCTGCCACAGCTAGGGTTGTATACGAGCCGAGCCAAGCTTCGGCGAGCTCGAGCTCAGCTCGTTTACTTAACGAGCCCAAAACTCGAGCTCGAGCTCGGCTCAAGCCTTAACGAGCCGAGTTTAGCCATTTACTAAACGAGCCTCTCTTAATCGAGCCGAGCCTCCCTTAACGAGCCGAGCTTTTGTCGAACGAGCCGAGCTCTACTCGGCTCGTTTAGTAATCGAGCCGAATACTCGAGTTCGAGCTCGGCTCGTTTAGTAAACGAGCCGAACCGAGCCAAGCCTTAACGAGCCGAGTCGAGCTGAGCTCGCGAGTAGCTCGGCTCACTACCTTACAGCCCTAGCCACAGCAAAACAAGTTCCCCTCCTGTTTTTTTACTCCAGTTTTGTAGGCTCCATGGCTTCCACTACATTTCTCCCTCCCTCCCACTTGTTCTTTACTCCAATTTTCTAAAGCCCATGGCTTCCACTACATTTCCAATTGATGGGGCTCAATCAGAATTTACTAATTATGCAAAAGAAATGGAAGAATGGGAGGAGGAAGATATAAACGTGTAAGGGTGAAAGAATATGGTTGACATAAACAAAAGCTTATAAGGATACAAATGCCATTTTAAAAGGTAAATAGTGTTATAGAGGGGATTCTCCATATTTTCTCTCATCCTCTAAATATGGATGATCAAAATTCCGTCCTCTCAAATAGAGGAAGGATGGATTGGAGTAGTTTCATACTCTTAAATGGAGAAATAAAGTATGAGTTGAAGATGCTCTAAGATCTCTCTGGGAGAAAAGATCCCACTACCCATGACCCATGTTTTTTGGAAGCAAATGTAGGTTTCCGTGTACCCAGAAAAATAAATTGTACGGAGTAATGTATGGATTCGTCAAGTCGTCACCTCTTACCTCACCCCGTATTTATTGATTTGTCCAACGACATGGGTACAATTCACCTCTTACCTCATCCCCTCTAATTATGGACCTTGCTATGGTAACAGACGAGAGCCATCCACTGAGCGTGGGCTCCACTCTGAGTTTTACATAAACGATTCGAGTCATTCAATAATTTTTTTAGAAAAAAAAGTCGGCGCACCAAAAATCAGCTCAATATGTGTAGGTACTAGATTTAATATATTATTTTTTCATTCAGATTTCGGATTCTTGAAAAGAATGAAAGATTGGATCGAGCACTTACAAATGTTGGATTGAGCTAATTTTTTATGGCCCATACGGTTTATTTTTTAAAATTATTGAACAGCTCGGATCATCTGTGCAGAGCTCGGAGTGGGCCCTGCATGGACGTCGGGGGCTCCGGTTAGCTTCTTTAGAGTTACCGTCCAATTATTGATTTGTCCAAAGACATGGGTGCAAGTAGTCAAGCACCTCAAGCTATATAAGGTTGTTCCACTTTTGAAAAAAGATACTTTTTGAAAAAGAAGGTAAATTTCAAGATAAAAAATCATGTATTTAATCAAATAATTTTTCTATCAATATGGATCTTGTTTGATAGATCTCATTGAGATCTTTTAAACGGTGCAAAAAAAATTAAAAAATTATTTTTCATTTTCATTATATTTGAGTTTGAAATTACCTTATTTTTGAAAAAGAAGGTTTTTAGAGAAAGTGGAATGGGGTTCCTATTTAATTGAAAAAGACGCTTATGTAAAAGCACTTCTCGAAGAGAGTGAGAAGCCGTTCCAGATTTAGAAAAAGGAAGTTTTAGAAAATAAAGGTAATTTCAAGCTCTAAAATCATATGTTTACGCAAATAATTTTCTTATCAATATGGATCTTATTTGATAGATCTCATTGAGATCTTTAATACGGTGCAAAAAAATCATAAAATTATTTTTCATTTTCATTATATTTGAGTTTGAAATTACCTTCTTTTTGAAAAAGAAGGTTTTTAGAGAAAGCGGAACGGGGCCTGATGCGCGTTTTGTTTAATTAAGGGGTATTTTGGATAAATAATGCATGCATTTATTTTATTTTTTTTCTTATTAAAAAAATCACGTGAGTTTTGTGTTGATTTTTTGTGAATTATTATTTTATCATGACAAGATGAATCTGAACACGAAAAAATTATTATCGAAATCTAATATTTTTTGAGTAAAGGACAAAAAATCAAATTATTTTTATTTTTACTCAAAAAAATTGGATTATGTCATAATTTTTTATTGTTTAGATTCTTAACGAAATAGTAATTCACAAAAAAATCGATACAAAACTAATAAATACAAGAAAAAAACATAATCCAAATTGATTACTTATCCAAAACTCCCAAGTACTAGTAAAAACAAAAGAAGCTACATCTTAATTGTGGTGTGTGAATATTCTCCAGCAATAA
Source organism: Rhododendron mucronatum var. ripense (assembly GCA_019656295.1). Classification (NCBI taxonomy): domain Eukaryota; kingdom Viridiplantae; phylum Streptophyta; class Magnoliopsida; order Ericales; family Ericaceae; genus Rhododendron; species Rhododendron mucronatum. Next base: position 1,404,296 of record BPLT01000130.1, on the reverse strand, counting down.
ATAAAAAGGGAAATGATAAGGAAATTGATTTTGACGCTTCATTTTTGTAAGCAGACACTTCACTTTTAACGCGCAGTTAAAAGTGAGCGCCAAAATTAGGAGCGCCTGCTTACAAAAATGAAACACCAAAATCAGCATCTAAATGATAATACCAAAATCGTTTTTTTTATTGTCAAAAACTGTTAGAAAAAGATAGCATTGTACTCGGCAGATGATACAAGACTATTTATGCACATCGATTTTGGCATTAAAAAAACGATTTTAATCCCCACATGGCTTTGTACATTAACCATTCAGGCATTCACACTCCACAACCACCCAATGACCCAAACTTGTACAAACAATAAATAGCCACTGCCACATACTATCCTCTCAGATCATATCTACTCATTTCATAATTTTCATCCACGTCCCAAACATGGAAATCACCCTCTCATACATCTCTTTTACTGTTCTCTCTCTCCTCATTGCTCTTATATTTCTCTCAGAGAAAAACCGCCGCCGCCGCCGCAACCTCCCTCCAAGCCCACCGTCTCTTCCGGTCATCGGCCACCTCCACCTCATCAAACAACCTCTCCACCGAACCTTCCACAAACTCTCCCAAACCCTCGGCCCCGTCTTCTCCGTCCGGTTTGGGTCCCAACTCGTCGTAGTCGTTTCCTCGCCGTCCGCCGTCGAAGAATGCTTCACCAGAAACGACATAGTCCTAGCCAACCGCCCCAGGACCACAGGAGGAAAATACTTCGGGTACAACCACACAACCGTCGTTGCCTCCCCGTACGGTGACCACTGGCGCAACCTACGCCGCCTCATGTCGGTCGAAATCTTGTCCACAAGCCGCCTCAACGGCTTCCTATCCATCAGGCAAGACGAGGTCGGGCGCCTACTCCGCCGATTATACCAGAGATCGTCGACCGATTTCGCCAAAGTCGAAATGAAATCGAGGCTCTCGGATCTCACGTTCAATGTTGTTATGAGAATGATCGCCGGGAAACGGTACTACGGGGAAGATTTGGAGAATTCGGCGGAGGCGGAGGAGTTCCGGGAGCTCGTGACTAAGGCTTTCATGGGCGCTGGCGCATCAAACCCGGCTGATTTCTTGCCGATTTTACGGTGGATTGATTATAAGGGTTTTGAGAAGAATTTGGCTAAAATTCATGAAAGATTTGATAAGTTGTTGCAAGGACTGATCGATGAGCATAGGAGGGATAAGAGTAAGAATTCGATGATTGATCATTTGCTTTCGTTGCAAGAGTCACAACCAGAGTACTATACTGATGCAATCATCAAAGGTCTTATCATTGTAAGTACATATATGGGCAAATAAGGGCAAATATTGCACTTTTAATCACATAATATTACACCTTCAATTAAATTATATTGCTCTTTCAATCATATAATATTGCTCCCGGAGTGTGTTATAATAGAGAGAGATATTTTTGTCTTCAATACCATGTCTTGAAAATTATTTTTTCCAATCACATGACTGGACAATTCCGAAAAAGTGTACTTATTTGCCCCACTTCCCACTGTCCCACAATTCCCCCATTCATCTTTTCATTTTTCCATCTCTTTGTGTATTTCTTTACTTGAGATTAAAATCTCCTCTGATCATACAATGGCAATATCAAACCAGTTGAAACGACTTTCATTTCTTTACTTGAGATTAAAATACTCCTCTGATCATACAATGGCAATATCAAACCAGTTGAAACGACTTTCATACACTCTTAAGAAAGAAATTTTGTTCATTTCTTGTAGCAACTATATCAGTACAGTATGTAATTCATCAAACATTATGCAATGATACAATATATATAGTTTGGTAAAAAAAAAGTACAATATAAGTCTTAAAAACTATCACAACAAAAATTTCCAATGATAGACAAGACTTTGCAGCTGTATTCAAGTTTATTGGACTCAACGCACCGGAGATTTATGCCAAGCTAGCACTTCATAGACTTGCTTCTTTTCCTGTGAAACATTTATATCGTTCCTAATTTTATGAACTTGACTCTAAAGGTCATTATACTAGCGGGGACAGACACGTCAGCAGTGACAATGGAATGGGCAATGTCCCTTTTGGTGAACCACCCAGAGGTGTTGAAGAAGGCTAGAGCTGAGATAGACGCTCATGTTGGCCAAGATCGCCTAATTGATGAACATGATCTCGACAAGCTCACTTATCTTAAAGCCATCATATCAGAAACCTTTCGACTTTGTCCAGCGGCTCCAATGTTAGTACCACACTCATCATCTGATGACTGTACCATTGGGGGATACAATGTGCCACGTGACACACTCTTGTTGGTCAATGCATGGGCCATTCATAGGGACCCTAAGGTTTGGGATGACCCAACAAGCTTTAAACCTGAAAGGTTTGAAGGTGGGGAAGTGGAGGGACACAAGTTAATGCCATTTGGGTTCGGAAGGAGGGCATGTCCCGGGGTAGGCTTAGCACAACGCATTGTGGGCTTGGCCTTAGGGTCATTGATACAGTGCTTTGAGTGGGAGAGGGTGGGTGAGGATCCTGTTGATTTGAGTGAAGGAAACGGACTTACCATGCCAAAAGCTGAGCCATTAGAAGCCATGTGTAAAGCACGTGATATCATGAAAAAGGTTCTCTCTGATGGTGCAAATGACGCTTGAGCAATTTTTTTTTGACAGGTCGTAGTATATATGCAGTTCGTGTTGTAATAGTTCAATTCGTACGTTGGGATAGTTTTAGTTTCTCCTTTATTGGTTTTGCTTCTATTAATAACGATTGTGTAGCTGCAAGATGATTTTCCAAAAGACTCTTTCAGTTACACAATATCGTAGACTGTAAGAATATTTTGAAGTAAATAAATATCTGGGCTTCCTCATACAAACAAAACATCCCATTGCATTGCTAGCGTAGCCAAAGCAGAGACCCAAAAATTGGACTCAAAAGCCAGCCCTTTGACGTCCTAAATGATAAATGCACTTTGCCATGGAAATGGACGAACTAGCTCTAAAATACTAAGTGGGAATCTAAACCTCGTTGTCACTATTAGTCCCCTTAGAACTGATGATTTTGTCAAGAACCATGCTTTCACGCAAACGCAAGGCCCTAAAATTTAACAAAAAAGTGGTGAAATTAAGACATGAGACTTTAGGCTTTCAACCATCTAAAAGCTCCACTGCGATTTCTGATATCATCGCCTCCAATAAAGAGTTCAGGACCAAGACCGGAAAGTCTCGCTTTGATCTTCTTTAGCAATGAAAAAGATTTCAAACAGAGAAAGAGCATAATCCCCTTTTGTTACGAGTCATTTTTTTTTCATGTGAGATCGTAGCACTAGAATGAATGGTTTGCTACTTGGGATTGAGTCTCTCCTCCTCTAGGTAAATCAAAAAAGCGAGAATATTTACAATGGGAAGCCTCGAAAGACATACAACTTACGAGTGCCCCTGGCCTCTTGTAGACGAATATCTCCCTGTTTTGCTCGTCTCATGAATCTCTAATCAGGTGCCTACCCCTTCCTCGTACGAAAGAGCTCCTCTGTGACCTACCCAGTCTTGAGTTCTAACGAATGGCTGACTTGGAGTCTCGAGTCATGGCTAGCTGCAAACTCATTGCATGCCATCCTTATAATTAAACTTGTTTTGTATTTTTGCGCCTCAAGATTGAGAAGATGCATGTTCCACCACGGCCGATTCTAACTCCCCTGGAGCATAGAGTAGAACCTAAATGAGATTGGGCACATTTTTTTTTTCGGTTGTCAACTCGATATCTATACTATATAGTATAGCAAGAGGACAATTCCTAAGAATAGCCCTCAACGTGCCAAGTGGATGCAATTGATTGGCCAACAAATTATTAATTCGATTAATTAATTTCGAAATGTTTAAGTCAATAATTACGTGGCTGCATAATTTGTGGATGAAGGACCAGTTGAAGCAACGTGATTTACACCAACGTTATTTGTGGGATGAAGGATCAACGTGATATGCTTCTTCTCTTCTAAAACTCTAGAACCAAAATGTATTTCAGCCCTCCTCTCGCTCTTTCTACTCGACCTTTCCCACCGACACGCCGACGCCGCTACTTCAACCCATGCATTTCAGGTTAGTTGGTTATTATTCATGTCGTTGATTCCAATTTTATTCTTCTTCAATTTTTTTAATTTTTTTGTGATAAATTTAATAATTCTTGATCTTATTTATGTAGGAATGTCGAGAACTGGCAAAACAACAATGGGGTCGTCGTGACAACAACTTTGTTAAGGCATTGGAGATTTAATAATGACATTTTAATTGTTAGGTTAAGTTTTATAAATCAATTTAACTTTATTTGATTTTTAGTAAGCGTGTTTAATGATTTATGGATTTGGAAATTTTTTTACTTGCTTGATTTTTTTTTTCTTTCATATGAATCTACAATAAATGTGCACTTCGATTTGTCATGCGCATGTCACAGGTTTTTTCTTCTTCTATCAATTTTCTAATGACATTTTATGACCTTAAAGATACTCCGTAATTGTCATCTTCATAACCGTGCATAGCATGGGTCATTGCTAGTATACAAGTATAGGAGGAGTGCGCAACAAAAATCTAGAACTATTCTCACGGTTACGTTATTTTTGATCTTAAATAGTTGAGTTTTTATGAGGGCCCAACAAAATGGGATAAGGAGGAAGTATATTCATATCAATTTTAAGGAACCTTCTGTAATAATGAAAGCCTACAATGTACGTAGCTATGTAATTTGTTCGTAAGAACCTTATACACACAAATAAGAAACATTAGGAAGGATCGTAACAAATAATAGTTCAATGTACGTCACAAGAAGCATGGTTCAAGACTATATATCCGGTTCTACTCACACCCATTTTGACACTCGATTTTGTTTCGAGTCCTACTGTGGTGTTCAAAACCGTTGAAATTATTTAAATTAGTAAAATAGGGGGCCCTGCAAAAATTCAGCTCATTTTGATATCTGTAAATGCTTGATCCAAACAGTTTTATATAAATTGTGATAGAAACTGGTGTTTGTAAAATTGTTTGGATCAAGCCTTTACCGATGTCAAAATGAGCTGAATTTTTGCTGGGTCCCCTATTATACTCATTTAAACAAGATCAACGGTTCAGAATAGCATAGTGAGACCCGAAAGGATGAGGTGTCAAAATAGGACAATACATTTTTCGAAACCCACGTGGAACCTTCACACAAATGGATCGGAGCCGTGTATATATACATATATATATATATATAGAGTCCGGTTCCCGTAAGGGATCCCGCACGGGCTTACCGTGCGGGACTCCAATTTCCCGACCAAATTGCAACGTTCCGAGCCGTTTAAAGTGATCAGAACGTGATTTTAAGGGTACCCGCGAGAAATCAGCAAAAAAAATTATCAGGAAGGGCTTGATCTGAACAGTTTTTTATTGAACGGTTCAGTAAAAAACTGCTCGGATCAAGCCCTTCCCGATCATTTTTTTTGCTGATTCCACGCGGGTACCCTTAAAATTACCTTCTGAACACATTGAGCGGCTTGGATCGTCGCAATTCGATTGGGAAAGGGGAGTCCCGCACGGTAAGCCCGTGCGGGATCCCTCATTGGATCCTGATTGTGTGTGTGTGTGTATATCTATATAATAAAACAGAGCTGTGTTTGAATCCAAAAGACAACCAATGCTCTAGATTTATCCTCATGCCTACATAAATCTCTACCGTTCATCCTACAATAGTCATTTTTGTAAATACCTAATCTTTCCAAGGGCTATCCGAAATGGAATTTAGTAAAACTAGGATTAGATTTCCAAAATTTGAAACGTAGAAACGCAGACATTTTGTGAAACCCTAGCCGTACTCCCATACCTCACCCTCCCTCTCTCGACTCTTTCTCTTTGATCGCTCTCCTAGCTCCACTGACTGGCGCGACGAGCCACCACCGACCGGTGCGCGATCAAGAGCGGCATCACCTTCCTCGACACCTTCGATTGCTACGGTCCAGACACCAATGACGTACTCCTCGGTAAGGTTCTCTCTCTCTCTCTCTCTCTCTCTGTACCTTCCATCTACCACCATGTATTCAAGTAAGCCAAAATCTTCCCAAACCGGAAAGAGCAAACCCACCCACGCACTATTTTCGAGTTCAGTTGATCTAAGGTAAATTACTAAACCTGAATAGCATTATTGGAATTCCATATTAGGGTTTTTATCTTGGATTTGAATTTTGGAATTCGTTTGGCTTTTATCCTGGCTAGCAAATTCCAATAATAGGTATTAAATATTTCGTTTGTCTAATTCCTTGGTATTGTGATTCAGTGGTGGGAAACCAGTGTTTTTCCATATGAATGGGTGGCCCTTCATCGTGATCAGAGCAAAGGTTTTACGACTCTCTCTCTCTCTCAACCATCTGTGTGGAATATTTTTTGTGTGTAATGGCTCATCCTGAATGTTTTTTTGAAAAAACATATGCACAGTAGGTGTTCGATTATTTGTGTGGTTGAGTAGACCTTCATTTTCCCTCATTAGTAGATGAAAGAGTTCTTTCTTTTTTTAATCAGTGCGAAAGAGTTCATTTTCTCGCAATCTTCTTCCACATTATTAAATTTCCCTACTCCTGTTTTTATAATCCACATGCCCATCAAGCATCAGGATAGGTAGTTAGCAGAAAGATAGCTCTAACAGCAATTTAAAAGAAAAACCTGATTCTTTCTTAAGTATAACAAAAAGGGCTAAGTGGGGGGAGGGGGGGAGTAAAAGAAGGATATGCGGGGAGAAGGATGTGAGTTTGAGTATATTGCTTGGCTTTTGGTTTGTTTTTTGATCGTGAGGCATAAAAAAAACGTAATCTGAAGCTTTTGTGCCTTCATATGATCCATTTCGCAGATCTATTTCTCCTTAATGGTTCAACAAGGTTATTGGGCCCGTTGGCACATCTCAAAGTACCATTTCTACTTATGGACACCATTACCATTTTCGATCAGGTATGATATTCCCAAAAAAGTTTGATTCAAATCGATAACAATTTCACTTTATTCCGTTTTACTGGGACAATGTTATTTTTTTGCTATTGACAGGTGGACAATGATTTAAGGGCAACAGTAACTAATTCTTCCTTCACTCTTTTCTTATTGAGTATGCCTCCCCTTTGCTTGATGTCATTAAGAATTTCAATTCACTATAAATGCCGTAGGTTCAACTTCTTCAAAAAAGGAATGTTGCTGTTGCTATCCATGATGAGCGAGAGCTGAATGTCATGTGTACTTAGATTTGCTCTTACTTTCTCTAGCCCATTTGCAAAATGGAAAACATGAGTTTTAGTTCTCGATAGTTTTCAATTAAAGCTCAGTCTTGCCATTCTTATGGTTCTTTTCACTTCTTGGATTTCACATTCATATGAGATAAAACAACTCTTGCCATACCATTATCTAATCTTTTAATAATGTCTTGCGTTACCATTAATTATCATTAGAGCCTTTGTTTTTAATTGATCCGTTTCATTTTATTCCATCAGACGTTTAATTTTTCATATTCACTTTATTTCATTTCATTGCCTAAGAAGAGATGAAGAGGTAGGGGAGTGTGAGGGGAGGGCTGTGCAAAATTTATTTTCTTGGCTCATTTGTTTGGTGTTGGTGTCGCATAACTCTGTTCTGACTGTTCAATTTCAATAATTTTGCAATTTTTTGGTTCTCTAAACATCGGGATGTTGGATATTAGATCTTTAAAGGGCCCAGGGCTTGGGTTGGTAGGGGAGGAGCATCGGGTGATTCAAATGGCGGCAATCGGCGAGTTATTTTACACAAAACGGAAGGTTTTATTCCATATGAAGGCACTCTTTTTTGTTTGTTTAGTTGTTTGCTTCTCTATGATTTATTTATAATTTAGTCGTTTTTCAACCGATCGACAAACCCATTAAAAACCCGCATTTATTTATGTTGTAAATTTGAAGGTTCTTTGTTTGTGGCATTTGGAGTGTTAATTAAAATCGTGGAAATGGAAAGTCAAATAAGTAGCGTGTGATTGAATGTTCAATTAAGGCATAAGGCAAGTAGTTAGGTGATTTAACTGAAACCTACATGAACACACAACATTGATTCTCCGATAATTTTTTTTCTTCAAAATATTGGACACCGATACTCTGGCTCGCAGATTTATCCAAGGGCACGACATGACACGTTGTCTCAACTCTCAAGTCAAGAAGCATTGAACTAACAAAGTAAAAAATACTAGGTGGCTCATTCAGTGAAGGTCTAATTGTCATTCCGATTTTGGTTTATTGACTTTCAAAATCTTTTGTTTTCCATATTTGCAAGTTGCAGGTTAATAGTGATCTCTAGATGAATTCTTGGATGGTCTACCAGCGATTCTCTAGATTAATTTCAAGGTTTACAAAAGAGAAGTCTTATAGTGAAAATTTTGAGTAGAATCATATCTTTATCGATAGAGCCAAAGAATTCATTACCTTTGTTTAATTTGTCTTTACTTGAGTTAAGCTTTCACAAATAAGCTCGACCATTATGAGTTGACCGTATAAGTTGAGGAAAATTTAGGTTAAAAAATCTCTTACCTGCTGGTGTCAATTTTGAATCATAGAGACATACTGCTGCAATGTTATTTGGAAGCATGGGCTGCTTTGGGCCATGTATGGATAAAAGAATTGTCCAGTGAGGGTCTCCCAACAGGCAAGTTGTGGGACATGTATAGTAATTGTCATAGATTATGTTGCTATTGATGCTCTATCTAGATTCAATGATGCTAATTCTGAAGTTCTTGCACTGGAATCTCAACCAGTGAGTTCATCCGAATCCAAGCAAGTCGAAGCCCAGCAAAAAGGAACTGAGCTTGCTCAGTCTCAACTTAGGTTGGCCCTGCTTCAATATGAACTTCCTTCAATGATCTTGGCATGCTGACGCACCTCATGAAAAATGTTTCTGGTGAAGATGAATATAATGAAGAAAGAAGGGAGTACAAAATCGTGTTCTTGAGGTGCCTCAATATTAATTTTATTCTTCAGTCACGAGGTTGGGTTAATATTTGATACATAGCATTTCATTAGGAAGGTTTACTCCATTAATTGAAGTGTTTAATTTTATATGTTTGCTTTGTTCCTCTTGGAGTAGACCTCTGTTGTATGTTGCAGAATTTTACGGTGTTTGTTTTGATAGTTGCATGTATTTTTACTTCACTAAATATCAGATGGCAGAATGCAAAAGATCTGTAACTTCTAGATTGTGAACTCCTATAGTTTATCACACGTTGCGAAAGACTTCTGAAGCGGTTTTTTTTTTTTTTTTTTGAATACCTTTTTTTTAACCATGCCTTTAGACACGGGCATGCGCTATTGACATCAAGTGATTCATTGGGAAGGTTTACCCCTTGAAATGAAATGGTTTAATTTATCTTTTTTTGCTTTGTTCTTCCCCATCCTATCCCCGTTGTTGTGTGCTACAAAATCTCATGTTTGTTTTGCCAGTTGGCATGTGTTTTTACTCTACTACACAACTACGGAGCATAATGTAACTTTTGGGTTGTGAACTCCCCTGTATTTTACCACTCATTGTTGTTGAATCCAACTTTTGGGTACCGGAAAATTTGCTAGAACATAAATAGTGTATAATGGAAAAAGAAAGCAACCTCAATGTCAAGGGAGCAAAAAATACATGTTCATGGCATTTTCACTTACGTGCCTTTAGTCTCTCTCCTTTTGGGAATACTCTTTGTAGCTAAATCTTTAAAAGATCTAACCCATGTTTTGTGATTCATTTCCATTTTGCATGTTAAATTTAACGGAGAATTTGATTTGTTGAATTTAAATTTGATTCATTGATCAGAATTTAGTAATTGATATTATTAATTGGCTTTGTCAATTGAAGCAATATTACGTCACGCTCACCCGTGCCTTCAGGCACGGGCATTCGCTAGTCTATATAATATGACAGGGTGGTTTTTGAATCCCTAAATTTCCTCCTATATTTTGGACCCTACAATCAGTTAATATTTTTTCAACGGCTGAGATTACATGGTAGAAAACCAAGGGATAAATTGAACTTTTACCAAATCCTGATATCCTGATTTGTTGTGAGGGTTAAAAAAAAAAATGATCGTAATGACTTAAAGATTTCCGAAATTTCCGTTTACATGATTTCCAAAATTTTCTACGTGAGAGTCCCCGTTTTCTTTTTGAAGTTAAAAAGTCATGCCTTTACATGCCTTTGATTAAGGAAACAAAACATTCCGGAAATTAGAGACTAATTTCCGAGTACTAACTTTCCTTTCCAAAAATCTATAATTGAGGAAGTTCTCTCTCTCCCTCTCTCAGAACACGTTATTTGGAATAATTAAATTAAGGAAGTTATACTAATTGGAATCCATCCTAATCTCTCTCTCTCCTCATTTCAGAACACGTTATTTCCTCAAAAGAAACCAAAACCGGTGGATAGATTTGGAAATAATGCTTACATTCCACATTTACCAAATTCAAATTATACCTTGGTCGTAAAATTCAAATTAATTGTTTTCTATGCATTCGGTGAATTCTTCATTTTCTTATGCAGCTCGACGGTGACTTGCAGAAAATGTAAGAACTATTTACTCAATTGCATTGCTTAATCTGAATTTATATATTTGATTCATATTTGCTTTATTTTATTTTTTCAGTACAAAGGTTACGTGTCTTCGAGAAAAAAATGTAACTATGGTGATTCATGATGAGCAAGATGTTAATCGTATTTATGCATGAGGTATGCCTACCAATGCCATTATTACTTTACTCCCGCTGTACTATAAGAGGTCAACAAATTGATAAAAGGGATGTGGTGCCATACAATACATACCTTTCGAGAAAATAGTATAATTTTCATATCAATGTGGAAGTTTGCCCTGGAAAAAGATCTGTTAAGTATATCCACAAGTACATTTACAAAGGTCATGATCGTACCATGATGGTGTTGAGAGACGAATAAACAAGATCTAAAATTAAGGTAACTATTATTAGTCACCATTTTACTTTTACAAGAAAGGATTCTTACTCATTAATTATTTTTTTAGGCTGTTATTCATGTTTCTGATTATGCTTTTTAGATGAAGTACAAATGCGTTGATACAAAAACTCTTGGGAGGCAGATGGAGAGACACATTTCAAGACAATAAGACCTATGTTGAACACCTTTCCCCCCACCCTACATTTGTGTATCAGATTTGACTCTATATAGATTTTTAGATTTTTTATGCATGTTAAAATTGGATTCTATGAATGCAACATAGTATTAGTTTTGAGTTTTGTGGTTTGGATTAATATAGTTCAATGTGTATCCTATCCATGCAATTAACTGGGTATATGTGATTATCATTGGTAGTGATGTACACACGAGTAGATGATTAACAAATAAACTTTTTATTGCGGAGTGTTGCAGGCATAGGTAATTATAGCATATCAAAGTTTTGCAATAACAAAAATATATTGCATCGAGATCGACTAACATTTTACCTACAGTGTAACATGTGGTTTGATGAGCTGTACTTGGATTGTGACTAAGTGTTTAATTGATTTTGGGTTGAGTATTCATTTCATTTTTGGGTTAGGTGTTCCAAACTATTAGAATTGGGTGTTCATATATAGTTTGGTTGGGTATTCAAAGAAAGGCTAATCAAAAAATATTTAAGCAAAAACATTTATTCTGGGTGTTTATGTGACCATTTTTCTTAAGCTATACAGCTATCTCTATCAATAGATATGTTGTGTTATTGTTAGTTGAATTTGTTAGACATGTGTTGGTATATTGCACGCAAGTTTAGTATTAATTTGCGTGTGCTGATTGTTTGAGCCGTATATTGTACATGAATTTAGTACTATTTGTTTCTGCATGCTGATTGTTTAAACCGTGGCTTCAGGCATGACTCCGAATCAATGCCCGTGCCTGAATCGTGGTACACTTAAATTTTTGACTTGCTTGAATATTTTTTGCACCTCAATTTGACATGCGCATATACCATACTTTACTTTGTTCCTACCCAATTTTTTCAGCATGTCCTCCCTTTGCTCATTGTTTGACCCTTACCTTTAGTTGTCTTCAAAATGTGCAGCGTCGTGCCTTCAGGCACGGGCATTCGCTAGTATATATATATTACAGTCCATATCGTATGAGGGATCCCTTATTTTGTTAAAATACAAACCTTCCTTTTCCCGATCAAATTTCGATGATCCAAACCGTTCAATGTGTTCATAATGTGATTTTAAGGGTCCACGTGAGAAATCAGCCAAAAAAAAAAAGGGGGGGGGGGGGGGGGGAGACCGAGAAGTGCTTCATCCGAGCAATTTTTTATTGAACCGTTCAATAAAAATTGCTCGGATGAAGCACTTTTTGATATTTTTTTATGTTGATTTCTCACGCAGACCCTTAAAATCACAATTTGAATACATTGAGCGGTTTGGATTATCAAAATTTGATCGGAAAAGGAGAGGTCCATATTTTATTAAAATAAGGGATCCTTTACAAAATCTATGGTGTATATGTATATATACATACTTACCAAGCTTCTACTAAGGGCATCCTTAACTTTGCTAAAATGCAGATCTCTCCTTTTTCGAGCAAATTTTGATGATCTGAACCGTTCAATATGTTCATAATGTGATTTTAAAGGTCCCCAAAAAAAATTAACAAAAGGGTAAACTATAGTTAATCCCCTCTAACTAAGCCTCACTTGCACTTTGCCCGCTCTAACTTTTTTTTGGGGCAGTCAACCCCTTCTAATTAACTGAAATGTTAATTCCATTGTCTACCCTAACGGAGAGGACGGAAGTTACACTTTTGCCCTCTATTAAAAAACACTTGGGAAATTGATGAAATGGAAACCCACCCCTTTCGGAAAAAAAAAAAAAAGAAGAAACCCAACCCTTTGACAGAACAATGATCGATCGAGATGGGACCAAATGGAACCCTAAAATCTGTGAATATGGCGCGAAAAATCCCTGTCATTTCCCTCCACTTCATCAGCTGCCGTATAAAAGGTCCCTCCTCCATAACCCTAATCCATATTTCATCCACTTGTACCCTAATCTGAAAATGGCTATGCAACTTTGGCTAAAAAATTGAGTGATCTTGAAATAAATAGTTCTCAATCACTTACAGGTATGATTCGTAACTCTCCTGACTTTCTAATAAAAAAGTAGTGAGCATTATGTATCTACGCATTGTTTTTGAAAAAAATGAATGCGCTTTCAATGCTTAAGAACTGTTAACTATTGGAGTGGTTGTGGCTTTTAAGGCACATACCTGATATTTTTTAATTTTTTCACTTTGTTATGCTTTTCAGTTGAAAGTGGTCCCATAATTGTATATATGCATATTATATATGCCATGGATGTGTGTGTATACACTGACAATGACTTATAGGAATTAAAAATGCATGGATTTGTATAGTCTTGTTTAAAATACGTGCAAACATGTGGTGGTCCCATGCATGTGTATAAAATGCAGATTCTGAAATTTTTTTTTTTCCGTTTGTCATCATGTTAGGATGTCTGACTCATTATTTGTGTTACAAGTCCGCCATGGGGGCTACTTTGTGGGATCACCAAAGATATATTTGGGTGGAAAGTTTGACTACATTACCAATGTGAACTCAAATCTTATGTCTTACTTTGAGGTTTTAGAGAGTGAAAGAGACGCAGGGAGAGAGAGAAGATGACCGTTGTTGATGATATATGTATGTATATATAGATGTAGATTATATATGAGGGCAATTACGTCTAAAAATTTCAAAAAAGAGGGCATGTGACCTTTTCCATCCATTTTCAAACGGAATAGAAACGGAATCAGTATTTCAGTTAGTTAGAAGGGGTTGAGTGCCCAAAAAAAAAAATTAGAGGGGGCAAAGTGCACGCGAGGATGAGTTAGAGGGGATTAACTATAGTTTACCCTTAACAAAAATATGACCGGAAAATATTTTATCCGAACAGTTTTTCATTGATTCGTTCATAAGTATGGTGTGGATAAGTTAAGGACTTATTAAAGGACCCATTTAATAAGTTATGGTACTAAAATCCACACCCTATTCTACGCATTTAATAAGTTAAGATACTAAAATTCACACCCTATCCTACGCGTTTAATAAGTTAAGGTACCATAAATTTACAAGAAAACAACCTTAGTTTGGTTAAGATATCCTTCTCGGGTGCCGTTAAAAAAGAAGTTATCCTTCTAAAATGATTTAACTCCGCACCAAGTTTTACTAGCGTCAGGCTCCTTGTGCATGGAATTGAGCCCTCATGACTAGTTGAGGTTTTTAGGGTCCTTTTAATTTTTATAATTTGTTTTTAAAGATTAATAAATTTCTTTTTTGCCTTTCAAAAAAAAGATTACTTGAGGTGTGCATAAACTAATCCGGACACCTGAGTCCTAGAAAAGGAAAAAAAAAAAAGTTTACTAGCGTCACACGACTCACATCTCCTTTATCCAAACCCCCATATAAATGAACGCATTTGCCAATTTCATAGCTTTGGCCAATTTTTCCAATTGGGTCCTTCCTTCCAATTGGCATATTGTTAAAATATAATCGGCATATTGAAGGGCATTTGTGTCATTTCGTGCTTGAAAGGTGTAATATTCATGCTAATTAAAAATTACTCTAAGGGGTTTTCTTACTTTATTAATTAGTGCGTGGATACTTTGGTAAAGTCAGTTGGGTAACAACTGATGAAGAAAGACTAACAAAGCGGCGTGGGGGTCTAACATAGTGGCGCGGTAACTAAAACTAACTATAGATATTTGAATACAGTAAAAAGACCTAAAGGCTAAATCTAACGATAGCTAACTAACATAGCCGCGCGGTAACTAAAATTAACTATAGATATGCGAATACAGTAAAAAGACCTAAAGGCTAAAGCTAACGATAGCTATCTCGTACATAGTTATGACATCAACTTGCCATTCAAGGCAACTGAAGCATTTCGGTTCTACCTATGCAAAAAAGCCTATGTCTAAATAGCTCTGGAATGTAACGAAGAAACGTACACACAAGCTTGTGTATAATCTGGCACTGTGTTATGAACTTCCAGACTTTCGATCTACATAAATATGCATTTACGCATATTACGAGACAATGTTTTGTAATTTGTAGTACCGGCTTATGAACAATACTTCAGCCTTTGAGATGGTCTTATATGCGTCGAGATTCTTACAAATAGCATTGAAGTGGTCCATGCTTTGCAAGATATTTCCCATGTAATTATTTTGCTACAAAACGGCATATAAGATTATAGGTTGTTAGCCTTAGCGTTCGAGTTTGTTTTTCTCAAGGTCGCCATTGTAATAGGTATTTTATGTAATGGATGGCTTATGTTGTTTCTCTAAAAAAAAAAAGAAGAGTTCACGCATATATAAATGTAAATTACTCCCTCCGTCCCTTTTTAAATGTCCCGCTTCGTAATTCATCATTATACCTTTTGCATCAACTTTTATCTCTACTTTCCTTATTTACCCTATATGGAGACATCATCATTACACTTTTACTCACTAACTTTTCAAAATGAAATCTATTTTTATAGGCAAATTGGAAAATATACCAACTTTTACCTACAAACTTTACAAAATGAACACTTATTAAGGGATGACCCAAAATAGAATACTGGACTTTAAAAAAATGGTGGAGGGAGTATTATATATTGACCTACCCACCAAAACAAAAGGCCGGGAAGCAACGAGCCTAATTTTAACGTGCAAAGTATGTAGCCTTGTGTTTACACCTATTTTTGGCATCAAATCTTGGGCTAGCACTGGAAGGCTATTTAATTATTATTTGATTAAATTGGGCCAAAAAATAGAGATGTATTGAGTTAAAGTTAATGGGCCAAGACAATATTAATTAGGCCCAATTAATTTTAGCTTAATCTGACTATGGCCTAAGAGTATACTGGGTTTAATCATCTACGAAAATCCAAAGGCTCATAGTTGGAAATGAGTATGTGGAAGCAGACCCATGAAATTGGTAAGTTTACTGGCCATTTTTCGAAGACAAATGGATTTTAATTCCCTCATGTCCATAAAAGAAGGAGAGCCACGTGGCCCATTACCCTTGTTACCTTCTAGAACTATCCCATAAAAAATGGAGTGAGTTAGTGGGGATGAATGCCACATGTCAAATGGCCTACTTTCTTTTATTCCCAGTCAAATGGCCCACTTTCTTTTATTCCCACGTGAGCAGTAAATGGAAGAAGCCCACTGCCATTTTCATAACGGAAGCAGGGGCTCTGCTGTGCGCAAGGCACATTACCCCCTACCTCCACTCCCAAACGGTACCGTTTGGGATAAAAAAAATCTTTAAGTTATCCATTTGCAATCCTATGGAACAGAAACGTGATTATAAAAGCCATAGAGATAAAATTTAATTAAGCCTCTTTAGAATAATATGATCAGAATAATATGATCTTCATACTGGTTTAAACTGATTAAAAATTAGAGCAATTAATTTTTTAACCATATTTTTTAATATATAAACTGTCTAAAAAATTAAGTGCTATAATTTTTAATCCATTGAACAAGTACGAAAATCTTATTATTCTAATCATATTATTTTAAAAAGACATAATTAACTTTTGTCTTCAAGGCTCTAATAATCATGTTTCTGCTCCACAAGATCCTAAATAAAGAGCAGATACTTAATTATGAGACTTCTAGAGACAAAAGTTAATAAAGATCCTTTAGAATTATATATTTAGAATAATAAGATCTTCGCACTTGTTTAAACGGATTAAAAATTGAAACACTAAATTTTTTAATTTTTTTACACGGTTTGTATATTAAAAAATATGGTTAAAAAATTAACTGCTCCAATTTTTAATCAGTTTGAACCAGTATGAAGATTTTATTATTCTGATCATATTATTCTAAAGAGACAATTAAATTTTATCTCTATGGCTCTCATAATCATGTTTCTGATTCAATGGATTGCAAATAGATAACTTAAAGAATTTTTTTTTTATCCCAAACGGTACCGTTTCAGAGTTGGGGTAGGGGGTACTGTGCCTTGCGCACAGCAGAGCCCCCGCTTCCTTTGATAACTACCCATGATTGGAAAAAGCATGTGCATCAGGAAGCTAACTTCCCATTACCGCCATTCTGGAGGAAAAAATGGCAACATGGGACACTTGGCATCACCCAGAGAAGGCAAAGAATTCATCTGCATGCAAAAAACCGTGAAGCCTTGCCTATAAATAGAGGAACTCAAGAAGAAAAAAAGGGTTCACACACTAATTAAGCTCAACGCTTAAAAAACCAAAGCCTTCCCAGCGAAGCAATTATCTCATTTTTCTCACTTTCACTCAATTACTTCTCCAAGTAGTTCGAGTTTCTATCTCTCTTGTATCCCAAACTTTATTATTACGATATAATAAAGTTATTCTGTCTCTTGTACCCCCAATTTTATTATTACGATATAATAAAATTATTCTACGATGTTCTCTACTTTTTCTCATATGGTTGGAAAATTTTAAGTCCACTCTCGTTGTGGCAAAACCACGAATCTCATTGTGGCCTCACCCTTTGGGTCACACGCAGTCGCATTACATACGAAGTTAGATCGAGGCGCACTCACGCCTTCCATACGTTGGACGACGACAAGTCCTAACACGCCCGCGTTCATACAGCACACGCGCCGTTAGATTTTCCGCTCACGCCTACGCAGCGGAAAAGTGGGGAACACCTTGGTGCTATAGAACCATCATTTTTAAGCTTGAACATAGATCATTGCTTGATAAGTAATTTTAAAATATGGATATGTAATTAAGTTAATGAACATGCTAGATTTTGCTTGAAATAAATAGACTGAGGTAATAAATGAGTAAATAACCCATTGGAGACCCAACTTATTTACAACCCGCATAAACTAACCCAAACCCACCCGCAGTATAGACCGAAGACTCGAGAACCTCTACCCAATTACGGGCACAAATTGCTAACATTCTCTCAGGTCTCAACCCTCTCTAAGTTTTTGCAAGCAAAGAACAGGATAGCCAATAACGCCACAAGTGTATATGTATATAACTTCCCTGCTGTATTGGAAAACACAACAGAATGCTACAGACATGTATTCCGCCTATGGTCAGAATCATTCTCTTCGTCTTCAAAGTGCCGAATCAATGTTACCAAAGAAATTACAAAGAATGAACTAATGTACAACAACAAACAAATTGGACACTCGTCATCCGAGAATATCCTCAAAGCAGAATTAGTGCTGCCAAAAAGGTTAATCAACTCCCTAAAGGATTCTGGCTTCTGATAGTATATGACTGCGTCACTGGTGAAACAGAATGGGTTGCTGCTCAGTTATCCTTCCCCTTGCCACTCCCTTCCGCAATCTTAGAGCCGTCATCATAAGCAGAGAGGAAGAAAGTGCCCTGATTCTTCTGAAGAAACCTGCGTAACACCAGGAAAAGGGCTTTTATTACGTTATTAAAAAGGCCACTTAAACCTGATACCTAAACTAAAGGCCACTTAAACCTGATACCTAAAACTGAAGCAATACAACTTGCAAGCACAAAGGGAGAAAATGGAATAAAATCCAACAGTAACCTGGGGAAAGACAAATATCTGCTTTTTTGCATTTACTAATACTAAATTGGAAATCAAACTCCAATTCAGCAGCTCCCTTTTTTGCTAAATTCACTTCAACCTAAGAAGTCCCGTATAAAAACATCGACTCCACATGAGTTTAACTTTTTTTACCCCCTGGAAGTATCTTATGTAGAAGTCATCTTCGGAACCTTCAACACTGTATTTTGTTCTGGATGCAAACTGGTTTCTTTGCTTTTTAAGAAATTGTTCCATTAAAAATAAAGGTAAATTGATGGCAATAGACATCAGCAACCACCACAGTAGAAAAAATTAGGAAAACACGGATAATTATATTTTTTTAATGTCAGAACACACAACGTCAAATTTTCATCTTTACCAACAACAACAAAAAAAACAAAAAAAAAACCCATCAAATTTTCATGTCAAGGAAAGAATACATACTTGAGAAAGTCAAGTAATTTCTGTTGCAAGCGCAATAATGTCTCCTCTTCAATGTTTACATAAGCCAATAACTCAGGCAACTTAACTGCAAGCACAAGTAAAACACTGAACATGGGGACATAATTTGAGAAACAAGCATCTGAAAAAGAAACATATTTTCTGACTTTGAAACAAAACTAAGCAAGCAAATCATGTCATCTCAAGTTGCTATTAAAGCGAACAAAGTAGGATATGATTTCACACATAACAACTTGAATTGGCATGAACAAAAAATCTGTGCTGACTGTAAAGAATTAGGCATTTAAGAGTGTAGCATACCAAAGAGACGGAGTAGATGTTCAGCTCCATATATGGTTGATGGAGAGACATTATCAGCAACCGCATCATTATACTGCGGGCGCTCCTTTTTGTAAAGAAGAATGACTGCCAACGCTTTGTCAAAGTAAGAACGTAATCCATTCAATATTTCCCCCACTGAGTCAGTCATCCTACATCCAAGAATAACCAAGGGTAAAAACAAAGGACTTTATGGGTGTAAGACCTAGTTAGTACAAGGTTAGCTTAAACATAAGGAAAACACTATAGAGAAAACCATCACCATTAAAGCCAAGAAAGATATGTATGTCAGGTTAAATAAATGTACAGATTGGCGACCTCTAGTATTTCATCACCTCCATAAAGAGTGCTTGTACAAAATCAAGTCTAAACAACACTTCCACATTAAATCTCGCATCTAAAGAGAACTCATGGTGATTTGCTTTCAAGAACAGAGACAAAAACACAAATAACAAAAACACTACAAATGTATATGTTCTTATATGTTTTCAATTCGTGCATGGATAGCTTTGACGACATACTTTAAGACCCTGGGGGCATGTTGAAGACAAATAGTTAAATCCATTATGATAACTTAAGGCAAAAATAGTGTAGTAACTGTTCCACGTTATAGCACATACTCTAAAATGACATCACCTGATTCAGAAAATAGATTGAGTGATATTGACAAGAACGACATGGAACAACAATTGTAGCTGATTTTGAATTGCAATCGCAAAACACACATACAACAAATGTTCTAAATACTCTCAAAGGAGTAAAGCTAAAAATGACATTTTAGTGAGAGTACCAAGAACAGCAGCAATTCAACTTCCCAAGCAGAACCAATGAGCAACATAAATTCATGTGATGTCGATAACAATCATTTTATGCAACTCAAATTGGGCATGAATCATAGATTCAAAAAACCGGCCGTTACGTAACGGATTTTCAAGCTTCCAGTTCGGTTACAAACCGATATAGCAGTGTGGGGTGAAACTCGCAGGTGAACTGGCCAGTTCCTGATACATAACAGGGTGTAATGGATTTTTGAGCCGTTACAGATCAATTTGTTGGTCTGTGATGATTTTCTGTGGTTGAGAACAAAAATAGACAAGTTATGCTAGACAGACACTGCTCGCGTTAAAGAAACACACTGGGGTTTAGGCTCCGGTCAGTAGCTAGACGGCCTCTGGCGTGAAGCAGCTGTTTCTTCTGACATCAAGTCTTGTGCAGTTAAGCAAGCCGAGCGAGAGAGAGAGAGCGCGGGGGGGGGGGGGGGGGGGGGGGGGGGGGGGGGGGAGAATATTTTTGGTTAAGCCAATCAAAGGATATCGTCCATTGACTAGATCCAGATCAACGAATGTGTCTGGGAGCTCTTCTCTTCTCAATTCTTTGTCCGGTTTTGAAGAAGATGAAAAGGCAAAGTACAAATTAGAGTGAGAAATACCAAGTTCCTCAGGGGAAAAGAAGGATCTATGTAGCACGGACACAAATACGGACTCGGACACGGATATGGACACGAGACACAAAATCTCTTAAGAAATGGGGACACAGACACAGCAGGGGACATGGCAAAAATAAATAAACAAATAATATTTATTGTATACAAGTGAAAATATAGTTAGACGTATAAGCTTGGAGCTTCAATATTTAAAAGCAAGCATCATATATACATTGTAAAACATAATATTTAATCCAAAATATATGAAGCAACTACACATTTACCCCCCAAAGTTTTTTAAAAAATGCATATTTAACTCTTGCCTTGCCCCCATACGTGTCCCTCGCGTGTCCTTGCTGTGTCCCCCTAAAAAAATTAATTAAATTTATTGGACACGCCACCATATGTATTTTGCCGTGTCCCCGTGTTGCCAGCCTCTAGGAGTGTCGGTGCTACATAGAGTGATAGAGGAGGATTCTCACTTGCTTTGGGCAGTGGGGACATGCAAATTAATTGTGCCTTGTGGAGGTGGGTGACAGTTGCCAGTAGCCTTTTCTCTTGATCAGACAGCTGGCCGTTAGCTAGATTATGCATTTTAGTGCTTTTTTACTGATTTAATGTAGATTTCAATTTGTATAAGAGGTTAAATGGATAAAATGTGTTATCGTGTGGCTAGAATGTGACAAAATAAGTCAATGAGAGAACAAGAAATGTGTACCATTGAGGTTTATAGGTGTTGCTAATAATTTTAGCAAATTCATGACCGTTACACCCGATTCTTGTTACGTAACGTTAGATACTACTGAAACCGTTCCGCTACAACCGTTACCGTTATGTGTCGTAAAACCGTTATTTAAAACCTTGGCATGAATACACTTACGTGCCATCCTTCTTTGACCTGTATTCAAGGTACTTTGTCAATATACCATCAACATTAGGAGTACGCGGAAGTTTAACAAGCTGCACGAAAAAGCTCCAATAAATCAGCATTTATGCAATCAATGAAACGTACCTATATCATAAACAAAATTAGTTAATGGAACATATAGACATTAAGCAGATAACCATAAAACAGATCAAACTTAGAGGACAAAAACCAGAGCGTGACGATTACAAGGCACCTTGATGTTAACATCCAATACAGGGCGTATTTTTTTTTAATTTTTGGTCACGACAAAGGAGAAAATACTTCGGTACTTCCCAATGTTGCATAAGAAACAATACTATGGTGGCATTGAGAAACAAAAGAATGAATCCTGTCTATTATTATATTAAAATACACCAACATAGAGGAAACATTCATTGTCCCGAGGCCAACAAGAAGTTTCTAGACTGTTTCACGCTTACACAACGAAATTGAAGGTAATTGCAAATCCATGGACACTGCCAGTCCATCTAAATTAGTCACAACCATCAACCAAACAGTGCATGATCTACCAAAACAGATGAGGAGATTCCTTAAAGGAGAGCCATTTTTTTATTTTTAACCAACTAATCCCAATGAGCAACACTAGATACATGTCCTGAATTGAAAATATGTACAAGCTTGCTGATTGCCATAAGCTTGAAAACAAAAAAGTCAGCATTCCAGAAAACTTAATTGGGCGGCCATAGTGGTAAAAGCACGTCCAGACATCTAATCCATGGTTCCTTGATAAGATACTGGTGAAGTGCAATAGGAAAATGAGGATGAGGATATCAGAAAATAAAATGGACTACCAGCCAAGAGGAACAGGAAACCATTCCCAACATAGGAAAAATGAAAAAACGATTGGCTTAGCTTATGAAAATGGTATTTGTGGGCATGTGAGGAACTTGCTGCGAAGCTCAGCAAAGTATAGTAACGCTAAACCCTTGCCAACCCCTACCCACAAATGAAACAATGGTTATGTAGCTGTATTGTAGCTTCAACGTTAACTCCATACCAAAACTGCTAAGCATCACAAATCTGAATAACAAGAACGAAGAAAGTGTGTTGTACAGCAGCTCAGAAATAAGTACCTTATCCTGCTGAGTAATGAATTCCCAATCATCGACTAGCTGCTTCTTGAGAGTGGATGGAATCTGGATCTTGATGAGCTTTTTGACAGATACACTATCCTTCTGCTAATAATCAAACCCAAATTTCACCAATCAATATCACAATATTGGTCAAGAAACATGAGAAGAAGAAAAATAATAGCATCCAGCAATGGAGAGAGGGATAGAAAGAGAGCAAATCTTGCTGTGTGCATGTAGTGCAGTTTTTTGTCCTGCCAAAGAAACAAAAATTCGGGGGGGGGGGGGGGGGGGGGGGGGGGGGGGGTGTGGGGGCGGAGGGAAGTGATCCACAAGCAAGGGGTTCTCATTTTTCAATAGTTACAATGCTGAAAACACAACCCAGTGAGCCTGAAAACTATCAACAGACTTTTCGTTTTGTTCCAATTGAGGACGAAAATAAGGTGATATCACAAGTTTTAAAAATTACAGTGTTTGAATGTAAATGGATATGTATTTCTGAAAAGCGTACTCATGTATGTGTACACAGATATTTTTAGCAACTTTGCACTTCAATGAAGCGTCGGTGATCAGAAATTTGAGAAGGATGAAATAGTTTGAACCAACCAGAAGATCGTGGAACAAATCAAGTACATATTTGCCATAGTACTAGGGAATAGGTTACCATATTGCAGGATCCAAAAATCTTAAATTAGGAGGAGGTCTATCAAACGGTAAGTTATCTTTTTTCTTTTTGGTAACTATTAAACGGTAAGTTGTATTAAGAAGTTTATACGGAACAGCAAGGAGTTCGTTATGGTGACACCCTTCTTACTCAATATCATATTTCCAAATGAAGTAACAAAAAGGAAAGGGTGCAGACTAATTTGGTTCCTTTCAGAAGTTCCTGCACGGTTGCACCAAACACTAGCAATCAACTTCAACAATGATATCAAATTCTGACCTAAAGAACCAACATATCATCTTATGAGGGAGAGGATGGGGACTTACAAGCCATTTAGGAGGGATGAAAGTAAGGCTCAAGGAATAAACTAGCATCCCTGCCAACACTGTTAATTAGGAGCTATGAAGCACAGGTACTTCAAAATACATGTCGTCCTAGTACTGGGTACACAAAATCCGTACCCAATCTTTTTCAACATAATTTTTGCCGTACCCAAATGTACCAAGTATCCCAGAACTGTACCCAGGCAGAAAATTACTTTCTTTTATACCAGTTAGCTTCATGAGACTTCTTGCTCTACTTATTATGCTTCTGTAATTAAGCTTTACTGTATAGTTTCTTCATGTGATGGGATTAACGTCATGGGCAATTCACTTTTAGCTGAAAAATGAGGTTTGTAAGCAAGAAACTTATTCAATTAAGCCATCCAACTAATTTTTCATTCATTTTTCTAATCGTTAGCTATAATGCATTTCTTTGTATTGCAAAAATATTTTTCAAGGAGGTACCCTAGCTGAACCCGGACCCTACTTTATTTAAATTTTTTTATTTCCCAAACCTGGACCCTAGTTTATTTAAAAATTTCTGTTTCCCAAACCTGGACCCTACTTTATTTAAAATTTTCTGTTTCAACGTACCCATATGTTCAAGCACCCATGCTTGTGGCTCATAGATTAGGAGGGAACAACTGTCAAACATCCTCCATTAAACAAAAACAGCGACGCTTTTCGGGGATCTGGGATTTACACGAGGCATAGTTTGGAGAATGTCCAACCAATACAATGAATTTAGTCCCATCTTTAAAACTCTAGTTTTCCCCCCTATTCTATAGTTTATCCAAGTGAAAAGTGGAACACTCAAGAGTACAAAAAAAAAAACAAAACAAAAAGTCTTTTCCATTCCCCATAAAAACGAAATTAGCATTTCAAAGGAGGAAGAGGACTTAATGTTGAAATGTAATTACCAAGAAATAACTTTCCCAGTGACTTAAAATAGCCTTAATCACAAACTTGATATCCACAATCAAAATTAATTTTTTTCCCCCTTCTAATCAATTATCTGGAATCCTGATGGCGCACTATTTTGTCTCATAACTCTTTGTGCTCATCTTTTTTGCTAGGGGGCCGTCACCATACAATTGCAACGGGGAGAAAAAAGGGATAGAAAAGGCAACAAAACTTAAGTCCTTTCTCCAAATGCAACCATCCTATAGAGTACAAAAATCACAAAACTACAACCAAAAGTGAAATAAAAAGAAGAGTCAAATTAAATCTATTCATAGCAAGTCCACCTATAATCTATACATCTTCAACATCATCGATTTCTTTATCTCCAAAGACTCCTCATTAGACATACCTCGAGGCTTTTGCTGCCTTCTCTCTATCTATGATCTAATACATTAAAAAGGTTGAAGCAATAGATGGCATCAACAAAGTTAGAAGAAAAGGAAAACAACGGACTCCACTTATCTCTAGCTATATAATAGTCAAAGCGTTGATGATCCACTGACTCCTCTTGTAGCAGGGACACACAACATCAAGCAGGAAGGGAAAAAACCTCTCTCTGCCCAGATGATTGGCAGTCAGAGACTCAGAATTGCATCCAAACCCGCTGTCTAATGAAGAACAACATTACTTTGGTGGGGCTAGAATCCTCTTTCCAGAGAGGCTTCCACACAAATGCCACTTCAAGTATGTCTTAAGATTATAAACAACAGTAATTAGAGTTTCAACACTATTAACACATTGCAGGCCAATATTAATCCTCTACTTCCACACATGAACTATCTAATCAAAATATCCCTCAAAAGCCTAAAAGAGAACTTGGATAGTCTGATCTATTCACCATGTTTCTATTGAATAACAGTTCATAACTAGGGACATGGCCCAAATAGCATAATGCGATTAGCAGCCTGTCATTCACATATCATCAGTATTCATAATGAGTAAAGGACAACAACAAAAAAGCAGCCAGTGTACCCAAGATAAGTAGAGATATACAATAAGAAATAACATAGCCAAGCAGACCTCAATGCCCGAGTCAGTCTTTCGCTTCTTCCCTTTAGCAACTGCAATGATAATCGAATACAAACTAAATTTAGTTAAAGCATATCTTCCAAGATAAAACACAAGGACACAATAGAGACCCAAAATCTACGGCCACAACAACATTTAGACTCATGCCTATGGAATGTGATGTTTTGAATAGCTAATGCTCGCATGACATATGTATCAAGTGCAGTGCGGAAAACCACGGAGGATGTTAATACTGGTAAAGTGAAGAACAAGTATCTTAGGAAATTGCCGTATGAAAATAGGAAAGAATAAATACATGGGTAACCATGTTTGAATGGAAGATACTTATGTTGTTTACCAACAAAGAGGTGCTTGAAGATGGAAAGGGAGAAGTGAATCACTAGTCCCGAAGCTTAAACAGTCAAGGCAGATAGGGAGATATGACAGCTGATATACGACATAGGGCCTTGGCCCTCACCACATAATTCAACTACAGCAAAGCTTGTAAGCAAGTGCAAAAAATATAAATCAAGCATTCAAATATTTCGTCACCTCAATGCAGCATAGCTTGATTTTATCAGTCCATACCACACCAAACCAAACTAAAACAAGCCTTTCACCAAATCAAATGGGGTCAGCTGCATAAATTCTTTTATAACATTCTGCCACCGATATAATCTCTATTAGACTTAATAAATTTCATGTATTTTTTTCTACATTTCAAGTCAATTTAAGTCTTTCCCTCCTCCTAACATGTTCGTTAGTAGTGATCGTGTTACTCTTCCTTTACTATTGCATATTTGCATATATGTGTTTTCGTTGTACATGATAAAGCATCTTGCTGCGGTCTCTCTCACTTATCTTCAATTGGTGGTACTCTATCCTTTGACCAATAGTTTCATTTCTAATTCCAATTAGTTTGATCTTATACGACCCACGGCCAACCGGCCCCCACCTGTTCATATGAACAGAAAATGATGAAATTACCATTACACTGTTGGCCCCTTCATTAGTATGGGCATGAAAGACATTAAGAAAACTTACTCTCATTGAAATCAATGTCCATTCTATGATATTCTTTCTTGGATATGCTGTAAATTATTACGAAAGGCACATGAAATCAAACAGGATGAAGGAGAAATATAAAAATTGTCATCCGTTGTTGTGAGAGGCTAAGATGTAAATTAATGAGATAACTAGAGCTTCGTTTTCTTCAAATTTCTTTTCTAGTAGAGGATTCAAGAGTCTAAATTGCGTCGGACTGTCAGACACATTTAACATCCTTATCATTGTCATATGTGTCTGACACAGGCACTGCGGGAAAAATAGAAGGGTCATGACGTAAAATGCAATTTTTATTCACCTCAAATATCGTTCCATAAAAGATCATAACTTTATTTATAAATAAACCTTATCACATTATTCAACACAACATTCCAGCGTCTCTCAAATTTCTGTAAATTTGAAAGGCTAAAAGATGTTAGAGTGATGCGTACAATTCTTCACAGTTCCTATTTCCTTATCTTACATCCCATGTTACTTTTCTCAAACTAATTATCTGTTTTGACTTAAATCTAAGCAACAGTTACAGCTTTCCCTCAAGTGTCCAAACGGTGTTCGATTCTAAAATTAACTCATTAACAATCGATTGTGGACGAGCTTCGAACACATGTGGGGAGTGTCCTATGAGTATTTGTGTCTCCAACATGTAAACAGCACCTTCTTAGAATTGCATGTACTTCATATGTTTTGAGGTATCGTTGTGATTGGTGAAGATCAAAAGGGCATAGACCAAAGTAGGGATAGCAAAATTAAATTTATGATTGTGGGACCGTGGGAGTTTGTGACTGCCTCTACTTGACAAAATAAGCGTGATTCCCCGACAACAAAGTACTTGGCATCCAACAAAAACAGTACAATGCAATTAATGTGTATCAGAACCTGACCACACTAGTCACTACACTAGCCAACAGGACATTGAACCAGTAAAACAACAGAAACCAGAGCGGTAACCTGTTTAAACCAAACTTTTTTGCTTTTCGTTGAAACTAATAAAATCGCAAAAAAAAAAAAACTAGCTGACATCTACTTTCAACGTTTCTGTTATTCACAAACTGGACATCAGCCAAATCAACCTGGATCTGAAGTGGTTAACCCTTCACTAAATCGTAAAAGAGGTAGGTAATAAGTTAACTCTGCACAACTGACTAAACTTCGCGGGCTCGCCGGACACTTCCGAACTTGGATTTGGGTGTTCTTTGGACCCTTGGAAAGCTTGTGAAGTCTACTTTCTAACCCAAGTGGTTTGGATTCAAAATATTTTGTACATCAAAAGCTATGATGATTATACCCTAGTACGATAATCCCAGCGACAACAAGGATAGTAGTCATGAAGGGTATGTTATAAGTAGACAATAAAGATTACATATTCAACCATCAAGTAGAACAACAATAAGTTGGAAGTTTTAAGAAAAAAGAACGAAAGAAAAAAATCCTCATACCATTGTTCTTCGTATCCTCTTTATCCACTTTTGCCTCTGCAAAGTCCATCAAAAACATAGGTGATATCAACATATCAAATGATAAGGAAATTTTAAGCATAAACTTCAGCTTTGCTACATGAAACTCCATCTTAAAATAATGTATTTGAAACTAGGTAACAAGATATACCATTATTTCTAATAACATTGAAAAAAATTATAAGGGTAAATCGCAGACAGCCCTTGATCTTTTAAAATCATCACCAACCACCCCCCCAGATTTACACTGTCATCTGTACCCTGATTGCTGATGGTGAGACAAGCTATCAAACTCTGATAAGTTGAGATACTAATTTGAGTGTAGAAAACACAAAACCTCCGACATTATACAAACAGCCTTGACCTTTGAAAATCATCAACCATTCTCCCTCACATTTACTAGGTTATCATTGTTTACAGTTTACTTTTGTACCAGGTATTCTGTCAATACTGCAGTAACGACATGATTTTCCGTTTTCCTTTAAATGGTTGACTTTCTTTTACATGCTATCAAAGCTTTGTTTCTGGGACCTCTTGATTTCAAGGTTATGTGCCCGTATTTGTTTCACATATAAATTTTGTCTCTCTAAATGTCTGGATCTTTGTGTCTCCACGTGAATGTTGTCTTGGATAGCTTGATATGCATACTAACAGCTTAAGCTTTTGGAAAATTGGTGACCTAACCATTGAAGTTACCAAGAATTAAATTGGTGACCTCTTTAATTAAAACTATTAGATTCTAGCAGCTGATCTTGTGATATTATCTAACAACCTTTGTCCAACTCAATGGTCTGAGCCGCCAGAATGGCCAGCCAATTCCAGTATGGTGAATTGTTCACCCCGTGAACCAGCCCTACAGAGAAACCATGCTTGGTGAGCTGGTTTGCTCATGTCCCCCCTCCGTGGAGACCAAGGTTCAAGTCCCACGATGGGCGGGGTTTGGGGTTTCAGGGATCACGCTACAACCCTAATGCTTTTGATCTCTCCATCACAGAATAGGCTGCAACAAAGCACCTCGTTGACTAACTTCCCACTAAACCCCGCTAACTATAAAATATGGCCAAAAAAAAACAAGCCCTACGGTGTGCTAATTGCCAATCCGGGTATGATAACCTAGGTTTCCAGGGTAGAAATCAGTTTCAAAAATATGACACCAGGGCATTCAAGCATGAGGCCATCAGTTGGTAGTGAGGATCCTTTGAAAAGAGTAACAAACAGAGAACTATGAAAATGCCGACAAAAAAAACAAACAAAGAACTATGGAAAGAGAGGGCTGGTGGAATATCTTTACAAGAAAGCAATCTTTACTTTAAGTCAATCCAAACAAATATGAGAAGGCAAAGCATGTGCCATGGCATAAAACTCAAAAAGCAATTTCAGAATAGACTAGCAGAGACAATAAATGCCAGGACCAACTACCTGAAATTTACACCAGAGTGCTATTGCATACCATCTAAAGCAAACTGAAAGTTGCATATTCATGCATTATCAAATATCACTGGAATGATAGTATGGCATGATATTAGATTTCCGTTGCACAGGATAAATTTCCCAAACGTGGCCTAGCTAATTCACCAAATTTACATGGTCTAAGCTGAATCATGGAATGCACACGAACACACAGCACCCAGGGAAAAAAGAGAATTCCAATAACCAGCACAAAAAAATGATGTTTGAGCTTCTAAGCAAACATTGATAGCATGAACAGAAACAATCTACCAGATGAGGCCTTTGGTTTAGTTTGTGCTGAGCGCCCTGATTTTGAATTCTTGTCCACACCCTGCTTTTTATCAAGGGCCTGCTGCTTCAATACATTCTCTTCAGTATGTTTCATCAGCCGGTCTGCACCCACCCATTCATCCCAACTGATTGCAAAATATCCAAACATTAGTTACTATTTCTTTACACCTTCCGCCAAATGTACAAGATAGCAATAAAAAAGTAAAACAATATCAATAGTTTGAACGAATTCAGAAGATAAATATCCAAATATACTGGGTATCAACGTATCATGTCGGACCACTATGAATACGATAAACATATACACTGACTGGAAGGATATATGAATTTCAAGAGGAGGCTTTATATGTCTGGGTCAGTCAAGTCACAATAGGACATCCCCACTTGAGAAATTTTGTTTCATTACCATGTAGTGCAAAACAGGAATTAAATGCATGATCAGAAAGTGAATCAGAATAACTATAGTTAAATGAATGTAACATAATGCAACTGCGTATCAAAGATTTTTTTTTTATTTTTTTGATCAGTACAACTGCTTACCAAAGATAAACTAGAAAGGACAACACAGTTTGCAGCAGACACAAGACCTTTCAGGAATGAGGACTAATATAGAAAAGAAAAGTATTTAACAGAGGAACCAAGACACAGAGGCCAGGTCAGTTTCGAAACCGTTCTGCTACACCCACAAATAGCCATCAAACTGTTTACATTTTCCATCAACTATCACCAGTCCAGGTATATTAGGGTTGCACATGTGCCAATGGAAGCTGGATGAAGCGGAATGAATAAACTTGTAAACCAGCTCTCATGACCTGCATCTAGAAGAGGAGAAAAAAAGTCTATCTAACCTTTATCCTTGATCACATGTTAATGATCGGGTTCACTTTGAGTATATCTATAAATTCTTACAGTCAGACAAATTTACTCAGTTACATGAGTCACATACTAAGAAAAACAAAAACAGTCGGTTGTTTTTAACTCCCCACATAGCAAATATGGACTAGCTGGCCCTAACTGGCAAAGAGATTGGTATGAAACGCACCTTCTTTCCAGTGTTCTATATAACTTCCCAAGCAGTGGAACAGACACTTGAGCTTGATAATTTAATCTAACTGAATAACAAGATTATTATTTAAGTTCTCATCACTGGAACACTATTACTCATGTGGACATTATTAGGGACAAGTAAACGCAGATTGAAGCTCTTGTGAATACAGAGGACCTAAGACTAAGAGTACGAAAAAAACAAAAGAGGACAAAATGGAACAGTTTCACAACCCTAACATTTAAGCAAAGAAAACCAAATAGGGGAGTGGGAGAGATCGCTGACAGGTGGTGATTCTATTCCTAATATCCATGCACTAAACTTGAAAATTTGAAGATGTATTCTTACTTTTTATTCCATCCCTGCAAAACAGAAAAAAGAATATTATCAATAGACGTCAAAATGGAAAAATACATTTTTTTTTCTTTAATGCTTTATTTATCATACAAGATAATCAGAGTTTTGAAGGGTAAAATTGTACGAAGTCAGTAGCATTTAGTTACTGAAAAGAATATTTTATTTTGAATGAAGAAAACAGTAATTGGTAAAGAAAGTAGAGGGTAAAAGAAAAGGCAATAACCAAACTTACAAGATAATGAACGAAGTATCTCCATTCCTTCTTTCGAATCTCAGCTTTTTGGACCTTGCAAGAAAACAAAAACATGGAAAGCATGCCAGCCAATTAGGTTATGGCCATCAGCCTGTTACAACAAAACATGCTAAGCAGTGACATAAAAAGTTATTGTTTCGTTTCTAAAGCATTTAAGAGTAGGGCATCTAACATAATTGAGTTATCCAAGCATTTCAAAGCAGGAGAAAATAGGTAGCTAAAGATGAGACTAATACCATTTATATTCCACAAATGTGGAACCATATTCTGTTTCCAGCAACATCAATCGGAACCCAAAATCTAAAAAGGCATGCCAGGCATCTTCATAGTGCTTCATCTCATTTACTATGAAGCTAGTAAAAAGCATAATCTTGTCAGTGTCGACAAGCACTGCATTAGCCTCACAACCGGAATGATTTAACAAAGTAGCATTTTCTACCCATAGTATGCAAAGGAAACCTGAAGATAATATTAAGCGGTTTTTTTCACAAGACAACTGAAACCGATTAGATAATCCACTGTAAAGATTTCAAATCACTCTAGAAAAGCAATTACATACAACTCATCATTTCCATCCAAACGACAGCATATGATTCATACGAACGGCAGAAAACAGGGAGAAAAGAGTAAAATACGTCCAATGGTAAGAATAGGGATTATATCACCAAACAGTACCAGCACTCAAGCTGAAACCTTATTAAGTATTTTCACTTGCTAAATGATTCCGGAGATTTTGTACTCCTTTGGCCTCATTTTTTGGGCTATTACAGGCCATTGGCCCCCCATAAAAGGCTCTCCCTCTTCCTCCTTCAACCCAACCCTCCCCTTTCCAAATGAATCCCTACTTGTCTACCCTTTTTCTTCCTTCCATCCTTTCTCCCACCCATCATAACATTAGGACACAGTTCACTTCCTCAGTTTTCTTAGCAACTAAACGAAACAATAACTGCATTTATCTTCTTCATTAACATCAATTCTTCCGTGCACATACTTAGCCAGAAAATTCAAGAATTTCAACAAATCTCAACAATCTACATCTCTTGAAAACTGAAATGTTTTAGTAACCACGAGACTCCCCGTTCCGATGGTGAGAAAGGGGGAGGAAAAAAGGAAAAGAAAATGAGAGTCCTACTAAATAGATAAGAAAGGTGAGGAAGGATGAGAAATAACGAAACAAAAAAAAAAAAAAGAGAAGATAATCTCACATAGGGGTGTTAATTGAGCCAAACAAGTCAAGTACAGTATTGCTCAAACTTGACTCGACTCCTTATTACATGTGTAATGTGTTCAAGCTTGGATTGAGCTTGAGAATTTATTGAGACTAATATTTCAAGTTTGGCTCACATTTGAAGTTTTGTGTTCATGATAAGCTTGGTTGGCTCATGGATACGCAAATCAATCTCGAGCTTTCAAACCTGAGCTCAAGCTCATGAAGTTTCAAGCTTTTCAAGCTTAACCTTAAGCTTGTTGCGTTCCAAATTTTCATATCTCACACAGGAGGTTTCGTATCTAGATGCAATAATACTATAAAACTGGTAAAAATATCTATGTGAAAGGCCGACTCAAATCTCATATTTTGGGATATTTATTAATCTACCCCTATATCTATAATATTTATGGAATCCTTTTGTTCACAACCTATCGAGTCAAACACTCATGTGCTCAAGCTTGGCTTGAATTCATAAACAAACAAAAAAATGTGATTGAGCTTGGCTTGTATTATTTTTATACGAGTTTGAACAAGACAAAGTCGAGCTAAGCTCTAGTTTGAACAAGACAAAAGTCGAGCCAAGCTCAAACCTAGCTCGAGCTATTTGGTTCGTTTAGTAACCCTAATCTCACAATAGCCATTTTGTTTCTCACCAAATCTATACCTTTATTTGGTGAGATTTACTGAGAAATACCACTTCTTTCTCTTCCTTCCCTTTCTCCCATTTTTTCTCACAATCCCAAGGGGAAATAATTTTTCTCAGTTTTCTTAACCACTAAAAAAGCAGGTAGAATTACAAATTCGAAGAACTCAAGGACCCGGAGTGGGCCCCGCTTTGCGGTCTGTGCACCGTCGGTTCTTAAATGGTTGGTTCCCATAGACTTTTCGGGCCTAAATCAACAATTTCAGAGGAACGAGCAAACAGAAAACTACAAAAGGGGAAAGGAAAAAAGAAAAAGGAAGAGAAAGTGAATGATACCTTGGCTTCGTAAATGCGAGGGCCGTGATAGGCGAGGACCTTTTCGCCTTCGGAGAAAAGGCTGGAATCGGAGTCGGGAAGTTCGCCGCCGGAGTTATCGCCATCGGTGGCCGAGTCGTCCTTCGAGCTCCCCATTCCCCCCGCTTGCACAGGAGAGAGAGAGAGAGAGAGAGAGATTGAGAGTCAAATTGTCGCGGCAGTGACTAGTGGGCGTGGTCTCACTTTGCGCCCGGTTCAAAATGAATGGCTCGATGGGGGGTTTCGTTTTGTTCCCCTGGATAAATTTCACTAATCTCCCCTGAGGTTTCTGATTAATGCAAAAACTTCCTTTGAGATTTGCGAATTTCCACTTCAACGCCTACTTTTGCTCACAACATCGATATTCCCCCTTCCGTTACTCTTCCGTTAAACAGTTTAACAGAACATGTTGATTCATGATCACATCAGCATTGTACACTATTGCAATACCTACTTTACCCTTCAATTGTCAACCCATCCAACAGAACATGTTTCACTCTCATCCCTCTCTCTCCCTTCTCCCCTTCCTCCAATTTTAATATCTTACCGAGATTAAAATCTCTATTTTCAGTGTTCAAGACGCCAGAACTCCATTATTCAACATCTTATTTGTAATCCAAACTAAAAAATTGTGTTAATTCCTTCAACACACATTTATAGGCCAATTGAAACTAAAAAGTACAAGCTCATTCCTAAATATTCTCTTTTTGGGGAAATTTGATAGAAACATATATGGCCACAATAGAAAAGAAGAAGATATAGGGAGTTTCTCAAAATCTTACCCAGTACCCACTACCAACCCTCAACATTTTTCAGCTGGAACTAAAATTAAATTCCACAAAACATAAATCTTCCAGTTTGGGAGATCGTTGACGCGTATCTCAAATCAAGTAATTAAAGAGGAAGATGATTCATTCGAGTTATGGGTGTTAAAATCCCCTAGACCTAGCTGCTTAGTTTAAATAGTTTTTAAGACCTGTTTTTATCACACATTTTCCCATTTCAAACTATTCCTAAAGCTGGCCGCTTCAAGGCCGCAAATCTTGCTTCTACAAATCCAATCGAACCGTGATGATATTCACTTGGGTACGATACCCGGACTTCCGAATTATTATGCTTCAAAGGATGTATTAACCCTACGCTTGGGGTAGTCATATATTTTGATATATCGATGACGAAGCACCCGCTTAATCAATTCCGCAACGAGGACAGAGTTCTCTGTTCTACTTACAAGGGCAATATCCTGTTAAACCCAATAGGGCAAGATCATTATGTTCACCCATCATTAATTCCCCAAGAAACTGATCTGCTTCTATTTTCACTCTCTCTAGGTACGTAGTTCACTGCCTGGGGTTAAGGGGAAAAGAGTTCGTATCTCTCTCTCTCTCTCTCTCTCTCTCTCTCTCTCTCTCTCTCTCTCTCTCTTTGAAAACATACAGATCGCGCCTCTTAGCCCACCAGTCACCACGCACAGAAGCTCCTCGATGATGCCGGCAAAATGTCTGATTGTGAGGCTGATCGTGAGCATAAGGTATTCAATCTTAACCCAAATTTTTGAAGAATACGATTTACTAGGTTCATATACTATACTGGCCTGAAAATTAGATTATTTTAGAATACGATTTACATACAGCTTAATTTTCATTTGTTTTAGATGGATGATATTGATGATGATGACATTATGGATGATGCTGTTGAGTTCAATTTTCCTCAATATGCTGAAATAAATGATGATGAAGTGCTAAAAATAAGGTTGAGTCTAAAAAGGTTGCTCGTGGTATTAGTAATAAAAGGGCTCCTTGTTGGAAACATTTTAATTTGATTATACCAGTAGGTCATCCGATACCTAGGGCTACATGCAAGTGGCATGGGAAGGATTATGCATGTCATTAAAAGAATAATGGTACAAAATCACTAACTCATCATCTACAGTATCAGTGTTTCAAATATCCCCAAGCAAGAGATATTCGAGTTCGAGGCAAAAACTCTTTAGTTTTCAAAAAAAAAATGAACACAATGGTAAAACAAGTGCAAATCTTGTGCCTGTGACCTTTGGTGCTGATGTATGTAAAAAGGCACTAGCAAAGATGATAATAATTGATGAATTGCCATTTTCATTTGTTGAGGATGAAGGATTCAAACATTTTATCGAAGTTGTTCAACCAATGTGGAAGCCTCCTTGTAGGCTTGTGATGGCCAAGAACTGCATGCTTGTTTATGGGGAGGGGAAAAAAGTATTGAAACAAATATTTAAGCATCAAAGGTTGTGTCTTACGATGAACACTTGGACTTCGATCCAAAATTTGAATTACATATGTCTTACGGGACATTTTATTGATGAGAATTGGAAATATCAAAAGAAAATTCTAAATTTTTGTGTTGTTCCTAATCACAAAGGTGATACTCTTGGTAGAATGGTTGAACAATGCTTGTTAGATTGGGGGATTGATAAGTTTCTAACTGTTACGGTTGATAATGCATCCTTGAATAATCTTTTGATTACTTACTTGGAAAGAAAGACCAATGATAGAAAGACCACCATTTTAAATAACGGGTTCTTGCATGTGAGATGTTCAGCACATATCTTAAATCTAATTGTACGTGAGGGATTGCAAGAGATTGATGTCCCAATTGGAAGGGTGCGAAATATTGTGAGATATGTGAGGTCTTCCCCTTCTAGAATGATAGAGTTTTGGTCATATGTTGAAAAGGATACATTAAATGTAGGCTTAAACTTTGTTTGGATGTGTCTACTCATTAGAACTATACGTATTTTATGTTAGAGAGGGTTCTAACTTATCAAAAGGCTTTTGAATGATTATGCGATGACCCGTCCTTCAAATTAAATGTAAGGGAGGAGGGGATTGATGGGGAATTTAATGATGTTGATGGTTTTGAGGGTATGGGTAGGATAATTGAAATTGAGAAGAAAAAGAAAAAGAAAGGAAGAGGGTAGAAGGTGTTGGAACATTTCCAAAATATTTAATGGATATTAAATGTAAATATTGGTGAACGGTTTTAATCCAAGAGGCATGACTATTCAGGTTAAATGAAGAAACGTGAATATTGGATTTAAGCACAAAAGGTGTGTCTATTCAGGTTAAATGAATAGACATTACCAAACCAAAAGGTGTGACCATTGGGGTGGAATGAATAGACATGACTATTGCATTTAATCAAAGAGGTGTAATCTTTGGCCAATGGTCACAATCTATGCCTATAAATAGGCAAAGGGTTCTACCAATTCTAGGATGAAGAAAATCAGAATCATTCTGATTGTTGTTTCTCTCTAGTATTATCTCCTACGATTATACTTCTGGGGCTGCAAAATCTAAAGGTATTCGGGTCTCTCTTCGTTTGTGCATAACGCAGTTAGACAACAATTGGAGATTGGGCTTCATTTTATCTTGGAGATGGCTTCGTTGTAACCCGGTGCACACCGAATTCTCTCGAATTGGTGGGGGTGAATATCATCTTAAGTACAGCGACATAGTAACGTGACTTGAATCATCTGTGTTTATCCACTTTCATCGGCTACGACGACTTTTGCACCAACAGAAGGAAAATGTTGGGTCTCAAACTTCAAGTGATTGAAAAAAGATCAAGTTTTACATAAAGCTTCTCCAAGTGTTTTACCTTGCAACTTTGAAATTTTCAAGTCCTTTGTATGTCACTTGCAATGTTTTTTTTTTATGAAGTGGTGTTGGTTCAACAAGATATTATAAAATTGTGTGCAATCTGATAGTGATTTACATGATTTGGCATGTGGTATGAGTGATAAGTTTGACAAGTATTGGAGAGATTTTGTTAAGATTAATCAAATGTTAATGTTTACGGTTGATCTTGACCCTCGATGCAAAATTGGGTTCTTTGAATATTGCTTTCGAAATACTTTAGGCTATGATAAGACGTTGGTTGGTAAGTTGACAGATAAGATAACACATGAAATTACCTGTTTGGTATGTGAAGAATAATGCAAGCTTGAATGTGCGTAGCTAAGAGGTTCGGGGATCATCGGACATAGTAGGTTTGGATGAAGTTGAAATGGACATTAGTAATCATAAATTTTTGAAATCTCAATTTAAGATGCCAATGCAAAAGGAAACCAACATGGCAAGCAAATCAGAATTGAAAAGATATCTTATGGAAGCTAGTGAGGATGATAGTGACAACTTTGATGTATTACATTGGTGGAAGTTAAAAGATCTTGTGTGATTGATCCCTATCGAAGTTCTCTATCTCCGAAGACTGTGGAGGCTCTTATTTGCACGCAACAATGGATAAGAAAAGCAACTAAAATCAATCTTAAAGAATATCTTGATGAGTTGGGGCAATTAGATTCGGGTACTACTCTTACTTTTTAGTTCTTGTTTTTTATTTTTATTTTATGGTTCTTAAATATCTTTTATGTTAAATGTCTTACTTGAATGTTTTTCTTTGTTTTTAGTTGTCTTGGAATCAACTGATAAGGACTAAGAAGTTGATAGCATGGTGCCATTGTTTATTTCATGGTTGAGGTAAATCCTAATCACATATCTATTTCTATTTGTTGTAATTTTTTTACCGTTTTCTCAAATTTATAAGTTGTTTGGCTTATTGATTTCAGGTCTTTTATGGGTGGAGTGTTCAATGGATGCTACTAAAGCTGTTAGTTTTTATTTGAAGACTTGGAGTGGATGCCAGGGAGGCAAGGAACCTTTTGTGTCTCTGTTTAGTGTTTATTGTTTTTTATGTTGAAAAGGAGGCTAGATTGTTAGCATTAGTGTTTTAAACTTGGTAGACTTTAACTTGAAGTATGGTGGTGCTGTTTCTGTTGGTTCTATATTCTGCAAATTTCTGCTAGTGATGCTCACAAAAAGTGTGGCATTGTGTAATTTGGGTGCAATTCAAATATTTTGTGCTTTTGTGATGGTTGCTACTATTTTTAGAAAGGTTTCTAGAAGATTGGTTTCAAGAAGATGGGTGTAATCTGTGATTCTGGGTGTAATTTTGTGTTTTCGATGCTAGTATGCTACTGCTATTGTATTGTGATTGTGATTGTGAACTGCACTTGATGTTACTGATATTTGGTTAAGCAATTGGTGTGAAGAAGTTTTTTTTTTAAATTTTGGATGTGATTGTGACCGTAAATAAAGAGATTGGATGCGGATTAAAAACACACACACAGAGATTGGGCCAATAGGCCACTAAAATGAAGGCTTTTTGTATTTTGTGGATGACTGCTCAGTAGATCGGGTAATCTGGGCCAAAAATGTAAAGACCCGATGTTTTTAATATTATTTATGGTTGTTAGTTTATTTAATGCGAAAAAGAATTTACGTCGTCACACAAAAATTTTATTCCGTAATCAGCCGTATATGCGCTTGTATGACAAGTAATTTTCCTAGTGCATGTAGGCGTTGCACCAGAGCATTTTTTTTTTTCAACCCAACTCTTTTCCATCCTTCAAAATTTCGGCAAGGGATAGAGACAAATCCCTTAATTTCCTCCATAAAACACTCTCCATTCGACAACTCATTTTTACCCATTAGGTAAAACTCCCCATGTAAATCCAACCCATTTTTTTAATACCCCATTCTTCCTTTTTATTTTTTGCAGCCAACTCCCTCTTCCATTTCGGCAAAGAGAGAGAGAGAGGCCGGCATCTTCACCAATCGCCAAGACCTCCCGCTGCCATCACCACCAGCCGGTTTCCTCCATCACCACCGTAGCTCCACACCACCGTGGACCGAACCACCATCACACCACCTCCTCCATTCTCCAACCCCAACCATGTCTCATCATCACCACCGGTTAACTCCACTCTTCAACACCAACCGGGTCCCCACTGCCGTACAAGCCAGCACCACCTACAAGCTCTGTTGCCGTTCCGAACCGCCGCCAAAATCACTCCGTAAATCGTTCTGCCGGACAATAGGTAGTTTGGAACTCACCTCCCTACGTATGTCACGTTTCTATAATAATTTTAGTGTTACGATGTGATAATAATTGAATCCTACGTCGACAGTCGAAATCCGGCCATAATCCCTTGTTTTGCCGATTTTCCATATCCACTGTTTTTTTTGAAATTTTCTTTAGATTAATTATAGCTTGGCCCCTGTGTTTAAATAATTTTGTTAAAACCACCCTAGAGATTATGAAATAATATTAATAGTCCCTAAGTTAAATAGTTTAGGTTCGATGTTAGTTTAATCACATGATAAATTTTATTGAATGATTGCATATTATCGTAGAAATAATTATTGTTAGCCTGATAGCATGTTTCGTAAAAATGTTAGACTGCGTGATATGTTGTTGTACTGATAGATTGGACAAATAGGTTTCCGGAGTTGGTTGCGATATATGGATTTGTCACCTTCGACGTGAAAATATGATTAATGGAAATATGAAATAATATGAAAGGTTGTGGGCTTAGCAGAACTTCGGGCCTGATAGGACCTCGTGTTATTGGGGGTAGCCTGATAGGACCTTGAGGCCAGCCTGAAAGACCCGGTATAGCTAGGGTGGCCAAGCAGGACCTCAGGGGTAGCCTGGCAGGACTTCAGATATTGAGGGTAGCCTAGCAGGACCTTGAGTGAACTTGATGGATCTAGAA
Organism: Rhododendron mucronatum var. ripense; assembly: GCA_019656295.1. Lineage (NCBI taxonomy): Eukaryota > Viridiplantae > Streptophyta > Magnoliopsida > Ericales > Ericaceae > Rhododendron > Rhododendron mucronatum. The sequence continues at coordinate 1,363,878 of BPLT01000130.1, read as the reverse complement.
TTGTGAGAGTAGTCTACTAGCAGAACTTGTAAAGTATGTCAAGCGAAATTCTGAGTTAATGGCTGGTAATTGAATTTGATCGGTTGCTGCTTAAATTGCCTTTTTAATTTAATCGTATTGTATATGCCTTTGTGTGTAAGTTATGGGTCCGGGTGGGTTTTGGCTATTGAGCGTCATCGCTCATGGTACTATGTTGCCATAGTAACTCAAACGTCAGGTACTAAAGAAGAAGCAGAAGGGTCGTATGAAAAAGTAAAGTGACGTTGACCGATGAAGTATTTGTCAAACCCTAGATGCTATACCCTTAGTTGCTCTGTAATTTCAATTAATTATTTTAATATTGTACAGTAAGAGAATCTGGCAAAATACTTTAAGGTTGATACATTGTGATTTGATTAGAATTGACAAGACTTTTGACATTCTAAATGCTTCGAAATGGAAAACTAATTGGAAACCTCTTTTCAACTTTCTTTTAATGTCTCCAAATTTTTGAGGCGTTACAAAAAATTTTCTTTTACCATTACAAAAAATAGGTAATATTGATCCACTATCAAAGAAATACAGCTTTATAAAAAAAAAAGAAAAAAGAAAGAAAGGTGGAATGGGCCCATTTTTGGCCCACTATCAAGTCTTTTTTTAATTGGACTATTTTTAATTTTTTATCTTTGGCCCAACTAGGCTCATTTTGGTCAAACTGAATTCCTCGAATTCCTTGACCGAACCGAATCCACCTCGAACTGAATTGGACTGATCATAATTCCGATTGGGATTGATCTTGACATTTTCCTCCCGAAACCCGATCGATCTTCTACACCGTTGGACAGAACCGATCGACTCCGAACCAATAACACCCCTCCTCACAATATTATAATCAAACTTAGCAACCAAAACTACCAATCGTTTGCTAAGAGCATCCACAATGGTATAATCAAAACCAAAAAGTTTCTAAGGTTAGCAACATTTGCTCAAAAAAGTACTCACATTGGAATAACCAAACATAACAACCTCCTAGCAACTCATCAAATTTTGACCGTTGGATAATCAAAACTAGTAAACTTTTGCTAATAATCAAATTTATTTGTCCCCACATTTTCTTAATCAAGTGGACTATTATTACACAAACATTCTCTCTTCCATTTTCATCATGTTTTTAAGAAAAATACAGTTTTTTTTTTTTTTTGCAAAAACAATTTATTTCAAAAACAATTTTTTTATTAAAACTTTTTTTTTTTCCAAAAATTGTTCTTTTAAAAAAAAGCTTTTTTTATTCAAAAACTGTTTTTTTTTTTACTTTTTTCCAATTTTTTTTAAATCAAAGTTTTCAAAAAATTATTTCCTCTTTTTCTAATAACATGTTTTTATTATTAGTTTGAAAACTATTTTTAAAAATTATTTTCTATGTCACAATTTCTAGATTTTTATAAGTTGAAAAGGTGATATGGCAAATTTTGGTTATTCAATTTTGATTGTACTATTGTAGACCTCTAAATTGCTAACCATAGAAGCCCCTTAAATGAATAATTAAAAGATGATGTGACAACTTTTAATTATTCCACTGTGGATGCTCTAATAACCAAATTAATGAATCTCGCATTCTCAATCAAATACACACATCATTACTAAAAAAATGTTTTATCGCTTCCCCTCCCTCCTTTTTATTTTTCAAAAATGTCTTCAAAAAAAATATTTTACTTCAATTTTTTTTAAAAGCCTGTTTTCCCCCCAAAATTATTTTTAACTGTTTTAAAAAAATATTTTTGTACAACAAAATTATTCTTTTGTTGAAAAATTATTCTATATAAGAAAATATATTTTTTCAAAACCTTTTCTTATATAAAAACTATTTTTTTAAAAACCCTAGGTACACAAGAGCTGTTTTTCTTAAAAATATTTTTCTTTTTTTTAAAAAATTTGAAAAAAGTTCAAAAATTATTTTCTATTTCTAATAAATAGTGTTTATTACTCTCAAAATTATTTTTGTAAAAAACTATTTGTCACGCCCTCGATTTTGAACATAATAAAACAATACATTTTAATAAAAAGTCCTCGCATACCATTAATAATATCCCAAAAGAGTTCCCATCTGTTTCATTTTACAAACAAATCCCCAAGTTTAGACAATTACAACTTTGGCACCACTGCCCAACTTAGTTTAGGTATAAGTACGAACGTATTCAAATATTACAAACGATAAATCAAAAGGATTGAAATGATCAGTTACATATGCATCTCTATCAAAAATAAAGTTTATACAAAGATGCTTAAGTAACTACATGAGGTTAGCTTCCAAAAAGTCTTTCATTCCCAAGCACACATTGCTTACGAGCTATTGTCCAGCGTTTTGACCTGAAAAGAAAGATTAGGTTGAGCTACACTAGCCCAATAGGAAGATCTTTACCAACTTTATATGAAAACATGATGATAAGTGCACTGACGGAAAACAGGAAGGTATAGTTCAAACGACGAAACACAATCAACTCAACGATGTATCAAACATTCAAGGCGATCATTCTAAGATATGCTATAATCACATTATGCCATAAGGTTCACAACACTCATGCAATTAACAATCTTGACACGACTCACTATCTCGTATCTCCACCATCGACATTTCCACCCCATGCGTTGTCGTATTATACCACGAGAGTCACCATATTACCACCCCTAGCGTTATGGTGAACATCAACATCTAAGGTCACCGTATTACCACCCCATGCGTTACGAGACCATATAAGTCTTCATATTAGCACCCCTTGCGTTACGAGACTTCCTAAATCGACCACCGACCCAAACAACTATTTCCTCACTCAACCTACAAGTTAAAGCTTTCTTATAACCTCATACATTCAAGAAATATGTCACGACATGCCAACAATATCACAAATATGCCACAAACGTTCACAAGTATTATTCAATCACAAATTTGCATGAAATTCACAAGAGCCACCAAACGATAGAAAGTATTTAAAGGAAATTTCAACTAAGCAATTCCTTATGTGTTCCTCACTAACGGAAGGCCAACGGACCAAGGATATCATCCACTAATCATAGGAAGTCGAAATGAACAAACAAGAATCATTGAAGTAGTCAAAGGAGGTTGGGAGGTCGACACACCCCCACTCTAACAGTCATAACTTTTTTTGTACTTAGAATTTTTAGGTGATTTTGGTGGCAATGGAAAGCTGACTTCAAGACCTTCGAATCGATATAAGATTTGCATGAAACGGATATTGGATAAAGAAGTTATGGCCGTTTGAAATTGGGCTGAAACTCAAAAGACGGGCAGAACTTCCAGAGAGGGGAGGGATCGATCCCCCTATCACCAGGGATCGATCCCTGGGCTTACTGGACCAAAAAACAAAGGGGGATCGATCCCCCAAGTTTAGGAATCGATCCCTACACGATTTGCGTGATTTTCTGCAGATTTCGACAGCGTTCGAGATGAACAAAGGAAGACAAACCAAGCTCGATTCTTACATCGAATCATCATATAAACATAAAAAAGAGGTAAAGAAGTCCCTACCTTGCTACGATAACCAAGATCTACAAGATTTGAGCAAGCCCTAACGACTTCGAACTTCAAAACTCCGATTCAAGCTCGACCCAAGGAATTCCAAGCTTGAGAACGCGAATGGAAGGTTGGAGGGAGGTTGTTTCTTGAAGATTTTGAGAGATGGAGTGGAGTTTTGTGTGAGATGAGAGGATAGAGAGAGAGGAGGCCGGCTAGAGAGAGAGAGAGAGAGAACGGGTGAGAGAGAGATATTTGGGGATGAAAAATGATCCCCTACACACTCACACACCCACTATTTATATTCCTACATTTTCAAATCACACCAACACACCCTCAAGTCTCACTTCTTTCACTTCGGTCCTCTAATCAAATAATCACCAATTAAAATCATATTTCCCCCAATTAGTTATTTAATAAACTTTTCAATAATTTAAGAAAATACGGGTCTCTACACTATTTCTATGTTCACAGTTACTCTGTATTAATTTTTTTTAAATCAAAAAAGGTGATGTGGCAACTTTTGGTTATTCAATTTTAATTATGTTATTGTAAACCTCTATATTGCCAAATTTAACAATCTCTTAAATGGATAATCAAAAGCTAATGTGGTAACTTTTTGGTTATCCATTTTTTATTATTGTATTGTGGATACCTTTATCTTATGCCTTTTTGTACATGAAAATTTTATTTGATGCCCCAATGCGGTATTGGGCGTGATGCCCCCATTTAATATGGACCTTTAGATCAGATTTTGGATTAATCTAAACTCTTGGATCAAAATCTGTAACGCCCCGACTTTTCGGAAGCAAAATAAAATAATTCTTTAGAAAAATTTCGCTAAATAACTAAAATTCTCCAAAATAAAATTACAATCTCAAGATAAATTTACTGTTTCAAAATACATTAACTTCAGAGCTGACGCTAGGCTTGCCATGAATCCTGAGCATACTCGATCTCTGATTCCGATATTCTTTCCGTGTTGAACTGCACCCTCATGGAATCCCCTCCATTGAATCCTGCGCCGTCTGGCAAATTGATCGCCGAAGCAAACGATTTGCCAGGATACAGACGTATCCGTGAGTGATAAATCACCCAGTAGAATAATCCAATCCAACCACCCCTGTTACTTTACAGCTAGCAAACAGCAGGATAATATAGTAATGCGAAGAAGTAAAATAGAGCTTTTTCCACATAAACCGGTTTATTACTATCCATTAACTTAACATGTAATCTAAGATCTCCTCTGCGGGATCTTTCCTCCCCAACCGCTAGCCATGCTCGGTCCCATGAGGTCACTTCCCTTTGCTATCGCAGATACACCTAAGTTATATACCGAGTGTGCACCCCAATAACTACAACAAGGGGTAAACTTATCATGCCTGAATCATGACTAGGGTTCGATTATCTTATATACCACTTCACAATCATCACTAGACTCTCGCCAGTTTCAATTCATCACTAGATTTCCGCCAGTCTATCAATTCATCACTGAACTCCCGTCAGTTTCAATCTCATCACAAATCTCATCATAACTCAAAATCACGCCTGCAGGCAATCTAAAAATAAAACTTTCCAATTCATCCATTACCTAGTATCGTCTAGGTGAATTCTATTCGCATACCACCCAATGTCTCTAGAGTCCAATCTAACATTCAAATCAAGTGTCGGTGCAATATACAATGAAATCAAATAATAATTAAAATAATTAACAAGCAATGCAATCACACAACTTTTTATGAATGGGCCGTTGCCCTTATTCTTGTATGGCCACAATGTCAATAATGAAGTAAGATTTATAAAAATTTTAATAAAATATTTTCTAGGCTTTCATTAATTATTTCTAATTAATTAGATTTGTTAAAAACTAATTAAATACATTAATTAGATAAAAAATATTAGAATAATTAAAATAACCTCGATAAGAGACTTAAGGTCCTATGCAACATGTTCGAGTGTCAAAAGTTGGGTTTGGAGGGTTGCGGGATTAATTTAAACGAAGACGTTAAATAAAGTGGCCGAAAGTGAAGTAAATAGATAATAAATAATCTATTATTAAAAATATATTGAGGTTAACAAAGTTTCATCTCCGGAATGTAAGAAGTCTAAAAAAAAATCATTCGGGCATCAATAGCAAGGTTTATAAGGTCATAAAGAAATTTTGATTTGGAAACACTTTAAAAATAATAATAAATGGTAAATTTAATAAAATAAATATGAAATTAGAAAGTATCATATTTGAGATACAAGAAATCTAGGAAAAATAGTTTGGGTGTTAAAAACGTCATTCGAAAGGTCGCAAAGATTTTTTGTTTGTAAAATCTTGAACGATAACGGAAAAAAAATGATATTAACAAGGTATGAACTTTGAGGTGTGAAAAGTTTAGAAAAAATAGTTCGGGTGTCAAAAATGAAGTTTGGAAGGTCGCAAAGTTGTTTCGAAACATTTAAAATTACTAAATACTAGTATTATTAATTTAAAAACTTTTATTAATCAACCCAATCTACCAGATAAATTAAAATGATATAATTAATACATTTTATACTAAGATGATATTACATTGTACGAAAATAATATCAAGTCAGTAGTTTTTATAATATTAATATCAGAAAGATTTTAAAATAAATATCATAATGGTCATCTTCTTCGCAAATAATTACAAATAAAGTGTCGGGATCGAAAATAATATCACATTGGTGAATACGGCAGAAAACGCGCGGTGAACTATATTTTTTTCGTTTGGGATATATGGTTAAGCAAATAAACACTTAATATACTTAGAGGAATGATTGGAAGGGATTATAATACCTCGAGTTGGTAGAATTGGATCAAAAACCAAAACTTTGAATTTGGAGAAGATGACTTCGGGTTTTGTCAAGGGGGAACCTTGGGGCCGAATTGGATGACGTTTAGGGATGCTTGGAGTAGTAGGAAGTGATTGGAACGGGGGAATTGGGTTTCGGTGGGTCGTAACTAGGAAACCCACTTTTCTCTCTCTTTCTTTCTCTCTCTAGAACTCCATAGCTTGAAGCTTGAATTGCCCACGTTTTTCTCTCATGTCTGACTCGGTGGAGGGTAAAGAGTGTAGGGATAAATTCGTGGCTTACGTGGTGGGGTATTTATAGGTGAATTTTGGAGTATGAGGATGAGATTGAATTTGATCGAAATTCTATCTCTTGGGCTTTGAGATGGACGAGATAAAGACGATTACGTGATCAGGGAGGAGGTAGGAACTGAGTAGGAGAGGGAGAGACAGAAGGAGTTCGCATGCATGCATGCAAATTAAAAAAAATAAAAGTAAGATAATTAAGATAATTATATTTGTATACATCTATTAAGGAAAAGAATTTTATTATTATGAATAATATTTTTTATTATAATATAGATAAATATGTAAACACATTTATAATTACAAGTTATGGTAAAATTATGCTAAACTAATTTTAGTTGTCAAAAATAAAATTAGGTTCTAGTTTTATCTAATTACACTATTAAATAATTAATTGATTACTATAGACTATTTGATTAAAAAAATAGTTTCTTTATTCAAAAAAAAATAGGGCAAAAATCCGGGTCGTTACAAAATCACCCTCAAAAAGTAAGGTGGCTTTGCGTTCTTTTAGCAAAAAAAAATTATAATACTTACCATGAATACTAGCTCTTCTTACTATATTTTATGCTGACACTTACCACAAAATATTGTATACTTACCACAACTTAAGGCTACACATCTAACTGGTTCTTCATGTAGCAGGTTTGGAGGGAAAATGTACTTTTTTTGCAGGAATTTTTTTAATTATTAAAAATTTATAAATTCACACCACTTTAAGTCCTATTCACCCTAGTTTTTGTCCTTTTGTTAATTATTTGTATAATAAACAACTAAATATTGGGTGAAAATATAAATATAAATAAATAATATTTAATTTGTTAGCCTAATTTTTATTAAAAAATGAAACTAAATATATAAGCCAAAAAATTGCCTTAAAATAATGTTGTTAAATTATTTTGTAAGTAAAAAGCAATTTACAAATATTATTGTGAAAACAATTATTCATTTATAGTTTTGAATAACGTACAAAAATAACTTAATATTTTATTACAAATATACAATACTAATTTCCAATTAATATTGGTAAGATATTCAATTAAATTACTTTTAAGTATCAATTAATATTATTCTAAAAACAATTATTCATTTATTTTATGATAATTTACAAATTTGCTTAATACTTTTTTTTAATAAATATACGCTACAAGTTAATTGTTATAAAAAAAAGTTAATGAAAGGGCTAAACCAATAATGAAAGAATATTGAGTGATTTTATGCATGGGACCTTCGATCGAATTAAGGATAAATAATTAATTGTATTTGTGATTGACTGTGATCATTGAGCATCGATACGATTAGTAGTTAAGAGTCATGTAACTACATATCAATCAGTAAGGATAAATACATATATAATAATTAATAGTATATGTAATTGACAATGATCATTGATCATCGATACAACGAACTAAAAGAGTTTAACCAAGTGATTCGATCAACATGACATAATTAGCAGATGGGATAGTTAACAATGATGCTGGTAGAAGTGACTAAGGCCTCATTCTGCAATGGGAAAAAAGTTCTTGTTTTTTAAGAAGGCAATTTCAAATTCAAAAATTATGGACTTATTGAAATATAAAAATATGCAATATGGATCTTATTTGAAAGATCTCAATTACGATGCAAAAAAAAATTGAAAATTTATTTTTCATTTACATTATTTTTGAGTTTGAAAATGTGAAATAAGCTGTTTATTTTTTAAGAAAAATTTTGGAACGGGGCCTAAGAGTATCCACAATACTATAATCAAAAGTAAAAGATTTTTAAAGTTAACAATATTGGTGTAAAATATGACTCACAATGCTATAATCAAATTTAATAACCTCCTTAGAAATAATCAAATTTTGGGTTTTGAATAACCAAAACTAAAAACCTTTTGATAATAACCAAATTTAATAGACTCTACATATTCTCAATCAAATACACCAACATTATACAAAAATGTTCTATCTCTCTTCCATTTTCCTCTCTCTCTCTCTCTCTCTCTCTCTCTCTCTTCGAACAATTTTTTTGGAAAAAAAATATTTTATTAAAAATTGGTTTTTTAGAAAATAGTTTTTTTAAAAATAATTTTTATCTAAAAAAAAGATTCAAAAACTATTTTCTATTTCTAGTAAATAATTTTTATTAATTTTCAAACTATTTTCTACTATTCACATTTTTTAGTTTTTTGTCGTTTGAAAAGATAATGTGACAAGTTTTGGTTATTCAATTTTGATTATGTCATTGTAGACATCTACATAGCTAACCTTAGCAATCTCTTAAAGGAATAATCAAAAGCTGATGTGACAATTTTTTGTTATCAACTTTTGATTATAGCATTGTGGATATCCTAATGAGGATTGGTACCATTGATTAAAGTGAACCGCCTAATTTCTTTATTTTAAATGATATTGGCACTTCAAAAATTGATGCAGACACTCCAAAACTCGTGTAATTCCAAAGCCACCATTTTTTTAATTTTTAGAGTATCTCCATTATTTTTTGGAGTGTCAATATAATTTTCCTTTATTTAATTGAAATAACTCATTCAACTAATCATTTATTTTCATTTATTAAGAGGTAATACACTTTCATTCAATTAACCATAAAGCATTTTAGTATGTTACTATCCATGGTACTCCTTTCGTCCTTTTTAAGTGTCATGTTTCGTAACTCCAACTTATTAAAAAGACATTATCATTATACCTTTTACATCAACGTTTTCCTTCACTTTACTTATTTACTCATCATCATTACACGTTTACTTACTTACTTTTCAAAAAGGAATCTACTTTTAGGGACAAAATAGACAATTCACCAACTTTACAAAATGGACACTTATTAAGGAACAACTCAAAATGGAATACCGGACTATGAATTAGGGACGGAGGGAGTAGTATTTACCACTGATTGAAGTCATATTTAAGCAACGAAAGCATGGCTAGGCATTACGTACGAGTTTGCTCGTCATAACATTGGGACTATTATTTTCTGACGCAAACTTGCCATGTTTTTAGCTAGTAGGAACCAATCATCATGTATTGACATGTTATCTACCACGTGTTTTGCTGGTACTTACCTTTCAATGGAAACAATGACAATATGTTACGACATTTTTTACCACTTTTTTTTTTTATCACTCGGGTGCTTGGACCAAATTTTCGCGTATTTCAGGCATTTTTTTTTACCACTTCTTAGGCGCAATAAAATCCATTGACTTACCAGAGTGACGACTAGATGATTGATCGCTAGAATTCACTACTATAGACCAACTAAATATTGGATTAAGAGTTTGTTCAGTTGATCAAATTATTTTGAAATTGATCACTATATGACATAGTTTTTTCAAATTATTTTTTGAACAAATACAAAAATCAGTGAATTATTTTTGTAATTAGTATTGAGTTTATAAGAGAAAGAATTAATAATTGAATCCGGAATTTCTTTTTTTTTTTCCGATATAAGTTGGTTCTTTAATTTATAAATTAATCATCTGTGTTAATATTGATATGTTTCAAAATATACGAATCATTGGTATCTTTTTTATCATATAGTCGATTCCTATTTTTCAATTGATTGGGACTTAAAATTTTGTACAATTTTGCTTGGTATTGTATCTTTTCTTGCTCAGATTTTCGTTTATTGTTTGTTTGATTGCGTTTTGACACAATGTGCAAATTCAACTTGTACACGTATCGCGTATGCCCGACCTCAAGTAAAATATAAGGTATAGGACAAAAATCTAAGCAAGCACGTGATATTAATTCCGGAATCGTTAGAGCGGGCTTTGGTGTGGGGCTAAGAGCATATCTAATCCTTACCCTTTTTTTTTTATACCCAAATTTGGGTAGAGAGATATGGGTAAGAAGGTTGATTTGAGTAAGGTATCTCCAATGTTGAACCCATATTTTTACCCAAATCTATTATTGAACGACACTTATAATTAATGAGTGACACACTTGTAATTAATGAGAGTGAAAAGATCAGGTTTAAAAAAATGGGTATGGATTTGAGTCTCCCCAAATTTGGATGAGAAAATGGGTAGAGCTAAAAATGGGTAGGCAAATGGGTATGACATTTTCAGACTTTTTACTCAAATTTTGGGTATAAGTTATAAAACGGGTAAGAATTGGAAATGCTCTAATAGCTAACAAAGGTGACTTTAAAATGCGAGATAATAAAGGGGAGGTGAAAAAAGAGAAGATGACGCCGACAATGGAGAACCACCATCGTCAAAGAGAAAGATGCACAGGGCCCAGGGGGCTTTGAGTTTGACTGTTGCAACCGGTTAACATTTTCTGTAAGGAATGGTCCAGATGAACTCTTTTAAATCTAACGGCTGTAACACGTTGGGGGCATTGTTGCCCCAATACCACTCTGGGACATCACAGTCGGACTCAAATATGTACATACCTAATCACATAATTAGCGTGTTCGTTTGCGAGTACAAGTTTGAAAGTATCTTTGAAAAATATCTCAAATTAAAGTACTAAAATTCGTGAGAGCGAAATTCAGGATGCGAGTGCAGAGCGAAGAAGGAAAACAGGAGCATTCTGAATTGCGACTAAGGTCAACATATACCACCATCAAATTGCCCATTATTTGCTTGGATTCATTGGCCATTAGTTGCGTGGATTAATTGGAATATTTTCGGTGATTAATTTTTGTTGGGTCATCGCCTCACCAAACGGGATTAAAATCTAACCCATGCAGGCTTACTTGCATCTGATCTATCTTTATTGAAGTAGTAATTAACATGACCAAGGATTAAATTTTAAACTATGCATTCTTGGAGTAGTAACATAATAAGGGATTAAAATTAAGAATTATGCAATTCTTCGTCCCTTTGGTTCACTAATTTTTTATTGTTGTCATTTTGGGCCATAAAATTATTTATTAGTTTGTACCTCGATCTAACAAACCAATTGGAGAAAATATACGAAACAAAGAACCAGCTAGAGTCTCTCTGCTCTTTTACAAGCATACTTAAAAAATCACGTACTTCATTCGAAGCTAACAAGATTCATATGTGAACTTATTACATCATATGTAAGTCGTTATAAAATAGTTAAGAACGTACAAACAAAGAATTTATATTAGAAGATAACATGGAGTAGATCTTCCAAATAGTTGCCAGCAACCAACGAATTTTAATGCAATGAAAAACTATCGAACCAAAATTTGAACAGAAAACAAATGAAACACGGGTGTCTTCTTTTTGTGAAAAAATGTAGTTGCTATCCACGGGAGCCAGAATTACGGGTGTGTGCCAGTAACAACCTTGTTTCCTGTGCCTGGGCTCGGACCCGAGTCCTTAACTCCCCCTAGTGTTTGACTGTTAGTAAAGTGATGGTTTCCACCGCCGGGGCTTGGGCCTGAATCCTTGATGGCACCAAGGGACAACCTAGCGGTCATGCCATTGATAGGGCGGCCGGCTTGGCTTGGAAAGAAAATTGAGCTTAGCAGAAGGATAAGGAAATAGAAACAAACTGACTGCATGATTTTTCTGGACATTTTGCAGAGAGAGAGAGAGAGAGGTTATGCACGAAATATGGATAGGAATTAAACTTGTGTAGTATGGGATATCAGAGATCTCTGGTGCATGTGCTATTTATAAGTTACAATGTTTGAAAGATCAGTATTGAAGTTGGTTTTTCTGGACCAGGAATAGAGAAAATTGGGCCATTCAAAATCAAATATTTGAATGTTCCAATTCCTTTATAAGGATTAGGAACCAACTAGGGAGTTTCATGGTTTAGAAGAAATTGGGGGAAATTGGAAAATGGACAGAGAAATTGAGAGATTATTACTAGTCTAAGTTGACTGGTTTCGGGAAATTTTCGGGAACAGTATTGGTAGAATTAGTGGCACTGAAAGTTGTTTCTTTAAAGGGGAGTTATTGTTTTTGATTTTACTAGTAGTATTGAAATGTGGTGTTTATAAGGCGGCCATGCGTCATGGAAAATGCACGTGGGCCAAAGACCATGCAACGTTTGAAACCATGAATTAGGACCTTTAGACCGAAGAATATTTCTACATCAGTTCCTGTTTAGTCGCACGGAAAGGATGAGAATTAAAGGAAGGAAAAAACAAATTTTCTATAACTTTCTATGTACTTAGATACCAAGAAAGTTGTATGACTCACAACTTCATTTTTCCTACTGGAAACACTTTCCTGCAAAATAGGTCTCTGCCAAAACGAAAAAATTTTAGTTTTCTTGTAAGATTTTTCATTAACACACACCTCACTTCACTTTTTCTAGGAACCCATTTCTTGCATAATATTTTCAACAACTGAACGGAGTAGTCAATCATAAGGATCAACAATAAGACTCCGTTCAGTTGTTAGGAATGTTGTGTGGAAAATCGGTTCTAAGAAAAAGTGAAGGGAAGTGAAGTGACGTGACGTAAAGGAAAATGAAATTTACTTTCCCGTGTATGTTCTGTTGACAAGAAATCTTGTAGGAAAACAAGAATCCCTTTCTTTGACAAGACCTATTTTGCAAGAAAGTGTTTCCTAGCAGGAAAGTTGAAACTGTGGGTCATACAACTTTCTGGATAAATAAACACAGAAAATTATAAGAAAATTGATTTTTCCATCATTTCCATGCAACTGACCCGGATTAAATATGCATCGGAAAAGATGGGATCTCATAAAAGATGGGATATATAATACCGTCTAGGGTGGGATACTAGTAATCCGGTGGCTTTGTATATCTGGTGGATTATATACCTTCACCATTTGTTCAGAGTCATCCTTGAAATTTATGGAGCCCTAGTCAAAATTTAAAAATGAGGCCCCAATATAAAATTTTTTTGGTTACCATCCTAGTGTAATTGCCATAAGTATTGTACAAAACAAAATTCATGTTTTTTTACTTCGACTGATTATTAGTTTCAAACTTGGTACTAAAAGTTCAACCTATGTAGTCTTTATTAATGACTTTAAAGTAATAGAGATCTCAGAAAAAGAAAATTGAATTTTATGCAATATATATATTGTGTTGCACAATTGGAAAAGTTTTCACTTTGAGATGAAATTGAAAATGTCGGTTTGAGTTTAATAATTAAGATGCTAAAAGAGATTAAAAAATATGAATTAATGTAGTGAAGAAACCACTAAAGTGAAATTTAATCAACTTCTTTCACTATGAATTACATTCCAACTACGGAGTATATACTTAAATTAATCTATTCAAAAGTAATAGGAAAAAGAAAATTGACTGAAAGATGAGAAAATTTGACAAAAAATCGTCAACTCGTAGGTATAATATAAAGGATATGGACCTATACATGCGAGTTAATTTATAGTTAATTGTAGACATCTTAATTTTTCTTCGTAAATAATTTGAGCCTTACCTTGGGCGACCCTAATGGTAAAGCTTGTCATGCATGATGCGAGGGAGGAAATTAAGAGTGAGGTATGATCAGGATGACCCTTAGGAGTTAGAGAGTGGACCCGGAGTCCTTAGAAACATCTTTAGATCTCTAAAGTATTGAGAGAAGATTGACGCCTTGGTTGGCACGACCGAGTGACACCAAGATGGGCGTGGCTAGTGTGAGGAACCATCAAGTAGGAAGTCTCTACCACCACTTCATTGGCGCGGTAACATGATCATCAAGCCATGGTCAAGGGATCATGCGCGCTTATTAGAATGTTTCGGGTGATCATGCACTCCTATATTCTCTAGAATATTTCTTCTCCATTTTTTGGTGATTCCATCCTCTGCTATATATAGGAGATCACTCCTATATCTTCCAGATCAACAAACCCTGGAATACCAAAAACCCCACCAAGACCCCCACCAACAACAACCCACAAGGGGGCAAATATTCTTCCAGATCAAATTACAATGGGAACCAATTTGGTTTTGAGTACAATACTCTGCTTCCCACTTCTTATAACATGATTTGACAGATAATTATGATTGCAGCCATGCACTTGACCAATAATAGTTGCACCATGCATACAACATTCATGAGTGTATTACACTTCAAATAAGTCTACAAATGTCAAGTATCATGCTATGGTTTCCACTGAAATAACTAACAGTAATGTAAGGCATCAAACACGAACTTGAACACAAAGCTTAAAACATAGCACTCTACAATTATGAAAAATATGGAGATTAGAGAGCAAGAGGAAGGTGAAGTTATCATCTTACAAGCGCATCCAGCAATGGTGGTTGTAATTGTTGAGATCGGGGGAGGACACGAGCGTCAAGGCCGAGTCTCAAAATAATGGTGTCGTTTGAAAATAAATGAAAGATATCATTATGTCAAATAAAACTAGATGATATTGGTAAAAAAGGTTTGGAATGCCAATTACATGTGAATTGCATAACCATGTAGGAGGTAAGAGCTGCCGGCCCCGCATACTGTCTGTAAACCATCGATAAAATCAGTTGGTAATTCGAGAATTTCTACAGGCTTCCAACGTAGTTGAGTAGGGTTAGCAGAACTGTCAGACTGGTTGAATTCGCTCACAAGCTTCTCATGACTTGGCACTTGAGGCTTAAATGGTTCATGTGTGACTGATGGTTTGATACGATACAACCAACTGCAAAAGAAACCGGTTACATAAATACATCACCATAGAACCAACATGAGGAAACTTAAAAACTAGAGCAGTAGAGCAATTAACATGAGTCGAAAAGTAAACAAGGCCCCAGTTGGCCAGAAACTAAACCGTTTCAAAGAAGAAGAGAAATAACTGAATGGGAATACATATGGCAAACCCGCAATACAACCATGAAGCTCATTGAAACTTAAGAGAAAAACAGTCTCTCTCGCTCTGTCTGTCATTGTGGCATTTTTTGGAATCCCGCCACTGGTTCGCATATTGTCAAAGACTAAAATAGATAACCTTTGGAGGCAATGATAAGTGGCCTTTCATTCATGTTTCCCAAGAGACAAAACATGGATATAGACCTCGAAGTTTATAATTTCCAAAAAAAATCACAGCTTCAACGTGCAAATCTAAGGTTGGCCTGAAAGAACTTTAATCGCTACGAGTCTACGACAAATAAATTACCAAAACTCTCCCCTTGCTGCCTTTGATTTCGTAACACGAATCCTTAATTTGAAGGGAAAAAATAAGATAAACATTGTGCGATGACCAATAACAGCCAAAGATAACTTCAAAAACCCAAATGAAATTACCCACAAAAAGATGCTTTAGAAAGTCCAATAAACCAGTAGTAAACAGAACAAAGGATAAATTAGAAATTATTGTTAATCTACGAAGGGGGTAATATTACCAATGCACATAGAACTATTGTCTGCCTAGCAGTGGTTCAAACGACATTATCACCAGTCCTCCTGTATTGATCTGTTAAAATAGCAAAAACATAAATACAAAGGCATTCACATTGACCATTGACTTTCGTGTCGAAGCGGATCAGCAACCATCTGCATTTGATGTGGAATTCATTCAAAACAAAATAGAAACATATTTGTGAACTAAAATAAGCAAATGATAAATCACCTGAAAAACTACAAAGAGGGATCAATTACAGCACCTTGCTAACCACGTGTTCACTTTTCTCCCAGTTTACTAGCAACTAAATTGATATGCGAAAGAATAATTAACAAACCGAAGTTTGAGTTCCATATAGGAGAGCATAAGGGAAAAATTGCCAACACAAGTTAGAGTTCCATACCACTCCATTGGCCACATTTTCCATGTTTCCCAGAGAGTCCTGAATGGCATTACAAAGTTTGATTGAGTAATTTAAACAAACACTTGGAGGACAACACAAAAGTTTGAATTGGACTCAGACTTCATTCTGACCATGAGAGACCGAAATCGGTCGGACTCGTACGAAATGTTGAATGCATTACCTGGCCTGCTTCTGAAACAATGCTTGTCGCATACCTCGGGTGAATGTTGCATAGGGTATGAAAAAGATTAGGGCTTACAAAGTTATGTACATACTACATACACATATATACGGGGAGGGAGAGGGAGAGAGAGAGAGAGAGAGAGAGAGAGAGAGAGAGAAGAACATACTCTGTGTACTCCAGGAAGGCGGACGATGGTTGCAGGTAAAAGCCAAATTGATCACAGAGAGGTACTAGTGGTGGGCATTGCCGGTGCCGGTGTCAGATGGAGTGATTGCGTGCAGAGGTCAGATGGAGGGACG
The DNA here is from genome assembly GCA_019656295.1 of Rhododendron mucronatum var. ripense. Classification (NCBI taxonomy): domain Eukaryota; kingdom Viridiplantae; phylum Streptophyta; class Magnoliopsida; order Ericales; family Ericaceae; genus Rhododendron; species Rhododendron mucronatum. The sequence goes on along the minus strand of BPLT01000130.1, from coordinate 1,347,133 downwards.
AACTTGTAGGAAAATAGTGCGGAAAAACAGTAAACGATTTTACTAATTTCTGAAAATTACAACATGAACACGAATCATAAAATTACAGAATATGAAAAGTACACATAAACTGTAAAAGAGAATTAGTAATTCCAAACCGAGACCCGTTTTGATCAACGGTGCCCTTAAGACAAATTCGCCGCCTCACCGGTGCCGGAGGTTGTGTCGGTGTTTGTCTCCCAAGGTTGACTCAGTTCCCATTCAGCCGCCGGAGCACCGCCGTAGACTGCCCGTCGAACGAACTTGTGTCTGTACTCTCTCTCTCGAAGGAAGAATGATAGTATTGCAAAGATGCTTTGGATTGTTTTTGGTGTGTTGAAACCAAAGGCAGAGGTCCCCTTTTATAGTTGAAGGAGGAGCCTCTGCCATCAATACGACAATGAATACGATATTCATGGAGGAGCCTATACAATCAATAGGGGAATTGATTCCGCTATTCAATTCGGAAATAAAACTGATACAGTTATTATTCCTGAAATTGAATACGCAATCATGGGTAATAACTCTGGGTAATCAACCCAGCTTTGACCATCCAACCGTGCATTGTTGTTGGTCCGAAACCCACTTTGAGAGACAATTTCTCATTCATCTCTTAATGGAATTTGTTCATTCTTTCACCGATTTAAACTCCTTAGCAAGGAATATTTAAAACCTACTTGGGCCCACCTCGCGCGGTGTGGGTCCCACCAAATTCTCTTTGGTTAAAATTCCATTTTTTCCAACAATCCCCCACATGAATGAAATTGGCTGAATCCGACTCGGGAGACAAAGCTGACACGAGAGAGAGTACAATGGAAAAATTCAGCATAGGATAGGTAGCTTTTGGCCTTGAACCTTCCCTTGTAAATACCTATCGGATTTACTGGCTGACCAGTGAACATGTTGTCTTGAACTGTTCCGCCATTTGCGTAAACCGAGACAACAGGCATCACACGGAACTCCTCCTAACACAGTTCAGTTCTCACTGTTGGGTTCGTTTTGGCCATGACACCCCTTCCTGGTTCTGCAAGTATTTTCTCGAGAATTTCGCCTTCCTAAATTCTCAAAGAAGCGGCCCCACTTCATACTCACATAGGTGACCTTCTTATAAAGGGTATCCTGCTATACCCCGCCTGGCATTCCAGCGCATAAGAGTCATTAAAAGCCAACGCTTAACCTGTTTCCATCTGCAGGCAACACTGTTTCGCACCATAGGAATGAGCAAGAGAGCATGTCTCCACAGTGATCGTTCTCCGTTACTCGCAAGTAGGTTGTCCCATTGAACCTAGATCTTGGGATCTCCAGTCAGCTAGGTTGGGTTTCCTTCACGGTAACACGAGCATAGTAGGCTTTAGCCCCATTCCCTTCGATGCTTTCTCAACTAGCTCTTTGTTTAACCCTTTGGTTAGCGGATCCGCAATGTTGTCCTTTGACTTCACATAGTCAATAGTAACAACTCCAGTTGAGAGTAATTGTTTAATGGTATTGTGTCTACGACGGATATGCCTAGACTTACCATTATACATATTACTTCGTGCCCTTCCTATTGCTGATTAACTATCGCAATGGATGCAAATTGCTGGCACAGGTTTCGACCATCTTGGAATATCTTCTAGAAAATGGCGTAGCCATTCTGCCTCTTCAGTTGCTTTATCTAAAGCAATGAATTCAGATTCCATCGTAGAACGTGCTATACACGTTTGTTTTGAAGATTTCCAAGAGACAGCTGCACTACCAAATGTAAAGACATATCCACTCGTGGATTTCGAGTCTTTCATATCCGATATCCAGTTAATTTGCATCACAGTACCCTTCTAGTACTGCTGGATATCTGGTGTAGTGCAGTCCCAAATCACGAGTGTGCCTTAAATAGCGTAGTAGTCTCACTATCGCCTTCCAGTGGTCATGCCCTGGATTACTCGTGTATCTACTCAGTCTGCTAACTGAATAGGCTATGTCGGGCCTTGTACAGCTCATTAGGTACATTAGACTCCCAATTATCCGAGAATACTCCAATTGGGATACCCCTACCCCCACATTCTTGGATAAGTGGAGATTCATATCCACAGGAGTCCTTGCTATACTCGTATCAGACTTGCTGAACTTCTCAAGAATCTTATCGACATAATGAGACTGAGATAGTGCAAGTCCATCAGATGTTCTAGTGATTTTAACACCTAGTATTACATCTGCAAGACCCATATCTTTCATGTCAAACTTCGAGTTCAACATCTTCTTGGTAGATTTGATAATCTTATCGTTACTACCAACAATGAGCATGTCATCAACGTAGAGACACAAAATGACGTACCCTTCGTCCGTGTCTTTGACATATACACATTTGTCACACTCGTTGATTATGAAACCACTTGACATCATAGCATTGTCAAATTTCTCATGCCATTGTTTTGGTGCTTGTTTTAGACCATACAAAGATCTAACAAGTCTGCAGACTTTCCTTTCTTGGCCTGGCGCTGAAAAACCCTCAGGTTGTTCCATGTAGATTTCCTCATCTAAATCGCCATTTAGGAAAGCTGTCTTCACATCCATTTGATGTATCTCAAGATTTCGCAAAGCTGCAATTGCGATTATCATTCGAATGGATGTGATCCTGGTGACAGGAGAATAAGTATCAAAGTAGTCTAGGCCTTCTTTTTGTCTATAACCTTTAATGACAAGCCTAGCTTTGTACTTATCTATTGATCCATCTGCCTTCATCTTCCTCTTGAAAATCCACTTGTAGCCCAAAGGCTTACTACCAGGAGGAAGATCCACCAATTCCCACGTATGGTTTTGCAGAATGGAATCAATTTCACTCTTAATAGCCTCTTTCCACAAAGGACCCTCAGGAGAGCTCACAGCTTCCTTGAATGTCCGAGGCTCACTTTCTAACAGATACGTTAGGAAGTATGGACCAAAGGATGTTGATGTTCTAGCCCGTTTGCTTCGTCTAGGCTCAACATCACCCACTTCCTCTTGGTCTTGACCGCTTTCATATGCAGTCTCCAAAGTCCGCTTCACGGAACTCGACTCTTCGATGGATCTAAATGGAAATACGTGTTCAAAGAACGTTGCATTCCTAGATTCCATGATAGTATTCTTGTGAATATCCAGTATCTCAGATTTATACACAAGAAATCGATAGGCAGTACTGTTATGTGCGTAACCAATAAACACACAATCAACAGTCCTCGGCCCTATCTTCTCCTTTTTCGGTGGAGGTACAGCTACCTTTGCAAGACACCCCCACATTCGAAGGTAACTGTAGGTAGGCTTCCTACCTTTCCACATCTCGTAAGGAGTCTTATTGACTTTCTTGCGAGGTACCTTGTTAAGTATATAATTTGCGGAGAGAATAGCATCCCCCCACAAGTTCCGTGGCAACCCAGAACTTATCAACATAGCATTCATCATCTCTTTCAAGGTACGATTTTTCCGTTCAGCAGTTCCGTTTTGCTGAGGAGAATAAGGTGCAGTGGTTTGGTAGATAATTCCGTGTTGTGCACAGAATTCTCCAAACGGTGATTCATACTCACCACCTCGGTCACTTCTCACCACCTTAATCTTTTTGCTAAGTTGATTCTCAACTTCATTCTTATAAAGAATGAATTTGTCCAACGCTTCATCCTTGCTATTAAGCAAGTATACATAGCCATATCTGGTGCTATCATCGATGAAAGTAATAAAATACTTTCCACCAGTTCGCGTTTGGACATACTTTAGATCACACACATCAGTGTGAACTAAATCCAATGGCTCAGTGCTTCTTTCAACCGTTTGAAAAGAAGACCTAGTCAATTTGGCTTCAACACAAGTCTCACACTTGTGTTTTCTATCAATTTGGAAAGCGGGAATGTGGTCTAAGTTAATTAACCTTCGCAAAGCATCATAATTAACATGACCTAGTCTACCATGCCACAAATTGGAAGACTCAAGCAAGTAAGCAACTGGGGATTTCATTTTATTAATACGTGGAATTACAGTCATTACATTGAGCTTAAAAAGACCACCGGTCATATAGCCCTTTCCCACATATACCCCAGCTTTGGTGACAGTCACCCTATCCGCTTCAAACACCATGCGGAAGCCATGCTTGCTTAGCAGAGAACCGGACACCAGGTTCTTGCGAATGTCCGGCACGAACAGGACATTGTTGAGAGTCAACTCCTTGCCAGATGTCATCTTCAAGATCACCTTGCCTTGACCCTCCACCTCAGAGGTTGCAGAGTTCCCCATGAACAACTTCTCGCCGTTTGTAACCGGCTCGAAGGAGGTGAACAGCTTCTTATCACAGCAAATGTGGCGAGTAGCTCCAGTATCAACCCACCACTCTTGAGGGTTTGACCCCACCAAGTTCACCTCAGAGACCACAGCTGACAGGTTGACATCAAAGCCATCCTCCAATTCTGCCAAATGAGCGCGCGCCCTTGGGTTCGGAGGCTTGGTGCACTCTGAAGCCCGGTGCCCAACCTTGTCACAATTGAAGCACTTGCCTTGAAACTGAAACTTTTTCTTGGCAACGCCTCCTTTAGGTCCCAGCTTGACATCTTTGCCTTTCTGCTTGTCAGACTGCTTTCCAGACTGATGCTTCTTCGTTCCCGAAGACTGGCCATGTTCCACAACATTAGCCTTGGCGGCGTAGGTGCTCCCTACCCTCCTTTCAGCCATCTTATTGTCCTCCTCAATGCGGAGCCTAACAATAAGATCCTCCATTGTCATAGCCTTTCGCTTGTGTTTCAAGTACAACTTGAAGTCTTTCCATCCAGGGGGCATCTTTTCTATCATGCATGCCACTTGGAAAGGCTCACATAGCAACATCCCTTCAGTAGCGATTTCATGCAAGATCACTTGGAGTTCTTGGACTTGACTGATCACAGTTTTTGAGTCCACCATCTTGTAGTCCAAAAACCGGCCGACGACAAATTTCTTTGATCCGGCATCCTCGGTTTTGTACTTTCTGTCTAGGGACTCCCACAGTTCCCTAGCCGACTTCTTCACACAGTACACGTTGTAAAGTGCATCGTGCAAGCAATTTAGAACATAGTTCTTGCACAAATAGTCGTGCTCTTTCCAAGTGATTTGGTCCCTGAGGACTTGCATGTCTTGCTCATCTTCAGCAACGACAGGTGCATCCTCACTCAAAAACCTCGCAAGGCCCAAAGTCGTGAGGTAAAACAGCATCTTCTGCTGCCACCTCTTGAAATCCACACCAGTGAATTTCTCGGGTTTCTCCCCGTGGTTCACAGGAACCGTACGCACCGCCGTTGGGATTGGAGGATTCTGAGCCAAAATCACGGGAGGTTGCCCATTGTTGCCCGTTAGGATTGGAGGATTCTCAGTCAAAATCACGGGAGGTTGCCCATTGTTGCCATTGGGGGTCCCGTTGCCACTTTCGTTTTCAGTTTCAGTTGACATCTTTTTTGAAATTTAAGATCAAATACAAATTAGTACCAAGATCTTAATCTCTAATAGAAATAATATAACAAAAGCCAAACCTCTTGGTACTTTATAGACTGAAAATGAAAACAGAATCGTACTACAAGTATATCTAAAGAGTTCTCTGCCAAAGCCGAGAGCAACAAATAAATTTAGAAACAATTGATCACTGTTTAACAAACAGTAGCTTTACTGTACCGAATATGATACGGTACCAAGGAGCAAAACAAGTTAGTCCACAGTCAAATGTGTCAAACCAAAATATTAAAGTCACAAAAAAAAAAAAAGTCAATACTTTACTGACAATAATGGACAAAACTTAGAGTTATGCACGAAGTTCAATATCCACGTATTCAATGCACCAAAAATGGTCAATAACAGTTGCCTATGAATATCTCCTACTGAATGTACCCAATAATTAGCATATAATAGGATATAAAAAACTAGCACAATAAAACTGTTATTCACGGCAATAATGACTAGGGAAAAAATACTAGTACTGACTTTACTCCCCAAAATCGTTACAGAGAAACTTTAAAAGATATCAATGCTCTTTGAGCAAAATGATTATTGGCTTTACTACAAAACCCTTTTACTGTTACAAAGATTTATTGAAAAGTCAAAACAAATATCTCTCTTTTAAACACAGTGAGCCTAATACTTTTAAAGACCAAATAAAACCGTAGCAGGTTTTTTTTTTTTTTTTAAACTAATCAAGTCCTGCCGTTACAAAAATTGAAGCACCCAATCAAAACAAATCAAAAGCTTTGTAACCCACTGTACCGAGAATCAGAATGTTAGAAAATCTAATTAACTATTCAAGCCAATAAGATTCAAAATATCAAAAACCATGTACTGATCAGTAGAGGACAAATGAGTGAATCAAAACTATGAACACATATAACGAATCACAACAGCAGTACTAGCATGCGATACAGAAGCATAAAATAGTTTCTCAAAGCTGTCAGTAGGAAACAAGTAGTGTAAGTCCAAATAAAGACCACTAACTTTTCTAGAGTTACACAAGCAAAGAAAAAGTCAAACCAATTGAACAATAGTACTTTGCTATTACGAAACTGTTCAAAAAAAATCCGTGAGCACAAATTTTTTTTTTTTTCCCAACGAAAATAGCTTTTACCTTTACAAAGATCCAAAACCACAATCAAGCAAATCAGTAAACTCAATACTCAAACTCCTGATCATGCAAAACCACAATACTCAACTGAGATTAATATAAATATCGAAACCGAGATGCGAATTAATCTAGTAGAGATGGGAAACAACAACTCAGAGGCAGCTTCAAATTCTAGACAGGTAGGAATCTACTTTACTGCATGCCAATTATCAAAAGAACAGTTTACTGCACATAACCCACTAGCAGATACCAGAAGATTTTAGCCAATGAACATGCTAATCAGAACAGTTTCTAAAAATTGATACTAACTAGAATGCTCCGACTTTTAAAAAAAATGGTCACGGTCTCCAAATTCTAAACGGTGTTTTAAAGAAAGAAACCCATTGACTGAAAACCAATCTGTTAACACAAAAAACAGATTTTCAAATGGATGCGTGAACCTTGTTAACAATTCCCAGAAAAGGTTTGTAAACTGTTTCAACAGGAAACACTATTTTTCCAAAAGAAAAAAAAGTTTGTCTTAAGATTGTAGGAAAATAGTGCGGAAAAACAGTAAACGATTTTACTAATTTCTGAAAATTACAACATGAACACGAATCATAAAATTACAGAATATGAAAAGTACACATAAACTGTAAAAGAGAATTAGTAATTCCAAACCGAGACCCGTTTTGATCAACGGTGCCCTTAAGACAAATTCGCCGCCTCACCGGTGCCGGAGGTTGTGTCGGTGTTTGTCTCCCAGGGTTGACTCGGTTCCCATTCAGCCGCCGGAGCACCGCCGTAGACTGCCCGTCGAACGAACTTGTGTCTGTACTCTCTCTCTCGAAGGAAGAATGATAGTATTGCAAAGATGCTTTGGATTGTTTTTGGTGTGTTGAAACCAAAGGCAGAGGTCCCCTTTTATAGTTGAAGGAGGAGCCTCTGCCATCAATACGACAATGAATACGATATTCATGGAGGAGCCTATACAATCAATAGGGGAATTGATTCCGCTATTCAATTCGGAAATAAAACTGATACAGTTATTATTCCTGAAATTGAATACGCAATCATGGGTAATAACTCTGGGTAATCAACCCAGCTTTGACCATCCAACCGTGCACTATTGTTGGTCCGAAACCCACTTTGAGAGACAATTTCTCATTCATCTCTCAATGGAATTTGTTCATTCTTTCACCAGTTTAAACTCCTTAGCAAGGAATATTTAAAACCTGTTTGGGCCCACCTCGTGCGGTGTGGGTCCCACCAAATTCTCTTTGGTTAAAATTCCATTTTTTCAATATCTCTAGAAAAAGAAAAGACCCGGCTTTTCTCTTTATTTCAGAATTGAGGTTATCTACCCGAATAACTAGTTTCCTCATGGAAGAAAAGATCTATACCATCGAGGATCTTCTAATCATCATAAAGGATACTCACAGTTCGAAGTGGAGGAGATTTGTACAATCAGAAGAGTTGGCATATATAGATTTGATCGAGATCTATACAACCCTACACAATTTTCTTCATTGTTAAAGACAGACAATCTCCGGGCGAATATGAAGCGCCTGGGTACAGGTGGAATTAAAGAGAATTTCGAATCCGCTTTAGATACAAAAAAATGGAATTTTAACCAAAGAGAATTTGGTGGGACCCACACCGCACGAGGTGGGCCCAAACAGGTTTTAAATATTCCTTGCTAAGGAGTTTAAACCGGTGAAAGAATGAACAAATTCCATTGAGAGATGAATGAGAAATTGTCTCTCAAAGTGGGTTTCGGACCAACAATAGTGCACGGTTGGATGGTCAAAGCTGGGTTGATTACCCAGAGTTATTACCCATGATTGCGTATTCAATTTCGGGGATAATAACTGTATCAGTTTTATTCCGGAATTGAATAACGAAATCAATTCCCCTATTGATTGTGAGGCTCCTCCATAATGACGCATTCATGGCCGAGGCTCCTCCTTCAACTATAAAAGGAGGCCTCTTCCTTTGGTTTCAACACACCAAAAACAATCCAAAGCATCTCTGCAATACAATATCGTTCTTCCTTCGAGAGAGAGAGTGCAGACACAAGTTCGTTCGACGGGCAGTCTACGGCGGTGCTCCGGCGGCTGAGTGGGAACCGAGTCAACCCTGAGAGACAAACACCGACACAACCTCCAGCACCGGTGAGGCGGCGAATTTGTCTTAAGGTCACCGTTGATCAAAACGGGTCTCGGTTTGGAATTACTAATTCACTTTTACAGTTTATGCGTACATTTCATATTCTGTAATTTTGTGATTCGTGTTCGTGTTGTTATTTCCAGAAATTAGTAAAATCGTTTATTGTTTTTTCCGCACTATTTTCCTACAATCTTAAGACAAATTCCATTTTGGAAAATAGCTTTCGGTTCTTTCTTGTTAAACAGTTTTAAAGATCAAAATCTGATTTTACATCAAGAACAGGTTTGAAAAAGGAAAAACAAGTTTTGTTTTATCTACGGTTTTCATACCAGGTTTTGGCCGAGTAGTATTCTGTTCTGGGAAAGTTTGAGATATCTTCACGGACTGTAGTGTGTTTTGTTGCATAATCACAGGAGTGGGTCTACTTCACGTGCTCTTGTTTAAATTGGTTTTGCATGCTAACTGTTTATATTCTCAGTGCAGTAAAAATCCATGACAGTAGAGTATTAGTTGCTGCTTTGGTTTGACTTTTCATTGCTAGCGTAAATCTAGAAAAGTTAGTAGTCCGTTTGGATTTTTTACTCCTTATTTGCTACTGACATCTTTGAGAAATTATTGTTTACTACTGTTATTGGTACTAGAGCAATTTGCATATTCTTATTTGGTTGCTGACTAACTCAATTCTCTCACACAGTAGAGTATTGTTCCCCTGCTACTGTTGCGTTGTAAGGGTGTTTTATAAAAAAGTTTTATTTCCACCAGTGAAAAGGTGATACTGATTCTCTATTGTTGTGTGAAATTTGTTTTTGAATTTTACATTGAATAGTCGGTTACGGAAGGAAAAAAAAAAAGGAAAAGAAAAAGGAAAAGAAAAACTGTTACAGTTTTATTTGATTTTAAAAGTTCACTGTTATTTGGGGAGTTATTCGTGTTTAATTTTTTTTCCAAAATTCAAAGTTCTGTAACGGAAAAAAGGGTCTTCTTCAGTAAAGACAAAATTCTTCTTGGTCTAGAGCATTGATTTTTATAAAGTTACTGCACTGTTACGGTTTCATTTGGTTTTAAGACCAGCAGATTCTTTGTTATAAATTTGCTAGGTGGGTTATAATTTGTTTGACTTTTCAAACCTGCAAAACTTCTGTAACAGTTAAAGGTTTTTCCAGGAGTAAAGGCAAATACTATTCTATTGTTTTAGTGTATTGAACACATGTGGATATAAAACCGTTTGACTTTTCAACGTTTTGCATATCTTTGTATCAGGAAAAGATTTTCCTTTATTGTTTATACATTATTGCACATTTAGTGTCGTGACCAATAGACTTAACTGATATTTGCGCTATATGTTTCTGGACTAACTTGTATCTCACAGTACGGGGCTAAAAGCCGAGATTCTAAAGCTACTAATATCAATTGATTTTGTGGAACTATCCTGATTCCTTTATTAATTAGTCAATCACTGCAATTTTCGGTTTCCATTTGATTAATAAGATCTTTATCACTTATTAGTGTTTTAATCTTAATCTCAGAAAAGATGTCAACTGAAATTGAAAACGGAAGTGGCAACGGGACCCCCAATGGCAACAATGGGCAACCTCCCGTGATTTTGGCTCAGAATCCTCTAATCTCAACGGGCAACAATGGGCAACCTCCCGTGATTTTGGCTCAGAATCCTCCAATCCCAACGGCGGTGCGTACGGTTCCTGTGAACCACGGGGAGAAACCCGAGAAATTCACTGGTGTGGATTTCAAGAGGTGGCAGCAGAAGATGCTGTTTTACCTCACGACTCTGGGCCTTGCGAGGTTTTTGAGTGAGGATGCACCTGTCGTTGCTGAAGATGAGCAAGACATGCAAGTCCTGAGGGACCAAATCACTTGGAAAGAGCACGACTATTTGTGCAAGAACTATGTTCTGAATTGCTTGCACGATGCACTTTACAGCGTGTATTGTGTGAAGAAGTCGGCTAGGGAACTGTGGGAGTCCCTAGACAGAAAGTACAAAACCGAGGATGCCGGATCAAAGAAATTTGTCGTCGGCCGGTTTTTGGACTACAAGATGGTGGACTTAAAAACTGTGATCAGTCAAGTCCAAGAGCTCCAAGTGATCTTGCATGAAATCGCTACTGAAGGGATGTTGTTGTGTGAGCCTTTCCAAGTGGCATGCATGATTGAAAAGCTGCCCCCTGGATGGAAAGACTTCAAGTTGTACTTGAAGCACAAGCGAAAGGCTATGACGATGGAGGATCTTATTGTTAGGCTCCGCATTGAGGAGGACAATAAGATGGCTGAAAGGAGGGTAGGGAACACCTACGCCGCCAAGGCTAATGTTGTGGAACATGGCCAGTCTTCGGGAACGAAGAAGCATCAGTCTGGAAAGCAGTCTGACAAGCAGAAAGGCAAAGATGTCAAGCTGGGACCTAAAGGAGGCGTTGCCAAGAAAAAGTTTCAGTTTCAAGGCAAGTGCTTCAATTGTGACAAGGTTGGGCACCGTGCTTCAGAGTGCACCAAGCCTCCGAACCCAAGGGCGCGCGCGCATTTGGCAGAATTGGAGGATGGCTCTGATGTCAACCTGTCAGCTGTGGTCTCTGAGGTGAACTTGGTGGGGTCAAACCCTCAAGAGTGGTGGATTGATACTGGAGCTACTCGCCACATTTGTTGTGATAAGAAGCTGTTCACCTCCTTCGAGCCGGTTACAAACGGCGAGAAGTTGTTCATGGGGAACTCTGCAACCTCTGAGGTGGAGGGTCAAGGCAAGGTGATCTTGAAGATGACATCTGGCAAGGAGTTGACTCTCAACAATGTCCTGTTCGTGCCGGACATTCGCAAGAACCTGGTGTCCGGTTCTCTGCTAAGCAAGCATGGCTTCCGCATGGTGTTTGAAGCGGATAGGGTGACTGTCACCAAAGCTGGGGTATATGTGGGAAAGGGCTATATGACCGGTGGTCTTTTTAAGCTCAATGTAATGACTGTAATTCCACGTATTAATAAAATGAAATCCCCAGTTGCTTACTTGCTTGAGTCTTCCAATTTGTGGCATGGTAGACTAGGTCATGTTAATTATGATGCTTTGCGAAGGTTAATTAACTTAGACCACATTCCCGCTTTCCAAATTGATAGAAAACACAAGTGTGAGACTTGTGTTGAAGCCAAATTGACTAGGTCTTCTTTTCAAACGGTTGAAAGAAGCACTGAGCCATTGGATTTAGTTCACACTGATGTGTGTGATCTAAAGTATGTCCAAACGCGAACTGGTGGAAAGTATTTTATTACTTCATCGATGATAGCACCAGATATGGCTATGTATACTTGCTTAATAGCAAGGATGAAGCGTTGGACAAATTCATTCTTTATAAGAATGAAGTTGAGAATCAACTTAGCAAAAAGATTAAGGTGGTGAGAAGTGACTGAGGTGGTGAGTATGAATCACTGTTTGGAGAATTCTGTGCACAACACGGAATTATCTACCAAACCACTGCACCTTATTCCCCTCAACAAAATGGAATTGCTGAACGGAAAAATCGTACCTTGAAAGAGATGATGAACGCTATGTTGATAAGTTCTGGGTTGCCACGGAACTTGTGGGGGGATGCTATTCTCTCCGCAAATTATATACTTAACAAGGTAACTCGCAAGAAAGTCAATAAGACTCCTTATGAGATGTGGAAAGGTAGGAAGCCTACCTACAGTTACCTTCGAATGTGGGGGTGTCTTGCAAAGTGTAGACACCCCATTCTGGACTGTCCAGTTTAGTCCTTTTACTTCCTTTGTTAACCCAATGATGATAGACGGTCGAGAACAATTCAGAGTCGATGGAAGGATTTGAGCTTTGGGCGTTGAACTCTCTCCCTTCAAAGCCCACCTTCAAAACCCACCTTCAAAACCCACTTCAAACCCTTCAAACCTCAAACCAAATGAGCCTCAGCAAAGCCATACCTTGCTTACGCCACCCTCTCCTTGGCGTGCGCCAGGTACTTGCCACGTGTCGATCATCAACCGTTGACTAAGTTTGACCTGGCGCACGGTAGGTCAGAGGTGGCGTACGGAGGGTCTTGACCGGTCAAATCACCGCTTTTACAGCACGCGACCGAGGCTTTTACAGCTCCAAAGTACAGGGAACAGTGCTCCCAATGATTATCTCCTGCTGGACCGTCCCTCACTCTCTCCTACACCTAGTCCCATGCATTTAATGCATGGGAGGCTACTCACTCAACCCAACCAGCCCTAACCAGCCCTCAACCCAGCTGATCAGCCCTGGTTTTCAGCTCCTCTCTCCTCTATAAATACCCCCCCTTGCATTCATTTGCAAGGGGTTAACCACATTACTCTCCAAGTCCCCTCCATCTCTTCTCTCTTGTTCTTGCTCTCTTCCATTAAGAGTGAGAGATAGAGCAGTCTCACACACACTTTCTCTACTGATCAGTTGATACCATAGCCTCCATCTTCAACCACAAGCTCATCACCATCCTTTCTCTCTTGCACCAAAGGTATACCACCTTTGTGCTGCATTCTGTTTTCAAGTTCTGAGGGGAACCAGAAGGGTTCTGGCTAGTAACTGATACTAGTCCAGACCCCTTCCTGGTAAAATAAATCAGTCGTAAGAGTCATTACATGGCGCACGCCAACTACTAGAAGCCGTACGCCACCTTTGGCTGTACGTGCACAGTTGGCGTGGGGATCATGAAGGGCTCGTTTATTGCTTATCTTCTTTATGTCATCACCTTACAGCATGCTAAAAACCAGTCTATTGCTTTCTGTATTTTAGAACTGTTCAAACGTAGCTTTCAATACTTGTATTTTCTTTATTATCAAGGCCTCTGGGGTAAGTCTGGTCATGCTCCAGAACCCAGATGATGTAAAGCCAAACACTGGTATCACATGCATACCTGGCGTACGACTCCCACAGGGTGGCGTACGGCACGTTTGCTGAAGACCAGTGCCTGGCCCTTATATCACAGCTCAATCTTGGCCTCTTGTTCCTCCCCACTCTGTTCATGGGGTCTTTCTTGCTATTTTCTTGGCTACTGGCCATTCCTTATGTCTGTACATGTACATAATCCATATTATAAACTGCGTGGTTTGCCCTGGGTGTGCACTGGTCCCCTCCAGAGCCCAGAGGATTGAGAGTAGGAGCTGTAAGAAATTGGTGTGGTAGTGTACGCCAGCCTGAAGGTGGCGTGCGCAGGGTGTGTTGGCGTGTCGTGGCTTGGCCATGGCGTGCCAGCATGTCGCCTGCTCACGCACCCGACGGGCAGCGTACATCATCCCGATGAATTTCTGGCAGCGCTTGTTCTCAATCTATGTTATTACATTTAATTCAATTCAAGCAAGCAAATCATCATCCATAAACATTTTGTCATATAAACTACAACGTGTTACAGTTTTAATCCCTATTAACTGTTCCCCCGCCCTAACTGGCCAAAAATGATCAAATGAGAGAAAAATGCAAACATTTTAATAAAATGCCCGAGTAGAGACCGATCTTCGGATTGGGCGAGAGGGGTGCCATAAAACCCTTCCCCTCTCGTAACCTGGCTCCCGAACCTCAGATATCGAAGGTGACGACGGACCAGTCTACGCCTTTCCAAATCAAATCAAACATTTTTCAAATCAAAGCAAAACGTAGCAAACGTTCTCGAGTTCGGTTCCTTGGGTGTTCTTCCGCTAAAACCCGAGTGGCGACTCTGAATCGAAGCGTTTCGCCGCGCTATTTTCCAAAAGGGCCGTCCCCCCGAACAATATCTATTCCAAACCAAAATCGGGCGATTTTCGGGGCGTGTGCCCACAGTGGCGACTCCGCTGGGGATCATTGCATTGACTAATATTTAGACATTAATACATAAATGAACAATCTTCAAAAGCCTGGCAAAACAGTACGCTCCGCGCTGCTGAAGAACGGAATGGTAACATAACAGGATCTCAGCATCCGACCAATCCGAACTGGGGCTTTTACTATTGTTCACCTGTGTAATTTTGTCTAAGTATTGATCAATAAAAGTGAGCCAAGCTTCAAAAGGCATTTCCAAACTTTTGCATTTCTCTCTCATTTAATCAAACTTTGGCATTCTCCATTTGCATCGATGTTGGATAAGCCCCGTTGAGGTGTTTTGGGTAACCGGCACAGTTTACTGGAGCCCGGGGTCCTCGAATGCCCAACAACCTTGGACGATGATGAGTCGTAATACCGTTCGACCATTGCTTTGCTGCACGCATTGCAGTGGGAGGTATACCGCGGCTCTAGTCAGAGGGACCCCTTTCAACCAAAACCAGCCTCTACATGCGTACAAAGCACTAGTACCTTTCAACCTAAGACAGGAACCTACAGGGTAGGATTACTTGCATCTAACCCCCATAAACTGTCTATGTGTTACTGCTTTCCCTATCGCATGCCTGTACATACATACATCCCGTTCGGCGTAGGAGCATGCTAGGGCGGCTTTTAGGTCTGTCTCGAGTTCGTATCGTGATTATTAGGACCCTGCCATGGCCCGATGAAGAGTCGTGTATCTTGATGGTGCACGTTATCAATTTTCAAAGTCCTTGGATCAATGAGACTTTGAGAAATCAATACTTTCTAAGCCCTTGTCTAACGCCTAGTCGAGGTTTCAAACAGAAAATCAGGAACAACGGAAACCATGTCGTGATACCCACACCACCCCGGTTAAAGTGCTAATCACTTACACCATCAAGGCTCCGGCACAGTGCTGCTTACGCCACTTCGGTTATGGTCTCACGCCATCTGCATCGAGTTGTTCCGACCTCCAAAGTTGAAACCTCGAGAACGGAGTAGTCAAAGGCTTAGACTATTTTGACATCTCTTAGTGACAGTCGATTCAAACAAGGATACACTGTCGAAAAGAAATCCGAGGATTCTGGCAGCATCCGAACGTCATGAGACAAACTCGTTTCTAAAGTCTAGGAGGACACCGACGACAATGACATGCGCATTGCATTCTTTCAAATTCTTTCAAAAGCTTGCTGCAGGAACGCCACTGAGTTCTCATTTACTTTGCTGTCTAAAGCTCTAGGCCATCACCCTCACCGATCATCAATCCAAAATGGCATCACAAACAGAGATGGCTGAACTGAAAAGGACTGTAGAGGAGCTAGGTCACAAAATGGACAAGCAAATGATCATGGTCCAGGGACTGGTTGACCTTTTCACCACCATAGCCCCGCAGTCGGATATGGGGCTAATCAAGGAATCCTCTCAAGCCTGCCACGCTCCTGCCGTCGGAAAGTGCTCGAAGGATATGTTCAAAGACTTGGCCAAGTTTCATGAAGCTAGGACTCACCCGAAGGAGAATGCTGGATCATTGTTCAAAGCCAATGCCGAAAGGGAAGATATGCACAACAAAGAAATCAATCCTAAAGGCAAAAGAGTGCATCGTGTGTACCTCCACCGAAAAAGGAGAAGATAGGGCCGAGGACTGTTGATTGTGTGTTTATTGGTTACGCACATAACAGTACTGCCTATCGATTTCTTGTGTATAAATCTGAGATACTGGATATTCACAAGAATACTATCATGGAATCTAGGAATGCAACATTCTTTGAACACGTATTTCCATTTAGATCCATCGAAGAGTCGAGTTCCGTGAAGCGGACTTTGGAGACTGCATATGAAAGCGGTCAAGACCAAGAGGAAGAGGATGATGTTGAGCCTAGACGAAGCAAACGGGCTAGAACATCAACATCCTTTGGTCCAGACTTCCTAACGTATCTGTTAGAAAGTGAGCCTCGGACATTCAAGGAAGCTGTGAGCTCTCCTGAGGGTCCTTTGTGGAAAGAGGCTATTAAGAGTGAAATTGATTCCATTCTGCAAAACCATACGTGGGAATTGGTGGATCTTCCTCCTGGTAGTAAGCCTTTGGGCTACAAGTGGATTTTCAAGAGGAAGATGAAGGCAGATGGATCAATAGATAAGTACAAAGCTAGGCTTGTCATTAAAGGTTATAGACAAAAAGAAGGCCTAGACTACTTTGATACTTATTCTCCTGTCACCAGGATCACATCCATTCGAATGATAATCGCAATTGCAGCTTTGCGAAATCTTGAGATACATCAAATGGATGTGAAGACAGCTTTCCTAAATGGCGATTTAGATGAGGAAATCTACATGGAACAACCCGAGGGTTTTTCAGCGCCAGGCCAAGAAAGGAAAGTCTGCAGACTTGTTAGATCTTTGTATGGTCTAAAACAAGCACCGAAACAATGGCATGAGAAATTTGACAATGCTATGATGTCAAGTGGTTTCATAATCAACGAGTGTGACAAATGTGTATATGTCAAAGACACAGACGAAGGGTACGTCATTTTGTGTCTCTACGTTGATGACATGCTCATTGTTGGTAGTAACGATAAGATTATCAAATCTACCAAGAAGATGTTGAACTCGAAGTTTGACATGAAAGATATGGGTCTTGCAGATGTAATACTAGGTGTTAAAATCACTAGAACATCTGATGGACTTGCACTATCTCAGTCTCATTATGTCGATAAGATTCTTGAGAAGTTCAGCAAGTCTGATACGAGTATAGCAAGGACTCCTGTGGATGTGAATCTCCACTTATCCAAGAATGTGGGGGTAGGGGTATCCCAATTAGAGTATTCTCGGATAATTGGGAGTTTAATGTACCTAATGAGCTGTACAAGGCCCGACGTAGCCTATTTAGTTAGCAGACTGAGTAGATACACGAGTAATCCAGGGCATGACCACTGGAAGGCGATAGTGAGACTACTACGCTATTTAAGGCATACTCGTGATTTGGGACTGCACTACACCAGATATCCAGCAGTACTAGAAGGGTACTGTGATGCAAACTGGATATCAGATATGAAAGACTCGAAATCCACGAGTGGATATGTCTTTACATTTGGTAGTGCAGCTGTCTCTTGGAAATCTTCAAAACAAACGTGTATAGCACGTTCTACGATGGAATCTGAATTCATTGCTTTAGATAAAGCAACTGAAGAAGCAGAATGGCTACGCCATTTTCTAGAAGATATTCCAAGATGGTCGAAACCTGTGCCAGCAATTTGCATCCATTGCGATAGTCAATCAGCAATAGGAAGGGCACGAAGTAATATGTATAATGGTAAGTCTAGGCATATCCGTCGTAGACACAATACCATTAGACAATTACTCTCAACTGGAGTTGTTACCATTGACTATGTGAAGTCAAAGGACAACATTGCGGATCCGCTAACCAAAGGGTTAAACAAAGAGCTAGTTGAGAAAGCATCGAAGGGAATGGGGCTAAAGCCTACTACGCTCGTGTTACCGTGAAGGAAACCCAACCTAGCTGACTGGAGATCCCAAGATCTAGGTTCAATGGGACAACCTACTTGCGAGTAACGGAGAACGATCACTGTGGAGACATGCTCTCCTGCTCATTCCTATGGTGCGAAACAGTGTTGCCTGCAGATGGAAACAGGTTAAGCGTTGGCTTTTAATGACTCTTATGCACTGGAATGCCAGGCGGGGTATAGCAGGATACCCTTTATAAGAAGGTCACCTATGTGAGTATGAAGTGGGGCCGCTTCTTTGAGAATTTCGGAAGGCAAAATTCTCGAGAAAATACTTGCAGAACCAGGAAGGGGTGTCATGGCCAAAACGAACCCAACAGTGAGAACTGAACTGTGTTGGGAGAAGTTCCGTGTGATGCCTGTTGTCTCGGTTTACATAAACGGCAGAACAGTTCAAGACAACATGTTCACTGGTCAGCCAGTAAATCCGATAGGTATTTACAAGGGAAGGTTCAAGGCCAAAAGCTACCTATCCTATGCGGAATTTTTCCATTGTACTTTCTCTCGTGTCAGCTTTGTCTCCCGAGTCGGATTCAGCCAATTTCATTCATGTGGGGGATTGTTGGAAAAAATGGAATTTTAACCAAAGAGAATTTGGTGGGACCCACACCGCGCGAGATGGGCCCAAACAGGTTTTAAATATACCTTGCTAAGGAGTTTAAACCGGTGAAAGAATGAACAAATTCCATTGAGAGATGAATGAGAAATTGTCTCTCAAAGTGGGTTTCGGACCAACAACAGTGCACGGTTGGATGGTCAAAGCTGGATTGATTACCCAGAGTTATTACCCATGATTGTGTATTCAATTTCGGGGATAATAACTGTATCAGTTTTATTCCGGAATTGAATAACGAAATCAATTCCCCTATTGATTGTGAGGCTCCTCCATAATGACGCATTCATGGCCGAGGCTCCTCATTCAACTATAAAAGGAGGCCTCTTCCTTTGGTTTCAACACACCAAAAACAATCCAAAG
Source organism: Rhododendron mucronatum var. ripense (assembly GCA_019656295.1). Taxonomy (NCBI): domain Eukaryota; kingdom Viridiplantae; phylum Streptophyta; class Magnoliopsida; order Ericales; family Ericaceae; genus Rhododendron; species Rhododendron mucronatum. The sequence goes on along the minus strand of BPLT01000130.1, from coordinate 1,328,117 downwards.
CATCTCTGCAATACAATATCGTTCTTCCTTCGAGAGAGAGAGTGCAGACACAAGTTCGTTCGACGGGCAGTCTACGGCGGTGCTCCGGCGGCTGAGTGGGAACCGAGTCAACCCTGGGAGACAAACACCGACACAACCTCCAGCACCGGTGAGGCGGCGAATTTGTCTTAAGGGCACCGTTGATCAAAACGGGTCTCGGTTTGGAATTACTAATTCACTTTTACAGTTTATGCGTACATTTCATATTCTGTAATTTTGTGATTCGTGTTCGTGTTGTTATTTCCAGAAATTAGTAAAATCGTTTATTGTTTTTTCCGCACTATTTTCCTACACTTCTAAGGCCACTCAGAGAGAGAGAGTGAGGCAGTTCATGGCGAGAGAGGTAGAGGAGGCAAGCAGTTCGTGGAGAGAGAGAGCAGATGGAAAAAGAAACCGCGAAATTAAAAGCGGGGGTTTTGAGTATTTTAGATTTCGGTGTTTTAAATAAAAAAGAAGAAGAAGAGTATTTCACATTTGCTACGGGGCACAGTGGCACTCCCCCGTGGCAATATTTACAGGTTTGAACGCTGTTACAGGTACAGCAAGAAGTGCACAGCAGCCGCACACAGATCGGTTTTGCGTCCGGCTCGGGTTCCGCAAAGATGATCGAAGCCGCTCATTTTGTTTAAAATACTTCGTTTAGGGTCCCTGTAAAAAATCACCTCAATCCAATATCGGGAAGGATGTTTACGAACCATCCAACTTTGCTTCAAAATTTAGGCTCCTAAACGAAGTATTTTAAACAAAATAAGCAGTTCAGATCATTTTTGCGGGACTCGAGATGGGCGCAAGACCGGTCTGTGCGCGGCTGCTGTACACTCCTTGCTGTACCTATAGCTTTTTCGTTATCCTGTTGCTAAAAGTGACCTTGTGCAACGGCAAAAGTCCGGTCGCAAATAACCTGGTTGCACATAATATTGTTTCTTGTAGTGGATAGGCCTTTTCGGATGTAGTGCGACTGCGATAACTTTAGGTTTATAAGATGGGCAACATCTACAATCAGCCCAGTAGGCTGACGATGGTGAGTCTCACGCGCTATAGTTACTGCTCCTCTACGTCAAGCAATGCATTTTCAGTCCGAAAATGCTACTCACACAACCTTTCAAACACAACAATTCACACAACTGTTGTCGTTTTGCTTATTAAACAAAAAAAAAAAAAAAAAAACCAAGTTACGTACTGTTACACCTTTCCCTTCCCCTTCCTTACCCAATTTTAACAGAAAAATCCCCTTCCCAGTTCAGCACCACCACCAGCAACCACCCCAACGTACTTCCCATCACCCCCGGCGACCACTGCAACCCAACCCCAGCGCTCCTCCACCGCCGTAGGCCACACCGATCCAAAACGATATAAACTCGTATCAAACCAAGACGAAAAAAGCACAAACGGAAAAACCCAAAAAAAAAATAGCAAGAAAGAGAAATTGCACAAATTGCAGAGAGAGAGAGAGAGAGAGAGAGAGAGAGTCTCAAATGTGCATTATAAGTTTCATGGCACAGAGATCCAAAAACCTCATAAAATTTCCATTCCCAACACGCAAAATGAGAAAAAAAACACAAATTAAAAAAATTATTTGAAAAACCAGAAAGAAATTTTGCGAAATTGTTTAGAGAGAGAGTGTGTGCGTGGGTGACCAGATCTGCCATTTTGATGAGGCCTTCGAGCCTGGAAGCGTTCTTGATGTTGATGCGGCGGAATTGGATGCGATCGGCCCACGGGACAAACTCCTCGGCCGGTTCGAGGAGGTGCTTGATCTTGTTGCTGCAGATGTCCATCGCCAGCACCTTGTGCGGCGTCTCCGCCATCAGCTTCTCGTCTGGGAAGGGATCTTCTCTGTCAAATTGGGAAAGGAAGGTGAAGGTGAAGGTGAAGGGAAAGGGAAAGGCGTAGGCGTGACAATATGTGACCTGCTTTTTTTTTAAAGCAAAACGACGTCGTTTTGTGCTGACGTCATGCTGACGTCAGTGGTTGTGTGGGTTGTTGTGCATGAGAGGTTGTGTGAGTAGCATTTTCGTTTTCAGTCTAGCTTTATGCAGAAGTGCTTTTTAGTTTTGGGGGAAATGACAATAATAACCCTTAACTTTTTCCACCTTAACTTTTTAAGGTGTCAATGTGTCACTTGCCACTTCATCCGTTCATAGAAAAATTATTCCGTGCTTCGGTGCTTGTAAGATCTTTTGTGCATTATTTTTTTAGCCTTTATAGTGGTCGAGTTTTTATAATACAAAGAAAGCTGCATTATTTTTTTTTTTTATTAATTTTTTGGAAATTGATATTCACACCTTTTTTTTTTTTGTTATCTTCACTCTTTTTTTAGTATTGAAAGTGTATGTATTTTTTTGCTAAAAGACAAAAAAAAAAAAAAAGGAGTGTAGATAACAAAAATGAAGTATGAGTATCAATTCCCAATTTTTTTTACATTTGATAATCTTGCATTCATATTTTGTGAATCTTTACGGTTTGTCTTGATGAGAGAAATATAAAAGTTAAAATGATAAACCAAGTTAAAAGTTTTTCAATTAAAATTAAAATTATTGAATATAGACAATAATCGAATTTTTTGTTTTGAATAATTTTTGTCTTTTTAGTGAACTTTTTCAAAATTTTGATCTTTTAGCTTTCACTCGTCAAGCCGAATTAATAATTTATAAAAGAATTGGCGTAAAACTAATAATTGAGAAAATTTTAAATAAACATAATAAAATAATTCAACTTTTTTATTCGGCCAACCTGGACCCAATTTATTCTAAATTTTAAATAAGCATAATTTTTTTTTTATTTTCGTTCTATGGGAAGTTTAGATTAGGCATCGGTGCATCAAATAAAAAATGTGTTTAAGAGGATGAAGGCTACCCCGATCAAAAAAGAAAAGGATGTAGACTGCTTTTGTCATTTTCAAAATTATAGTCTACCAACAAAAATGAAATGATATGCATAAGTCTCTTTTATTTAGAAATTATACGTTTTTTTCATAGTGGATGACATTGCATCATTTTGCCAATAAATTTCATTTGCAAATTTAAAAGTGAAACTATAAGTAGCTGGTGGAGGTGTTTGTGAAAAAAGTAAACATTTAATTAAGGTGCTTTTGAAAATTGAAATAATCATTTGATGAAGATACAAGACCAATTACACCACACACAAACCCTTATACACAAATTCACACTAAGGGTGGCTACACTTGTAGTGCGGGCAATTCGATCGTTCATCTCGGCAATGGATGTCTTGAATTTTCATCCCAACAATGAACGGTTAGGATTTGTAGGAGTTCAAATTAAATCCGAGTCATCCATGCCAAAATGGACAACAAGATCAGCCATGCGGTGGGTGCACTACAGCCCCTACCATTTCGTGTTTGTGTGTGGGTGTAGCATTGTTGGATAGAAGACTAAGAGCCCATTCCAGAATGGGAAAAAAGTTCTCATTTTTTAATAAGGTAATTTCAAGCTTAAAAATTATGAACTTATTGAAGTCTATATGCAATATAGATCTTGTTTGAAAAATCTTTTATACGATGCAAAAAAAATTAAAAAATTATTGTTCATTTACATTATTTTTGAGTGTCTAAGGCACAGTTTTACATGGGTCCACTATTTTTTTTTAACTTCTTCAAAAGAGCTAGGGTTAATTCGGTCATTTGGGGCTGAAAATAATCAATCAAATCGTGTGGCTGACAATGCATAGAAGGACGTTAAGCGCCTGCACAAGTAATCGCGCGCGGAGGGAAATTTTTAGCGGGCCATGCAATACAGTCAGCTCCTTGGGCTAAAAGTAGATGGACCCTATAAGATGCGACTGCTTATTCTTTATAACGGCTGCCAAAGCAGTTTCACATCGTGGACTCTGTTTGTTTCGATGTAAAATTGTTTTCGGTCAAATATTTTATTTATTTTTTGATATTTGATTGTGTAAAAAATGAAGAATATTTTTCATCAATTGAATGAAAATGACTTATCCTTAAATCTTCCGTAAGTTATTTTTCGAAATGAAACCGCTGTCTTTTACTGCTCAAATTTTTTCGATCGTGAGTCCTAACTCACGTTTAATTCTAATAATTTTATATCTTTCCACCATTTAAGCTCTCTCCCTCTCTCTACATTATTTTGTTAACTTCTGAAAATATTTTTAAGTGCCAACCAAATATTGAAAAATAAAAATTTGAAATTTGTTTTTTGAGAAAATATTTTACATTGTAAAACATTTTACATCGAAACAAACGGACCCGTAATTTGAATTTTTTTTTTTTACTTTCTTTTCATATTCCTTATCCAAAAGCATTACCTTGAATCCACTAAAAGAGGTTCCATTTAAGGTTTTAAATGGTCTACTTTCATTTTTTTCCTTGTTTTTTTTTATAGGCAATAACAGTTTTATTAAGAAAACTTAACAAATAGTACATCAAGTTGAGAGTAGGGAAATGAATCCAACCAAGGGTTGAATTAAAAAAAACAATGGACCGAGGTCCAAACACATTAGGAGCAAAGCCCGAAAAACCTAAAGGCTTCAAAATGCCCAGATATTAAATGGGAAATGACAGGCCGATCCCATTTTTTGATTGGAGTTCCATGCCAACCCTTTTTTGTCATGCTATCCTCTCAAGACCCTTTTGAAAGATGTTTTTATTATTTTACCCTTGCTACTTTTTCCATCCTCAGAATTCACACCCCTTTGAAGAATTCACACTCTCAAGAATTCACATTCCAACAATTTACACGTCACAGAATTTATACCCTTTTGCAGAATTCACACCTGAAAATAGCCCGGTCAACAAATTAACACCTTCGCAAAATTCACACTCCCAAAATTCATACTCCCTCCGTCCCTTTATTATAGTCCAGTATTCCATTTTAGGCTGTCCTTTAATAAATGTCCATTTTGTAAAGTTAGTGGGTAAAAGTTGGTACATTGTCTATTTTGTCCCTAAAAGTAGATTCCATTTTGAAAAGTTAGTGAGTAAAAAGTGTAATGATGATGGGTAAGTAGAGAAAGCGGAGGAAAAAGTTGATGTGAAAGGTATAATGATGATGTCTTTTTAATAAGTTGGAATTACAAAGTAGGACGTACATTTAAAAAGGGACAGATGGAGTACATCTTTTCAGAATTTACAACCCTTTGCAAAATTCACACCTCCAGAATTTACACTACTTTTTAGAATGCACACCCCAATAATTAACACCCCATTGTTGAATTTATATCCCATCTACACAATTCACACCCCTAGATTTCACACCCAAAAAAGTACAAAACCTACACACATGCAGAATTCACACCCCAGAATTCATACACCTCAGAATTCACACTCATCTGCACAATTTACATCTTTAAATGCAAAATTCACACCTCTAAATAAAGAATTCACACCCAAAACAAAAAAAAAAAAACTAATGTGAATATAGAGTTTCAAAACTGAGAAATTGTGTTTATTTTGAATAAAACCTATGCATGCTTACAAATAGATCGGAGAAAGTGGGATAAAAAGAAATACAACAAAAATCAAGAGAGAGAGAGAGAGAGATGATCTTCTTTGAACTCTTGCAATGATTCTGCTCCTCAAATGACGTCGTCGTCTCAAAGCAGGGAGAGAAGTGATCTTCACCATGTTTGCATTACTCTTAGGGTGCGTTTGGATGGGGTATTGCAAAGGGGTATTAAGTAATACCCCCTTTTAACACCAGGGTCCCACCCTAATACCCCGTTTGGGAACCCAAAAGGGAGGGGGTATTAGGTAACCTCCGGATTGCATAACACAGCTAATACCCCCTGAGGGGGTGTTGGAGATGGGCTGCCTCCAACCTGTTGTTATGGAATACCCCCAAATCCCTCTTTTTTCGGACAAATCTACCCCTCCTAATCCCCCCTTTTCAACCCCCAGTACCTATTTTTTGAGCAAAAGCAAAAAAAATTAAGTGTTCCAAATTTCAATCCGTTTGAACCGGTAAAAAGATTTTAGTTTTTTGATCATTTTATCCTAAATGGTCATAATTAAATTTTGACTCTAAAACTCTCGTTGATTAGCCATAAGAAAGTAGTACAACCAAATATCTTAGGACTAACCAACGAGAGCCCTAGAGTCAAAATTTAATTATGACCCTTTAGAATTAAATGATTAGAGAAATAAAATCTTCCCACCCATTCAAACGGATTGAAATTTGGAACACTTAATTTGTTAACCATATTTTTTAATATATAACTATAGGTTGAAAAATTAAGTGTTCCAAATTTCAATCCGTTTGAATGAGTAGGAAGATTTTATTTTTTTGATCATTTAATTCTAAATGGCCATAATTAAATTTTGACTGTATGACTCTCGTTGATTAGCCCTAAGAAAGTCGTACAACTAAATATCGTAGAACTAACCAACGAGAGCCCTAGAGTCAAAATTTAATTATGACCCTTTAGAATTAAATGATCAGAGAAATAAAATCTTCCCACCCATTTAAACGGATTGAAATTTGGAACACTTAATTTGTTAACCATATTTTTTAATATATAATTGTAGGTTGAAAAATTAAGTGTTACAAAAACAAATTTAATCTACAAAACTGATTTTTTCAATCTACAATTTATATATTAAAAAAAAACGAATTTTATCAAATTAAAACTGACTTTTTTATTTTGTAATATTATTAAATTAGTACATTTATAAGTAAAATTAGATATTAAAGCTTAAAGTGTGAAAGATTACTTATATTTGTAATTATATATATAACGTAATACATAATTAAGTTTGGGACTGTACAAGGGTAAAAAGGTCATTTGACAGCTTTTTACATCATCCACCCTTTCTTATACCCCATTTCTAATACCTCATCCAAACTAAGTGCTATTTAATACTCCCTCCATAAACATCACATCAATGTGGGCCATCCCTTATTAACCAATACCCCCTACTATCTAATCCCCCCTTCTTACATAACACCTCCAAACCTAATCCTGCATCCAAACGAGCCCTTAAGCCTACCTTGCAATGATTCTGCACCTGGACGACTCTTTCCAGATCTAATCGAGCTTGAAAACTCTACCTCGCAGAAAGAGGCTTACGAGGCGGCAGTCTTTGACTGCTAGAGGTTCCGCTGACATAGAAGGCAGTGGTAAGTTCTATGTCTACGACGGCGACAACGGCGCTGGTTTGTTTGGCTGGGGCGGTGGGGCGTGGGCAGTGGAATTTAGAAGAGCGGAATATGTAGATCGACGACGCGATGGAGCGGAGGAGGAGGCATGACGGAGTGGAGGAGACGATATGGTGGAGGTGGGCTGTGGGGGTGATCAAAGGTGGAGTTGGGGTTGTGAGAAGAAGATGATGAAAAGCGGCAGGTTTTCACTAAACTGAACCAATCAACCCTATTTCAGTCCAAACGAGGGTATTTTTGGTAGTTTACGAAAAACGGGGCTTATGCAGAACGAGTTTGACACGTGGTGGGATTGGACGGGTAGAATGTGACAAAATAGAGCCACCAGTAAGAACCCCCAGTTTATAAACAATAAAGCACAACCAAACGACAAGATCCAACAGGGCCAACTCCAGAACCAAAACCAAACCCATAACCAGCAACCCTAGGCAATGGTTTACTGTCATTGAGTTGAGGTATCAAAATAGTACATGCCAACTTTTGGTTGGGTACTTGGGTCAAACTATAAGCCTACAAAAGGGTCGACATCAGTTGGACCGTTGGTAAATGTTTCGATCGGGTTGCAATTGCCATATGGGGAGTGCTAGGTACAAAGAAAATGGGCAAAGAAAAAACCTTTAAAGTGTACATGAACGGTCCAGATTTACTGTGCAGTGCATCTGAGCCGTTCATGTACACTTTAAGGGTCGTTTCTTTGCCTATTTTCTTTGCACTTAGCATTTTCCTTGCCGCATTTACCCTCTACCATTGTGGTCCACCAGCTCCACCGACCGAACAATAGACGCAAGCTTTACCAGCACCCAAAATGGCACGTAAACCAACCTATGCACCACTTTGTAAACTTTCAATTTCCTAAACCTCTGGCTCCACCAACCATCTAGCTAGCACCTTCAACCACCCTTGAAATCCAACCTCGCACCCACACTATACTGCAACGTCTCTTCCTCTATCACCACACCGATGGCCACCACCTCTCATCAGGAGCGGAGCCACCCTGAGACAAGGGGTGGCATCCGACTCCACTGCCTTTCAAATTACAACGGAGATAGTTATAGTTTTCACCCAAAATTGCTTACTTGACCCTATTTTTACATTACAATTTGCCCTAGTTCATTTAAAAGTTTGGAACTTGAGGAAAAAAATGGGGCAAAGTAAAATATTATCACTTCTCCCCCCAAAAAAACTCCAAAAATATCTACTTAACTCCTTTTTATTTACCATTTTAACGTTTTTTTTTTACTATCAAGTAGTATGAAACAAAAAAATTTTGTGCTATAGGAAATTGACCCCACTGCCAAGAATTTCTGGCTCCGCCCCTGCCTCTCATCATATTACTTTCTCATGCAGTCCTGAGTGGCACCAGTCATGCAAGGCCACTTTGGTCAACCTAATTTAATATCAAGCCCGAAAAACTTTTCAATTTTTCACCACAACAAAAATGACATTTTTTCACAAAACCTCGTGATGAAACCAAAACTTCGTCACAAAATTGTGTCTTTAGGTGAAAAAATTGACTTTCGTCACCAAATGAAACGTTTTTTTTGGCAACAAAACATACTATTTGGCAACGAAATCTTCTTTCCTCACCAAAAGATAACATTTGGAGATGAAATCTCTGTTTCGTCACCAATGGGTAGCTTTCGGCGACAAAACTCATAATTCGTTGCCGAAATAGTACTTTTGCGTGACGAAATTTGTATTTTGTCACCAAATCTAAGAATAGTAATTTTTTTGTTTACAAAAGATCCATATTATGCATAGATTAAACAAAAATTATTTATTAAATGGTAATATATAATTAGATTTAGCAAAAGTATTTATGAAATGTTAGGTGGCACAGCGAAAAGAGTGATATAGGTTTGGGAATTGAAGGTCATGGGTTTGAATCCTAAAGATAGATTCCAGCAAATTTAAAATGTCTTTTTTCTACTTTGGTCACTTTTAGTGATGAAAACAATTTCATCACCGAAGTTTTACATTGGTAAACTACCATATCCTTTTAGCAACAACCTAAACATGACGAATTGTGGTTGTGAAATATATCGTCCCTAATACTTTTGGTGAAAAAACTTGATTCTTTAGTGATGAAATCCGAAGTAATTTTTCTTTTAATGTTTATTGGTTAAGGGCCAAAAGTTCTTTTTACTTCACCCTGCGTTGGTCAAGCATCTCCCAACGAGGATTGGATTAGATTGGGAATTGAAAAGGTAAATAAGACCAAGAGCCCCTGCTTTTGACAGAGAGGCCAAACGTCGTCTGCCCTTGGGACCAATTAGCGGCACATTTGGAATGTCGGGACTACATGTAAGCAATTCTTAGATTGGGGACCACAGTTACACGCAGATAATAAATTAGGGACCAGAAAGGTGAATAAGCCGTTTTAACAAATATATCCTGCATGACTGTGGTCGATCTAGGTGTGTTCGTATGGGGTCACGCCCCGCGTTGTTTCAAATTTAAAAAAAAAAAAAAAACATTTATGTTAGTATTAGTTTTTTTTGTTTGTTAAAAACACATGGATATTGTATTTTATATTGATTGTTATTTAGACATTTAAATTCTTTAAAAATGTGTTCGTTTTAAGTCTCAAAACACAATTTCTCTATCTGTGCTACGGTCTCCAATAATTTTTTTCATCAATTTATTTATCTCGTTCCTCGTTTTATCTCTCTCCATTTATTATCCAAAAAATCTCTCTCAAAATCTAAACCAAACAAACTATTAGATTTTTGAACATTAAAATTTCAAAATCTTGTTCATAGTTTGGCCCCTACATTTACGAAATCCTGGTTCTGTTCCTAATTGGGGTGCATCAATAATGAGAGACAAAGTTCATTGAGATCTAGAGCAACGGCTAGGTAGTTGGCATGTTGCTTCAAGACAAACACCCATGTACACAAGAAAATCCTCCTAATGCTTAAGCAGGAAATTTCATATCGTGTCAATACTAACAGAAAGACTTCTAAATTCTGTTTGGGCTGTAAACATACAATAAAAAGTGCATGCAAGGCAAGTGGAGTGCAATTGGTCTCCCTTATATACTCCCATGCATATGAGCAGGGTTCGATATCCGTAAACCCTATTCCCTCCCCCAAATCCCCTAGAATAGTGTAGATTAAGATTAACAAATGACGAAAAAAAAAGGACAAGGAAAAAACATAAAAATAAAAGCAGGACAATAATTCATCATTCTAACATATTTGAAAAACTAATATCGTAGCCAGGCACTCATACATATTAATTAGCTATTGTACAATACCACAAATATCAAAAAAGACAGCAAAACAACAAACGGAAAAACCAAAACAAACTACAACAGAAGAAAAATTGGACTACTAAAACACGGAAACACATTCTCGGGACCTTCGAATAACATTGCTCAAGCATCATTTGCATTCAGAGAGAACCTTCTTCGTGATGTCACGTGCTTTGCACATGACTTCCAACGGCTCTGCTTTGGGCATGGTAAGACCAATCCCTTCAGTCATATCAACAAGATTCTCACTCACCCTCTTCCACTCAAAGCACTGAATAAGGGATCCCAAGGTCAGGCCCACAACACGTTGGGCTAAACCTGCCCCGGGGCAGGACCTCCTTCCCAACCCAAATGGCAATAGCTTATGTCCCTCCACTTCCCCACCTTCAAACCTCTCAGGTTTAAAGCTTGTTGGGTCATCCCAAACCTTAGGATCCCTGTGAATGGCCCATGCATTGCCTAACAAGAGTGTGCCACGTGGCACATTGTATCCCCCAATAGTACAATCAGCAGATGACATGTGCGGTACTAGCATGGGTGCCGCTGGGCAAAGTCGGAAGGTTTCAGATATAATAGCATTAAGGTAAGGAAGCTTGTGGACATCATGTTCGTCAATTAGGCGATCTTGGCCGACATGAGCATCTATCTCAGCTCTAGCCTTCATCAACACTTCTGGGTGGTTTACCAAATTAGACATTGTCCATTCCATTGTCGCTGCTGAGGTGTCTGTCCCAGCTAGTATCATGACCTTTAATTAATGCTACGAAAGAATTAGGAATACTATACTTGTACGTGCAGTAGAAAAAGCGTGTACTTAATTGGCTTAAATCTTCGGTACAAACTGGTGCAATAAACTAGTTGTAGAAGATTGCGAGTTTCCGTTGTGAATACTCCGAGTTTATATATGATTATGTTATGACTATTGGACTTGTTTGTTTAGAGTCTATGAAAATCGTTGCAACTGAACGATGTAATGTTGGGATATAAACTATTTTGGTGTTATGTATTCAAAATAAGACCTCGCACTATACCTATTAATGCGCATCCATGGATTTAAATATCGACTGTTTCGTATCGTATCAATTTATACACAATGGTTTTTCGGCTCTCTGATACCGTTATTCCCCGATATATAAGTTCCCATCACATACTGGTCCATTTCCAATTCAAGGTTGATACGGCAGATACTTGACCATTATGAGTTGTTTAGGCAATTAAATATTATTTTTTTGGTCAAAAACGATTTTCAAAATTTCATGACCAATACAACTAATTTGAGTTACATTTTAAGGCGAAGTTTACTTTGACTCATATGGTTATCGCTATGTGCGGATATCCCCTTTATGGTTCAAAACTGATCACATAACCTACTTATGGTTTTGAAAATGTGCGGATAGACCCCCTGCCGTCATATTTTCCATACATATTAACGGACACAGCATTAAAAGACCGATATGCCCTCATCATGTCCATTGATTCTTTTTCTTTTTTAAATCTAACCATACCATCTCCTATACCAAAAATTGAATCCAAGCCGTTGGTATTGTAAATTTTGATGAGTACTACATCTATGTCAAAATTCAAGTCAATCAAAAAATGAAAAGCTCATGGTCGAATCGATTTTGTTATGAAATTAAAATTTCAAATTTGAATTTACTAAAAATTAGATCACTGGGTTATTGATGCCTGATCGAGATGATTTTTTTTACAGAGATGCTCTATTTTTTATTTAATACATTATGAACGCCTCAAATTATATTCTAGAGACGTGTGAGATATACCTCCGTTAATATCGATGGAAAACATGATGATAGGGGGTTCTATCCACACATTTTCAAAATCACAGGTAGGTTATGTGGTCAATTTTAAATAATGAGGGGGGTTATCCGCACATGACGATAACTACAGGGGGTAAAAGTGGACTTTGCCTTACGTTTTAATCATGCTTCAAATTCCTTTATACTCCAACTCTTACGACCCGATTGGATGCAACCAAAAGAGAGGGGGATGAAGCAATCCGCCTGGATGAGGAGGTGATGGAATGTTTTTGCCTTAACTTAGCAAATAAAATTACATCCCGAGTTACTATTCAGACTAAATAATTCGGGCGGATGAAACCTTCCTCACCCCCTCTCCAACGTTTCAACTACAAAATAATCTTATTCTCCTATTTATTCCTTATCCAAACTAATTAAGCACTATTCTGTCCCTTTTTTTAAAACTTCATCCAAACTAATTCCTTTTTTATTCACCATCTATAAAGTCACATCTACGGGTGTACACGGTTCAATTGGTCTACCGGACCATTTTAAACGGTTCTAGAAAATTGGAAATCAGAACCTAACCAATATATGCATGGAACCAAACCAGAACCAAACCGCATGACCGGTTCGGTTTTGGTTCGGTTCCGGTTCTATCTAATAAGCATCTTAACACTTATTTACAAAATATGAACTCATAAAATTAAAGAAATAGGAAGATAATTTGCTGGAATAGGAAAGAAAGGAAGAAAATAAGAGCTTTCCTAACAAATGAGATTTCATCTCTAAATAAATTAAGTTTAGCAAGAAAAAAATTAACCTACCAAATTCAAATACATATTTAATTACACACGTATGTATTTCTATATTTATCTTAATTTTAAACAGTCTGGTTTGGTTCTAACCACGTTTCATTAATTGAGAATCAGTAACCAAATTAAAATTAATGGTTCTTATTTTTTTTGGAACCATAACCTGACCGTAGACCGGAAAATCGGACCAAATAAGACGGTTCAATCTGAATCGGACCGATTTTACGATTCGAACGATTTTCTTGAACATCCCTAATCACATCAATATGAGCACGGGAAAGTCTACAATATACACCCTTAAAAGGGTGTACCATATGCACCTATTTTATAGTTTATTCATAATATTTTAGCATGTTTCGTAACTTTTGTCCTAGAATTCATAACTTTTTAGCGGTACGATTCATAACATTTTCATTATGACTCGTAACATTTTAGTATATCTCGTAACTTTTACACGATTTGTAACTTTTTAGCAATACGATTCGTAACATTTTCTCTATAATTCATAACATTTTGGAGGGTGTATGATACACATCCAAATAAGGGGTGTGCATTATAGTCTTTCCCTATAAACACACTTTCTATAAATTATATCTCCTACTGCCCTATTACATTCATAAATAATACCATTAAAACTCATCCGCATCAGCCGTCACTGTTACGTATCCCGACACCGTAATTTAAAACGTTGCACGGATCCAATGGGGTGATTTGTGGACAGAGAAAGTGGGAAACAATCCAAAAGCAAAAAGAAATTCCAGGAAAGGAGAAAAAGTAAGGAAGGGATAAAGGGGAGCCCACTTACGCTCATAAGCCCTCGAATAATTGCATCTGTATAATATTCTGGCTGTGACTCTTGCAACGAAAGCAAATGATCAACCATCGTAGTCTTACTCTTATCCCTTCGATGCTCATCGATCAACCCTTGCAATAGCGCGTCCATTCTCTTATGAATTCTCTCCACATTCTTCTCAAAACCCTTATAATCAATCCACCGTAGAACCGGCAAGAAGTCCGCAGGGTTCGACGCGCCGGCGTAGAAGAAAACCTCAGTCACGATCTCCCGGAACTCCTTCGCCTCTGCTGAATCCTCCAACTCGTCCCCGTAATACCGCTTCCCAGCGATCATTCTGATGATGATGTTAAGCGTCAGCCCAGAGAGCTTCGACTTCATTTCGACCTTGGCGAAATCGGTCCACGACTTCTTGTACAGTTGACGGAGTAGGTGCCCGACTTCGTCGTGACGGATGGATAGGAAGGCGTTGAGGCGGCCGGTGGAGAAGACTTCCTGGGACATAAGGCGGCGCAGGTTGCGCCAGTGGTCGCCGTAGGGGGCGTCGACGACGGTGGTGTAGTCGTACCCGAAGTATTTCCCGGTCATGAGCCTGGGACGGTTGGCTAGGACGATGTCGGTCTTGGTGAAGCATTCTTCGGCCAAGGATGGCGAGCAAATGACCACGACGAGTTGGGACCCGAACTGGAGGGAGAAGATGGGGCCGAGGGTTTGGGAGAGTTTGTGGAAGGTCCGGTGGAGAGGTTGTTTGAGGAGGTGGAGGTGGCCGATGACCGGAAGGGAGCGGGGACTCGGAGGGAGGTTGCGGCGGCGTTGGCTTTGTTGCGACAGGAATTTGAAAGCGATGAGGAGGAGGAAAACGGAGAGAGAAATGTATGGGAGTGTGAGTTCCATTTTTGGGAGTGGTTGCATTATTGATGTTGCAGTGAAAGTATTGCATTTGTGATGCATGAGTATAGTTAGTGGTGTATTTATATTCTAAAATAGTGGATAAAAGAAAATAAAAAAGGTGTCGTGTGAGTGCTCAATAGCTAAAGCCTATTTGGCTTTGTAACTTTGTTTAATGTCAGTGGTGAGACATACCAATCATGTTTTTATTTTTACCAACTCTCCTAATTAAATAATACTGACATTTTTGTTTCAAATGAGCTGACGTGAGCCATTACATTTTTTAAATACAACTTTCTGAATTTAGGACTATAATTATAGCCTATAGTTTTTTTCTTTTTGAATAATGAGACTATAGTTAGAATAGGTATGATTTAGTGAAAGTATTTGGTTAATGTGTACATAATTGATTTTACATCTTAGCAGTATTTGAGATATAGGCTCCGCTTGCTTCAATGTAAAATATTTTATAATGTACAATGTTTCTTCAGAAAACGAACTTTAAACTCTTATTTTTCAGTATTTGGTTAGCACATGAAAAATATTTTTCAAAATAATGGCAGATTGTAGGTTTTTTGAAAAATTTTAATCAAGTAATTAAGCTCTCTCTCTCTCTCTCTCTCTCTCTCTCTCTCTCTCTCTTGTTTTGGATTTGATATCAGTTTGGAGAAGAAGGGAATGGAATACACTGTTTTGGAAAATGTCGGACTATCGGGGGTGAAATGCAAAAATGACTTATAGCCAAAATTAGAGGAAAACATTTTCACCCCGTTGGTGTAAAATGTTTTACGATGAAAATATTTTGCCCCTTACTTTTTCTAGCCAATTAAATAACGGAAAATAGGTAAAATATTTTACATCCAAACAAACGAGCCCATTTTGTAGAATAGATATTTATTTTTTTGACATTATTGCCCAACTTTGGGGTGGCGAGAAAATGATGTACAGCACTATAATGAAATTTTTATGTTGAATTTGACAAATTGCGATGAAATAGGAATTTTGTCGCCAAATGCAAGACTAATTACCTTTTAAAATCTTGAAATATTTAATATATTTTAAATAAATCAATGGAGTATATTATGCATACATGATTTTAAAAATATAGTAATATATACTAAATTTTGCAATATTATTAATGAAATGACAAGGGCCACAGTGGTATCTCAAGTTCAAGTCTGAGTTACAACAAAGTGAAAATAAAATTTCTAGTTTGGTCATTTTTGGCAGTGGAGAAAAAGTTCGTCGCCAAAAGGTACCTATTTGGCGGCGGAAAAAGTTTTCATCGTCAAAATGTCCATTTAGCGACGAAAAAATTCATCGCCAAATGGTTGCACCCCTTTGGCATGAAACTTTTTTTAATTTTTTTTTGTGGCGAACTTGGGCAATGAAATTTTTCATCAAAAGCTTTAGCGACGAATTTTGTATTTTGGGGAATGAATTTTTATTCGTCATCAAAGACCGAATTTGTTGTAGTTATCAGTCAGCGACCTCCCCTTTCTTCTCAATCCTCTCGTCGGTAACAATGGAATATATTAACTTGCTACCATTTTCTCTCTCTATCTGTGTATTCAACACGGCCTCTCTAAATTCTTGAATAATCTAAATTCTATACGTATATTCTGATTCTAATAATGAAAATTAGTGTTTAGCACTTGTAAGATATTAGTAATAACTTTCCCTTTAGAACTTTTAAAATTGATTAATTCATGTCATAATCATTCCACATTTGAAATGAATTTCTATATGACCCCTCTTTATCTCTTTCATAATTGAATAATTTTTGTCACGGTCATTCCACATTTGAAATTATTTTCTATGTGACCACTCTTTGTTGGCGTATATAATTTTAAACGGGGTGAGGTAAAGGGCTTGCGGATGGACCAGTACCATGTACCAATATCTATGGCAAATCTAGGTATCTGCTAAGGTGGTGGCTGAGGTAAGCAATGACTCCTCGACCACTATAATGAATTCTTAATTGGGTATAGACGTAGTGGACCTAGCAAAAAACGTCTAAAGAAATGTTTCTATGAATTGTTTTACACTAAAGGTTCTTTACCTTGAATTATTGCATAAATATATAATCTACCACGACAAAATGAGTGTCTGTATCAGCTTGTGACCCCGATTAATTAATATCACGATCAGACAAATCTCTAATGGTCTCAAAGTTAAATTGGCTACAGTTTCATGTCCAATCGACCAAACCCTTGGGGCATTTGTGTTTTTGCTCAACTTAGCTGCTACCATGCACTATTTGTAGAGGGAAAGGAATGGTATCTTCAACATATAGCAACAGAATTTGGTTATTCTCAGCAGTGTTTTCAGAGAGACAAATCAAGCTCTTGGAGGATAAGGGAAACTTTTGAGAAATACGGAGGTTTGCAGAGCTTGGGGGTGTCCACATCTGTTCTACGGCAGTCCAACTAATTAACTTATAGTGGATTTTTGTTTCCTTTATTTTTGTTTTTCCCATTCAGAGTCTTGTTGATATATTGATTCTGCTCCTGTTGTGTCTACTGCTTCAACAGGTTTTGGCAGGTTGAGGGATACGCCTCCTCTGTTTTGCTTTTAGCCTTGGGCTTGTGATCAGTATAGTTAATGCAACAGAAAACAATAAACGATTCCGAAAAGATACGATACGCCACTTCATTCTATTTTGCCTACCACAAATGATTTAGACCTGATAAAAAAAAAAAACAAAAACAAATGATGAGTACACACCTATCCACCACAACACAAACAGCCCCATCCTACATGGACCCTGTAGCGCACCCTGTAGAGCAGATCCGGACCGTCCATATCGGTCATTAATGGTTCGAATATATTTGTTATCTTTGACCGGTAATAGTTATCTTGAACCAATCAAAGATGACAAATATATTTGAACCATTAATTATCGAGATGGACGGGTCCAAATTTGACCTACAGGGTACCCTACAAGATTTTCGATTCCTTCCTACATGGCACGCCAACTGAGCACTGGGTTCCACACACACATTTGCTAGAGAGCTCAATCACCAATGCAATTTGCTTCTGAGCATATTTAATGTTGTTTGAGGTGTATCTTTTAGGGATGCTAGACATCTCAATATCGTACCACTATCCAGGTTGGTTGGGATAAACCTCTCTTGGGAACTCTCAGCGGCAGCTTGGGTTTTAGTTCAGCAATAACAAAAATATAAAAAAAAATTTATAATTAAAGCTCTATATAAAATGAAAATTTTTATATGAAAATGAATTGTGCTTAATTTATTTTATTTTGTTGAGTTATATTACCTACATACTCACAAATTTAAGTGAAGTTTTGTTTTTTACTTTGATTATTCATGAATAATTCAGTGCTGATATTATAAAAAAGTATAGAAAAAATTAAATTATATGTAAAAAATAAACAAAATTTTAGAGCATTTTTCGAGTATAGGAATCCCCTCAAACATAGGTGGAGCCGCCCCTGAGAAGTCTGAAATTGAATGTGGATGGAACTTCTAAGACGTCAGGTTTATCATCTGTTGGGGGTGTTATTAGCAACGATGAGGGTGGATGGATTCCATCGTTTCGTAGGCAGAGTGACTAGTATTGAAGCCGAACTATATATGGGCTCTTAGAGAAGGCCTTTGCCTTTTGGTGGAAAGAGGATTTATACAGGTTGCATAATTGAGATGGGCTCGATCATTGTATGGGGCCGATACTATAAAAAATGGAGATTGTACGTACATGACACCCGTTGCGTAACTTGATCTTTGATTGCAGGACTTTGCTGTTAAGGAGTGCATCAAACCGGGTTGCTCATGTGCATCGTGAGGCTAACCAAGTTGCTTGCCTCTTGGCGAATCATGTTTTCTTGTTCTCCCATTTGATGTTGTTATGTTTAATTCTCCTCCAGACTTTGTTAGGAGGTAAATTGAGAATGAATTTGTAGGGGCAAAATACCACAAAACTATTTCATTTTAATTTCTATGTTAGTTCTCTTGTTTACGGAAATAATAATAATAATAATGATAAGAAGAAGAAGAAGAAGATATCACCTTAATAATGACGTCTCCGAGAAAGGTGCTTCCCTTTCTTTGGATTTTTAATACATAATTCGCTGTTTTGGTTTCTGAAAACCGTGTTTTAGTAGGGATTAAATTTTGCGACTATCAATTAATTACTTCTAAGAATATATCTATTCCCAAATTACACAAGTTAAATCATGGGTGTGTGCGTATGAGATATGCAAACCAACGAGCAAACCACAAAATATACGTGGAAAACCCCTGAAAGGGTAAAAATCACGGAAACAAATCAAGCACTATTAAACACGAAATTATAAGAACTCTTATGATAAGTTTAAACTCTACAAACCTAAACCTAAACGCTAGCTGAATCCACGTATACCTCTCTGAATATTTGACCGCCGCTACCTCGACACCATGAGCCTTCTAATTATCTCCAGAGATCCACCGAGGAAATATAGAAATTGGTTGGCGCTAGTGCCTTGTCGAGATACTATATGATGCCTCCAATAATATATCCAATAAATATCCTTCTACGAAACCCTTTGGACCCCTTATCTCCCTTTCTTTTCAACATCGTAGTTGAAGCACTCAACATCATGTTGGAAAGAGCCCGAGTGAAAATATCATTGAAGGGGTTAAGTTGGGAACTAATGGAGTGACTATTTCTCATCTCCAGTTCGTGGATGATACAATCTTGTTCTGTAATAATAATATGGAGGAGATGACAAATATTAAGAGGATTCTTAGGATTCAGTTGATGTCTGGCTTGAAAATAAATTACTCTAAGAGCTCCCTCTGTGGTGTAAAGGTTCAACATGAGGATATAACAGCCCTTGCTCGGGTGATGGGGTGTAGAGTAGAATTTTTGCCCATTAAATACCTTAGACTACCTCTAGGAGCTAATCCAAGGAGGATCAAAACGTGGGAGTCCATTATCGAAAGAACTCAAAAGAGTTTAAGTATTTGGCGAACAAGAACCATATCTATAGGGGGTAGATTAACTCTTGTCAATTCCAACTCAAGCACCTTGACAATTTACTACATGTCCCTTTTCAAAATGCCATCAGCAGTGGTAAGGATCCTAGAGAAACTACAAAGACAATTTTTTTGGGGAGATACACCGGACAAGAAGAAGATGCACCTAGTTAGCTGGGAGGGGATTACCAGGAGGAAGGAAAATGGGGGCCGAGGAGTCAAGAGGTTGGTACAACAGAACTTGGCTCTTCTGACTAAATGGTGGTGGCGATTTGGAAATGAGAAGGATTCACTCTGGGTTAAGGTTATTCGAGGGAAATATAATTTGGACCAGAGATGTTGGCTACCGTACATAAAAAGCGATGGTTCTACCTTTAATATTTGGAAGGACATTTGTTCAGTGGGCAATAATGATTCGAGCCTTGGTTTCTCTATTCGGGAGGGATTCAAAGTGCAAGTAAATTCAGGTCGAGACACGCTATTTTGGGAGCATACATGGCTGGGCCATACAGCTATTAAAGATGACTTCCTCAGACTGTACTTGCGATCTACTAAAAAAGATGCGGTTCTGAGCAGTGTTTTTGTAGGAGGGGATAACGGTGACTGGGACCTGCAATTTAGGGGAAGAATGCGCGTGCGGGAGAGTCGAGAACTGGAGGAACTGAAGCAAAGATTGCATGGAGTGGTTCTAGACCCATCTAAATCTGACTTGCTATTGTCGATATGGACAGCAAACATGATTTTTTCTATAAATTTAGTGTATAGACAATGGGAAACTCAGACTCAATCTCGTAACATTGTTCTAGGCTCACTGTGGAAGAACCTACGCCCCCAAAGGTGGAAAATTTTTCATGGATGGCCATTCAAGGAAGAGTTGCAACAAGGTCAGTGCTTCTAAGTAGGAATTTGATTTCGCAGGCTCAATTGGGTCTGTGCCCCTTTTGTAGCGAGCAAGTGGAGACTGCTCAACACTTGCTCTTGCATTGTCGGTTTTCATGGGAAATTTGGTCAAATATTCTGGACTGGTGGAGAATCCAGTGGGCATGCCCATCTTCATTAGCTGAACTAGCATCTTGGTGGTTTGAGAATAGATTTCGGAACTTGGAAAAATGTATCTAGGAGGTGTGTTTCTTTGCAACCCTTTGGTCTATGTGGATAGGGAGGAATGGATATATTTTCAACAATACATCACCTCAGGCATGGGAAGTGGCAGATTTAATCAAAACAAGAGTAACTATGTGGATGAAAGCTAAGTTTGATATCAAGATTTACACAGTGGCGGATTTTAAAGGGTATCTTGATGGGATACGAAAAGTGAAGTTGTAATGCAATCTTTAGGGGTTTCTTTCTATCCAACTTTGGTTGGATAGTTTTTTCTTGTTGTACTTTCTCCTCGATGTATCCCTTCGAGTTTATATAAAACGTTTCGTTTGCCGAGAAAAAAAAAAAAACCCTTTGTATTTTATAAAGGAAAAACTGCCGACCAGTAGACTAGTTAGCTGCACCAAAACTTTCCCTATTTAAAGGATTAATTAAACTGCCGACATTTCACTAATGACCCAATGGGTCAATTCCCTTTTTTTTTTAAAAAGGGCCAAAAGGCATTCGAGCAAAAATATTTTGCTTGACCAAAATATATATTTTTAACTCACGAACCGGCCCAAAAAGAACTTGAATAGGAACGCGAGTCGCGCGTCTGTTTGGGCTAAATTAGCTCAACCTTTGGCGAATAATTGTGGGTGGGCGTGCCAAAAGAGAATATAATTTATTATTTTCAGATCAACTCAAAAATAACAAATTTAATCAGACAATTGTGATTATCCGTTCGATTACCTCAACTAAGAAGATTTTTTTAAAGGTATCAATCAATAATAAATTGGCTCTCTTCAATCAGAAAAGATAAATGAATATAAACAAGCTTGAATTCAATCAAAAGCAAGTTTATATATGATTACTCTTAAGATTTTGACAACAATAAGACAGAAATATAGGCACACTTGAATTGAATCGAAAGCAAGCCTATATGCGACTACTCTTTGGTAAGAAAAAGACAGAAAGATATAAGATAACTTGAATTTAATCAAAAGTAGGCTTACATTCAAATAAGTCTTCAAACTTGCAAAATATTAAGCTATTTCTAAATTATTCTAAGTCTTAAACTACTCTAGATCTCTGAGCAACCATTTTGTATGGAATGTCAGATGATGAATTTTTGTCGGGGATTTCTCTCTTCAATTGTCTCTTCTATTTATAGACGATGGGTCTGTCTTCAACTTGTACTCTCCACGTTCTCTTTTTGTCCCAAGTCTTCATTCAAATTTGGTTCAAACTTCCTTCAATTCCCTCCAAAAACGGCTGCAAAGGCTTTCGAACTGCTGCTTGATTTGGTTTTCTCAGAAAACTCTTCTCCTTTCGCGTTTGTTGATATAGATTGTGGCTAACTTTTGGATAATGAGCTCCTCCTTTTGTGCAACATGAATTAGTGCTTCGAAATAATTTACCCAGATGATTCACCGTAAGCATAATCGATTTCCCTTATGAAACGGGCCTCTAATGACACCGTTCGATGGTTTTAAGAGTTAATCAATGGTTATGCTTAATTATCGTCTTAATACCTATCAAACGATGACCAAACATGGTCGTTTCCAATCTAAATGATACCGTATAGTACTAAAATAACATCGTAATTAAACTCTTCGATTCTCTGAATCTTAGGCTTAATTACGACGTGTTTGATTGGATCATGCACTGTTTAGTGCCACGTGTAATTTTCTTATTGGGTGGTATATTTTAGGATGCAGACACACCCGCCGCATGAACATCTTATTTAAAGAAATTAAATAAGTGTTAATGGCAACTGCCCATGTCTTCCTTCGAATAAGGATGCATGGTGCATGGAAAAAGGTCTGTTTCCATGCACGTCTCTTGAGCTTCCCAAAGCTGACTTTGTTAATGAGTCTTGTTAGGGAAGCTGGAAAGAAACCTCTGTTGACACCAATGCTTGTGTCATTTTGGTCAAATTTGACCAACCTAATCCTACTCCCAATAGGTTTCATCACTTTCGAACCCTATTTGCGAGCCAATTCCTATCTCTGTCCAGTGGAGACACTACGCATATGGGCATTCTAGAGTCCTTATACTCCTCCCACAAATTCTCCCCCTTCCTCAAACAAGAGGAAAAATATCTTGGTCCAACCCCTTATTGTGATTTTAGGCTTCAAGCAAAAAAATCAGAGAGCCCTATGGCTCACACAAGTCAAGAGTCAAGACTCCACATTATCCTACTGACTTCGAAGAGTAAAATAATGTAGAGACCCATAATTTTTTTTAATAAAATTTCTTAAATGTTTTATAAATACTAGAATATCGAATAAATGGGAAAATTGTGAGTTTATTTGATTTGGGGCTTAAATGATAGGATTGTAACTTGAGGGAGTATGTGTGTAATATAGAGATATGATAGTATAAATAGAGAGGTGTGTGTGTAGGGGATTAAAAACCCCCAAAATATCTCTCTCCTCTCGTCTCTCTCCCTCTCGGCTCTCCCTCTCTCCTCCGACCCCTCTCTCTCTCTTGCTCCCTCCCTCAAGACTTCACTCCATCTCACAAAAACCTCAAGGATCCATCTATATTTCATCTCTATAACGGAACCTCGGGCTCGTATCGTGTTGGGTGAGGCTCGGAGGGAAGATCTTGAAAGATTTCGGAGCTTTGGAAGCTAGGGCTCGTTCGTTGATCTTGTGTTTGAAGCTTCAAACCTTGAGGTAGGGATTTCTTACTCACTTTATATGTTTATGAGTGGATTTCGTGCTAGGATCGAGCCTTGATCGGTCCCCCCCTTGTTCTTTCGAAAAGCTGTCAAAATCTGCAGAATATCGCCCAAAATCGCCTAGGGATCGATCCCCAAGCATGAGGGATCGATCCCTCATTCAACTCTGGACTTAATATGGATTTTTTCCTTGGGGGATCGATCCCCAAGAGAGGAGGGATCGATCCCTCCCCCTCTCTGGAACATTCTGCTTGCTTTCTGGGTTTCAGCCCAACTTCAAAAGGGCATAACTTCTTCGTCCGATGTCCGTTTCATGCAAATTTTATATCGAATCGAATGTCTTGAAGTCAGCTTTCATTTGCCACTAAAATCATCTTAAACCGATTAGTACACAGAGAGTTATGACCATTTGAGTAGACGTGTGTCAGTTTATCGATGTCTGTGATTATTCCTAAGATTTTTCTTGACCCATGTTATGATTCCTTATATGATTAGGATATGTTTAAGTCACTCTTGAGCATAATTGTCTATGCCCCAATGAATCGTTATTTGATCTTGTCTTTTAGCACACTTTAAAGCATAATACCAACGGCGTTGGTTAAGGAAATGTACCGTAAGGGCGATAGGAGTACTATGGGCTATAAGGGATAATATGGTGAGAGTTAAGAGTAGACATGAACTTATGTAGTGATCCGATGGGTAGTATTGTGACTCTTATCCTCGTGTCTTGTCTTGATTGAGCTCCATAGGTTCTTTTAACACTCGTTCTATAAGATTCTCGTTTAGAACCCAGCGGGTGATGTGTCGAGAAGTCGATTGTGGTTTCGGTATGTAGAGAAGGATGATGTGATACACTTAGAGAAATGACATGAACTTAAGGTAATTATCAATGTAAGATGTGACATGTTTACGAGTTTGTATTACAATGTGAATTTGGGAAATGTTACTTGCTTGTACAATGAACGATGGCCTTTATGTGTGTATGCTTGACTAGAGAATTTGAATAAAGGGCCCACAACGCAAGGTGTGGTAATGCGGAAACCCAGGTAGAGAGAATTCACTGTCACGCATGGGGTGGTAACATAGTTGAATGTCTCTCCCGGGTGAAGAGAATTCACTGTCACGCATGGGGTGGTAACACAGTTGAATGTCTCCCTCGGATGAAGAGAAGTTTGACTGATTTTGGAAGTTTATGTTGAAGTTTGGATTGTTTGTTGTTTGGGATTGTGGCGGTTGAAAAAGAGAATAAACGCTTAGTTCTACCAAGGTTTTATTAAAGAAAGGAAAGTTTTATGAAAGAAAGTTTACGGTGAATGGTATGAAATGAGGAAGTGGTTTATGGCATTCATTCGGAAAGTTATGAGATGATTGGACTATTGTTGTTATTTATTTGGTCGATGTGAGTATTGTTGCTACTTCTAGTCGACGTGTTGATGGTAGGGTTATCCTTAAGACATCCGAAATCCCAGAGTTAAATCGTCTGTTCATCTTGGTAAATCCTCTTGTATCTCATGTCCTTTTAATGAAACTTATTCTATCTTATTGCATGTTTCTTCACATTTACATATACTTGAGTATAGAATTTCCTACTGGGCTAGTGTAGCTCAATAAAATCCTTCTTTTCAGGTTTTAATGTCAGGCAATGGCTTGCATTACATCGTATGCTCAGTTTGGAAGACAACTTGGAAGTTAATGAAGACTAATTTATTTGATTCTCTTTGTATATCGCGTACTTTTATTAAAGATGATTTTATCACTAATTCATCTTGATCTTCCTTTGGCTAAACCATTTGTAATTTAAATAGCTTGTCCACAGCTGTAGGTAAATTAATTTGGGCCGTGGTGCCAAAGATGTATTTCATTAAACTTGGGGACTCCGTTTGTAAAGTAAACAGGTGGGAACTCCCCTTTGGGTATTATATATCCCGTGCGAGGGTCTTTTATCAAAATGATTTATTTATTTACTTGAAAATCGAGGGCGTGACAAATAACCTCACTCCTCTCTCAGAGGAACCCAACTGGTTTAGGGAAGTCGCCAGCCTTGCCAACAATCCCCCTTACTTCCAACTGCACTATGGCTTTCCTATCTTTCCCTCTGACAAAAGCAAAGCCCTACAGCTCTTTGCTGCTATTTCTTTCCTAGATAATTCTATCTTGGAAGAACAAGATCCATTTACCAATTTTAAATGGGCTTGTGAAACACTTATTCTTTGCAGCACTCCTCCTATTGTTTCTTATCAAATCCATTTCTTTTTGAATTTTCTTCTAGTGATCAGGGTGTGGCGCTTATACTTTCAATCAAGTCCTCTAGGATTTTAATCTTACCAAGGAGAGGATTGAAAAGTTGCACAACCAGATTGAGAGCTTCAAATCTAAGTCCTTCAATGTGGTGCCTTGCCATGCTGACAAGCGACTTCGAAGGCGCTCTAGGAGGATGCAGAAGAAGTATCCAAGGAAATAAGCTCTGCTCTAAAGAAAGGCTAAGGCTATAGTGCTCAGCTTTAGGCCACTTGTGAAAAAGAAGTTAAAGTTGAATGTTGAGGAAGCTATAAGAAAAATGGAAATGCAATTTCTCCAATTTGCATGGACCAAATTCAATAGCCTTGTTTCTTGGTCTTTCTCTCATTATTTCGAGAACAAGAAGGCTACTTCCCAGCACCCAGGCCCTTCGAAGGCCTAAACTATCTTTATTTGT
Source organism: Rhododendron mucronatum var. ripense (assembly GCA_019656295.1). Lineage (NCBI taxonomy): Eukaryota > Viridiplantae > Streptophyta > Magnoliopsida > Ericales > Ericaceae > Rhododendron > Rhododendron mucronatum. Next base: position 1,301,993 of record BPLT01000130.1, on the reverse strand, counting down.
TATTTTCTGTTAGTAGAAAGTTAGTACTTTCCTTTTTTTTTTTCCTTATAAATATGCAATTTCAATTTCCTATAAATATTGTGAGTTCAATCAATGAAATTTCCCTTTATTTAATTACTCTTGTTTGGCTTTCGAATTATCTCTAAGTTTGTGTTTAAACTTATAACACTTGAATAGAAATAAATTCCTTCCAATTTAAAGTATTTATTTTATTGGGCCAGTAATATATGTTCTGGGTTGAACAATAGCCCAATACAAAAAATGGCCCAAATGTACAAGTATAAAAACAGAAATGATTCAAAATCACACCCATGTCTCTGCATATTCAAACTTTTTCCGAAAGAACTACTTCTCTCACATTTTTCTCCCAAATCCCTCTGTCGAATCGATAGCTTCTTCAAACAAGTAGGTCAGAGAGCACCCGATTCCTTCTCTTGCATTGAGAGGATTAACAACAGGAGAAACCCATCATCCTTCCAAAGAGCTTTTCATTGATGATCGCACCTTCATTCCAAACCCTAAAGAAAAAGGTACTTTCATTTTGGGGCCTTCGTTTACAGGGTAAATTTCTGCTTCTCCGTCTCTATATTACCCTGGGTTAGGGGGATCTGATATTCACGCTTGCTCAGATATGGATTGGCAAAACTACTAGAAAAAATCCTTCCTTTATTGGCCGACTCTAGACAAAGATTGGAAAATATGGACCACCAGAATGGTTGCACATAGATCAGATGATCTCGAAAAAATTGGTTTGAAGAATATAATCATTCTTATTCATAAGGGAATACTCTAAAATCCTTCTTTGATTCAAGCTACCCTAGCCTTCTGGGATCCTTCTTTCAATTTTTTCAGATTTAATTGCGGAATGATGGCCCCCATAGTCTTAAGTGTTACTCAAATGCTGGGACTTATCCTTTATGGTTCTCCATTTGATCCAACTAAAGATTATCCCATTCCTGAAGGCTTCGCTTGTCTGAACTCAACAAACGGTGCCTTCTCACATTTTTATACCAGAGAAAGGAAATTGGTAGGAGACGTATCGATACCGAATCCTTTGCGTATACTCTATATACTCTATACAATATATCCTTTGCCATTCTGGTAAAAGAGTAATGAGTGAGTTCATCCCACTGGCCCTGGCATTTTTTCTAAAGGAGAAGTGTTTGATTTTGCCTCCTATTTCTTGGGTCATGTTTATAAATTGGGCTCTGACTTTGACCTAGAGGGTTTGAACACTTCACAAGGAGGTCCCTAATGGTTTGTTCAATTATGGCTTCATGCCCACTTTGCAGAGCTTAATTGGTCCCTTCAAATCACCCACACCCATAGCACCTGCTGGTGTAATGGAAGCTCCCAATATCCATGGGGATAACTATGTTCAAGTTGTTACCGCTGAAGCATAAACTCTTATACATTACCTTTGCTTCTTTTCTGGGCTTCCTTCGGATAGAGAATGGTCTTGTCCATTCTTTGTGCAAATTGGACCACCATGGCTCTTCGAAATTCTGATAGATAAACAAGAAAAGTCTGCTACAGCCCTTCAAGCTTGGAGCAACGCAAACCATGTTTTATAATGTTATCTATATAAAAATCTATTCTTTGTATCTTCTTAAAAAAAAAAAACATATAGCATAATTTTTGTCAATTAATTCTTTTTCCTTTCTTCAAAATAAAGTAACAAATAATTTTATCTAGGTTAATCTATTCTTTGTACCTTCTAAAAATTTCAACATATAACGTTATCTTTGTCAACCAATTTTTTTCTCTATCCAAGAATAAAACAACATATAATGTTATCGGCGTTAAATTATTCTGAATTTTCTAAAAAGTCAACATATAACGTTATCTTTGTCAACAATTATTTTGGAAATTGATATTCACAACTCTTTTTTTATTATTCACACTTCCTTTTTTATTTTTTAGTGTTGATAGTGTATGCACTGTTTTTGCTGAAAAAAGCAGTGTGAATAATAAAAAAGGGTGTTTGAATATTAATTCTCATTATTTTTCTCTAAAATTATAGGAACTTATAATTTGCAATGTTAATCTATTTATGTATCTTTTTAAAAAGTAACAAGATAACGTTATCTATAACAATTTATTCCTTTTCTCTTTAAAAAAATTCAAAATTCATTATTCAAAATTCTTTTCATAAAATTTTTGCCACACAGTTGTTCATTGGATAGTTTTCATACTTTATTTTAAATTTCGATATTCTTCTGGACTAGAAGTCTCGACTTCGCGACTGAACTGGGAGTCGGGGACCGACTCCACACTATGGGAGAAAATACCCGAAATGTTTGAGGAAAGTTCTTTCTTATTTCCACCATTTTTTTTTCGAACAGTACTTCCAATAATAGAAAAGATGCAACTAGTGCATGGGGCAAAAAAAGTCATGAAAGAAATAAAGGTCACCAAATGGACCCCAGTACCAATTCAATATCGTACTACTGTGTAATGAAATGTACTGTTGTCTTGTAAAATTCATTTCCTCTTTTCTTTCTTCAATTATTAGAGTATCTACAATGCTATAATTAAAAATCAATAGGTAAAAGTTGCCACATCAGTTTTTAATTATTTATTTAAGAGATTGCTAAGGTTAGTAATGTAGATATCTACAATGACATAATCAAAATTGGATAACCAAAACTTGTCTCATCATCTTTTCAAATTACAAAAAACTAAAAACTGTTGAACAATAGAAAATAATTTTTCTAAAAATAGTTTTGAAACTAATAAAAACTTTTTACTAGAAATAGAAAATAGTTTTTAAAACTTTTTTTTGGAAAAGAAACACTATTTTTAAAAAACTGTTTTCTAGAAAAAATAATTTTTTAGTAAATTTTTTTTTTTCCGAAAATATTGTTCGAAAAGAAAAAGAGAGAGGAAAAAGGAAGAGAGATAGAACATTTTTGTATATATAATAATTAATGTATTTGATTGAGAATATGTAGGGTCTATTAAATTTGGTTATTGTCAAAAGGTTGCTAGTTTTGGTTATCCAAAACCCAAAATTTGATTATTTCTAAGGAGGTTGTTAAGTTTGATTATGGTATTGTGAGCCATATTTTACACCTATATTGTTAACTTTAAAAATCTTTTACTTTTGATTATAGCATTGTGAATACTCGTGTATAACTGTTTCTTTTTCTTCTTCTTCCTCGGGCAATTTGATGTCGTTTCGCTTTCTTTTTAAACCTTCAAAAAGAAGGTAATTTCAAGCTTAAATATAATGAAAATGAAAAATAATTTTTTAATTTTTTTTACACTGTTGAAAAGATCTCAATGAGATCTATTAAACAAGATCCATATTGGTAGGAAAATTATTTGCATAAACAAATGATTTTTGAGCTTAAAATTACCTTCCTTTTTTAAGAAACCGGAACGGGGAACCTGCCAGATTTCCCACTGGCCATCTCTTCCTCTAGCCAGTGCCATGTCGGCCTTGATGTTTGAGTTGCCCAAGCCCGACCTCAAATTTGGTTGCCCACCTATTATTAGGTCATAAAAAAATTTAAAAAAATACAAGGCAAAAAAATCAAGGTCACAATGTACTTTTAGTTTGAATTCTATAAAAATTAAAATTAAAATGGAATTCGGGCTATAGTTGTAACAACCCTAAATTTTTATAATAAAATTTAATATTTTAATTGAAATTCTTTCATTTAGATGTTAATTTCGTATTCTTTTAATACATGACTCGATTTTTTATTATTATTTAAAAGAAAGTACTAAGAGCATCCACAGTGGAATAAGCAAAAGTGAATAATCAAAACATGCAATATCAGATTTTGATTATTCATTTAGAGGTTGTTAAAGTTAACAATGTCAAATCTCACACTGGTTATTTTTGCTCATAATAAAAAACAATAGGCCCATTGCTTCCTTCTATGAGTTTTCTCCAAATTTTTCCTTTCATTTCACGTAAATCTTTTGAAAAATTAGTTTATGTTAAAAACAGTTTTTATAAAAAAAAATACTTGTTCTTGAAAAAAAAGTTAATTAAACAGTTTTTGGAAAAAAAAAATAGTTTAAGTTAAAAACAATTGGATAACAAAATAGTTAATGAAAAAAAATGTGTAAAAAAACAGCTTTGTGTAAATACAATTTAAAAAAAAATAGTTTAAAAAAATTTGAATAGTTTTTAATAAAAAAAAAAGTTCATATAAAGACAGGTTTTTTTTTAGAAAAAAGTTTCTGAAAAGAATAGTAAGAATAGTTTTTTATAATTATTTTTTGAAAACATTGTTGAGAGAGAGAGAGAGAGAGAGAGAGAGAGATAGAGAGAAAAGATTTTTGTGTAATGATGGATGTACTTGATTGAGAAAATATGGGGATCACTAAATTTGATTATCGGCTAAAGGTTGCTAGTTTTGATTATTCAAAAGCCAAAATTTGATGAGTTGCTAAAAGGTTGTTAAGTTTGGTTATTCCAATGTGAGCACTTTTTTGAACAAATATTGCTAACTTTAACAATTTTTGTTTTGCTTATTCCAGTATTTTGAACAAATCACTTGGAACCAAGGGATGATTGTGGGTATCCACAAAATCTGTAACTTTATACTTGCCAATTTGTCTGATCAATTTAATAGCCATCAAAGCATCACAATCAGTCCTCGTTTCTGCTCTGGGATTTTTCGTCTGGTAATCTCGTTTATCATGTTTTCTATGGCCCTTTTTAGAACAAACAAATGTCCTAGATGTAATTTCACCACTTTTACTTTTGGCCGCATTATTTTTTCTTATACTGAATCCCATGCTTCCTCCATAGAAATTGTAAAAGTCATAAGCAGATAATTCAGAGTCAAATTCCATACCTATAATAGGTTTTGGTTGAATATCATCCACTCTAGACACACCCATCTCTGCAGAAAACATCTACCATTTCTAAATCTTTCATCTCTGATCAATTGAACAAAAAATTAATCAATCAAAATGCTGTAAGATGGAAAAATAACATTCAATTTTGTTAGTCAACAATATCACTACATAAATAGAGAGGTATAATCAAATAATTAGTAGTTCAAAGTGATTAAAAATACTTACAGTACTTGTCAAAAAGTACTAAAAAAAATACTTACAGTCGAGGGGGTGGGTGGGTTAAAGATTGAAGTGGCGGGATAGAGAGAAGGGATGAAAATCATGAAAATGGCGGATAAATGAGATAGGTGAAGAGGAGATTAAGGCTCCGTTCCAGAACACCTTCTTAAAAAATAAGTACTTATTTCATATTTTCAAACTCAAAAATAATGTAAATGGAAAATAATTTTTTAATTTTTTTTGCACCGTATTAAAGATCTCAATGAGATCTATCAAACAAGATCCATATTGATAGGAAAATTATTTGCGTAAGCACATAATTTTTGAGCTTAAAATTGACTTCTTAAAATATACTCCTAAGAACTTATTTGTCGTTCTGGAACGGGGCCTAAGCGTCAAATTTTTTTTACGCTGGTTGGGAAAATTTTTGAAGGCCTTAAAGAGAACAAGCGGAGAGAAAAGAGAGACTTTAGCTGCGTTAGGGAGAGTAAAAGGAACGACGTAGTTTTATTAAAGTTGGGACCGAGATCTAATCTTGGCCGTCGGTTGTATTCATTAATGTGCTGTCATGCTGTGGTGAAAAGATGGGGCAGATGTGGAGAGAATCTGTTGAGAGAAAAATCTGTGGAGAGAATCTGGATCCCCCAAAACCAAAGGGAAGTCTACTCTACACACACACGAAACTCAACAAGATCAGACCATACAGACGGACGCTCCTTGTTCTTCTCCAAACCCTGGGCACCCCCCAAACCCTACAAATCCCCCATACCTCCGTTCTTCCCCACCCTAGGGTTTCGTCCGTGATTGTGCCGTGCGACCGAATCGGTGGATTCTTAAGCGGAACCTCTCGTTTCGTTTCCTGAACCCTAGAGACATCCCAGTTTCGAAGGTTTGTTCGGTTTGTGTGGTTTTTCGGCGTTGTGGTCTTGAGAATCGGTTGGATTGGGCTAGTGGGCCGATGCGATTGAGTGGTGGACTTTCATGCCGCCAGAGCCTTTGTCGTGGGATGGGAAGTACTTCTTCAAGGAGAGGAAGCAGCAGCAGCACGAGATGCCGTCGCTGGATACGGTGGGGCCCGCGTCGAGGTGGAGAGAGACTCCGCCTCACCACGACGGCGGCGCGACTTCGGTCGGTGGGGATCAGCCAAGTTTCACAGCAGACCTCCAGGTGAGTCAGTCCTTTGAATCGTTTTTTGTAACAGTTCTAGGGTAACGTTCTGATTCTGGGCCCCATTTTTGAATTCGTGTGTTTCGACGGAAGCCCTAGAAAGTAGAAACAGATATCCTAGGTATTTGACTTTCTTTGCTTTGGAAACATGTGTCGTTGTTTGTGGTATTTCTTGCCCAAGTTTACTTCTTTCTGATTTTGGGCCCAAGTTTCAGATCATATTTTTGCTTTTGGAAGCCCTATAAACAGATATCCTACGTACTTTATTTGACTTTCTTTTGTTATACACATGTATAGATGGGCTGATTGTCTTTGATTGTGATGCTTTCGCAAATCTAGGGTTTTCAGTTAATATTTTTGCCCCAATCTTAAAATCAACTTTTTCCTATGGAACCCTTGGTGACAGTTCAGATTCAGGAATTATCTTGTTCTTACCCAGCTATTCTTCTTTTTTCTCCTCTTCATGTATGCGTGTACTATCTTGTGCTGGTTTTGGTTGTTTGTTATTTTTTTTTTACTGTGTACTTTTTGTTTCTGTGTAATCCTCTAGATCTGGGGTTTTCATGCTTGTACTTGGTTTACCGAGTTCGGGGTCTTGTGTTTCCATGTGAAATTCCTTTCTTTTGTGGTTTATGGGAGAAGTCGTTTGCTTAAGTAATGTTATTGGTATCTTTCTCTTTTTTAATTTTTTTTCTTTGGATGTCATCTGTTGAAGGTCGTGGTAAGCAAGGTTGTTGGCACCTCTATTCTGAAGAATCTGGGCATGGTTTCACGCGATCTTGGTCGAACGAGAAGATTATAGATGATGAGAGTTTCTGGCCATCTGATTCTCGTGCAGATGGAAAGTACAGCGTGAATGGCAGGGAAAATCGGGGATCTTTCAGCGAAAAAGACTGGAAGTGTCACTCTTGGGAAAATGGTGGGTCCCCAAACAGCCCCGGCAGGCCACTTGACGTGAGCGATAAGAGGTCAGTTGATGGTATAATAACAGTGAACTCTCATCATCATTCCGATTTTGTAAACACATGGGATCATGATAAGATTGGTGGTGTCAATGGCTTGGGTACAGGCCAGAGATTTGAGAGTGAAAATTTGCTGGGATCGATTGATTGGAAGCTTGCCCGATCGGAGAGTATGTTCTCCCGGGGGTCTGGTTTAAGCAATTCGAGCAGCTCAAAGAGCATGGGTGTGGATTCCAGCGAAGCAAGGGCTGAAGCTCAGATGGGGAATGTCACTCCAGTGCAGTCCCCTTCAGGGGATGTTGATGCTGATGCTACATCAGTTGTTGCCCCATCTGAAGAAACAAGTGCTAAGAAGAAGTCATGTCTTGGTTGGGGTGAGGGGCTGGCTAAGTGTGGGAAGAAGAAGGTTGATGGACCTGATGATATTGCAGCCAACAATGAAGCAGGTTATTGTGGTAGAACCGAACCTTTGCAGTTGCAAGTCTCAAACTTGGCTGGTACAAGCACTAGGATTGGGGGATTCTCAAATTGTGCTTCCCTTGCTACGCCCTCCTCGGTTGCTTGCAGCTCCTCACCTGGTAAAATGCATGGTTCATTTCACATCCTTTTTTGGCATTTTGTTTTATTTCAAGTTTTCTCTACCCTGGCTGGGAGGAAAGATCATATTTGCAGACTGATAGCAAATTTTGAAATTATGAAGTGTGTTATTTTAGACTCATAATTGACCTTAATTTTACTGTAGAACCTATTGTTATTTCCATCTGGTCAACGATCGTAACAAACTAGGTGTCTTTGCTTGGGTGCGAAGGGAAGAACTCATTCTAGAAAGTTTGAAATGTGGTTTGAAGTGTAGTAGTATTATAATTTTGTGCGCAGAAAGATTCCAGAACTTTCAGTTTACAGGTTAATCCGTTAATGTCATTGTTAACTGTAACTGGACTGGACCTGTATTATACTGTGCAATATGGTTTGAACTTCGTGATCAGAACTTGATTCATCAAGTTAGGAGACTTGTGATGCTTGTGACGCTTTTAGTAACAATTAAACCCTTGTTATACCATATCCTATGTAGTATCATTAATCTCAATGAACCTAGTGGGCCAGTGGCTAGTTCTTGGTAAATGCCCCCTTTCTGTAATTCTAACAATACAAATCTACCAGCAATTGGGTGACAACTGTACTAGTAGGTTTGATGCCCAAGTTGATTTAGAAATAACTCAAAGAAGTCATTTTCTTCTGCAGGCCTTGGAAAAGTCGGACTATAGATGTTCCATTGTAGTATATTGGTAACCTTATTGCAAGATTGCCAAGATAGCCTTGTAAGATGCAGTAAGTGAATAAATTTGCTTACATGCGAATTTAATCATTCTCACAAGACACGATCATCTCTCTCTAATTAAAAGCTTTGATTAATTACCAACTGAAGTTTTGATCTACCACAAGAATCTACACTTGTCAAAATTAAACCTGATTGGCTTTGGATGAAACCTATGGTAAAGTGCCATTCCCTTTGTCTAATTCCATGGACTATACCTATGTAATAATCGTTGGATTTTCATGGTAAATTACTTTCCGACTGGTTTCAAGTTGAAATAATTTTGGCACTTATCATTTTCTTTTATAAATTTACGCCTTTTTTCTTGTTTTCTTTTAGGATTCCGAGGATGAGCCGGCCGATCCTAGCATCATTTGTGAGGAGCCAGAGGAAGAAGCCCCCTCCTCAGATAGAAAACGTTATTTACCTCAAGATCAAAAATTGGGTAATAACATTTATGAACATCTATAATGACAGTGCTACTGTTTTGGATTGCCTTGGTTTATTGTTTCAGTAGATTACACCTTTTTTGCGTATGTCGTTGCTTTATCGTAATATGTCAACGGATTATTTTCTAATTCCACTTGTTTTTCTCAATTAATTTAGCTGGACCCCGACCCTATTGTGGCATCCTTTTCATGTGGGGCAGTGGGTATAATTTCATCTTTGATGATACTTGGAGCGAACAATAATATTGAGCAACAATAGAAAAAATGTGGTGGTATTGCCATGGAACTGGTATGTGTTAATAAGTGTATTCGTGAGCTTGCTATTCCTAGAGTTCTTTTATCATCTTCTTTGGAGTGCGAGTTGTTCAATTAATGGAATTTTGAAAGAGTTTAGGTTATCTCAAAAATTGGGTAATAACATTTATGAACATCTATAATGACAGTGCTACTGTTTTGGATTGCCTTGGTTTATTGTTTCAGTAGATTACACCTTTTTTGCGTATGTCGTTCCTTTATCGTAATATGTCAACGGATTATTTTCTAATTCCACTTGTTTTTCTCAATTAATTTAGCTGGACCCCGACCCTATTGTGGCATCCTTTTCATGTGGGGCAGTGGGTATAATTTCATCTTTGATGATACTTGGAGCGAACAATAATATTGAGCAACAATAGAAAAAATGTGGTGGTATTGCCATGGAACTGGTATGTGTTAATAAGTGTATTCGTGAGCTTGCTATTCCTAGAGTTCTGTTATCATCTTCTTTGGAGTGCGAGTTGTTCAATTAATGGAATTTTGAAAGAGTTTAGGTTATCTCAAGGACTAGTGATGGAGATCATGCTATGAATTCTTAAAGAGCCCTTTTAGACCATTCATGTTAGCTATCCTGCATATTTCTAGCAGTTCACTGGCTACCATTTTTTTTTTGACTGGGATTCACTGGCTACCATTGATTTGCATTTTTGTGTAGCTTTGAGTTGACTAACCTCAATGTATTGACTTGTTTCGTGGTTAGTAGACATCACTTTCCTATATCTTCTACCATTGATTTGCATTTTACCCCCTTTTTATGCTTCCATCTTCTCAGTGCACCAATTCTAGATCTTTTAGGGTTCTAATAAACAAATTATGACGTGCAAAATAACCTGTAATATTGTTTGAGCATTTGATCAGCACAAGTCACACCTAATAGATGGAAATGATTTTCCTTGCACAATCTAAGAAGTCAAAAACCATAAAATGGGGTGATATATCTGAGTTCATCATAGCCAGTTCAAAGTTCAGTTTAAATTCTATATTTAATATAGGTATGACGTGGTCAGCAGCCATCACCCCAACATTGGTTTGGTCGTTATTTTATCCTCCCTTTACTCACCCTAGCGGCAGTTCAACCTCTCCTTAGCATCCATTTTCGATCTTCTTTCCTTTGCATCTTCCAAAAACTGCAGTCAATGCATCTCAGCAATTTCAAATATTTTTTCTTTTTAGCATCGGTGCAGTGTTTTCAATAGTGGAAAAAGTGATTAACTTTCACTGAGGTTATTTTGTAGTCCAAATTACTCCTATCCAGGCCCCATATGATAATAACAGGATGATTTTGATTCATACTTTTCGTCTCAGACATTATTGCATATGGTAGAGACACTTGTACACTCAACTTGGTGTGGTTGCTTCTTTTTTCAGCTTTCCTATCCCTTCCACATTTGACTTAGTTTCATGTTTGACCTGCACTTCAACTTCTAATTCCAAATGCCTCTACTATACTTGTCAGCTTTATTTATATTTAATGGAAACACTTGTGGCATTTAGCGTCATTTTTTTGGTTCCCTTAGTTCCTCTTGGATTAATTATGGCAAGGAAATAAGTTATGCAAGTAAAGTTTAATCACCATACAGATCTGGATTGATGTTGAGCTTTTTTTTTTCCTATATTGATTTCTGTTTTAACAGTTGTGGTATGGATCTCTAACTTGTGATGGTAGTTTTTCCTTTGTGCTCTCGTGTTTATCCCTTGTGACAGTACACATAAAAAAGTGCCTTAAAAAGAAGAGTATATGTGCAACTAATAAGTATTTTCCTGTAGGGAAGAGGAGCTGTAAATCTCAAGCTAGAATAAGTGAATAGTTATAGGGGGTCATTTATTTGTATTTTGTACTTTTCAGGCTGAAAGATACTTGAACACCTTGTGCACTAGAGCATATTTTAATTTTTTAGTTATCAATGTATACTTCTTTATTCATTAGTGGATGCTTGTATCTTTTTAAATTTTTTTTAATGATTATGAGCTGGAACTAGAGTTGTGATTTTTTTAAGGATAAAAGACAGAAAAGATGATAGATTAAAACTGTCATCCTTGACTTTTTAATTATGCTTTAAAGTCATCTTTTGACGGTTTTAGAACACTTAAATGACGTTTTACAACTATCATCTTTTACTTTCAATTACATTTAAAAATTGTCATTTTCATTGATATTAATGACAGTTTCAAACTGTCATTTTAACATTCAGACTTTTAATCACAGCACCATAGATCACGTTTAACAACACTTTTAAGCTGTCATCTTTTACGATAATTGTAGTAGAGTTAAAAGCTAGTAGCTTGCTCAGGATAATCCTTTCACCTATGAGTAGCCTGAACTGCAATTCGGCTATCCATATAACGAGGGAGGAATAATAAAATGTCAGTCTCACAAAGTATCCCAATGCATTATAAAGGGCTGTGATTTGGTCATTTCTGATGTTAGATTTTTTCTTGTTGCATGTCATTACCTAAAAGGTTCATTGGAACATTGAGAGGTACACATATTTTTTGGGTTTTGAGTTATTCTTTCATATTCTTTTGGGTTTTGCCTATAGTGAAGGAGGTGGACAGTGATTTTGATTTCTTCTATAATCTTTTTTTCCTATCTTCATGTACTCCATTGAGCATGTGTGTTTATGAATGTGTTTGCTCACAAGAAGTCCATTTACTTTTGAATGGTACTAAAATAAGTCACAACGAGTCACAATACATTTATTTTAACTGATCACTACCTGGTTGATAAAAAGCCTTAGGCAAACCATTTTGACTGTTGATTCCAAGTCATCAATGAACCTCAGTAGAAGAACTTTCACCTCATAGGTTAGTTTTGGTGGTGTCCCCTTTAGGTCGTGGGTTTTTACCAATATGGACTAGCGTTGATCATGCTACTTATGTGAAGCAATTAACTTGCCAAGATTGTTTCCTTGGCATGCATTTGTTATTTGAAGTTGTAATTGTAATACTTTAAGTGTTGGCTTCAAAATAAGAATGCGAAGGGATGTGTCAAACATGCCAAAATTTGGGTGTTTGTTTAGTTTGTTCATGGTCCAACCTTTTGTTGCTTCATTCTAAAAGTTTATAATTGCTCATTGATTGGTCTTGAGTAGTATCTAAATTATGTAAATGTTCAATTTGAGGAGAGGACAAACACAACCTCCACTAAACATGGGGACAAATACTTAACTAATAGTACATGTTTGTTGAATATAGCAAGATAATCATTGTATGTTATGCTTGAATTACGTTTGCGTGAGCTTTCGAGCATGTGCATTCGCTAGTACTTTTGCAAAGGCGGTGGAGGTGGCACATGTCACCTCCAGGTTGGTTAAAACAAACAAATAAATAATTTAGTTTCAATTACACGCATAACAACTCAGGGGAAAAAGCCCTATTCCTGTTATTCGAAGGTTCCAAAGCTCAAAATGCCAAAGTCCTTCTCAGAATACCGTTGCTACTCAAACTTGCCGTTGTCTCCGTTTCGCACAATTCTTTAAACTCTGATTTTTTTGTTGAACACTTTGTTCAATTCTTTAAACTCCGATTTCTTTGTTGAACACCATTGTCCGATTCTCATCAACACTCTTAACTCAGAACTTCTCCGAGTCTCAGGTATAATGTTAAGGTAATATACTCGAAACCCACAAACAATCTGGATCATAACTTGTATTGTTTACTAATTAGTATTGATTATTCTCTTGCACCAAACCAACAATATGAGAAACAATTCGAAACAATATGGTTAGTACCAACAATCTTGTATTGTTTATTCAATGGAAGCATAACTTGTATTGATGACCCACCATTGACCACTCTTATCCTAATGTCTATTTTGACAACCATTTTTTATTTTGGATTTAGTGGTGTGACTCCGATACTGATTTCATACGTGGCTTTGAGTCTTTGTTTATAAGTGATGACCAATCTATTTTGTTTATTCACAGATTGATTCGTGCCAATTTTGGGAATTGTTCCTTTGCTCATTCTCGCCCGTCACTACGGTAATACTCATTCTTTTTTTTATACAATCTAGGGAGAAAGTGGGATACCCTTGCATGCCTCATTGACATTAAATGTGTGAAAGTTGTTTTGTTGTGGTGCTGGTCAAGGGAGAAAGTGTGATGCAATGGCTCCCCCCCTTTTAATTACTTTGTATTGCTTATCTATTTAATGGTTAGTTTTTTTTATACTTGCTGAGAGAGAAAGTAGGATACCCTTGCATCCCTCATTCACATTAAATGTGTGAAATTTGTTTTGTTGTGGTGCTTGTCAAGGGAGAAAATACGATGGAGTGGCTCCCCCTTTTAATTACTTTTTTGGGCAAGGTAAAATTTTATAACACCCAGAGAACACAATCAAAACAACCAGTGCACTTAGGAAACTCCCAAGGCAACCAAAAAACACCCAAACAAAAAATAACCCTCAGAGAGAGAGAGGACCAAAATAATTATAGCCTTAGACTAAACAACAAAACAACCACCACCCAAAAATACAGCAGGCTGTTCAACCACTCCCAACCTGACCACAGTCTTCAAGTAGATGAGAACATAGCGGAGGGAAGATTCCACAGGGCACATAATCTTTGATTTTTGGCATTACCCTTTACCTTCCTCCACAGGCCCAAATAACTCCTCACATCAGATCTAATCACCTACACAAGCATCAGAGCATCCCTTTGAGCTTTCTGAAACACTCTAGCATTTCGCTCCAGCCAAATATGATACAAAGAAGCCGCCAAAACCAATTTGTACAGACTGTTGCAAAATATTTTCAGTCATATGATGACTAGCCCATAGAACCTCTTAATTCAACGTTATCAGACCTCTTGAATAATCACACAAACGCATCAGATCGCCCACAATGTAAGATGAGTAGGGGCACATGAAAAAGATATGAGAATGACTTTCAGAAGTAGCATTACAAAGCATTACAAAGCACACGCAGATCATTATTAGCTAATCCCAACTTCATAGTCTATCTTAAGTTGACAGTCTGCCTTGAACGGCCGACCAGTTCTTCTTCTTTTTCTTCTTTTTTGCCTTGTTCTGCTAATGTTCTGTATCTTTAATTCAGTTCTTCTTTCTATGCTTCGTTTGATTTTATTATTCTTATTCCATTGATTTCTTGTTTAATTTTTTTTCTCATAATTTATTTCTTTTTGATTTTTGTCAAGGTAAAATCTTTCTTTTTTAATTGATTTCTCATTTTTTCTATTGCAGTCGATGTATTCATCTATTGGTTTTTCTTGTTTTTTTTTCTTTTTTAAATTTATTTTTAGTTGAGTTCTTTGTTTTTTCTTCATTTCTGTACACTATTTTTTTCCTACTTAAGTTGATCTATTTTTCCTCTTCCAATTGATCATTTTTTTTTAATCTTCAATTGATTTTTCTCTTCTGATCATATGCTTCGTCTCTAATTAGTTTTCTTCTTCTACTTGTTTCTTTTTCTTTTGTTGTTTTTCTTTTTGAATTTCGGTTGATGTTATTCTATCGATTTTCTCATCTTCATATTTTTTAGTTGATCTGTTGTCATTTTAATTTAGTCTCTCTTTAAGTTGATTTCTTCTTCCGACTCTCCCTTTAGATTTCTTCTTCTTTATTAGTTGGTTTCATTTTCTTCTTCAGTTGATTACATCTTTATCAAACGTTCTTTTTTTTTTTTTTGCTTGACTTTCTTATTTGTCGTTCTTTTTAGTTGATTTGTTCTTATTTAATTGTAGTTGGTATTTCTTCATTTTATTTAGTCGATAGTTTTTAATTATCTTGTTCTTCTTCGTTAATTATACTTCATTCTTCTTTAGTTGATCATATTTTTTTATCTTCATTAGTCGTTTCTCTAGTTGATCTTAATTTTTTTAAGTCATTATTTTTCTCCTTAGCGTTGTATTATTTTACACTTGACATTACCTAATTGCCAGGATGCTCCGCTTTATCTTTTTTCTTACACATGTTGCACTAAATCTTTTTTTTTTTTTTTTTGGCTATACTAAACTTGAATCTTAGCTAAAAGGCTAAGTATATATACTACCATTGATAATAGCCAAAAGAATGAGAATAGATACTACACTTGATCTTCCTTATTTTTTATCGGGATATTACAATTTGTTATAGCCAAAAGGCCGAGAACAGATATTGCAATTGATCTTTTTTATGTGATTTTTTTAGGTGGTTTTGTTAATTTTTTTTCCTTCTTGACTTTATATCTTTTTCTTATTGACTTTATATCTTTTCCTTATTGAGTATTTTTTTTCTTCTTTTAGTCTTATTCAGTAGAAGTTCTTTATCTTAAAATCTATTCTTCTTCTCCTTCTGCGTTTGATATTTTTTTTATTCAATTGATTTCTTATTCAATTTCTTTATCTTATGATCTATTTCTTTTTGATTTTTGACAATGTTTCTTTTTCAACTTATTTATTATTTTTTCTATTACAGCTGATCTATTCTTCTACAGGTTTCTCCTTATTTTCATTTCTTTTTTATATTTTTTTTAGTTAATTTCATCTTTGTTTCTTCATTTTTTTCCTTCAATTGACTTCTTTTCTCTACCAATTGACATCTTCAGTTGACTTTCCTCTTCTGTTGATTTACATTTGACATTACAAATTGCCAGGATATTATGCTTTATATTTTCTCTTTATTAGAGATATATCACAATTGATCTTGTTTTTTTTGGCAATACTACATTTGAATCTTTACTGGGAGGCCGAGTACAGGTACTACAATTGATAATAGCCAAAAGAACAAGATCAAATACTACACTTGAATTATTATTTTTAATCGGGAATACTACAATTGGTTATAGCCAAAAGGCTGAGAACGGATTCTGCAGTTGAACGTCTTCATGTTATTTTTTTAGGTGGTGGTTTTGTTAATTTTTTTTTTCCTTTTTGACTTGATTTCTTTTTCTTATTGAGTTGGATTTATCTTTTGGTCGCCTTATTCCGCTGATGTTCTTTATATTCAATTCAGTTCTTTTTAAGTCCTTCGTTTGATGTTATTACTCTTATTAAATTGATTTCTTGGTTAATTTTTTTCTCATGATTTATTTCTTTTAAATTTTTGACAATGTAAAATTTATCATTTTCAATTGATATTCTCCTTTATTTTATTGAAGTCGATGTATTCATCTATTGGATTTTTTTTTGTTTTTGTTTTTGTTTTTTTTTTATTACTCAATGTTCTAAATGGCGTTTGGCGTTAGTAGGACGGAGACCTACCTCCAAGCGCCAAACCGCCTAGTCGGCGCCAAGCAATTAGGTGGTTTTTTTTTTTTAACAAACCATTACCCAATCAAATTATATTCCATATATCCATAATGCAGGTTCAAAATACAAATCCAAATGAAATTAAGTAGTAGCAACTAGCAAATAAGTTGAATAAGACAATAAGTAGTAGGGTTTAGCTCACCTCCCTTGTATTATATATATATATATATATATATTTTTTAGGCCGCCAAGGGCCTTCAAAGATGCCGACGCCGCCGCCAAGCTCCAAGACCGCCAAGGCCGCCTAGGCGGCCTCCAAGCCCGGCAAGACCTCCTAGGCGGTCGCCAAACATCGCCAAACCTCCCTGTGCGCCAAATCAAATGTCAAGGGCTATTGGCATGGCGGCAGAGAACCTCCAAGCGCCTAAGTGGCCGCCATTTAGAACAGAGTCATTACTTTATACTATTTTTTTCTCGAGTTGATTTCTTTTTTCTCTTTCTATTGACATTTTTTCCAGTTGACTTCCTATTTCTATTGAAATGCTATGCTCCTACTTAGTTTTTTTTTTTTTTTCTGTTTCTTCTGTTTCTTTTGTTTTTCTTTTTGATTTTCAATTGATGTTATTTTATCAATTCTCATCTTTCTATTTTTGAGTTGTTTTTTTGTCGTTCTAATTTATTGTCATTGTCTTTTAGTTGTTTTCTTCTTCCAATTCTCCATTTAGATGTCTTCTTCTTTTTAATTAGATTTTCTTCTTTAGTTGATTACAACTTTATCCAATGATCTTTTTTTTTGCTTGATTTTCTTATTTTTCATTCTTTTCAGTTGATTTGTTCTTATTTAATTCTTGTTGGAATTTCTTCGTTTTATTTACCTGATAGTTTTTAGTTATCTTTTTTCTTTGTTAATTGTACTTCATTCTTCTTTAGTTGATTTTCTTCATCATCTTCATTAATCGATTCTTTAGTTGATCTCATTTTTCTTAAGTCATTATTCTTGTCTTTAGCATTGTACTATTTTACACTTGACATTACCTAGTTGCCAGGGTACTACGCTCTATCTTTTTTCTTTATTATTAGAACTGCTACCCTTGATCTAGTGTTTTTAGCAATACCACACTTGAATCTTAGTTAAAAGGTCGGGTATAGATACTACAATTGATAATAGCTAAAAGAACACGAACATATATTACATTTAATCTTCTTTTTTATCAGGGATACTACAATTAGTTATAGCTAAAAGGCCAAGAACTGGAACTGCACTTGCTCTTTTACATGTGATTTTTTTAGATTCTTCTGTTAATTTTTTCTTTTCTTGTTTTGAATTCTTTTCCTTGTTGAGTATTTTCTTTTCTTTTTCTTCTTATTTAGCTGAAGTTTTTTATTTTCAAATTAATTCTCCTCCTTCGTTCGATGTTATTTTTTTTATTCAATAGATATATTGTTCATTTTCTAAATCTCATGATTTATTTATTTATTTTTGATTTTAGACAAGGTTTCTTCTTTTTCAACTGATTTTTCTTTTTTTCTATTGCAGCCGATCTATACTTACATGTTTCTCTTTGTTTTTATATGGGTTAAATATATACTTGCCCCCTAAACTATTCTGAAATTTTTTACTTCCCCCTTCAACTACCAATTGAACACTCTTGCCCCTTCAACTAAAAAAATGTTACACAGTCAGGACAATCTCTCAATTTGGATGGAAAACTTAATCCCCTCTCCCTAAGTGGGTTAGTTGAAGGATATAAATGTCTTTTGCCTACCATGTATGTATATGTATCTATCCTCTTCTTCCTCTATCGCACAATCTGGTCTACCATTTTTTTTTTTGAACAATACAATTTGGTCTACCATAACTCACTCTCTCTCTCCTCTCTCACACACACACACACACACACACACACCCGGTAATGAGAGGCAGACAACAGTGAGGATTTCTTCCACAATTTCCTCCCCTTGTCCAGATACAATGACAATCATAGCAAATGCATTATTTTCTTTGGTCACAACAATCGTAGCACAATCATAGCATCTGAAAATGGAAAAATGCAGCACAATCACAAGCATGCATTCTTCTCCAATTGCAAAAAAAAAAGAAAAAGAAAAAGAAAAAGGCATTATCAGTAGCAACAACCACAAAAGCAGAACACATAACAGTACCAACAAATGTCTCCATTAACAAAACAAGGTCTTTCCTTAGGTTCAGCCCTAACAGTGCACAAGCCAAAAAAAGCATTAATAGCCATCACAAAAGCAGAAGAAGCATCAATAGCCATGCCAAACAAGGCACCAAAAGCCAGGGCAGTATAAAACACCACAACAGCAGATAAAATTTGGTCTTAAACTTAGATAAAGACATTTAAAGATAGAAACTTAAGGGACACCTCCCCTTTTAGTTGGGGCCTTCGGACCTCTTGTGATTGTGGGTGTGGGCTGTGATGGCTGACTGAATGTTGGTTGTGTGATTACCTGACTGCATTGCTTTTCTTTGGTTCCATCTTCACATTGCTTTTCTTTGGTTCCACCTCCTTTTTACCAGATGGGCAAGTCCTCACATTGTGGCCTTTTTCCCCACATCTTCTACAGCTCAATTTCTTAAGATACCTTCTCATTTTCTTGGTTCCATCTTCACTTTGAGCAGGGGGCTCATTTGCTTCCCTCCTCCTGCATTTCTTGGGTCTCCCAGACTTTCTAGTGTAACATGGTGGCTGAATTGGTGGTTTATCTGTCTTCTCCCACATGTCCATTCCATTCATGAGGTATATCACATGCTTGTAGGTGTTTATGTATGCTTGCTTCTGGTAGTAGTCATGCACAATGCCTTGAACTTTCTATTTTGATTCCCTAAAGACAGCAAGTGCATGTGCACAAGGGATGCCTGTCAAACATGTAATGAGTTTGATTAGAAGAGCTTGAATAAATGTAACTTAAAATGGAAAAAGAAAACCAGTCAACTCCCATCTTCTACAAGAGCATGTTTGGGCATTCATGTCAATGCAGAACTGGTTGTTCCCAGAAAAACCCTTAGCTTCAAATGGGTTGTCCCCAGTTAAGACAACAATGTACTCTTGGCACAGTGCAATGTTCTTGTCCAATAACTTCACTATCTTTGGACCTATCTGACCAGGCCATTTCTCAACAGAAGCCCTTCTCCTCACTAAATGTCTTATCAAATAAATCCTAATCCTCTCTAGCATGGTTAGTATTGGCTTATCCCTAGCATCTAGTATGGCAGCATTAAAAGACTCACATAGGTTATTCAAGAGCATGTCACATTTGGGAGCCTCACTAAAATGAGACCTAGGCCAGTGGTGGGCATCATGCTTAGCAAGCCACTTGAATGCTGCCTCATCCTCTTTCTTGAACTCTTCCATTAGGCTTTTAAACCTCCCCATATAAGTAGCTCTAGCAAGACTCCACAGCCTATCTTTAACTGCTTGACCGGTATATCCAGCTCTCTTCATATTGCTGTGTAGATGCCTAACACAATGTCTGTGTTCCACACAAGGCAACAAGTTACTGATTGCATTGATCAGCCCCTGCAAGAAACAGAGTAAGATCCATTTACAAAAGCAGAAAAGTAATAAGAGAATAGAAAGATTGAATAACAATGGAAACTAGAGTAACAGAAATATTGGAACTGAAATTTACCTTTTGTTTATTTGAAATGATTGTGAATGTTGGTTCATTTGGTATCTCAAGATCATTCTTCAAATGCTCCAAGAACCAACTCCAACTTGCCTCATCTTCAACCTCAACCATTGCATAAGCCACTGGATATATTTGGTTATTCCCATCTATGGCAACTGCTGCCAACAATTGCCCACCATGGGGGCCTGTCAAATGACAACCATCTACTCCAAAGATAGGCCTACAACCCTCAATGAACCCCTTCTTTAATGCAGCCCAGCAAATGTACATCCTTTCAAACTTATCAGTGGTTATTCCATCCACATCTTTCTTAAAATGCAGGTATACAGAGGTCCCTGGATTTGTTCTAACCATCTCTCCACAATAATCCCATAACTTCCCATATTGCTCAACATAAGAACCCTCCATTTTCTTTGTTGCCTTCCTCCTAGCATTGAATGCCATCCCTGATGATATTTTCACATTAAAATCCCCCATTACTTGTTCCACAATTTCAGTGAGAGGCCATGAGGGCTTGATCTTGAACTCCTTAAAATAAGTGTTTGCCAAGCAACTTGAATTCAGTAGCTTGTTAGTCCACATCCAGCCACAATCATGGTTGGGGTTATATGTCTTAACCTGCAGGGTTATCCTATCAATTGTGATGCTTGAGGCTAGTATCTTCCATGGGCAATTAGTAGCACAATGAGCTCTAACTCTGTCCATGTCATTCTTTTCAAATGTAATTTCTTTTCCATTGACAATTGCATGTTGCCTGATTGCTTCTACACATTGAGCTCTATTCTTAAAAATCATTTTTTCCTCTATAATAGGTTGTACCTTCCCCAGTACAGGCTTGTATTTCCTAAACTTTGGCCTTTTTTCCCCGTCTTCATCGGAAGAAGCTGAGTCAAAACTCATGAAACCATCTGAGGAATCCCCCTCCTCAGACTCTGTTTCAGACAAACAATCATGGAGGATATCACTTCTAACAACCCTTTTCTGCCTTACACCAGTCCACTCTATTTCTTTATACACATTGGCAGCAAACAAGGCATCATCATCTTCACTGAGATCATAATCACTGTCTATAAAGACATCAAAATCAGAATCGGATTCTGAATTAGAGTCATGGTCAAGATGTCTTCTTCTTCTTCTAGAGGTGGGTTGTGGTTCATTGGTGGGAGGTGGTTCTTTGGTGGGTGGTGGGTTTTGTCTAGTGGAAGGTATGTGAGTTGATAAATCCAGACAATTATAGTTATCATGAGAAAATGAGCCACAATCCCATTCCAATTGGTGATGTCAATATCTAGTAGGCCATCCTCCACATCCACATATTTATTGTGTTCAACACTAGTGAACCCCTCCAAATGACTATTAACTAAGTACAATTCCAACAAGTCATTATTAAGGGATTGAACCATGCTTGTAACATCACTATCTGTTTGGATAGTGTTAAAAATCCATTTCCCCATCTAAATGACAAACCCTACAGTACAAAGACACTTCTTCTGCGTAACCAACTTCCCTACACATTGCTCGCAACTCAGTTCTAGAAATTCTATCGTCATCACAGAAGTCAAAGTAGTTCACAGTCCCACCTACATAATACTCCAGCATATCTTCCTTAACTAATTTCCATCATGATTCAACTTAATAGTAAAATACTCAGGACTGGAATCTGAAAAATTATGTCAAACAAAACAAAAAAGAAATAAACAACCAGTTTGTGTTGACCAAACAAAGAAATTGGATAGTTGAAGGGACAAGTATACAAAAAAAAAAAAAAAGGTCTTGTATTCACCAAACAAACCGACGTACAGAAACATAAAAAATAGGACCACTTTATACTTTAAAAAATGAAAAACGCCGAAACTGGTAGGGTATACTTGCCCCTTTGACAGCAACAAACCACGGTAATCACTTTGCAAACCCATATTTTAATTTGTAAAGGCTAGGATTAGTATATAGCAAGTAGATTATTATATACAGAGTGGATCAGTTGCAATAAAAAACTCAGATGCAATAAAAGAAAACGGACTTACATTTCGGTTTGAATCCATTTGGTGCTCTCAAGATCCATGCCATTTCAGTCGTGCGCAATGGAGAGCTCTCTCTCTCTCTCTTTCTCTCTCTGTGGTTCAGGAGTCCAGTCGTGAGTTTGAAGAGTTGAGGAATTAGGGTTTGCGGCTCAAGTGAGAAAACATGGATTGAGTAGGTTTGGGAGTAAATGACTAATGTACCCTTCTGTTGGCGCCAAAATAAGAAGGGTTGGGTTGGGTGTTTAGTTTTCCGTCCATGGTTTGGACGGAATGGAGAGATTGTCCTGACTGTGTAACATTATTTTAGTTGAAGGGGCAAGAGTGTTCAATTGGTAGTTGAAGGGGGAAGTAAAAATTTTCGGAATAGTTTAGGGGGCAAGTTTTTATATCATTTTTATTTTTGTTTTTAGTTGATTTTTTTTGTTTTTCTTTATTTCTTTACTTATTTTTTCTTTTTAAGTTGATTTCTTATTTTTCTTCCAATTGAACATCTACTTTATCTTTAGCTGACCTTCCTCTTCTGGTGATTTACACCTGACATTACCTAATTGCTAGGATATTACGCTTTATCTTTTTTCTTTATTAGAGGTACTACACTAGATTTTATGTTTTTTGGCAAATACAACACTTGAATCTTAGTTGAAAAGTCGAGTACGGATACTAGAGTTGATAATTGCTAAAAGAACAAGAACAAATACTACACCTAATTTTTTTTATCAGGAATATTACAATTGGCCGACAACCGATATTGCAGTTGATCCTCTTCATATGATTTCTTTAGGTGGTTGTTTTGTTAATTTATTTTTCTTCACTGGTTTCTTTTTCTTATTGAGAGATAGTTTTTTTCCTTCTTTTTCACCTTATTCCGCTGAATTTCTCCATTTAGATGTCTTCTTCTTCTTCATTAGTTGGTTAAATCTTCTTCTTCAGTTGATTACATATTCATCAAATGATATTTATCTCTTTTGCTTGACTTTCCTATTCTTCGTTTTCCTTTTAGTTGATTTGTTTCTTATTTAACTCTAGTTGATATTTCTTCGTTTTATTTAGTTAATAATTTTTATTTAGTTGATATTTCAAGTGTACTATTTTACGCTTGACATTACCTAATTGCCAAGGTACTACGCTCTATCTTATTTTGTTAATAGAGCTACTATACTTGATGTTTTTTTTGGCAATACTACACTTGAATCTTAACTAAAAGGTTGGGTACAGATACTACAACTGATAATAGCCAAAAGAACTGAGAATAGATACTACACTTGAACTACTTTTTAATCGGGATACTACGATTGGTTATAACGAAAAGGCCAAGAACATATACTGTACCTTGATTTCATTTTTTTTAATTCATTTTTAGTTAATTTCTTCATTTTTTTTTTCATTTCCTTACTCTTTTTTCTTCTTGCGCTAATTTCTTTTTCTCTTCCTGTTGACCATCTTCTTTATCTTCAGTTGATTTTTCTCTTTTGTTGATTTACACTTGACACTACCAAATTGCCAGGATACGACGCATTATCTTTTTCTTTATTAGAGATACTATACTTAATCTAGTTTTTTTTTGGCTAATACTACACTTGTGTCTTAGCTAAAAGGCCGGGTACAGATACTACAAATGATAATAGCCAAAAGAACGAGAACATACACTATGCTTGATTTTTTTTATTGAGAAAAGTACAATCAGTTATTGCCAAAAGGCCGAGAACCGATATTGCAGTTGATCTTTTTTATATGATTTCTTTAGGTTGTTCTGTTAATTTTTTCTTCTTCTTGACTTATTTTTTTCCTAATTGAGTTGATTTTTTTCTTCTTTTTCGCCCTATTCTGCATATGTTTATTTTTTTTTAATCTTCAATTCACTTTTCTTGTTCTTTTTCTTCGTTTAATGTTATCATTCTTATTCAATTGATTTCTTGTTTATTTTTTTTTCTCATGATTTATTTCTCTTTGGTTTTTGAAAAGGTAAAAATCTTTGTTTTTTCTCTTGATTTCTCATTTTTTATATTACTGTCAATTTATTCATCTATCATTTTTTTATTATTTTTATTTCTTGTTTAAATTTATTTTTAGTTGAGTTATTTCTTTTTTCTTCATTTTTTACACTATTTTTTCTTCAGTTGATTTCTTCATCTTCCACTTGACCACTATTTTTACCTTCAATTGACTTTCCTCTTCTATTGAAATACTTCGTACCTAGTTAGTTTTCTTCATTTTCTTTTTCAACTTGTTTTTTCTTCTTTAGTTATTTTTCTTCTTGATCTTCAGTTGATGTTATTCTAATCTATTTATCTTTATATTTTGAGTTGTTTCGTTGTCGTTCTAATTTCTTGCCATTATCTTTTAGTTGATTTCTTCTTCCGACTCTCCTTTTAGATGTCTTCTTCTTTTTTAGTTGATTACAACATCATCAAATTATTTTATCTTTGCTTGACTTTCGTATTATTCGTTCTTTTCAGATGATTTGTTTTTATTTAACTCTAGTTGGAATTTCTTCATTTTATTTGAAGATTGTTTTTAGTTGTTTTATTATTCTTCGTTAATTGTACTTCATTCTTCTTTACTTGATCATCTTCTTCATCTTCGTTACTCGATTCTTTAGTTGATCTTATTTTTCCTAAGTTATTATTCGTCTCCTTAGGGTCATACTATTTTACACTTGACATTACCTAATTTTCCAGGATATTACGCTTTACTTTTTTTCTTTATTAGATATACTACAATTGATCTTATTTTGTTTTTGCAAAATTACACTTGAATCTTAGCTAAAAGGTCAAATACAGATACTACAATTTATAATAGCCAAAAGAACGAGAACAAAAACTACATTTGATTTTTTTTTATCAAGGATATTACAATTGGTAGCCAAAAGGCTGAGAATGCTGCAACAACTATAGAGGTATTAAATTGATGAGCCATACGATGAAGTTGTGGGAAAGAGTTATTGAGCATCGCTTGAGGATGGTGACTACGGTGTCAGAAAAACAGTTTGGGTTCATGCCAGGAAGATCCACCATGGAAGCTATCTACCTATTAAGGAGATTGGTAGAAAAATACAGAGCAAAGAAGAAGGATCTCCATATGGTTTTCATAGACTTAGAAAAGGCTTATGATAGGGTGCCTAGGGATATCATATGGTGGGTTTTTGAGAGAAAAGGAGTGACCAAAGGGTATATCGAGGTGATTAGAGACATGTATGAAGGTGCCGTCACTACCATTAGATCACAGTAGGGGAAACGAGTGAATTTTCAATCACCGTAGGATTGCATCAAGGGTCAGCCTTGAGTCCATACCTCTTTGCCTTAGTTATGGATGAATTGACTAGACAATTTCAAGAGGATATTCCATTGTGTATGATGTTTACAGATGACATTGTCCTCGTAGATGAAACTGATAGAGGTCTTAATACGAAATTAGAAATTTGGAGGGAAGCATTAGAGTCATAGGGTTTTCGGATAAGTAGGAGTAAAACGGAGTATATGGTGTGCAAGTTTAATGGTACCAGTAGTGCGCTTGAAGAAAGTGTGATGATCCAAGACCAGGAGATACCAAAGAGTGATCATTTTAGGTATTTAGGCTCAATTATTAGTAGCAATGGAGAGATTGGAGATGATGTGGCCCATAGGATCCAAGTGGGGTGGCTCAAGTGGAGAAGCGCTACTGGTGTACTATGTGACAAGAGGGTACCCACAAAATTGAAGGAAAAATTCTATGGAAAGGCCATAAGACCAGCGATACTTTATGGGACAGAATGTTGGCCTATTAAGAAAAAACATGTGAGCAAAATGAGTGTAGCGGAAATGAGAATGCTGAGGTGGATGTGTGGTAAGACTAGACGAGACAAGATTAGAAATGAAACAGTTAGTGAGATGGTAGGTGTAGCACCTATAGAGGAGAAGTTGAGGGAAAATAGGCTAAAGTGGTTTGAGCATATCTACCGTAGACCGAAAGATGCAGCAGTTAAGAGAGTGGATATGATAGCTTTAGGTAGCAATGTTACTGGGAGGGGTAGACCTAAATTAACATTAGATGCTGTAGTACGCAAAGATATGAGTCTAATAGGTCTATGTGAACAAGCGGCTCTTGACAGAGCTCAATGGAGGAAACGGATTCATGTAGCCGACCCCAAGTGATTGGGACGTAAGGCTCGGGTTGGTTTGGTTTGGTTTGGTTAGCCAAAAGGCTGAGAACGGATACTGCACTTGCTCTTCTTCATATGATTTATTTAGGTTCTTCTGTTAATTTTTTTTTCATTTTGACTTGATTTTTCTTTCTTATTGAGTATTTTCTTTTATTCTTTTTCGTTTTATTCAGCAGAAATTCTGTCTTTAAATCATTTCTTCAACTTTTTCGTTTTACATTATTTTTTTTATTAAATTGATTTCTTGGTCAATTTCTTTATCTCATGATTTATTTATTTTTAATTTTTGAAAAAATTTCTTTTCTTACAATTGATTTTTAATTTTTTCTATTGCAACCGACCTATTCTTCTATAGATTTCTCCTTATTTTCATTTCTTTTTAGTTGATGTCTTCTTTATTTTTTCTTTATTTCTTTACACTTTTTTTTTGAGTTCATTTCTTCTTTCTCTTCTAATTGACAATATTCTTTATCTTCAGTTGGCTTTCCTCTTCCGTTGATTTACAGTTGACACTACCAAATTGCTAGGATATGATACTTTATCTTTTTTTATTAGAGATACTACACTTGATCCTTTTTTTTTTTTGCTAATAATATACTTGAATCTTAGCTAAAAGGGCGGGTACAGATAATACAATTGGTTATAACCAATTGAACGAGAGCAGATACTAAGCAAGATTTTTTTTTTTATCGGGGATACTATAATTGGTTATAGCCAAGCGGAGAACAGATACTGCTGTTGATCTTCTTCATATGATTTCTTTTAGTGGTTCTTCTGTTAATTATTTCTTCTTCTTGACTTGATTTCTTTTTCTTATTGAGTTGGCTTTTTTTTTTCTTTTTTTCCTTGTTCAACTGATTTTTTTATCTTCAATTCACTTCGTCTTGTTTTTTTTCTTCGTTTAATGTTACTATTCTTATTCAACTGATTTCTTGTTTATTTTTTTTTCTGATAATTTTTTCTTTTTGGTTTTTGAAAAGGTAAAATCTTTTTTTTTCTATTGTTTCTCTATTTTTCTATTGCGGTTGATGAATTTGTCTATTAAGTTTTTTTAATTTTTATTTCTTAATTAAATTTATTTTTAGTTGAATTTTTTTTGTTTTTTCTTCATTTCTTTACACTATATTTTTTTCTTCAATTGATTTCTTCTTCTATTTTCAATTGACCATTATTTTTATCTTCAGTTGACTTTCCTCTTCTATTGATATTCTTCGTCCCCATTTAGTTTTTCTTCTTTTCTTCTTCGACTTGTTTCTTTTTCTTCTTTTGTTCTTGTTCTTCTTCATGTTCAGTTGATGTTATTCAATCGATATCCTTATCTTTCTATTTTTTAGTTGCTCCGTTGTCGTTCTAATTTCTTGTCTTTATCTTTTAGTTGATTTTTTCTTCGGACTCTCATATTAGATTTCGTCTTCTTCTTAGTTGAATACAACTTCATCAAATGATTTTTTTTCCTTGACTTTCGTATTCTTCGTTCTTTTCAATTGATTTGCTCTTATTTAACTCTAGTTGGAATTTCTTTGTTTCATTTAATTGAGTTTTTGATTATCTTATGGCCTGTTTGGATGGGGGAGATACTCCCGGATTTGTAAGCCCCCTGATTACAAATCCTGCTCCTTGCTATATCCGGTGTTTGGAAGAGAAAATGGAAGCCTGATTTAGAAGGGGGATTTGTTACTGTTGGGATTATAAATCAGGGCAAATGTGGATTTGCCAAGGACTGGGTACCCCCTGTCGTTGCTATATCCGGGTTTCTATTTGACCGTTTTGCCCTCCCCCATTGCCTTTTATTACGTGTTTGCTTGTTATTCTTGTTCAGGAGAGAGAGAAGGGACCGAACGGAGAAGATGAGAGAGAGAGAGAGAGAGAGAGAGAGAGAGAGAGATCTTACAGCCAGAGAAGAAGTGGTACCTCTGGGCTGGGTTGTTCATGTCGGCGTCGGAGAAGTACCTGTGGGATGGTTTTTTTTTCCTTTGAGGCAACAATAGAAACGTGGTCTTGTGTATCTATATTTACATATACATATGTTTTTTCCGAGTAAATGGAGCAAGTGAGGTCCATGGGTGCCATTTTTTCACTTTTGCATTTTTAAAACATTTTCAAAAAATAAGTATTTTTTTTTTCTAATAAGAAACATGATTTCAACATTTGTGTTCTAAAATGAAATTATTTCATCAAAAAATTAAAGATAAATATCAATTTATTCTAATTGGTATGAAATAAATAAATTTCGAGCATTAAAAAATAAAGTGGGGACAATTTAGTCCTTTGACATCTTATCTCATTATATCCACCTTCCAAATCCCTCTTCCTAAAAAATTATCCAAACACCTCATTACAAATCCACCCTTCTTAAGAGGTGGGGCCACCCTTCTTAACATATCACCCCTCATTATATATCTACCTTCAGATCTCCCCTCATTCTATATCCACCCAAAACAAATCCTCCATCCAAACGGGCCGTTAGAGCATCCGCAATGGGAATAATCAAAATCAATAATCAAAATGTGCCACGTCAGCATTTGATTATTCATTTAGTTCATAATCAAACTTAACAACTTCTATCTCCACATTGGTTATTTTTGCATCCCGAACACAACAAACCCCCATAATACACAATGCACATATGTCCAATCGCAAACGAGTTCCAATCACGCACCCGACCACACCAAATTATTCGTATCGATGAGACGATTCCAATGTGGGGTGTTTTTAAATTATTGAGTTTTGAGTTTAGTTATTGAGTTCGGTTATTGAGTTTTGATTATTGGTAAAAGTTGTTAAGTTTGATTATGGAATGAGTGAAATTTGGTTATTTACTAAAAGACTTGTAACTTTGCTTATTACAATGTGAGGTATTTTTTGAGCATTATTGTTAAATTTGCTTATCCACAATCATTTGCTTATTACAATGCGGATGCTCTTAGAGTCCATTCCAGAACTTGAATAAGTTCTTATTTTTTGTTCAATAATAAGGCTTGTTCTACAAAATAAAAAGTAAGTACTTATTTTTTTTATTAAGGCAATTTCAAACTCAAAATTCATATGTTTAAGCAAATAATTTTCCTGTCAATATGGATCTTGTTTGATAGATATCATTGAGATCTTTAATACGGTGCAAAAAAAATTGAAAAATTGTTTTTCATTTACGTTATTTTTGAGTTTAAAATGTGAAATAAACTGTTTATTTGGGTTTTGTGGAACAACCCTTCTTATTTTTCTTTGAAAAGTTTCAAAATAAGTATTTATTTTTTTAGAAGGTTTCTGGAACGGAGCCATATTCTTCTTCGATCATTGTACTTTATTCTTCTTTACTCGATCATCTTCTTCATCTTCGTTACTTGAACATTTAGTTGATCTTATTTTTCTTAAGTTTTCTTTTCAAAAAAAAAAAAAAATTTTTTTTTTCTTAAGTTTTTATTTTTCTCCTTAGGGTCATACTATTTTACACTTGACATTACATAATTTTCAAGATACTACGCTTTATCTTTTTTCTTTATTAAAAATACTACACTTGATGTTATTTTTGTTGGCAATACTACACTTGAATCTTTGTTAAAAGGACGGGTACAGATACAACAATTGATAATAGCTGAAAGAACATGAACAGATATTACACTTGATTTTTTTTTATTGGGGATACTACAATTGGTTATTTTTTATCTTTATTTTTTTTCCTTAAGAGTATTTTTTTTTCTTCTTTTTGTCTTCTGCAGCTGAAATTCTTTATTTTTAAATCAATTCTTCAACTTTTTCGTTTGACGTTATTTTTTTCTTCAATTGATTTCTTGTTCAATTTCTTTATCTCATGATTTATTTCATTTTGACAATGTTTCTTTGTTTTTAACATATT
Organism: Rhododendron mucronatum var. ripense; assembly: GCA_019656295.1. NCBI lineage: Eukaryota > Viridiplantae > Streptophyta > Magnoliopsida > Ericales > Ericaceae > Rhododendron > Rhododendron mucronatum. Next base: position 1,271,893 of record BPLT01000130.1, on the reverse strand, counting down.
TTTAATTTTTTCTATTGCAACTGATCTAGTCTTCTACAGATTTCCCCTTATTTTCAATTTTTCAATTTATTTTTAGTTGAATTCTTCTTTGCTTTTTTTTTTTTTTTTTTTCATTTCTTTGCACTTTTCTTCTTGTGTTGATTTCTTCTTTCTCTTCCAATTTTTTGATAAACATCAAGATTTTATTAGAAACTCGACAATGGGTACATCGAGGACGCCCAAACCCGAGCTACAAGAAGAACCTTGAAGCAATAGACAAGGCGAAAAGGAAAGAAAAAAGAAAAAAAAACCATCCAATGAAAATTGGAAGATGCCATCCTATCCTCCAAAACCACATAATCCCGTCCTCACAGGAGAACACCAATCTTTTGATTCTTTAATCCATGAAAAGTAGCATAGCCAGAGTCAAGATACTCTTGAGATCAAAATCAGCTTCATAGTATTAGAGTAGCATCACCAGCAACAAAAAACCAAATGCAGCAGTAACCATATCCATCTTCAGTATTGAAATTCAGCAGTAGGTTCAACACATTATAACTGCAACAGAACTCAAATAAGTAATTCCAGCTCGAAAACCTTGAAAACTTCTCTTCCAATAGACTATTTTCTTTATCTTCAGTTGACTTTTCTCTTCTGTTGATTTACAGTTGACACTACCAAATTGCCAGGATACGACGCTTTATCTTTTTTCTTTATAAGAGATACTACACTTGAATCTTGGCTAAAAGGGCGGATACAGATACTACAATTGATTATAACTAAAAAAAATGAGAGTGGATACAACGCATGTTTTTTTTTTTTAATCATGGATACTACAATTGGTTATAGCCAAAAGGCTGAGAACAGATACTACAATGATCTTCTTCATATGATTTCTTTTGGTGGCTGTTCTGTTAATTTTATTTTCATCTTGACTTTATTTCTTCTTTTTGTGTTGGGTTTTTTCTCTTCTTTTTGGCCTTATTCCGTTAATGTTTTTTATCTTCAACTCACTTCTTCTTGTTCTTTATCTTTGTTTAATGTTATTATTCTTATTAAATTGATTTCTTATTTAATTTTTTCTCATGATTTATTTGTTTTCAGTTTTTGAATTGGTTAAATCTTTTTTGAATTGATTTTTCTTTTTTTTTTTTCTATTGCAGTCGATGTATTCATCCATTGTTTTTTTTTTATTTTCATTTCTTTTTTAAATTTATTTTTAGTTGAGTTCTTTATTTTTTCTTCATTTCGATCTTTACATTATATTTTTCTTTTTGAGTTGGTTTCTTCTTCTTCTTTCACTTGACAAGTTTTTTTTTTTTTTTGTCTTCTATTGATATGTTTCGTCCGAAGCTAGTTTTCTTCATTTTCTTCTTCGATTTGATTCTTTTTTTCTTCATTTGTTGTTTTTCTTCTTGATCTTAGTTGATGTTATTCTATCGGTTTTTTCATCTTTCTATTTTTGAGTTGTTTCGTTATCGTTCTAATTTCTTGTCCTTATCTTTTAGTTGATTTCGTCTTCTGACTCTCTATATAGATTTCTTCTTCTTAATTAGATATTCTTCGTTATATGATTACAACTTCAACAAATGATCTTTTTCTTTTTTGGTTGACTTTCTTATTCTCCGTTTTTTTGAGTTGATTTGTTCTTATTTAATTCGATTTATTTAGTTTATAGTTTTAGTTATCTTGTTCTTCTTCATTAATTGTTCTTCATTGTTCTTTAGTTAATCATCTTCTTCGTCTTTGTTATTTGATTCTTCAGTTGATTGTATTTTTCTAAAGTTATTATTTTTGTCCTTAGGGTCATTCTATTTTATACTTGACATTACTTAATTTCCAGGAAACTACGCTTATCTTATTTCTTTATTAGAAATACTACACTTGATCTTATTTTTTTAGGCAATACTACACTTGAATCTTAGCTAAGAGACCGGGTACAGATACTACAATTGACAATAGCCAAAAGAACGAAAACATATACTACACTTGATTTTTTTTATCGGGGATACTACAATTGGTTATAGGCAAAAGGCCGAGAACAGATACTGCACTTGCTCTTCTTCATGTGATTTCTTTAGGTTCTTCTGTTAATTTTTTCTGTTATTCTTGACTTGATTTCTCTTCCTTAGGGAGTATTTTCTTTTCTTCTTTTTCGTCTTATTCAATTGGAGTTTTTTATTTTCATATCAATTCTTCTTCTTCGTTTAATGCTATTATTTTCATTCAATAGTTTTCTTGTTTAATTTTTTTTCTTCATGATTTATTTTTGTTTTATTTTTGACAAGGTCAAAATTTTCTTTTCCATTGATTTCTCCATTTTTCTATTGCAGTCGATGTATTCATCTATTTATATTTCTTATTTTTATTTTTTGTTTAAATTTATTTTTAGTTGAGTTTTTGTTTTTCTTCATTTCTTTACTCTATTTTTTTCTTCTTGTGTTGATTTATTCTTCCTCTTCCAATTGACCATTTTTTTTAATCTTTAGTTGACTTTCCTCTTCTATTGATATGCTTTGTCCCTAGTTAGTTCTTTTTCTTTTTCTTCTTTGACTTGTTTCATTTTCTTCTTTTATTGTTTTTCTTTTTGATCGTCGATTGATGTTATTCTATCTATTTTCTTATATTTCTATTTTTGAGTTGATCCGTTATCGTTCTAATTTTTTGTCCTTACCATTAAGTTGATTTCTTCGCCTGACTCTATCTTTAGATGTCTTCTTCTTCTTCATTATTTAGTTACATCTTCTTCTTCAGTTGATTACATCTTAATCAAATGATCTTTTTTCCTTTTGCGTGACTTTCTTATTTTTCGTTTTCTTTTCAGTTGGTTTTTTTCTTATTTAATTCTAGTTGGTATTTCTTCGTTTTATTTAGTTGATAGTTTTTAATTATCTTGTTCTTCGTTAATTGTACTTCTTTCTTCTTTAGTTGATTATCTTCATTTGTTGATTCTTTAGTTGATCTTATTTTTTTCTTAAGTCAATATTTTTTGTCTTAGCGTTATACTATTTTATGCTTGACATTACCTATTTGCCAGAGTACTATGTTTTATCCTTTTTTATTATTAGAACCCTTGATCTTATTTTTTTGGCAATTCTACACTTGAATCCTAGCTAAAACGCCGGGTACAAATACAATAATTGATTAAGGCTAAAAGAATGAGAACAAATACTACACTTGATCTTCTTCATTTTTATCGGGGATACTATAATTGGTTATAGCAAAAAGGGCGATATAAGATATTGCACTTGCTCTTCTTCATGTGATTTCTTTAGGTTCTTCAGTTAGTTTTTTCTTTTCTCATTCACTTGATTTCACTACCTTATGGAGTATTTTGTTTTCTTCTTTGTATCTTATTCAGCTGAAGTTTTTTATCTTCAAACCAATTCTTCTTCTTCGTTTGATGTTATTATTGTTACTCTATAATTTTTTATCTCATGATTTATTTCTTTTTGGTTTTTTGTAAGGTAAAATATTTTTTCTCAATTGATTCCTATTTTTTCCTATTGCTGTCGATGTATTCGTCTATTGATTTTATTTTTATTTTTATGTCTTATTTAAATTTATTTTTAGTTGAGTTCTTGGTTTTTTTTTAAAATTTCTTTACACTATATTTTTATTCTTGAGTTGATTTCTTCTTCCTCTTGCACTTGACCATTGTTTTTATCTTCAGTTTACTTTCCTCTTTTATTGATATGCTTCGTCCCTAGTTAGTTTTCTTCCTTTTTTTCTTCGACTTGTTTCCTTTTTTTTCTTTTGTTATTTTTCTTCTTGATCTTCAGTTGATGTTATTCTATCGATTTTTTTCTATTTTGGATTAGTTCTGTTGCCGTTCTAATTTTCTTGTCCTCGTCTTTTAGTTGATTTCTTTTTCTGACTCTCCATTTAGATGTCTTCTTCTCCTTAGGGTCATACTATTTTACACTTAACATTACCTAATTTTCAAGATACTACGTTTTATCTTTTTTCTTTATGAGAGATACTACACTTGATCTTATTTTTTTTGGCAATACTACACTTGAATCTGAGCTAAAATGCCGGGTACAGATACTACAATTAATAATAGCCACAAGAACGGGAACAGATAGTACACTTGATTTTTTTTATCGGGAATACTACAAATGGTTATAGCTAAAAGACTGAGAATAGATATTACATTTGCTCTTTTTTATGTGATTTTTTAAGGTTCTTTTGTTAATTTTTTTTTTTCATCTTGACTTGATTTTTCTTCTTTGTTGAGTATTTTCTTTTTCCTCTTATTTAGCTGAAATTCTTTATCTCCAAATTAATTCTTCTTCTTCTTCTTCTTCTTCTTCGTTTGACGTTATTTTTATCTCCAAATTAACACTAACACATATCAGACCACGAAGTTATAAAATTCGCATGAGTTGTAATTGTGTTATTAACCAATCCCGGTCTCAAAATTTGTATCCACTCATTTCACTTTCTACCGATCAATTTCGGTTTCCTAGACCGTATTCAAACACATGGTAGAATTTCATATGTTGTAACTCAACAATCTCGCAAAGTAAGACATAATCAACATGTTCTAATGATTTTCAATACTAACTCAAGACAAGCCCCCCTAGAAATGGCGAATGCCAACTCGATATCAATGTGTCTGACAAGATGAAGTCTAATTGAGCGATGATCAAAAGTTTACTACTTACAATTTCTAAAGCATGGGCGTAGTGTCATAGGTCATTAAGTAATCTTGACAAATATCTAGCCTTGTTGAAGATTCAAGCGTGAGAAGTTTTTAAAAGAAAATCTCGTATCATGCCCTTTGTGACAAAATTTTTACAAAATTTTGAAAGGGAAGGTTTGTTTTTTTGTTTTTCGTTTTTGAAAGACATTAGCCACAATTACTCAAAACACCTCACATGGTTATTTCAAACAACCGCAATCTAAATGACATAGTAAAGAATTACCGATTGGACTGACTCCACAATAATGCAACTGACTCCACGGTTGCACCATTTCCAATTCTAAAAAAAAATAGAGTATTATAAAGAACCAATTTCACAAAGCATCATCCCTTTTCAAAAAATATTAAATTTCAAACATGTACCTTCATAACAAATTTTGAAACAAAAGTTCACTATCCTACATGTTTCATCATGCTTGCTCGACAGATCTCAATTCAAGTTCGACATACGCCCACAAATTCCAACTAGTCTAGCTTGTTCAATATCTTACGAATAATTTAGCTAAGCTGACACTAGTCCCACGAAGACCGTAGTTAAGAAATTGAAAGATAGACAAAGTTATCACTAAACCATAAGCTAAAACAGAACAAGGAGTTGGGACAAGAGGTTCCAATTATCACATAGCGTCACATCTACCTAAGAGGTTCGAGTCACCCACACTGACTTCTTCAAACACACGTACGCCCTCCATAATAGCATCAAATCTATCTTCTAACCAAGTTTTCCTTCCTCCGAATTTTCCTTATAAGTCTGATATACAAGTACCGTTATCAACCTTTCACAATACGTATATCATATCACAATTACCAAACATGCATTCATACTAAATAAAAGCTTATACCAATATCATAACAGCAGGTTATAGTAATTGAAAAGTCTATAAGAAGATAACAAGGCTGGTATCAACATTTCAAATGATCCAAGGTGCCAAATCTAGTTCAATGTTTGCAGTTTCTCAACTGAATACTTCATTCGATTCCTTTCATAAACCATAAATATTCAGATTCGACCTTAATAGCATGCAACCAAGGTGTAAATAACGATCTCATTTCACAATTTGAATCGAAAGACACATGCTCACTGACCACTACATTTCCACCCCTCACGTTGCAGTAAACATTATCCATTAATTGGGTCTTTGCATTACCGCCTCTTGCGTTGCAGTAATCCTCACATTTCAATTCTTAACTATAGCCCTTCAAATCACATTAGTCTAGTAGCTTTACCATTTGGCATTTTTCTCAAATCAATATATATAACAAAACACGCCAACAAAACCAATTCATAGAGCAAACACACGTAAATAATCTAATCGTTACAATTTCAATAAGGACGCAAAATTTCACATCGTCCACATAGGAAATCAACCTTTATTTAACATCTCTTTTTACCACCTGATGGATCTCCTTCGTGATATCCCCACACATGAACGGTCTAACTTACAAGTGCCTATAAAGACTCTTAACTATATAGCACCCATCAATGCACATCAACCATAAGTTCTTGCTAAGTAATTTTACCAAACTCCATTCGTCGTACTACAAGTGTCAAATAAGCATTCTACCACTCAACGTCACGTCATGACATCAATTAACTTATACATCACGTCAACAATTCACTTGTCGAGTTATCGTCAAAAGTATAATCCATTTTCTATTCCAACTGCTTCATTAGATATCCAAATCTTCGTAAAATAATTCCCATTTATATTACACATGACTTTTATATAATATGGTTATTCCCATTTCTAATTTTAATCTAACCATCGGCCATCCCACATTCCCTATCTCCTATAACATTTCTTCAGTCATTGGTATACAACTACCTCTTCAAGTATCGAGAATACATTTACCAATTCGCGTGGGCAATGATAACTCTAACGCTTCATAGGTGTCCTCTTCTAAATCTCTTACGATAATCATTCGACACATTCAGGCATTCCGAACATGACTAATACATTCCGGTTAACCCAAATCCTCTACTCTTAGTAAAGATTGCGCACTCTATAATCACTATAGCTCAACCCCGGAGAACTCTATCTCCTATTGTAATAGCAACCACCCGTATACTTCTTCAAATTGCAAATTCCCACCATAGATGATTACCCTCCCCTAATTAAACCCCTTTTGTCTGTCCACATGACATAAAGAAAAGCAACATTTCATCTTTCGAACATATATTAGATAAGAGTAACATAGGACCATTTCACATTCCTTTGACTGCATTTTAAAGTTCATGTAGTTATTACACGTTGCTTTCACCTAAATGAACGAGTTATCCAACACTATAATTTGACCACGCTTAGTCAAATAACTTAAGAAGAATAGATACACTTGGATGTCCCAAGACTACACAAAGCTTTCAACTAACAATAACACTACAGCCTAATCGCCTATATAAAAAGGGTTAACAAGTACGACTTAAGGTGCACCTAGCCACTCTCTAGGTCTAGTCACTCAAAACAACAAGCTAGACAATTGAAATTTCTCTCTTTTTCTTTTGGATAACCCCAAGTCTCCTTGCATTTTGTCTTATAAACTCCGGTACGCTCATCGACCTCACAAGATTCCCAAATCGGGCCTAGATCGCTTGTCATATCACTATAACAACTCTCTTTATGCCTAGGTCTAGATTTAACAGCACACAGCACCTAGGGGTGCCAATTCATTTTCAAGCAAGTAAGATTACATAAGCATACTCTCTACATAGCACAAAGCATGTAAGCATGTAAGTGTCAGGTAAGCGGGCACATAGGCACATTACTTACAAAAGACCTGTGTCAGTCAATATTTAACAGGACATGCAATAGAGACCGAGCCCTCTCCCTTCAAGGTTTAAGACTAGAGATGTTCAAAGGCTCTTCGTTATCATGAAAGCAATTCATTCTACTATTTTCCCGATTTCGTGAAGATAAACAGATAAGGTGATCTTAACAGTATCTCCTGTTTTCCCATAATCCACCAATCTATCCATTAACTTCGGTTCAGATCCTAGTATGCATTAGGCCCCTCTAACACTAACATTTCCTTCAAAATCAAACACATATTTAAGCAAAACATTCAAAGTAATTGATCTTAAAAAAAAGACTGTTGAATTCCTTTAACTCAGAGATGTAACACTTTATACTATATCATGATATTGAGTCAAACTTCTAGAAGTCACTATCGACAATTTATTTCCCCAATTTGTTTGTAAACCAAACAGTTTCTCACTATGACAAGGTAACACACATCTTTAAAGACATAGAGATACATTCATGAACTCATTAGACAGCACGAGGTCATTAAGCATGCATACTCGTTATAATGTTACTCTTTGTTCTTTTGCAACTTAAATTTACATATTCAAGTATTCCCATATACGAAAGCATGAAATCAGCAAGCAAGTACAATTTTTTTACTACGACATCGCATGATCTATCTGAATTCAATTTTATAGAAAAAAAAAATGTAAATCTTTCCATTGTTTGTCTTGTTTAAAAAGCATCTTTTCTAGATGTTCAATCATGAAGTCACGATGGCCAGTCGTACTTCAAGTTGAATATCCAGAATTAGATTTTCAAAATCTTAGAAAAATGAGTTCCACACAGATTATAAACATCCGCCTTTAGTAATCAAAACGCCTCTTAATGTAAACATATTCAATACACTACAGATTCAAACTCTATCACTCGAAATAACACAAATTGGCACCAAGTGTGAATAGCGTGAAATAGAAATAAACACACAGAATACTCACTAAAATGTAATCACCACAAAGCCTAATCACATCACATCAACCACATTACAACGTAACTTTCTACAAACAAGTATTCACAGAATAAGTAATTTCAAGCCATCACAAGAGTTAAAGAAAGAGAGTAATCAACGACAACCAAAGCACCTACAAGTCAAGCCTCCAACTCCTAACACAGGTTGACAACAACACGTCGTCCTGTTCAAATGTAAATGCAATGTCACTTAGTATAATAAACGTCGATCATCCAAGCACACATGATCCATGCAGAAAGTAGTGATATTTTGAATCCATGAGACTAAAAGTCTCCCCACGGTCTCAAAGTATTCAAATCTAGACACTCTGATACCAATTAGTCATGCCCTCGATTTTCAACATAAATAAATAATCCATTTCAATAAAAGATGCTCGCATAAAATAAATAATACCCAAAAGAGTTCCCACCTGTTTAACTTTACAAACAAGTCCCCAAGTTTAAAAAATATATAACATTGGCACTCCGGCCCCAAACAAGTCCAAATACAAGTACAACCAATTACTAAGTTACAAAACGATTTAGTCAAAAGAAATTTTTGATAATTAGTTACAACTCATTTTGATCAAAAGGAAGTCATTACAAAACAAAATAAGTAACTCAATGAAATTAGCTTCTAAGAGTCTTCCACATCCAAGCACATGAATGCATGCAAACTATTGTCCAGCGTTTGAGCCTGAAAAGACAGATTAGGTTGAGCTATACTAGCTCAGTAAAAAAATCTTTACCAATTCTATGTATAAATATGAAGCCAAGTGCAAACGAGATAATAAAGAGATATAGTTCAATCAAGAGAGAACAATGAACGCGTAAGTGTATCAACCTTAGTTGCACGAAGCGGGAGCGGGAGTGGGGGTGGGGGAGCGGAGGTACCCAGAAACTCCTACGTTTGGGAGTGCCTTAGTATATTTTATTTTATAATTTTAAAAATAATTTCATATCTTTTATTTTTTATTTTTAGTACTTCTCATATTTTTTATTTATGTTATACAGAAAAATAAATGTATTTTATGTCAGTTTTTTTAGATTATTTTTGTTTGTTTGATTTTTTATATAACATGTATATCACAATTTACCAATAGAGGCAAGATAAGGGGTCTCTAGAGCAATAAACTAAAACATGGGGTCTTGAAACTGTAATTTGATTGGATATATAAACTCTAATTTGACCCATTAATAAATGAGATGTCTGGCTTACTAATTGAGAATACAAGCTTTAAATGGCCCAACCCAATTAGGCCCAAACCAAACAAAAGAAAGAGCCGAAGCCCTAAAGGTTAAAACCTATCTTCGTTATCAGTTCTAAAGAAAGGAATTGCAGCAGCAGCAGCAGCAGGAGGTCTTCGTCATCGTCGCTTCAGGCGGGGGCTTTGAGGTCGGTACCTCTCTCTCTCTCTCTCTTTCTCTCTTCTTCTTCTTCTTTTTCTTCTTCTTCTTCTTCGGCGAACAAGATCTGCAATTTACGGCCACGGCGGTGATTGGAACGAACTGTAAGCTCTCGGCTCCCTACGGAACGCCGTCTCAACAGGAACGCACTCCCGTCGCGATTCTGCGTGAGAAACGCGGAATCGCATTTCTAGCGGGGGAGCTGCGTCAAGTCAGGCGATTCCTGCAACTAGGGTATCAACATTCATTACGACATTCAAGGATATGCCATTATCACAAATGACCACACAATTCACATGACTCATGCACTCTACTTCCTCAACACGTCTCGCTATCCCAAATTCCCACCATCGGTATTTCCACCCCTTGCGTTACCGTATGACACCACGAGGATTATTATGTTACCACCCTTTGCGTCACAGTGATCCCTAACGACTCGAGTCACTGTATTACCTACCTTACGTTACGAGACCCGTCTAAGTCTCCGTATTACCACCCCTTGTGTTACAAGACTCCCTAAACCGACTTCCAACTCAAACAACCACTTTCTCACATGATATGCAAGTAAAGACTTTCCCAAAACCACATTCATTCATGAAGTATGTCATGACATGACAACAATATCAAAAATTTTGCCATAAACATTCACATGTAATCATTCAATCATAAGTTGCATCTCATTGACATTTTAACCAAGTAATTCCCCATTCGTTCCTCACTAACGGAAGGCCAATGGGTTAAGAATGTCATCCACTAATCATAGGAAGTCATAATGACAAAACAAAAATCATAGGAGTAGCAAGCGAATATTGGGAGACTAACACACCCCACTCTAATGGTCATAACTTTCTGTGTACTTAGAGTCTTTAGGTGATTTTTGTGGTAATGAAAAGCTAACTTTAAGACCTTCGAATCGATATAAAGTTTACATGAATCGGACATCGGATGAGGAAGTTATGGCCGTTTGAAGTTGGGCTGAAACCAGGATGACGAGCAGAATTTCCAGAGATGGGAGGGATTAATCTCTCCTCTCTTAGGGATCGATCCCCAGGGTGAAAATGTCCAGATTTGAAAGAGGGTTCGATCCCTCATCCTTGGGGATCGACCCCTAGGCGATTTTTGCAGTTTTTTAACAACTTTCAAATGAATAAAGGGAGACAATCAAAGCTCGATTCTCACATCACAACAACATATAAACACATAAAAGAGGTAAAGAAGTCCCTGCCTCGCGACGATAACCAAGATCTACGAGATTTGAACGAGCCCTAGCCTCTTTGAACTTCAAAACCTCAATTCAACCTTGACCCAAGGATTTCCGAGCTCAAGAACGTGATTTGAAGGTCGGAAGGTTGGTGATTCTTCAAGTTCTTGAGAGATTAAGTGAAGTTTTGAGAGAGAGAGAGATATGAGGGGATGAAAATGATTCCCTACACACACACACCCATATATTTATACCTCTATATCTTTATATTGCATCAACACTCCTTCAAATTTCAATTCATTCACTTTAATCCCCAATCTAATTAGCCACCAAAGAAATCACAATTTCCAACTAATCATTTAATCAACATTTCAATAATTAAAAACAAAATTATGCGGGTCTCTGCACCCATGGTTAGGAATGTCTCCACACGATAACAACTTACCACAAAAGAGTCACCACCTAGTTTATTAAAACTAAGAAAAGAAGATAGAGATTTCGGGTACGGGAGCCAAGAGTATGATAAGAGAAAGGTGTTAAGCACCCCTCTTCACCCGATCGTGAGACCAGCCCATAATGATTCAACACATAATTAATGCTTGCTTTATGTAATTTTAACAAATAATCTGGTTATTTAGCCTTTAAACAGTCGATAAGGTGAACCACAATAGTAAATGAACCACATGTATCTAAAACAGGAGACTGTCCTAGCAAATGGATTTCACGACCGGTGAATAGATCTCATGGCCGTGGAATCCTACTGGTTCAATGTACCGGCAGCGGGAACAATCTCCTTGCCGATGTTCTTCCTCATACCAAAATATGAACGGTTAACAAAAAATCAAAATGCTATAATTATGATGCAAGGGAAAGAAATAAACTAAACCATAGGCCCTCGGGCCTCACCACCTTGAACCCTCAGTACTTGATTGCTTTGGATTAGAGGGGATTGATTGACTTCCTTCTTGAAACCCTAGGGTTAGGGTTTGTACGTTGAAGGTTTGATCGTCGGATCGTGGCTGCCTGCGAGGGTTTAGGGCTTTTCTAAAAAACAGTGTGAGAGGTGATTTCTGCAGAGTGTTAGCTCTTGAATGGGTGTATTGAATTGTGTATTTTGGAACCCTAAATGCTTCTTTATATTGGCAATTGGTGACTCACTCTGGCCAATCAAATGTCATGAATTGAAAAGGAATTATAGGGTAACAAGATCTCTACTCAGAATTTATTTCGTAGCCTTGAAGAATCGAAAAAAGGCTGCTAGGGTTTTGAGCACTCGATCAAACGAAGATAGAACATTTCAGAATTTTGGAAAAAGACGATCTAGCGGCGGCCGAGGAATGCATCCCGCGGCCGAGGAATGCATCCCGCGGCCGAGGAATGCATCCCGCGGCCGAGGAATCAATCTCTCTGGGAGAATTTCAAACACCAATTCCACGGGTGAAAGAAAGGAGTGGAGGCCGTGCGATAGATCTTGTGGCGGACAGATGTATCTTCCTAGGATGCTGTAATTCTGTCTGAAAGGTTATTTGGCGTTTAATTGGGTTCTGTAAGTGGCTAAAAATACTCACCAAAATTTTCAGGTTTACGAGAAGTCAATCATAAATCACTTTACCCATTCATCATTGGGATGGTCCCCAATGTGAGACTTGAAATAATTATTAGACCAAATTGTGGTGTCTACAGGGATCGCAAGAGTGGGAAAATTTTTGCTCTAAGAGTGGGGTGTGCCTTAGTTAAAAGAAGAGGAGAACCAATCGGGATATGGACCCGTAGTGGTCTTGGGCACCCATGACCACTTTTAGGTGCCTAAGAATGCCCCAGGCACCTGAGAACATTTTCAGGCCCTTGTGCTATGTTTTGACTTCCCGATCGTGGATACCCTTACCCCTTTTATTAATTATTGAATTTTGTCCAAAAGTCATCTCTACCAACTCATGCTTCCATTGAGTTTTGAAAATTCTAAGCTCTCATATAGTGTTCAGTTAATTTTTGAACCCATGTTGGTTCTTCAAATGGTCTCTTCCTTGGTCAATAAATCAACTCTTCGTTCAAATTCAATCCATCGAAACAGAGCAATCAGTGATTTTCAATCAACCCTAAATTCCTATATGGCCCTTTGACCACCCTTCCGAACCCTTGTGTTTTGGACATTCTGAGACCAACATGGTCACCAAATCACCATTTGATGCGAACCTTACGGTCATCAAACAAATTTTCAAGTGTCATTTGTCTAACTGTGTAAAGATCCGTGTATTATTTTATTTTTTCTAATTAATAGTTAATGTAGAGTATCGTATTTGATGCGTATTTGATTAACGTAGTTTTATGGATGAACGTGTCATCGTGTGTGGGACATTCGATGGATAGTTAAGCTATGAGTTCGGTGTTGAAATTAGTGATGTTTGGAGGTGTTGGTAGCGATCAGGGTTCGATTCGATGATCGTTGGTAAAATTCTGAGATTTACCAAGCGGTACCGGTGCTGCCTTTTTTCCAGTATCGGTACCCATTGACCAGAGGTTGTGTGTAAACACCCCAATTTGGCCTAACGATTATTTCAAGTCTCACCTTGGGGACCATCCCAATGATAAATGGATATAGTGATTGTTGATTGACTTCTCGTAAACCTGAGGACTTTGGTGAGTACTTTTAGCCACTTAGAGGACCCAATTCAGAGCCAAACAACCTTTTAGACAGAAATAAAGCATCCTAGGAAAATATATTTGTTGGCTGCAAGATCTATCTCACGGCCCCCACTTCTTTCTTTCACCCGTGGAATATGGTGTTTGAAATTCTCATAGAGAGATCATTTCTCGCTCGCGAGATGCATTACTCGGCCGCCAGATTGTCTTTTTTCAGAATTCTGAAATGTTCTGTCATTCGTTTAATCCGTGCTCAAAACCCTAGTAGCCAAACTCCGATTCTTCAGGGCTAGAAAATAGATTCCGACCTGAGATCTTCTAACCCTATAATTCCATTTTGATTCATGCCATTTGATTGGCCGGAGTGAGTCATCCTATGCCTATATAAAGAGGCATTTAGGGTTACGAAATACACAATTGAATTCACCCCATTTAGTCATGAAACTCTGTAGAAAACACCTCTCATACTCTCTATATAAAAGCCCTAACTCCTCGTGAGTAGCCGCATTCCGAGCAATCAAACCCCGAAGTACAAACCCTAACCCTCGGGTTTCGAGAAGCAAATTAGTCAATCACCCTCAATCCGAAGCAATCAAGCACTGAGGGATCAAGGTAGTGAGGCCCAGAGGCCCATGGTTTAGTTTAATCTCTTTCCCTTTTATCATATTTATAGTATTCTAATTTTCTGCTACCTGTTCGAGTTCTGGTGTGAGGAAGAACATCGGCTGGGACATCGTTCCCACGGCCGGTACATAGATCCAATGGGATCCCACTGCCGTGACATCCATTCATCGGCCATGGAATCAATTTAACCGGGACAATTTGTCGTTCCTTATTTGTTTTGATGCATGTTCAATTTATTTCTTTGGCTCACCATATTAAACTGTTAAAAGGCTAATAACCAAATTAGTTGTTTAGAATTAAATAAAGCATGCACTAATCGTATGTCGAATGATTATGGGCCGGTCTCACAACTAGGCAAAGAGGGTGCCTAATACCTTCCTCTCATTGTACTCTTGGCTCTCGTACCCAGAATCTTTACCTGTTTTTCCTAATTTTTTATAAACTAGGTGGAGACTCTATTTTGATGATGTCCGCTATTGTGTGGAGATATTTCTAGCCATGGGAATATCCACGATCCTGGTTTATGAAGTGGAATTGGGGAGAAATGATATTTGTATGGCGATACCCTGTTTGGGAGGTGTCTACACTGTGCAATGCTGACATTTGGTGACAGTACTGGTACTGCGCATATTTCACAGTACCGGTACCCGTTGAGAAAATTCGAAATTTTACGCACACGATCTAGACTTCTATAAATAGGACCCTGTACTCTTTTTCACTTCTAAACCAACGAAACAAGCCTTAAAACACCCCTCCTCACATCTCTCTTCAAATTTCACTCAAATCTTTGGATTTCTATGCAAATCTACCTCAAAACTTCAAGATCTATATGTTAATCTTTCAAATATCAACCGGGTTTTGAGTTTCTCACTCTTGGAGGTAAGATCCATGGTTTTTGGCTTTCTTTTCTCTCTCTTCTCAAACCCAAGCTTAGATTCACTCTTTGATCACGTTTTTGGATAACCTAGGTTATAGATCTTGAGGTATTGCTTCGGGAAAGCTTGTTCTTGATAGATCTTCGAGCGGTACACCTAGGGTTTTGCTTAAAACTCATTCCGGTAGGGATTTCTCTCTCTATCTTCATGTCATGTGGTGATTTTCTGTGATGTTAGTGCTTGACTGCCATACTTGAATTTGATGGAACACCATAAGGCATGGGGATCTTATTTTGTTGAAAAGCTGCATATTTCCTCTAGATTGTTGTGATCTATAAATTATTTGTTGATGTGTCAGTCAATGTGGGATGTTTGAAATAAATATATGGTTTCGTGTCGATTATGGTGATTTGTGATTGTGGTTGAGAAGTATAAGTATGGGGTTTGTTGTGACGCAAGGGGTGAGAATACAGAACCCGTAATAGGAATGATTGAACCGTAATGCAAGGGGTGAAAATACATAATCGCAAGGGGTGAAAATACAGAGTCGCAAGGCCGGGTGGAGTTTGCTGTAATGCAACGGGTGGAAATATAGTAGGAGGTGTGTGTGAGAGCGCTTTAATTGTTGTAAATGGTGTTAGTACGTGTGGTTCCTAAATTTATACTGGTGTGTTGATTCCTTGTACTCTAATGGTTGAAATGGCTGTTGATTCACTCCTTGTTATTTGATCTTCCCCCATTTAGCATGATTCACTACCTCCACATTCATCACCTTATTCACATATAGATTTAGTTTAGATTTTCCTACTGGGCTAGCGTATCTCAACCTATCATCATTATCAGGTGTGAACTCAGAACAATAGCTTGCATGCTTGGAGTGTTTGGATGTGAAAAGAAAATACTTTTGAAAGCTAACTGGAGGAGTTACCTAACCATCGGTCTTTGTAAATTCCCTTTGGAAGTTGTGTTGTAATTTTAATTACATTTCTTTTGACTATGAAATATAGTAAACACTTAACTCTCTTTGATACTCTACGTTTATGAAACATTTGGGCGATCGAGCCAATGATGTAATCTTTTGGAAACTATTGGACGTGGAAGTATAATTATGGAAATGGAAATGTTAAAGTCATTTGGGGTATCGTACGGATTATTTTGAGGATTTTATTATGAAGATCATTTATATTTATGTTGAAAATCGAGGGCGTGACAACTTGGTATCAAAGCATAGGTTAGAACACCTCGAGACTGTGGGGAGACAGTTAGTCTCATGGGTTTAAACAATTGCATCTTTTCATGAACTGTGTTCTTGTTTGACTGGCATATTTTATGCTAAGTGACATTGCATTTAGAATGACGTGTTGAAGTGTTGAGTTGTCAACATGTGTTGGGAAAGTTGAAAGCTTTGATTTCATGTTGAATTTGTTAATATTGATAGTTTCCTTTTTGTCAACTTCTGTAATAAGATGCCCTTCTAGACGTGTTGTGATCCAAAAACCATGAGGTTTGTGGTGATCATGCGTAGTGGCGATGATAATGTATGAAAATTGATATCCGTTGACATGTAATAGAGGTGTTAGAATATTAATATGACTTACGAGTTAAGTGTTAGATGTGTTTTATTTTGAATTGCGCAAACTACGTGGTAAGTTTTAAATGCGTTAAGTGAATCTGGTGTGATATGAGCTATATTTAGTATACGTACAAGGAGAGTAATGTATTTGTTGGGAATTGAGCCAGTGAGTATCTTGCTGTGTTTAGAAGGTAATGACCTGTTGTGATAATAATTGTGGTTAGTTGTTGTTATGGTGGTTATTGAGGTAGTGACTGTGAGCATAGGTAGGGCAAGTTGAGCCCACATAGGGAACTATATGTATTTAGGGTTGATTTAGGAAAATGAGGGTCACAGGTAGGGTGTCGGGATACTGTATGTGTCTTCTGGACTCCCAGGCGACTACCGACTACCGATGGGATACTGTATGTGTCACCGCACCTTCTAGATGGAAGTCTCGGAAAGTCAATTGGACTATAGGCTTATACTTAGGGATAAAATCTTTAAGCTCAAGATAGATTGACGCAGCGGAATTCATGAATAGATTAGTTGAATACTAATCAAAACGAGATAGAACTCGAATCTACGAGCAAACCTTGCGCACAAGGAAAAGTAGAGAGAAACTCTGAACATTATTGATGAAAAGTGTTTAAAGTTGTATAATTGAATAGGTTAGAGCCTTTTTTATAAGACCCTAACCATAGAAATCCTACTGTAAAAGAAATCTTAAATCATGTCAAAACAAGCGGCATTAAAGAAAAGATATTTCCTAATTAATTAAAATAAAATTCTAATTTTTGTAGACCAAGAATCCTAATAAAGGTAGAAATCAAAATTAAACTGAATATAAAAAGTTAATAATTTTAACCTAAACGAAAATATTCCAGTCTCCTTTTCTTATTCTAAAACAATAAAAATAAAATACAAAAATTCTTCATTTTTGTCCTGCATCAGTCTCCTTTTCTTCAAAAGAACTCGCCCTCGAGTTCTTATTAGAAACTTGCCACTTTCCCTTCCAAAGAAATAGATATTTAGAATACTTTAACTCGCTTGGGACGCTTGTCTTCCAAAAATCATTCAATGAAAAGTATTCATGATGGGAACCCAATCAAATTGATGCAATCCAAGAATATCTAATAAATGAGAATTATGTTGATGTTGCAAATTGTCTTGAGCTTGATTTAGTTCTGATTCCTTCGATTTCCCTAAAGTAAGTGGAACATCACCTTTGTAGTTGGCTATGCAAGGATAAGAAGTTGTTAGATTAAAAACAGACAAGTCATGTGATTTGAACTCTAAAACTTCACCATTACCATCTTCACCATCATGAGTCCTTTCTTGACTAATATCAGCCAATAGTTCTGTATTGCTAGCCGGACTATCTTTCTTGACACTAATATCAACATAAAGCTCACTATGTCAATTTTCTTCTTCATGAGGTCCATCAACTAGACCATTGATATTCCCTTGAAGTGATGAATGTTAATCGATAAGAGCTTTGAGGCGATGCCCATTGGTTGACTCATGTGCCCCCACATCCGACCTATCATCTCTTTCCTCCAAACTCTCTTCAATTTCAGGAGTCATTGCTTCCCAATTACCAACAGAAAGAATTAACTCATCTGAGCTATCAACAAACATCTCCACTTTCCCCCTATCCTCTTTCTCTCTAATATTACTTGGGCTGTTTTCGTTAAAATCATCCCTAGTCAGGAAAACCCAATTGTCGAGGTCAACGTGATCCACTTGAAGTACGCTCGGCTTCTCTTTAACAAAAATTTTAGTATCAACCATCTCCAATGAATAACTATTTTGGTCTTCAACAACTTGATTGCCAACTTCTGTTTCAAATTTTTTATCCTCAACTCCCTCTATGACCACCTTTTCAATTTCTTCAATCACATCTTTCACAGAGTAGTTGTATTCTGTTGATTTGATCCGTACTTTTCATCCAATTATTGTTTATAATTATGCGACAAAAATCTCTCCATTAGACATTTTTTTATTCTTGACCATGCACAAATATGGCATTTGTTCTGTTGATCTCGCAAAGATTGCAAGTCCAACCACCAATCTAGGGCTGGACCTGTAAGCTTTAACAATACGTACTTCCACTTTTGTCCATTCAAGATTTTCATATACTCAAAAGCATCCTCAAGATTAAGTATCCAATCTGGAATATCCTTGAAGTATTCAGAACCACTAAATTTAGGTAAATTATTATAATACCTGAAATTTGGTTGCCGCTTCCTTGACTGATAATCATAATGATTGTCAAATAGATAGCTTGCCTTCAAATTTATTCCTACTATCGCAGTGATAATAAGAATATCTTCGGAGACGTTTTGATGAATAGGTAGGTGATAAGCCCCCGATAGTGTATATAAATGGGCTTGTCGATACAAATTTTGTCTCTCTTTCGTGCATAACTTACTTTAATTAGATGATATTGCGCGGAGTTGTTGTTGTTGGCCCCTATAGGTTAAAGGTGGAAATAAGGCGTTTTGAACGCCAAGGAAAGCAACCCGGGATCATCCAAAGAGCTAAGACCATGTGGCACCCCGCCACCAAGTCCCAAGGAGCATTTAAAGAAGTGTCGAAGAGTGTTCGGGATGTCAATGGGGCCGTTGGAGGGAAGAAAACAATTCGGAAGCTATCTGCCAGCATTGTACCGGTACCAAGGATTTGTGGTACATGTACACCTCGGACTGATTTGGTCCAAAACTGCTGTGAAACAAGACCTGTACCAATACTGGGATTTCGCGATACCGGTACAACCTGGAAAAAATTTGCTTTTTGTGCCCAATTTTTGTAACTTTCTAGGGGCATTTAGGACCTTTGTAACTCATTTTTAAGGGGCTATAAATACCCCCAGACCTGATTTGAGTATCTTATCTTTCACTCTTTTCACTCTCTCTCTACCTCCATTAATGGAGCTCTCACCTCTCTCCTCATTCATGTCTTGAACAAGGATTTTAGGTACGATCCATTTACTTTCAAAGCTTTCGCCTTCATTAAAGTTGTAAGGAATCTTCTCCTCTTCGAGGATCTTGTATTTATTTCGAATATTATCAATGTTTAGTTTTAGTCTTGTCTTTATCCTTGCTCATTTCATCGCTTCTTTTGATATGTGTGAGTAGTGTAGTAAGGTTAGGTTATGGGATGATTAACATCCCATAACTAAGGGTATTTCTTGGTCTTCTCTTGTTAATCTTTATTTTCTAGGTTAAACATGTGATTAGGGTATTTTTATGTATCAAAACTTGGAGGTGTTAACCTTTTTGATCATATGTAGGCAAGGGTTAGACCACTTGCCACATATGATGCTTGGAGCTATGTCCTTCCAAGGGTTTGTCAAAAAGTCTCAAAACCCTAACCATGCTTAACATCCTTGTCAAAAAGAGAAGAATCAAGTTTGTTTTTATGTTACGGGTTCTGATTATCCCTAAACCTAGCCTTTAGTTTAATCTCTAGTTAAAAAGCCATAGTTAGGTTAAGTAGCCATTTCACCTAAATCTCTTAGTTGGTCGTCTCAACGCCGAATTTGGTTAGCGGTCCTATCGTTAAAATCTCTACGCAAGCAAACTTCCAATCAAGTTATGGATGCGCTCCCTGTGGATTCGACCCCGGACTTTCGGGTATAATGCTTTCAACCGACATAGCCCTACGCTTGGGGTATTCTTATTACAACACACATTAAGGTTGCAAGCGGTAGGTTGCGGGCAAATCCCTCAATGTGGTTCCTATTTTGGTTTAGAGGTTGGCAGTGGGCAAATCCCTCCGCGCGATCCATTTCAACCCTTTTTGGCCTTTGGTGATTTTGTAGAGTCAACCTGAAAAATCAGGGTTCCCTAATAATCCGTAATAAAACCCTAATAGTATGAACGCAAATCACTAAGTAAAATTTTCAGAAAAATTACGCAAAACAATCAATCGCACAACGCAGAGGTATACGTGGAAAACCCTAGAATGGGTAAAAATCACAGGAAGGAATCAAATCACTATAATCATTGTGCAATTACAGATATACCTATCCAAACGACGTAAATCCTCACAACGTTCTAAGTACTACCTGCCAAGTCACACGTACACTACACCCAATGATCTTGATTGCCAACAGCCTTGAATCCACAAGCCCTCCAAAACTAATCAAAATCTCCCTTTCAAAAATAGCTCTTGAATAAGCTGTTGCTTATATATTATTTTTCCACTGCCGCCGCCCGTCTTTCTTTTCACTGTATCATATAATGGCCTCCTTTTTCTTTGCCATGCTTTTGTTTTTATAAGGCTGTGCTGACAAACCTAGGAAGGAAATAACATTCCATATCTAGACCACTTTTTCACGTGGCATTTTATTAAGAAGGCAGAAGACGCCGATTGATAGCACGATTGATCCTTCCATCGATTCGTAAAATCCGTCTCACAATAGTCAACCTCCTTTTCTGTTCAAAACGCTCACTCTCAATTACAATAATAATGATTCCTTCGACTCTAATCCTATACAAACATGCTAGCTTATTAAAAATAATAAAATTGCAACTCGATATAAATGTGTTTTGTCATACGGAATTGCCAATACAAAAGACTCTAGAATTTGGACCTTACAATCTCTTCCTTTGGCACTTCCATGAAAAAACACATTACAATGAATACTAACGAAGATCGAGTTGAAGAGCAGCTGCAAAATAAAACTCAACATTCAAACACATTAGAACAATAGGCCCTATTCCCCCTTACAACATTCTGCCCCTTTTTGACATGGAGTGACAAAGGGTGAATAAGATAAACAGGAAAGCAATAAATGTGAATAGAAGAGGATTAAACAATTAGCAATCAATAAAAGCAGCTAAATAAGAGCTGTAAGCAAATCGCGAATAGTAGCATAAATAGCATAATGACTTAATTCAATAGCAGATTGAAGGACTAACAGACACGCAAAATCTAATAAAATAAAACTAAACTAAATGCTAAAAGAGAATGAGAAATGTGAAGATACGAGCATAAGATAGTTTTATCGCAAGTATTATATCATGAGATGAGATGGAAAAGACGTCCAAATTTTAAGGCACCGCTTAATGATATAACACCATGCAAGGCAGAAGGAATGCAACACACCATGATCATCGACATGTGAGGAAAGTGTGTGTGTGCATCCATAACCAAAAAATTCAGCAACTCAAAACAGGACCAAGATGCTCAAGAGTCAAGAGCTTAGGTTTATCTAGTGAATCCCCCTCAACAAGATACACCTCTCTAGGTTCGACAAACAAGTCACAGATAATTAATCACAAGCTCCCCCTCAACAACAGGCGGTTGTTTAATAAGTAATCAATAGAAATTCATACCGTATTTTTACTTTTACCCCACCGTTGTTTGACGCGAATATTGAGAGTAAGAATACCTTATACCCAATACCCGGTTACTAAGCAAATGGTCCAACACGGGTGCCTTCACAAGGTCAATCCATTTTTTGACTCGAACGCACAGAGGAAGTATACCTCACCCTAATTGCCCGGTAAATCAATGAACGCCTGGATAAGCAAAATCCAAGAAATATATTTTTCTTTTTCCTTGTTTTTTTCTCTTTTTTTTTTGAATAAGTGAGGGCTCTATCAACGAAAACCAAATAAAGGTGGTCACGGCTCAGGGAAGACACAAGATAAAAATGAAACATATGAGAAGAGTGATCCCTATTTGAGAACCTGACCAATAGCCATGGATGAGTGTACATAATGTCGAATACTCATGATATATTAACATTCAAACTTAATTGCAGTGAGAATACCATGAAAGAAGTGGAATAAAACTATGGATGAACATGTTTATAAAATCCAATGATATTCAACTATGCATCAAACACTATCTATCATGCGCATTCCACACGACACTGAAAAAAAATATAATTTTTTTGAAATAATTTTTTAAGACAAACAAAATAACTATGAAACATAAGAAACACAAAAAAAATGAAACTCCATAACTCTAGGCAATGAGATATGCAAGAACAATTAAAGCTAGGTTATGGAACCACGACCTAGCCTCAGAAGGCAAGGTCAACCTCTCCGGATGAACTATATTCATCTAGAGAGTCAAGGTCATCATCAGCTTTAGAAACCAAATCACTTTTACGAACCCAAATCTGTCTCGTTTTGGACTTTTCAATATGAGTCTTTTTAATGGTCATGGGCTTTGAATTTACCTTTGTAAAATTAGCATGCGAAGACATCCTATGTTCAGGCCCTTGAAAATATTTCCTATGGCTATTCATGTTATCGTAGCGGGGAGGAGTCCTATGGTAGCCATAAAGGGCAAAGCAGTATGGACGAATATGGCCTCTAATTCCACAGTAATGACAAGTGGGCACAAAATAATTATGACCATAAGGACGAGCTACATGTGCATGTGAAGTGTATGACTCATGCATCTTCCTACAATGCGGTCTAATATGGCCAGTCATACCACAATAATGACAAGTAGGAACAAATTTAACAACAGGAGTAAAACGTGAGACTTATCAATATTAATAACCTTAGGTTTTACCTCCTTGCACTTGGGATGTCCGCTTACCTTTGTTGCCATTTGTTTCTTTGTCGTAGGAGAATTAATCATGTTCTGCATGTCATTCGCATTAGTCTTCTTATCTTGACGTTTAGTTTTGTTTCTCCCTATCGATGGAGTTGAAGACGTTGCATGATAACCAAGCCCTGAACGATCGCCAGGTCGCCGTTGGATGGACAGAATATGATCTAACACCTTGGTCCCTGTCTGTGTTTCATTCTCTGATTTATCCTTAGATTTATCTCTCATAGTCAAAGCTTTATTTTTCTCAAGACTCTCTCGAGTGTGTTCATTCAAAGTATTCTCTAACTTCTTAATCTTATCGGAAAGTTTTTCACTCGCCTCTATTAATTTTTTACTAAAAACATGGAGTTTGTTGTACTTCTCTCTGACCTCATCTATGTCATCACAACTATCCGCATCGCTATCATTTGTTTCAGAAGCACTCGATTCGGAATGACTATGTGAATTTAAAGTTACTCCAAAAGCCAAAAGGTTTCCTTTATCTTTCTCATCGGCCCCCTGTTCTTCATTCGATTCATTAGAATCGCTATCATCCCACGTTTTAGTGACGAGAGCCTTCTTTTTCATTTTAGTTATACACTCTTGGGCATAATGACCAAAACCATAGCACTCAAAACATTGTGGTCCCTCAGGTGGTCCTTTTCCTTCCCTTTTATTTTTTTTTAGAAAATTCTACTTTTCCTTTATCATTTTTCTTTTTCGTACTATTTTTAAATTGTTTGAAAAATGCTTTCATCTCCTCAAGATTGACATCACTATCACTATCTGAACCTTTCTTATATTTTTGAGTACTTTTAAAAGCAATCGGAGTCTCTGAAGGTTTTACTTTGGGTTTAACAGGTTCAGATTGCAATAGGTCAGCCTCATACGTTTGGAGAATCCCAACGATTTCTTGAACATATTTTTCTTTTCACTTTTTCTTACCCTCTAGCATAGTAACTTGAATTTTAAATTTAGTACGTAAGGAGCGCAAAATTTTCTTAATAATACAAAAAGAAGGAATTGGCTCACCCAAGTTCTCGCAGCTATTGACGATGGCGATGAGCTTGGAGTAGAATTGATTGAAAGTCTCTTCCTCCTGCATTCTGATGGTCTCAAATTTCGTGGTAAGCCTTTGCAACTTAGACTGCTTAACAACTTTTGTCCCCTCGTGGCAAGTAACCAGAATATCCCAAGCCTCTTTCGCAATTTCACAGTTAACTATTTTCTTGTGCTCATTTATGTCAACAGCAGCAAATAAAATATCAAGTGCACGATTATAAGCTTGAAGTAAGGGTTTTTCTGTGGTTGATAACTCAGATGCAGTTTTTTGAACCAGCTTGTCGTCAACAATTTTCATGGGTCGAATGTAACCCAAAATACATGAGTCCCAAATTTCTTCTCTGGCTAATCTCATTATAGCCTTTATTCTAGATTTCCAGTAATCAAAGTTATCAGCACCAAGTATGGGCATATTTCTAGACATGTGATTCATGTTCATATTCATGATGAATCTGCTCTAGAATAAAATAAATTCTAACGGAAGGAGCAGCCCGCTCTGATACCAATTGAAAAATCAAGGTTCCCTAATAATCCGTAATAAAACCCTAACAGTATGAACGCGAATCACTAAGTAAAATTATTAGCAAAAATTACGCAAAGCAATCAATCGCACAACGCAGAGATATACGTGGAAAACCCCAGAATGGGTAAAAACCACGGGAAGTGTCACGCTCTCGATTTTCAACATAAATAAATAAGCCATTTTGAGAAAAGATCCTCGCAGAAGATATATATAATGCCCAAAAGGGAGTTCCCACCTGTTTCATGTTCAAACGAAGTCCCCAAATTTAGTGAAGTACATCCTTGACACCGTGGCCCAAATTAACTTAAATACAGCTATGAACAAGCTATTAAATTACAAATGGTTTGGTCAAAAGAAATCACGATGAATTAGTTACAAAATCATCTCTTTAACAAAGTATGTGATTTACAAAGATGACTAAATAACAAGACTTTGTTAGCTTCCAAAATTTGTCTTCCACACTGAGCATATGATGCAATGCAAGCTACTGCCTGGGATTAGGATCTGAAAAAAAGGATTTTGTTGAGCTACATTAGCCCAGTAGGAAAATCTTTAGTCAAGCTATATGTAAATGTAATGAAACATGCTTGAGAGTGAATGATTTCTAAGAAACAGACAAGGATACAAAAAGGACACCACAATGAATCGATGGACTACGACTATGGAATTCAATACTTAAAGAACATTCCTAACCATTCATACATCAAACTAGGGGTAGCATTAAATACACATAAGTCTAAATAACCCACGACAGTTTCTCAAACCATTATTAGACTCCTCAAATGAATTCACCATTAACTTCCTCATTTCTTACCAATTACCATTGAACCTCTTTTTGTAAAAGAAAACATTCCTTTTTGATTGCCAAAGTGGTTTTGAGAAAACTCTTGACCTTTACGGGTCAAACTTCGTTGATTCATTCAGGAATAGCCGGAGGATTTTCTTAAAAATCCTTTTTCCAAAATCAAGTTCCTTCATTTTCAAAATCTTTGATAAATTCAATCGCTTATTACCTTTTTCAACACTTACAATCTCAAGCAACAAACAGCCCAACGACAACATGAACTTCTATAATCAGTCATAACTTCCTTCATCATGTGAGGCATTCAACTGTATTACCACCACTTGTGTCACAGTGAATTCTCTCCACCTGGGTTTCCGCATTACCACACCTTGCGTTGCAGGACCCTCGGTTCAACATTCATAACTCACACAACACATATGCATTATCAATCCGAACACAAGATGACAACACTTCCTAAGGTCACAATCTTTCATTCATTATCATTCAATGTATTACAAACTCATACCCATGTGCTATTGCACATTAATAAGTACCTTAAGTTCACGTTATTTCTCAAAGTCTATCACAACGCCCTACGTCACGTACCGAACCAATAACAACTCCACGACACACCGCCGGCTAGGTTCTAAACTAGAATCTATAGAACGAGTGCCAACGGAACCTAGGATGATCAATCGAGACAAAGCACAGAGGTATGGGTTACCTTATTCTTTTCCGAATGACTAGGCAAATCCCTATTGACCAACCATGAGCCCCACGTCATGCCTTACATTCTACGATACTTGATAACCTTACTGCAATACGCTTTTTTGTCCTATCGTTCGCCACGTCAAGTCATAACACCTAACATACCTATAGCGTACATCACCTCATGCCACAATAACTCTCAAGTGCCATCAAGCCCATAAATGCATTTCGATTAAGTCTTTATCTAGTAGGACACTACTCTTTCTCTAACAACAGAAAGCCAACGGAAAGAGGATAACTTAAGTAAACCAAAGGAATTCAATTAAGCATGCTTGAAATGAGTTTGGAGGTGTCCAAAAAGGTTTAGAAGTGATTAGGGGTTCAAAACAATCGACGGAGGAGCAACAGGAGCAAAACTGGAGTTAAGCTCCGGGTATCGATACGCACAAAAACCGTAACGATACAATATTAACTGTCCAAAAAGATAAGCTTATGGTATCGATACACCGTTAAAGCTGTATCGATACCACGAGGCTTCGGGCAGTGATTTCAGCAGATTTTCGAGGCAAACCCAATGACGAAACACAATGATCCAAGCACGATCAAAGCACAAAAACACTCATAAACACATAGAATGAGTAAGAAATCCCTACTTCGAAGTTGGAGAGCAAACATGCAAGGAGATCGGGCCACGCGAACCTTTGGACTCAAACTTTGAATTACGCCCAAAATACTCCTCTCCGAGCCAAACCGGACAAGCTATGAACACAATGGCACGTGAGGAAGATGGAGAGAGGGTTGGGTTCTTTGGGTTTCGAGTTTTTGGCGGCGATTTTTGGTGGGAGAGCAAGAGAGAGAAGGCCGTGAGAGAGAGAGACTCTGAGAGATGAGAGAGAGAGGACTTGGGATTTTAATCCCTTACACTCACACAAACATATAAATACTAGCACCAACCTAAATTACGCTTACACTCCCTCCACTTTCAATTCTACTACATTGACCCCAAATCGACTAAATCTAATAAATTCCTCGATTTCTATTATTAATAAACCTTTAAACGAATTCCGAAAATACCGGCCTCTACAGGAAGGAATCAAATCACTATAATCATTGTGCGGTTACAAATTTACCTATCCAAACGGTGTAAATCCTCACAACATTCTAAGTACTACCTGCCGAGTCACACGTACACCGCACCCAGTGATCTTGATTGCCAAGGGCCTTGAATCCATAACCCCTCCAAAACTAATCAAAATCTCCCTTTCAAAAATAGCTCTCGAATAAGCTATTGCTTCTATATTATTTTTCCACTGCTGCCGCCCGTCTTTCATTTCGCTGTATAAAATAATGGCCTCCTTTTTCTTTGCCATGCTTTTGTTTTTATAAGGCCGTGCTGACAAACCTAGGAAGGAAATAACATTCCATATCTAGACCACTTTTTCATGTGGCATTTTATTAAGAAGGCAAAAGGACCCGATTGATAACACGATCGATCCGTCGATCGATTCGTGTTTGTCAAAATCCGTCTCACAATAGTCAACCTCCTTTTCTATTCAAAACACTCACTCTCAATTACAATAATAATGATTCCTTCCACTCTAATCCTATACTGACATGCTAGCTTATTAAAAATAATAAAATTAAAACTCGATATAAATGTGTTTTGTCATACGGAATTGCCAATACAAAAGACTCCAGAATTTGGACCTTACACAACCCTTGCAGCAACTTACGAATCTCTGCGAATTGAGTGCGAGGACGGATCTCGGCTAATCTAGTGCTTCGATCGTGCAACTGTGTTCAGTTATCATCCATCATCTTCCTTAGGTCAGCAAAGCCCACGACCAACGTCAATGGGTGTTTCTTCAGCCGTGTTTGGCGCCATCGAACCAGGAAAAAGGGTGGCTCTGATACCACTTGACGCAATAGAATTGACGAAGAGATTAGTTGCGTAATAATCAAAACGAGATAGATCTCGAATTCACGAGCAAACCTTGCGCACAAGAAAAGTAGAAAGAAACTCGGAATATTATTGATGAAAAGTTTAAAAAGTTACATAATTGAATAGGTTACAGTCCTTTTTATAAGACCCTAACCCTAGAAATCCTACTGTAAAAGAAATCTTAAATCATGCCAAAACAAGAAACATTAAAAAAAAGATATTTCTTAATTAATTAAAATAAAATCCTAATTCTTGTAGACCAAGAATCCTAATAAAGATAGAAATCAAAATCAAACTGAATACGAAAAGTTAATAATTCTAACCTAAACGAAAATATTCCTAGTCAAAATCTTATTCTAAAACAATAAAAATAAAATACAAAAATTCTCCATTTTTGTCCTACATCATAGATGACCGTATATAGGAATGTCGTGGCAAAAGAAAGTGTTATGGTATTGTTGTAGTTGTTGTGATTGCCGTGATGGTGGGTTGGTCGGAAAATTGTGGTGGTATTGTTTGGTGAGAGAGAGAAAAAAAAGATTCGAGGAGAGTTGTAAGGATGTTACCCAAGTCAAGTGGTCGATGTTAGTTACGCGGTAAGAAACCCATTCGAAGTAAGGGCGATACGAATCTGAACTATTATAGTTGATAATGAAGTGGGGTGTAGTCGTGTCCTGAATTAGAATGGTGGGAAGTCTGGAGTGGTTGGTGTGTGGGGATGAGGTATGTTGTGGTTGAAAAATTTGAGTGTATAGATCGTGTACAATGTGTATTCGGTGATGTAGACTTGAGACTGACAATAGTAGAGGACGTGTCGGGGCGTACTATTGGGATGGCATGTTTGTGTGAGAGTGATGAAGGGATAATAATAGTAGCGGTATTAGTGACAGTGGCATAAATGAGTGTTATTGCTTTTGTTGTAGGTTGGCTGTAATCATTGTGAATGTCATTGTGAAACGTTGATGTCGTTACGACCACTTAGAGGGAATAAGAAAAATTGAAAATTTATGAGTCGTGAAATTTGTGGTGAGATGAGCTGTTAGAAGATCTGTGCGAGTGAGTTTGACTCTTGAGTAATGGGGTGGTAGCAGCCTTAAAACATCACTAGAAATGTAGGCATGTGGTTGTCATGAGAGGGTAAATTCGTGAATTGAAAAAGCGAGAGGAGGCTCAAGTCCCTAGAGTCTTATAGGCATTTGAGAGACTGCTTGTTATTTGATGTGTATCAATATTTAAATTTTATTAAGGAAATATTAGACAAAGTGATTTCAGTAACATTTATTTATTTATTTATAGATTGGACAGAGTATTGGATGTTCGTTGGTGGAACTATCACACATGTTTTACAGGTGTTTGCGTGATGAAATTTGAATTGTGATGTTATCGACTCAGAAGAATAATTAGTATTGAAGGTGCGGATATTGGTTGTGTGATTGAAGGTTATGAATATGAGGAATGCTTAACTCGATTGTGGAGGTTGGGCTCAATTTACTTGGTTTAGAGTGTATTATTAGGGTAGAGTGTGACTCTCTCTGCCCTTCACAATGGAATAGATATTTTGGTAATTGGTACATTTTATTAGAGTAGTTTATCGACCGTGCATCATCTAGGTCATACTTTGTGGGTTATTAATGTTATCAGGAGATTAATAGTTGTATGAATGAACAAGATTCACATGTTTCACCATGGGCAGATGTTTAATATAGGAACTTTGAGATAATCCAGATGAGTATGGGAGTCATTACATTGTTTAAAATTGGTAGATCGTTTTTGTGATGAATTAGTTAGGATTTAAGACTTGACTACAAATTCATAGATGTTAGTTTAATAAGTTAGGATTCTTGGTAATCATTGTGCAGGTGCTATAAATGTATTAGTTTGGGAGTGCTTGGCCTCTTTGGGGTTTATGCAAGTAAAATTTTACGGTGTGTCTAGATTATTAAGCAGTGAAGGCATGAAATGTTATGGTGTTAAATTTGAAAACTATAATTTGTGATTGTTGAAATTTCAAGAAATAGAAAATTGTGATATAAGTTTATGAGATGAGACTTGTTACTGTGAGGTTGATGTTCAAGTGGATTATTATTGATTCAAATCATAGGAAGTTTTGGGAACATTTGCTTCTTTCGATATTTTAGACATATGATTGTGTTGTGATCATAGAGTTAATTTGTAGCATGCAAGATTCGGTAGAATTGAATTTTTATGATCCGATGTGTGGGGTTTAGACCCCAAGTTGTTGAGTGAATTAAAAAGTTTTGGTGGTTGTCTTGAGTATTACTATTTTATGGGAGATTGTTCTAGAGGTACTCTAGGATGCATTAGTTTTATGACTCTACTGAAACCTAGTAATTGATAAGGGCCTCCATGTCTAAATTATGACTAGCAATGCTATTTCTTTGGGTGGCTAAGTGGAGTAATTTTTGTAGTTGGAATTTGGCATATGTCTTTTCATTTAACAATATCAATGATATATAAGGAACTAAGTTTGAGGGGCTAAAGTAAATTTATTTGAGTTCAAGAATTGTTTCATTACTACTCTTTTGTATGACAATATCATAGAATTAAATGCGAGACACTTACGCGGTATGTCAACTACTAGTTGAAATGGTTATTGGCTTGTGATAAGGACACTAGTGGATTTGAGAGTTTACCTGAACGGTTCCAATATCGTGTTGTGTTGAGTTATGAAGAAGGGACACATTATCATATAGTGATTTTGGGTTTCCAGAACGGAAGTCAGTGGTGATTCTAAGTGGGATGGGGAATATGGAGTAGTGTTAGAACTTTGAGTGTTAGAAGAATGAAGAAGCGGTTGAGGTTTGTGTAAAGTTAGTAAAAGAGTTATGTGGGTAAATAGAGGTATGAGTTGGAGATAATGACTAGCGGGTTGTGTTATGTGTGTTTCACCATACCCAAGAAGGTTAATCGTGTCCTTGTGAAAAGGGAAGTGAGTGTCAGGAAGCATTGGACCATTTGGGATTGTTAGGGAAGTGAATCGTTAGCAGTATCAATAAAATTGAATCAGTTGTGAGATGTGTTTATTCTTGTAGTCGAAAGAAATGTCAATAGCTTGAAGTGTGAGGAGTTTAACTATGGTGAGTTGGTGTTCATAATAGGACAGAGGGTGATAATCATTATGTAGTCTAATCATTGGATCTTGGATTGCTTACAAGCTAGGTTTAATTTGGACCTGTTCTGTGATTATGAATCTTGTTTGTGACTTAGGTCAATCCCATTCTTTGAGTTTTCAGTGAGTCTCTTTTAGTAAAATACGCCTACTTAGTTAGATTTTGTGGGTGAACTATTGAACCCGGTTGTCACAAGGTGAACATATTTGAGTCGGAGTTTTATGTTCGAGATGTCTCGTGCTACTTCAGAGAATTTAATATCATATGATAAGGAAAGGGTCAATTTTCTGTTGCACAAAGTGTATATTAGATCAGGTGGTACCAAATGATTAATTAACTTTTGCGAATTCATCAACAATGTTAAGTTATTAGGCGGATGAGAATCTTCTTTGTTTTATCACAGTAGAGATTATTTCGGTAATTAGTATGTAAGTATTTTGATTAGTTGGTTGAGGAAAATAAGAATCAGAGTTTTATAAGCATTTCGATACATTCTTCTTGGTAGGTGGCTGATTACTTATTGGAATAAGGCACAAGAAATAGGAATGTGAATTTCAAACTTTGGAGAGTGTAGGTGCACTAGTTGTTAGATCTCGATGTGATTGGCATGTAATTATATGGGACTAGACCTCTCGTACAAATGTTCGACGAACTTGAGTATCTGTGCAAATCAAACTTTGATAAGGATGAGTAGAGGTTGGTGGATTTCTTGAGGAGAAATTGATACGTAACCTAGATTCTCGTGGGCAAGTATTGAAAGGTAAAACGGTACCGTTAGAGTTGGTTTTGTGGAATAACTTTGGTAGTGAGAAATCTACGTGGGAGAGCAAAGACGAGAATAAAGAGAGATACCCCAAATTATTTTCCTAGTAAATTGTTGTAAGGCCTTGAATTGAACTTGTAGTTATTAGAGAGTGAAATTTTCATTGATGTGGTGTAATTTTCATATCGTTGTTGTTATTTGGCGTTGAATGATTATGACTTGGCAAATTCCGAGGAAGAAATTTTTGTAAGGAGGGTAGAATGTAAAGACCCGTGTATTATTTTATTTTCTCTAATTAATGGTTAATGTGGAGTATTGTATTTGATGCGTATTTCATTAATGTAGTTGTACGGATGAATGTGTCGTCACGTGTAGGACATTTGGTGGACAGTTAAGCTATAAGTTTGGTGTTGAAATGATTAGAGGAGTTGGTAGCAACTGGGGTTCGATTCGATGAACGTTGGTAAAATTCTGAGATTTACCAAGCAGTAACGGTACTGCGTCTTTCCAGTTCCGGTGCCCATTGACTAGAGGCTGTGCAATGCTGACATTTTGGTGCCACTATCGATATTGCATAGTTCCCACTGCTGAGAAAATTCTGAATTTCAGCACGCGATCCGAACTTCTATAAATAGGAACCCTTTACTCTTTTTCACTTCCAAACCCACAAAACAAACCCTAAAACATCCCTCATCACATCTCTCTTCAAATTTCACTCAAATCCTTGGATTTTTATGCAAATCTACTTCAAAACTTCAAGATCTACGTGTTAATCTTTCAAATATCAACTAGGTTTTGAGTTTCTCACTCTAGGAGGTAAGATCCATGGTTTTGGCTTTCTTTTCTCTCTCTTCTTAAACCCAAGCTTAGATTTACTCTTTGATCACGTTTTTGGATAACCTAGGTTATAGATCTTGAGGTATTGCTTCGGGAAAGCTTGTTCTTGACGGATCTTTGTGCGATATACCTAGAGTTTTGCTTAAAACTCATTCTGGTAGGAATTTCTCTCTCTATCTTCATGTCTTGTGGTGATTTAGTGTGACTTTAGTGCTTGATTGCCATACTTGAATTTGATGGAACACCATAAGGCATGAGGATCGTTGAAAAGCTGCATATTCCTCTTGATTGTTGTGATCTATGAATTATTTGTTGATGTTTTAGTCAATGTGCGATGTTTGAAATAAATAGATGGTTCTGCGTCGATTATGGTGATTCGAGATTGTAGTTGAGAAATATAAGTGTGGAGTTTGTTGAAACGCAATGGGTGGGAATATAGAAGCCCAAATAGGAATGACTGAACTGTAACGCAAGGGGTGGAAATACATAATCACAAGGGGTGGAGTTTACTATAATGAAAGCGGTGGAAATATAGAGTCGTAGGCCGAGTGGAGTTTACTGTAATACAAGGGGTGGAATATAGTAGGAGGTGTGTGTGAGAGTGCTTTAATTGTTTAAATGGTGTTGGTATGTGTGGTTCGTAAATTTATATTGGTGTGTTGATTCCTTGTACTCTAATGGTTGAAATGGTTGTTGATTCACTTCTTGTTATATGATTTTCCCCCATTTAGCATGATTCACTACCTCAACACTCATCACCTCTTTCACATGTAGATTTAATTGAGATTTTCCTACTAGGCTAGTATAGCTCAACCTATCATCATTTTCAGGTGTGAACTCAGGACAATAGCTTGAATGCTTGGATGTAAAAAAGAAATACTTTTGAAAGCTAATTGGAGGAGTTACCTAACCATCTTTGTAAATTCCCTTTGAAAGTTGTGTTTGTAACTTTAATTACATTTCTTTTGACTATGGAATATAGTAAACACTTAACTCTCTTTGATACTCTATGTTTATGAAACATTTAGGCCATCGAGCCAATGATGTAATCTTTTGGAAACTATTGGATGTGGAAGTATAATTATGGAAATGGAGATGTTAAAAGTCATTTGGGGTATCGTACGGATTATTGTGAGCATTTTATTATGGAATTCATTTATATTTATGTTGAAAATTGAGGGCGTGACAAACTGTGGGCACACGCCCCAAAAATTGTATAATCGGGTGCGCCCTTTAGCAAGCAAAATGCTCAATTTAGAGTCGCCACTAGGGTTTGAAGATTCGCCACCCAAGGAATTGAACTTTAAATGTAACTCTGTATTTGATTTGAAAAAGGCTTGTTTCTGGTTCGTCGTCACCATAATATCTTAGGTTTGGGAGCCAAGTTACGAGAGATGAAGGTTTTAAAGGCACCTCTCTCGCCCAATTCGG
This sequence comes from Rhododendron mucronatum var. ripense, assembly GCA_019656295.1. NCBI lineage: Eukaryota > Viridiplantae > Streptophyta > Magnoliopsida > Ericales > Ericaceae > Rhododendron > Rhododendron mucronatum. The sequence continues at coordinate 1,237,416 of BPLT01000130.1, read as the reverse complement.
AGATCGGTCTCTACTCAGGTATTTGTAAAGCATTTGCAATTCTATTTCATTAATCAAGTTTTAGCCATTTAGGGCAGGAGAACAGTGTAAAGGGGATTAAAACTGTAACAAGTTTGCAGGATGTGATCGATGGCTTGCTTGCTTGAAAAATAGTTAGAATAGGACAAAAGACTAGTTCTGTTGGATAAAATAGATTCAAGGGCACTGTTTGGAAGTGACGTGCACAGTAAAGAATCAGCATGCACTGAACCAGTCATTGCATGCAGTTTAAACCAGCGTGTGTCAGTCCCTCACCAGCGTGAGTCAATCTGCTCTAACCCACAACTCTTGTTCTTTTATCCCTTTGGGCTCTGGAAGGATTAGTGCACACCTAGGACAAATGATACAGTTAAATAGCAGCTATAATATACAGTTACAGGCGATTGAAATGGCATGAACTGGGTTGATTTCTGATTGCAGGACTTTGCTATTAAGGAGTGCATCAAACCGGGTTGCTCATGTACATTGCGAGGCTAACCAAGTTGCTCGCCTCTTGGCTAATCATGTTGTTTCTTATTGTCCATTTGATGTTGTTATGTTTAATTTTCCTCCAGACTTTGTTAGGAGGCAAATTGAGGATGAACTTGTAGGGGCAAAATACCACAAAACTGTTTCATTTTAATTTCTATGCTAGTTCTCTTGTTTACGGGAAAAAGAAAGGGGAAATAGAAGAAGAAGAAGAAGAAGAAGAAGATATCACCTTAAGAATGATGTCTCTGAGAAAGGTGCTTCCCTTCCTTTGGATTTTTAATGCATGATTTGTTGGTTTCTTTCTGGGTTTTTCGATCATGGTCCTTTTGGTTGCTCTTTTATGGATCAAGTGCGGGTGTTTGGTGGTGGGTCTTTGTGTCTTCGGTTGCGGGTTCAGGCTTTGGCTTTCTATCTGTCTTTTTTTGGTTGGTGTTTGTAGTCTTTTTGGGTTGTCTTCATATCTTTTATGGTGTTTTGGTTAAGGTAGTTTAGGTTTGTGGTTTTGTCTTTTTCGGTGTTTTCATGGATTCAGATTTTTGGTGTGGTTGGTTTCTTGCCATCCTTTGGTGTTGATTCTCAGGTGGCGTTTTGCCAATGTGCCCGATATCCATTTAATCTTTGTAATCTTCTTCAAAGATTATTAAAATTCTTTTTGCTTAGCAAGAGAAATAAATAAAAATAATAAGGTACTCCTCTCATATGTCATGCTACATCCCAATTATCCCAAAATTTGTTCTCATGTTAAAGGTAGTAGAAAACAAATTCATCTATGCATGATAGGGTCACATAATGTGTCTGTATATTGATGATATAAAACGTAAAATTAGCTTCTGGGATCTATTTAGTGAACCAATTGGGCGGAGCTAGCTAGCTCAATTGTCCAGGACTGTCACAACTCACCAGGGTTTTAGTACTTTTCTTACTATTGTCTCATGTGAAGAGTTTTACCCATGGAATACATATAATTGGTCAACTTACAAAAGTGGAGTTCGTTTTTGTCTGATCGGCGGTGGTAGCGGCGTTAATTTTAGGACTAGGTTTTGGGTTTTCTATGGGCTCAATTTTATTGTTAGATTTGGGTTTTTTAGGTCTTTTAGTTGTATGAGCTGTATTTGTTTGTATCTGGGCACTTTAGGCCTTCAGGTGTTGTTGTGGGCTTTGTCCTTCCGGCTGTATCTTTCAACTTTTGGTTGGAATCATTTCCCTATCCCTAATAAATTGTTACTTTTGCCGATTAAAAAAAAAACTTATAAAATTGGATGCCTACGCCCCTAAATTATCATCAAATGAAGTACTAGTTATATTGTGGATGCTCTTAACGAATGTCATTCGTTAAATGGTAAAATGCCGTCAAAGTTTGCCCATATCTTTTTCGAAAGCCCACACGGGATACTTTCGCCTTCCTCCATTTCCTTAAAGTGTCATTGTCTTTCTTCCATTTTTCCCTAAACTTTAGTACCTTCTCCTTCTATTATTAATATATCTTCTTTTGCCAATTTTTTAAAAAGAACCTCTAGTGCCTTGCATGAAGCATGGTTTTGGAAAAAAGCTCTCACAACTGTTCTTGCTTTCCTCACTTGCTAACAGATGAATGCAGCAGTACTATCCCAACATGCAAATTGAACTACAAGAAAATGAAATGCACAATAAAACCTAATTAAGCAATTAACATAGATGACGTTAACTTGTTTTGAAAATCATCTTATAGCTACACAATAGTTATTTTAGACTACCAGAATAATACAAGCAAAACGAATAGAGAAAGAAAACTAAAACTATTGTAGCATACAAAATTTAACTATGACCACACGAAATGCATATATACTACAACCTGTCGAAAATATTGCTCAAGCATCTTTTGCGGAGAAAACCTTCTTTATGACATCACGTGCTTTGCACATTGCTTCTAATGGCTCTGCTTTGGGCATGGTACCCCCGTTTCCTTCACTCATATTAACAAGATCCTTACCCACCCTCTCCCACTCAAAGCACTGGATCAATGATCCCAATGCCAAGCCCATAACACGCTGAGCTAAGCCTGCCCCGGGACATGCCCTCCTTCCTAACCCAAATGGCATTAACTTGTGTCCCTCCACTTCCCCAACTTCAAACCTCTCCGGTTTAAAGCTTGTTGGGTCATCCCAAGCCTTAGGGTCTCTGTGAATGGCCCATGCATTGACTAACAAGAGTGTGCCGCGTGGCACACTGTATCCCCCAATGGTGCAAGCATCTGATGACATGTGTGGTACTAGCATTGGAGCTGCTGGACAAAGTCGAAGGGTTTCTGATATGATGGCTTGAAGATAAGGCAGCTTGTTTAAATCATGTTCATCAATCAGGCGATCTTGGCCAACATGAGCATCTAGCTCAGCTTTAGCCTTCATCAACACCTTTGGGTGGTTTACCAAAAAGGACATTGCCCATTCCATTGTCACTGCTGATGTGTCTGTCCCCGCTAGTATCATGACCTTCAGATTACAAGTTAACAAAATTAGAAATTGCATGTATAATGACTATAGTTTATGAAGTGCTTGGCATAAATCTACAATGCACCGGCATAAACTTTGAGGCAATTGCAAAATATTTTCATTGTTTTGACTTTTAGTTGAGAATATTGTTATAAGAGTAACTTTGTGAATAATGTGGTTATTAATGTTAAAATACTTGAATGTATCATTGTAAAGTTAATTTGTGACGAATTATCGTACTATATGATACACTCCCTCCGTCCCTATTTAATTGTTCACTACGATTTTGCGTACATTTTCAACGGCTTATAACTCTTGAAGTAAATTGCTAAAAATATGCAATATGAATCTTGTTTGATAGATGTCAATTTTTTCTAAATCACAATGATTTCAAAAACATAAAACATAATATACGTCGAGAGATATAAACCGTCAAAAATGTACGCAAAACTGGAGTGGACAATTAAATAGGGACAGAGGGAGTAGTTGCTAAAAGATCAACAATATTTCTTTCCCAAGAGTGTTTAAAAGTTGTTTCAACATATTTGATATTGACATTGTTGTGATCTAAATTGTTTGGGTAAATTACACTGACCTCAGGTTTTTAACAAATACACTAACCTCCCCTCTGGTTCTAGAAATTACTGTCGTTAACTTTGAAGACAAAAAGACACTTACTGTCGTTGACTTTGTAAATGACATTTCTTTACAAACTAATATGGATCTACCTCCATTGCCGTAAAAATATGGCTAACGGTGTTAACTTTGAAGATAAAAGGACCAAAATACCCTCAGTACATGTAGATTTGAGTGCCTTTCATGCTCTAAATTAACACATTGTTTTAATATTAGCATATTACAAGTATAAAAAACAATTTATTTTTTGAATGCTATTATAAGAAATAATAATAATTTTTTTGAATTATTTTAATGTTCGTATCTTTTTATCTTTGGTTATAATATATATATTTTCAATCTCTCTCCTTTACACAACCTCAAAAAGTATTAAATTTTCTCCAAGATAAAAAAAAAGGAGTAACTTAAAGGCAAGATTCATAGGCTTTACGCCTTTACCTATATTGTTTTATAATTGGTCCAACAATTGATTTCTTATCCTTAGTGAATTTTTTATGGTTATTAACCAATTTCTTTTGTTTTTTAGTTTGTCTCTATGACTCTATGATAAACATACAAAAAAAAAAAAAAAAAAAACCATTCAAACTAAGTTTTAATAGATACACTAAAAAGCTCTTTAACCTTGTAAAGGATGATTTTTCTCATCTTATGGGAAGTTTAACTACCAAAAATTAAGGAAAAAATGTTATAAATGTTGATTTCTCCTAATTTTGATTTTCTATCAAAAGTTTAATCCTATTTTGGTTTTTCTTGACAAGAAATAACATCAAACTGAACTAAAATAAATTTTGATTTTGAAGAATTACCCTACAAATAAAAATATAAAAAATCTTTGATACTCCCTCTGCCCCTTTTTAAATGTCCTGCTTCGTAACTCCAACTTATTAAAAGAACATCATCATTATACCTTTCACATCAACTTTTTCTTCCACTTTCCCTACTTACCCATTATCATTACACTTTTACTCACTTACTTTTCAAAATGGAATCTACTTTTAGGGACAAAATACACAAATCACCAACTTTTACCTACTAACTTTACAAAATGGACATTTATTAAGGGATAGCCCAACATGGAATACCGGACTATAAATAAAGGACGAAGGGAGTAGTATATATTTTTTCTTTAGATTACTTTGTTTTCATCTAGGTCAAAACTTAATACCTTTTTGAATTGTATAAATGATAGAAATGAAAAAAAAAAAAACTATTATGACCAACTATAAAAAGATGTACTAACAATTTAAAGCAAACCAAAATTTTTTTTATTTTTTTATATTATATGGAGTTTGAATAATAAAAAAAGTATTATATACTTGTGATATGCTAATAGTAAAACAATATGTGTTAGCATAGGGAAGACTAATGCAATCCAATCTACATGTGTTGAGGGTATTTTGGTCTTTTACGCATCAAAGTTAACGCCATTAGCCATAATTTAATGGCAAGGGAGGTAGGTGCATATTAGTTTGTAAAATAAGGGAGGAGACAATAATTTTTAGAACTTGAGGGGAGGATAGTTTATTTGTAAAGAACCTCAAGGGAGGTCAGTTTAATTTATCCGTTATAAAATTATCTAATGTGGGACAAGAGGAGGATTTTAATCTCAGATAAAGAAGTAGAGAAACAATTGAAAAAATTACAAATGTCCTTAGAGCATCTCCAACTAAGATTTTCATTTTTTAAGTACTTATTTTTCGTTTTACGAGATGTGTTATTCTATCATAACACATCATCTTTAATTCAAAAAATAGTATTTATTTGAAATCAATTTTCAAATTTTCAAAATGAATAAAGTGTAGCACTCCAAAATCATTCTTCACTTGTATTCTTAAAATCTTCAGTCTTCACTTGTATTCGATCTACACATTAAATGACGGATAATTTTTAATAATTTTTATATAATTAGTACCATTAAAAGATATTTTCCAAATAAGACCCATCTTCAATTCATTTCTTAAATGTCAAAAATTAGAAATTTTAAAGGAAAAATGAGAGATGATCATTGAGTTCCGAGTTTGTTATTTGAAAAATGATGACATAGATTAGTGTGCTTGGATTATAAGAGCAATTGCAACCAATCTCTATAATGTTTTAAATATATATATTGAAGAGAAGTTTTGTAATTTTTTCATTTTTTCTTATAATTTTTGTACTTTATCAGAGAATCTTGTAGGTATCCGTCATCATTTTTAGAGATTAGGTCCAAATTTACTTTTAGCTCCATTTTATAGACCGAATATTTAAAAAAGACGACGAATACCTCCAAAAATTCCTTGTAAAGTACAAAAAGTTCAAAAAAAAAAAAAACCTCATTAATATAGAGATTTGAAGCATGATATAGAGAGCTTGGTTGGGATTGCTCTAGATGAATGCTAAAATAGTATTACTATCTCTATCCTTAAACAAATGTCCAAACCTAGGTCTTTAAAAGAATGCATTTTATTCATTAAAAAATTTATTTTTTTCACAAATCAATAGATATCAATGAGATCTTTCAAGTTGTGAAAAAAAATTTGAATTCTTCAACCAAAAAAAAATGCATCTTTTTTAAGACGTATGTTTGTTGCTGGACATTTATTTAGGAATGGAAAGGGTAACCAGTAAGACTCTTCAAATTTGTCTTTAAAATAAAAGTTGACATTCGTCTTCAAAATAAAGAATTGGGCAGGAGGTGCGCTTACTATGATAATCCCTTTAATGATTTCATCAGTATAGTACTCTGGCTGTGACTCTTGTAACGACAGCAAATGATCTATCATCGTATTCTTACTCTTATCCCTCCTATGCTCATCGATCAGTCCTTGCAACAACTTGTCAAATCTTTCATGAATTTTCGCCAAATTCTTCTCAAAACCCTTGTAATCAATCCACCGTAAAATCGGCAAGAAATCAGCCGGGTTTGACGCTCCGGCAGACATGACAGTCTCCCTCATGAGCACTCGGAACTCCTCCGCTTCCGCTGAATTCTCCAAATCTTCCCCGTAATACCGTTTCCCAGCGATCATTCTCACAACGTTGTTGAACGTGAGATCAACGAGCTTCGATTTCAATTCGACTCTGGCGGAGCCGGTCGACGATTGCTGGTATAACCGGCGGAGTAGGTGCCTGACTTCGTCTTTTCGAATGGAGAGGAAAGAATTGAGGCGGCTGGTGGAGAAGATTTCGAGGGACATGAGGCGGCGGAGGTTGCGCCAGTGGTCGCCGTAGGGGGAGGCAATAACGGTGGTGTAGTCGTACCCGAAGTATTTCCCAATTGTGAACCTGGGGCGGTTGGCTAGGACGACGTCATTTTTGGTGAAGCATTCCTCGGCGGCAGACGGGGAGGAAACGACTACGACGAGTTGGGACCCGAGCTGGAGGGAGATGATGGGGCCGAGGGTTTGGGAGAGCTTGTGGAAGGTTCGGTGGAGAGGTTTTTTGAGGTGGTGGAGGTGGCCAATGACCGGAAGAGACGGTGGGCTTGGAGGGAGGTTGCGGCGGCGGCGGCGGGTTATCTGTGAGAGGAATATGAAAGCAATGAGGAGAGAGAAAGCTGAGAGAGAGACGTATGGGAGAGGGATTTCCATGTTTGGATGAGATCAAAATTGGTACATATGATATGAGAGGGTAGTGAGTGGGTATAAATAGAGATCAAAATTGGTACATATGATATGAGAGGGTATAAATAGAGGGCAGTTTCGGTACGTGGTTGATTTTTTCTCTTGGTTTTAAAATGTAGTGTCGATGGTTCTGGAGTATGAACGGTCAATGTCCTAAGTCGTTTTGGCTTTTGTTTTTAACGTTTAGGGTGAGAACATTCACGTGCAATTCACCAAACAAAAGATCAATACAAATTTTCCGTCATCAAAAAAGGGGAAAACTTACGTCTAATAAACTCTCTTCACATATTACAAAGAAGCGTCTAATATCGAGACACGAGTCTCAAACTCTCTTCATGTGTTACAAAGTAGCAGACCAAAACAAATTCGACAATAGAGGAGTCAAAGAGATAATAAGGGTTGAAGGAAGTATTCAAAGCAAAGATTGAACTCTTCCGGTAATAAGAGTTTTGGACGACAGAGAAACTTTTCGTTGTAAAAAATTGACTGCTTTATTTGCTCAATTCCTTGTCATACCAGAAATCTATATTATAGAACAGAGCGGTTTTCTTTAAAACTATTTAGGCATACAAACAAAGTAGCATATATAGCCGTTCGATCATATTTTTTGATAAGGTTAATGAATATTTTCTATTATATACACCCACGCTAATGTAAAAAAAAGAAGTTACACGTTTCCATGATAGAGAAATATACACACCCCTTCCTTTTTCAATTGATTTATCTAAAGTTGATTTTCTTACATTCAATTCAATATTTGCTTTTAAATTGATTCCTTTAAGGTTGATTTTTCTACAGTAAAAAAAGTAAACAATCATTTTTAAATTCATACGCGAAAAGAAAACAACTCTTTTTATAAGAAAATACACACAATTCTTCTATGTTGGGCAAGAAAAACTGCACTATGTTAGAGTTTTTTTTTTTTGAATAATATTGATGAGTGAAAGAAGATGCTATATTGATTTTTTTTGCCTTTGTGTTAAAGACATTAGAGAGATATTCAAGAATGATTTTTTGACCATTGATTTGGAGCCGTGCCAAAAGGTACGGGCATGCACTAGTTATATAATAAATCTGGATCAGAAATTAATTACTTGTTATATTCTCCTTAAACATCGATTGTACAAACTCGTGAATTTTACACCCCAGTTTTAATTTGTATAGTGCATCCCATTAATTATACCCAAATGGGATAGCTAAAAGTTACTAATTGTTTCTCTAACGTCTAAAAGTTTTTTGTTTATACCGATTTATCTTGCAAAATAACGTGATGATTTTTTTTTATTTCTTTCATCTCGATCAGATTAATTATAATATGGCGCGGATTAGGTTTCCACGATATGGGTTTTTGTTTCTTAGGTCCGATAAGATAAGCTGTTGTTGGACCTTTCGTCACTAATGCTGGAGGTGTCTTGCACCTGCGAATTTATAGGGAATAAGGGGGACCTAGCTCAAAACTTCTCAAAACTTCATTATATCGTGATTTTTCTATGAATTGTTTTGGTATAAAGGTTCTTTACCTTGAATCTATCTATCTATACTTCTATACTATATATACTAAGCAAATGTGTTGGGGTCTTCCACACTTCCAAACCTCCAATTCTAATTTCCTGTGTTTTCTAATTATTAAATATGTGAAATAATGACTTTGTGGCTTCTCACACTACCGAAATACAAAAAACTAACGAACAGTCCGAAAAACGTGGCACCTTTGCTGCCCTACTATCTAAAAAATATGCCCCACATTCATGGTAGTTACCTTCCCTCCACCCAAAATGTGAGGCTTCATTTTCACACAATTTACTCTATATTTTATGCCATTGATGTGGCCTCTTTGGGGAAAAAAGTGAACCCAAACAAAAGACTATTTGTTTGCCAAGGGCAATTTCTTGCACCAGAAGGGACACAAGAGATTGCCAAATGTGTACAACCACCACGATATAAGTCAATCTATACAGACCTAAGCGGTAAGATATTACAAACGGCGTCGGTTGCCATATTTGTACGTACACATGGCACATGTTACTTTGTGTTGTCCTTTCTTATGTCTAAGGAAAATAAGCGGTGAACTATCGATCTCTTTGCAATTTTTCAACTTGGCAGGAGCAATGTTTGCACTTTGCATGAATGTGTAAATTAAACGCATAAATGTAATGTTTCAATTGTTTGTACATAGTACTAATACTTTGGCAGGGATATTTTGGTGCGAATTCTACCAACTAATAGATGAATTTCAAGTTTTCGTTTTCATCTTTAATAATGGTTACTTGATAATTGCTTTCTCTTTTATCCATTGTGACATATAGCTTTTGTTTTCTATTACTTCATGTTTGAATTTTAATTTCTTTATACTATTGCTCCATCAAGTTGATAAAAAAAAAACCCCCCATTGCTACATCTGCAATTGGGGTTGGGTGTTTTCTGTGTTCCCGTGCATAGAACGGGCTCAACGCTTGTTAGTTTTTTAAAAAATGTTATCTGCCACAACAACATGAGTATCTGAATTAGCTTGTGCAACTCGGATTAATGTCGGATCCTTGAATAAGACGATTAGACAAACCTCTACTACTATCAAGTTTGTAATGTTTTGCCTTCGTGAATTTGACGGGAGAGCAACTAATGGTACAGCAGTGGCTGTACAGCAGCCTAGTATAGATGGAGTTTGCGCCCGTCTCGGGTCCCGCAAAGATGATCGGAGCCACTCATTTTGTTCAAAACATGTTATTAATTTACGGTCCCTATAAAAATTCATCTCAATCCGATATCAGTAAAGACGTTTACGAATCATCCAACTTTGCTTAATCAGTAAAGACGTTTACGAATCATACATACCGATTAAGCAAAGTTGGATGATTCGTAAACGTCTTTACTGATATCATCTGTATTGGGCTACCGTACAGCCACTGCTGTACCTCAATCTTTACTGATTTGACAGCCTACCAATCCTTAGGATTAAGCTTTTTAGCTAAAGTTTCATGCCCAGTCAACGAAACCCTTAGGGCATATTTGTTTCTGCTCAACTTAATTAGCTGTAGTGCTCCCTTCGTCCATAAATAAGTGTCCGGTGCACAAACTTAGGCCTTACAAAAGATGCATGTTTTTCGTTAAAAATCTATTTTTTTTTACAATCTAATAAAACTCATTGCTATTTATTCATTTTTGACAAAATTAATTTTTTTAACGAAAAAAGATGCATTTTTTTAAAAGCCTAAGTTTACGCGCCAGACATTTATTCAGGGAAGGAGGGAGTACTATTTATGGAGGGGCAATTGTATCTTCAAATTTACCGCTCTTGCAGCGAGAAATTTGCCAGATGCATTACGCACAACAATTCCTGCTTCTACTGGACCGCCGCCGGTCCGATTCCTCATCCATGCTCCATCCACATTGATTTTGATGCATCCACGATCTGACCATTCCCAATAATCATTGCTTCGCTCGGTACCTGAAGTTCGATGACGATGATCCAACAGCTCCTTGGAATCAACTGCCTAGAAATACTCCGCTGCGTCTTGCACTGCCCTGTAAATAGCAATCTGAGGTTCATGTAATTGCGTGCCCATTGTGCATCCTTTCAATAAGACACTTCCAGATTCTCCATAATATAAAAACCGCCAATGTAATTAAATTCTCCTCGCCTTTCCATCTCTCTATCAGCTTATCAAACCACACCATAATTGAATTCTTGCTCCGGCAACGCATGGGGGAAGGTTTCGCAATCCCCCTCACAACTAATGCATGGCATTTCCTTCGTAACTACTGCCTTAGGCAGAATTGGACTGGATTGTACAGCTCAACGTATGAGAAAAACTATAATTGCAGTGGACTGAAACCTATTGAAAAGCCAGAATGAAAAATATGGAAAAAAGATAATTTACCTTGACATTGGACTCATCAGGAGTATCCGGCGTTGGCACAGGATAGAACTTGTAAAACTTAATATTCTGGAACGCTGCCTTTGTTTCCTCTCTCATTTCTTCCAACGCTTTCTTTCGTAATTCCCTTGCCTGCAAGACAAGGAATTTGAATGTTGCAGAACATCCATGGATAGAAATGTTTATTACATGTGTCACAAACATAGTTACGGACGGACAACAGAATACCTCACGATTACCACTTTTTGCTTCTCGAACCTTCTCCCTCACAAAATCCTGTGAGTGGAAGAAACAAAAGAACAGGATTCGGGGAGCCTGTGGTGAGCTCTCTCACCACAGGGTTGTAGTTAGTTAAAACTACGTCGTTTTGATTACCAAGCCACACCCCTCAAACTCTAACACATGCTCTGCAAAGTAGGGGATAATAATTCCTAAATACCGATGAAAATCAAATACGAGCCCTAAAAAAGACAAGTTTTCCCGCTCCTAATCAATTCACTCCTCCTGTGTATAATGGCTCCCCTGTCGCCGGCACCCAGTTCCTCGCCACCACCGGCGTCGTCCCCCGTCGATCCTTTCCCTCCGGTTTCTCCCATCTCCATGGCTTCATCTCCACCTTTGTCACCCAGAACCGCCACCGATTCATCCCAACCGGCATCTCCAAAACGGTAAGAATTACTTATTCACATTGTTTAATGCAATCAAGACATTGTTTAGTACTCCAATTTTTAACAATCATTGTTTAATACTCCCTATGCATAATATTCTATTCACCATTGTATAAAGTTAAGGTTTACCGTTCCTTTCTTATTAACCTTAATGTTCTTAACATTATTTTAGAATGGACGATGGTGGACTTGAAGAGCGAGAAATTGATTGGTCCAAAGATTACTCTATTGGATTTGGAATGGAGTTTGACACAGAGACTGCTGCGTATGATTTTTACAATGATCACGGAAGGGTTATGGGATTTAGCGTTAGGAAAAGTTATTTTACACGAAGCAAGAAAGATGGTATTTTGATAAATCGAAAGTTTGTTTGTAGCAAACAAGGTAAAAGGGGAATAGACAAACGGAGCCTAGTAGTTGAACAACCTCGAAAAGAGACGAGAACCAATTGCGGTGCGTTCATGTATATTTCATTTAGTCGAGAAAAATCAAAATGGAGTGTGAAGAATTTTGAAGAAAAGCACAACCACATTTTGCATATTCCGGAAACTGTTTATAGGATGCGATCTCAAAGAAAGATACATGAGGCACAAGCTTTAAATATCGCTATAGCTGTTGATAGCGGTTTATCGCTCAAGGCGTCACATGATCTTATTAGTGCTCAAGTAGGGGGGAAGGGAAATGTAGGATTCACACAAGAAGACCACAAAAGTTTCTTGCGTTCAAGAAGACAAAGGAGCTTACAATATGGTGAAGCAGGAGCTTTGTTGGGATATTTTCAAACTAAGGCTGCTGAAAATCCTTATTTTTTCTATCGCACTCAATTGGATGTTGATGAGCATATTACTAATATTTTTTGGGCTGACCATGAAATGATTACTGATTATGGACTTTTTGGGGATTCTATATCTTTTGACACAACATTTCAAACAAATAAAGATTGTCGCCCACTTGCTCTTTTTACCGGCTTTAATCATTTCAGAATGATGACAATTTTGGGAGCTGCACTATTGTATGATGAAACAATAGAATCGTTTCAATGGTTATTTGAGAGCTTCTTGCTTGCAATGGGGGGAAAAAAGCCTGTCTCCTTGTTTACAGACCAAGATGCTGCAATGGCGAAAGCAATTTCGATTGTTATGCCGGATGTTACTCATGGATTGTGTACTTTCCACCTACAGCAAAATGCTTTGAAGCACTTGGGCCATTTGTATAAGGGTGATTCAGATTTCGGTAAGGATTTCAGTGCTTGCATTTTTGAATATATAGAAGAAGAGGAGTTAGTTCAAGGGTGGGATGCTTTGGTCAAGAAATATGACTTGAATGAGAATATGTGGATAAAGAAAACTTGGGGACTTAGAGAAAAGTGGGCACATGCGTATTTGAAATTGTCATTCACTGCAGGAATGCGAAGCACTCAACTTAGTGAGAGCTTGAATGCAAAAGTGAAGAAATATGTGAAATTTGATCATGACATTGTTCAATTTTTCACACATTTTGATAGACTTGTCATGGAGAAGCGGGAGGAAGAATCAGATTCTATATATCATTCTAGAGAAAAGTTGCAAAGACAAAAGTTAAAGAAGTCCCCTATTTTGATTCAAGTTGCTCAATTGTATACTCCTCCTATCTTTGACTTGTTCCATGATGAGGTTGACACCTCACTTGCTTGTAAAGTGAAACAACATCACGAGTTAGAAGGATCATTCAAGTGTGTGATACGCGTGCATAAAAGGGCAAAAAAGAGGTTTCTTGTTTCGGGTAATGTAAAATTGGATGAGTTTGGAGACAATGTTTGTCTAGATGTTCATTGTTCTTGTCAAAAATTTGAGAATTTTGGAATTTTATGTGGTCATGCAATTAAAGGACTTGATAGAATGGGAATTTTGGAAATTCCTGAAAGTTATATTTTAGGTCGATGGAGATTAGATGCAAAGGATTGTGCATCTAAGGGGAGCAACGTTAGCGTGGAGGAGAAGGATCCCAAATTGATAAAAGCTGCGCGTTACAGGAATCTATGTCCAAAGATGGTAAAACTAGGAGCTCGGGCATGCCATTTGAAAGTTGCATATGATTTTGTGAACACCACGGTCAACTATATGTGTGACACAGTAGACAAAATGTTTCTTGAGGAGGGAGACTCAATTGAAGAGGGAATCAAAAAGGTAGACCTTATTCATTCTAACCTTGTACAAGCCAAGGGCTTGAAAAGAAAAACCGCCCCACGCAAAGGTGGAGCTAGGCTAAAACCTTGGCATGAGAAGATTGGAAAGAGAAGAAGAGTTGCTTCAATACCTACTCACCTTAGTCAGGTATTAAACTGAATTAACTGCTTGATTTCAAATTTTTAGGTTTTAGAAATTGTGTTAACACGTTCTTTTTTGGCTAGGATGTTTCGATTCCGTACATACCAGAAATGATCAATTGCAGTTCTAATTCTCAATTAACACCTTCGTCCTCCGAGGTATATAATGTAGTTAGATTTATAGTAAATTCTTTTGATGTATGGTATGATTTCTTTTTATTTATGGGCTTTGAGTTAACTTCATATTTATCTTTTTGTTTTTCAGGCGACGGCAGCCCAGACATTCTTGCCGGATGATGTCTTTTTTAGTTTGTTGAGTGATCCACAATATTCTCCACGGAATTGAAGTATAAAGTACTTTTGACTTGGTTGTTTTTATCTTTTGTAATTGGATAGATGAAACTTGTTAACTATGGATTGAATTAATGGATCTTTCTTTGGCATAATGGATGATTTCATTTTGGGAACGCAGGTTTGGAAGACAAGTAGGTTGATCATGTATCTTTGTTGCAAATGAGATTAATTAGTTCAAAAAATCAATGGAAGTTCCATCTGGACAAGCATACTGCAGATTTGGGACTGGTGCTTGAATGGACTTCTTTTTGGGGAGGCACCTGGAAGACCAATCAATTTGATCAAATGAAGCTCACTACAAACTTTGGGACTGGTGCTTACTCGTCTACAAGCACCATATCTATCTTTTGGCATAGTTCTTGGAACACTTTTGTGGGTTAATCCACAATCCTTTATGTACTTTTTCTTTCTTTCATTTCTTCACTTGTTGGGATGTTAATTTTTTGTTGTGATGTCGTATGCACTAGCCTCTCATCGTTGTACGTCACCTGTAACTCTCTGTTTTGGCTTATTAGTAATATTGTTTGCTTTTCTTTGGATCTGCTCATGTGGTGAGTTTATATTGTGAAGTGCACTCATGTCCCACTCATGGAACTTTTATCCCTGCACAATAAGGGCATTTTGATCGTAATTCTACCAATCTGTTTTGTTGGCAGGTCACTGCATTCATCTGAAACTGCTTGATAGGTCGATAAAAAAAAATCAAAACTGCTTGACACGCTATTCTCAATTCTAACTCTACAACTCAATGAATGAAAGGAGCTGCCTGGTGATGCAATGCACTCATGGGCATCAAACATTCAAGAGCAGGCTTCTAATCCCTTCCAAATTCCACTTGAAATCCTCCACTGCATAATCTCTGATGTTGTATTTTTGTTGGATCTACACAACCATCCTTGTTTTAGCAATATCCTACAAGGTCACCCACGACCTTACAGCAAGAGAAAAACAAACTTTAGCACTGATTTGTTGCAATTCTGTTTTGCACTGCAAGCCACACAAAAATTCTACTTTGGTTGGACGTAGACCCATCCAAATGTCAAACAAGTTCTGGTTTTCAGTAAATTCCAAATTCTCCCTGCTCATATATGCAGATTGTACCATGTGCACAGTATTCTGATTCCCAAATCCATATCAGTTTATGTTCTCTAGCATTATCCAACCTGAAGCCTCTCAATCTCTGTTCTAGCTTAGCCAATTGCTTTTCTTCCCAAAACTTCACCAATCCGCTCTTGATTGTTTCTAGGAAGTTCATATCTATTGGAGACGCTGGTCGGGATGAATCGGTGGCGGTTCTGGGTGACGAAATTGGGGAGATGGGAGACACCGGAGGGAATAGATCGACGATGACGCCCGTGGTGGTGAGGAAGTGGTTGTTGGCGACTGGGGAGCCATTGATTAGCATGGGGAGGGAATAGTTCGATCTGATTAGGGCTCGTTCCTTTTTACAGCGATATTTAGGAATTATTATCCTCTACTTTGCAGAGCATGTGTTAGAGTTTGAGGGGTGTAGCTTATTAATCAAAACGACGTAGTTTTAACTAACTACAACCCTGTGGTGAGGGAGCTCACCACAGGCTCCCCGAATCCAAAAGAACAATGGTAACTAAAATTTTGGTTTCATAACGTGGGAGATAATAAAGTCAGTTGCTGTTAGCCTGTTACTTATTTAACTTCACCTTGAGAGGCATCCTTTTGATCTTCAGACAACCCCTCCTTCACGATAAGTTCGCCAGTGAATTCCTAGAGACAGAGAGAGGGCTTTCACTTTAGCAGAAAAAAAAAAAAGAGAACTTCTGTTTACTGAGGTTATGCATTTTATGAAATTACATGAGATAAATCAGTGCGAAAGAATAAGGGCAGAAGACACTAAATCAAGATTGTACCTATCTTCCAATGGAATGTGTGGTATCCAATCCATCTTCATCGTCTTCATGGGCAAGATTTCCTCCACCTCCCTTTGGACCGAATTAATCCCAATCTTATCAGAAGGCGGAAAGGAGACACAACCAGTTCAACATGAAGCTTGGTACCTATCTTCCAATGGAATGTTGTGTTCTTTGTAGTTCTAATACTACACTTATTTCTCTTTCTCTCTATCCAGTCAATTAAGCAGTTCCACCAGCTTAATTATAATCTGAGCGTCCTGATGCGGGTCACCGGTCAAAATACGCCTGATGAATAGAATTTTATTAAACCATGAAATTCCAAGTATAATCAGAAGCATGTAGTTTGCTACGATCTTTTTGCCTCTTCTTTTTTATTGGGAGGAGGAGGCGAGGCTTTTGATCTCTTAGACAAGGGAAAAGACAGCATATAAAGACTATTACAGTTTTAGATTCAAGAATTGGAGAATACAGGGCCGAGAAATGATCGATATGGCAGAGTCAACTTGAACAACAGAGGAAAAAGAATGCACAGGAAAAAGTCTTCATCAATCCTAAGCAAAGAGTAAATGGTTAACAAGAGGATTCAATATTCACACGCGTCCAATTACGTCAACTTTGTTTTCTAAAATGATAAAACGCCACATTCGAATTATATAAGCCTTTCCTCACTTCATTCTCTTAAATATATAGTTAACATGGTATTTGTGCAATATGCCACTGTGAAAGATGGCAGGCAGCCTGTAGAACAGTGTTACCAACCGCACCTCATGCCACCCAGCCATTACGGAACCGGTTGCAGAGCAAAGAAATGGACAAGGGATTGGAACTGGAACAGGCATCTGAACCCAAACCAGTCTCAAAGCAGGGTAGGTATTACATCCGTGCTGCAATTACATGGGCATAGGCCTAGAAATTCTACAGCATTGGTGTTTTGAAATGCATAGATTGATATTGATGATACAGAGCCATCCCTAAGTACTTTAAGTAAAACAATCCTTAACCTGCTGTATTTGCCGGAGCACGGACACTAAAGCAAGAAACCGCTTGTCAACCTCTCTTGATCCAGCATATGTGCAAGTCAGAGAGTAGATCACAAAAAGAAGCCGAAAGAATAAGAAAACAGTTCCCAAATAAATGAAACATGGAAACAAAAAAAAGCACCAAGCATGAAATTAAATTCGGCCAGCAAATCTAAGATACCAGAAGACAAAAGGCCAAACAACATGCCACCCAACCTTTTTGAGCATGACTTACGTAATAAAACTTTCTTGACATTTTGCAAACTGTGATATGTAATATTCTTCTTCTTCTTCTTCCACATCCAGTCCTAGCCAAACCAGTTGAAACTGCCATAAAAATATAGAAGGAAAACTCGATATCATACGATAACTGGAATTGCTAATTCAAATGGTTACATTGATGGCACGGAGGAAAGACCTACAGTTTTTAGAGGAGGTGTAGAATCTGATGCCATGTCCTTTTACGTGCACCTTAGCGGCAGCTCTTTGTTTTGTTCTGACCAACAGCGAGGATATATAATCAAAGGAGATTAAGAACATATGCAATACAAACTTTCAACCAGGAGTAATCAAGGAGTCATCATGAAATTGGAAGTAAAGGCTAAAGAACCAAAGCAACATGAACAACCTAGGCCCAAACATCCAAACTTATGTAGCTCATTGACGCCAACTAATAACTGCATCAAACTCAATCGTCCCTTAATCAAGAGGGTAAACTAGTTCACAAGAACAATGTTGCAACAGACCAACGAGGCCCTACAAATGAGCATAGGGTCCGACATAGAAATCCGAATCATCACATGAAGCAGCCTAACAATAGACCAATTAAGACCAATTCAACCAAATGACACCATAATAAACAAGTGAGGAAAGAAGAGAGAGGTAACAAAAGCAAGTTACAGCTAGCAATGATAAGAATATCGTTAAAACACTTAAGCACAGCAGCGAAAAAAGACCTGTGTTCCCTGACCACATTTTTAAACAAGCATGTTTCAATAACACGCTTTTGTGGTTGGTTAAGCCGCATTAAACAAGAAAATTAGGTTAATCCCACTCCTCCTTAAAAGCGTAATTGAAAAACACATAGTTGTATTCCCATTATCCTAACAGTGTACACCCAAAGATACTGCTACTAACAAAAAAAGTTTAGGCATACACAAAGTACAACCAATTCTACTTGAGCGATACACAAAATTATGATCCACTTTGGAACAAAACAAGATCTAGTTGAGTTACCTCAAATCTACATGCATCATAAAAGCTGAAAGAGCGAGTGAAACTACACAAGTTACTTCATCGACTAAACACGACTTTGCTCGTCATATTTCAAAGTCTTAGACAAGTCAATCCATAGTGTCATTTCTATGACAACTTTTTACCTACCTTATATACAATAATGAAAGATTAAAAAAAGTGATTACATGTTTTATGTTGCACTTTAAGCTGTACGGCAGCGTCCTGAATACATAAGTGAGAATATCCGACACACGCAAACCTGGTTTTAAACCCAAAGTAAGAGAAAACAAAAAGTCTTTTTTTTTTTCTAGGTCCTAAGTCAAAATAGAAACCCAACCATTCAGAGAAAGGCATATAAAAATCGACATAATACTAAGTGTAGTGGCTCCGGAACTGGGGCTCGGACAGCCCACCGAGACACATTGCACTGAGCGAGCACGAGGATGCCTGTCCGCCATTCGGTATGAGGATTTGGAGACCACAGCGCCACCCTCGGAATGTTGCTCGGTAAGGGGAGTCCGGTCGGGGCTCTGTCGCTGCCTAAGGCAGCGGAGTATTTCTGACCCGACACCCTGAGGCCGCCTAAGGAATACGGTTACGCCGGGAGGGGGCCCATGCGGTTACACCATGAGAGTAATCATTGGGGTCAGACCTGGCCATGTGATCTGTAACCGCCTTATCCCATTCGTCATATATGACATCACCAGAGGTGGTTACCCGAGCGTACCCTCCGCGCGCTAGCTTGGAGGCCAAGCAAAGCAAGGTCTATAAATACAAAGGGACTCTAACCTAAAGGGGTATGTCATTCTACCCTAACCCTAGACCTATACACTTCTCCCTACATCTAACTTGATCATCGGAGGGTCACTAAGCTACCATAGCCCTAGTGACTTGCTACAGGTCCGGCAGCGGGGGCGCAGAGTGGTGAAGGAAGGAACCGGAACCAATCCACGGTCAAGATCTCGATAAATCGAACCCCTACACTAAGCTAGTATGCATAGACTACTAAAAAAAAAAAGGCAAAGCATATAGATAAATGCTTGATTAATCATAGGATGGGTCTATTCTTGTGAATCCATCAAAAGGTGACAAGATATTGTCTGTTTCTTTTTTCAAAGCCCTAATCCTAATTTTGAGATAGAGACAAAATCAAATATTGAACGAATCAAGTGCACCCAAGGAGTGAACATGCTTAGGTAATATAACAGCTATTGTTTCTTGGAAAGCATGAGGGCACTTGATTTTCTAATAGTATTGTTTTAAGGGAACCCAAATCCACTTCCATCACAAATTGATTCAGGTCCAGAGGCAACCGACAAAGGCTTTGACTATGCCTCTTTTCACGTTTTCTCAGCAAACAATTGGGGAAAAGAAATTTTTTCTACTTTGCAAGAAACCGAAACAGGAAAAACAAACCGACAAAATATTCCTCCAAGTATGTAAATCGAGAGAGGGAGAGAGGAGGGAAACATACCGGGGGGGGGGGGGGGGGGGGGGGGGAGAGAAAGAGAGATAGAGAGACGTCGTCATTGACCAACCTGAAGAGAGAGCACCGTTGAGATCGCTCAAAGACTGTAGGGTATGTAGAGACCCGTGTTTTGGGGCCGTATTTTTTTTTTTTTAAGAAATGTTAAAATTATCGAGTGATGACGTAAATTGTGGAAATTTGAATAAAGGCATTGTTATAAGGTTAGGGGATCAATGTGACATAATTGTAAGTGCAGGGGTGAAAGTGTGATAAGTATATACGTATATGTATATTGGCGTGCAGGAAAAAAACCATTTTTCCCCTTTACTTTTTTTTTCTTTCTCTCTCTATTCTCTCGGCTCTCTCCCTCCTCAAAACTCCCTCCTCTCTCCTCTTTTCGATTTCATCTACGTACGGTGTGATTCCGGACATGGCCCGAGAATTAAAGTTGCTCTACGGAGCGCGGGCTTAATTTCCAAATATCCAAGAAAAGTTACGATCGGACCACGTGGGCTTCGGTTGACTTGGTCAAAGGGTCGGGTTTTGCTCAAAACCCTTGAGGTAGGGATTTCTTGCGCTTGTTATGCGTTTATATGTTGATTAGGTTGATAGATCATGCTTAAAATCGTTGTTTGAGGTTGATTCCTTTGTTTCCGAAAATCTGCAGAAACAGGGCCTTCGTTTTTGGGGGTTTACGCTTTCTTAAACTCATGATTGAATTTTGGTTCCTTCATATGAAATAGAGTAGACATAGAGCCCGTTTTAATGCCGCTTGAATCACCCAAAACCGTTGAGAATTGAATTAATGGTGGATTTTAGAAATCTGGTCTGCAATCTGTCTCGTTTTCTGGGTTTCAGCCCACTTCGAATATCCATAACTTTCTCGTCCGATGTCCTTTTCATGCAAACTTTATATCGGTTCGAAGGTCTTGAGGTTAGCTTTCATTTGCCACTGGAATCGTCTTAAAACTTTTAGTACACAGAAAGTTATGATCATTTGAGTGGAGGTGTGTCAATCTGTCATGTTGCGCGACAGATTCGTGTAGCCTCGGTAAACCCCTGTTTAACCACCTTCGGAGTGCAGATTTGACAAGAGTTCCTTCGTGACTTTAAGCTTCCTTCAATCGCACAACTTTTAGGACTGGAATCGTTCAAAAATATTAAGCATTCGATTTATAGTCATTTTTAGAACAATGAAGTAAACTCTGAAAATCTGGGCAGCTCACTGAGCAGCGTTTTTCATTGTTTAGCTATGGTTAAACGACCCTATTGGTTATGGGTCCTTATAGGTTTTAAGGATGGGTAAGTTGGCGATATTTTGGTGTTAGAATCATTGAAAAATATTGAGTATGCTATTTTTAATAAACTTTTGAACACGGACTGCTCTGCTGAAAATTAGAACATTTGACAACCATTCCTAAGTTTGAAAGATCGTATCGTACGACTCGTCGAACGTATCTGTGCCATTGGTTTTTCGTTAGTATAGTTGGAGTATTGTCGTAAAGGCTATAGTAGCATAAAAGAGTCCGTGAACATCATAGACTATAAGAAATATTGTGACGTGCGTAATTGATGGAGAAGCACTTGTTTGATTAAATGACGTTTGGATTCGATCGAATGATTTGATGTTTGTGGAACGTGGAATGAACGTGGATGACAAATGGTCACAAAGAGATGGTTTGGTGCTTGTACATTGGAAACGCGAATTGAAATCTTAATAACATTCGGACGCAACGAGAACATTCAGGGCTCTTGAATGAGTAAATGCCTGGGAGCTATATGCTCAAATCGTATAATCACAGGGCTCTTAAATGAGTAAATGCCTGGGAGATATATGCTCAAATCGTATAATCACAGAGCTCTTAAATGAGTAAATGCCTGGGAGCTATATGCTCAAATCGTATAATCACAGGGCTCTTAAATGAGTAAATGCCTGGGAGCTATATGCTCAAATCGTATAATCACAGGGCTCTTAAATGAGTAAATGCCTGGGAGCTATTTGCTCAAACCGTATAATCACAGGGCTCTTGAATGAGTAAATGCCTGGGAGCTATATGCTCAAATCGTATAATCACAGGGCTCTAGAATGAGTTAATGCCTGGGAGCTATATGCTCAAATCGTATAATCACAGGGCTCTAGAATGAGTAAATGCTTGGGAGCTATATGCTCAAATCATATAATCTTGAATGAGTAAATGTTTGGCATGAGCTAAATGCTCATATCATTTGTCTTCAGGGCTCCTTATCGAGTAAGTGCCTGGCAGGAGCTTAGGCTCAGACATGTGACACGAAATTGGTTTATGAAATTGATGAAAGGGATTCTGATGACTAATGATAATGAGAAATGGGATTTGGTGATGAAATGTGAAATGCGAAAGATTGTGAAATTGTACGAGATGTAATGAACGGTACTAAAGCTGTTGTTTATTTACTTAAAATGATGTAGGAATATTGATGGTCCTTATTTGACATATGAGCAGATAAATCCTTCATATAGGTCGCCTGGAATCCCGGATAATAGTGTGCTACTATTGACAGTCTTGTGTACTTGGGCTTATCTGTCGTTACTCTCTCACTCTAGATGCATAACTCATCATATTTTCCTATAACTTGCGTATAGATTTCTCTACTGGGCTAGTGTAGGTCAACCTATTATTTTCAGGTAAAAAGCAAGGAAATCGGCATGGCATGCATGTCGTGCTTGTTGTTTCTGTGTCTTGGAGGTATAAAGGATGAGTTGAATTTGCATTTTATTTGAAGTAGTATCCGGAAGAATGAATATTAAAAATTGTAATATTATTTTGGTATTTGCATAACTTGGGGTTTTGAACCAGGATTGTAACTTGTAATTTTAACTTTGAGGACTGGGAAAAATAAGTCATTTGGGTATTATCGGTACGTCAATTTTGATTGTATTTATTGAAATTGATTATTTTCTATGTTGAAAATACAGGGCGTGACAACTTGGTATCAGAGCATTATGTTTGAATACCTAAAGACCGTGGGGAGACTTAGTCTCATGGGTTAAAAAAAAAAAAAAGGAAGGGTCATTGCATATCTTAACAAAAACATGTGGGTGCTTGCATTATTGATGTGTGTTCACTGAACTGGTATTGCCTTCATGTCTACATGAAACTGTGAAAGGTTGATGAAAAAGGGAAGTTTGACTTCATTGTAGTAGTTATGGTGGAATCGACGGTCTTGCTTTTGAGATTTTGGTAGTTAGATGCCTTTTTTTTTAATGAGATGCTAGGCAAAAAAAAAAAAAAAAATTGAGATGTTGATGGTAGTGCGTAGTGGTGATGTTGACGTGTGAAGGAGGATAATTGTTAGTATATGATAAAGGAAAGAAAATATTAAGATGACTTATGAAATAAGTGTTAGATGTATATTTTATTGAAATCGTATAGATTACGTGCTATGTCTTGAATGCGTGAAGTGAGTGAAGTGAATCTCATGTGATGTAAGTTGCATTGAGTGCAAGTATACGAAAGATAATATTTGTGTGACAGGAATCATAGTTTGTCTGAAAAATGAGTAGGATGTATTATAGCTAGATGATTGAGTTAGTGTATGCTTCAAATATGTACGAAAGGTAATGATCTATTGTGATAATGATTGAGGTTGGTTGTTGTTATTAAGGTTAATGGGACTGTGATAGTGAGTAAAGGTAGGGCAAGTCGATCCCACATAGGGAGATATTTGTATGTAAGGTCGAAATAGAAAAATGAGGGTTATAGGTAGGGTGTCGGGATACAATATGTGTCTTTTGGACACCCAGGCGATTACCGATGAGATCCAATTGGAAGAGGCGCTTGATCACCGCTCCTTCTAGATGGAAATCTCGAAAAGTCAATTGGACAATAGATTATTCTTAGGGGCTAGACCTATAGGCCCGAGATAAGTGACTGTACATAGGGATTTTGTAGCAAAGGAGAAGTCTTATGATGGTGTTGTTGTCATTGCTGAGGTGATTGTTGTGGTGGTGTCAATATGACAGGTTGGTCGGAAAACAAGGATAGTATTGCTTGGTGTGAGAGATAATAAGATTTAAGGACAATTGTATCGATGTGAATGTCGCTGAGGTATGATGATGTCGATATGACCACTTAGTGGAGAGAAAAGAGATTTATGAACTGTGAAAATTTGTGGTGTGCGAGACCGTTAGGAGATATGTGTGTGAGTGAATTTGGTTCTTAAGAGATGGGGTAGTAGAAGTTTTAGAATGTAGCAAGGAGTATAGATATGTTGTGTTTAAAACCCCCGAGTCTTGTTGGTATTTAGAAAGAAGTCTGTCAATTTGATTGTATTTATATTGGTGTTTAAAATTTTAGTATCGAGAAAATTAATAGTAGTGAAAGTTTGTTAGTATATCTATTGCACACTTTGTGTAGGTGCTCTAGTGATGAGATGTTAATGGGTTGCAATATTGTTAAAATAGAGGAATGATTAGAATTGATGATACGTGTATTTATGATGTGATATTTAGGATTGTAGATGTGATAAATACATGATTTGGTCGATCGAATGAATGAGAAAGCTCGAGATTGGTAGAGTAAATAGACACTGTATAATGTTTTGTGAGAGTAAAAGGAACAAGATGATAGTTGGGCTTCTTGAAGCCATGAATTGTAAAGTAGTGGATACTTGGTGAGTCCATTGGACACTCGGGGAGTTCGTTGGATACCTTATGAATCCGTTGGATATTGAGTGAGTCTGTTAATGCGTGGATGCGTCCGGTGTTGTGTAAACTATTAAATTGCACTGATGGATTGTTGAGATATTTCGTGCATGAAGTTTGTTGCTGTTTAAGTTTTGTTTTAGATGTTTGAATTGTTATATAACCTCTATGTGCGTAATTTGCTCTTAGTATATGGTGCATCATTGACACCGATGAGTACGTGGGTATTTGCTACAATGAACAAATTTTTAGTTGTAATCTGGTGTATGTCTTTTCTTTTGCTGGCATCAATGATATATAATAAATTTGATGTATGGAGAACAGTGAATTTGTGGGTTTATATGAATAGTTTCAAGATTGTGTTGTATGGAGTTATATAGAAATGGCATGCTGCGACAGAAGTGGGTGTGGTTCTCTAGAACAGGAGTTGGTGGTGACACTTAGTGGGATGAGAACTGTAGGGTGGTGTTAGAATCTTGATTGTGTTTGAATGTTAGATGAAAGAAAGAGTGTTGGAGGTTTATACAGCGTTAATAAAAGAGTTATGTGGGTAAATAGGAATATGAGTTGGTCACCGTGAATAGAGGTTTGTCTTATGAGTGTTTGGTGTCGTTGACTATCCTTAATATTATCAATAGAGCTGGATCGGTTGTGAGACGAGTTTACTCTTGGAATTGAAAGAGATGTCAATAGTTTTGAGATGTGAGGAGTCTAACTATGGTGGATTGGTGTTATAACTGAGTAAAGAGTGATAAACATTTCGTAGTCCAATTATTAGATTGTGAGGTTTCATGGTTTCTTTACGGTAGAGATTATTTTTCTGGATTGAAAAAAAAAGAAGAAGATAGGTCTATTAGTTGACGTTGGTTGAAAAAAAAAAAATTAGAATCGAAGTTTTAGAAGTGAAGTTGTGTAAGCAGTCCAATGTGTCATTCTAGGGAGTTCAAAAGATACTTAGCCGAATGAGTTGCAAAGAATGAGAATGTGAAATTTGGAGTTTTGAGAACATCGAGGTACCACTTGTTAGATATCACTGTGATTGTCTTGCGATATGTAAAAATTGGGATTCTTGTATTGATGTTAGGACTTGAGAGTCTATTAAGGATAAAATTTGATAAAGACGATGGAGGCTTGTGACCAAATGTTGAGTGGTAAAACCATACTGGTAGTGATGGTTTTTGAGGAGCGAACAACATGAGTAAATATCTACGTGGAAAAGAAAGGATGAGGTTTGGATTGTGAAATTCCGATATGATGTTGGGTATAGTGATTGGTGGCTCGATTGGAATCGATTTAGCAAATTTCGGGGACGAAATTTTTTTTAAGGAGGGTAGGTTGTAGAGACCCGTGTTTTGGGGCCGTAATTTTTTTTTTAAGAAATGTTAAAATTATCGAGTGATGAAGTAAATTGTGGAAATTTGAATAAAGGCATGAGTATAAGGTTAGGGGATCAATGTGACATAATTGTAAGTGCAGGGGTGAAAGTGTGATAAGTATATATGTATATGTATATGGGCGTGCAGGAAAAAAACCATTTTTTCCATTTTCTTTTTTTTCTTTCTCTCTCTATTCTCTCCGCTCTCTCCCTCCTCTCTTCTCTCTTCGATTTCATCTACGTACGGTGTGATTCCGGACAAGGCCCGAGAATTAAAGTTGCTCTACGGAGCGCGGGCTTAATTTCCAAATATCCAAGAAAAGTTACGATCGGACCACGTGGGCTTCGGTTGACTTGGTCAAAGGGTCGGGTTTTGCTCAAAACCCTTGAGGTAGGGATTTCTTGCGCTTGTTATGCATTTATATGTTGATTATGTTGATAGATCGTGCTTAAAATCGTTGTTTGAGGTTGATTCCTTTGTTTTCGAAAATCTGCAGAAACAGGGCCTTCGTTTTTGGGGGTTTATGCTTTCTTAAACTCATGATTGAATTTTGGTTCCTTCATATGAAATAGAGTAGACATAGAGCCCGTTTTAATGCCGCTTGAATCACCCAAAACCGTTGAGAATTGAATTAATGGTGGATTTTAGAAATCTGGTCTGCAATCTGTCTCATTTTCTGGGTTTCAGCCCACTTCGAATGCCCATTACTTTCTCGTCCGATGTCCGTTTTATGCAAACTTTATATCGGTTCGAAGGTCTTGAGGTTAGCTTTCATTTTCCACTGGAATCGTCTTAAAACTTTTAGTACACAGAAAGTTATGATCATTTGAGTGGAGGTGTGTCAATCTGTCATGTTGCGTGACAGATTCGTGTAGCCTCGGTAAACCCCTGTTTAACCACCTTCGGAGTGCAGATTTGACAAGAGTTCCTTCGTGACTTTAAGCTTCCTTCAATCGCACAACTTTTAGGACTGGAATCGTTCAAAAATATTAAGCATTCGATTTATAGTGATTTTTAGAACATTGAAGTAAACTCTGAAAATCTGGGCAGCTCACTGAGCAGCGTTTTTCATTGTTTAGCTATGGTTAAACGACCCTATTGGTTATGGGTCCTTATAGGTTTTAAGGATGGGTAAGTTGGCGATATTTTGGTGTTAGAATCATTGAAAAATATTGAGTATGCTATTTTTAATAAACTTTTGAACACGGACTGCTCTGCTGAAAATTAGAACATTTGACAACCATTCCTAAGTTTGAAAGATCGTATCGTACGACTCGTCGAACGTATCTGTGCCATTGGTTTTTCGTTAGTATAGTTGGAGTATTGTCGTAAAGGCTATAGTAGCATAAAAGAGTCCGTGAACATCATAGACTATAAGAAATATTGTGACGTGCGTAATTGATGGAGAAGTACTTGTTTGATTAAATGACGTTTGGATTCGATCGAATGATTTGATGTTTGTGGAACGTGGAATGAACGTGGATGACAAATGGTCACAAAAGAGATGGTTTGGTGCTTGTACATTGGAAACGCGAATTGAAATCTTAATAACAATCGGACGCAACGAGAACATTCAGGGCTCTTGAATGAGTAAATGCCTGGGAGCTATATGCTCAAATCGTATAATCACAGGGCTCTTAAATGAGTAAATGCCTGGGAGCTATATGCTCAAATCGTATAATCACAGGGCTCTTAAATGAGTAAATGCCTAGGAGCTATATGCTCAAATTGTATAATCACAGGGCTCTTAAATGAGTAAATGCCTGGGAGCTATTTGCTCAAATCGTATAATCACAGGGCTCTTGAATGAGTAAATGCCTGGGAGCTATATGCTCAAATCGTATAATCACAGGGCTCTAGAATGAGTTAATGCCTGGGAGCTATATGCTCAAATTGTATAATCTTGAATGAGTAAATGTCTGGCATGAGCTAAATACTCATATCATTTGTCTTCAGGGCTCCTTATCGAGTAAGTGCCTAGCAGGAGCTCAGGCTCAGACACTTGACACGAAATTGGTTTATGAAATTGATGAAAGGGATTCTGATGACTGATGATAATGAGAAATGGGATTTGGTGATGAAATGTGAAATTGGAAAGATTGTGAAATTGTACGAGATGTAATGAACGGTACTAAAGCTGTTGTTTATTTACTTAAAATGATGTTGGAATATTGATGGTCCTTATTTGACGTATGAGCAGATAGATCCTTCATATAGGTCGCCTGGAATCCCTGATAATAGTGTGCTGCTGTTGATAGTCTTGTGTACTTGGGCTTATCTGTCGTTACTCTCTCACTCTAGATGCATAACTCATCATATTTTCCTATAACTTGCGTATAGATTTCTCTACTGGGCTAGTGTAGCTCAACCTATCATTTTTAGGTAAAAAGCAAGGAAATCGGCACGGCGTACATCTCGTGCTTGTTGTTTCTGTGTCTTGGAGGTATAAAGGATGAGTTGAATTTGCATTTTATTTGAACTAGTATCCAGAAGAATGAATATTAAAAATCGTAATATTATTTTGGTATTTGCATAACTTGGGGTTTTGAACTAGGATTATAACTTGTAATTTTAACTTTGAGGACTGGGAAAAATAAGTCATTTGGGTATTATCGGTATGTCAATTTTGATTGTATTTATTGAAAATGATTATTTTCTATGATGAAAATCGAGGGCGTGACAGGGTAGCTAGGGCAAAGTGTTCTCTCCTTAGCAATAGGAGAACTACTGTAACTTATATACAATTTTGGGCTTTGCTGGGGAAACTAAGCTTTAGACCATCTACAATCTTGACCCAAACCCTTCCCCATTTTCAAAATTTGGTCAAAAACCACAAAAATCTCTCTGCAATCCTTTACCCAAACCCTTTCCCCAAATTTGGAACAACCTAAACCTTTTACCTATTTTTCCAACGGCTCTTTTGAGAGAGAGAGCACGGTGGACTTGGATGAGGTACTGGTGGCACATGTTTTGGATATTGAAGGAGACGTCGCGCCAGGACCACTTAAAGGGGAAACTGAGGGGGGTCGAGGGAGTGGTTAGTGGTAGACGGCGTCGACAATGGGCTTGAATTTCATCTCGCGTGTCTTGAGCTTGGCTAGGGTTTTGGAGGTAAGAAGGTCGGGCGGACTACGGGCGTAGGCTCTATTCTTGGAGCTCTTCTTTCTCTGTTCCTTCATCTTCCCTCTCCTTTTTTACAGCAATTCTCCAAACAAGGGTAGGGGAAATTTTAAAAAACAAGGTAGGGGAAATTTTAAAAATTTTCTTTTCTTTCCACAACTTCCAAATTTTGTTACTCAACTTTCCTCTCAATTTCTCTCTTAATCTTCCCTTCATTACTTTTCTTTCTGTAGACACCCTAATCTGGATCTCAGAGGTTCTTTAAATGTCTCCATAATGAAATAAAGGAAACAAATACCTTCGAGAGTTTGAATGAAGGACTCCGAAAGCCCAGATAATCCCAAAAGCCCAGAACTAAACCTTTAGTACCTCACGGTACACCACTACACTGCGCGGTGTAATAGAATTGATTACCCCATACGTGGTCATGAGGTTAACCGCACGGCATTTTAGGTAAAGTTCTGATTGGCTTAAAAAGCTATCGGCCATGCCCATTTGAGCCACAGCTACAAAACGACTTAATTGAGAACACACTTTTAGCCGGCCTAGAAAGCACCTCCCCCATTTGCATTGATAATCATTGGCTCTTGCTTGTAAATACACCCCTACTCTCAAGAGAAAAGGACTCCACGACCTCATTCTTACATACTTCCTCCATCCCCTACACATACTCCTTTGTTTCTTGAAGTCGTCCTCAAAGCCTTGAGAAAGTTATCATTAACATTCTCTAGACTCTCTCTCTCTCTCTCTCTCTCTCTCTCTCCACCAAACCTTCTCTTTTCCTCCCTTTCCAAAGCTTAAGTATTCTACTAGCTTAGAAACTCCACCACTCTAAAACTCCAAGCTCTCAAGACATCTACATTCATCCATCCTCATTTACACTAATCCAAGCCCATTCAAGCTCAAACTTGACGGTAAAAGCAAGTTTCCTTGGGTCAAGCTTAGTTTTTGCCCTAAGGGGACTTTCTGCAGTCATTCTTGACCCCCTTTTGGTTAAGAACTAACTCAAAAACCATTTTCAGAAACTAAAACCAGCAACTATACTGGGTCCACTTCACTGTGTGGTGCCTTTTTACACGGCACGATGTAGTGCATCACCAAGTATGGCATTTTGAAAGTCCGTTGTTCTTCTATTTCGATTGTTTTGATCACACTAACTTGTTGTTGGGTCTGTTATTATTGCCTAAATGGTATTCCAAGTATGTTTCAGAAGGAGACCACATCCAAAAGCCATGATTTATCTTCCAAAAAGGAGTTTTCTTGATCATTTAAATGGATCAAGTGCATCAAAAGGGTGTTTTATAAACTATTTTTAACCATAAGCATAAAGTTGCTTTGAGTCTATGGTTTGGAGGTGCGGTGTTATTCTAAAACATACTAAGGGTTATGCTTAACGGTATTTTAAGAAATATCATACAGAATAACTGGTGTGCTGTGCTAGGATCTAGATTATGACGACAAGCCTGATAGTGAGTTAGTACACCGCACGATTTATCAGAACCTCGTACGTGATATCTACATAAACCACGCGGTGTTATGAGTGATCAGGACAGTTTTGATGTTAACTAGTTATTCTGTTTCCTACATATCATTTCCTTCAATCATCCAATGTACAGCAAGCACCACTAGCACGCCAATGTGAAATACTTAATCCCATGTCCCTTCCCCTCATATTTGTTTATTATGAGTTTGGTTTTCCGATTGACATTGAAAGATCTCCCCTTTGAAAATGGTAAGTAGAGATTGATTCTTATCGGGCGAGTAGGGTGCTTTTCTAACAAAACCTTTTCCATTCGTAACGTGGCCCCCGGACCCAAAATCTCAATGTCTTCTCTTTGACCAAAAGCCTTTTTCAAACGAGTTCTCAGTTTCTCGAATCATCCATCTCAAAAATTTAGGTGGCGACTCTCAAGGGCGCACTGATATAGGGAGCCCACAGTGGCGACTCCGCTAGGGAAGTCATGGTTATTCAAAACTTTGGAACTTACTTTTATTATTGAAAGAGTTGAATAATATAAGAGGGCCAAACTTGAAAGGCATTTTCAAAAAGGGAATTTTCAATTTCTTTTGGAGGATCAAACTCTCATTATTCTGTACACTTTGAACTGCACAACCTTGCTAGTGTATTTTGGCAATCTTGCCCATCCTGCTGGTGATAAGCTTTCCCAGGATACCTAGCACCGCCCGACCGTGATGAGTCATCGTACCGTTCAACCGTTGTCTCACAATACACTTGACAATGGGAGGTACATCTTGGCTCAAGTCTGGGGAACCCTGGTAAACCAAAACCGGCCTTTGCACTTGTACATAACTATAGAACCTGCCTAACTAGGATAAGAACCCATGGTTAGGACTTATGTGATATACCTTGTTATGTGCATGTTTCCTGTAGGCATACATGTCATTCATTCATGCATCACATTCATGCAGGCTAGGAGATAGGACTCCAATAGGGCGCTCTATTCGCGCTATTTTTGAAAGGTTGCAGACATCCGATGAAGAGTCGTGCACCTTGGTGCACGTTGCCTAAACCTCATGAGTCCTAAAAGAACATTGAGACCTTGAGAAATCAAAATTTTACTAAGTTCTTGACTAAAGCCTAATCACAATAGGGAATGGTTCAGAAACTGTGCTGTGACACCATCCCGGTCATAGTATCACATCATTCCAAGTTTAAAACCAAACTCTCAAATAGGCTAGTCGAATACTTAATTCATTTTGACATCTCTCGGAATTTGTTGTTCTAGCAAAGGATACATTATCAAAAGAACTATGAGGATTGTTGTGACCGAAAAATAAAACCTTTTTCTCTAGTCAATCTAAGAGACTGTAAATCCATGGAGTATGTGATACCTCCGATGTTGGCCGTGCTCGAACGGCACCCTTGGTTCAGAACTAGCCGTAAAAGTGTATCTGGATTTCGGTAATCATATTGCTTTGTCTCGGATGGTCAAGGTAAGGAGATTGGCTCTGGTTTCCCATAAATAGGTGAAATTTAACCTGCCTGATAGTACTTACTTGGATTAATGAAAATCTTCTATACAAATGCCTTTGAGTGAGATCTGGGTCACGGTAGGTCATAGGCTTAGCTTCTAGGAGGCATGAAGATGGTAGAGTAATTTACCATGATTAGTTTTGAGTCACCCGTTTTTGCTTCATTTCCAGTTCTAAAACATTGGTCGATCACAAGAAGAGACTGTACCCAATTGGTTTTGTTCGCTCCACAAATTGGTTTGCACAGGCATCGTGGAAGAAACATAGTTATTTGAGGTTGAAGTACTATAGGAAGGACAACCGTCGACATAAATAGTGCAAGAACCACCAACAACAATACCACTTGAGAACCTGTGTCAATGGCTGACGGAGCAAACGGGGTGGAAGAACTTAGACAAAACATGGCAAATTTGGATGCCTAACTCAAGCAGTCTATTGCCAACGTCGATGCTCAACTCAAGGCTTCTGTCAACATAATGCAGAAAAATATGCTCATGATGACAGAAACTATGCAAGAAATTAGTGATAAGTTGTAGGAAAGGCCTTCTCCATAGCCTGAACAGCCCAAGGAAAAAACACTGATCACAGTTCCTAACCTGGCTGCCCTCATTACCAAGATTGGAAAGTTGAAGGAGTCTGTTCAAAAAATTAAGAAGCTTGGAAAAGGGGAGATCGACATGAGCAAGCTGTGCCTGTTCCCAAATGCCAAGCTGCGGGAAAAATTCAAAGGCATTGCCTTTGCAAAGTTTGATGGCACTATTGACTCAAAGGCTTACCATCAGGGGTACGTCGGTTCTCTTACAATGCGAGGGCTTGAAACAAAAGCAATGGCACAACTATTTCATGAGTCTGTAACCAATCCTACACTGCAATGGTTTCTTACCCTTGAACCATCCAAAAAAAAGGACTTGGGATGATATTGGGACAGTTTTTGTAGCCCAATACGATTTCAATGTGGACTTAAAGATGACCACAAGAGAGCTAGAAAGCACAAAGATGGGTGACAAAGAAAACTTTGCTCATTATGTGAAACGTTGGAGAGCCAAGGCGGCGCAGATGCAAAACAAGCTAGATCTAAAGGAACAAATTTGAATTATTACAAAGAACTTGCCAAGCTCTTTTGCACTGTACATGGTCCTTTATCAAGCCGCCCCAAACTTCGAAACCTTTTATGACTCCGGCCTAGCTGTGGAAGAAGCCCTGAAGGACGGTACCTTGGAGAAGAAAGAATCAGGATCAAAGTCCAAAAGGGCATACTCTGGGAACAGCAACATCCTCTTTGGAAATGTCAATCAAGCTAGACCCTCTTCTACCGAACCCGCAGAAGTAAACCAAATCTCTGAAAAACCAAAATCTCTGAACCGAACGTTTAACCAATTCAGCACCCCTAAATCCGCCATACTTAAAAAGCTTGTTGAGTTTAGGGCTCTAAAAGTGCTCCCACCACCATAAACTATCCCACCAAACCTTAACCAAAATGTTTACTGTGAGTTTCATTAGATGCTTGGTCACTTCACTGACAACTGCATTTGCCTTCGTCATAAGATTCAAAACCTCATTGACAATAAAGTCATTGAAGCTCCTTCCCCATAACAATAAAGTCATTGAAGCTCCTTCCCCATATAAGCCAAATACCATCTCAAAACCCTTACCACAACATAACGCCCCCTTCTGTATTAACCAAATCACCTTAGCGGATGACTCAACCACCCATGACTTTGACCCAACCTTCTTCATCATCCCTGACACTAAACTAAGGCTAGTTATGAAAATCCCTAAAGAAATTGCCCTTTGCTTTCTCTGGGAATGGGAAGACACGTGGGGAAACTTGATTGCCAATTGGGAGGAATTTGAAGCCGTTAACTTTCAAAGAATTGTTGAACCATCATTCAAGCCTAGATGGGAGGTTGATTGGCAGAATGTTCATACTGACCCTCTCAATGGACTCTCCTTATACATGAAGTTCAAATAACAGAGCAACAACCATCAGGCCCCTTAAGAAGCTTCTGAATGGGAATGGGACCCGAATGGGACCCAACCCCAGATGCGAATCAACTTTTGGCTAGAGATGACCCACTGGATATGCTCTTCCTACCCGCAATGTTTGTTGAGGAATACCAACCCGCCTACAATTGGCCGAAACTTGCTCTGTTTCACCTAGACTTCTCCCATTTCATCGATTGAGACCTGCCTGTTGAAGGAACGGACCATAATAGGCCACTACGTGTCACCCTGAAATGCCATGGTAAATGGGTTCTGGTAATCCTAATTGACAATGGTTCAACAATCATCGTCTACCCACTCCGTGTTGCCTATTGCTTGGGGTACAAAATAAGGACTTCTCTCCATCAGAAGTCAAGGTCCGAGCATATGACAACACTTGTCGAGATGTAGTTGGGACCCTTATGCTTCCTATGACCTTCGGATCCTACCAAACTGAGGTGAAATTTCATGTGGTAAGCATCCCTGCTTCCTTCAACTTGTTGCTAGGATGGCCCTGGCTGCATCACCCAGACATCATGGTTGTACCCTCCACTCTCCATCAGAAAATCCGTTTGGGGCTTGAGACAAGTATGCTCACCATCCACGAGGACTCTAGAATTCGTATGCCCGTTGAGGATAATGCCCCACTCTTAGAAATTCAACATGGGGAGGAAGATATCGCTTTGGGAGGTTTTTCACTGGACACCACAAACTTTATCTTCTCCGTCCAAATTGACAGTGACTTTGTCATTAGCAACGCCGCCATAAAGATATTGAAAATGATGTCCTACATGCCAGGGCTAGGTCTGGGAAAGAATCTGCAAGGACCTCCAAAGTTTGAAATCAATGGAAGTCTAATACATACAACTGGCCTCGGCTACAAGCCTTCTGAGGGCAAA
Source organism: Rhododendron mucronatum var. ripense (assembly GCA_019656295.1). Classification (NCBI taxonomy): domain Eukaryota; kingdom Viridiplantae; phylum Streptophyta; class Magnoliopsida; order Ericales; family Ericaceae; genus Rhododendron; species Rhododendron mucronatum. The sequence continues at coordinate 1,202,333 of BPLT01000130.1, read as the reverse complement.
AGGTGAAAAACGAAAATCGGTTGGAGGACTACTTTGTGAAAGAAAAAGCCAAGCAAATCTATCAAGGCCAGCTAGAGCCATTCTGGGATATGGAAATCGACACTCTGCTGCCAGGGTTTGAGATATTCACCAATGACGTTTGGCCGGAATATGAAGAGGAGGAAATCAAGGCTGTAGTCATAAAGAAAGAATCAATTGATTGGATTGAGGTTTTCAACATGGGAAGTCTGGTGATCGTGTTTGAGGAAGGCGAACGAATGGGTACAGTCATTGAAGCTAAAGTACAGATGTTAGGACAGGAAACCCTCGAAGACCCAACTTCACTCATTGTGGATGCCGCTGGAGAATATAAGAATTGGACTTTCATACCGAGCGCGACATGCCTTGGGTCTGATTCTGAGTCCGAGTCCTCTGAGTCTTCCAAGTCCTCTTAGTCTGTTGAGTCTGAGTTAGTGCCTCTTGGCCCAACTCCTCATGGTCTTTATTTTGAATTTGAGTCTACTCGTGTGTATGGCACCCCCGAGGCCTCTGCTAATGATGAAATATGAAGCCGTTTATGCCTGCTTCTTTGACTTTGAAATAAATTGCATTAACCTTGATGATGATGAGACGGATTTCGATAGGGATATCTCTAAAAAAATTCGATCCCTAGTCAAAAGGGAAGATGAGAGGCATGCTCAGCCTGTAAAAGAAGAAGTAATCTTAATAAATTTGAGAGATGAGGAGAATCCCCGGATGGTCCAGATCGGTTTTGAGCTATCTTCAGAGGAGCGCCAAGCTCACATAGATTTGCTTAAAGAATTTGAAGATGTTTCTGCATGGTCACATGTTGATATGCTCGGAATCGATCATGAAATCGTGGAACACCGGATTCCTCTTTATCCCGATGCAAAACCTATGAAGCAAAAGTTAAGGCGAATGAGACCCGATTGGGTGCTTAAAATAAAAAATGAAGTCTCTAAATAGATTAACGCTAGATTCCTAATAGTAACTGAGTACCTTCAATGGGTCGCATCATGCCCATCCTTAAAAAGGATAGCAAAATTATGGTTTACGTTGACTTCAAAGATTTGAACAAAGCAAGTCCAAAAGACGATTTTCCGCTGCCACACATTGATGTACTAGTCGACAATACCGCTAGGCATGCTTTGCTCTCTTTTATGGATGGCTTTTTGGGATACAATCAGATCCTCATGGCTCCGGAGGATTGGGAGAAAACCACGTTTGTCACAGAATGGGGAACGTATTGCTACCGGGTCATGCCGCTTCGGATTGAAGAACGCAGAGTCTACTTATAAACGAGCAGCCACAACCTTGTTACATGACATGATTCACAAGGAATTGGAAGTTTACGTCAATGACATAATTGTCAAGGCAAAAGAGCGAGAGATGCACTTACCAGCTCTCAGAAAGTTCTTCGAAAGAATCTAAAGGTACAGAATGAGACTTAACCTGTCCAAGTGCACATTTGGGGTCATGGTAGGAAAGATGTTAGGATTCATGATTACCACTCGGGCATCGGGGTGGATCCTTCGAAAATCAAAGTCATTCTAGAAATGGAACCGCCTCATTCCGAGAAGGACGTAAGAAGCTTACTCGGCAAAGTGCAATTCATTGCAAAATTGACTTCGACTTGTGAGCCAATATTTTGCCCACTTAAGAAAGGTGTACCATTCGAATGGGATGACAAGTGCCAGAAAACTTTCGAGGCAATCCGAATCTATCTGCAAAACCCAACTGTACTAACACCACCTGTGATGGGAAAACCTTTGATCCTATACCTATGTGTCACTTCATTCGCGATGGAGTCTATGCTGGCACATGAATGAGATGATGGGGTTGAAAGGGCTGTGTCTTATCTAAGAAAAAAGATGGTGGGATAAGAAAAACGCTATACTCCATTGGAAAAGACTTGCTGGGCACTTGTTTGGGTTTCCAAGAAGCTGAGACATTACATGCTGGCATACCCGGTAAGGTTAATCTCTCGAATGGATCCTTTGAAGTACCTGTTTGAGAAACCAACTCTCACGGGGAAGCTGGCACAATGGTTGCTTAATTATGTTGGCAGAGTTTGAACAAGGTTATCGATATCGTTCTGTACCGGCCGGTACATACCGTTTTGATCAGTAACCGGTACCTTAACCCCCCAATACCGTTCCGGGCTCAATACCTTGCGGTACCGATCGTACCGAAAAATACCAGACGAGACGAGGTTATCGGCAATTTCAAACGAAATTTTGCAGATCTGGTAATTTCGTAATAATCTCTAAATGATGTCCTGAATTGTATTTTTACCTCATGTATCTAATAACCCTAAAGGCCTAAACACTATTTTCATTTTTTCACGCCTCAATACCAGATCTGGGAGACTTCGAGTCTTCTACCGAATCGATCCTTTTCAGTTTTCACCTCGTCAGTTCAAATCTCACCTACGGCGACGCAACAATTGCAGGTGCCTCTCTCTCTCTCTCTCTCTCTCTCTCTCTCTCACAGCAACAAACCAGGTTTGGGCCGGTTTGAAACTTAGAGCGACCCTTACTTATTATGATCGTGAATCAGGTGTTTGATAGAATTTTTGATTTTGGATGATCGAATTTTTATACTGATATAATTTTTCTGCGCGATTTATACACTTGCAATGTTTGATTTTGGCTGATTGGAAGCACATTTGAGAGAGTTATGGCTATTTCCTAGTAATTTGATGTATTTCATAATCACAAGTGTGGAATTAAGTTGGTGATTCATGTTCTGTTTGTTTTGTTGCTTAATTTGAACTTCGAAGTCTGAGCATGTGACCGTCCTGTTATGCAGTTGGAGAAGTATATATAAGATTGATCAGAACTTAAACATAATTAAATAACAAGGGATCGGAATCATGCACATCGTGATTAATTCTAGTTTTTTGCGATTAATACTGATAGGGAGAAATAAAATTCATTCGATTGAGTTGTGTGGGAATTTGGTATTTCAAGAACAATGTCTTCAGGTCCATCAATGACAAGTGATCATGCTTCTAGTCATTCTCCATCAATGACTTTAGCTTCCGCAAAATCTGATGACCCTACTTGGGCTTATGGTAAATTGGTTTTGGGTAAAAAGAATAATATCATTTGCATCTTTTGTAATAAGCATCTTAAAGGTGGTGGAATTACACGATTAAAACAACATCTCGCTGGAGTGAAGGAAGAGGTGGAAGCTTGTAAAAATGTGCCGATGGATGTAAAATGGCAAATGAATCAAATGCTTGAAGGGTATAAGCAAGACAAAGAAAGAAGGGAGAGAATTAGCAAAGCGGTTGGAGAAGGAGCTTCCTATCAAGCTTTGGATGAAGAGGAGGAGGAGTCTTTACTTGATAGAAGAACGTCCGGAGATGGGACCGAAAAGAAAAGAAGTAAGACAATTGGTGGCTTTTTTGCTCCAAGAATAACGCCAGGTGCCCAACCTTCTATAAAAAGTGCATTGTCATCTAAACAAACCATTGATGAAGCAAGAATGGTGATTGCTTGATGGTGGTAAGATGTTAACATTTCATTTAATGCGACTTTATCTTCGTATTATCAACAGGCGATTGATGCAATGCTAGCCATTGGACCGGGCTTCAAGGGTCCTCATATCATGACAGAAGATGCCCTCTCTTGAGCAATAGTGTTCATTAAATTAGAGAGTATCTTCTTGAACTTAGAGAGGTATGGGCAAATTATGGATGTTCAATTATGTTTGATGGATGGACAAGCCAAAATCAAACTCTGATTATAAATTTTCTTGTTTATTGTTCTAAAGGGACTATGTTTTTGAAGTCAATTGACACATCAGTGCTTGTTAAAGATGCAGATACACTGTTTGGTATTTTTTGTGAAATTGTTGAACTAGTGGGGCCAAATAATGTTGTCTAATTTGTTATGGATAATGAGGCTGCCTACAAAGCGGCGGGAAAGAGGTTACAAGCACATTATGGATCCTTCTATTGGTCTCCTTGTGTGGCTCACTGCTTGGGCTTGATGTTGGAGAATTTTGCAAAGCCTCAACACTTTCCGGACATAGATGCTATCATCCAAAAGGCTAAAAAGGTAACATTTAAGATGTTATGAATATTGTATAGTTGATATGCTATGAATATGAATCTTATCAAATTGTGATTATTACTTTAGTAGGTAACTCGATACATTTATAATCATGCATGGGTTCTCAACACAATGAGGAAAGACTTCATAAATGGTAGAGACTTGTGTCGTCCCGGCGTCACAAGGTTTGCTACAAACTTTTTAAGTCTTCAATGCCTTCTAAATTTCAAGAAAGAGCTTAGACAAATGTTCACTAGTGACAAATGGGTTGGATCTCGATATGCTAAATGTACTGTTGGGAAAGAAGTTGCTAAAATTCTTTTGGAGGATAGAGAATTTTGGTCTAATTGTCAACTTGTGGTGAAAGTTAGTGAACCTTTGGTGAGGGTTCTCCATCTAACTGATGATGATGAAAAGCCTGTAATGGGATACTTGTATGAAGCAATGGATAAGGCAAAAGAGGGAATTAAAGTGAGGTTGAACAATAGGCTCTCTTTGTATGGCCCATACATTCGAGTGATTGATGCTAGATGGGATAGGTAACTTCACAACCCTTTTCATGCTGCTGGTTGCTTTCTCAATCCCGGAATATATTTTAGGCCTTCTTTCATGAAGAAGAAGGAAGTTGCTCGAGGAATGATTCAAGCTCTTACAGTCTTGGTGCCGGATGAGCATTTACAAGACCAAATAAGTGCACAAATGGAGGAATACAAGCAGGCAACAGAAGACTTCAATATGCCCCTTGCTATTCGTCAACGAGAGAAACTACCTCCAGGTAATCTTTTTCTTTCAGAATGCCTATTTTATTTTGTAAGTTACTAAATTTTTATGTAGTAAATTGTTAAGTTTTCAATCTTTTAGTTTCATGGCCCGGCAATTCGGAGGTTTAGTTCCAGATTTACAAAAGTTTGCTATTCGAGTACTTAGCCAATGTTGCAGTGCAACTAGATTCGAAAGACTCAATGATTTAGTCTATGTGCGTTGTAATTTGAAGCTTCGAGAGAGGTAATTGTTTCAAAAGTTGTTACTCAATTTTTATTTAATATGCATTCAAAATGGATCTTATAAATTGTGATGATTACGTTTGTACGAGTATAAGGCGAACGAAAGATGCACTTGACCCGATTAGTCTTGTGAACATAGATGTGTTGGATGATTGGGTGAGTGAAGAGCCTGGTCTACTTGACGAAGAGGATATTGCATGGGAGATTATTGAACCACCATCTTTAGAGGCATTGACGTTAGATGATCAGGAGCCTAACTTTGATGATGCCGCTGATGATCTTCCAAATGAGAACGAGAGCCAGTATGATTATTGGGACATTGGAAGACACAATGATCCTTATGTTTATGTTGAATGACAACCTATGTTTTTTTTAGATGTATTTCTTAAGTCCCTTTTGGTGAACTTTGAGTATGTTTTGAGATGATGGATATGTACTTGACATTGAGTATGTTTTGCAGATGCTCTTTGAAGTTGAAACTTTTTCTTGTTAATTTGAAGTCACTTATGTGAATTTTGTTGTCTTAATATAGGTATTTTATGATGAATCACGTGGTATGGAGGATTTTATTGAATTATAATTATATATAATTAGTATATATATATATATATTATAGTTGTGGTAAATCCGAAACGATACTCGGTATTTGATCGGTACCGGTATGTACCATACCAGTAAGAAAACCGGTACCCTCGCCGGTATGGTATTCAGAACATTGGTTTGAACTCATATATATCACAAGAAAGTCAGTAAAAAGGAGAGCCGTTGTGGAGTTTTTGACTGACTATCCGGTTGAAGGAGGAGAAAATGCCGAGTTTAAGTTTCCTGATGAGGATTTGATGATCATAGCCGAGGACGTTTGGAAGTTGTACTTTGACGGGGCTGCTAATCAAAAGGGGTTTGGAATTGGTGTGCTATTAATAGAACCCGACGGATCCCACAGACCGCTTGCATTCAAACTAAATTTTGAAGTCATCAACAATCAAGCAGAGTACGAGGCTTGTATTATAGGCATGGACGCAACCATCGAAATTGTTATAGAAAAATTAGAAGTGGTGGGAGACTCGAACTTAGTGGTGTGACAAGCCAATGGTGACTAGGTAACTTTTACTCACGTACCGAGGCTCAAGAATCAATTTGCGGATGCTTTGGCATCGCTGGCATCCATGATTGAAATCCCGCCGGTGTGAAACGAAGACCCATTATGATTGAACAAAGAGATTCCCCGGTGTACGAGCACGTTATGGTTATTGATGAACCTGATGATGGCCACCTCTGGTATTACAACATTTGGAGATTTATGGAAACGAGAAAATATCTTGTTGGCGCAAGCAAGAAAGACCGAATTGCTCTCCAAAGGCTCGCAGCCCAATACATCATTTGCGGGGGAAATCTGTATCGAAGGTCACACGGTGGAACGCACAAGCTATGCATCCATGGAGTAGAAGCTGAAAGAGTGATGAAGGAAATTCACGAAGGAGTCTGTGGTTCTCATATGAGCGGCATAATGCTCGCTAAGAAAATTTTAAGGCAGGGATACTTCTGGTCCACCATGAAAATGAAATGTATAGAATATGTACGAAGATGTCATAAGTGTCAAATCTATGCCAATCTCATGCATGTTCCGCCATCAGAACTGCACCAAATGACTTCTCCTTGGCCTTTATCAGTATAGGGAATTGATGTTATTGGAAGAATCACACCGGCAGTGTCCAATGGTCACACGTTCATCTTGGTTGCAATTGATTATTTCATGATGTGGGCAGAAGCTGCTTCCTATGCGACCCTGACTGCAGTACAAGTTGCACATTTTATCAAGCAGCATGTCATCTATCGGTATGGGGTTTCTCAAGCGTTTGTGTCAGATAACGGGGTTCACTTCAAGGGTCGAGCTAAGGAAGTTTTGGAGAAATTTCAGATCCAAGTGCACAAGTTGACCACTTATCGGCCCCAGACCAACGGAGCCGTGGAAGCTGCAAATAAGACTGTCAAAACCATTTTGGAAAATACCATTGAATCCGCAAGGAATTGGCATGAACAACTACCATTAGCCCTATGGGGATACCGGATGTTGGTACGTATACCAACAGGAGCAACACCTTATTCCTTGGTTTACGGGATGGAGGCTGTGCTCCCCATTGAGTTAGAGGTTCCATCCATTCAAACCATGATCGAATGTGAGGTTCAAGAGGTGGAGTGGTTAAGCAATAGGTTCGGGGAGCTCACGTTATTTGATGAACGGAGATTGAGGGCTCTTTACCACATCCAAGGGTACCAATGAAGGATTGCACAAGCATTCAACAAGAAAGTGAAACCTAGGGACTTAGCAGAAGGTGACATGGTTTTGAAGGAAATTCGGGCACTGATTTATGATCCAAGAGGAAAATTCCGGCCAAAGTGGTCAGGACCGTACATCATCAAGACTATCTTATCTGGAGGACCATTGCAACTTATTGATTTGGATGGAAATGAGTTCTCAACTTTGGTCAACTTAGATCAGCTCAAGCGCTACTATCCATGAGAGAGTAATGCTGGACTGAAAATCGAAAGGGCGGGCAGTTATAGGCAAAAGTTATAGCAAAAGCTTGCTAAAACCCGAAAGAGCAGCCTAGGCAAAAGTTAAGGCATATAATAAAAAAAGGCTCGCTAGGCCGAAAACCTAAAAGGGCGGTAAACCTAAAAGGGCGGTACTAGGCAAAATTTAAAGCGCAATAGGAGAGTGTCAAAACCAGAACGAACCCTATCCTAAACTACGTCATGACCTGAGTCCTTTGCAAAAAGGATACATAGGCAGTCTTGCTTTGAGGCCCGATCGCAATCTATCAAAATTAAAATCCAAGTTGTGAGAACTCAAAGCATAGAATCAAGAAGGAGGAAATCCTTCATAACTCACTTTTATTTAAATTACTACTCCAACTACATAAGGTTAAGCATACTTCTTGAAGATAAAAGTGAAACATGATAAAGCAAAACGGGTCCACAATTTATTTCCTAATCAAAGTGGTAGGGGTGAGTCAGTTTCCGCGAGCTCTTGCCCTCGCAGCAATGTCCCTTCTGAGCCACTTCCGATAGCTTCCACGTGGCAGCACAAATGGATAGGGGGCTTTGCTTGACGATTTCCTAGTCCTAAAATAATGGGTTGCCCCAAGCGTAGGATTGAGACCAACATAGCATAATATCCGGTAAGTCCGGAGTCGAATCCACAAAGACGATGACGTGTGCTGTCTAAAAACCCGGGTTGTTATTGATTAAACTGGCTCTTAGGTTGCCACCCCTTGTAGTTTGATGCTGAGATTAACTAAAACCTAGGAAATAACTATTCTTTTCAAATAATGAAAAGGAGGTATAGTCGTAGAGTTCACAGCACTCGTAACCAGTCCGAATTAACCTACTCAATTACGTGTTCTTAAATATGTTCAATTTTGGATTGAAAAGGATACCCCGCAAGATGCGAGACCCTATGGTTGCCATTAACCCATGAGCAGGGGAGAATGAGTTTTGGACCCGCATTCTCCCATTCAAATGGGCTCCGACAATGCCAGAGTTCGTCCGCAGGAAGTATTTTCCAAACTAAAATTGTCTTTTTCATTGTTTGAAAATAGGAGCAGTACCCGAACTGGCCACGGTGTGCTAATCACCCCGCGACCCTACCTAAACAACTACTCACTAATCATTACACATGAAATAAAAGAAACCCTAATTGAAAAGATGCTTCTATTACACAAGATGAAAAATAAATAAAAGATCTAAGTTAAATAAGAACCAACAAACAACTTTTATAAAGAACATAAATTAAAATAAGTTATCAGAATGCGAGTAATTGAACAAAACTTCAAATAACTTGAATGGGAAAAAACCAAAGTTCCGAAGAAACAATCTAAAACTGTAGATTAAAATTCGGAATGTATACTGACGATATGCGCAACCTGGGATCGATCGCAGCCCCCGTTCTTTCTTTTTCTTCCGTCCGAAATCCTCCGTCCTTTTTTTTCTTTTCTACGGCAGGTCCCTTTCTGAAGTTAGAACCACTGACTTGTTAGAACCACTGACTTATACAGGAGTAGGTTTTTTTAATCTCCTAATAACATAAAAGGCCCTTGGACTTCACATAATAAGACATTAGCCATTCAACTTTGAAGGACTTTGCATTTTGATCCAGAACTTCTATAAATTCTTCTTTTTATCCAAATTATTGGAAACCGAGCTCGAGCAACCTATAAACATAAAAACTCACAATAAAAATCATTTAACAAAAATAAAGTACTAATAAATGTAGATTGGAGGGCCAAATATACATATTTTGGCACTTATCAGGCTTGCATCTTTAACCTCATGGTTGCCCCAAAACTCCTAGTAGTGATAAAGGACAGAAGGACGAAATAGAGGTAAAACAACATCCACCAGAACCTCCACCGGAGCCTCTTGCCTCAAACCAAGCTAGCGCTCAATCCAATAGGGAATGTAGAATGAAAAGGCCTCCAAACCGGCAAGTACGACCCACTGAGGCCCCATGTAGTGCACCGTCATGGATGGAAGGTCCAACCAAGGGCATCTCCAAGAAATGTTTTCAGCTCGCAGTCTCTTGAAGAAGTGGACCCACTCAGAAACACGACGGTCCGCAAACTCAAAGCATCGACGGGACAACAGTCTAGTCTCATATGTCCAGTTGCCAGGGGGAACAGTCAGCACGTTCAGCTTGTCGCAAAGCCAAATCTACCAAGAAGGATAGAAAACATGTAAGAAACTATAGGAAGCCAAACTGAGTGTTCAGGTAAAATGAGAACAAGAAAAAGGACAAAAAAAGGGAAGCTAAACGAGAAGCCTACCTGTAGAAGGAAAGGACTGCCCCCAAAGACCCCAGTCTCTCTAGAATGAACCTTGTCCAAACCAATGGAAGTCTCAGCCAAAACCATCAGAATCACGTCATTCTGAGCCTCAATTTGAATAGCAACACTAACCAATGCCGAGCGAGCATGACCCGCGGAGGGAACTAAGAGGTAAGCTGCCAACAAGCATATACAAAGGGCCGACATGCGACGAGACTGATAGGTCATGTCCGTAAAGTCACCAGGAGGAGAAAACATCTCGATAAGCCACATGATGTTGAGACGACCGATGTTAACCAAGTTGCGAGCGGCGCCACCACTCAGCCCAAGAACCGCAGTTAGAACCTTGGAAATGTTAACACGCACAGGAGTGATGATAACCTCTCCTGAGCTCAAGCCACCAAGGTAGGCGTGGAACTCTTCGACAGTAGGACAAAGCTCTTGCTCACCAAACCGGAACACTTGGACCTTCGGATCCCAAAAGCTCGTTGCCGCCTTCAAAAGCTCCAGATGGATGCGAATATTGCGAAGGAACCTCAAGGAGTAAAGGCCATGAGCTCGAAAGTTGAGCCAATCAACACCATCTATCACAACCAACCAAGGGTGAAGTGAACCGGTGAGAGAAAAAGTCACTTGAAAGAAGAGAGGAGGATGTTTGGGGTGAAGTAAATTTGAAGATGGAAGCCTCAATTTATAGGAGAAATGGGAAAACAACCTCAACTTTCTAAGAGCCTTGGCTTCCAAAAAGTGTAAGTTTTCCATGAGTTTTACATGGGGAAGGCTTGGTCATAGCATAGAAACCCAACATAAGCATGCACTGTCCCGAACATACCACTATAGGAGTCAAACTTCAGTCACTGTGCAATCTGTCTTGGGAATGAACAAACTGCAGAACTGTCAGGAAACCAATACCGTGTGGTGCACCATCACAACACACGGCATTATACCATAGCCGTGTACGGCATTTCAAAACCAGTATTTTTGCAGTTTTGACAGCAGAGGTTGGAAATGGATTTAAGGCCTCCAAGGGTGCTAACAACTGCCAAAACACATTTCAACGAGTATGTGGGACTTCAGGAGGGTCTCGCCTCCGATCAATTCTCAAAATTTAAGGTCGTGATACGAAAGAGTCAATAAAGTTCCATTCTTGAGCGATGATGGAGTATCAAAGTCCATTTCGGGGTCATTTTGAGTCGCTATTTTGAGCCGTACAGGTCATAATAGTCAAAAGTGACTTAGTTCAAATTTTGATTTGGGTCGTTGATCAAAACCTGAGGTCATGACCTGGGAAAGTCAATAGTTTCTCATTTCCAGGGCATATTCAAGGCATGGATTCAACTTTTGGGTCATATCTTAAGTCATGAAAGTTGTTATTAAATGTATATGGTTATGATCAAACCTTAATAGGGTTGTCTGTACAAAATACCCAAACATGGTGTTTAATTTTTCATTTTTCGCTCAAATACCTCTATGATTCCTTTTCCCCTGTTAACACTTTTCAAATTTGAGATAGATACCAGACTCAATGTCATGATTTATGGCTAGTTGCATGTTTCGGTTACTCGAACAACAATGAAGAAAATTGAATGATGGAAATAATGAAGAAGTAATTCTTATAAACATAGGCCAAATGGCATCCATGAGTCGAAGTACAAAATTGGGGCACACAGGCCCTAAGATCAAAAGCCTATCTATCAGGATGAATAGACGCCCTCAAGAAGGAAGCATGCAGGCCCCATTCAAAATGGCAAAAAGCAAAAAGGTAGGAGGCTCAATCCTCTTCATCGTCCTCACTCCCCTCCTCATTGTCGTCCTCCTCAGAAGCATTTTCCTCTGTCTCGGAGCTAACAGCCTCTGGGACATGTACAGCTCTAGGCTCCGAACTCTCAAAGGTATCATCCAGATCGATGTCCTCCTGCTCCTTGGTCTCATCCGAACCAGTGCTAGACTCCTCCTCAATGGAGGCTGAGGGTCTTTGTCTTTTCGAGGGGTGTTCCCCAACTCTCAGAGGTATCATCCAGGCCGATGTCCCCCGCTCCTTGGTCTCATCCGAACCAGCGCTGGACTCTTCCTCAATGGGGGCTGAGGGTCTTTGTCTTTTCGAGGGGCATTCCCCTTTAGCACTAGCAACGGAAGCCTATGGCGCAGGCATGTGAACAGACTTCCAACGCAATCCCCAAGAAGCCCTTGCTCTAGCCTGCAAAAGCATTAGCATTCATACAACATTTGTATAACAATTCATAAAAGCAATAGAGGCTTAGTGAGTAGTTGGAACATGAAAGCATACCATCGTTCCCCCCACGCGAGGTCGTACTGATGGTGCATGGCCCATGGCATACAACCATACCAATTGCTCCAAGCCAAGCATAGCTGCCACCATCTCCCGAGCATACTCTGAAGTCACTTGCTCAATAGAAAAGTCAATCAAAATAGGCATATAGGAAAATAGGCATGTAAAGAGATGGAAACATGATTGCACCTTAGCAAGGAACTCCGGAGGATCAACTACTAGACGTGGCACTTCCACCAGACCAGGGGCTCCCTGAGCGGAGACCACATCCACTGTCCAAGAAAGAGTAGGCAAAGTGCCCCTGCTCTGACCTGTGCCATCACCACAGCTTGCACTTTCACCACGGCCTGCACTTCTACTTGCTCTTCCACCTCTACCGCCTCTGCCACCCGTTTGCTGCTGTGCCTTCCAAGCAGCACGGATCCCAAAGCCCCTCATCAGGTACTGAGACTTGTACTCTGCATAGTCAACACCAGCCTGGAAAAATGACTGTAGCTGAGGGTTCGGCTGCGTGAACCGCTCAACCTCCTCCAGCATATACTCGCTCGTCGTCAGCACGAGAGGACGGAGTGGTCTAGGGACTAAGAAAGCATCCAGCCCTAGCGACTGACGTGATACCCAGTCACCTAGGTCCCATTGCCAGCAATAGGGGGACTCCAAGAGCACTGTCCCCATTGCCACCTCTTTGCTCCTAGTAACATAAGGGATTTCAATGCGGACCCAGATGTGCCAGTGTACTTGCAATCAAAAGCATACATCACGATATTATTGATTGAAGTGCGCAAGGAGTGTAAATTGAGAAATAGAAGAAACATGGGAACCTGTTTAGGATGCAGCTCGTCCAAATACAACTGATATGCATTTAGGTCACCTTTTCCCTTCTTCACTCCCCAAAACTCCTTCGACCAACGAGGGCCAAATGAAGTATCACATCATTAGGGCCTGTGGTCGTGGGAGGATACATATCTAGTACCTCATACGTCCAAAGCTACAAAGTACGAAGCATAAAGTGTTAGCATGAGATATACAAAGGCAAATGGAAAGCTAACTAGCAGTAAAGGAAAAAGCAAGGTTTTGAGTTATACCTCCTAGACCCTCCAGTAGCCGCCGAGGCTCATCCCCGCTTCTCAAGAAAGAGACCCCATGAAGGCATAGCACGCCCCCAAAGCCGCGTCACCCCAGTCAAAGCGGGCTATCTCCCTGATGTTTCGCAGGGTAGGAAGGAAGGAAAAGTGTACTTGGTTACGTCTGTTGGGAAAACAAAGAGGCACCGAACATCGCGCCATCTACTCCTCCTGAACCCTATTTTCTGGAGGCTCCATCCAAAATGCTAGAAATTGAGCATACGAGGCATCCCCCTTCTTCGCCCTAAGCATGTACCCTATAAGAAGCCTCTGAAAACCCGGGTCTCTCCCTGCCACAGCATCGTAAGGAATAGGGTCACCTCCAACTAGTGATTGCCGAGAAGTCCAAAGGCGTCACCGTCATCTCACCGAAGGTGAAATGGAACGATTTTTTCGTGTCCCACCACCTTTCGACAAGAGCCCCCACCACCTGGCGATCGTTGCTCGCCATCGTCAAAACACTGACGAACTCTCCAAAACCCACTTCCCTCACTATCTCCCTCACCGCCTCGGGGAGCCTCTCCCAGAACTTTGGCACATTGGTCGTGTCGCTGTAGCACAAGATTCTTATCCCCTGTTGCAATAAAAGACAAGATTCAATAAATGGGCATAATATTCAAACTAGGAAATTGAAAAGCATGATACATTGTATCGAAATGCAAGTATTGAAATATATCTCGGCTCGTTGCAAGGATAGGTGTCGCTGGGGGTCTTGCAAGACCAAGGACTCGTCATAAGTAGTCCTCTCAGGCCGGTAAACGTCTAAAAGTGAAGGAACCACGACGTGTCGAAAGGCATGTAGGTCGCCTCGTCGTAAGCCCCTCAGCTCCCAAGAGCTGTTGTCGCCTCATCCACCACGATCCTCCACGGAACCACCCCACCCTCAGCCTCCTCTTTAACCCGCGGCTCCCTGGTAGCCCCAGCCTCAAGCTCGGCCTGAAACTCCCTCTCGCAAGCCTCAAGTAAGGCCACTGCCAATCTAGGCACCCCTTGTAGTGTCTCAACTAAGTCCTCAAGGGACGCCGCCTTTAAGTAGTCACCCATCCCTATAGGCCGTGACAACCCTACACCCTTACCACTACCTACAAATATGGCCGGTGTCTCCCGCTCCTCCATCGGTTCCTCTTCGACGACAGGGTCCTTTTCTAAGTCGGCTCGAGGCTATCCCACGAGAGAGGCCTCCGTCTCCTCCGTTGCCCTCTCCGAGCCACCACCACCGTGGGCCTCCGTGGCCCTCTCCTCTAAACCACCCGCAGCCCCCGAATGGCCCGTAGCCCCTTCCTCGATCCTTGGCGCCATTGTACCCAAGCTCTCCAAGACCTGGTCACCATTGACCACTCCTCCTTCACCACCGTTTGCTGCCCCTGGTGGTAGCCGCCAATGCCATGGCCGCCTCGGCCATGGGCACCAAACCCGAAGCCCCCGGAGTCTCCTGAACCTCCTCGATCACCGTGTCACCTTCCAAAGGGACTGGGGGTGGTGTAACCTCGACCCTTGGTGGTTGATCACCACCGGGTACGTTAATGTCTTCCATGATCACAATGTAAAGAGAGAAGGAGCCGAGAGAGAGAGAGAGAGAGAGAGAGAGAGAGAGACAAGAGCATAGAGAGAAAGTAGCGAGAGAGAGATGATTGGGAGAGAGATGTCATGAAAGAGAGAGCAAAGAGGGTTGAGAGAAAAGAGAGGGGCGCGAGATTTCGAATGGTGGGGCATACTGTGTACGCCTCACCCGTTTTATAACCCTTGAACTAGTTCGTATGGAATCGAATTTGGACGAGGTTCAAAACCCATAGCGCCGCATGCCGTTCCAGTTGCAACGCGCGGCATACCATTATGATATCCAGAATTCTTGGGTCCTGAACCTTATTCAAAGGATGGTTAAAATTACAACGTTCATCTTTGGGCTCTGTGCCTATTTTGATGCATTCTTCGAGGACCAAAGTGGATTTGGTACGACGCACTCTGTCCAAAGGAAAAATGCGCAGTGTTATGAGTTTTCCAGCAGTTCGAATTTCGAAACCAGTTTTTTTATTTTGAACCATGGCAGTCTCATTCGATTAAGTTCTATGCAGAAACATGCGAAAGCAGAACAGATATTTTTGAAGGAAGCGTTCATTACATAAAACTAGGGTGAACCCAGGGAATTCCAGTACATTCCAACAAAAAAAAGGGAGTAAAAACAAAAGAAAAGTCCTACTGCTTCCTTTTTCTTACTGTTCTTCTTCATCTTCCTTCTCAATCGCACCCCCCTCCAGAAGCATTGTTCGCACCTCTGAACGGTCATCAGACCCGTTCGGATTTCCCTCGCTATCCTTTGCGCTATAGAGTGGGATAGACCCCATTTGAACTTCCTAGCTTTTGCAACATCAGTGGGTACCATGGTAGTAGCATTCTTCAAAACGAGCAGTATACTGGGTTACTGTCAAGGTACGTTGCTTTAAGTCCATAAATTCCCGGGCCTTGGCTTGTTTCATAGGTGCTAGGAAGTATTTTTCGAGGAAAAGGTTTTCGAACATCTGCCAGGTCATAGTTGTCAAATTGTGAGTGGTCTTGATCAAGTCCCACCAATGATCTACTTCCCTTTGCATCTGAAACGTTGCTAAGGCAATGCGATCCCCTGCATTGGTCACATTAAGTACTTCTAAGTACTTGGAGATTTGTTTGATCCATGCTTCTACTGCGCTAGGGTTCGCTTCGCCATAAAATATTGGAGGGTGACGTTTGCAGAACACATCCAGAAGTAGATCCCAACTCCTAGTTAGAGGTCCACGTCGTTGTTGCTCACAGGTTGGCTGTCGTGTTTGTTGAGGGTTGCAGACAGCAGCAGCAATAAATGCTTGCATCAGATGAACTAAGTCCTATTGCGCTCCTTGCCCATTTGGTTGTGGTCCACCATCTTGTCCATTGTTTTGGCCACTATTCTTGCCATTGGCATCTTTGTTGTTTCCGTTAGTGTTAGTATTCGTTCCATTACGTGTGTTCACCATCTATAACGATCGAGTTCTTAAGTTAGGAGGGGGGTTTCTACATTTCGTACTATTCAAATTAGGTTCTTTTATTTATAGTACAAGTAGTTAATAACCTATGTTCCTACCAACACTTTGCCATTCAAGTAATGTCACATAAGTAGGTAATGTGCCACATACAAGTCAAACATGTAAGACCTATGTTTTCTCATGGTACGGTTTTGAGTCTAAGTTGAATGACAACTATTAAGTAATTAAAAACTAGACTTAAAAGTATCATAGATAATAGGTACGATTAACTACTCAAATATACGCTCTCAGAAAGTGATCTACCCCAATCTACCTAAGGCCGAGGGTTTGCACCCAAAGCTCTGATACCATATTGTAACGCCCTGATTTTCGGGACACGTTAATTAATTCATTTTTAATTGATTTAATGTAGGGAGGTATTCCCGAACAGGTAAGTTTAGTCGCCGAACACGTGATGTATTAGGGACACGTGGCAGGCATGATAAGTCTATCGCCAGGCAGCGCCATGAGCAGCGATGTGGACCAGTGACATGTGAAGTCATTGGTCCAGACAGTCTGTTCGGCTGATAAGGACAAAGACATGTGAAGTCATTTGTCCAGATATAACGACATGGACCAGTTGCATGTGAGGTCATTGGTCCAGGAGGACTGTTCGGCAAAGAGGAAGCCGAACAGTGGAAAAAGTTGCCCTAAATCATGACGTGGCAAGAATGCTCCAAAATGGTAATATTCTGTAAAAGGATGAGATCCCGAGTATATAGGAGCGATGCAAGACACCCAACGTGTGTGGAGTGTACGGGTAATTATGGGAAAGAGACCCAAAAGGACTGGGAGTCCCATAAAGATTAAGATATTGTACAGATAAGGGAATGAGAATCCATGAGATACAAGGTTTCCTATACGAGGTAGGAATCCTAGGGCAACAGGGATGCTTGGGCAGCAAGCATCCACGAATCTATAAATACGAGGTAAACCTGGAGGTAAAAGGTACGCAATATTTGGTGATCTCTCATTGTCTTCCGACCGATAATTAGGGTTCATTGCTAGTTCATGATATTAACTTAGCCATCGGAGGGCCTTTGCCACGAGAGGCAAAGGTGCACTCACCCCTTGTCTGTCTTGCAGATTAGGGTTCCGACGAAGAACTAGGGTTCCGGTGTAAAGGCACGTGAAGCCGTTTGCAGTTTGGTGTGTTCAGAGCACCAATTGTTTTCATCCCCCTACAATTGGCGCCGTCTGTGGGAAACGAAAGAATTCCCTGAAAAGATAACCATGATGGAAGAAGATCCAACCACACTGTTCAATCCAAAGAACTAGCTAAGTGGTGGAGGGGATAAATCTCCACTGGGTGCACCGAAAAAGCCCACTGGAAGAGAGGACAAAGCAACTACTGGCTCCACGAGAAGGGGCAAATCCTACTGAAGAGAGGCATCGGTGGACCGTTCAAAAAGTGTCCACAACAGCGAGGATATCCTCGACAAAAAGAGGAAGGAGATTGAGGAGTACGCTCGTTTGATTAAAAAACGAGAGTACGAGATACGAGAGTTGCAACGGGTACGAGATCACCCGGAAGACTCCGAACTCTAACGAAGGAATTCTGGAGAAGACAAGAGGGCTCTGCTAGTCCATAAAGAGCCCCATTCACGAAGAAGAAGGAGCAGGAGCAATAGTCCTACCACGAGACGGTATGATGCTTCCCCACGAAGAAGGAGAAGCAGAAATAAAGACCGCGCACTAGAAAGGCGAAGGGCTTCTTCCCGAAAAAGAAGGAGCAGCGAACGGAGTTCCTCACCCGAGGAAGAAACAAGGAAGCATCACCGTGACAGGTACGAGAGACCTGATGCTGACTGGGCCAAAGCTACGGCTCACAAAACGAAGGAAAATGAGGAAGGGACAGTGTCTGCACAAGAGGCGGCATGTAAAGCCCTGAGTAACATCGCAGCCTCCCCTTTTGCAAGGAGACTGCAAGAGGCAAGGTTGCCGAGCAGAGTGAAGCACGGAGCGTTCGTGCTTTACGAGACAAACACGGACCCTGTGGCTCACATACAGCATTACCAGCACGCCATGTTCATGCACGATGGCGATGATGCCATTCTGTGCAAAATGTTCCCGTCAAGTCTAGGCAAGGTGGCCTTGAGTTGATTTCATAAATTGGCACCACGATCCATAAGAGGATGGAGGCAGTTGGCCGAGGAATTCACTGCTCGGTTCTTGACAAGCAGAAAGGCCCCAAAGACGTTTGAGAGTCTATCCACCATGAAACAGGCGGAAAACGAGCCGATCAGAGATTACGCAAAGAAGTACTGGGAAACTTTCAATGAGATTGAGAGTTGCAGTGAGGAATATGCCATAGCAACCTTCAAAACTGGTTTGCCTGTTTGGGGAGAGCTGCGCCGCTCATTGAATAAACATCCGGTGGTTACGTTGGCCAAACTGATGGAGCGAATAGAGCAGCACGCCAGAATGGAGGATGACATACTCCGCGAGGATGGCAGGATTGCTGCCGAACAGCCTAAGATGCCTGCCAAGAAGGTGGATAAACCTAAGCCCAAAACGTACAAGGAGCGTAAGGAGTACGGGCAGGCTAAGAAGGATCCGTACAAGGAAAAGCAAGCCCCTGATCCCAAATCCTTCTTTTCTATCACTACTGTTTGGAAGGAGCCAATCTACAGGATTCTTTATCGAATAAAGAATCAGCCGTACTTCAAGTGGCCCCCGAGTCTTGGCAGAGATAAAGACGCTAAACGTGCTACGAATCAGCACTGCAGCTACCACAAGGATTGGGGCCACATGACTGAAGATTGCGAGATGTACAAGAAACACCTTGATGATTTGGTCTCTCGGGGCTATCTCAAGGAGTTTATCCAGGAAGATCCCAAGGAAAAAGGGAAGGCCATGGAACTGGATTACGAGCAGAATCCTAAGGGGGTAATCCATATGATACATGGGCTGGCTGCACCTTATACGAGAAATGAGGTTAGACTGTTGCAAAGATAGTTTAAGCACGATCAGCATGTGATGCGATTGGGTAATAAAAGAGGGCGAGAGAGTGACGTGTGCAATGAAAGCATAGCCTTCACAGATGACGATTTGGGAGAGGTCCAGATACCTCATAACGATGCTTTAGTCATAACCCTACGAGTTGGGGAGTATGACATTGAAAGGATCCTAGTGGATTCAGGAAGTTGTACAGAGGTGATGTACTACGACACGTTCAAGAAGCTGGGTCTAGCCCAGACAGACTTGGAGCAGTCCACAACGCCATTGATTGGGTTTGGTGCAGGGGCAGTTTGGCCCCTTGGAAAGGTAACACTGCCTGTTCGGGCAGGATCAGTTGTTTTGAGGACGGATTTTCTGGTCGTAGACGTCCCTTCTTCTTATAACGCGATTATAGGAAGAACCTGGTTACACAAAATGAGGGCAGTCTCCTCAACTTACCACCAGATGGTGAAATTCCCAGGATCCAATGGGATCAAAGCAATTAGGGGCAATCAGAAAGTGGCCCAACAATGCTTGATTTCCCTCGTTAAGAAGGCCCCGAAGGCCCACCATGTTCATACGCTGGAAGTACCAGATCAACCGACTATCGAGGATGTCGGAAGGTGCCCGGCTGATAAGGTAATTGAGGGTTTGGAAAAAATTCAGATCAACGAGGCTGATCCTGAAAGATATTTTTTGATTGGAGAATCATTACCGGCAGAGGAAAAGGCTTCAATACAGTTTCTGAAGGAATATGTCGACGTGTTTGCATGGCTACCAGAAGAGATGCCCGGCGTAGATGTTGACATAATCTGCCACCATCTGAATGTTGACCCTCAGCATAAGCCAGTTGTTCAGAGAAAACATAGGGCGGCCGTACAGCACGCGGATGCTGTTGTTGAAGAGGTTAATCGATTGCTTGAGGCAAAAGCAATACGTGAGGTTTACTACCCTGAGTGGCTGTCCAACACCGTGGTCGTAAAAAAGAAGAATGGGAAGTGGCGTGTCTGTGTGGACTTCACAGACTTGAACAAGGCCTGTCCTAAGGATAGTTTTCCCCTCCCATGGATAGACCAGTTGGTTGACGCAACAGCTGGCTACGAGCAAATGAGTTTTCTTGATGTGTATCGAGGATACCATCAAATTGCTATGTTTGGGCCTGATCAGGAGAAGACATCTTTCATCACCCCACGGGGCTTGTACTGCTATAGTGTCATGCCGTTTGGGCTAAGAAACGCAGGGGCGACATACCAAAGGCTTGCGACTATCATGTTCAGGGAGTTGCTCGGGAAAACTATGGAGGTTTACATAGACGATATGGTGGTGAAAAGCCGAGACAAGCGAGGGCATATTACAGACTTGAGAGAAGTCTTTGAGATCTTGAGGAAGTACAAGTTGAAACTCATCGCCTCGAAATGTGCATTTGGGGTTGGTTCTGGGAAATTCCTAGGGCACTTGGTCACTATGAGGGGAATTGAGGCTAACCAGATTAGATTGCAGCCTTGCAGAGGCTGCAAAGTCCCAAAACCACGAAGGAGGTCCAGAGACTAACTGGGATGGCTGCAGCACTCAATAGATTTATCAGCAGATCAAGTGATAAATGTAGGCCCTTTTTTCAGTTATTGAAAAAAAGGGAGGGATTTGAATGGGGAGCAGAATGTGAGCAAGCTTTCCAGGACTTAAAGAAGTAACTGGCCGAGCCTCCTCTTCTATCAACCCCGCAGCCAGGTGAGTCCTTGGTTTTGTACTTAGCTGTTTCTGAGCATGCTGTGAGTGCGGTCCTGTTAAGGGATTTGGGAATCGAGCAAATCCCAATATATTATGTAAGCAAGACATTGCTAGACGCAGAAACGAGATATCTGCCTTTAGAGAAACTTGTCCTGGCACTTAGGACAGCAACGAGAAAATTGCCCCACTACTTCCAGAGCCACAGAGTTGTGGTCTATACTGAATTTCCACTAAAATCGCTGCTACGAAAGGCAGATTTTTCAGGTAGAATCTCGACGTGGTCCGTCGAGTTGAGTCAATACGATATTGATTATCAACCCCGAATAGCAATCAAAGGCCAAGTGTTGGCTGATTTTGTGGCAGAGTTTTCTCCCACGGTAGCTCCCCTGCCTCCTACGAAAAAGGAACAAGAGAGTAGAACATTGTCCACGAGGGATAAAGTCTCAGCCGAATAGGACGATACAGAATGGAATTTATTCATTGACGGATTAGCTTGTAACACTGGTTCGGGAATAGGTGTTGTTCTTTTTCCTCCTGGAGGAGTTATGATAGAACTGTCTGTTCGGTTGGGATTCAGTGCATCGAATAACGTGGCAGAGTACGAGGCACTCCTAGCTGGATTGAGAAGTGCGAAGACTATGAAGGCAAAAAGAGTAAGGGTGCATTGTGACTCACAGCTTGTGGTGAATCAGCTGTCCGGCGAATATCAGGCCCGGAATGAGAAAATGGCGGCATATGTGGAAGCCGCCAAAGATTTACTTGATACCTTCGAGAGGGTCCACGTTGAACAGATAAGTTCTGGACAGAATGCACATGCCGATTCACTGGCATGGCTGGCTGCAGCGGTCCCAACCAAACTCAAGCGAAGAGTTGCAGTTGAGTATCTGACAGAGTCGAGCATTGGAAGAAGCGTGGAGTTAGTTTTGGAAGTGAACCAAGGTCCAAGTTGGATGGACCCAATCGTGGAGTTTTTACGAGATGAAATACTCCCCATTGATAAAAAGGAGGCTCATAAGGTCAAAACCAAATCTGCAAGGTTTTGGCTGTCCCCAGAAGGAAAGCTTTACAGAAAGTCCTTCACAGGCCCATATTTGTTGTGCGTACACCCCGAGATGGTGCAGAAATTTCTTCACAAAATACATGAAGGAACATGTGGGAGTCATGCTGGGGGCAGATCCATTGCCCACCGAGCAATTACCCAAGGCTACTGGTGGCCACATATGCAGGAGGATGCAAAGATGTATGTTAAAATTTGTGAGAAGTGTCAGAAATTCTTACCAATGATTCGAACACCAGCCGAGGATCTGGTGCCTTTGACAAGTCCTTGGCCATTTGCCCAATGGGGAATGGACATCGTGGGTCCATTGCACAAAGCAACTGGGAATCGAAAATTCCTTTTAGTTGCGACGATATTTTACCAAATGGATTGAGGTTGAACCACTGGCCAAAATCACCGAACCCATGATAGAAAGGTTCGTGTGGAAGAGTATTATTACTCGATTTGGGGTTCCCTATTCTTCGATCATAGATAATGGGTCCCAATTTCAAAAGAAGTTCAAAGCATTGTGTGCCCAGTATGGAATTCGGAACTACTATTCAACTCCAGCATACCCTCAGAGCAACGGGCAGGCAGAAGCATCTAATAAAACCATTCTTGACGGGATCAAGAAAATGTTGGACAAGGCCAAAGGGAAATGGCCCGATGAATTGCCCCTTGTTTTGTGGGCACATAGGACAACACCTAGGAGGTCTACGGGAGAGACCCCCTATTCGTTGACATACGGTACAGAAGCAGTCATACCTTTGGAAGTGGGCCTTCCAACCAAGGAACAGTGTCGGTTGAAAGTGGGGGCAATAACAGAGCCCGAGAAATTGAGCTTGATCTCGTCGAGGAAAGGAGAGAAAGGGCCCTGGGCCCTGGTCCATTTGGCCTCTTATCAAGAACAACTGATGAAGAGCTATAATAAGCACGTTCACCCTCGAGAGTTTGGTGTTAGGGACCTTGTGCTACGAAAGGTGCTCGGCAACACCAAGGTAGCCAACGAAGGCAAGCTAGGGGCCAACTGGGAAGGCTCGTATTGGGTAGCAGAGATTGTGGGCATTGGGGCCTACAGATTGTTTGACCTGGATGGCATCCCAATCTCGAGGCCATGGAATGTTCATAATCTGAGAAAATTCTTTGTTTAGAGGAATTTAGTTTTATTTTAGATTGCACTACGTGATTGTGTGAGAATTACGAATAAAATTCCCTTGTTTTCTCTTATTCTACTTTAGTTGCAAGGGGTACGAATAACGCCCCCTTGAGTTCAGTCTATGAATAAGGACATTTTTTTCCTCATAGTATATTCAGCTTTTGGAAAATATTGGTTTTTTTGATATGAAATATGGAATACAGATTTTCTTTTCCTTATTCATATTGGGGAGCATGGGATTGGCATGAACGCCATATACGAATATACCTATGCTTGATAGCTTAATAACTGCGTACGAACAAACGCTAAAGTATGAAAAACTTGTAAGTAAATGTACCCCAAGTATGAAAACACTTGGGATGCATATAAAAAACACATGCAGCTGTTCGGGTACGGGTACAATCATTCGAGTAAGTGGTTGTGCTAAAAAGTATGAGATACTTTAAGTTCGAGAAACTTATACTTAGGTATGAGATACCTCAAGTACGAATATACTTAGGCTTGCATACGTGAACATGCAAGTAATCAAGTACGAAGGGCTTGGTTCTGTTATGACGAAATATGTCAAATATTTATATAATTCTAAGTACGAACATGCTTAAGTAAAATCCAAGTACGAAATACCTGGGCGGCAGGCATAACGAAATATGTCCAAGTACGAAACACTTGCATAAACATAAAAAAGAAAAGATGATCTGATGCCTCGCAGGGCTGAATCAAACTACGGTCGCACAGGACCTACAAATTGTTTTACGGTTTACTCACCACATTCAGTCCAGTTCTTGGACCTCAGGAGTTAGTTGCTCGGCAACCTCTATTCCAATCTCCCTTGGAACCCCATCACCACCAGCATCCCCTTCTTCAACTATGGGATCGTTGTTTGATCCCCGAGCAGGTGACTCCACGAGGGCAGTCCTCAGTACTTCAGTGGGAACTTCTTCTTCGGCACCAGCAAAATCTTCGATCTGTTGATCGATGTCATCCTCAGGATTCCCCTGGGGTTCATCTGTAATTTGAGCACGACGGCTTGGTAATTCGTTGTCTTCCCAAAGGGTGGAATCTTCAGCAACCCCAACCTTCGCCAGGCATGTTTCCCAGCAGGCTACCCAGATCTGGTCCTGAATGGCAGGCATCTGGTTCACATAGCTGGCTGTTGTCGTATCGAACCCCTTTTGGTATCCTTCATCGAATGAAGCCTTTTTTGTGCTGTCAATTTCTGCTAGAGCTTGAGCAAGGCTGTCCTCGGCAGTCTCAAGTTTGGCTTTGGTTTCCACAAACTCTGCCTTGGCCTTGTCTCTTTCTCTCTCCAGCCTTGAGATTGAGCGGAGCAGCCTGGTGTTGTCATTGAGAAGTCTAACTCTCTCAGCGTCAGCTTCTTGGTACTTTTGGCCCAAGGCCATCATCTTTTGGATAAACTACAGACACCAAACATGAGTTAAAGGATTTTATAGAAAACCCACTGTGATCAAAGCAAGAGCTAAAAAGTTTGGTTACCTTAATTCCACTGACGAGACCAGTGGATACAAGTCAATCTGTAGGCGAGGACATCTTTTTCTGCATGTCCACTGGGAGTGAGAGGCCCTGAGCTAGGGCTAGTGCAGTCTCGGAGGAACTAGCACTATCTCCAATGTTGACGGGGCGGTCCCCCCTCATGAGCTGAGGGGCCCAGACCTCAGCAGCAACTTGGGTGCCCGGTGATGATGTCTCCAGCGGTACTGAGGTAGCAGGGATGTCGCTATCCCCGACCTCATTGCTCCGGGGACGTTTGTCCCGATGAGCATCAGCTGCCTCGAGGGTGCTGTCCTATTCTTGATGGGATGATGTTGACCTGGTAGATTCCCCCTAGTGCGACGTGATCGAGGGGGGGGGGAGCACCAGTTGATGCCACCCTACTGGCAGCACTGCGTCCCCGTCTTGGGACACTAAGGAGGGTACTGAGGTCCAAAGGTTGATGAGACATGGTACCTGGGTTGCGAGGAGAACGAGAATAGCTGGAGGAGGAGGCTTGACTCGTAGTACAGATGGGAGCTGGCTATAGGGAGGTAGTTCTCGAATAGATACAATCAATAGCCGAACACGTGATGTACCGGAGCACGTGGTAAATACAAGAGAACATACTGCCGGGCAGCACGGTGAACGGCGATAAGGGCCAATGACACAAGAAGTCATTTGGCCATGCAGTCTGTTCGGCGATAAGGGCCAATGATATGAGAAGTCATTTGTCCGGATATAACGATGAGGGCCAGTTGTATTTAAGGTCGTTGGACCATGTTGACTGTTCGGCAACGAGACAGCCAAACAGGGCGGAGAAGTTCCTTTAAGTCTCAAGGCAGCATAAGTATTCTGGAAGGATCCAGAAACAGTAATATCCCCGAAAGCATAAGATCCCGAGAATATAGGATCTAGAAAAGACACCCAACGAGAATGGGATGTTCGGTCCTTTATGGAAAGGAGTCCTAAAAAGACTACGGAAATGAATTGAAAAGGGAATGAGAATCCAAGTTACCTTAGGTTTCCTATACGAGATAGGAATCCCAAGGCAACAAGGACGCTTGGGCAGCAAGTATCCGTGAATCTATAAATACGAGGTAAACCTGGAGGTAAAGGGTACGCAATATTGAGCATTCGCATTATTTTCCTACTGATAATTAGGGTTTAATTCCCAGTACGTGATACTAACTTTGGCATCGGAGGGCCTTTGCTACGAGAAGCAAAGGTGCGCTCACCCCTTGTTTGTTTTGTAGATTAGGGTTCCGACAACGAACTAGGGTTCCGGTGTAGAGGCACGTGGAGCCGCTTCAGTTTGGTGCTGTCCAGAGCATCAATTGTTTTCATCCCCCGACAATTGGCGCCGTCTGTGGGAAACGAACCGATTTTTCCTTAAAAATTAGTCGTAATGGAAGAAGATCCAGCCATGCCGTTTAATCCAAAGAACCAGTTGAGTGGTGGAGGAGATAAATCTCCACCAGGGGCTCCGAAAAAGCCCACTGGTAGACAGGACAAGACAACAATGGGCTCCACGAGAAGGAGCAAATCCCACCGAAGAGAAACGTCGGTGGAACACTCAAGGAGCGTACATAATAGTGAAGATCTCCTCGATAAAAAGAGGAAGGAGATCGAGGAATATGCTCGTTTGATTAGAAAACGAGAGTACAAGATACAAGAATTGCAGCGGGTACGAGAACACCCAGAAGATTTTGGACTCTCTAGGAAGGATTCAGAGAGAAATAAATGGACTGTTGTAGTCCATAAGCAGGCTCCTTCATGAGAAAGAAGGAGCAAAAGCCCTAGTATAAGGCGATACGGGGCCTCTCCACGAAAGAGGAGAGACAGGAGTAAAAGCCGGACTCCGGAGAGACAGAGGGCTTCTTCACGAAAAAGGAGAAGCAGAGACCGAAGTTCTACCCCTGAAGAGGAGGAGACAAGAAAGCATCACCGGGACAGGTACGAGAGACTTGATGCTGATTGGGCCAAGGCTACGGCTCACAAGACAAAGGCATATGAGGATGGGACAGTAACTGCATGTGAAGCAGCAAGAAAAGCCTTAAGCAACATAGTGGCTTCCCTTTTCTCAAGGAGGCTACAAGAGGCTAGGTTGCCGAGCAGAGTGAAGCACGGTACTTTCATACTTTACGAGACAAACGCGGACCCCGTGGCTCACATACAACATTACCAGCAAGCCATGTTCATGCATGAGGGGGATGAAGCCATCCTTTGCAAGATGTTCCCGTCAAGTCTTGGCAAGGTGGCTTTATCCTGGTTTCATAAGTTGGCACCACGATCCATACGAGGTTGGAGGCAGTTGGCCGAGCAATTCACTGCTCGGTTCTTGACAAGCAGAAAGGCCCCAAAGACGTTTGAGAGTCTGTCCACCATGAAACAAACGGAGGACGAGCCGATCAGAGATTATGCCAAGAAATACTGGGAAACCTTCAATGAGATTGAAAATTGCAGCGAGGAGTATGCCATTGCAACCTTCAAGACTGGTTTGCCTATTCGGGGAGAGCCACGCCGCTCACTGAATAAACATCTAGTGGCCACATTAGCTAAACTGATGGAATGAATAGAACAACACGCCAGAATGGAGGATGACATACTCCTTGAGGATGGCAGGATCGTCACCGAACAGACGAAGCCACCTGCCAAGAAGGTGGATAAGCCAGAACCCAAGACTTATAGAGAGAGAAAAGAGTATGGGCAGGCTAAAAAAGAGCCATATAAGGATAAGCAAGCCCCTGACCCCAAGTCTTTCTTTTCTGTCACAACGGTCTGGAAGGAGCCAATCTATAGGATTCTTTATCGAATAAAGAATCAGCCATACTTTAAGTGGCCCCCAAGTTTAGGCGGAGATAAAGATGCAAAACGTGCTACGAATCAGCATTGCAGCTACCACAGAGATTGGGGCCATATGACCGAGGATTGTGAGATGTATAAAAGACACCTCGATGATTTGGTTTCCAGGGGCTATCTTAAGGAGTTTATTCAAGAAG
The DNA here is from genome assembly GCA_019656295.1 of Rhododendron mucronatum var. ripense. Taxonomy (NCBI): domain Eukaryota; kingdom Viridiplantae; phylum Streptophyta; class Magnoliopsida; order Ericales; family Ericaceae; genus Rhododendron; species Rhododendron mucronatum. Next base: position 1,174,643 of record BPLT01000130.1, on the reverse strand, counting down.
ACCCAAAGGAAAAAGGGAAGGCCATGGAATTGGATTACGAGCAGAATCCTAAAGGGGTAATCCACATGATACATGGGTTCGCCGCGCCTTATACGAGAAATGAGGTGAGGCTACTGCAAAGGTAGGTTAAGCACAACTAGCATGTGATGCGGTTGGGAAATAAGAGAGGTCGAGAGAGTGGTGTATGCAATGAGAGCATAGCATTCACGGATGATGATTTGGGAGAAGTCCAAGTACCCCACAATGATGCTTTGGTCATAACCCTACGAGTTGGGGAGTATGACATCGAAAGGATTCTGGTGGATTCAGGAAGTTATACAGAGGTGATGTACTACGATGCATTCAAGAAGCTGGGGCTGGCCCAAACAGATTTGGAGCAATCCACAACACCCCTGATTGGGTTTGGTGCAGGAGCAGTCTGGGCCCTTGGTAAAGTAACCCTCCCTGTTCGGGCAGGAACAGTTATATTGAAGACAGATTTTCTTGTCGTAGATGTTCCTTCTTCCTATAGCGCGATTATAGGCAGGACCTGGTTACACAAGATGAGGGCTGTCTCCTCAACTTACCACCAGATGGTGAAATTCCCAGGATCCAATGGGATCGAAGTAATTAGGGGCAATCAGAAAGTGGCCCAACAGTGTTAGATTTCCATTGTCAAGAAATCTCCAAAGGCCCACCACGTTCACACACTGGAAGTGCCAGATCAACCAACTATCGAAGATGTTGGGAGGAGTCCGGCGGAAAGGGTGGTCGAAGGCCTGGAGAAAATTCAGATCAACGAGAATGATCCTGAAAGATATTTTCTAATTGGGGAGTCATTGCCAGCAGACGAAAGGGCCGAATTGATCGGATTCCTGATGGAACATATCGATGTATTTGCATGGGTCCCAGAAGAGATGCCCGGAGTCGATGCAAGTGTGATTTGTCATCATTTAAATGTTGACCCCCAGCACAAGCCAATCATTCAGAAAAAACGAAGAGCATCCGTGCAGCATGTGGATGCAGTAATTGAGGAAGTCGATCGTTTGCTGGAGGCTAAGGCTATACGAGAGGTTTACTATCCTGAATGGCTATCCAACACAGTTGTGGTAAAGAAAAAGAATGGAAAGTGGCGAGTCTGTGTAGATTTCACAGACCTCAACAAAGCATGTCCAAAAGATAGTTTTCCTCTCCCAAGGATAGACCAGCTGGTTGATGCAACCGCTGGATACGTGCGAATGAGTTTCCTCGACGCATACCGAGGATATCATCAAATTGCTATGTTTGGACCTGATCAGGAGAAGACTTCCTTTATCACACCACGAGGGTTGTATTGCTACAGCGTCATGCCGTTTGGGCTTAGGAACGCTAGGGCAACCTGCCAGAGACTCGCAACCATCATGTTCAAGAAGCTGCTTGGCAAGTCTATGGAGGTTTACATAGATGATATGGTGGTAAAGAGTCAAGATAAACAGGGACACATAGCAGACTTAAAAGAGGCTTTCGAGATCCTGAGAAAGTACAAATTGAAACTCAACGCCTCGAAATGTGCGTTTGGAGTTGGCTCTGGGAAGTTCCTAGGCCACTTAGTAACTATGAGGGGGATTAAGGCCAACCCAAACCAGATTGCAGCTCTGCAGAAGCTGCAAAGGCCCAAGACTACGAAGGAAGTCCAACGGTTGACTGGAATGGCTGCAGCACTGAACAGATTCATAAGCAGGTCAAGTGACAAGTGCAGACCCTTTTTCAGTTATTGAAAAAAAGGGAGGGATTCGAATGGGGAGCAGAGTGTGAACAGGCCTTCCAGGACCTGAAGAAGTACCTGGTTGAGCCTCCTCTTTTGTCAACACCACAACAAGGTGAGTCTTTAGTTTTGTACTTAGCTGTTTCTGAACATGCTGTTAGTGCAGTCCTGTTAAGGGATTTGGGAAACGAGCAAATCCCAATTTATTATGTTAGCAAGACACTGCTGGATGCAGAGACGAGATATCTGCCCCTAGAAAAGCTTGTCTTGGCACTTAGAATGGCCATGAGGAAATTGCCGCACTACTTTCAAAGCTACAAGGTTGTGGTTTACACTGAGTTTCCGTTGAGATCACTGCTACGAAAAGCAGATTTTTCAGGAAGAATCTCAACATGGTCTGTTGAGTTAAGCCAGTATGACATTGATTATCAGCCACGTACGGCAATTAAAGGCCAAGTATTGGTAGATTTTGTGGTGGAATTTTCCCCTACGGTAGCACCCCTGCCTCCTACGAGAAAGGAGCAAGCATCCAAGCCAGCACCCATGAAGAATCAGCTGTCAGCCGAACAGGATCCACGGAATGGAAGTTATTCGTTGACGGATCAGCATGTAATACTGGTTCAGGAATTGGGGTGGTGATATTTCCTCCAGAAGGTGTAATGATCGAGCTGTCTGTTCGGCTAGGTTTCAGTGCATCAAATAATGTGGTAGAGTACGAGGCACTCTTAGCTGGATTGAGAAGTGCGAAGACCTTAAAGGCAAAACGAGTCAGGGTGCACTGTGATTCACAGCTCGTAGTCAACCAATTGTCCGGCGAGTATCAGGCCCGGAATGAAAAGATGGCAGCATATGTGGAAGCGGCCAAAGATTTACTTGATACCTTCGAAAGGGTTCATATTGAACAGATAAGTTCTGGACAAAATGCCCATGCCGATTCTCTGGCATGATTGGCAGCGGCCGTTCCAACTGAACTCAAGCGAAGGGTGGCAGTTGAGTATCTGACAGAGCCAAGCATTGGAAGGGGTATTGAATTGGTCTTGGATGTGAACCAGGGACCAAGTTGGATGGATCCAATTGTGGAGTTTTTATGAGATGAAATACTCCCCATTGATAAAAAGGAAGCTCATAAGATCAAAACCAAGTCCGCAAGGTTTTGGCTGTCCCCAGAAGGGAAACTTTACAGAAAATCCTTTACAGGACCGTATTTACTTTATGTGCACCCCGAAATGTTGCAAAAATTTCTTCACGAAATCCACGAGGGAACGTGTGGAAGTCATGCTGGAGGCAGGTCCATTGCCCACCGAGCAATTACCCAAGGCTATTGGTGGCCACATATGCAGGAAGATGCCAAGGTGTATGTTAAAATTTGTGAGAAATGTCAGAAGTTCTCACCAATGATTCGAACACCAGCCGAAGACCTGGTACCTTTGACAAGCCCTTGGCCGTTTGCCCAGTGGGGAATGGACATCGTGGGTCCCCTCCATAAAGCAACTGGGAACCGAAAATTCCTGTTAGTTGCAACGGACTATTTTACCAAGTGGATAGAAGCAGAACCACTGGCAAAAATTGATGTGAAATTTTATTGTACTCGCAAGCGCACGAATCGTACCGAAGTATAGTAATGCAAGAGCGAGGTCGAACCCACAGGGACTTATGATTTTTTTTGTAGGAAAACTAAATAACTTAAACTGATTAAACCCTAACCTAGTTGACAAAAGTCGTGATTGGTTTTTAAACTAAAAGCGAAAAGTAAAAACAATGAACTAAATTATCAAAGACGAGAAAATTAAAGCTTCTTTTTAATCAAAGGAGAAAATACTAGGGTTTCGGAATCCACACCAATTAACTCGTATCATTATATATTCATGATCATTAACTTTACCCAGAATTTCTTCATGATAATCTGAAAGCTAATTCTGTTACCATGGAAAATGTCATCGTGAAAGTTCATTAAAAAGTCTAATGTTTGTTCCTCTCCGCTCACAAGTATAAAACCAAATCATTAATTGTATCCGCTTTTAACAAATCACAATAAATATCCAGTTTTATAATTAGCGATGAAAAACCAGCTTTCAATGCTAAAGACAATTCTAAATCATGAGAAAAACATGATTGAACTCATATCCAGAATTTATCCCTAACAGTTGATTTGGAATAAGAACAATTTAATCATAACTGAAACCACATATTCGGGTAAAAACAAATCTCATGAATATATAAATAATAGTCATTAATGGGGCTTCATCCTCAACCCTAGTGTAAGAATTTAGCCACCCATGGAGTACAAAAACATAATCGTATAATAAAAGAACTCCATGAAACTAAGCTTACAAAAGATAAGGATATTTTCTCGTACAAAGCTTTAATTTCTTCTTGCTCTGTTTGCTCTAAGAAGTCTCTGATTCCAGTGCAATCTCCCAAGCCGAATTCTGTGATCCCACCTCGTGCAAACCGTAATGCTCTTTTTATGCCCACTGCCGAGATTTCTTTCCTTTGTAGGGAGAATCCTTATTTCACCCAAAAACCTTGTCACTTGGTCCACACCCATTGAAGTTTCCTTTTCCTAAAATATTGGCTAAGCTAATTACACCTAATTTCCTTAACCTCCACGTGCAGACAATTCTCAATAATGGGTGACTATAGACTTATTTCCAAACTCACATTCTTCCACCAACAATCCCTCAACTTCTAGCCACACATCTCACACGTGCACCTCCTTAGGAATTGATATTGATTTGTCAAGATTTGTCTCCTTAAAACGATTGGCAAATTCCCATATCCAAATATGACTTCGGCCTTATTACTCCAACGGGTAAAATAAATAGCGTTATCACCTTTTCCTGCAAGAAATCAATAATTCATTGTTAAAGACAAATAAGACAATAATATAGTAAATTATGCGCAATTAAGGGCTAACAACATGTGATATTGGGGCCCCTAAGTGTCAATATTTTGTGCTCATAAAAAATCACAGAACCTATGATAGAAAGGTTAGTGTGGAAAAACATTATTACTCGATTTGGGGTCCCCTATTCTTTGATTACAGATAACGGGTCCCAGTTTCAGAAGAACTTCAAGTCTTTTTGTGCCCAATATGGAATACGAAACTACTATTCGACCCCAGCTTACCCTCAGAGTAATGGGCAGGCAGAGGCGTCAAATAAGACTATTCTTGATGGGATTAAGAAAAGACTTGACAAAGCAAAAGGGAAGTGGCCTGATGAATTACCACTGGTGTTGTGGGCTCACCGAACAACGCCAAGGAGATCTACGGGAGAGACCCCCTATTCGTTGGCATACGGGACAGAGGCTGTAATTCTTTTGGAGGTTGGTCTCCCAACCAATAAAACTGCGTTGGTCGAAAGTGGGGGCAATGACAGGGCCCTTGAAATCGAGCTTGATCTCGCCGAGGAGAGGAGAGAAAGGGCCCTAGTGCATTTAGCTTCTTATCAGGAACAATTGATGAAAAGGTACAACAAGCATGTACACCCTCGAGAGTTTGGTGTTGGGTACCTTGTACTACGAAAGGTGCTCGGCAATACCAAGGTGGCCAACGAAGGCAAGCTAGGGGCCAATTGGGAAGGCCCATATCGAGTAACTGAGATTGTGGGCATAGGAACCTACAGATTGGCTGATCTGGACGGCAATCCAATTCCGAGGCCATGGAATGTCCATAATCTGAGAAAATTCTTTGTTTAGAAGAATCAAGTTTTAGATTGCACTACGTGATTGTATGGGAGCTACGAACAAAGCTCCTTTGTTTTTTATTATTTTCCAGTTACAGGTGGTACGAATAATGCCACCTTGCGTTTTAGTGCACTATGTGTTTGTGTGGGAGTTACGAATATAATTCCCTTGTCTTGGTTTTATTTTTTAGTTGCAAGGGATACGAATAATGCTCCCTTGAGTTCAAGTTTATGAATAAAGTTTTTTCTTTCCACGTATATCCAATTTTTCAAAATTTTCGTTGTCGAAATATGAAATATGAAATTTGGAGATGTGCTTTATCTCCCTTTTTTTCATATTGGGGAGCACGAGATTGGCATGAATGCCAAAACATGAGATATTTGAAAGTACGAGATACTTAAAAAACGAACAGCTTGCAATAGAGTACGAGATACTCAAAAGAACGAAATTCTTACCAAATTCTAAGTACGAATATACTTAGTAGAATCCAAGTACGAAATGCTTGGACGATAGACATAACGAGATATGTATGATTTTATCTAAGAACGAGAGACTTAGAGCAGAAATATTAAGTATGAGAAACTTAAAAATCAAGTACGAAATACTTGGGCAAAGGACATAACGAAATATGTCTAAAAAGTATGTATGAGTATGAATAAACTCAAATATTGCATACGAACGCATGCAGTCTGTTCGGATACAATCTTTTGAGTAAATAACTGTGGTAAAAATTTTGGTACGAGATATCTAAGGTACGAGAAACCTACAAAAGCCTGGGTACGAATACACTTAGTAGAATCCAAGGACGAAACACTTGGTTTAGCTTGAAAACATAACGAGCGTATGTCAACTACTGAGTATTAGGCGAGAGATGCTATCAAGGATGTAGACATTAAGTACGAGACACTTATAGGTAAAAACATATGTTGGCTACTAGATTTAAGCATTTGTGGAACGAAATATCCATGACAAATATTTTAAAGCTACAATATTCATGGCCAAGAAAGGGCCGAGCAAAATGTTTGATGCCTCGCAGGGCTGAGCAAAAGGTCGAGCAGCATGAAAAACAAACAAAAAACAGAAGTTATACCACGAGTGGCCAAATACTTGTATCATCAAGAAAGAGGGATGAACTGGTGCCTCGCAGGGCTGTAAAAAAGGCATGGTCACGCAGGACCAACGACATACTTTGGCATAAAGAGGAAATAATTATACTCACCAGCCCGTTCAATCCAAGTTTTGGATCTCAGGGGGAATGCCATCTACAACCTCCGTGTTGGTAGCAGCACTCTCCTCCACGGCAATGGCTTCCTGCGTCACCTCCTTAACTGACGTATGTTCCGTCGCAGTACCTTGGGATTCCATCTCCATCTCCTCATCCACGTCTGCAAAGTCATCTATTTGGCGATCCACATCGTCAGCAAGGGTCCCGTCAGGTTCTTGAGTAGCTGCTGCTCGGCTGCTGGGCAATTCCACCTCAGTCCATAGAGGAGAATCGTCTGCGACACCAACCTTGGTCAAGCAGGCCTCCCAGCAAGCGACCCAGATTTGGTCTTGTAAACCTGGTATTTGCTCCACGTAGCTGGCCGTAGTGGCATCATACCCTTTCTGATAGCCATCTTCAAAAGCAAGTTTCTTGGCACTGTTAATTTCTGCCAGAGCTTGACCCAGACTGTCTTCAGCAGTCTCCAGCTTGCTTTTTGTTTCATTAGCCTCAGCTTTGGCTTTGTCTCTCTCTCTCTCCAGCCTGGAGACTGTTTGGAGAAGCCTTGTGTTATCATTCAAGAGCCTAACCCTTTCAGCATCCGCCTCCTGGAGCTTCTGGCCCAGGGTCATCATCTTTTGGATAAACTAAACAAAGGCAAGATAAACGTTAATAACACTATCCACCTGTTACGATAAAGTTAAGTGAAAGGTTTTAAATTACCTTGATCCCACTGACGAGACCAGTGGACACAAATCTTTCTACAGAAGAGGAGGATTCCTTCTGCATGTCTACAGGAAGAGATAGGCCTTGGGCTAGGGCCAGTGCAGTTTTGGATGAACTAGCACTGTCTCCAACGTTTACAGGACGGTCACCCCTCATGAGATGATGGGCCCATACCTCTGGAGTAACTTGCATGGATGGGGATTGAACTTCCACCGGTACTGAAGCAGCTGGAGCTTCAGTATCCTCAGCTGTTTGATTTCGGGGACGTTTGTCCCGATGAGCGTCACCAGCCTCAAGGGAACTGTCGTGTTCCCGAGGCGATGAAGAGGAACGGTTTGACCCACCCCTGCTACGACGGGGTGGTGCTGGGGTGTGCCCGGTTGATGATCCCTAGCCAGCGCCACGGCCGCGAGCACCAACAGTCAAAAGGGAACTCAAGTTCAAGGGCTGACGAGTCATTGTACCTGGGTTTGTTGGAGATCGGGAGTAACCTGAGGACGACGAGTGGCTCGTACCACAGAATGGAGCGGACTGTTCGGCTTGTAGTTCAGGGGCGATTTGCCTTTGTACGGATCTTTTAAGTACCACGCGAGTTTGGGGCACACCTTCAGGGATTGCTACCTCACCTGACTGACCGGTAAGGGTAACTCCGGCCTGCGATCTTGAACTGCGGGTTTGGAGAGCAGTCGAAGTCGAGGCCCCACTAGTGCTCGGGTTGGCCAATCTCCTGTCAATGAACCCCCTGTAGGCGGGGTCGTAGCCAAGCAGGACATGAGCGTCACGACCACGTCCAGCAGTACGTGTACCAATCACTCCTGTATATTTTAGGACCTTGTTGATGTCCTCTATTCGGATGTTACTCGGTTCACGTCTAGGGCGCCTGTTAGCGTTGTTCGCTGCATCGAACGAAGCACAAACAAGAGTCAGGAACATAAAAACAAAAAAAGGCTATGAGAAAGCAATGAAGCAAGAAATTACAAAGTAAAATTAGGAGCATACGTGGGTAACCCCATATGTGGGGACAGTGGAAACCCTCCACTTGACCATCCTCCCCCATTGGCTCGAAGGCTCCAGTAACATACAGGAAGTCCATCTCGTGATCACGAGCAGAGTCTGGCATGTTAAGCATGAAGCGCTTCTCTGCTTTCCTTACTTTGAAATAGTAGGTGTTATACTCAGGGTTTAGCACGATGCTATACCACCATTGAATCTCCCAGATTCCTAGTTGGGTTCCTAGGATTCTATTCGGGGCAATGACTCCCATAACTAGCCTGAAGAAGTTTGTTGAAACTTGCATGGGCGTAAGGCGATACCAGTTAAGCACACGACGGAGCAGTGGGTCAAGGGGGAAACGAACTCCACCCTCGACGATCGCCACGATAGGGATACACATCCTATCCCAAGTGCCTGCATCCCTATCTGCTCCTAGGGGGCCAAGTTCAAATCCCACATTTTCAGGGACATTATACTCACTTCTAAAGGCTGACATAGCCATAGGGGAATCACAGAGTTTCCTAAATTTACCAGGCTTGGGGCCGCCATTAGTATGTTAAGAGCGAAGGGATCTGGAAATGACTAAGAGTAGAGCCCTAAAATGAAATTGATAAATCTGGAAACTAAGTTCAGGAAAAGATGAAACAAGAAGCCAGATTGAGAATCTTACGAAGCTAATGCAGCGGTTGCCTGAGATGCGATCGAGTTGCAGACGGCGGCAATGAGAGAGAAACGAGGAATTTAGTTTTCGCCTGGGTCTGGTGAGAGAAAAAGAGGATTTGGGTTCTTTTTTTGAAAAAAAACAAAAAACGACCCTTTAGGGGGTTTTAGCCGTAAGAGACGGAGTCTGAAACATCACCCCTACGCCGTTACAGGAAAAGTAACGGAAAGGGAGCTTCCAAGGGAAGTCGTTCTGACGACGTTTTGTGAAACATTAGTTCAGAATTAATGAAGGGCACACGAAACGTGCCACGTGGAGTTATTACCCCGAAACGGTATAATGATTAAGCCGCCAAAGGGCATCAATGTTATAGAAAGTTACGACTCCCCGAGGCTTAGAGAAGTTCGAACCAATGTTAGTTTCTGAAAAGCTTTACCCATTGTCCCCGAACAGTGACAATCGAGTAAAGCTGGGGAGCGATTGTAGGGAGGTAGTTCCCAAACAGATACAATTAGTAGCCGAACACGTGATGTACCGAAGCACGTGGTAAATACAAGAGAACATACTGTCGGGCAGCACGGTGAACGGCGATAAGGGCCAATGACACGAGAAGTCATTTGGCCATGCAGTCTGTTCGGCGATAAGGGCCAATGATATGAGAAGTCATTTGTCCGGATATAACGATGAGGGCCAGTTGTATTTAAGGTCGTTGGACCATGTTGACTGTTTGGCAACGAGACGGCCAAACAGGGGGGAGAAGTTCCCCTAAGTCTCAAGGCAGCATAAGTATTCTGGAAGGATCCAGAAACAGTAATATCCCCGAAAGCATAAGATCCCGAGAATATAGGATCTAGAAAAGACACCCAACGAGAATGGGATGTTCGGTCCTTTATGGAAAGGAGTCCTAAAAAGACTAAGGAAATGAATTGAAAAGGGAACGAGAATCCAAGTTACCTTAGGTTTCCTATACGATATAGGAATCCCAAGGCAACAAGGACGCTTGGGCAGCAAGTATCCGTGAATCTATAAATACGAGGTAAACCTGGAGGTAAAGGGTACGCAATATTGAGCATTCGCATTATTTTCCTACTGATAATTAGGGTTTAATTGCCAGTACGTGATACTAACTTTGGCATCGGAGGGCCTTTGCTACGAGAAGCAAAGGTGCACTCACCCCTTGTCTGTTTTGCAGATTAGGGTTCCGACAACGAACTAGGGTTCCAGTGTAGAGGCACGTGGAGCCGCTTCAATTTGGTGCTGTCCAGAGCATCAATTGTTTTCATCCCCCTACACTAGCTGTTCGGCTTGGTGTTCAGAAGTAACTTGTCACCGTCTGGACCTCCTAAGTACCACGCGGGTTACGGGGACACCTTTGGGAATGGCAACTTCCCCTGGCTGTCCGGCAAGGGTAACTTCCGCCCGCAACCCTGAACCCCGTGGTTGTAGAGGAGCTGTTGATGAGGAGGCACCGCTGGTGCTTGGATTGGCCAATCTCCTGTCTATGAATCCCTTATAAGCAGGGTCGTAGCCTAATAACACGTTGGCGTCACGACCCCGACCAAATGTTGGAGAGCCTGGTTCACCTTTGTATCTCAAAATCCTATTGATCTCCGCTGTTCGGACGTAGCTCCGTTCAGCTCTGGGATGCTTGTTAGCGTTATCCGCTGCACGGTTGAAAGCATAATAAAGGTCAGAGACTACAACACACTGTTAAACAAAAGCTACAAGGAAAAGTGGAAATCAGGAGCATACGTGGGTAGCCCCATATGTGGGGGCAGTGGAAGCCCACCACTTGGCCATCTTCGCCTACTGGTTCGAATGCTCCAGTGACGTAGAGAAAGTCGATCTCGTGATCGCGAGCAGAGTCTGGTAAATTTAGCACGAGACGCTTCTCTGCTTTCCTAACTTTGAAGTAGAAGGTATTGTATTCGGGGTTTAGCACGATGCTATACCACCATTGGATGTCCCAGATCCCCAGTTGGGTCCCCAAAATTTTGTTCAGAGCTATAACCCCCATTACTAATCTAAAGAAATTATTGGAAACTTGCATCGATGTGAGTCGATACCAGTTCAGGACCTGACGGAGTAGTGGATGAAGGGGAAATCTAACTCCCCCCTCAACGATGGCTACGATAGGAATGCACATCCTATCCCATGTGCCTCCGTCCCGGTCTGCGTCTAATGGGGCAGGTTCGAGCCCTACATTGTCAGGGACGTTATAGTCTCTCCTAAAAGCCGCCATGGCTGACGGGGTTTCACAAGGCTTCCTAAATTTCCCGGGTTTTGGGCCACTATCACCCTCATTCGCCATTAGAGTATACAGAGGAAAGCTACGAAACGATCGAAATCTAAGAGGGATATGAATAAATCCCTGGGAATTGATGAACGAGAGAGAGCGAAGAGGCTTACGAGATAGACTACGACGATGTCTGAGGTTGCAGACGGCGGCGATGGCGTTTCGAGTCGCTCAAACAGTAGAAGATGAGGAAAGGATTTGAATTTGTGAAGACCCAAAAGAAACCCTTTTAGAGGTTTAAGGGCTGGGAACGGAGACGAAACGTCTCTCTCCACGCCATTACGAGTTAAAGTAACGGAAAGCGAAAAATACGCTAACGACGTTTGGAGGAAACGTCAGTTCGAATTTAATGCGGAGTGTACGAAAACACGCCACGTGAAATTATTACCCCGAGACGGTATAATGACAAAGCCGCCAAGCACCTTAAAGGGTATTAATGGAATGGCTGCCCGGGGCTGACAAGTGTGGTCCAGAATTGTTGTTTCTAAAAGCTTCACCCGTTGCCCCCGAACAGTGGCAAGCGGATAAAGCTAGGGAGCAATTGTAGGGAGGTATTCCCAAACAGATAAGTTTAGTCGCCAAACACGTGATGTATTAGGGACACTTGGCAGGCATGATAAGTCTATCGCCAGGCAGCGCCATGAGCACCGATGTGGACCAGTGACATGTGAAGTCATTGGTCCAGACAGTCTGTTGGGCTGATAAGGACAAAGACATGTGAAGTCATTTGTCCAGATATAACGACATGGACCAGTTGCATGTGAGGTCATTGGTCCAGGAGGACTGTTCGGCAAAGAGGAAGCCAAACAGTGGAAAAAGTTGCCCTAAATCATGATGTGGCAAGAATGCTCCAGAATGGTAATATTCTGTAAAAGGATGAGATCTCGAGTATATAGGAGCGATGCAAGACACCCAACGTGCGTGGAGTGTACGGGTAATTATGGGAAAGAGACCCAAAAGGATTGGGAGTCCCATAAAGATTAAGATATTGTACAGATAAGGGAATGAGAATCCATGAGATACTAGGTTTCCTATACGAGGTAGGAATCCTAGGGCAACAGGGATGCTTGGGCAGCAAGCATCCGCGAATCTATAAATACGAGGTAAACCTGGAGGTAAAAGGTACGCAATATTTGGTGATCTCTCATTGTCTTCCGACCGATAATTAGGGTTCATTGCTAGTTCGTGATACTAACTTAGCCATCGGAGGGCCTTTGCCACGAGAGGCAAAGGTGCACTCACCCTTGTCTGTTTTGCAGATTAGGGTTCCGACGAAGAACTAGGGTTCTGGTGTAGAGGCACGTGAAGCCGTTTGTAGTTTGGTGTGTTCAGAGCACCAATTGTTTTCATCGCCCTACATTTAATAATTCATAAAACTGATTTAAGAAGTAAAATTTTATTAAACAAAGTTTAGTAGCGGAAATCTTAAATACTAAATTCAAAACTACTTAATTGTCTTACAACTCAATAAAAATAAAACACGGTTTGACAAATGTGATAACACTTTTGGAAATTTAAATAACATTACTTCAAATTAATAGAGCTTCTTAGGGTAAGGCATCCAAGGCTCTACAAACTCCCCTTCCTGAGCTAGGAGGTCCTCACCCTAGTACTGATCATCTTGTAGAGGATTTTGTTCTTCGGTCTCCTGATTACCTGACATGAAACGCCAGCCCAATGGCATTATAATGAGTTTTGAAACTCAGTAGATAAATCTTACCCATTTCATTATATAACCATCAACTTAAGTAAATTCCAGAATCTCAATTTCTTTAATCATTCCAACACTGCAATATTCACCACGTTCCAAACTCAGAATTTCACTAGACATACGTTATAGGTCCTACTAGGCTACCCTCAACATCCAGAGGTCCTAGTAGGTTACTCTCACAATTCTAGGTCTATCAGGCTACCCTTAAGGTCCTACTAGGCTACTCTCAATACCTGAAGTCCTGCCAGGCTACCTCTGAGGTCCTGCTTGGCCACCCTAGCTACACCGGGTCTTTCACGCTGCTCTCAAGGTCCTACCAGGCTACCCCCGATAACACGAGGTCCTATCAGGCCACCCCTGAAGTCCTGCTAATCCCACAACTTGTCATCTGTTTCCTTTTGCCGTTAACCAGAACAACATCCATATACTTTCTCTAAGCCCACAAATCATCCAATATCCATAATGTCTTTTCTTCGTTCTCGGTTCAATCAACAAAGATCATACTATCACCACATACACAGGATAATTGAACCACCATATGTGACCTCCAGTTGGCTTAAGTCCAAACTAACCTCACAACAATTTCGATACATTTCAATACCAAAGTAATTGCAAGTGGATCAATAATAACAACAGTTCATAAAGAGTTAATGAAACATAACATTATCAATAGTTCAAAAGACAAATTGAATTTTACATAAAGTATTCGGATTTGACCTTGTGACTTTTGGGTTTCATTAGGATTTCGCACATAGGTTCATTTTAGTAATTTCCATTATCTGAGGATTGAACAGTTATTTAGTAAATCTTGGGTTACTTTAATAATCCTAGTACTGTTAGGCTTCTTCAAATAATATTACCGATAGTCGATGTAGTCAATTATAGTATCAATCTAAAACATCTTAATATTAGTGAAATTAATATTTCTTTTACTTATAAAACCTTATTATTATTATTATTATTATTATTATTATTATTATTATTATTATTATTATTATTATTATTATTATGTGTTTAGTATGTGTGTGACGAAAACTTATATTCCTGTTAACATTTCTTTTTGCAAAATGGAGGTTAACAAGTTACTCCGCTACTGAACTGACTAAATTACATATATAGTGTTATTTAGATTAAATTCTTTATTTTACCTAAATTCTTCTAACTGTTACTTTATTCTTTCAACTATATATTTACATAATTTTTCAAGTGTCGTTAACTTCTTAAGTCTTGTATCCATGTGCTTTCAAAACAATATAGTACTGTAAACTCATTACTCATAAAAATTCACCCAAACAATTTTGTACATGCATTAACTTCATATAATAACATATTTTTTTTTTATGTTACTATCATACAAACTAATCTAGTACCCGTAATAGGAAATAGTAAATATATAACTGTTAACAGTAGTAATGCAAGTCATTAAAGATTACTAATCAAATCCAAGTTAAAAACGCGCGTGTTCTGTCCCATGGAGGAGGCTCGCAGCCGTGAGGTCCCATGTGGCGGGCGCGAGTTTTGATTTGGCGGCCCGGACATTGAGTATGCATATGGGTTTCAACGTTCAATCCTAAAATCTACGTTTTTCGATTGGGTTCTTATAAAGCTACTTTAACACATAATAATCACAAATATACTTAGAGTTAAAGGATAATGAAAAATCTACCTTGATCCTTGGAGTTCAAGCTAGGGTGGATAAAAATGGAATTTTTGGAAGTGGAGCTTGGTGGCGGCAACGGTATGCGCGGTGTTCTTTTTCTTGCTCTTTTCTTCTTTTCCAGTCACTCTTCTCTCCCTCTCAGAAAATTAGAAGAACAACAAACAAACGAAATAAAAAATAAAAAATGGACAACAATCTATTAGTGCTCTCTCTCTCTCGGGCAAAAATAAGAAAAAAGAAAAGAAGAAGATAGTGGAGGATGATGGTAATGATATCTCTCTCTTCTTCTTCTCTCTGTCGAAAAAAGAAAGAGAATAGGGAAGAGAATAATGGGTAGTTAATGTAGGGGGGGGGGGGGGGGGGGGGGGAGTATATTGAGGGAGTGGTGGAGGAAAGTGGGAGAGTTATTATTGTTTTTCTCTCATCTCTCTCAGCCGAATAAATGGGGGATTGGGTGGGTTTGGTTTTTTTTAGATAAAGATAAGAAGAGTTAATTTAGGTTTCTATCTTTGTATCCTTATCATCCTAGATTCGAACTTTATCGCTTATAACCCTATTTATCTTGAAGGGGGTTATACATATACGCATGCGTATATTAAAAATTAAAATGCTATACAGAAATGTAACAACCCGGATTTTTAGTAAGTAAAAATTTCGTTAAAAATTTGAATTTTATTTAAATTACTTGGTTTGCTTTTAAAATTTCTTTTTAACTTTAATAATCGGTCATAATTAGATTTAGTGTTAAAAATTATATTTCTTGGCTAGAGATCCTACTTGGCCAATGCAGTTAGCTTCTAACCGATTAGTTGGAGGAAACCAAACTACTAATTCACCTAGTTACAATTCCCTAACCCTAGATGAACCTTTACCCATTGGATAATAAAAGTTAGGGAAACTTTTATCCATTGGACAATAGGAAACCTAGCTTTTCTATCAAAGATATCTTGTACTAGATTTGATAAACTACTCATTTATAGTTATATATAGGCTTATATTCACATGCCTGAAGGACATATGGGTATTTTAAATACTATTCAAGAATATATATGTTTCCTTAAGCCTTTTATCCTTTGGTCAATAACTACTAGGAAAAATATTATCCATTAGATAATAGAGTCAATCTTCCAACTAGTACTAAGATTATTTAAATAATCACTTCCTAAATTTTTCCATGTGTTCATATGCATTAAAAATATGGATGTATTTAACTTCCTAGATTTCTATGTACACTAATAAATCTATAAGTACTAGTACTTTTTGAATTATTTTAATAGGAAAAATCTTGACAATATATTTTATTTGATATTTGGAAATCTTGATAAATTATGTGGTACCTAATAGTACCTACTTATATATTTAAATACTTGAACATGTGTGTATATACGATATAATATAAATACCTTAGGATTCTCTAAGTATATAATCTAGTAGTTTAATAAAAACATGTGCCAAATTGGAATACTTTAATAGGGAATTTTGATTTGAAAATCTAGTTAAACATCACCTAGTACCTTGTATCTTTATAATTGGTCATACTTGTGTGTGTGTGTGTGTGTGTGTGTGTGTATATATATATATTACCTTATTTCTCTTATCCATTGGTCAATACATGCTAGGGTAAACTTTACCCCTTAAATAATAAGGTTAGTCTACCAATATGTATTAGGATAGTCATTTCCTAGATTTTTCATGTGACTTTAATTTATAGAAAAATATGTATATGTACCTTATAAATCTATTGCCCTGGATTTTAAGAAGATTTTGTTATATAAAAATATGTGTACTAAAGTACTCTAATATAATAATATAATAGGAACATGTGCTTTTTATATTAGTTTATTAGGAAATTTTGATCTTATATTTTTTTTATTGGATACTTGAAATCTTAAAAAGATTATATAGTACCTTGTAAAGTATTCTACTAGATTTTCTAAGTACACAAATATATTTATATATTGATACATGTACCTTTTGGCCTATTATTTTTCTAGAAAAATCTTTACTCATTGGATAATAATTGTTAGGGAAAATTTTATTCAATGGGTAATAACCAAGACTTTTGCTATTTATAGCATCTCATTCTTGCCATTTAACTCACACCTTCCAATCTTTCAACTTCTCTCTCTAGAAGGCTTGTGTTTTGTTCTTGTTCTTTCTTGTTCTTGGTGTTCTTGAGTTCTCCTTGTGTTTTTCAAGAAACTCAACTAAGACCGCCACTCAACCACCCTCTCGATCCAAAAAGCTTAAGTAGTTTAGTCAAGACTTAGTTTCAAGAGAAATCTTTCTTTTTCGAAGCTACCATAAGCATTTCGTAGGAAGTTACTCTGCCCGACGTACTTTCCAAAGCTGCCCTACCTCCAAGAAGAACGGTAGAATACTTCTAACCACTCTCTGTAAGTATAAAGCTTGCACTCTTAGAATAATTAGACTATATGATTTATCGTTCGTATGTTGGAATGCACGAGAACTTGAAAAGTGTTTACTTAAATAGATGAAAAAGAAGGGGGTATGTTGAACATATCGATTTTATTTTTCGAAAAAACATATGTTGTTTTGAACTTCCCAAAAGAAAGAAAGAATGAGTTTTAAAAAGATTGAAATTTAAACGCTTGATTGTAAGTATTCGTACTTTGATCTTTAGGATGGTTACGAGAATGCATATTTGACTACTTGCATTATTTGTAGTTGTGTGAAAAAGCATAAGTGGTCTCCATTCCAAGGGCGTCCGTATATGTGGCTGTAGGGGGATGAAAACAATTGGTGCTTCGGATCAATTATTTTTGCTACGGCTTATTTGTGCCTCTTCACCGGAACCCTAATTCGTCGTCGGAACCCTAATCTGCAAAACAGACAAGGGGTGAGCACACCTCTACCTCTCGTGGCAAAGGCCCTCCGATGCCAAAGTTAGTTGTCACGTACTAATCAATAAACCCTAATTATCAGTAGGAGAGTCGTATGAATGCTAAGAATTACGTACCTTTTACCTCTAGGTTTACTTCGTATTTATAGATTATAAATGCTTGCTGACCAAGGATCCTTATTGTCCTAGGATTCTTATCACGTATAGGAATCCAGGACATCTTGGGCACTTGTTCCCTTATTAGTTCACTAAAAGAGTCATTTCAGGACTCTCTTCCACAACTGGCCAAACCTCCCACTCACGTTGGGTGTCTTCCCTAGAACCTATACACTCGGGATCTTATTCCTACGGAACAAGATCGTTCCGAAACTTTCTAGGGCGTTCCTGCAGTCGTAATGTTTAAGGCTGCTTTTTTTCAACAGTTCTTTCCCTGTTCGGCTATCTCATTGCCGAACAGAGTGCCTGGTCCAATGACCTCATGCGCGACTGGTTCTTATCATTATATTTGGACAATTGATTTCACATGTCTTTTGTCCTTATAATGCCGAACAGACTGCCTGGACCAATGACTTCCCATGTCACTGGTCTATATTGCCGTTCACCGCCCTACCCGGTAATATGACCTGTCGTATTTACCACGTGTTCGGCTACTAAATGTACCTGTTCGGGAATACCTCCCTACAATTGCTCCCCAGCTTTGCTCATTTGACACTGTTCGGGGATAACTGGTAAAGCTTAAAATAAGACCCTGAGCCAAACTTCTTTGATCCCAGGCAGTCAAAATATTAATACTCTTTGATGCTTTTGGCGCCTTTGTCATTATACCATTTCGGGATAGCGACTCCACGTGGCATGTTTCATATGCCTATCATTAATTTTGAATTGACGTTTTATCAAACGGCGTCAGAACGGCATCTTCTTTCCGTTATTTTAACTCGTACAGGCGTGAAACCCATCGGTTCGCCTTCATCTTACTCCCTTATAATCTTCCCTGGGACGCTTTGTTAGGGCTTTTATCCTTTCCACAACCCAGACGAAGAACCTCATACTTCTCCGCCATCGCTGTCGTCTGCAACTTGTTCGCGTCCCAGGAAACTGCTCTTTTGATTCTGTAAGCATTTCACTTCTCATTCTAATCCATTTCAGTTTCTGGGATTTCGACCTTAGCTTTTCCTCTGGGAGTTTCGTCCATTTCCCCTTCTAGAAATCTCCTTTCATTTCTAAGTCCCAACAGTCATCCATGGCGGATGAAAACGAAAATACTCTCAAACCCAGTAAGTTTAGAAAACTCTGTGAGAACCCTACAGCCATGGTGGCCTTTAGGACTGAATACAACATCCCTGGCAATGTGGGGCTTGAACTCGCCCCTTTGGGGGCGGACAGGGATGGTGGCTCGTGGGACAGAATGTGCATTCCCATCGTAGCGATTGTCGAGGGTGGAGTCCGTTTTCCCCTTCACCCACTACCCCGCCAGGTTCTGAACTGGTACCGCCTCACCCCTATGCAAGTTTTAACAAATGTTTTTAGGCTAGTGATGGGGATTATAGCCCTAAATAGGATTCTGGGGACCCAATTAGGAATCTGGGAAATCCAGTGGTGGTATAGTATAGTACTAAACCCCGAGTACAATATGTATTACTTCAAGGTTAGGAGGGCAGACAAACGTCTTGTGCTAAATCTGCCAAATTCTGCTCGTGATCACGAGATTGATTTCCTCTATGTAACGGGAGCATTCGAGCTAATAAGGGAAGATGGCCAAGTGGTTGGGCTCCATTGCCCCCACATATGGGGCTATCGACGTATGCTCTCGCTTTTGACTTGCAATTCTTTGTTTATCGCTTTCTCGTAGCTTTTTCATGTTTTTAATTTTCACTTTTGATTTCAATCTTGCAGCTGACAACACTAACAAGCGTCCCAGACGAGAACCGATTTACGTCTGAACCGAGGACATCAATAGGATGTTAAAGTATACAGGTGAACCTGGTACCCAAACAACTGGTCGGGGTCGTAACGCTGACATATTGCTGGGATACGATCCTTCGTACAGAGGGGTTATCGACAGAAGGCTCGCCATCCAAGTACTAGTGCTGCTTCTACCTCCACTGCTCCTCAACCACAGAGTTCGAGATTGCAGGCTGGCGTTACCCTTGCCGGACAACCAGGTGAAGTTACTATCCCTGAAGGCGTTCCTCTGACACGTGTGGTGCTCAGAAGATCTGAACGAAGGCAAGTCATTCCCGAACAATAGCCCGCTCCCCTGTGCGTTACCAGCCAGTCGTCTTCCTTCGGCTACTCTCGATCTCCCCTAGCCCCAGGTACGATGACTCGCCAACCGATCGACCTTAGCGCTCTTCTCATTGTCTCCACGCGGGGACGTTGTGCTGCTAGTAGGGTGGCATCAACTGGTGCTGCCCCCCCCCCCCCCCCACGATCTCGTCGTAATAGGGGGGATCAACACGATCATCTTCTTATCCTTAGGAACACGATAGTTCCCTTGAGGCTGTTAATGCTCATCGGGACAAACGTCCCCAGAGCGAAGAAGCCGGAGATACTGAAGCTCCAGGTGCTTCAGTACCATTGGAAACTCCTCCGCCGAGCATCCCAATCATGCTTGAAGTCTGGACCCTTCAACTCATGAGGGGGGAACGGCTTGTGAACGTCGCAGATAGTGCTAGCTCCGCCAAAACTGCACTAGCCTTGGCACAGGGCTTATCGCTTCCTATCGACATGCAGAAAGAATCCTCATCGTCTGCAGATAGACTTGTGTCCACTGGTCTCGTCAATGGAATTAAGGTAACTAAAACCCTTTTTTAGCCTTACCTTAATTGTAACAGTTAACAAATCGTTTAACTTATTTTTTGGTATTTGTACAGTTTATCCAAAAATGATGACACTGGGCCAAAACTTTCAAGAGGCCGATGCCAAGAGAATTAGACTCTTAAATGACAACACGAGGCTGCTCCGAACAGTCTCCAGGCTGGAGAGAGAGAGAGAGAGAGAGAGAGAGAGAGAGAGAGAGAGAGAGAGAGAGAGAGATAAGGCCAAGGCAGAGGTTGTTGAAACAAAAAGCAAGCTTGAGACTGCCGAGGATAGTCTTGGTCAAGCTTTGGCAGAGATTGACAGCACCAAAAAGGCTGCGTATGAAGAAGGTTATCAAAAGGGCTTTGACGCAACAACGGCCAGCTATGTGGACTAGATGCCAGCCATTCAAGACCAGCTCTGGGTTGCTAGCTGGGAGGCGTGTCTGACGAAGGTGGGCGTTGCTGAGGATTCTCCCTTCTGGGAAGATAATGACTTACCAAGCCGTCAAGCTGCAGCTGCTCGGGAATCTGATGGGCCTCCTATTGACGATGTTGATCAATAGATAGATGATTTTGCTGACGCTGATGAAGAGATTCAGATGGAATCTCAGGATGCTGTGATTGAACATACATCAATTCAGGAGGCGACCAATGAGATCATCATCCCAGAGGAGGGAGCTGCTGCTAATGACGGTGTTATTGATACAGAGGTTACAGATGACGTTCTCCCAGAGATCCAAAATCTGGATTGAGCTGGCAGGTAAGTAAAGTTTGAACATTTAGACTCAATTCGTCAGAACACTTTTGCAGGTCCTACGTGACCGTAGTTTTTTCAGCCCTGCGAGGCATCAGCACATCTCTTTATTTTTACTTTTGATGACACATGTATTTGGCCCCTTGTGGCATAACTCTTAGTTTTTGAATAGTCGTTTGTGGATTTCCTTGCTCGACCCTCCATGGCCTGGCATTCTGTGTTTTAAAAAACAAAGGCATAGCTTCTCGTACTGAATATTCATATTTGCACGATTGCCGTGCAGTCCAATCTAGTAAATATGCCTGTTTTCCAAAATGTATATAAATAGCCCAGCATCTCATGCTTTTAGACAAATCCCTAAGTGTTTTCGTACTTTGGAAAAATACCAACATACTCTTGTATGGTTCTGATGCATGTCTTTGGCTAAGAATCTCGTTCTGAGTCAAAGTAATATTTAAAATTTTCATGTTCGTGCCCAAGTATTTAGTACTTGAAAAGTAAGCAAGCGTTTCATATTTGCTTTGCTGTACAAGTTTCTTCGTACTTGGCCAACACGTGGCCTAAATTTCTCGTATCTATCCTTGAGTTTATTCGTACTCAGATTTTATTAAGTTCTCATGTACTTAAACAAACTTTAAGTTTCTTGTACTTAACATTTACCCAAGTATCTCATACTTGTTCTAAGCTTCGCATGCTTAACAACTGCTAAGTTTTCTTGTATTTTAGACAGTTTAGCTAACACATGCTCATTATGTTTTAAACCAAGTATAAAGAAGTATTTATTTCATACTTGCTTGTAAGTGTCTCGTACTTGCCCAAGTATCACATACTTGAAACGAAACATCCATGTATTCGTATGCATTTCTTTGTGTCTGGCATTCGTGCCTATCTCTCACTCCCCAATATGAAAAAACGAAAAAAAAAGCACCGAATTCCATATTTCATATTTAACAATTCAAAAACTTGATATAGATAGATGACATTATTCATAATGTTTTGAAACTCAAGGGGGCGTTATTCGTACCCCAAGCGACTAACAGATAACAGAGGAGCTCCATACGTAGTGTACTCTGAAGCAAGATAGAAAAAACTCAAGGGGGCGTTACTCGTACCCCTTGCAACTAATAAATACTTAGAAAAATAGAGGAGCTTTATTCGTAGCTCCCACACAATCACGTAGTGTACTTAAAATTTAAACTCAAACAAAGAATTTTCTCAGGTTATGAACGTTCCAAGGTCTCGGTACTGGATTGCCGTCCAGATCAACCAGCCTATAGGCCCCTATGCCCACAACCTCGGTTACTCGATACGGGCCTTCCCAATTAGGCCCCAGCTTGCCTTCATTCGATACCTTGGTGTTGCCAAACACCTTTCGTAGTACAAGGTCCCTAACACCAAATTCTCGAGGGTGAACGTGCTTGTTATAGCTCTTCATCAGCTGCTCCTGGTAAGAAGCTAGATGTACCAGGGCCCTTTCCCTCCTTTCCTCGGCGAGATCAAGCTCAATTTCGAGGGCCCTTTCATTGCCCCCACTCTCAACTAATGCAGTCCTATTGGTTGGCAGACTAACTTCCAAATGAATTACTGCCTCTGTTCCATATGCCAAAGAGTAGGGGGTCTCTCCCGTAAACCTCCCAGGAATTGTTCGGTGGGCCCACAAGACAAAGGGTAACTCATCAGGCCATTTTCCTTTTGCTTTGTCCAACCTTTTTTTGATCCCGTCAAGAATGGTTTTGTTGGATGCTTCTGCTTGCCCGTTACTCTGAAGGTAGGCCGGGGTAGAATAATAATTTCGTATCCCATATTGGGCACAAAAAGCCTTGAATTTCTTCTGAAATTGGGACCCGTTATCTGTAATCAAAGAATAGGGAACCCCAAATCGAGTAATGATACTCTTCCACACAAACCTTTCTATCATAGGTTCGGTGATTTTGGCCAATGGCTCTGCCTCAATCCATTTAGTAAAATAATCTGTTGCTACCAGCAGAAACTTCCTGTTGCCCGTTGCTTTGTGGAGTGGACCCACGATGTCCATTCCCCATTGAGCAAACGGCCAAGGACTCGTCAATGGCACCAGATCTTCAGCTGGTGTTCAGATCATTGGTGAGAATTTCTGACACTTCTCACAAATTTTCACATACACCTTGGCATCTTCTTGCATGTGTGGCCACCAGTAGCCTTGAGTAATTGCTCGGTGGGCAATAGATCTGCCTCCAGCATGACTCCCACATGTCCCTTCATGAATCTCATGAAGGAATTTCTACACCATTTCGGGGTGCACACAAAGTAAGTATGTGCCTGTGAAGGATTTTTGTATAACTTACCCTCTGGGGATAGCCAAAACCTTGCAGACTTGGTTTTAATCTTATGAGCTTCCTTTTTATCGGTGGGGAGTGTTTCATCTCGTAAAAACTCCACAATTGGGTCCATCCAGCTTGGTCCCTGGTTCACGTTCAAGACCAACTTAACACTCATCCCAATGCTCGGCTTTGTCAGATACTCAACTGCTACCCTCCGTCTGAGTTCGGTTGGAACAGCTGCGGCTAACCACGCCAAAGAATCGGCATGAGCATTCTATCCCGAACTTATCTATTCAATGTGAACCCTTTCGAAGGTATCAATTAAATCCTTGGCCGCTTCCACATATGCTGCCATCTTCTCATTCCAGGCTTGGTATTCCCCGGACAGTTGATTAGCTACGAGTTGTGAGTCACAATACACCCTGGCTCGTTTTACTTTCAGTGTCTTTGCACTCCTCAATCCAACTAAGAGTGCCTCATACTTTGCCACATTATTTGATGCATTGAAACCAAGCCGAACAAATAATTCGATCATTACTCCTTTAGGAGGAAAGAGGACAATCCCAATTCCTAAACCAATATTACATGCTGATCCGTCAACGAATAACATCCATTCCATGGGGTCCTGTTCGGCTGAGAGTTGGTTCTTTATGTGTGATGTCTTAGTCGCCTGTTCCTTTCTCTTAGGAGGCAGGGGAGCTACCGTAGGAGAAAATTCTGCCACAAAATCAACCAACACTTGGCCTTTGATTGTCGTACGTGGCTGATAATCGATATCGTATTGGCTTAACTCGACGGACCACGTCGAGATCCTTCTTGAGAAATCTGCTTTTCGTAGCAGTGATTTCAGCGGGAACTCAGTATAAACCATTACCTTGTGGCTTTGGAAGTAGTGTGGCAATTTCCTTGTGGCTGTCCTAAGTGCCAGGACAAATTTTTCTAGGGGTAGATACCTTGTCTCTGCATCCAGCAGTGTTTTGCTAACATAATAAATTTGGATTTGCTCGGTTCCCAAATCCCTTAACAGGACTGCACTAACAGCATGTTCAGAAACAGCTAAGTACAAAACTAAAGACTCACCTGGCTATGGCGTTGACAAAAGTGGAAACTCGGCCAGATACTTCTTCAGGTCCTTGAAGGCTTGCTCACACTCTGCTCCCCATTCGAATCCCTCCCTCTTTTTTAATAACTGAAAAAAGGGTCTGCACTTGTCACTTGACCTGCTGATAAATCTAGTAAGTGCTGCAACCACTCTAGTCAACCTTTGGACTTCCTTAGTAGTTTTGGGACTTTGTAGCCTTTGTAGGGCTGTAATTTGATCAGGATTGGCCTCAATCCCTCTCATGGTCACCAGATGGCCTAGGAACTTTCCAGAACCAACTCCAAATGCACATTTCGAGGCGTTGAGCTTCAATTTGTATTCTCTCAGGATACCGAAAGTTTCCCTGTTTAGCTTGACTCTTTACCACTATATCATCTATGTAGACCTCCATAGTCTTGCCAAGCAGCTTTTTGAACATGATGGTCGCAAGTCTTTGGTACGTTGCCACAGCGTTTCTTAGCCCAAATGGCATGATGCTATAGCAATACAACCCTCGTGGTGTAGGAAAAGAAGTTTTCTCTTGATTAGTCCTGAACATAGCAATCTGATGATATCCCCGATATGCGTCGAGGAAGCTCATTCACTCGTACCCAGCAGTGCGTCAACCAACTGGTCTATCCTTGGAAGAGGGAAACTATCCTTTGGACATGTCTTGTTTAGGTCTGTGAAATCTACACAGACACGCCACTTCCCATTCTTTTTCTTTACCACCACGGTGTTGGATAACCACTCTGGGTAGTAAACTTCATGTATTGCTTTGGCCTCCAGCAAACGATCGACCTCTTCAATTACTGCATCCACATGCTGCACGGCTGCCCTTCATTTTTTCTGAATGATCGGCTTATGTTGAGGATCAACATTTAAATGGTGACAGATCACACCTGCATCTACTCCGGGCATTTCCTCTAGCACCCATGCAAATACATCGACATATTCCTTCAGAAATCTTATCAGTTCAACCTTTTCGCCTGCTGGCAATGATTCTCTAATTAAGAAATATCTTTAAGGATCAGTCTCGTTGATCTGAATTTTCTCCAGGCCTTCGACCACCTTTTTTGCCGGACTTCTCGCAACATTCTCAATAGTTGGTTGATCTGGTACTTCTAATGTATGAACGTGGTGGGCCTTTGGAGCTCTTTTTATGATGGAGATTAGGCACTGTTGGGCCACTTTCTGATTGCCTCTAATTACTTCAACCCCATTCGATCCTGGGAATTTCACCATCTGGTGGTAAGTCAAGGAGACAGCTCTCATCTTGTGCAACCATGTCGTCCCTATAATCGCGTTATAGGAAGAAGGAACATTAACAACTAAGAAATCTATCTTCAACACCATTGATCCAGCCCTAACAGGTAGTGTTACTTTTTCAAGAGGCCAGACTGCTCCTGCACCGAATCCAATCAGGGGTGTTGTAGATTGCCCTAAATTTGTTTGGGCCAGCCCCAGCTTCTTGAACGCATCGTAGTACATCACCTCTGTACAACTCCCTGAGTCCACTAGAATCCTCTCGATGTCATATTCCCCAACTCGTAGGGTTATGACCAAAGCATCGTTGTGGGGTATTTGGACTTCTCCCAGATCATCATCTGTGAATGCTATGCTTTCATTGCACACATCATTCTCTCGCCCTATCTTGTTTCCCAATCGCATCACATGCTGATCGTGCTTGATTTGCCTTTGTAATAGCCTAACCTCATTTCTCGTATAAGGTGTGGCCAACCCATGTATCATGTGGATTACCCCTTTAGGATTCTGCTCGTAATCCAATTCCATGGCTTTCTCTTTCTCCTTTGGATCCAAAAAGGTGGATAAGCCAGAGCCCAAGACTTACAGAGAGAGAAAGGAGTATGGGCAGGCTAAGAAAGAGCCGTACAAGGATAAGCAAGCTCCTGACCCCAAATCTTTCTTTTCTATTACAACGGTTTGGAAGGAACCAATTTACAGGATTATTTATCAAATCAAGAATCAGCCATACTTTAAGTGGCCCCCAAGTCTGGGCGGAGATAAGGATGCAAAGCGTGCTACGAATCAGCACTGCAGCTACCATAAAGATTGGGGCCATATGACTGAGGATTGTGAGATGTACAAAAGACATCTTGACGATTTGGTCTCTCGGGGCTATCTCAAGGAATTTATGCCTTTGGCTGTTCGGCAACAATTCTGCCATCCTCGCCGAGTATGTCGTCCTCCATTCTGGCATGTTGCTCTATCTGTTCCATTAGTTTAGCCAACATGGCTACCGGATGTTTATTCAATGAGCGACGCAGCTCTCCCCGAATAGGCAAACCAATCTTGAAGGTTGCAATGGCATACTCCTCACTGCAGCTTTCAATGTCGTTGAAAGTTTCCCAGTACTTCTTTGCATAATCCCTGATCGGCTCGTTTTCCGCCTGCTTCATGGTGGAAAGACTTTCAAACGTCTTTGGGGCTTTTCTGCTTGTCAAGAACCAAGCAGTGAATTACTCAGCCAATTGCCTCCATCCTCGTATGGATTGTGGGGCCAGTTTATGAAATCAAGACAAAGCTACCTTGCCGAGACTTGAAGGGAACATCTTGCATAAGATGGTATCATCTCTCTCGTGCATGAACATAGCCTGCTGATAGTGCTGTATGTGAGTTACGGGGTCTGCATTTGTCTTGTAAAGTATGAACGTACCGTGCTTCACTCTGCTTGGCAACCTAGCCTCTTGTAGCCTCCTTGCAAAGGGGGAGGCTGCAATATTGCTCAGGGCCTTCCGTGCTGTTTCTCGTGCAGTCACTGTCCCATCCTCAAGTTCCTTCGACTTGTGGGCCGTGGCTTTGACCCAATCAGCATCAGGCCTCTCGTGCCTGTCCCAGTGATGCTTCCTTGTTTCCTCCTTTTCTGGGGTGGAACTTCGGTCTCTGCTCCTCCTTTTTTCGTGAAGTAGCCCTTTGTCTTTCCGGTGTTCGACTTTCACTTCTGTTTCTCCTCTTTAGTGCAGAAGCTTCGTATCGCCTATAATAGGACTTCTGCTCCTTCTCCCCCGTGAATGAGCCTGCTTATGGACTACCAGAGTCCGTCTGTCCCTCTGGGAATTCCTTCTTGAAAGTCCGGAATCTTCTGGGTGCTCTCGTACCCGCTGTAATTCTTGTATCTTGTACTCTCATTTTCACATCAAACGAGCGTACTCCTCGATTTCCCTTCTCTTTTTATTGAGGACATCGTTATCATTGTGTATAATTCTTGAATGGGTGACTGATTCCTCTCTTCGGTGAGACTTACTCCTTCTCGTGGAGCCAGTGGCAGTTTTGTCTCCTTTTTCTTTGGAGTTATCTCTGTCATGTCTACCAGTGGGCTTTCTCGGAGCACCTGGTGGGGATTTATCTCTTCCCCCACCCTCCTTTGGACTAAATGGCATGACTGGATCTTCTTCCATCGTGATTATTTTTCAGAAAAATTGGTTTTGTTTCCCACAGACGGCGCCAATTGTAGGGGGATGAAAACAATTGGTGCTTCAGATCAATAATTTTTGCTACGGCTTATTCGTGCCTCTTCACCGGAACCCTAATTCGTCGTCAGAACCCTAATATGCAAAACAGATAAGAGGTGAGCGCACCTCTGCCTCTCATGGCAAAGGCCCTCCGATGCCAAAGTTAGTTGTCACGTACTAATCAATAAACCCTAATTATCAGTAGGAGAGTCGTATGAATGCTAAGAATTGTGTACCTTTTACCTCCAGGTTTACCTCGTATTTATAGATTCATAGATGCTTGCTGACCAAGCATCCTTATTGTCCTAGGATTCTTATCACGTATAGGAATCCAGGACATCTTGGGCACTTGTTCCCTTATTAGTTCACTAAAAGAGTCATTTCAGGACTCTCTTCCACAACTGGCCAAACCTCCCACTCACGTTGGGTGTCTTCCCTAGATCCTATATACTCGGGATCTTATTTGTAGGGGGATGAAACCAGTTAGTGCTCTGAAAGTACCAAACTGCAAATGGCCTCACGTGCCTCTACACCGAAACCCTAGTTCTTCGACGGAACCCTAATCTGCAAAACAGACAATGGGTGAGTGCACCTTTGCCTCTCGTGGCAAAGGCCCTCCGATGCCTTAGTTAGTATCCCGTACTAAATGAACCCTAATTATCAGTAGGAAAACAATAAGAATGCTCAATCTTGCGTACCTTTTACCTCTAGGTTTGCCTCGTATTTATAGATTCACGGATGCTTCTGCCCAAGCATCCCAGTTGCCCTAGGATTCCCGCCTCGTACAGGAAACCTAATATCTTATGGAATCTCGTTCCCTTATCTGTACAATATCTTTATAGG
This sequence comes from Rhododendron mucronatum var. ripense, assembly GCA_019656295.1. NCBI lineage: Eukaryota > Viridiplantae > Streptophyta > Magnoliopsida > Ericales > Ericaceae > Rhododendron > Rhododendron mucronatum. The sequence continues at coordinate 1,145,867 of BPLT01000130.1, read as the reverse complement.
ACTCTCAGTCCTTTTGGGACTCTTTCCCATAATTATCCGAACACCCCAATCACGCTGGTTTTCTAGGTTCGATTGTATACACTCTGGATCTTATCCTTTTGTGGAATATTACCATTCTAAAATATTCTTGCCACGTCACGACTTAGGGCAATCGTTTCCACTGTTCGGCTTCCTCTTAGCCGAACAGCCTTCTTGGACCAATAACCTCACATGCAATTGGCCCATGCTATTACATCTGGTCAAATGACTTCACATGCCCTTTGACCTTTATCCGCCGAACAGCTCGACTGGACCAACGACTTCTCGTGTCACTGGTCCTTACTGCCGTTCACCGTACTGATCGGCGGTATATCCTATCTAGGTACCACGTGGCCCCGTACATCACGTGTTCGGCTACCAAATGTATCTGTTCGGGAATACCTCCCTACATTATTCCTACGGAACAAGATCATTCCGAAACTTTCCAGGGCATTCTTGCCATCGTAATGTTTAAGGCTGCTTTTTTTCAACAGTTCTTTCCCTGTTCGGCTATCTCATTGCCGAACAGAGTGCCTGGTCCAATGACCTCATGCGCGACTGGTTCTTATCATTATATTTGGACAGATGACTTCACATGTCTTTTGTCCTTATAATGCCGAATAGACTGCCAGGACCAATGACTTCCCATGTCACTGGTCTATATATATCGTCGTTCACCGCCCTACCCGGTAATATGACCTGTCGTATTTACCACGTGTTCTTGTATACCAAGTGTTCGACTACTAAATGTACCTGTTCGGGAATACCTCCCTACAGTGACGTTATGCTTTAAGTTGTGATTTGAGCATGCTAAATAACATAGAGTTGCATGATCTTGCTAGTTTAGTTTCAAGATTACAATGAATGATTTATGTATACGTGAAAAGTCCTACCGCGGAGTCTATGCATGTGACGAGCCACAGAAAATCAAGGAAGATTGACACCTAGGATGTGTTAATGACAATGTGTGTTTTGAAATCGCAATGTGGCCGGACTTGCCCATTGTGGGAATGCGTGTGTGTGTTCCGATCCACTGGAAATCCGGATAAGCGGAACCATTGTGAGGTTGTGTACGTTCCCATGAGAACCCGGAGCGACGGAACCATGGTGAGGAATGGCTTGGTTATCCGCAAAGAGGAGCCAATGCAATTGTGTGCCAATGGGAACCCGGTGCGGCGGAACCATTGTGAGGATACTCGGGAGACCGGAACGGCGGAACCGAGATTGGGTGTGTTAAAAATGATTTTGAAAATGTTGATTTGGTATATGAAATGATGACACAGTCTACGATGAGTCGCGTAGGAGAAACACAGAAAATCATGGACACAAACGTTAGTTTGGGTAGTGAATATGGATGTGTTATTGTTAGCTGTTTTGTTAAATATGCATGTGCTATGTGGAAATTGTTAACCTTATCGTCTATGGCTTGTAAGGTATGGGTTAGTAAGTATGGTTACTCTATTAAGCTTTTCTAGCTCACGGACCTTTGGTGACCCTGACATATTATATTGGTGGTGATACTGGTATAATGTGTTAGACCTTATAGATGAACAGGGTGAACTCTACACCTTGGAAGCCTTTGGAGCCGAAGAGCTAGCCAGGATGGAGGAAGAAACAGAGCAGTAGATAGGAACCCTATTTCCCCCCTTATTTGAATAAAAGTACTTTTGTAAGGTTTATGATGTAATATTGAGCCAGACTCTATTTAAATTTTCAATAAAATTATCTACTTAACGTTCCCAAAATTAAGGGCGTTACAAGAAATTCAAAGTAACTATATGAATTAAATACCTGGTTACAATAATTAAATCGACCAGTCTAATTTAATTAGTGAGTCTTAATAAAACATTTTGAATTTAAAAAAAAAAATTAGGGCCAAAATTACGGTCGTTACACCTAAAATTAGAGACGAACGTGAGAAACGATCCAATCGACGAAAGAGGTATATACAGGCGACAGAGGGAGGAGATCGATGGATTGACGAGGGTTTTCTTTCCGTAGGTGGTTCAACTATTTTCTTGGGAAAATGACGGCCAATGACGTGTTTTGATAATTAATACCCGCCAAGAACATTTTTTTTTTTTTGCTCGTCTACCCGCCAAGAACATGCTGAGAACATTTGTTAATACTGAAAATGTCCTTGCCGGGTATTAATTATCAAAACACGTCCTGAATAGTCATTTTTTCTATTTTCTTAATTTGGTGGGTTATGTTCATGATTTGTTGGGTCATATAAGTTAGACCTAATTAATTGAGGCCCAGTTGATAAAGGTGTTAGATGGGTTGAGACTCATTCTAACTCAAATAATTGAACAAGAAAAATTCAAAGAGTGCATGGGCAAGAAAATTTTCATTATCATAAAAGATTAAAAATTAAATAAAAATACAACATAGAAAAAAAAAAAATAAAAAGAGCAACGAGAAAGATTCGAAGTGTACATGGGTTACCAAGCATATATACATCAACAATATGAAAAATAAAAACAGTCGACAAAATGCCAACTAAGTAGTATAACATCTCGATTTCTGAAAATGTTTAATTAATTTGCTTGAAATTGGCATCCAGTGCCAATGTAGCTTGATGCATTAGCAAAAAAAAGTTTTAGGTTTATTTATTTATTTATTGTGAGAATGAATATGACATCATGATTATAGAAAGCATGATATATGTTTTGAATTCGAAGATACCAAATTGTCCAATCACCCTTAACGTTTTCAAATTTGAAGCAAAGGTTAGAAATGCTCTTAAGTGTCAATTAATTTTTGTCTTATGATGGGCCGGTGTGTCATTGGAATTCAAAAAACTAGAGGCTGACCACATACAATGCATGCATGTCCACGTTGAGTTTATGAAACTTCATGTACATATGACATGATGCAAAATATAAATAAATGAGTAATATTAAATATTATACTTTCTCTTCCTGATCATGATCATGCCCATTTTGATATTTGAAAAAAGATTGATGTTAGCTTATGTTCCTCGCCTTAGATTTCCTTTTGCAAGGAAAATGTAAATTCCTCGCTATAAACCATCTTTAGGCGACAAAAAACCATTTTCCTTGCCTATTATTACCTTGTCAAATGGATTCTGTGAGGAAATTTTGTTTTCCTCGCAAATAGTCATTCTTTAGCGACAAAATAAAATTTCCTCACTAATTTTCCTCGCAAAAGGTTTTTCGTATTGTAGTGATGGTTACTAGATTGATACGTTTGGGCGTTGAGTTTATAAGATTGATGGGTGTATGAACAATGGGTCCTCGTATGGCTAAGGGAGCAATGCAAATACAATGTTTTGTTTGCATTAGAGGATGCCGGCCCAAGGATTTATAGCGTTTCACATCTTTTTTGTTGCCGATCAACAAAAATATTTTTATTGTCTTATCATATCGTGTGGCTCAAACTACATAAGAAACACACGTTAATGATATTTAAATTGTTTGGCAAGTTTAAATATCCTTTCGAGTGTTATAAAATTTCGTTTTTGCCGAGAAAAAAATTGTTTGGCAAATGATCATCTTGTAGCTTCACGTAATAGCTGTTGCATACTACCAGAAAGATCATAGAAGCAAAACCAATGAAGAGAAAAATGTCAAGACTATTGCCACATAGGAATTGTGGAACAAAAAAACACGAAATGCAGACCACAATGTACGTACAAGTCAAAAAAATTTGCTCAGGCATCATTCGCACCACCATACGGAACATCCTTCATGACTTCCCGTGCTTTGCACATTGCTTCCAATGGCTCAGCTTTGTCCATGGTAAGCCCGTTTCCTTCAGTCAAATTAACAAGATCCTCACCCACCCTCTCCCACTCAAAGCACTGGATCAATGACCCCAAGGCCAAGCCTACGACACGTTGCGCTAAGCCTACCCCAGGACATGCCCTCCTTCCAAACCCAAATGACATTAACTTGTGTCCCTCCACTTTCTTAACTTCAAACCTCTCAGGTTTAAAGGTTGTTGGGTCATCCCAAGCCTTAGGGTCCCTATTAATGGCCCATGCATTGACCAATAAGAGTGTGCCTTGTGGCACATTGTAGCCCCCAATGGTGCAATCATCTGATGACATGTGCGGTAGTAGCATTGGTGCTACTGGACAGAGGCGAATGGTTTCAGATATGATAGTCTGAAGATAAGGTAGCCTTTGGAGATCGTGTTCATGAATCAGGCGATCTTGGTCAACATGAGAGTCTATCTCGGCTCTAGCCTTCTTCAAAACCTCTAGGTGGTTCACCAAAAGGGACATTGCCCATTCCAAAGTCACAGCTGACGTGTCTGTCCCCGCTAATATCATGACCTTCAAGTTACAAGTTACTAAAGTTAGGACCAATTATACTATACATATATATTTTCTGTGGGAAAGGAGCAAGTCTAAAAAGTGCTTGGAATAAAACTCTGCCTTGTACTGAATCCAATAAACTCGGAGGCAATTCAAGAATGAGGTAGAGGAAGATTTTACTTGCAAATAAAGAAATAGGAGAAATACTACAATACACATATCTTATTTAGGTGTGTATTATATACACCTTCAAAATGTTATGATTTATGAAGAAAATGTTACAAATGATATTGCTAAAAAGTTACTCCTACAATTTTAGTATAAAAGTTACGAATGCACCAAAATGTTATAAATCATAATAAAAATGCTACAAATCATGTTGTTGAAAAGTCACTAAAATGTTATGAATGAAGATGCATATGGTACACACTTTTAAGAGATGTGTATTGTAGACTTTTCCAAGAATAGAGAATGATAGGAAGAAATTGAAGATCGAATTAGGGATGCCCTTACATTCATAAGCCCTTTGATGATTTCATCAGTGTAGTACTCTGGCTGTGACTCTTGCAACGAAAGCAAATGATCAATCATCGTATTCTTACTATTGTCCTTCCGATGCTCGTCGATCAACCCTTGTAATAACTTGTCAAATCTTTTTTGAGTTTTCGCCAAATTCTTCTCAAAACCATTGTAACCAATCCACCGTAAAACCGGCAAGAAATCGGCCGGGTTTGACGCGACGCCGGACGAGAAAACTTCACTCACGAATTCCCGGAACTCCTCCGCCTCTGCCGAATTCTCCAAATCTTCCCCGTAATACCGTTTCCCGGCTATCATTCTCATAATGACGTTGAATGTGAGATCCGAGAGCTTCGATTTCATTTCGACTTTGGCGAAGCCGTTGGACGATTTCTGGTACAATCGGTGGAGTAGGTGCCCGACTTCGTCTTGTCGGATTGATAGGAAAGCGTTGAGGCGGTTGGTGGAGAAGATTTCGACGGACATGAGGCGGCGTAGGTTGCGCCAGTGGTCACCGTACGGGGAGGCAACGACGGTAGTGTAGTCGTACCCGAAGTATTTTCCGACGGTGAACATGGGGCGGTTGGCTAGTACGACGTCGTTTTTGGTGAAGCACTCTTCCACGGCGGACTGGGAGGAGACGACCACGACGAGTTGGGAGCCGAGGCGGAGGGAGAAGATGGGGCCGATGGTTTTGGAATGCTCGGTGGAGAGGTTGTTCGATGAGGTGGAGGTGGCCGATGACCGGAAGAGAGGGTGGGCTTGGAGGGAGGTTGCGGTGTGTTTTTCGTTGCAGGATAAAGGAAGCAATGAAGAGAAAGAAAATTAAGAGAGACACGAGTAAGATTGTTATTTCCATATTTCTGGTATGGAGTGATTGAGTTTGAATAGATGTGATTTGAGGGGAGAATGTGTGGGTTTATATAGTGGGATGTTGGCTTAATTTGTCCAATCGTTGTCATATGAGAAATGAGTTGAAAATGTAATAACCTGAACGTATTATGTTGTAAGGACCGCTAAGTATTAAATTCGTGCACAAAATTAGTTTAATCGAATATCGGTATTTATATAAGAATTAAATTTTAATTCAAAAAATAGATGATTTGATTCTGTCAATAATTTCAAAAGTTAGACTAGTCCATGTTTTTCCATTTAATTTATATAAATAAAAATTTAATATTGGAAAATGATATTGGCACTCTAAAAATTGATGTAGGCACTCCAAAATCAGTATAATTCCAAAGTCATTTTCCTTTTTTTTTTGGAGTGCCTGCATCAATTTTTGAAGTGCCAATATCATTTCCCTTTAATATTTTGTTCTCTTTACTTTTCAAAAAATTCCACCTAGATTCCACACTATTAGAAAATTTCCGATAGGTGACGAAACAAGTGGTGATGAAATTTACTGGTTTACAATAGGTGACGAAGCAATAAAATTTTTGCCACCAAAAGTAATTATAGGTGACGAAAAATTTATTTTTTGTCACCAAAAGTGACTTTCGGAGACAAACCATAGGTGACGAAATTTACTATTTCAATCGTCACCTAAAGGTTGTCTTCGAAAGTCACTTTTGGTGACGAAAAACAAATTTTTTTGTCACCTATAGTAACTTTTGATGACGAAAATTTCATTGTTTCGTCAGCTATTGTAAAACAGTACATTTTGTCACCACTGTTTTCGTCTCCTATCGGAAATTTTCTAGTAGTGCCGTATACTTTTAACATTTCTCTTTCTATCTATCTCCACTTAGAGCTGGGCAACAGACACGAGACACGATAACACGACACGAATCAAACACGAAATTAGCGGGTTAGGGTTGAACATTTCTGACACGAAACACGAAAATGAAACGATTCGAGAACACGAATTCTAAATGGGTTGGGTTCGGGTTGAACACGCGACACACGAAATTGACACGACTAACACGGTTACTAATCTGTGTCACCCATTTTCACGAACATATATCCATAATATATGGTATATCTATAATTCTATATAGAGTTAGACAACAGACACGATAATACGACACGAACAGGACACAAAGTTAACGGGTTAGGGTTGCGCATTTCTGACACGAAACACGAAAATGACACGACTCGAGAAACACGAATTCTAAATGGGTCGGGTTAGGGTTGGGTGATTTGTGACACGAATCCGACTGACATGACACGAACACGACTCGACACGATCTTTAAAAAAAAAATTTCAAAACCCAATCCAAACACAGCAAAATCTTTGATATACGTGGCGATGTAAGATCAAATTGATTTATTGTGTTGATAATGTCGGGTATTGACTTGCTTTGTGCAAAATAATTTAAATTAATGGGAATGAGGTAAGACGTGATGGCTTGAGCCGTTGACTACCTTGGGGTGTTTGAAAGCTTATTTTGACTTTTTATTTTTAATTTTTTGACTTTTTAGATTGTGGTCGTAATGTATTTTTGAGTATGGTAGGAGTGTTTGGGAGATATGTGCAGAATGCATTTTAGAATAGTGTAGTATTTGGTAGATGAATGATGAAAATGAATTATGGGTTATTTTTTTACCATATTGCCTTTGGCCTTTATTATTGTGTCAAAAAATGTAAAAATATGTTTTAATTAATTAATTTTTTTTGGAGGTGTAAGGACGAATAGCCTGAGCAAGAAATGGAGGAGAGTTCCATTTCTACTTCTTGAAGATTCGGTTAAGAGGTGATGAGAGGTGGTGTAGATCTGCTCCAGCGATGCACAAATGGTTCTGAGCTCTCTCTCTCTCTCTCTCTCTCTCTCTCTCTCACTCACTGTATGTGTGTATTCCCTTTGGTGTCGACGGGTGAAAGAAGAGGATAAGGTAATAAAGGGAGGGCAAAACTGGTAAATAGTTAAGATTAGGTTGGGTATTTTGGTAATTTAGCATAACATGGGAAAAGCAAAAATGAGAGAAGGACCTCTAAAGCTCTTTTTTCGTTTCTGCCTCTTTTGTCAAAATCAACAAATGAGTTTTGTGAAAATGAGGTTTTAAAATTAGGAACCAAACAACCAAAACACAATAACGAGAAGCTGAAAATACAAAAATGAGTTTGCCAAACACCCCCACCCATGACTTTAAAGCAAATCCAAAATTAAAGGGAAGCATATGTCTCCATGGTTTCTTTCGAGATATCATCGTAACTAGATCTATGACTTGTTAATTCTATAGGGTGAGTCAACTAGGTATCAAAAAATATTTGATCAGACAACATTTAGGGGGTGTTTTCATTAACAAAAAAAGTACTAAAAACTTAACGAATTTTACCATTTCGTTTTCACTAAGCTATTTTGTTTTCACTAAAAAGAAAGTTATCAACAAAAAACTTTTTTTGCTATAGTAACTCTACTAAAAAATTCATCAACTTATTCACTATCGGAAATAATTTGACATTTCTCAACAACTTATTCACTACTGAAAATATCTTAGAACTTTTCATTGACAAATAATTAAAAATTTACAAATTTTTCATTACCGGAAACACCCCCTTAATTTTTTTTTAAGAATAGATCGTTTTTACAACTCTAAAAAATAAACAAGCCAGAAGCCAATATTTCTCGATTATGTCGCTGTAAATGTTTGACTAATCTGATTTTCATGTATAGAAAAATTGCCCGACGAATTCTATAAAATTTGTCGTTTGGAATTCGATATCTCAAAGGGTCCCCCTGAGACACATTGGAATCCGGATCCCATCGGGCATCCTGATTTTATATAGTATGTTTTAGAAAATTAATCCAGGTCCTTGAGGTAAGAGGTGACGACAAGATCATCTTATTTTATTTTTTTATACCAAAAAAACATGTGACAAACCCATCTATTCAGCTGTTTTTCTTGGTGCAGGGGAAACTACATGTCTTGTTTTGCAAACTAAAGGGCCTTCATCATTCATGACTAAATCAACTTTAGAATTCTAGAATTAATCAACTTCTCAAAACTTTACCCTCCCTCCATCCTTATTCATCGGTGGTTTTTAATTAAAGCGGTAACATTAGGATTATGAAATGATGCATATATTTGCAAATAAATTTTCAATTTTTTTACCCCGTTCAAAAGATCACATTTGAACGAGGAAAAACTTTTTTCTTTTGGAACGGCGAAGAAATTTTATAATCTTTAAAATTGTTACAAAATTTAAAAGAAAAAGAAATGATGGTATCATATTCCTAAATCTAAGAACAATAAATTCTTAAATCTAGGAATATTCTTGTGCCCACCCGATACCCAAAGCCAACACAGGAAGCACCCATTGGGACAAATCTACTCAAATTGGGCCAAGCACAGATCACTTATTGGGCCAAGTCCAAAGCAAAAGCAAAAGAAAAAGATAAAACCCTATCTCTAAAAACAGCCAAGAACTACCGTCCACTCCCGAAGCTGCCGCAACAACCACCGCATCGGAAAACACCTCCAACTGCATGCAGACTTATTCACTAGGGTTTGCTAATTAATTATTCAAATGTGGGAGCCATAGAGTATATGATTGTGATGGTCCTTCGTTAACTTGTTCCAACATATAAAGCTTCCCCACTGTGAATTATACTTAAACGATATCAGTGTCGGCTACAACAAATAAATTTGAAAAGTACCGTGATGCGAGAAAGTGGATGAATACTAACAAAATAAAAAATAATCTGATAATTTCACATAAAATAAAGATAAAAAGTAAAGTGCCAAAATCACTTTCCCTTAATTATTTGATAGTGTAAAATTTCTAAACAATGCTATCCCAACTTTCCTGATGCTTATGAGCTCCCAATTATCATGCTGCTGCTATCGCTATTATTCGGCCCTGTTGTGGGCCTTCTGGACTTCGGCTATTGCTTCTCTCATTGTCGTTTCTGCTTCATTAAAGGGAAAATGAAAATAAAGGACGTGTTTTGAAAATTAATACCTGCCAATGACATTTTGTTCATTAACAAATGTTCTTAGCATGTCCTTAAAAGGTATTAATTATCAAAACACGTCATGCGCAGTCGTTTTCCCTTCATTAAACTTTTACAGGTTCAAGATTCTTCTCTTTTAAATCATTAATGTCATCTAGCCGCAGAGCCTAGTTTCTGCCGACTTTAATTGCCTGTCTCATGCATCTGCCACTACCTTGAACTACTACTACACAATGCCGCAATGTTTTGGCTATCCATCGATCTTGGCTATTCATGCCTCATGCTGGCCGGCTGCAAGCTTAGATTCTAGACTGTTTTCTGCAACTATATAATATTTTGAGATTTTTCTCCTCTCGCTTCCTAGTTTGGGTTGGCTCCTTGCCAGCTCTTTGTGGGTGGGGATTTTCCTTCTTCTTGTATACATATTGGCATTCGAACAATTTTGTATTTTATACAAATAAAATAATTTAAAGATTGTGTCTTAAATAAGATACGGTTTAGATCCGAACAATAGTATAAGTACTATAATTAACTTTCATAGAAAGACCCCAAGAGCTAGAGTTAGATAAAAAGAAATTACTCCAGGACAAAAATCTAATTATTATACTGAATTTTTTTTTTGCTCGGCAATTATTATACTGAATTTACATATAATCTTTTTTCCACACTTTTTATACACAAAATATATCAACACAAGTACACCGGCCATTATCGAACAGGGCCACATGCAGGGGCCACTCCCATATTCTAAACCTTGGCTCAGCCACCAATGACATTCGTGTTGCTTTCAAGAACATAAATTAAACATCATCATAATGGTTAAGCACAAATTTTTTTTTCGTGCCAATACCAACTTGGATACAAACTACTTCATTTATTTGGCTATAAACAATCGTTGAGTCAAAACACATATGAACAAAAATTAAAACGAAAATAGAACAACAAACAAACTGACGGTTAATTTATGAGGTTCTTAATTTCAGTGTCTGGAAAATAGTACGCACAAGCTACTCAGACGCCTGTAAAGGAACAAAAAACTATAAAAATTAAAATGCATTCTACGAAATGTAAGAAAATATCTCAGACGTGATTTCTATCTCTAAGACTACCTTCTTCATGATGTCACGTGCTTTACACATGACTTCCAATGGCTCAGCTTTGGGCATTGTAGCCCCTTTCCCTTCAGTCAAATCAACAAAATCCTCGCTCACCCTTTCCCACTCAAAGCACTGGATCAATGACCCCAAGGCCAAGCCCACAACACGTTGAGCTAAACCTACCCCGGGACATGCCCTCCTTCCAAAACCAAATGGCATTAACTTGTATCCCTCGACTTCTCCACCTTCAAACCTCTCAGGTTTAAAGTTAATTGGGTCATCCCAAAGCTTTGGGTCCCTGTGAATAGCTCATGCATTAACCAACAAGATTGTATTGCGTGGCACGTCAAATCCGCCAATGATACAATCATCGGATGACATGTGGGGTATCAGGATTGGCGCTGCTGGGCAAAGTCGAAAGGTTTCAGATATGATAGCTTGAAGATATGGTAGGTTGGAGATATCCTGCTCTTCAATTAGGCGATCTTGGCCGACATGGGCATCTAACTCAGTTCTAGCTTTTTTTAACACGTGGGTGGTTCACCAAAAGAGACATTGCCCATTCAAGTGTGATGGCAGATGTGTCTGTCCCTGCTAATATCATGACCTACACATTTCAAGTTATAACACACCATTATTGTATCTTATGACCTTGTTATATAGAAAAAAAGTGAGAGAACACGGAGTGTGCTCTAAAGCTACACTATATGAAAATCAGTGTCCTAAGCTTCTGAGGAACTTATAAATCATTATGAGGACTGTGATTTTTTTGTTGGGTTAGTTAATTAATAGAGGTAATGGTTAGCATATGAATTTGACACGAGATCGATCACTTTGTGGTGTATATTTGTGGACGAGGCATCTTTCATTCACCAGACTTTGTGATCGGAGTAATAGCCCTTCTGTTTTTTTTTAATAAATAAAAATTTGGATTACAACCTATATTATTTATTTTGGTTTTGAATTAAATTTTTTTCTTAACCAGATTTTGAATTAATTAGTTAGTAAATGCATGCGATACTTGAGTGTGAATTGCAGAATCCCGTAAATCATTGAGTCTTTTGAACGCAAGTTGCACTTGAAGCCATTAGGTTGAAGGCACATCAGCCCAGGCGTCACGCATTGCGTCAAAAAAAAAAAAATTCTGAGAATTGATTTTGTGTCATTCGAATTTTTCCAAAACCGGACTAACCATATTTTAGTTACGTTGTGTTATTATTTGAAGAGTTCCACTTACACTAATAAGCCCCCTGATAATTGCATCTCTATAGTAATCTGGCTGTGATTCTTGCAATGAAAGCAAATGATCAATCAACGTCTTCTTACTCCTATCCCTCCTATGCTCCTCGATCAACCCTTGCAATAGCGCTTCCATTCTCTCATGAATTTTTATCAAATTCTTTTCAAAACCCTTATAATCAATCCATCGTAAAACCGGCAAGAATTCCGCGGGGTTCGAAGCGCCCGCGTACAAGAACACCTCCCTCATGAGCTCTCGGAACTCCTCCGCCTCCGCCGAATTCTCCAAATCGTTGCCATAATACCGTTTTCCAGCGATCATTCTCATGGTGATGTTGAACGTCAGCCCAGAGAGCTTTGATTTCATTTCAACTTTGGCAAAATCGGTTGACGATTTCTGGTACAATCGGTAGAGTAATTGCCTGACTTCGTCCCGCCGAATAGATAGAAAGGCGCTGAGGCGGCTGGTTGAGAGGATTTCGAGGGACATGATGCGTGTGAGGTTGCGCCAGTGATCGCCGTACGGGGAGTTGACGACCGAGGTGTAGTTGTACCCGAGGTATTTTCCGATGGTGAACCTTGTGTTAGTAATTTATGTTAATCAATGGGTATTTGTAATCTTAACGTGTGGAGATTAATAAGTATTTAATATCATGGAGCTCGTAATATAATTGAGATAAGGACGGGGAGTGCAATTACAATTCTGTAGTGGGGTGAATTATAATTAGTGAAATAAGAAGTAGAATCCTGGTGGGATTAGGTTTTCTTATTTACACTGGGAGCCCAAACTTATTACTCCTTAGGTCCCTATCGTAACTCTATATATATACGTTATGCTCTCTAGGTCAGATTAAAAAAAACGTTTTTCTATTATTCATGAAATAGAGGCAGACTCAGAGAGAGCAAACAGATCGCGAAAGAGTCCACACTCAGTTCGTGTTCTAGACGTGGAGGGAATACGATAGAAGATCGTAAGGTACGATCGAGCAGTATTCGTGGTTTACAGCAAGGCGTGCTATAACAAGTTCAACGAGCGTTCGTATCGCAGGGAGTTGTGGTAAAACCCTAATTCCGCCTTGTAGGGTTTTTATTTTTGTTGTCTAATCTGTACGCGTCATTACTGGGTCTTGGAGATTCGGTTTCCCAACGGTGGTATCTGAGCCTGCTGTAATCGCGCGTATGGATTAAACAGGCCATGTTGTCCATAGATCGCATAGTATGAAACTGTGGTAACCGGTTTTGCAGGGTTCAGTTTTACTAACGTCTGTTTTGCAGAAAATCTTATCCCACTATTATGGTCATGCATGTATGTTTGTGTGATTCACTACAACGCGAAAGGCTTGTAGCGAGGATTTAATTTCCTCGCTAAAAGGCTGATTTCCTCGCAAAATGTATTTGCGAGGAAATTTTTCCTCGCCCGTTTTCCTCGCAAAAAGCTTGTCGCAAAAAGAATTTGCGAGGAAAAAAATTTCCTCGCAAATTCTGACCCAATTAGCGAGGAATTTTTTCCTCGCTAGACTAATTTTTTCCTCGCCAATTATATAGTTTCAGCGAGGAAATTTTTCCTCGCTAAAACTCTTGAAACTAAAAAATAGAGAGTTCTCCAGCTCTTTTGCTTCCGCGCGAACTCGAACCGTGGCCTCCTGTATGGAAGCATTCACTCCATCCATCACACCAACTTCCTTTTCAGTTCAAACCTTTGCCTTTTTTATATATAAACCTTTTGTTCATTCTTTCACCTCTCTAAATTTGTTTCTTTAAATCTTTCTCTCTAATTTTAGTCCCTTCGTAGTGTTTCTTTAAACTTGTTTCTTAAATCATTAACATTATTCGCTTTTATTGAATTTTTTTATAATTTAATGTTTTGTTATATATCTTTAATAAATCTTTATACCTTTCTAAATTTGTTTATTTTATACTTCGTTTTAATTCTCTCTAAGTTTAGTAACCTTTTGTAGTGTCTAAATTAGTTTGAGCACTTTAAATTTCTGCAAATACGATATTTTTTTTGCTGGGTCAATATGTTCTTACTGTGTATATGCGCCCATAACAATTTTAACTCAACTACAATATTACAATAGTAATAATTTGTTAATGTTTTTTTAAATGGGGTTAACCTTACATATTTTGAAAATAGATTAGTGATATTTTGAAAATACATTTCGCAATTATTAAGTACTTTATTTTTTGTTTAGCTTTTCATTAATTTTTTTTGTATGAATTAATAATTAGTTATCTCTACGAAAAGCAATCCATATATCCCCTGCATTCTTTTTCTGAAAAGCACATCATTCATCCACAAACTTATAATCCCTATGTCCAGTCCTTTTTTTGGATTTATAACAGTCAAAGGAAAAAGTGAATTCATATAATTCGTGTGAAACATATTTTTGATTTCATCAATTTAATGCGATTGGCAATGAAACTATTTTTTTTCCATTTATCACTTTTTTATTTTAATAAATTTGCTTATGATATTGAACTATGTAGTTGATTATCCACGTGATATTAAATATACATGAACATAATTAATAATGACTTACATATAAAAAATTTAATGAGTCCAAAAAAAGGTGACAAAATATTTTTTGCCAAAAGGGTTACATTTAGCGAGGAAATTATTATTTCCTCGCTAAATGTAACCCTTTTGGCGAGGAAATTTTAATTTCCTCGCTAAATGTAACTTTTTAGCGACGAATTTGAATTTCCTCGCAGATTGTGTACTTTTAGCGACGAAATCTCTTTTCCTCGCCATATTTCCTCGCAATAGGCGTTCCGTGTTGTAGTGATTGGATCCCACGTTTTTGCATACGTGGTTACTGCTTTTATATTTGGGAGCCACGATTATTTTTCGTGGTTGTAATATTAAAAGTAGTTTGTGAACTCCGGTATGTGGGAGGCTTAAGGTTTTTGTGTAATCTTTGCTTGTGTAATCTTTGCTTTTCCAGTTGTATCATCATTTGATATGTAGAACTGTTGTAAGATTACAAGTCATGCAGTATGTATTTCTGATTCAGTTTATGTGAACTCTGTAAAGGAGGCATAGGATGTATAAAATCATAGTTTCTGTATGGTGGCCGAAGTTGCTGTTTGGAGGTCGAAATTCAGTTTTTTAACAGAGCAGATGCGTTTTTTAATGAAGAAACAGCTCGACCCCCTTCGACCCCTTGTGCCTACATCAACCTCTGACTTGGTGGGCAAGACACGGCTGCAATCTTGGCTGTTTTTTGGAAATAAGCATATTGACCATAATAGTTGGGATGCATATCTTATTATGTTTCCTTATTTATGTTTATGCATGTTTCCATGAGTATAGCATATGTGATAGTTTTACCATATTGGACAACATGGTGATAATTGGCTTTGACCTAGATCACGGTTTTGCAAACTCGAAAATTTTGATAACCCTCACAAATTTTTTTAAATAACTAAGTGGGAGAGGGAGTTTATTTTTTATAAATCCCATGGTCTCCATTACTAGTATGTAGATGATGTAATTAATTTTATGTGATGGTTTTAAGAACCTTCCCCCCCATCGGGCAAAATTAATTATGGCTTCATCGGTACAAACTTCCTTAAAGGATAGGTCTATGATAATTGTTGTGTGAATTACTTCACCATCTGAGGTAATTCATAACGGAACAATGGGTCATGCGACTAGGTAATGGTATACACTTAACTGTAAATAATAGTATCCTCACCATCTGAGTCACTATTATTATTTATAGGACCGAAGCTATATTGGCTATTTAATTTTGCTTGGCACGGTATAGTGTCTAGATAGTAAAATTAAGCCTATCTACACAAATGATAGAGAGTAGAGACTTCCCATCGAAGTATGCTTTTTACGGTGTATAGGGTTGCCAATATTTTTCTTTTAACATGTGGTAGAGGGAACCAGTATTAAAATGAAATTCAAAATTTTTATTGCCCTTCATAATTGATTGTTATGTTATTTGATTCTCAGATTCAAAAATGGGCTCTTTCAATCCACTTGCAATTATTCTCAAAGAAAATAAACTTACTGGACCAAACTATGTTGACTGGAAAAGAAACTTGAATATTGTGTTAACTGCTGAGGACCACAAATATGTGCTATCTACGGCCTGCCCTCCTAGACCTGAAGAAAATGCCACAGAACAGGAAGCAAAGCCTTATAAAGATTGGGTTAAGGTTGATGAGATGGCGCGGTGTTATATTTTGGCTTCTATGTCAAATATATTGCAACATCAGCATCAAGCTATGGAAACTGCTTCCGATACGATGCTGAACCTCAAAGAAATGTTTGGGGATCAGAATCGGGCAGCAAGGCTAGTTGCTATGAAAGAATTGGTGAGCATCACCCATGTTGAAGGGACCCCAATTAGGGATCATGTTCTAAAGATGATAGCTCTTCTTAATGAACTAGAGATCCTTGGAGCTGAAATTGATGGGGAAACCCAGATCGATTTCGTTCTTAACTCATTACAGTCTAAGAGTTTTAAGCAATTTCGCCTGACTTATTCTATGAACAAAATGCATTTATCTTTGGCGGAACTTCTTAAGGAACTCCAAGCAGCTGAGGGTCTTTTGATTGTGAAGAAACCACCATCAGTGTTTGTGGCAGAGAAGGCTTCTACTTCTAAGCCGAAAGGCCAGAAGAAGCAGAACAAATCTTAGAAAAAGGTTGTGGAGGCAGTTCATGCGCCTCAAGGTGGAGTGAAAAAGCCTGCGGGTAAGTGTTTTCACTGCAAGCAGAAAGGACACTGGAAGAAGGAATGCCCGATTTTTCTCAATAAATTGAACAAACAAGGTAAATCTTTTTCACTAGTTGTTAATCATGTTTATCGATGTTATCTACCAGTACCTGGTGTGTAGACGGGAGCCACTAATCATGTTTGCAATTCATTGCAGGGGTTCCAGGAAACCAGAAGACTTAGTGATGGGGAGATTTATCTACATATGGGAAATGCTACGAGAGTGGCAGCAGTTGCAATAGGAAATGTGTTTTTAAATTTTAATAGTAATAGGATTTTAATTTTGAGAGATTGTCTTTATGTTCCTACTATTAGAAGAAACTTGGTTTCAGTTTCTAAGTTAATAAAGGATGGATATTTGGTTTATTTTAGTGACGTTATAGTCATTAAGTTAAATAAACGTTTTATCTGTTCTGGTTCACTGGTGGATGATCTCTACATTATTAATCCTATATTTCCTACAATGCAACTGCATGAATTGAATAACACTAATAATTTACCATGTAAGAGAAAAGAGCCTTCCAAATTGAACCAAACGTATCTTTGGCACTTACGTCTTGATCATATTAATCTGAATAGGATTTCTAGACTGGTTAGAGATGGACCTTTAGGTTCATTAGAAGTTGAGGAACTTCTAGTCTGTGAATCCTGTTTGGAAGGTAAAATGACCAAAAGGACTTTTTCAGCAAAAGGATATAGAGCCAAAGAGTCGGCGGAATTAGGGTTTTACCACAACTCTCTGCGACACGAACGCTGGTTGAACTTGTTATAGCACGCCTTGCTATAAACCACGAATACTGCTCGATCGTACCTTACGATCTTCTATCGTATTCCCTCCACGTCTAGAACACGAATTGAGTGTGGACTCTTTCGCGATCTGTTTGCTCTCTCTGAGTCTGCCTCTATTTCGTGAATAATAGAAAAACGTTTTTTTTAATCTGACCTAGAGAGCATAACGTGTATATATAGGGCTACGATAGGGACCTAAGGAGTAATAAGTCTGGGCTCCCAGTGTAAATAAGAAAACCTAATCCCACCAGGATTCTATTTCTTATTACACAAATTACAATTCACCCCACTACAGAATTGTAATTGCACTCCCCGTCCTTATCTTAATTATATTTCGAGCTCCATGATATTAAATACTTATTTATCTCCCCACGTTAAGATTACGGATACCCGTTGATAAAAATAAATTACTAACAATCTCCCACTTAATCAACATCTTAACTTGAGACTATCCGCTTAAATTATTCGATATGTCGGATACAAATATCCACCTGCAGAGTTTGACATAATCGAAACTTATAAGCTTACTCAAGGGGTATCATCAATCTCTATTGGGACGTGGATTTCATCAATAATTAATAGTTGTCATATACATAATGTTGCTACCCAATTCATCGAGACTATTGACCGTATAAAGATCTCACTATTTAATGAATCAAAATCAACAACAGTAAATATACAGCTCTAATAATTATTTTTGAATTAAGAGCATAAGTATTAATAATAACCATGAGGTTCCAATTGTCTTATAAAATTAGTACAAAGACAATTACCTCAATGCAATCCCGTTCAATACACACAAAGTGTACTAGCACAATGAGTTAGAACTAGACCGTTCTCTGTAGTCAAGACAGACCTACTAAATATTGTACTACAGTCCTACCGTTGGTGTGTCGAGCTCCATGTAAGACTGTGAACCATAACTTATATTGCACAAGAACCGATGATACAATCTTCTGTGTGTAAGTCGTACTCTACACACTGGATTATCTGCTATGTAGAATAAAAGACAAACATGCACAACATACACAAGTATCATGCAAATATTGCCCATAACAGATTCTCATCAAAAAAGGGATAAATCTGATTTAATAATTAAATATTAATCCATCATATAAAATTATAACTTTTACATAACCTCCTAACAAAAACTCCCACTAAGACTCAAAACCATACTGCCATGCATCTCACTGCCATTCCCTCTACGTGACTATCACAAGTCTTAGCCGGTAAGCTCTTCGTAAAAGGGTCTGCCAGGTTGTTCGCCGATGCAATCATGGTCACAACAACATCACCTCTCTGTACGATCTCTCGAATCAGATGATACTTACGCTTGATGTGTTTGCCCTTCTTGTGAGTCTTTGGCTCCTTCGAATTAGCAACTGCACCGCTATTGTCACAATAGAGTGTAATGGCTGATTGCACTGAAAGGACCACTTCCAGATCCAACAAAAAATTTCTAAGCCAAACAGCCTCCTTGGCTTCTTCAGAAGCAGCCACATACTCTGCCTACATGGTAGAATCAGCAATGCAAGATTGTTTGATACTCCTCCAACTTATGGCTCCACCTTCCAAGGTAAACGCATATCCTGAGGTAGACTTTCAGGAATCACTATCGGACATCAAGTCTGAGTCCGTGTATCCATGAGGTACCAGACTATCTAACTCGAATACTAACATATGATCTCTAGTTCTTTTCAGATACTTGAGTATATGTAGTATTGTAGTCCATTGTTCTTGCCCAGGATTAGACTGAAATCTACTAACCATGCCAACGGCAAAGCAAATATCAGGTCTAGTACACAACATAGCATACATAAGGCTTTCTACTGCTGAGGCATAAGGAACTGCCTTCATTTTCTCCATCTCCTTAGGTGTTTTAGGACACTGATCCTTGGATAGGTTGATTCCATGTCTGACTTGGTACCATATAAGTCAGTACCGTCTACACCCACAGAACTATGGACTGAGCATAAGCCTAGTTTGCAGCATGTTCGGATTTGGGGTAGTCCAGCACATTGTGCTGAATGGGAACGCTGATAAATTGGAATCAAGGACAGAAGTTTGCTTTTTTGTGGGGTACCCTAGAGGAACGAAAGGTGGACTATTTTATAGTCCTACAGATAAGGTCATTATTAGCACTAATGCCTGATTCTTAGAAGAGAACTATGTGATAGACCACAAGCCCAGAAGTAAAATTGTTCTAGAGGAATTGAGAGGAGAGATACCGGCACGAACTTCTTTACCACCAATAGTGCAGGAGGAAACGCCACAAGAGACATCTGTAGAGGCACCTATTGACACACCGGTACCTCGTCGTAGTGGGAGGGTTATTATTCCATCCAGTCGATATACGTTATTGGGAAAGTCTTTTGAAATGATCCCTGATGATCAACATACCGAACCCTGTAACTACAATGAGGCATTTCAAGATAAAGATGTGGAACTTTGGCAAAAGGCTATGAAATCAGAGATGGAGTCTATGTACTCTAATCAGGTTTGGGATCTTGTAGAACCACTTGAAGGGATTAAACCCATTAGATGCAAGTGGATCTATAAGAAGAAGAGAGGGGCGGACGGGAAGGTGCACACTTTCAAAGCTAGGCTTGTTGCGAAAGGGTATACTCAGAAAGAAGGGATCGACTATGGGGAAACTTTTTCGCCAGTAGCCATGCTAAAGTCCATTGCAGCTCATCTCGATTACGAGATTTGGCAAAGGGATGTCAAGACCGCGTTCCTTAATGGAAATCTGGATGAGTGCATCTATATGGTGCAACAAGATGGATTCATAGCAAAAGGTCAAGAGCATATGTTGTGCAAGCTCAAGAAGTCTATTTATGGGCTTAAGCAAACATCTAGATCTTGGAACATCCATTTTGATCAAGCAATCAAGTCTTTTGGTTTTGATCAATGTCCGGATGAGTCATGTGTGTGCAAGAAGTGCAATGAAAAAGTGGTGGTGTTTCTAGTACTATATGTTGATGATATCCTGCTCATCGGAAACGATGTGGGAGTGTTGTATTCAATGAAAGTGTGGTTATCCGGCCAATTCAAAATGAAGAATTTGGGAGAAGCCGATCACATCCTAGGGATTAAGCTTATACGAGATCGCAAAAATAGGATATTGGGTTTATCACAAGCTAATTATATCGATGTCATTCTTGCCCGTTTTAGCATGCAAGATTCCAAGAAAGGGTTCCTCCCTTTTAGACATGGAATCAACCTATCTAAGGATCAGTGTCCTAAAACACCTGAGGAGATGGAGAAAATGAAGGCAGTTCCTTATGTCTCGACAGTAAGAAGCCTTATGTATGCTATGTTGTGTACTAGACCTGATATTTGCTTTGCCGTTGGCATGGTTAGTAGATTTCAGTCTAATCATGGGCAAGAACATTGGACTGCAGTACTACATATACTCAAGTATCTGAAAAGAACTAGAGACCATATGTTAGTATTCCAGTTAGATAGTCTGGTACCTCATGTATACACAGACTTAGACTTTATGTCAGATGGGGATTCCAGAAAGTCTACCACGGGATATGTGTTTATCTTGGGAGGTGGAGCCATAAGTTGGAGGAGTATCAAACAATCTTGCATTGCTGATTCTACCATGGAGGCAGAGTATGTGGCTGCTTCTGAAGCAGCTAAGGAGGCTGTTTGGCTCAGAAATTTTTTGTTGGATCTGGAAGTGGTCCCTTCAGTGCAATCAGCCATTACACGTTATCGTGACAATAACGGTGCAGTTGCTAATTCGAAGGAGCCAAAGGACTCACAAGAAGGGCAAACACATCGAGCGTAAGTATCATCTGATTTGAGAGATCGTACAGAGAGGTGATGTTGCTGTGACCAAGATTGCATCAGCGAACAACCTGGCAGACCCTTTTACGAAGAGCTTCCAGTCAACATAGTTTTGTCCAGTAAGTTTATTTTTCTTTGAGAATAATAGCAAGTGGATTGAAAGAGCCCATTTTTGAATATGAGAATCAAACAACATAACAATCAATTATGAAGGGCAATAAAAATTTTGAATTTCATTTTAATATTGGTTCCCTCTACCACATGTTAAAAGAAAAACATTGGCAACCCTGCACACCATGAAGAGCATGCTTCGATGGGAAGTCTCTACTCTTTATCATTCGTGTAGATAGGCACAACATTTTAATTTTACTATCTAGACACTAGACCATACCAAGCAAAATTAAATAGCCAATATTTCTTTGGTCCTGTAAACAATAATAGTGACTCAGATGGTGAGAATATATTTTAATTTATAGCTAAGTGTATATCATTATCTAGACCCATGACCCATTGTTCCGTTATGGATTACCTCAGATGGAAAAGTAATTCACACTACAACTATCATAGACCTATCATTTAAGGAAGTTTATACCAATGAGACCATAATTAATTTCGCCCGATGGGGGGGGGGGGGGGGGGGGGGAATGTTCTAAAACCATCACACAAAATTAATTACATCATCTACATACTAGTAATGGAGACCGTGGGATTTATAAAAATAAACTCCCTCTCCCACTTAGTTTTTTGAAAAAATAATTTGTAAGGGTTATCAAACTTTTTGAGTTTACAAAACCGCGATCTAGGTCAAAGCCAATTATCACCATGTTGTCCCAATATGGTAAACTATTACATATGCAAACATTATGGAAACACAAATAATAAGGAAACACAAGATAAAGAATACAATTATCATGCTCAAAGATACAATCCTTGAGCAATAAGGAATCCTTCCAAACTTAAAATCCTTAAGCAATAAGTAGTCCTTCCAAACTAGAAATCCTTAAGCAATCTTTCCAAACTTGACATCCTTCAAATATACTTGTGTGGAAGGTTTAGATACTTTGAAACAATCAAGAAAACCAAAATCCAACCATGCTTAAGCAACAAAATTCGGATTTGACATATTCCCGCGTAAACTGTACAGCCTTCAGTATTTTGGCCATATCTTTCTCATCCGACCTCCAATTGAAGTGATTCAAATTGAGTTGGATTCGAAATTTAATTATCTACAACTTTTGTGAAGAACATATTTTCTAATGCCAACGTTTACTGGGTTGAAATAGCCCTGCAATCAGACCCTACGAATCTGGAAAAAAACTGTTGCAAGCTAAAGAACTTGTATTTTTTATATCTACCATCTTTGATCTCCGAAACCGTCGAATGCTATTACAATCGAAGAAACATATAAACATTGATCTTATGCCTCCATTGGAGTTCACATGCTACGTTAATTATTACAACCACGAAAAATAATCATGCCATCCAATAAATAACACATGGTACGTTAATTATTACAACCATGAAAAATAATCGTGGTACCCAATAAATAACAATAACCACGAAAAAAATATCGTGGGATCCAATCATATAAAATCAATAAAAAAAAGTGTGACCATAATAATTGGGTAAGAACGCTGCAAAACAGAGTTAGCACAGTTTTACGTTCTACCCTCTATAACCTACGGACAACATGGCCTGTTTAATCCATACGCGTGATTACAGCTTGTTTTGATACCACTGATGGAAAACCGAATCCCTAAGACCCAGTAATGACGCGTACATATTAGAACAAGAATTGTAAAAACCGTACAAGGCGGAATAAGGGTTTTACCATAACTCTCTGCAGCACGAATGCTGGTTGAACTTGTTATAGCACGCCTTGCTATAAACCACGAATACAGCTCGAGTTACGTTCTTCTATCGTATCCCCTGCACGTCTATAATACGAATTGAGTGTGGACTCTTTCGTGATATGTTTGCTCTCTCTAAATCTGCCTCTATTTTTTGAATAGTAGAAAAACATCTTTTTGACCTAGAGAGCATAACGTGTATATATAGAGCTACGATAGGGACCTAAGGAGTAATAAGTCTGGGCTCCCGGTGTAAATAAGAAAACCTAATCCCAACAGGATTCTATTTCTTATTACACAAATTACAATTCACCCCACTACAGAATTGTAATTGCACTCCCGTCTTTATCTCAATTATATTTCGAGCTCCATGATATTAAATACTTATTTATCTCCCCATGTTAAGATTACAAATACCCATTGATTAAAATAAATTACTAACACTTTTCCAGTCAAAGCACTGGATCAATGACCGTAAAGCCAAGCCCACCACACATTGGGCTAAACTTGCCCGGGACATGCCCTCTACCAAAATCAAATGGCATTAACTTGTGTTCCTACTACTTTCTCCACTTCCCCGCAATCAAACCTCCCAAGTTTAAGGCTAGTTGGGTGGGTTCATGTGAATGGCCAATGCATTGACCAACAAAATTGTGTCACGTAGCACGTCAAATCCTGCAATGATTCAATTGTCGGATGAGACATGTCATGCACATGCGGTACAAGCATTCGTGTGGCTAGACAAAATCGCAAGGTTTCTAATATGATAGCTTGGAGATAAGGCACCTTGGACAGTTCATTCTCATCCATCAGGAGATCTTGGCCAACAAGAGTGTCTATTTCAATTCTAGTCTTCAATCAGGAGATCTGGACTGATTGTGCTTGTCAAAATTAGTTGGACGTGTATACATTTTTGCGAGGGTTATTTGCGAGGAAATAGAAAATTGTTGCTAAAAGCATAGATTTTCTTTTAGTGGGGATTTTGTTCCTCACAAAAATGTTGGTTATTTGTGAGGAAATAAAAAATTTGTCACCAAAAGGCTGTGTGGATTTTTTTTGTCAAAATGAGTTGGATACAAGTTTTAACCTTATGCAAGGAACCAGGGCTAGCCCAAGGATTTTTAGTGCGGAAGACCTAATAAAAAAAAAGTGCCCTTAAAGAATTAATACTTAACAATTTTTAAAGCAACAATCACAATACGAAAAAGCCAAACCAATATAAAATTCTATTAATTATTACATACGAACACATAATACAAAGTCTCCAAATAGGCAAATATGTATTATCTTAAGAACACATAGGTATCACTTGAATATTACTCGTGTTGCATTTCTAGAAGCAAAAATATCTATTGGGCTTAAAAAGAGTCCTACTCAAATCGAAGCAGTATAAATATTGAAGTGTCCCTAAAATTTGAGATTTTTGGGATGCCCAGGCCTAGGCCTCTTGGGCCTTGTGCCTAGGCCAGCCCTACAAGGAAAATTACCGGCCGGCCCTGTTTTTTAGTTGGGGCTCCTTCCGAACCCCCTTTTGTAATTTGTATTCCGTGTAGCCCCTTTCTAGGGGTTGTTTTACAATTTTACCCCTTTTCCTATCGTTTTAATTGTTTGCCTCTTTTCCTTTTTTTATGACTCGATCGGCGCATGAGTCGATCACTTAAGAGGATGGCTGGCAATGAGGAGAGTGGATTGCAGGATTGCAGCAAGAGGAGTTGATCGAAGAAGGTGATTGTTGTAAGGCCCCTAATTTTAGGTACGTTAAATGGACAATTTTATTGAAAAACTTAGAAGGAGTCACTGCTCATTATTACAACATAACTCTCGTAAGAGTATTTTAAACACAAAAAGGGAGATTAGGGTCCCTAACTACTACTCCGCTTGTTCTTTCATCCTAGCAAGTTCTTCGGCTCCAAAGGCCTCCAAGGTGAAGAGTCCGCCCTGTTCATCTATAAAATCTGACACATTATACCAGCATCGCCACCCATATAATGTGCCAGGGTCACCAAAGGTAACACCATGAGCTACAAAAGCTCAATAGAATAAACCATACCCTCTAACCCTTATCTATTAGACATTAGACATGGTTTCCACATTGAACATGCAAAATTGTTAACAATATCACATCCATATTGATTATACAATAACGTTGGTGTCCATGATTTTTCGAGTTTCTCCTACGCAACTCGTCGAAGACCGTGTCATCATTTTCTTTTACTAAATCAACATTTGCAAAATCTTTTTTTTTTTTAACACACTCAACCTCGGTTTTGCCGTTCCAGGTTCCCGAGTATTCTCACAATGGTTCCGCCGTCCCGGGTTCCCATTGGCACATAATTGCATTGGCTCCTCTCCACGGATAACCAAGCCACACACCCAACCTCAGTTTCGCCGTTTCGGGTTCCCGAGTATCCTCACAATGGTTCCGCCGTCCCGGGTTCCCATTGGCACACACACACACACACACACACACACACACCTCACATAATGCCAACAAAATTGGTCATTACGTAGTTTTAAAAATATTTCTTTCTTTGAAACACTTTTTCCTTGTTAACCACACTCTAGGTGCCATGTTTCTAACTTTCTTGATTTCGGTGTCTCGTTTTCATGCATAGACTTCCGCGGTAGGACTTTCCGCATAAGTAATCATTAATCATTCATTATAATCTTGAAACTAAACTAGCAAGATCATCCAACTCTATATTCTTTAGCATGTCCAAATCACAACAAGTAATGCGAGTAATCCTAATAACATGTATATGTTCTCATAACCATTCTAAAGTTGACAATACTAATACTTACAATCAAGCATAAATTATTATCTTTTAAAACTCGTTCTTTCTTCCATTGTGGGAAGTTTAGAATAACATATGTTTTGCCGGAAAATAAAGTCGATATATTCAACATACTCCCCTTCTTTTTCATCTTTTTAAGAAAAACACCTTTCAAGTTTCTCATGTATTTCTCAACATTCAAGCATCATACATTTATATTTAGAGTTTAACGGATAAGAAAAACTTTACGTATACTTAGAGTAAGTAAGTAGAGATACTCTACATATACTTAGAGAGAGTGGTTAGGAGTATCCTACCGTGCTTCTTGGTGGTAGTGACGGCTACAGAAAGTGAGTCGGTGATCAGACAGAATAACGTCCTACGGTAAGCTTCCGGTAGCTTCGAAAGAGAAAGTATTTCTCTCGAAACTAGTTTTTGACTAGACTACCTAACTTTTTGGATTGAGGAGGTGGTCGAGTGGCGGCTTAGGATGAGTTTCTTGAAGGACTTAGGTAGAACTTCAAGAAACTAAGAACAAAGCAAGAAATAAGCAAGAATACAAAACTTTCTTAGAGAGAGAAGTTGCTAGGTGAAGGTGTGAGTTGGATGGAAGGTATGGGGTGCTATTTATAGCCAAAATTTTGGGCTCTCCTCCTCCCCCATGGCCGGCCCCCTCTCTCTCTCCTTTCCCATAGCATGGTAAGCCTTCCTCTCTTGTCATTTCTTCTTTTGGCCAAATCCTAGACAATCATGAACGGTTTTAAGGCTTGTCAAGTCTATGGGAAGGTTTCTTGCAAGAAAACACAAAATCATTGTACTTTGGAAGACTAGAAATGGGTTGGAAAGTGTTTATAGGCTTATGGCTAAATGGTAGCTTGTGTAAGTGTACAAACACATGCACACATTCTACTCCCTCCCTCACTCTCTCTCGGCCTCTCTCTCCTCTCTCTTTCACAGCTCTCTCTCTCTCTCTCTCTCTCTCTCTCTCTCTCTCTCTCTCTTGTACACATGTATTTATATATATAAGTCTAGGAATATATGTTTAAGTGTACAAAAGTACAAACTAGTCCAATTAGGTCTATGGAAGAGAATAAGGCTATGGGTTGTCAAGTGACAATTCAATGGAAAGAACATGAGTAAAACTTTCCTAGAAAGCATATATGTGCATATCAACATATATAGACATGCTTATAATAAGCTATGAGGTGTATATACCTATATATAAGCACATATATGTACTTAAAGAAGGGAAAAATTCAAAAAACCCCCTGAACTTTGAACCCAATGTCAAATAGGCACCTGAACTTAAATAAATTTCAATTGAACACCTGAACTTTCACTCCGTTATTCAATTTACCCCCTTCCGTCTCAATCCGTGACTTTCCTAACGGCAAGCGCTGCGCTGGACACTAACAGACAAAACAAAACGTTAGAGGGAGAAATTGGAGGGAAACAACAGTGATCTGGCATCTTTTTAAAGGCCCCGTTCGGCTAAATAAGCCTACTGGCTTATTTTTTGTCCTTATTCAAATTTTTTTGTATATTTTTTAATCATTTTTTTGGGGATTATTGCATCATCATGAAAAGAGGAATCTAAAAAGTAACAAATTACGATCGAAACGTAATTTTTTTGAATAAAGACAAAAATAAGTCCATAAACCAAGTTTTTCGTCTTTATTAAAAAAAATAGATTTCGATCATAATTTTTTAGTTTTTAGATTCCTCTCATTATGACGATGCAATAATCTCCAAAAAAATTGACGAAAAACTAAATATAAAAAAAAGTTGAATAAAGACAAAAACATAAGCCAATAGACTTTATTTAGCTGAACGGGGCCTTAAAAAGGTGCCAGATCACTGTTGTTTCCCTCCAATTTCTCCCTCTAACGTTTTGTTCTGTCTGTTAGTGTCCAGCTCAGCGGTTGCAGTTAGGAAAGTCATAGATTGAGATGGCAGGGGGTAAATTGAATAACAGAGTGAAAGTTCAGGTATTCAATTGAAGTTTATTTAAGTTCAGGTGCCTATTTGATATTGGATTCAAAGTTCAGGGGTTTTTTTTGAATTTTTCCCCTTAAACAATCTAGGAAAGTAACTTTGGTGGGTAAATTAGGGTTAGGCCTATTAGTTTTATGCTTGCATGCATGATAAGGCAAATTCTTCTTCTTTTGGAAGCAAAATGATGGCTTCCTTGTATGACTAGTCTAATCAATGCTTCATTGGCAACCTAATATCCATTGTCCAATGGTCAAAAATTACCCTAACATTTATGGACCAATGGGTAAAGAATATTGGTGATAATTATGGCTTGGCTTGCTTCTTTTGGAAGCAAAATGATGAGATTCTTTGTATGACTAATCTAATCAACCATATATTGGCAAGAAATGTCTATTATCCAATGGATAATATTTTCCTTAGCATTTGTTGTCCAATGGTCAAAGGAATATTGGATATAATTAGGGTTTGAAATGACTAGTCAATATTTATTATCCAATGGACAATATTTCTCCTAACTTTTATTATCCTTTGGATAGAGAAATTAGGGTTTGAAGAGGTTCATAAGGCTCAAAGATGATCAAAAGGGTCCAACTCGGGTTAGAAAAGTGTAACTAGGAGAAATGGTAGTCCGTTTCTTGCAACTAATCGGTTAGAATCCACTTTATTGGCCAATTAGGGCTTCTAGTCAAGTAATATAATTTTTAAGGATTAAATTCTAATTACAACGGATTATTAAAAATTAAAAAGGAATTTAAAAGCAATCCAAGTAATTAAAATAATATGTTCAAATATTTAAATGAATATTTTATTTAATCAAAATTCATAGTTATTACAATTGTAACGGTGATCGAACAGAATATTTTACAGTCTAAGCAATGGTGAGTAAATTATAATAATCGAGATGCTGAATCAGTACATTGTAAGCAATGGTGATTGTTTTTTTGATTATTTAGCTTTCTCGTTAGTATTTAAGGGAAAGAAGAATGAGATTTGGTTAACGGTGTTAATTTAAGCTAGAATGAGTTTTTGTTAACAGTCGGTGTGAGTTTTGGTTTGAAGTTAAGCTGGAATATTTGATGTTCTCGTTATAGTCTTGTGAATTATGTGCTATAGGGGATGGTAGTTGTGTATTATGTATTATCAATTACTGTTTGGTGTAAATTTAAGCCAGAATGAGTAAACAGTTGGTGCGAGTTGTGGATAATAGGTGATGTGAATTGTTCGTTATAGTGTTGTGAATTGTGTTACAGGCTAGTTTGTAATATGTTTTAAAATTTCCTGTTTGGTGTGAATTGTGTCATGCAGTAGGTGTGAATTGTTGTTTTAATTTTGGATTGTGTGTTATGGTGGGGAGTATGTGCATGGGAGGGGGTGTGAAATGTTATTTTTGGTTTGTGAATTGTGTAGTTTTTGTGATTTATGAGTTTCGTGTGTTCATTTTTTTTCCATTTTTTTGTTGTGATAGGGTGTGATTTCCGAGAATTCAGTCATCTTGATGTGTAAATGCGGTTTGCGTACTGTTCCAATAAAGTGTTGCCAGTCTTTCACGTCGTACATGGATTTGGTCTACAAATTGTGCTTCAAGTTCGATGCGTTGAGATTCGATTTAGTGAGGCCTTTTTATAATCTACGTGATTATGATGGCTGTGTTTCGGAGAATGATGATGATTTTGAGGTAATGTTTTCTTTAGCTGGTGGCAGTAATGGTTGTTTTGGGAGTGATGCTGTGGCTATTGGAGTTGATCGTTGTGAGAGTAGTTGTTTGACTACTAATGTTGGGTCTGTTGGACTTTGTGGTGGTAGTAGTTGCAGTATTTTCACCAGTTCAAAAGGGAAAGAGTCAACTGTTAGTTGTTTGACTACTGATATTGGGTCTCTTGGACTTTGTGGTGGTAGTAGTGGCAGTGGTGGTAGTATTTTCACCAGTTTAAAAGGGAAAGGGCCAGGTGTTAGTTGTTTGGGTGATGTTGTGGCTAGTGGAGTTAGTGGAAGTAGTGGAAGCAGTGATGGTTTGTGTATTGATGTTGGAAGTTGCAGCAGTTCGAAAGGGAAAGGTTTAGGTGTGATTCATTCGGAATGGAGGTTGGATGTTGAGAAAGAAAGAGACTTACTGCCCACATTTTCTCAGCATCGGGATCATGCATTACTGTCTGACAGTTGGCGTCATTATATCAAAGAAGTTAACCAGAAGTTTAAGGGCGGTGCAGTTGAGTTTCATGATAAATTGGCAAAGTTTACAATATTTTATGATTTTGAGTATAGTTTTGCAAAGAATGAAAAGGATAGGGTGACTGCATATTGTAAGGATGCAAATTGTAAGTGGAGAGTGCATGCGAGGTTGGACAAGGTCAACAATTATTTTTATATACGTAGTTGTGATGATGTCCACTCGTGTGGTGCTTCTGTCCTTACCACAAAGCATTTACGGGCTTCGTCCAGTATGATTGGAAGATTAATGAGTGCTGATATTCAAACCACACCGCAGAAATGTCCGGTCGATGTAGTTAGTTCACTGAAGGGTTTGTATGGGGTGGATGTTCCATATAAACAAGCTTGGAAGGGTGTTGAGAAGGGGAGGTCTGAAGCCTTTGGGGATTATGATGCATCCTTTGATGAATTACAGTGGTATCGTGAGGCTGTTAGGAATTCTGATCTTGAAAGCGTGTTTGAAATAGAGGTAAACACTGAGACGAATCGATTTCAGAGGTTGTTTGTCGCGTTCAGTGCATGTATTTCTGGTTTTAAACATTTGAGGTCCCTTTTGTTTGTCGACGAAACATTTTTGATGGGAAACTTCAAAGTATCATTGCTTTCTGCGAGTGCGAAGGATGGTGATAAAGGTACAATTTTGTAAAGTATTTTTGCGTGGTGAATTATTTTTGGATTGATTCGGAGAGCAATGAGAATTGTTTGTGGTTTATGAAGAAGTTGCGTGATATTTTGGATGGAGATACGAGGAGCATTGTCTTTGTTTCTGACAGGAATGCTGGAATAAAAGCTACAGTTCCTAGGGTTTTCCCTTCAGAATTTCATAGGTATTGTAACGACCCTGATTTTCGGTCAGTGAAAATTTCGTTAAATATTTGAATTTTATTTTAATACTCTTGTGGTTTGTCAAAATTACGTTTTTGCCCTTCAAATTTCGTTTCTTGGCATTAAACCCTACCTAGCAAGCCTAGTTAGCTTTTAACCATCCGGTTGGAAGAACTAAACTAGGAAGCTATCTAGTCACTTTTCCCTAACCTCAAATGGACCGTTTTGCCCCTCTTGAACCTTTTGAACCTTTTCAAACCTAGACTAGAAATTGTTTAATTGTTTTTCTTTTAAATATTTTTGGTTTGATCCTTTGTCCATTGGACAATAAAAGCTAGGAGAATTATTATCCATTGGATAATAAGTTCACCTTTCAACCAAGTACATGGGGTTATTAATTTAATCTTTTTCTTAAATCCCCATGTGACAAAGTATATATTATTTTAATATAAAGGTTACCGAATGACTATTGTCCATTGGACAATAGAAGTTAGAGGATTTATTACCCATTGGGTAATAGGGTTATTCTTTCACCAAGTACAAGGGTTTTATTAAACTAGTCATTTTCAAAAATCCCATGGGATGATGTACAATATTTTATTGGAGGATTTTAAAACCCAAGATTCCTAGGTACTCTTGTATTATTCTTTATTGGGGTTTTGGTACACAATTAAATTAGTTTAATGGGGAGTAAACTACCTAGACTACACTAGTACACATGTGCCAATTAGTTGGTAGAAACTTAGCCCTTAAGTCTCTTGACTTAAGTACAAAAGTACTACTTTTTTTATTTGTTCTTCTTGCATTTATATATACTTATATATATATATTTGTACCTTGGCAAGGGGGAGAGCGAGAGAGAGAGAGAGGAGAGAGAGAGAGAGAGAGAGAGAGAGCCGAATGGGAGGAGAGAGGGAGAGAGATTTGGTTGGTACTTGGTCTTGATCTTTCAAAGTACATCAAATCCATGGGGAAACTTCCTTCCTACTAAGACTTAACCTCCATTGTCCTCCTTTGTACCAATACCTATGGTTTCACACTAGAATCTTGTACAATTATTCTTGTTCACACCTCTTTTCACACCAAGTCTTCCAAGAATCAAACCTAGCCATGCAAGCCTAGGGTTAGTCTTGATCTTTCAAAGATCTCTTGCCAAGTGTCAAAAGTTGAGGTAGAGTGAGAGAGGGGGGGGGGGGGGGGGGGGGGGGGGGGGCGGCCTTGAGGGAGAGGGAGAGGGCATGCCTTGGCCTATAAATAGAGCCATTCTCTTGCCATTTGAACACACACCTTCTCATTTGCTCTTCCTTCTCTCTAGAAACCATTTCTGGGCAGCCTACTGTCCCTTTGAAAATCCTCAGTTTTCTCTTGCTTAGAGTAGTTTTTAGAGCCAACTTCCTTTGGGAAAGTTGTAGAGAACTTCGAGAGCTTCAAGTTAGGGTCAAGAACCACCCCAATCGATGAAGAAATGACAAAAATATTGTCATCCGAAGTTCAGTAAAATCTCGGATTCCCAATTTCCAGACAGCTTACTGTCTTCTCCTTTATCACCGTTTTTCTCCAACCTAAGGTGGTTTCTAGGATCAACTTCCTTCACGAAAGTTGTAGATCGTTTCAACAGCTTTGATTTCGACCCAAGAACGATTGTATTTGGCCAAAGATTGACCGAGTTACTGCCATCCGAAGTTCGGTCCAGATTTGGACGTTTCACCGCCCGTAGAATTTTCCAACTTGCTTGTTCGGCCCCGACTAGTTTCGGATCGAGGTAGATAAATCTCTACTCGTTCTCCCTAGAATAACTTTTGTTATTTTAGTTTATGATAAGGTTATCTGTTGCTATCAATGTTAGAAATGCATGAAAATATTCGAAAGGTGTTTCTTTTGAAATAATGAAAAGGATGGGGAGTATGTTGAACTTATGATTATGAGCATGCATATGTGAATTGCTTGTATTACTTGTCACACGATAAAGCATAAGTGATTTATCACTCCAAGGGCGTCCGAACATGTGGCATTATGCTTTAAGCGATGATTTGAGTTTGAATGTTTATGTGAAAAGTCCTGCCTCGGAGTCTATGCATGATAACGAGACACGAGAACCGAGAAAGTAGAAACATAGCACCTAGGGTGTGTTTGACAAAGAACGATGAGTTTTCCGAGGAAAAAGATATTTTAGAAACCACATAATGACCATTTTGAGGGTATTATGTGTGTGTGTGTTCCAATGGGAATCCGGAATAGCGGAACCATTGTGAGGTTGTGTGTATGCGTTCCCATGGGATCCCGGACCGGCGGAACCATGGTGAGGTATAGCTTGATTATCCACGGAGAGTAGCCAATGCAATTGTGTGCCAATGGGAACCCGGCGTGGCGGAACCGAGGTTGGGTGTGTGGCTTGGTTATCCGTGGTACGGAGCCAATGCAAATGATTTTGAAAGGCTTGGTTATCCGCGGTACGGAGCCAATGCAAATGATTTTGAAAGGCTTGGTTATCCGCGGTACGGTCTACGACGAGTTGCGTAGGAGAAACACAGTAAAACTTGGACACCAATGTTAGATAGTGAATGTGGATGTGTTATCGTCATTTATTTGATTTCTATGATCCTTTGTTTGTAAGTTAAGGGTTAGTGGGTAGGGTTACTCTATTGAGCTTTCGTAGCTCACGGTGTTACCTTTTGGTGACCCTGGCATATTATATGGGTGGCGACGCCGATATAATGTGTTAGATCCCATAGACGAAAAGGGCGAGACCTTCACCTTAGAAGCGTTCGGAGCCGAGGAGCTGGCTAGGATGGAGAAGCAAGAGGAGCTGTAGTTAGGAAACCCTAGTTTCCCTCTCTTTTGTAATATTGAACTCTTGTGGGAGATTTGTTGTAATAATGAGCTAGACTCCAGTTGATTTTATCAATAAAATGTCTTATTTAACGTACCCAAAATTTGAGGCGTTACAGGTATTGTCCTTACCATTTGAAGAACAACCTACGTGGTCGATTGACAGGTGGAAGGAACAAGTATAAAGAGCGCATGATTGGTCTGTTCAGTTTATGTGCTTATGCACCGAATGAGATGAAGTTTAATGAAGAAATGGCTAGGTTGAAGAAAGCATGTGGGGAAGCAAGGATTACGAATTTCCTAGCTGATTTGCCTTACGAACATTGGGCTAATGCTTTTTTCCAGGGACAGCGCTATGGAAAGATGTGGTCTAATTTGGCTGAGTGCTTCAATTCTTGGATAGAGAAGGAGAGGCACTTACCGATCACACAACTGGTTGATCGAGTACGGATCAAGCTTATGGAACAGATGTGTTGTAGGAAACAAACTGCAGCGATGTGGTGTCAGGTGCTTTGTCCCACAATGGATGAAGCTTTGGCAATTGCTTTTCAGGAGTCCAAGGCCTCGGAAGTAAAATTTTCTTCACCAGATGTGCTTGAAGTTTTATGCAATCCATCTGTCAAGGTGGATATTGGGAGTCATAGTTGCACTTGTATGCAATGGCAATTGAATGGTGTACCTTGTGTGCATGCAGTTTGTGCAATTAAAAAGAGCGGGAAGTCACTGAATGCATGTGTTGGACATTACTTCCACATGGAATGTTATCGGGAGGCATATTCTAGACCTATTATGCATGTTCCTACACTGTGGAAACCTAAAGTTGCCAGTGATGCTGTGATATTACCTCCTGTTTCTAGAAAGCCACCAGGGAGAAATAAGAAGAAGAGGATACAATCTTTTGGGGAGAAGGTCAGACCCATTAAATGTGCTAGGTGTGGAAAGAGAGGATCTCATAACAGGAGGAGTTGTAAGAAGGCTATCAATTAAAAACTGCCAAGAATTCTTAATAGGCTTTGATTTGAGTGGATATTGAGAAATAAGTTTTCATTTGGATTTTGTTGAATTGTATTGAGTTGAATTGATCGAGGATTTATTGATTTGGTTATTTTTGGTGGTAAGTTTTTGTGGATTTTGCTTTTTTTTTTTCCAGAATGGTTTGTATTAATTATGGTGAACAGGGGTTGTGAATTTTATCAAATAGAGGGAGTGAATTAAACAAGGGAGTGAATTCAACAAGGAGGTCAATTCTGTTTTCGTCAATTTTTTATTTCGTATATTTGTATAGTGTGAATTTTTTTTTGGGCGAGTGAACATGGTGAATTTTGTTTTTAGGGTGTGTAAATTCTGTCAAATAGAGGGGGTGAATTATATTTTTAGGGCGTGTGAAATCCGACCAACAAGGGGGTGAATTCTGTTAATTCTGTGAATTCTATCAAGTCGAGGGAGTGAATGCTATCAAATAGAGAGAGTGAATTCAACAAGGGTGAGAATAATTATGTTTTGGCATGTGAATTTTTATGGCATGCAAATTTTTATGTTGTGTAAATTCTATCAAATAGAGGGAGTGAATTTTATTATAGTCTTAATTTTAGAATTGTGTTCAATATGGGTGTGAATTCTGTATTTTATGGTTGAGAATTCTGCATGGTTTATCTTTATTGTGTTCAAATGGGGTTGTGAATTGTTTGCAAATGGTCTGGTTTAGGGATGTGAATTCTCTGTTTCAGATGCCAGAAATGGCATTTTCACAAGCCTCCAACAGATGCAGAAATTAACACATAAAAGCACAGAAAATGTAGCAAAAAAAAAATCACAAACAAGTACTAAACAACGGATATTTCCATTATATATAACGAGTTGGGGTTACAAAAGATATGAAATAAGGGTTCCTGAAACCCTAAATTGTGTTGGTGTTAAAAAAAAAAACCTACTCATGAAAGAGACGAAGAAGAAGACTAGAGTTTCAAAAGATATTAGGGTTTTTTACAACACTAAAGAAACAAAAAAAAAAAAAAAACCCCAGATCGTGAACCCCTCTGGGGGTGAATTTTGTCGAATGGGGTTTGGATTCTGCCAATTTGGGTGTGAATTCAAGCAATGGTGCTTGTGAATTAAGCCAATGGTGCATATGGTGCATGTGAATTCTGTTTTTAGGGATGTATAGTGGAAATTGGAAGAATTATGTTTTCAGAAATACTGGTGAAGTTGGTGCAATGGAGAATTTTCAAGAGTCACATAAGCTTTCTAGAATAGGATGCTCGTCTCTGATGCCAACTTTAATCGAGCAAAGTTTTAAATGTTTAGATGGATCGAAGGTAGGCAAACTAGTACTTCTCTATCTTATGTTTTCCCCATACATGTTCTCTATCTGAAATAATTTCTCATTTTCAAGCAGATTGCCAATTATAGAGGCAGTGAGTTGCCTAGTTAGCTTGAGGATTTTCCTAGAAGAGAAATAGTTTCTAGATATTCAAAGCCTTCTACAATAGGTATTGTGCATGTGAAGGCTACCAAAATGAAGAATTCACATCTTTAAAAAAAAACCCATAACTCGCTAGCCGCAAAAATGAAGAGTTCATGACAAGAAAGAAAAAAAAAAGGATTCACATTCCCAAAATAAGAATCCACACTTCGGAAAAAATCAAATTCCAGAACAACAAATTAAGAATTCACACCTCAGAACTTACTACACAAAAAATAAAGAGTTCACATCTTTGAAAAAGAGAGAATTCACATCCCCAAAATAAGAATCCAGATATCAGAAAATCAAAATTCACAAAACGAAGTAGAATTCACACCTCAGAGCTTACTACACAAAAACTGAAGAGTTCACAGCTTCGAGAGAGAATTCACATCCCCAAAATAACAATCCACATCTCAAAAAATGGAAAATGAAGAGTTCTCTGCGTTGTGATTCTAATCCGGTCCAAAAATTGCTTGCATTCCACTCCCATCTCTCTTTGGACATGCCAAACTAGGTTTATCACTTCCAGTTGTTTTCACTGGGAAGCGGGCTGTTCTTTACACGATTCACAATGATCAATGTGCAGCTAGTACAATGACAAAGATTCTCCAGGGATATATACCTCCTCAAATATCATCCCTGGAGTTATGACGCAACGGGGTTTCTGCATCTTACCGCTTTTGCAATCTCCAGAAATGCTGTGCTTCCTACTTTTTCCGCTGCGGTATCTCCTGCATTGGCAAACCGGTTAACCTAACCTGTCACAGAAGCTAATAAGAACATAGTCTATATTTCTAAAACCAACCATAGAAGTGTCCACAAAAAGCACAACTTTTTTCCAATAGACCAACGACAAGGGAAAGAAACCAACCATGGAATTTAGAAATTCCATGGTTTTAGACCAACCACAATGGCAAATTCAATAGTGTATATTACTGTAGTCTAAACTGGAATACTGCACAATTCTTCACCACTTTAAGGGTATGTTTTCACTAATTTTTTTTTAACTTTAAACTAATGACAATAGTCAAGTTGTTTTGGCTAAATGACACTTTAATTCATATATATGAGAAGAGTGTAATGACTAGAAATTCGTAAAAACATGAGCTTTTAGTCCATTTAATTTAGTGGAAACAATCCCTTAAGTATAACAAATTGAATGAGCCAGCACCTCCTCACGGCTCATTCAATTTGACCTTGTTGTCTCTGCAGTTCAGCTTGCCATGGAGTCTCCTTGCCTCCTCTTCACTTTTGTGCATCTCCAGCGTCCATGACCTTGATTTCTGGCTTAGTATCTTGTGTGTGATATCTGCCCTTATCTTTTTGACGTGATGCTTTGTGCAATCCCATCTACATCATTATTGATATAATGTTGGATGATGTAACACACGATTGGGCCACAATCAAGTCTGCAGTAACAGATAAATTAAATGTGTTAGTTGAATGCTTATATTTTTTTTTAGGGTTTAGGTTTGTAAAGACAGAGAAGTGGTTTTACGACATACGAACTGGGCTGTTGTTTTGGTGTCGGACACATGCAAGCAGTTGATGAGAAGTTTTCTAGTCTGGGTGTGCATATTTAGTGATTGCCAGCCTCTGACGAATTTAGAGGATCAATTAGTAAAAAACAAATGAATTGGATTCTAATTGTAACTATTCTGATTTTTAATGAATAAAAATCTCGTTGTTTATTCGAAATTCCTTAAATTCTCTAGAATGGTTTTATAATTTTCTTGTTAATTCGTCGTAATTACATTTTAGCTCAAAATTCGTTTCCTGAATAAAGACCCTATTTGGCAAGTCTAGTTAGCATCTAACCGACTAGTTGGACAAACTGAACTACCAATTCACCTTGTTACAATTCCCTAACCCTAGATGGACGTTTTGACCATCTTTGAGCCTTGTAAACCTTTCCAACCCTAGACTAGAAAATTGTTATATATTTTCTTTACCCTTTGGACAATAAAAGTTAGGAAAATCTTTATCTATTGGAAAATAAAAAACCTAAATTGGGCTCCCTCTCCTCTCCTGGCGATTTTGAACCCCGACTGTTCAAGTCTTATCCTCAGCTGCCGCAGCCTACTTGGGGGGGGGGGGGGGGGGGATGCGCCCTCCTTCCCTCCTCCCCCCAGGTCTGATTTCCTCTCTTCCCGCTTTATAATAACATAAACATGCCAATATGCTCAGCAATAGACCTAGATAGTCAAGAACAGGCCTTGAGCATCCAAGCCATGCTTCCTTGCAACTAAAATAAATTTAAATGGGCTCTGGAATAACCAATACACACCCAGCGTCTACAAACTCAGTTATAATGGCAAAAAAATTTTTTTGGCGGATAGCAACACTCTTGGGCGCCCAAGAATGAACCCAGTGTTATGAAAAAATTTTGTTTTCTTGTGTTCCTCTTGCTCTTATTATTAAACTAAGATCAAATGAACTCACAACTAGTATGAGGAACTGTGTAAGCCCCTGATCTCCCTAAGAAAAAAAGGAAAAATATAAATGTCTTGGAAATACCAAGTTTTATACCTTTTTGTTTATTGTGACTATGCTTCCTGGATGAATTTGCTACTTAAAATGAATTGAAAAATCACAGAAAAATGAGACCTTGGTTGTACTTAAGCTCTCAAATTTTTCTGGGATTTTCTTGAAATTGTGATTCTTAAAAGAAGAAACCTTGAAATATTCTTGACAAAATTTAGAGAGAGAGAGAGAGATATATATATATATATATTTATGAGGTTTTCCAGAAAACAGGAACTTTAAGTAGTTTTTCAAAAGACTCCCCTCATGCTGAATGGGGGGGGGGGGCTGTTTATTCAAATAAAGTTTGAACTTTGATTTTGATTTCGAAAAATAAAAATAAAATCAAGGAAAATATTTTTCGGGGGAAAAAAGTGATGATTACACCCATTGCTGCCTCAGGCAGGCTTGAGTGTATGACTGTAGAATTCAGGTTGATCGTACAGTCAAGATCATCCAAAATCAAAATAGTGGGCAAACTCTTCACCCATTGGGGGGATGACAGTTGACTTGGGCGCCCAAGAGTGGCCAAGGTTTTAGGGTTTTTGGCAAATGGTTTGTGGTCTTGGGCACCAGAGACAGATTTTTTTAAAATTGTTTCGGTTTTGTGAAAGTCCAAGAAGCATTGCCCAAGGCCTATTCTGATTCAATTTCATCATCGAGAGGCCTTAAGGCCACAAATTAAAAAAAGCATATGCGCCGGTCTCACTTAGGACCCTTTGCATAGAAGATTTTTGACAATCCAAGTAGGTGCATTCTGGGCTCACTCTTGGGCGCTCAAGAGCACTCTTAGGTGCCCAGGACAACTTTTCCCTTGTATCTCCTGGTTTTGTCCATAACCTCCTTGACCTAATATAGGTGGTGTTACTTCTCAAAACTCTAAGGTCAAGGGGTCGAGGTTTGGTAAAGGCCAAGATCCAAAAGTTATTTATGTAGTTGTATTGTTTACCATGCTTCATTTCAACTTGTTTTTAAACTGTATTGTAAGGCATCGAGGATCGAGCCGGTCAGCGATCACATGAGATTCAAATTGACACGACGACCACATGAGTTTTGGCTCAATTGCACCACCTTTTCTTAGGATCACTTTTCTTGGGCACATACCCTAAGTAAAAGCGATGGTTGTTTTCAAGAAAGGACGGGAACTCAGCAATCCCTTGTTGATTGTGGCCCAAACTCATGCCAGGCATGTATTTCATCTTTCTTCTCATTTCGAGAGACGCAGAGGTAACAGAGAACTCTTCGTCCATTTGGATTATGCAAACCTTTCCAAAGGTAACCAAAGAAAATCCTCCCCGAGCCACAAATTCTTCGTCCATTTGGATCATGCAAACCTTTCTAAAGGTAACCAAAGAAAATCGTCCCCGAGCCACAAATTCTTCTCCATGCATAATTTCCAGAAGTGGAGCGTTGTCTTTGATTAGGGGGCGAATCCCAGAGTCAGCATAGATTATCAGAGTCCCAGAACCTAATCCCAAGATGACTTTTTGATGGAGAGTGATAGTACCGCCATGACATTGGGGCGATGCAGCCATGGCTTTCTCGACAACAGGTTGAAAGAAGCGGGGATATCCAGTACACAGAATTCCACCACGGTCTTGAAATCCTTCACAGCCATTTCCAAACTAACAGTCCCCATGACTTCTCGGCAAGTATTGGTGGAGGAAACTGCCCTCATCTTGTAACACCATGTCCTTCCTATAATCGCATTATAAGAAGACGGGACATCTACTACTAGAAAGTTGGTTCGTAGTACGACTATCCCTGCCCGAAAAGGCAGGGTTACTTTGCCCAAGAGCCAAACTGCTTCTACCCCGAATCCAACCAGAAGGGTTATTGACTATACCAGATCCACCTGTGTCAGTCCTAACTTTTTAAATGCATCATAATATAGCACTTCTGTGAAACTTCCTGAATCTACCAGAATCCTTTCAATGTCATATTCCCCAATTCGTAGGGTTATGACCAAGGCGTCATTATGTGGCACTTGGACTCCTCCTAGGTCCTCATTCGTGAAGATTATGCCCTCGTTGCATACTTTGCCTTCACGTCCTCTTTTCTTTCCCAGTTGCATGACATTTTGGTCATGCTTAACTTGCCTCTGAAGCAACCTCACCTCATTTCTCGTATAAGGTGCGGCCAATCTATGTATCATATGGATTATGCCCCTTGGATTTTGTTCGTAATCCAATTCCATTGTTTCCCAACATCCTTGTTTCTTTCTAAATAAATTCCTTCAGGTAACCTCGAGAGACCAGTTTGTCAAGGTGCTATTTGAACATTTCACAGTCCTCCGTCATGTGACCCCAATCCTTGTGCTAACTGCAATGCTGACTCATAACTCGCTTTGCATCTTTATCTCCTTCCAGTCTCGAGGGCCACTTAAAATAAAGGCAATTCTTTATTCGATAAAGAATCCTATAAATTGGTTCTTTCTAGGCCGTGGTTACTGAAAAGAAAGACTTGAGGTCCGGAGTTTGCTTCTCCTTGTATGGCTCCTTCTTAGCCTGCCCATAATCCTTTCTTTCCCTGTAAGTCTTGGGCTCTAGTTTATCTACTTTCTTCGCAGGCCCCTTAGCTTGCTTGGCAACCATCTTGCCATCTTCTTAGAGTATGTCATCCTCATTCATGGCTTGTTGCTCGATCGGCTCCATTAATTTTGCCAATGTACCTACTGGACTCATGTTCAATGACCGGCGCAGCTCCCCCGAACAGGCAACCCAGTTTTGAACGTGGCTATTGCATACTCCTCACTGCAACTTTCAATCTCGTTGAAGGTCTCTTAGTACTTCTTCACGTAGTCCCTGATTGGCTCATTGTCTCCCTACTTCATAATAGAGAGGCTTTCAAAAGTCTTCGGTGCCTTTCTGCTCGTCAAGAACCAAGCAGTGAATTCCTCGGCTAGTTGCCTCCACCCTCATATGAAGTGCAAACCTAGCTTATGGAACTAGGATAGGGCCACCTTTCCCAAACTTGACGCGAACATTTTGCACATAATTGCATTATCCCCTTCATGCATGAACATTGCATGTTGGTAATGCTGTATGTGTGCCATGTGCCGTGCTTCACCCTGCTCGGCAACC
Source organism: Rhododendron mucronatum var. ripense (assembly GCA_019656295.1). Classification (NCBI taxonomy): domain Eukaryota; kingdom Viridiplantae; phylum Streptophyta; class Magnoliopsida; order Ericales; family Ericaceae; genus Rhododendron; species Rhododendron mucronatum. Next base: position 1,103,937 of record BPLT01000130.1, on the reverse strand, counting down.
TTGCCTCCTGCAACGTCCTTGCAAAAGGGGAGGATGATATATTGCTGAGGGCTTTCCGTGCTGCTTCTTATGCAGTCATGGTTCCGTCCTTACTTTCCTTTGTCTTCTTGGGAGCATGCTTCTCGTAACTGAAATCAGGTCTCTTGTACCTATCTCTATGGTGTTTCCTGGTCCCTCCCTCCTTGAGGGTGGGACTTCAGTTTCTATTCCGTTTTTGTCCAGGATATCTTCATTGTTTTGCACACTTCTCGAGTGCGCAACTGACTCTCCTCTACGGTGGGACTTACTCCTTTGGACTCTATGGCCGTCCTACCCTCTCTATTCTTAGAGCCATCCAAGACTTTTAGGGGATCGCCCTTGCTTGTTGTCTTTCTGCTATGTCTGCCTTCAGGCTTTCTCGGAGGGCCTGGTGGGGACTTATCTCCTCCCCTACCTAGAAGATTATTTGGGTCGAGCGGTGTCTTTGGATCTCCTTCCACCATGGTCGTTTTTAAAAGGGAACTCTTTAGCTTTCCCATAGACGGCGCCAATTGTAAGTGGACAAAAACAAATAGTGCTTAGATGGCTACTCGTGCTTTTTGACTAGAACCTTAGTTCATTGTCGGAACACTAATTTGCAAAACAGATAAGGGGTGAGCGCACCTTTGCCGCTCGTGGCAAAGGCCCTCCGATGCCTCAGTTAGTATCACGTACTAGAGAAACCCTAATTATCTGTAGGAAAGTAATAATGCAATGTATTGTGTACCTTTTAGCTCTAGGTTAACCTCGTATTTATAGATTTGCATATGCTTGTTGCCCAAGCATCCCTGTTGCCCTAGGTTTCCTATCTCATATAGGAAACTAGGACACTCTGGATTCTCGTTCCCTCATCAATTTAGTACCTTTGTCTTTTTAGGACTCTTTCCCTAGCAGGCCGAACATCCCATTCCCATTGGGTATCTTTCCTAGACCCTACATTCTCAGGATCTTATTCCTTACTAGATGCCACTATTCTGGAACCTTCCAGAGCATTCCTTCCGCTTAAGCACTTAAGGCTGCTTTCTCAAGAGTTCTTTCCCTGTTCGGCCACCTTATTGCCGAACAGGCCACTTGGACCAGGGACTTCACATGTCACTGGTCCATACCGCCGATCACCGCCTTCCTCAGCTGTTTATCATATTTTATTTATTTCATGGCCCCACTTACCATTTGTTCGGGCCCTTTCTATGCTTGTTCGGGAATGCCTCCCTACAGATGGAATGGTATGATTTTGAAATCCTCAAGGAAAAGTTTTCAAAATTAGATTTTATCCTAAGCATTCTTGACACAGCAATACAAGCACAATTATTGTCTGCAAACTTTTGAGGAGATAACATGAGTTTCTCATTTCATGAAGAGTGTAGCAAGATGATCTCTTGGCCAAGCAGTATTATCACTAGAATGTCGTGACATTTTAAATCTTATCTTGTCATAGCTACTTGGCTGGTATAAAGTTTTGTTAGTAGTGAGTCACTTTAGGAAGCATTGGATCAAATACGCGAAAGTTGAGATGTCCAGAATGCATTGCAGATTTACATGCACCCTGTCATTTGCATTGATCCTTATTGTTGCTTAGCAAAAGTATTTATCTTGGTTGCACGAGCCAACTCCAAGTATAAGGTGTTCTTATTTTCAAACAAAGCAGATTCATCAATGCAAGAAGTGAAGCGAGCCGCCGACCCAAGGTTGGGAAATCTCCCTACGACAGCTAACCCACATTCGTTGCTGGATTTACCAACAATTTTGTAAGGGCAACAAAGGGATGCACTATAAAGTCTATCTCCTTGCCAACACGCTTAAAAAGGAAGGAGAAAGTTCTGCCTGAAGGGTGTGATCATATCCTGAAAGAACACCTCAACTCTTTTGTGGAAGGCTGTCACACAGCATTGTCAAGGGCATGCTAAAATCTTTGCCGAACAGAAAGAGAAACATTGCACTCACATTTTCATCTCATGTTTCTATGCTAAGGGCAATTAGATCATTGTCGTCATGCACGTTTGAGCTAGGGTCAAGCATTCATGGCCTAAACAGGGGGACTTATGTTTCTTCTTAAAATACTCAAATTAATATGCATATGTGTTGCGTTGCACTGTGTCACCCAAAATGGTTCAATGTTCAAACTAGGGTCCTTTAAAGTGTGGTGGCCTTACCCCTAGCAGTCAGCATAAAAGGATTTCGGCCCGTGGTCGATTCCAAATTTGTTGCATGTTGTTTTCTTATCTATGTTGCTTTCTAAACTATTCAAATATGAATTGCAAGTTGTTGTAAACATTCTCCACAATGAAGCGTTGAGTAGGATCTTAGTCCTCACTGTGGGATGTTCTTTGAGTACAAACTGCGGACTACATCAGGCTATTTATGACTGACTGAGCCAAGTCAAAGAAGCTGGAAGATACCATCGTAACTAGTCTGAGCAAACCCAGGCTCTACACCCTAGTTATTGTACCCCAGAAGTACAACAGCCATCACGTCCTATGCAACAACTCTATGCTCACTGTAGAGACCTGTAAATTATTTTATTTTTCTTTAATCGTTTAAATATGTGGAATATCATAATTTGGTGTTGTAATGACATTTGGAAGTGTTGGTAGCGATTGAGGTTTGATTTGGTGACAACTGGCAAAATTTCATTTTTCTATCCAGCCAGTACCAGTACTGTATTTTGCCTAGTATGGTAACCCAGTGTCCAAAACTCGGCCCATTTGACATTTTGAAGGTTCCAGTACCGGCACTGTGAATCTCCCAGTATCGGTATCGCTGTCGATTTTTGAAATTTCAACATGCATTTTAGGAAATTATAAATACCCCATTTTGCCATTTTTCACACCAAAACCCACGAAATAACCCTAGAAACACCCCCTCTCACCTACCCCACTCCAATCTCACTCAAATCTCTTGATTTCTACCTCAAATCTTCAAGATCCAAGTGGTTTCTTCCTCAAATTCTCTTGAATCTCACATTTGGTGGACAAGGGGTAAGTTTTGTGTTCTTGCTCTAACTTTTTGGCTCTCAATCACATTTTTCTTTCTCTCCTCTCAATCACTTGTTGATCTATGCTTGTTCTCTTATTTTTGGGTTATATTCTCTCTAGATCTTGTAGCAAAGCTTGAGAGGAGCTTGTTTTGGAAGATTTGGGCTAGAACCACTTGATTCTCTTAGGGTTTTACTCAAAATCCACTTTGGAAGGGACTTCTCTCTTTCTTTACATGTTATGTGATGAATTCGTGTGATATTAGTGATTGATTGCTATTTATGGTTTGGGCGGAACACCTTACTTCTTAAGGATTGCATTTATTTATAGAAGTTGTATTGTTGTCTTGATTGTTTTGGCCCATGAGGTATTTGTCGCGTGCTTGTTAATATTGAAATGTGTGGAATTTTTTGTAACGCAAGGGGTGGAAATACAAAATCGCAGGGGGTGGGGTTTATTGTGACGCAAGGGGTGGAAACACAAAATTGCAAGGGGTGGAAATTTGGTGGAAGGAGTGTGCATATGTACGTGTGTGAGAATGTTTTGATACAAGTGAATGGTGTTAGTACAAGTAGTTAATGGATTTATCAATGTGTGCTTATTCGTTATGCTCTAATGGTTTAGAATCATTAATAACTTACATCTTGCTTAAAGGACTTGCCATTTAGCTTAATTCACTGCGTCTACGCTTATCATCTCATTTGCATATAGATTATGTAGAGATTTTTCTACTGGACTAGTGTAGCTCAATCCAATCTTTCTTTTCAAGTTCAAATGCTAGACATTAATTTGCATTCCTCATGTATTGGGATGTGAAGACATTTTTGGAAGCTAACCACTTTTAGTTACTTAGTCATCTTGTAATGATTTTCTTTTGGATAAGATGAGTTTGTAACTAATTATTCTAGAATCTCTTTTGACTAAACTGTTTGTAAGTAAAGAACTTACTCATACTTTTATTTAAGCTTATTTGAGGCCGGTGTGCCAATGTTGTATAATTCTAAGTTTGTGGACTTGTATTGTAAATTAAATAGGTGGGAACTCTTTTGGTAATATTTATGATAGGCGAGGATCTTTTGTTGAATTGGAATAGTATATATGTTTAAAATTGAGGGCGTGACAATTTGGAATCAGAGCGTCTAGGTTTGAATACTTTGAGACCGTGGGGAGACTTCTAGTCTCATGGGTTCAAAATGTCACGTCTTCTTGCATGTCATATGTGTGAATTGACATTACTTGATTTATGTGGCATTGCATTTCAATATAGTATAGTGATGTGGAGTTGTTTTGGCCCATATTGGGATAGTTGGGGGTGTAGACCCCATAGACTGATGTTGTGATTGATGAATTTCTCTTTCTTATAACTTGTAGTAAGATGACTCCAAGAACGCATGCTATAACGGGTGAGGCCGAAAGTAAGGGTGGCTGTGGCCAAGGGGCACTGGTAAAGGATGACTTTAGCCATCATGGGAGAATCTAATTGGGAATCCGGGGGAAGGGACTAGACACAGTTAGGGAAAGGAAGTACCGATCGTTCAAAATCCTTTCGCTAGGGATTTTGTTGCGGTTCTTACGGCTGCTAATCTTCTAAACCAGCTCCTAGGGAGAGTGCAAACAGTCATGCCTTGTTAGCAATGAGGGAGTTCAGCCATAGGAATCCACCAACATTTGACGGGTTGAGCAGTGACCCTCTTATGGCCGATCATTGGCTAGCCCAAATCCGAAAACTTTTTAGGGCTCTTAAGATTATGGAGGATGACTTGCGAGTCAACATTGTGGTCGTTCAACTTACCGGGAAAGCTAATGAGTGGTGGGAGTCCGTGTTGATATCGAGAAAAGATGCGAGGAGAGCGGCTCAAGTGAATGAGCAGGATGTAGAGAACTTAACTTGGGCCGAAGTCGATGTGCTCTTCGAGGAGCAGTACATTCTGGAAACAAGTCGTGACCTATTGAGAGAAGAGTTTGAGAAGCTAGAGAAAAGGAATATGACTGTGTCGGAGTAAGCTATGAAGGTCCAATCTTTTTCCTGTTTCACACCAGAGTTGGTGGCTACCGAGGAAAGAAAATGTAGGCGGTTCGAAAGGGGGTTGAATGACATTGTAAAGAGAATGGTGATGGCACAATGCAAGGGGAGGTTCGCTGATGTTGTCAAGTGTGCAAGGAGCATTGAGATACCTAAAGAGGCACCACGAAATCCTAAGGCTTGGGAATCGAGGCAACCGGCAGAGAGTGTGAGCTCTTCTTCGGGGAGTTTTTGGCAATCAAGGGAGAAAGAGGCAGTGAGATCAATTTTCTACTTCACAGGGTCCGTCAAAATTTAGGCCTCCATCATCCTCTTCTTTTGGGACTCGGGAAAATTCGAATAGGCCTCCGATTGTGTGTCACGAGTGTGGTCAAGCGGGGCATATTTGTGCTCAGTGTCCACGGGTTTTGGGTACGTGTTTTACTTGTAGGAAGGCCGGTCATTTTACAAGGAACTGTCCGCGTAGGGAAGGGACACGAAGCGAATCTGGTTCAGTGCAGCAACCGAGGGGTGGTCAGGGTTTTAGTTGGCAATCATTTTGGGGTACTCAACGGCAGCAGCAATCTCACTTCCGTCAGACCACATTAGCTCAGTGATCTTAGGCTGAGAGAGGAGTGAGTTCTTCGACACCTACTCACGGTTTCGATCATCGGGGTGGACATGTTTCAGAGTCAGATGACTCAGGGAAGGGCTTTCACTATCACTTCTGCTATTCCGCCTCCATCACCTCTTGTTACTTCTCAGACCCCGGAGACTTCGGTTGTGTGGGGTACATTTCTATTGTTTAACTCCTTTGCTAGAGTGCTATTTGATTTTGGACCATCCCATTCATTCATTGCTGCATTTTTTTATTGTGCATTGGAATTGGAAGTTGAAAGTATCAATCCTCTTCTATTCGTTAAGACACCTATAGGGAGTAGGTCGCCTTTAGATCGTATTTGCCAAGATTGTGAGTTTGTCATTCAAAATCGTCGTTTTACCTTTGACTTCATTGTGCTGAATATGTCAGGGTTCGACCTTATTCTTGGAATGGATTGGTTGTCTACGTTTCACGCCACTGTAGATTACTTCAAGCGTCGAGTCTGCATTTGTCCACCCAAGGGTACTTGTTTTGAGTTCTATGGGGAGCGTCGAAAAATGTTAGAGCTGTATTTGTATGGGTCTTGGGACCAAGAATCAGTTTATGCCTTGTTAGTGAGTTTGGCCTTAGATGAGGATGTATCCACACGTGGGGAGTTACCTCTTGTAATTTGCAACTTTCTGGATGTGTTTCCGAAAGAGTTACTTTACCACCCGAGAGAGAAATCAAATTCACTATTGATTAGTTTCTGGCACCGCTTCTATTTTCGTACCTCCTTATCGTTTTGCACCTGCCAAGTTGAGGGAATTGAAGACTCTGTTGCAAGAATTGGAAGGTTTGGGGTTCATCTGTCGGAGTACGTTACCGTGGGGAGCACCGGCTTTGTTTGTTCAGAAGAAAGATAGATCATTTCGTCTATGTACCGATTATCAAAAGTTGAACCGAGTCACCACTAAGAATAAGTACCCAATGCCTAGAATTGACGATTTGTTTGACCAACTTCGAGGCATAACTTGTTTCTCTTAGATCGATTTGAGGTCCGGTTACCATCAATTGAGGGTTCAGAGGGAGGACATTCCTAAAACTGCTTTTCATACTCGTTATGGCCACTACGAATTTGTTGTAATGCCCTTTGGATTGACGAATGCACGGGTAACTTTTATGGATTTAATGAACTGTGTCTTTCGTGCCAACCTTGATCGTTTCGTGGTCGTTTTGTGGATGATATCCTTATCTATTCGCCTTCAGAGGAGGAACACCAATCTCACCTTTCTATTGTTCTTGAACTCTTGAGAGAACACCATTTGTATGCCAAGCTTAGTAAGTGCGAGTTTTGGTTATCCAGAGCCCAGTTTTTGGGTCATGTAAGGATGGGGTGTCCGTTGATCCAAGAAAGATAGAGTCCGTGATGAATTGGCAACAACCGAAGAGTGTATTTGAGATTAGTAGTTTCTTGGGCTTGGCCAGGTACTATCATCGTTTCGTACTTGATTTCTCTCACTTAGCAGCTCTGATGACTAGATTGACTCCAAGGGACTCGTTTTATTTGGAGTAATGCGTGTGAGATGGCCTTTCAAGAATTGAAGAAGAGGTTGACTGATAAGCACCCGATAATGCAATAGAGGGTGCGCTAGTTATCTATTTATAGTTGATTTTATCGTTAATTTAGTTGTTTTTATTTGATATTACTCGTAAGGTTTGTTTTTAGTGTTTTCAGGTAAATCATGTGAATAAGGCAGGTTTTGACTTCATGGAAGGCCCAAGCGTGTCCAAGTACCCGAGGAACCAATGAAGACCCTATCGGCCCTGAAAATCTGTCTAAGCATGGAAAAATCACTTTTCGAAAAAGTATCGATTTTCGAGATAAAAAATGGCGGTAATTGATCCTTGAATTTTTCTAAGAGCAACTTCAAAATTGCAAGGTTTTATTCAAAGATTAAGGTCATGTTTTGAGCCATTTATTCGATAGAAAAGTGTGCTGTTTTCCGTTTTACACTAAAAGCTGGGGGTCAACATTTTGATTGGATTGAAATCTCAAAATTCTGGTAATGCCATTGTTTCCAAATGGGGGGTACTTCCTTATTTTCATTAAATAAATTAAAGTAAAGAAAAGGTAAAAGAAAGGTTTAAAATGCAATCTTTACTTAACTTTAGAGAATGAAAATAAGATGTTGTGAAAGCAAGAGGAGCAGCCCGGGCAGAAACTACCCAGCCAAGGCAACGCCAAGGCAGAAGCAGATTTGCCAAGGCAAGACCAGGCGACGCCCGAGCAGATCAGTGAGCAGCCTGGGCAGAAGACCAATGGCCAAGCCGTGGCCAAGGTGTGGCCAAGCTGTGACCAAGGTAGGGAAGACTTCAAGGTTCAGAACTGATAAGCTCTCGCGATCGATTGGAAGTAATTTGTTCGATCGGTACCGAGCTGCTTAGCACCGGCCCCCTCCTAACTTGCTCGCGATGGAGTCTATTTGTTCAATCGGTACCGAACCTTTAACTTATAATGTAAGGCTTGGCAATCGGTACCGAGGACATTAGCGGAGCATCTTTGAAGCATCTTTAGAGCATATTCTGAGCGGGGAATAAAAGGAATGATGTAATGACAATGATAGAAAACGTTTTTGGGTACAACTTTTTAGATCTAGCTTAGATACTTTTGAGCTTTTTGAATTGTTCTTGCCTTGTTCTTCATTTTCCATTCTTAATTCTTAATTTCCAGCCTTTATTAGTTGTCTTTTGCTACACTTGCTTTAATTAAAGTTGTTTCTTAGTTCCAGATCTATCTTTTAAGCCAATTTTCTTCTAGTCTTGCATTTCATTTATGTTAAGTAGATTTTTGCTTGCTCTTATCTCTCTAGATATGTGTGAGTAGTTTCAAGGGTTAGGTCATGGGATGATTAGCATCCCATGGCTTGGGCAAAAATTACATTTTTTACCCAATAAAGTTTTGAACTTTGGTTTGAAAATTAATGTGGGGTTCGGGTTTGTTTGTCAAATTGCCGAGGTGTTAACCTCTTTGATCATGTGTAGGTGGGAGCATCGCCTACTCACCACACATGATGCTTAGAGCTCTGACGCTCGAGGTGTTTGCCAAATGAATTCTAGAGCCAGCTTGATTTTCAAACCATCTTATTTTCCGGTTTAAGAACTTCGCGTAAGTATCTTAAATTGAGTAATTGGGTGAAACGTGTGATTTAGCTTGAGTCGTGGGCGTTAGAAACTCCTAGACCTAACCTATATTTTCCTAGTTAATTCATTCTAAATTTAGCCATTTTAATTCTACCGTTCAAAGTAAAACCAAGTTGACTGGCTAAAAGTCGAAAACCCTACTTGCATCTAACAATCCGAGGCAAGCCATGAACTAATTCCCTTGGGTACGATCCCGGACTTCTCCGGTTTATTATGCTTCAACTGACTTATTAGCCCTACGCTTGGGGCCATATTCTTCTACACGGAAGTAATACGAAGCATTTTTGGCGCCGTTGCCGGGGATTTCTTATTATGGCTTTCTTGGAGGTTCGACAAACCACTGTAAGTATCCCGCTTTCGTCTCTTAGTAGTAGTAGTAGTTTAGTAGCTTATGTGTTAGTGGCTCGTATTTAGTTTGGTGGATACCTCTAACCTGACTGTGATGTCTGACCTGAGGTGTAACGAAACCAAGCTAAATATGGAGTGTGTGCTTAGTTAGTTTAGTTTAATTTGTTAGTTTACTTAGCTTTATTTGATTGCATTGCTTAGCCGAGGTGGTGGCATAACCCCTCGCATATTCTGTTGCTTAGTTGAGGTGGCGGCATAGCCCCTCCAATCTGGTAGTTTATTGGTAGTTTTTTTTTTTTTTTTTTTTTTAGTTATAGTATTTGTTTTGTATATGCCTGTTTACTCTGACTAGTAAAGGAGACTATGGCCTATTTTGCAAGGAGTTATGGAGGGTATGCAAAACAATTTGATTGTTCATTGTCACTTCCTACATTTTATGGCTTGGCCTCAGAAAATCCATTTTCACATATTGATGATCTTGAGAAAATTTTTGCTAACGATGAAAGGGCTATTTTACAAGTATTCCCAACTTCTTTGCGTGATAGTGCTCAAAATTGGTTTTATTCTCTGAGTCCAAGATCGACATGGCAAGAGATTACAGAACAATTTTTCAAAACTTTCTCTCCCTCATATGAGACTCATATGCTTTTACAAGAACTATCCAATTTCTATCAACTAGATGATGAGTCTTTTTCTCAATATTGGGAGCGATTTAAATGTTCCGTATTCTCTTGGTCAAGTTTTAATTGTGAGCTTGGCAGTCTTCTGGCTATCTTTTGCCATGGTTTAAATCCTAAGACATGTCAAGTTGATTTTATGTCCAATGATGAATTTCTAGATAAAAACGCTGAAGATGGTTGGGATTACCTTGATAAATTAGCCCAAAAGCTCCAATTTTGTGAGTTGACTGAAAATTTTGAGGATTCCAACTTGGATGCCATGGAAGAGGAAAGTAAGTTGCATATCTTGGTTGAAACTGTTAGTCTAGATTGTGACAGCTCCTCAGAGTCTACATGGAGTGATGAGCCTATTGATGAAACTGAGGACCAGAGTTCTCCTCTTTTTGATTCCCCTCTATGTGATGATCCGGGGGAGAAATGTCTCACCACTGAAGTTGTCTCTTCCAATCCCCCAAGTCTTGATCTTCCTACTACTAAAGAAATGGATGCTGAGGTAGATTTCTTATACTCTCTGATAGAAAAACAAGATCCATGTGAGCCTATTCTTGAGAAGTTGCCAATCATAGAACTAATTGATTTTCTTGGTGTTGATTATGTTGATTTGGCTTACAGACCTCTTGTAGTAAATTGTGTCAACAACTTGAAAATTGATTTTGGTTGGGCTATGCACTTGGTGGAACTTAAGTTTTTAAAACGAATTCGGCAATTGCTTTACTCAAAGTACCTTATCTTATGGCATGGTCGAGTTCAATTTTTGGCAAAGAATGTAGCATGGAGTGCTCTATTTCTTCTAATAGTTCTTAATGGCATGCTAAGTGTTCGTAGCCTACGTGTGGCTGAACCCTCTCTTTCTTTTTCTCTCTAATTTTTCATTCTCTCTTAATGGCATATTTGTTTTTCCTTTTGCTTTGCTTCTCTTGTTTAGTTATGCATGTTCTTTCTTTCTTTCTTTCGTTGTTCGCTTTTAGTTTAGCTATGCATGCTCTAGGTTGTTTTTCTTTCTTTCTTTGTTCTCTTTCGTTTAGCTATGTTTGCATGTTTTGTTGTGTTCTTTGTTTTGCATCGAATAAAATCTTGGAGATAAATCACATGAAAAGATTTCACCAATGTGTTAGTGTAACAAGGGCTTTTATTAGTTCTTCTTGGTAATAGTCTATCGTTAATGATCCATGCACTCCGCGAATGCCCCTAATCGGAGGCAACTTAGGTCTGTGAGTGAGGTTTGATATTGCCTGGAGTGCACGCTAGGTTGTATCTTTTCCTTGCTTGTTTTGATCCTAGGGGACGCTGAACTTAAGTGTTTGGCGAGTTCGAGCGATAGATTTTATTACAGGCGCTAGCATAACACATTTTCAACGGTCTAGTATAGCCACCTATTACTTACCCCCCCGGTGAGGAATGGGAAGAAAAGTATGACTCGTGTGATCGCGTGATGATCAGGTGGTGCATTTCATTCTATCTTGCATATCTTGATTTGTTCTTTGCATGTTCGTTGTGTTTGTTTCTTTTCTGTCATTTCGTTTTTGTTTGGTTTGAAGCCGGATAACACGGGCCGGTGGTTCTAATCTCAATTGTTTTGTGGAAGGTCGTTCTCTTAAGTCTTCTGCAAGGTTTATGTGCTACCACACCAGCCTTGGTGGATTGGGTCTAAAGCCGGAGTGAGTGAGGCGTTCAGGAGCCCTAAGCATGGGTGCGGCTACGTGCCGCGGTTGTTAGTCCGATAAAGCTTTGGATATGGCCCTGTGTGACTAGCTATGGTTCTGAGTTGGTAGAACCGAAGGAGTGAACCCTGGAAGCATCTAATCTGGTTGGAGCAAGACATTGGCATAAAATCCTCCAACTTGGTCGAGGTATTTAGGGGTTGACATTCCCCTTGGACGGTACATTCGCGCACTCTTCCTTTCTTCGCTCTTGTTCCAAATGCTATGAGGGCATAGCATCGCTTTAAGTTGGGGGGAGGGGTTAGCTTATGTGCTATTTGTCTGATTTTTGTGTTTTGTGTTAAATTTGAAAAATTCAAAAACAATAGAAATTTGAAAATCCAAAAAAATGAGAAAATTCAAAATTTTCAAAAATAAATAAAGGTTTTTACTTGCAATTCCTTCCTTTTGTCATAATTTTTAGTTTTGTTCATGACTTTTTGCATGCTCAATAATTGTTAGTTGGCAAGAGTTCATGGCAATCCTAAGAAATCTTTGTGCTTCTCGATTTGCATGCTTAGTCGAAAGTTGAATTGGTTAAGTTTTGAGCAAGTTTTTGAGCAAGCTTTTGCCCATATCCCCATCTTTCAATAAATTGCTTGTAGTTAGGTGAATAATCGCATGTCAATTTCTAATTGTGTTAAAAGTCGATTTTCAATCATTTTGGAATCCATGGCGCACTTAGGAAATGATACAAGGCATTCTTTGCATGATCATACCACATATGTGTCACCTAGTCCTACTTTGCATCCTCGTCTATTTCCCGTTCTTTGCTTTAACCTAGGCAACCGGATGTTTGGAGGGTTGATAATGGTTTTCAATGATTCAAGGAGATTTGGGGGTGGTATGAATGTGATAGAAGTGGTTGGAATGTGAAATAATTGATACATTATTCCCTATCTTTCCTCTCTCACTACAAAAGTTAAAACTCCAAATTTTCATCTCCCTCTCCAAAAAGCCCCAAAATTGGCTCTTCTATCTCTCTCACTACTAATCCCACCTCAAATGACCCTATTCCTCAAAGAAAAGAAATCAAAGAAATGCTATGAAAGAGCAAAAGCGGATTTGAAAGATGGTTGAATACTTTGATAAGAGAATTAGTTTGACTTATGGGCTAGAATTCATTCTAGATGAGAAAAAGTTCGATGGAAATGGGAAGCTCGAGGCTCAATACTGTGGGGAAGTCGGATGAGAATGGCGACTAGGTGTATTGGAGTAGTGGTAGTAGTTTTAGTAGTACTTATCTAGTAGTTTTCTTTATTTCTTCTCCGTAGCTTTGTTTGGTGATTGGCCGGCGTGTGATCATGTCTTGGGTAGTTTAGGGTTGGTAGTGGCCAAGGGTAGAAGAACCATGCTAGCATATGGCCACTACACTATTTTGTAATTCCTTCCCTTTGTAACCACGGTCATTAAAAACTTAAAAAGACCTTAGTTGATCTTTTGTGCGCTTGGATTCCTTTATGATTGACTGTCTGATAGTTACATAATTAGTTAATGGCATGTTTTCCTTTCGTTATCCAAATTTCATCTGCTTGTGTTTAATTCTGTTGAATAAGTGCTGTAGTTTCTTGAGGCATAGTATCTCTTGTTCGCTAATGCCTGTTTGTCAAGCACTTTTTCGGTGGATATGGCTTGACTCTGAATTCGCAAGTTTTGTGTCCCGTATCCTCCCTTTGTTCGAGGACACAAACCTTTTTAGCTTGCTCATTAACTTGCTTGTTACTTAGCCTGTTTAATAGGACACTGAAATTGCGAGTTGTAGGAATGAAATAAAAAGCCGGAATGATTGAACTCTTCCTAGTTGATAATGTTGAGCATGTTCTAAGTTATGATAGCGGAATGGATTGCATTGGTGCTAGTTTTCAAATTTTCCTTATTTTATTTGCTAGGGACTAGCAAACCTCAAGTTGGGGGACCACCACGCCGATTTTGATACTTCCTGAATGGGAGTCGGTTACTCCGTGTATTGTGACGCTTCGAAAGAGGGGTTAGGGTGCGTTTTTATGCAATTGGGATGAGTGGTGGCGTATGGATCGCGGCAATTGAAAACTCACAAGCAGAATTATCCTACCCATGACTTGGAACTTGTGGCCATCGTCTTCGCTTTGAAAAGTTGGAGTTATTACCTTTACGTTGAAATGTTCGAAGTCTTTTCCGATAATAAAAGCCAAATATACTTGTTTTCTCAAAAGGAGCTTAATTTACGACAACACCGTTGCATGGAACACCTAGAAGACTATGATTTTGAGTTACAATATCATCCGGGCAAGGCAAACATAGTAGCGGATGCGTTAAGTAGGAAATCAACACCCCTTGCGAGTTTAGCCATCCATGAGTGGAGAACGATGAACGATTTAGGCTCCTATGCATTGCATTTCAAGGAAGTTTGGGATGGAGTCACCTTGTGTAATTTAACCGTATAATCAACTTTGTCGACTCGAGTAGTTGAGGCCCAACAATAAGATGAAGAAGCAGGGGAGTTTCGCACGAAGTTCCTTAGTGGAAATGCACGAGAGAGGTGGATGATTAATGCCGATCAAAGCTTGCGATACCAAGAAAAGTTGTTTGTACCCATTTCGTGTTTGGAGGAAATTTTGAGAGAATTTCACCATTCACAGTTAGCTGTGCATCCAGGGGGAACAAAAATATATCATAACTTGCGTAGACAGTTTTGGCGGCCGGGAATGAAGAGAGATGTTATATTCGTGTCAAAATGCTTTACGTGCCAACAAGTAAAAGCTGAACATTAACTACTCACAGGGGAGTTTCAACTGTTACAGTGGCCGAGTGGAAGTGGGAGAACGTGACTATGGATTTCATTACTGGTTTACCGAGATCGCCAAAGGGGCATGATGTCATTTGGGTTATAGTTGATAGATTGACCAAGTCAGCGTTTTTCTTACTGATTCAGGTTACGGATTCAATTGATACGCTTAGTCGATTATATATTCGTGAGATTATCCGTCTTCATGAGATTCCCGTTTCTATTGTGTCCGATCGAGAGCCAAGGTTTACAGTGCGCTTTTGGTGAAGTTTGCAAGCCGCTCTTGGCACCAATCTTTTGTTTAGTACCGCGTATCATCGTCAAATGGATGAGCAATCTGAGAGAACGATCCAAATTTTAGAAGATATGCTTCGTGCTTGCGTTATGGATTTTCGGGGTAGTTGGAAAGATCACCTACCGTTAGTCGAATTCTCGTACAACAATAGTTACCAATCTAGTATCGAGATGGTGCCATATAAAGCTTTGTATGGGAGACCGTGTCGATCACCCATTTGTTGGACCGAGTTGGGTGAGGCTACATTGGTTGGACTAGATTTGATCAAAGAGACCTCGAGAGCATGAGAGCAATTCGTTAACGTCTTCTCACTACAAGAAAATCTGGATCTAGCAACGGTCAAAAGCGTCACGAAAGAATACAAAAAGCATCGCTAAAGGCTATTGCAACGGTTCACCAACCGTCGGCCAAATCATCGTAATATATCCATCACTTTTAAGATAGCGACAGTTTTGATGAGCATTGGTACAGATTTTTTTTTTAGTAACAGTTTCTTTAGCGACGCTTACAACCGTTGCTCAAGACACTTTATAATAAATAAAAATAAAGAATCACCGTTGTGGGATGTAATGGCCACGTGTCGTCCACATGGTGCTGATGTGGCACCCACATGTGACCCACATGGCGCTGATGTGGCATCCACATGTCGCTCGCATGGCGCCCACGTGCAACAAATTTTGCTCCTCTTGGGAATCGAACCTAGGACCTCATGTTCGTGTGCGTGTGCGCGAACCAGCTGGGCTAGCACAAACACTTGTGTGAAATGAAGCACCTACTAATATTTATACTATATTAACCAGATTTTTCTTAGCCAGATTTTTTAGTAACGATTATTATAAACTGTCACTATAGTTCGGTTTACAGTAACGGTTATTGGAAACTGTCGCTATAGTCAGTTTTTAGTAACGGTTATTAAAAACCGTCACTATAGTCTTGTAATCTAGTAACAGTTGCATGAAAACCGTCGCTATAGTCTTGTTTCTAGTAATGTTTTGCAAATTGTCGCTATACACCATCTATACCGACGGTTTTTCCAAGCGTTACTAAAAAAACCGTTGGGAGATCCTAAATTTCTTGCACTGTCTTGAAGCACAAAAGAGAACCATCGAGCAAGTCAAAGTGATCCATCAAAGATTGTTAACCGTGCAAAGTAGACAAAAGAATTATGCCGATCGTTGTCGCCAACCGTTGTCGTTTGAAGTGGGGAATCACGTGTTCTTTAAGGTGTCACCGTGTTGGGGTTGTCTCGTTTTGGGCAAAAAGGCAAGTTTTCATTGCGTTTTATCAGGCCATTTGATATTAACGAGAAGATCAGGGAAGTAGCATATTGATTGGCATTGCCACCGAGGTTATTGAGCGTTCATAATGTATTCCACGTATCGATGTCGCGATAGTACAAGCTGAATCTGTCACACATTCTAGAATGGTCCGAACTAGAGTTGGAAGTTGATGCATCTTATAGGGAGGAGTCGATACGTATTCTAGATTTGCATGACCACGTCTTGAGGGGTAAGACCATACCGTTAGTGCGAGTTCTTTGGAGTAATCTCGGAAAGGAAGAGTCAAAATGGCAAAGGGAAGACGAAGTAAGGGAAAAGTATCCGCAATTGTTTTCCAATTAACCAATGTGAGTCTCGAAATTCAAATTTCATGATTGTTAACTTGCTTTTTGGTAATATGTGTTGAGGCATGAGCATGACTACTTGATGCATGATCTTATATGGCTTCAGTTATAAATTTCGAGACGAAATTTTTTTTAAGGATGATAGAATGTAGAGACCTATAAATTATTTTATTTTTCTTTAATCGTTTAAATATGTGGAATATCATATTTTGATGTTGTAATGGCGTTTAGAAGTGTTGGTAACAATTGAGATTTGATTTGGCGATCGTCGGCAAAATTTCATTTTTCTATCCAGCCAGTACCGATACTGCATTTTGCCCAGTACTGATACCCAGTGTCCAAAACTTGGCCCATTTCACATTTTGAAGGTTCCAGTACGGTATTGGGAATTGCCCAGTACCGGTACCTACTGTCAATTTTCTGAAATTTTTGCACGCATTTCAATCCCTATAAATACCCCCTTTAGCCATTTTTATACCCAAACCCAAGAAATAACCCTAGAAACACCCTGTCTCTCCTACCCCACTCCAATCTCACTCAAATCTCTTGTTTTTTACCTCAAATCTTCAAGATCCAAGTGTTTTCTTCCTCAAATTCTTTTGAATCTCACATTTGGTGGACAAGGGGTAAGTTTTGTGTTCTTGCTCTAACTTTTTGGCTCTCAATCATGTTTTTCTCTCTCTTCTCATCACTTGTTGATCCATGCTTGTTCATATTGTTTTTGGATTATATTCTCTCTAGATCTTGTAGTAAAGCTTGAGGGGAGCTCGTTTTGGAAGATTTGGGCTTAACTCACTTGATTTTCTTAGGGTTTTGCTCAAAACCCACTTTGGTAGAGGTTTCTCTCTTTCTCTACATGTTATGTAATGAATTCGTGTGATATTAGTGATTGATTGCTATTTATGGTTTAGGTGGAACACCTTATGGCTTAAGGATTGCATTTATTTATGGAAGTTGTATTGTTGTCTTGATTGTTATGGCCGGACTTGGTAGCCCATTGCGCGGGTTGTGAAAACCACAATGTAGCCGGACTTGGTAGCCCTTTGTGAAGATTGCTAATAGGGCCGGACATGGTAGCCTTATTGGTAATATGGCTTGGTTATCCATGGAGAGGAGCCAATGCTAGTGTTGCGTGCCAATGGGAACCCGGCGCGGCGGAACCATTGTGAGGATACTCGGGAACCCGGCGCGGCGGAACCGAGGTTGGGTGTGTGTGTGCTTGGTTATCCGCGGTACGGAGCCAATGCAAAAGATTTTGAAAGGCTTGGTTATCCGCGGTACGGAGCCAATGTAAATGTGTGTGTTAAACTGATGATTTTTGAAAGTTTGTTTTGTAAGTGGAAAATGGTGACACGGTCTACGACGAGTCGCGTAGGAGAAATCGGGAAATCTTGGACACCAACGGTAGACGATTAACGATGTATGATTGTTAGTGTTGTTTTAATTGTTTACCGTCGTAAGGTTGGTGGGTAAGGATTTCCTATTGAGCGTTGTAGCTCACGGTGTTACCTTTTGGTGACCCTGACATATTATATTGGTGGTGACGCCGGTATAATGTGTCAGACTTCATAGATGAGCAGGGCGAGATCTTCAGCTTGGAGGCGTACGGAGCCGAGGAGCTGGCTAGGATGGAAGAGCAGGCGGAGCTGTAGATAGGAACCCTAGTTTTCCCTTTCTTTGTAATGAAAGTACTCTTGTGAGAGTAATGATGTAATAAGAGCTAGACTCTATTTTGAAATTTCAATAAAATGTCTTATTTAACGTACCCAAAATTCGGGGCGTTACAACGGTGGGATTAGGGTCTGTGTTGATTTCAAGGATCTCAACAAAGCAAGTCCAAAAGACGACTTCCCGCTGCCCCACATTGACGTACTGGTCAACAACACCGTCGGGCACGCTTTACTTTCTTTCATGGACGGTTTTTTTGGGATATAATCAAATCCTCATGGCCCCAGAGGATCGAGAGAAAACCACATTCTTCACTGAGTGGGGAACTTATTGCTACCGGGTGATGCCTTTCGGGCTGAAAAAAGCAGGATCCACGTATCAGCGGGCCGCCACGACCTTGTTACATGATATGATTCACAAAGAGGTGGAAGTTTACGTTGATGATATGATTGTTAGGGCGAAAGAATGGGAAGAGCACTTACTAGCACTTAGAAAGTTTTTCGAAAGAATCAGAAAGTATAGGATGCGCCTGAATCCGTCTAAATGTACGTTTGGAGTTATAGCTGGGAAGATGCTCGGATTCATGATTACCACCCGAGGCATTGAGGTTGATCCCTCTAAAATCAATGCTATTTTGGAAATGGAACCACCTCAATCTGAGAAGGACGTGAGGAGCTTTCTAGGCAAAGTATAATTCATTAGCCGATTCATGGCCAAGTTAACTTCAACCTGCGAGCCAATCTTCCGTTTACTGAAGAAGGGGGTGCCCTTCAAGTGGGATGACAAGTGCCAGAGGGCCTTTGACACCATTTGAACTTATCTGCAAAATCCTCCAGTTTTAACGCCCCCCACACATGGGAAACCTTTGATCCTATACTTGTTAGTTACCCCTGCTTCTATGGGGTGTATGCTGGCACAGGAAGGAGACGATGGGGTTGAAAGGGCGGTATACTACCTCAGCAAAAAGATGGTCAGGAGCGAGGAGCGCTATACTCCGTTGGAAAAGACGTGCTGGGCGCTCGTTTGGGCTTCCAGGAAACTAAGGCACTATATGCTGACTTACCCGATAAGGATCATCTCTGGAATGGATCCTCTCAAGTACCTGTTTGAGAAACCGGCCCTCATAGGAAGTATGGCGCGATGGTTACTTATGTTGTCAGAATTTGAACTAAAACATGTCACCAGAAAATCTGTGAAGGGAAGAGCTGTTGCCGACTTTTTGGACGATAGCCCAATTGAAGAAGGTGAAGGCGCTGAGGTTAAACTTTGAAGTCACCAACAATCAGGCAGAATACGAGGCCTGCATTGTAGGCTTGGAAGCAGCCATTGAAATCGGCATAGAGAAACTGGAGGTAGTGGGGGACTCTAACCTGGTTGTGTCACAAGCCAATGGTGATTGGAAGGTTGTGGGCAATGCGATTTGCCCGATCTTTCTCTCTCTTCGGGGGAAGGGATTCCGTTCCCCACCCTTTGAGAAAAGAAAGATGCTGCCGGTTCGCGGGAGCGCTTTTTGAAGCTGGACGTCAAGTGCTCGCGGAAAATACAGAGTCGCCACTTGGGTTTGAAGGTCCGACACCCAAGGAACCGTATTTCGAAGCACTTGCCGCGCTGTTTGATTTGAAAAAGGTAAGGAACCAGTCCGTCATAACCATATCTGGGTTCGGGAGCCAGGTTACGAGAAGGGAAGGGTTTTATGGCACCCCTCTCACCCAATCCGGAGATCGGTCTCTACTTAGGCATTTGCGAAAGATGTTTGTTTGCGATTCAGTTTGATTAATCGTTTTTTAGCCATTTAGGGCGGGGGAACAGTTTAATGGGGATTAAAGCTGTAACACGTTTGCAGGATGTGATGATAGCATGGATGAGCAGTTAGTATAGGATGAGAACATACTGCTGTGGGAGTTTAAACAAACTGGGAGGCCCCTGTTTTGGAGTGATGCGCGCAGGAAGAAACCAGCATGCACTGAACAAGTCACTGCATGTTGTTCACTCTTGCGCGCATAATTCCAAGACAAGCGCGCGCCGGTGAGCTCAAACCCACAACTCTTATTCTCAAACCCTCTGGGCTCTGGAAGGACCAGTGCACACCCAGGACAAACCACGCAATTTATATAGCAGCATAATATACAGTTTAAAGGCTTAAAAGCCCTAGAAATTGACAAAACACCCCATAAACAGTGTGGGGACAAAATAATGGCTTAAGGCCAAGCAACCCGTGCAAGGCCATTCACTGGTCAAAGGCAAACTGTCGCGCGATGGAATGAGTCTGTCGTGCGAGGGTGCGCCCTGGCGCACTGTCGCGATTGAGTGAGTCGGGCGCGCGATAGTGCGCCCTGGCGCAACCAGACCAGTGCTTGGTTTACACATTTCTGGGTTCTGGGACAAGTCCAGAATGGTCCCAGGGGTACTCCAAAATAGCATAAATACAAATCAACTATTAAGCTAACAGTTTATACTAAGGAAAACAATAAACTGGTTTTTAACATGCTTGCAGAGTGATCTATATACAAAATAAAGCACAAAACAGTAGGACACCAATCCCCACGTGGTCCGTCGCGTGCAGCACCGAAGTGTCGCGCGAGAGAGCGGGACCATCACGCGCTGGTTCCTACCATGACGGTTTTTGAAACCTTGCCAACTTTAGGACCAGAACTGGTATTGATTACCAGCCTTGGCCCTGCCAGCCCCCTCAGGGATCAGAACAGAAAACAGTAGGTATGCTATACCTTTGGTTGAGTTTGAAACGAATTCGAGCTTCGAGGTTTGAAACTTGAATGAGGTGTTTGAATGATTATGGAGTGAAAATTGGAGATGAAGAACAAGCTATGTTCTTTGATGCATGGAGTGTAATCTTTTACCAAAGCTTGAACCCTTGGAAAATGCTAACCCTTTAAAAACCTTTTGAATTTGTTCACCTTTTGAAAGAGAACAAATAGGGGATATAAATAGGGAAAGGGGGTGAATCTGGTTGGAAACAGAGGAGTTCAGGCAGTCCACAAGGCCTAGCTAAGGCTGCATTGGTGGCCAACTGTCCTCCTTCAAAAAGGTTGGTGGTAGGTTGGACCATCGCGCGACGGAGTCAGTCTGTCGCGCGATGGCACGCCCTGGCGCACTGTCGCGCGATGGAGTGAAACCCTCGCGCGATGGTGCACCCTGGCGCAGGATGGTTGCGCCCTGGCGCGGACCATCAAGGTTTTTGGTTTTTGAAGTGGCTTAGGCTAGGTTAGGTTCAAGGGTTTTGCAAACACTCAAAGCTCAAACACGCTATCATTCCCGGGGTGTTCTTGATCCATTTCATCATCGGGGAATCAAAAACCGTAAGTAAACTAATGTGGAAGCCCAGATTGGGGTGTCTACAAAGGTCAAGGAGGAGAAACTAAAGCCATATCATCAGGACTTGGAAGACCTCATCCCTCATTTCAACAAGGTGACGTACCAAGGCTTGAAAATCGATTCGCAGATGCATTGGCAACACTAGCCTCCATGGTCGAAATCCTTATCGGCGTAAAGTTGAGGCCAATTGTGATCAAACAAAGGGATACGCCAGTCTATCAGCACGTCATGGTAGTTGATGAACCCGAAGACGGCCACCCCTGGTATTACGACATTTGGAGATTTGTGGAAAGAGGAGAATATCCCGCAGAGGCAAGCAAAAAGGACAAAATTGCCCTTCAGAGAATGGCCGCGCAATACATTATTTGCGGGGGGAGCTTATATCGAAGATCACATTGTGGCATGCACAAGTTAATGCATCCATGGGGCAGAAGCAAGAAGAGTAATGGAAGAAATCCATGAAGGGGGGTGTGGCCCTCACATGAATGGTATGATGCTCGCCAAGAAAATTCTCAGACAAGGATATTTCTGGTCCACCATGGAGACAGAATGTGTGGAATACGTGCGACGGTGTCACAAATGCCAAATCCACGCCAACTTGACTCATGTTCCGCCGTCTGAGCTACATCAGATGACTTCGCCTTGGCCTTTCTCAGTATGGGGAATCGACGTCATTGGAAGGATCAGACTAGCCGCTTCCAACGGTCATAAGTTTATCCTCGTAGCCGTGGAATACTTCACGAAGTGGGTAGAAGCTGCTTCATACGCCTCTCTGACTACGGTACAGGTCGCTCATTTCATCAAACAGAATGTCATCTACCGGTATGGGGTCCCTCAGGCATTCTTATCTGACAATGGGGTACACTTCAAGGGCCGAGCCAGAGAAGCGTTGGATGAATTCCAAATCCAAGTGCACAAGTCAACAACCTACCGGCCGCAGACCAATGGAGCTGTAGAAGCTGCCAACAAGACAATCAAAGTCATCCTGGAAAAGACCATTCAATTCGCAAGAAATTGGCATGAACAGTTGCCACTGGCCTTATGGGGATACCGAACGTCTGTGCGTACACCAACATAAGCGACTCCCTACTCCCTAGTCTACAGAATGGAGGCCGTGCTCCTTATCGAATTGGAAGTTCCATCTCTTCGAACCATGGTCGAATGTGAAATCCAAGAAGCAGAATGGTTAAGTAACCGATTCGCAGAGCTCATGTTGTTTGATGAGCGCCGGCTAAAGGATCTCTACCACATCCAAGGGTACCAAAGGAGGATTGCACAAGCATTCAACAAGAAGTTAAAGTTTAGAGACCTGTCAGAAGGTGACATGGTTTTAAAGGAAATTCGGGCACCAGCCTACGACCCGCATGGGAAATTTCGACCGAAGTGGGCTGGACCATACATCATCAAAACTATCTTGACAGGAGGAGCTACACAACTCATTGAATTCGACGGGAATGAATTCGCGACTCTGGTCAACCTGGATCAACTCAAACGCTATTACCCCTGAGAGAGGCTCGCTGGGTTGAAAACCACAAAGGCGGGCAGACCCAGGCAAAAATTATAGCAACAGCCAGCTAGGATGAAAAACTGCAAGGGCATCCTAGGCAAAAGTTATGGCAAGGAATAAATGAGCTCGCTAGACCGAAAACCCAAAAGGGCGGTTCTAGGCAAAATTTAGAGCGCAAAAGGGGAGTGTCAAAACCAAAGCGAACCTTAACCTGAACTATGTTATGACCTGATGCCTTTACCACAAGGATACGTAGGCAGCCTCACTCTGAGGCCCGGTCACCGCCATTTCAAAATAAAAATCCAGGGCGGAGGAATGCAATGCACTGAATTAAGGAAGGGGAGACCCTCCATAACTCATTCTAGTATAATAACTACTTCTAATACATAAGGCTGAGCACAACTTTTAAAAGGTGCAAAAGGAAAAACAACACAATCAAAGGCGGGTCCATGATTTATTTCTTGGTCAGGGTAGTAGATTTGAGTCAGTTTCCAGTTCTTGTTGCGATATCTCTCCTTAGCCATTTCCGGTAGCTCCCGCGAACCATCACGGAAGGAAGGGGATGTGCATCGGTCACCTCACGGGCCCTCCAAGATCGTTGATAGTTGCAAAGGACGGAATGGCGCAATAAGGGCAATATGACACCAACCACGGCTTCTCCAGGGACCTCTTGTCTAAGGCCAAGTTGGCGTTGAATCCGGCATGGGATGTAGAAAGTGAAGGCCTCCAAACCAGCAAGGACGACCCATTTAGGGCCCATAAAATGCACGGTCTTGGGAGGGAGGTCTAACCATGAACACCTCCAAGAAATGGTCTCGGCTCGAAGACGCCTAAAGAAATCAACCCACTCAAGAATTCACTTGTCTGCAAACTCAAAGCATCGAAGGGACAATAGCCTAGCCTCATACGTCCAGTTTCCAGGAGGAATAGTCAGCACATTCACCTTGTCATAAAGCCAGATCTACATAAGAGTGAAAACATCAGAAACCCTAGAAGGCCAAACCGAATGTTGAAGTAAAATGAGAACGTGGGAGAAACCCGAAAAAGGATAGCAGAGTGAGAAGCCAACCTGTAGGAGAAAGAGACTACCCCCGAAAACTTCAGTTTCTCTAGAGCAAACTCTATCCAAGCCCATCAGAGTTTCAGCGAAAACCATTGGAACCACATCTTTTCGAGCCTCAATTTGAACGCCAACATTGACCAAAGCGGAGCTAGCATGACCAGTATGGGACACTAAGAGGTAGGCTGCAAGCAAGCACATGCAGAGCGCAGTCATCCGTCGAGATTGATAAGTTGTGTCTGCAAGATCACCGGAGGAGAGAACATTTCAATGAGCCGCATCACATTGAGGTGACCACCACTCACTAAGAAGTGAGCAGCGCCGCTACCTAGTGCAAGGGCTACGGATAGAACCTTGTGGACGCTCTCACGCACCGGAGGGCAAAGCTCTTATTCACCGAAACAAAATACATGAACTTCTGGATCCCAGAAGACTGCGGCTGCCTTCAGAAATTCCGGACGAAGACGAAT
The DNA here is from genome assembly GCA_019656295.1 of Rhododendron mucronatum var. ripense. Taxonomy (NCBI): domain Eukaryota; kingdom Viridiplantae; phylum Streptophyta; class Magnoliopsida; order Ericales; family Ericaceae; genus Rhododendron; species Rhododendron mucronatum. The sequence continues at coordinate 1,079,712 of BPLT01000130.1, read as the reverse complement.
GTTGCGGAGATACCTCATGGAATAGAGGTCGTGAGCTCGGAAGTTGAGCCAATCAATGCCCTCCATCGAAACCAACCATGGACGGAGCGAGCCGGTAAGAGAGAGGGCCATCGGAAAGGGAAGCAAAATGAGATCTGAATATGGTAGGAGACAATTGAGGTCAAGGGCTTGAATTTATAAGGAAAAATAACTTTTTCAACTTTTCAAAAGTGCTTTGGGTTCCAAAAGTGCAAGTTTTCCATGAGGAAAAGCTTGGGAAAAGAATGCATGCATGCACTGGTTCGGGAATACCATTGCATGGGTCAAACCTCAAACCCCGAGCAGTCTACCTTAGGAAATAGCAAAATGCAGACTGTTCGGAAAATAACCACGCGCGGCACAGTAGGGTCACGCACAGCATAGTGAGTACTAAAAAAAAACACCGCTGCATAACACTAATGTACCGCGAAACCGAGAGAAGCCACGCACGACAGTTTGAAGAAACGTGCGGTATACTGTGTCTGCATTTCTGCAATTTTTGACAGCAGAGAAATGAAATGGGTTTGGGACACTTTGAGGCCTTTTCAAGCAGCAGCACTCATTGCAACAGGCATATGGGACTTCGGGAATGTTTCACTTCGAGTCAACTCCCGAGATTCGAGGATATGGCACAAAAACTCTCTAAAATCCCGTTTATAAGTCATGTAGAAGTACCAAATCACGTTTCAAGCGGTTCTAAGCTGATTCCTTGAGTCCTACAGGTCAATATGGTCAAAAGTGACTTATTCCAAGTTCCGATCTGAGTCCCGAGCCAAGATTTGAAGTTGTCACCTTTCAAAATCGACGGTTTTCTTAGTTTTAAGTGTTTTCTGAGTACAAGGACAAACTTCTGAGGCACCCCGTGGGCTTTAAAACTTGTCACTACTGTGTGTATGGTCATATTCAAACCGACATCAAGGGTAATGTGAATTCCTGAGTCTTGCACCAATTCTTACAATTACTTCTTTGATTTCTATTCCATTGTCAATAAATCTCCTGATGTGTGTTCCATATCGGATGCAGTCTCATGATCTTTGATTGGTTGTGCATTTCGGTGAGTGTCCAAATTACACAATTTTTCTCTAAACAACAGCGACAAGAGAAATTGAACGATGAAAGGTAATGAAAAAGCAATCTCTGTATATAATCTCGAAGGGATCCATGAGTCGAAGTACAAAACAAGGCATGCAAGCCCGATGCCCAAAAATCCTATCTACCACGGGTAAACAGGCACCCTACAAAAAGGAAGCACGCAGGCTCCGCCAAAAGACAAAAGCAAAAGAGGAAACTCAGTCCTCGTCCTCATCCTCACCCTCCTCTTCGTCCTCCTCGGAGACCTCCTCCACCGCCTCGGAGCTGGCAACCTCCTGAGTGCGAGCCGCCCTCCTGAGTGTGAGCCGCCCTGGGTACAGTGCTACCAAAGGTGTCCTCCAGATCAATGTCTGTCGGCTCCTCGGTCTCGTCTGAAATGGCAATATGCTTGTCCTCTGTGCCACCAGAGTGTCGCTGCCTCTTTGACGGGCGCTCCTCCCGAGAACCAGCTGACGAAGCCTGTGGCATAGGCATAAGAACAGACTTCCTGCGTAACCCCCGAGCAACTCCTCCCCTAGCCTGCAATAACACAACATGATTGCATTATCAATTATGGAGAAAAAAACAATGGAATGCAATTAAGAGATTGAGAATTTACCAGCGACCCTCCGGCACCAGCCAGTACGGGTGGGGAGTGGCCCATGGCATACTGCCCACGAGTTGCTCCAGGTCCATCATGGCCACCGCCATCTCCCTTGCGTACTCCGGAGTCACCTGCCAAATACAAGGAGTGATTAGTATAAGATATGCTAAAAGTGGAAATACGAAGGTGGTTGAAACAAGTTATACCTGAGTAAGGAACTCCGGAAGTGCAACCGCAGGGCGCGGGACCTCCACCAGGCCAGGGACTCCCTGAGCGGTCACCATGTCCACCGTCCAGGAGAGCGCAGGCAATCTAGCTCGGCCCTGACCTGTCCCACTACCCTGAGGGCCCTCGCTCCCTCTACCTCTACCACCTCTCCTGCTACTCCTATCACCTCTGCCGCTGCGCCTCCCAAGCGGCATGGATCCCGAAGCCCTGCATCAGGTGTTGAGCTCTGTACTCCGCGTAGTCAGCACCAACCTGGAACAACTGCTCGAGCTGAGAGTCTGGCTATGTGAACCGCTCCACCTCCTCCAAGGTATACTCGCTCGTCGTCAGCATGAGAGAAGGAAGCTGCCAAGGGACCAAGAAAGTATCCAGCCTCAGCGACTAGTGTGACACCCAGTCGCCCAAGTACCACCGCCAGCCATAAGGGGACTCCAAGAGCACTCTCCCCCTCGCCACAACGCGGCTACGGGCCACAAATGGGACCTCAAAACGGTCCCAGATGCGCCAGTGCAGCTGCAATTAGAAGCATGCGTTAGAAAAGTAATTCAGAATATGAATAGAAAGGACTGAGACCAAGGAATCATGAAATACCTAATCAGGACGCAGCTCGTCCAAGTACAACCGGTAGGCGTTTAGGTCGCCCTTCCCCTTCTTCAACCCTCTGAACTCCTTCGACCAGCGAAGGGCACGAGGGAGCACCATGTCGTCGGGGCACGACATAGTGGGAGGATACATGTCCAGTACCTCATACGTCCAGAGCTGCAAGATTCAAAGCATTGAGAGTTAGCATAAAATGATACATATGCATGCATAGGAAGCTAACTAAGTTTTGAAAGTAGAGTTTTGAAGTATACCTCCCAGACTCGCCAGTAACCGCCAAGCTCTTCCCCGCGCCTCGGGAAAGGGACCCCATGAAGGCGTAGCATGCCCTCAAAGTCACGCCGCCATAGTCGAAGCGGGCTATCTCTCCAATGGCCCCCAGAGTCAGGAAGAAAGACAAGTGTACCCGATTGCGCCTGTTTAGAAACAGGGACGCACCGAGCACGTACAGCAAAAAGCACCGCGCCATCTGCTCCTCCTGCACTCTGCCCACCGGAGGCTCCAACCAAAAGTCCAAAAGCTGGGCGTACGGGGCATCTCCCTTCTCCGCCCTCAGCCTGTACCCCAAGAGCCGCCTCTGTAGCTCCGGATCCCTCCCCGCCATGGCATCATAGGGGATGGGGTCACCTCCGACCCTCAGCCCGGTGATCGTCGCGAAATCCAAGGGCGTCACCATCATCTCACCGAAAGAGAAGTGGAACGAGTTCGTCGTGTCCCACCACCTCTCAGTGAGCGCCCTCGCAACCTGACGATCGTTGCTGGCCCTCGTTAACATGCTCACAAACTCCCCGAAGCCCGCCACCCTCACCATCTCCCTTGAGGCCTCCGGGAGCCTCTCCCAAAAATGGGGCACGTCGCTCGCACCATGAGTTCCGTACCTCCTGTTACAAAAGAAGCATGATTCGGTCAACACAGCATAATAGTCAAAAGCATTAAGCTAAGGAACATAGTACATTGTATTGAAATACGAAATAAAAGCATACCTTGGCTTGGCGCAAGGACAAGTGCTGCTGTGAGTTCCTTAAGACTAGAGACTCGTCGTAGATGACCCTCTCTGGCCGGTAGGCATCCAGAAGCGAAGGCACCAACGCATGCCGGAGAGGCACGTAAGACTCCTCTTCAAAAGGCCGGTCCTGCCCAAGGACCGCCGTCGCTACGTCGACCACGGTCCACCGAGGGACCAAAACCTCCTTCTCCTCAGCCTTTGGCCCCTCGACTGCTCCTGTCTCAGCCTCGGCCCGAAGCTCCCTCTCCCGGGACTTGAGCAGGGCCTCCGCCTGCCCTGGCACCCCCCCGCAGGGTCTCAACCAAGTCCTTGAGGGACACACCCTCCAAATAGTCCCCCATTCCTATGGGTCATGACGACCTTGCACCTATGCCATTACCTGTGAACATGGCTGGAATCTCCTGCTCCTCCGCCGGTTCGTCCTCGACAACGGGGGCCTTCCCCAAGTCGACCCGAGGCTCTCTCACAAGAGAAGCCTCCGTATCCTCTCCGTGGCCGGCTCCTCTAAACTACGACCGGCCCCCGACTGACCCGCGGCCACGTCCTCACTACCTAGCTCCACTGCACACGAGCTCTCCGCGCCCTGGCCATAACCGGCCAACACCACCCCACCACTGCTGCCAGCCACCGCAGCAGCCGAGGCCGGCTCCTTCTCGGCCATGGCTGCCAAAACCGAATCCCTCGGGGTCTCTGGAACCTCCCCGATCGCTGTGTCACTCTCCGAAGGGATTGTGGTTGTGTCTGTACTATCCATAATTGCAATATGTGTGAGAGAGATTAGAGATGATCGAGAGAGAGGGTGTGCTAAGGGAGAGAGAGAATACCGAGAGAGAGTAGAGAGCCGAGAGAGAGGGAATACCGAGAGAGAGAGAGGGGGAGAGAGAGTAGAGAGACGAGAGAGAGGGATGACCGAGAGAGAGAGAGAGAGAGTTCGAACGAAGTGAGGCATACTGTGTACGCCTCGCATATATATACTCCCCCGTGAACCGGATCGCCTGGAATTGGAACTGGACCGGGTTCCTAACCAGGAGCGCCTCACGGCGTTTTGTCTAGATCGCGCGGCATAGTACTTCATCTTATAATACCGTGCGACTCTCTGTGAGCAACGCGCGACATTCTAGGCTGTTTCGACAGTTCGAGTTTTGGACAGATTCATGTCATCCGAGACTGTAATTGGTTGATCCTACTAAAGTTCGCTTGGAAAACAGAAAGTAGACATAAATGTAGGAAGAATAGGGCCTTCATTCCATTGATTCAACCGGGATGACCCCCGGACTTTTCATTACATTTGTTCAAAAAAAAACACACACACACACACAAAACAAAAGAAAAAGAAATCCTACTGCCCTTCCTCTTTTCTTTTCTTCTTCTTCCTCTCCTACTCCCTCAATTGCTCCCCTCGCCAGAAGCATCATTTGCGCCATCCAAATGGTCTTCGGAACCGTTCGGATTCCCCTCTAAATCCTCCGCGATATCGTCGGATTTGCGCTCAGGTGCATACTCCGGATCATTCTTGTTGTCCAACTGGTCGAAGGCGACGTCTTGGAGGTTCGACACCGCGCGGCGGAGGGTGCGGATCATGCCAACGAGTATCGCGATCTCTACGGACAAGCGTCCAATCTCCTCCTGGTACGAGGCCATCTCGGCCTCAAGGGAAGTGACTCGTGCAGCGAGATCATTGTTGCTTGCCATTTTTTTTCGTAAACTTGTTGTAATTTTTGGGAAGAGAAAGTGGAGTGACTAAGAGATTTTGGTGATGGTGCATGGAATGAGGCACCACCACCCTTTTAAAGACAGTAAGGCTGTCGAAAGGGCACGCCTGTATTAATGGGCACCCTTAAACCAGCCGACTGTTCTCAGAAATCGAAGAGTTGCATGGGAAACTGAAACACCGTGCGACACAATGGTTCCCCGTGCGGCATTTTGACTTTGCATGGATAAGATCTTTTCCTCGGAAATTGTTCAAACCAGCCACCAAAATCCCCTTGGGAAGCCAATATTCTAGCCGTCTTGCAGAAAAAAGTCTACTTAGAATAATGAGCTAAGATCTCTTGTCCCCCGAGGACTCGCCGTGTTCACACGTCTCCCTATTTTCGCCCTCCAAGGGCTCGTCTCATCTCGACTTACCTCCCGAAGGCATGTCTCGCTATTTTTGCCCTCCGAGGGCTCGTCTCGTCTCAACTTACCTCCCGAAGGCACGTCTCGCTATTTTTGCCGTCCGAGGGCTCGTCTCGTCTCAATTTACCTCCCAAAGGCACGTCTCGCTATTCTCGCCCTCCGAGGGCTCGTCTCGTCTCAATTTACCTCCCGAAGGCACGTCTCGCCCTTCGAAGGCTCGTCTCGTCTCGAATTACCTCCTGAAGGTACGTCTCACACACACAGCCACTCGCTCTTAGTTCACAAACACCAGCACTTGACTTACTCAAAAGTTTGCCGCTGCAGTTTTGTCGATTGTCCTCCGGGACTCATTTCATTGGCATCATCCCAATCGAACTACGCTGGTCTGATCCCTACAACGAGGTACGTAGGCAGCCCCACGGGCGCGACCACCATCGTCATTTTGTTTGCATTTTTGTCTTCATTTAAAGACCTTGGCGTAACGGATTGGGATACCTATTCTTTAAAGCGTCACTCGTACCAAGCCATGGTGTCCAAGTTACTTTAAAGAGAGACTACTGTAGACACCCCAATCCGGACCTCCGAAGTACTTTAAATATCTCGATGATGAAACAAAGGAAACAAATACCTCCGAAGAGCTTGGATGTAGGACTCTCCCAAAACAAACAGCCCAGAACAAACTCAAAAGCCCAGAGCAAACAAACAGCCCAGAGCAAGCCCAAGGACCCAGAACTGAACCCTTAGTACCGCACGGCATACCTCTACACCGTACGACATAACAGATTTCATTACGCCGCATGAGGTCATGTGCTCAACCGCATGGCATTTTGGATAAAGTTCTGATTGGCTCAGCTAGCTGTCGGTCACGACCATTTGAGCCACTGCTACAAGCTAGCTCAGCCGAAAAGGCACTTCTGGCCCTCCCAGAAAACACCTCCACCATTTGAAATTCAAAATCCTTGGCTTTTGCGTATAAATACAACCCTACACTCAAGAGAAAAGGGTCCTGAATCCTCTTTCTCTCTCATCATGCTTTCATACCCACTCCTCACTCCAAAGCTTTGAGAAAGTGCTACCAAAAATATTCTCAAGGCTCTTCCTTCCTTAAAATCCTCCATTTTTCTCCTCACCATTGAAGTGAGTTCTCTTACTCACTTTAAGACCTCCTACTTCCCAACAACCCCCTTTATCAAACCATACCCACCATCTCTCCTCGAACGCTTTCATCCGTGTTCATTCGTAGCTATCCATTCCCATCCAAGATCAAAGATCAAAGGTATAAACTAGTTTCCTTGTGATAGGCCCTATCCATATCCCTGAGGGAACCTTGCTGTGGTCAGGATCGACCCCCTTTGGGTCGGATCCTGACTTAAAAACCATTTTCAAAGCAAAAACAAGCCTCTGTACTAAGGAAGCTACACTGCGCGGCGTCTTGATGCGTCGCGCGGCGTAGCTAACTTAAGCGCACGGCGTTTTAGTTTACTGTTTTCTTGCTCAAACCATCTGGATCACGGCTATCCTCTGTCAGGTCTTTTTTTATTAAAATATCAGGCGTAGATGCTTCTCAAAAATAGACCATATCTACAAGCCATGTGTGGTTTTAAAAAGAAAATAAAGCTTCTTCAGTTGTTCTGAATGATCAGAAGCTTAAAAACTGGCTCCTATTCATGGTTTGGAAGAATGGTACTATTTAGGGCCGCCTGATGGTCAAAATACTGTTTAATGTCAGTTTGAAACCCCGCACGTGCTATCCAAGACGCCGGGCGGTCTTCTAAAACCAAGCAGAGGACATGACAGAGAAGATGATATTCCGCACGGCATTCTGTAAAACCGTGCGCGGTATTACAAAATGCCGTCCAGAAGGATACTACGACCCAGACAGTTTCTGCTGAAAACGCGTTTCATTTTGCGTCATCTTTATCATCACTGTACAGTTAACACCATGTGCATGCCAACGTGATCTATTACCCATGTCCCTTTCTCCCTTTGCTTGCTTATTTGAGAGTTTGATTTTCCAAAAGATATTTTTAATCCCCTCTTTTGAAAGAGTCTAGTAGAGACCGGTTTTTACCGGGCGAGCGGGGTGCTAATCAATAAAACCTTCCCCGTTCGTAACGTGGCTCCCGAACCCAAAATCTCAACGTTTTTGCTAGGTCAAAAGCCTTTCTTTTCAAATCTAGCTCTCGGTTTCTCGGATCATCCATCTCAAAAATCCGGGTGGCGACTCTTTTTGGGCACACGCCGGCCGGGGAGCCCACAGAACCAATATATATGTGCAAAACGTCATATATTAGCATGAATGGTGAGGTCAAAAAGCATCACTTGTATTCTAAAAAAATTATCTACCACACGAGAACTTATATATTTCTCAACAAAAATTCAAATTTTTTATAGTTCTCATATTGCATAGTGGACAACTTTTTGAGAATGGAATACCCTTTGGAAATAAATTTTGATGAGGTTAAAGTAGATCTTTTTTAATATATGCTCTATAATTCTATAGAATGATATTATGAAAATTCTGTTGTACGTAGTCCTAATTAAATTCGAAGGAATGTTATTCAAGTTAACGGGGTTTCATAAAGTCGTACATTGAGGGTGTTCACTGGGAGGGTAGTGGGTGTTCAATGCGTTAGCATCTCAAGTATCACCTGTAGAGTGTAATTTTTTTCCAAGGTTGGGGTGTTCATCTAACTATTCTTGGGTCAATGGAAATTAAACGCTTAAAGGCAATAGATGGAGCTAAATTGGAGAAAGGGTTTGTGAAATTGAGCGATTTCAGAAGCCTCCCAAATGAAAATCTTGGGGAAACACTCAACCAAAGGAAACAGGTTACGTGCGTGAATACGATGGGTACAACATAGTTTTCAAACAAAGTATTTCAATTATGATGAAATAAGCACATCTATCGGTGCAAATCTTAGTTTGCATGTTTCGAAATATATCTTGGCTGTTTGGTCAAGATTAGGGTTATAGGGACCCGTTTTTTTTCTGTTCGCTAAAGAGGGGACTGTTCTTGTCCGGAGATGTCATGCCTCATGGCTAGTACTCTATGTAAATGCCTGTCTTATGAGGTTTTTCATATCGAATGACCGTTCGACTTCTTGTGAGAAAACCTAGTTTATTCGGCATCGTTTTGTGCTTATCAGAAGTTGTGCACTCCTGTTCGGTACTACCTATTTCAGCATGCTAAGGGCTGACGTTCTTGACTCATGAGAGTAGTGGAATAATAGGTGCGAAAAATTCCGGTGTTTACATGTGGTTTTTGGATGTTGTCTATTTTGGTTGTTCTCTATTACTTAGCCAACTCAAAACTAGTTTGGATTGTTGAAATTAAAATTGAATTTCTTCAATCTGACAGTCAAAAAACTCTTTCTTGTTATTATGAAGCTCTCGGTAAAATTTATGATCAATCGAACTTCATTTGATATGGCGATTATGCTTATATATCGCAATATATCAACTAACTGTGCAATCATTTTCTCGATGATCGGAGATACTCTTCAAAAATGGACTCCACCACGATGTCCAGGGCCTCCCTAAATTAACTTTTTCCATGAACAAATAGTGTAAAATTTGGACCCACGTTCATTGAATATAACACGAGAACAAATAATAGTGAAAATATCAATTTCAAACTTCTTTTCATCCATAATAACTTTTTCTATTCTTTATGTTCTAATTTCTAACTTTTCAATTCAACAAATAATTAATTCACAAAATTTGACACAAACTCGAGGAAGTCCAGAAAAAAAAATATTAAACAACTACTGAATATATATTTTCGGTAAATAGCTATTGAAAAAAATATTATATTTCGGTAATTTTATGCTGAAAATGTATCTCAATTTCGGTAACTAACTATCGAGAATAATTGAAAATCTTTAACGCGGTATGAAAGAAAATAGGGGACCGCAAATAGTCGCCTTAAAATCGAGAAGAGAAGAGCCCCACAAAAAGTAGATATATAAATAAAGTGGTCAAGTCGTCAGCTCTTACCTCACCCTCTTTGTTTATACATTTGTCCAAAGACATATTGGGTACAAGCTGGTAGTATCGCGGCAACTCAAGTCATCACCCACTTGCAAAAAACCAAGAAAAAAAGACTCAATTCATCACCCCTTACGTCACTCCCTTTCTTATTATAGATCATGATAACGACACCTTGCAAATCGGTTCGTGCAAAGACACCATACAAATACAGATGACTCAGAAATTCAAAAAAAAAAAAATAGTTAAGTATTTTTTTTTATCTTTTCAGTTTTTTTCACATTTGTTAATTTTTAGTTAATTTTTGTGGATTATTTTTTGCCTTGGCAAAAGAAAATTTTCTTCCACTTTCCTGCCATACTACACAAGCCTGGCCCTGGAACAATTACGACCGACCAAGAAACTCGAGCCTCGGAGTCTAAAGAGGAATCCCTATCGCCTGAGAAGAGGGGGTTTAACAAATGGTGGGCTACAAAAATTTCGTCGTATAAAGCATACCACCATTTTGAGTCTCAACTAAAAAAGTAATCATAATCTTTAAAAAGTTCAATAAAGGCAATTTCTGACACAACTAATAAATGCATGAAAAATTGAATACGAACAAAAAATTAATGGGACTTTTTAATTAGGCCAAAATAGGCCTGCTTATTAGTTCAACATTTTCAGGCTCAATGGAAGTTGTCGAGTTTCAGACGACACTTCGTCCTATAATATACCGAGCAATACACTCCGTCTTATAACACAATTCGTCAAAAAAAGTGTCCTATATGATTTTAGTTCCAAGTATGATTCAATATGTTTTTCCTTAGTAGTCCAGGGAAAAAGAGGGACAGATTGGGGAGAGGATGAGGAGAGAGAATGGGGAATTGAGCCAGAAAGGGATTGGTGACAGTGACAACTGCTTGTGTTTGATTGATATTTTTCAAAACATAGGTGTGTATGGGACATTGACTTGTAAGATCAGGGGCATTTTAAAAAAATTTCTATCCACGTATGCATCCACCTAACCATAGAAGTCCGCGTTAGTCCATGTCACCCACTTTTGCTAGTTTCTTGTCAGGAGGGGTGACAATAACAGTTCAGGTGTTTATGTGACATTTATTAAAGGTCACTTGTTCCTGTATGATTATGGTGGAAGGTTAAGGATCTTACATGAAATAGGTTCCAAAAAATCTGGTGTACATTTGGTACCTATAGTTTGGCTCCATTTTATTTTGTATCTATATATACCAACTCAAACATCAATACATAATTTTATGAGAAATTTATAGAAATAGTCATTCTAATTTCACCCGAGTCTCATTTTCATCATTCAAGCATCAATTGCAACTCTTTTAAGTTTCAAGTTTGGTTTTCGTACAAAGTTGGTCCAATTGATAATGTTTGTCACCCAAATTGGACGAAAAAAATCATATTTAGGGCATATGTTATCAATTGAACAGACCAGGGGACTGTGCTGTGCAGCATTGTGCTGCACAGCGTGCTGCACAGTCTTCGGCGAGGCTTTTCCGGCATCGGTCCGACGATCGGAGACGTTCATCGCGTAGAGCTCGTCGAGTTCTACGTGCACACCAAAAATCAGCTCGATCAAATATCGTTAAGGGCCTCATCGGAACATATATAACTTGAAAAAAAATGGATTTAGTGGTTTTGATCTAGTGTTTCGTATCCATTAGGATTCATTGTTTTTCAAGTTATATATGTTTCGATGAGGCCCTTAACGATATTTGATCGAGCTGATTTTTGGTGTACACGTAGAACTCAACGAGCTCTACGCGATGAACGTCTCCGATCATCGGACCGATGCCGGAAAAGCCTCGCCGGAGGCTGTGCAGCACGCTGTGCAGCACAATGCTGCACAGCACAGTCCCCTGGTCCCAATTGAACCAACTTGGTATGAATTTTAACGTCCAAACTGCCATCAATCTGATTTTTTGTAGTTCAGTTTGGCTGACAGAAGTTATAAATTGGACCAATTTGGTACGAAAATCAAACCTAAAGGTCAAAAAAATTGTAATTGATACTTGAAGGACGAAAATAAGATTTGGATGAAATTAGGAGGACCATTTATATAAATTTTCCAAATTTTATTTGAGCCATAAAGTTATTTTGAGTACTAATAGAAAATTTACTATAGGTGACGAAAAAAAGTGGTGACAAAATTCACTGTTTTACTATAGCTAACGAAATAACAAAATTTTCGTCACCAAAAGTTACTATAGCTGACGAAAAATTTGTTTGTTGTCACCAAAAGTGACTTTCAGAGACAAGCTATAGGTGGCGAAATTTATTGTTTCAATCGTCACCTATAGGTTGTCTCCGAAAGTCACTTTTGGTAACGAAAATTTTGTTGTTTCGTCAGCTATAATAAAACAGTAAATTTTGTCATCACTTTATTTGTCACCTATAGTAAATTTTCTAATAGTAGAGTCTAAAGACAGATCTAGAAGCAAAACATACAAACAAAAAGTAAAATAAATATAAAACAAGAAAAATGCATTGAACTACAACAAAATGTAAATGCATTCTACGAAATGTAAAAGTATCTCAAGCATGATTTCCACCATCGAATACAACCTTCTTCATGATGTCACGTCCTTTGCACATGGCTTCCAATGGCTCAACTTTGGGCATTGTAAGCCCTTTTCCTTCAGTCAAGTCAACAAGATCCTCACCAACTCTTTCCCACTCAAAGCACTGAATCAATGACCCCAAGGCCAAGCCCACAACACGTTGGGCTAAACCAGCCCCGGGACATGCCCTCCTCCCGAAACCAAATGGCATTAACTTGTGTCCCTCCACCTCCGTACATTCAAACCTTTCAGGTTTAAAGCTACTTGGGTCATCCCAAACCTTGGGATCATTGTGAATGGCCCATGCATTGACCAATAAGATTGTGTCCCGTGGCACGTCAAATCCCCCAATGATACAATCATCGGATGACATGTGTGGTACAAGCATTGGTACCGCTGGACAAAGTCGGAAGGTTTCAGATATGATAGCTTGAAGATAAGGCAGCTTGGAGAGATCTTGCTCATCAAGCAGGCGATCTTGGCCGATGTTAGTGTCTAATTCATTTCTAGCCTTCTCTAGTACTTGCGGGTGGTTCACCAAGAGAGACATTGTCCATTCCATTGTCACTGAAGAAGTGTCTGTCCCTGCAAAGACCATAACCTGCATATTTCAAGTTATAAAACCCTTGTTATTATAACACCAATTAATAGATTGAAAATTTTAGAGTGTGTGCGATAAAACTACGTACACAAACCATTGTGATAAGCTTCTGCATTCTGAGGTACTTTTAAATCATTGTGATGATTGTGATTTTTTTTGGATTAGTTACTAGAGGTTATGGTTGTGATGAATTTGACATGACTTTATGGTGTATTTGCTGGCATATATCTTCCATTCACAAGATTTTGTGATCAGAACTGGTACGATATTTCTTTAATTCTAGTTTTCCTGGGAATACTATGCAAAATATTGCGTTGTTAGCAGAATATATATCCATGACTCTGGATGGCATAATATATACTAGTATTTCACCAAGATAACTACAATGGTATCAGCCTTTGCTCCAACTCAATGATAACGAAGCTTTCGTCAAGGTTTGGTTGTTGCCAATTTGGTCGAGTTTGAATATTTGTGGATTCCTCCTTGCCCGTAACAATTAATGGAATTGTTCATCTTGTAAGTTCGGTAGTGAAAAACATCAATTCAAAAAGGAAAAGTCTACAATACACACCCCTTAAAAAGGTATATCATATGCATCTATTTTATAGTTCATTCATAACATTTTTGCGTGTTTGGTAACTTTTATTCTAGAATTCATAACTTTTCAGCAATTCGATTTTTAACATTTTCATTACGATTTATAACATTTTAGTGTATATCGTAACCTTTATACTATTCGTAACTTTTTAGCAATACGATTCATAATATTTTTTTTATAATTCATAATATTTTGGGGGTGCATATGATACATACTCAAATATGAGATATGTATTGTAGTTTTTCCCATTTGAAAAAGTATCTTAGAAGAGCATTGAAACCTTTATGTACAAACTACATTTGTTCAAGAAAAAATGAGCGACTTTGTGAAAACAACTAAAAAATGTCAAACGTGCATATAAATACAATCTCGTAATATATTTGCTTTTTTTCATAAATGGATTAATTCAACTCAAAATTTCAGTTGTTTAAGAGAAAACTATACAAATGTGATACATTGAATAAACGTATTTTTTGACGTGACTGAATGAACTGATCATCTTAGAGGGTTCAAAAGAGCACATTAATGGATGAACAGGTGTAGATTCAATTTAGGGATTTAAATATCCTCTGCCACGTAGCGTATTGTATGCTACATAGCGGTTTTTTAGTCATTTGATACCGCTAAACCCCGATATATCAGTGCTACCGAATATTTACACCTGTGTGGCAGGGCCGATTCCCTGTACAGATGGCTTTATATCTGATTTTTCGTCCGATTTGCAACAACTACGGCCGCTATAGATGCTCTGGCCCCACAAATACTTTGAACAAATTCAAGATGGCTACACAGATTCCTGCTACATTTTGTTCGATACTCCCTCTGCAGTTATACTACTCCCGCTATAGAGTCGGCTATCGCTTTTTAAATCCTTGATCCTGTTCCTTAAATAGGAGGATTGGGGATTAATTGGTGGAGTGTAATTTTGTTCACCATTCTTAAAAGATGGTGAACATTAATTACTCTGCCTCTTATTGGTTGAAATAGTGTGGATCCTACCATAAAGTGATGTCATGCTTACCGTGCAATACACTTTTGATAGGCATGACATCACTTTGTAATGGGGTCCGCATCATTTCAACTGATAAGAATGAGGGTAATGTTCACCTTCTTAAGTGGATGGTGAACAAAACTCAACTCGGATTGGTGCATTGCTACATTTTGTTCGATACTTTGTTTCGTTTTGAGTTTTGAAAATTATTTTTGATGTAATGAGCGTTAATGAGTGGAGCGAGATAGATAAATAGAGAGAATTATTGAGAACTGTGAAGAGAGTAATATATTTTTCTCGAAATGGGAAAAGAATAAAGGCTGGAGAGTTACACTTACAGTGATAAGCCCTTTGATAATTGCATCTGAATAGTACTCTGGCTCGGATTCTTGCAATGAAAGCAAATGACCAATCATCGTATTCTTACTCTTATCCCTCCTATGCTCATCGATCAACCCTTGCGAAAGGGCATCCCATCTCTTATGAATTTTCATCAAATTCTTTTCATAACCCTTATAATCAATCCATTGTAAAACAGGCAAGAAATCGGCAGGGTTCGATGCTCCGCTGTATGAAAGCGCCTCCCCTATGAGCTTCTGAAACTCCTCCGCCTCCACTGAATCCTCCAAATCGTCATCGTAATACCGTTTCCCGGCTATCATTCTCATAATAATATTAAACGTCAGCCCAGAGAGCTTTGACTTCATTTCGACCTTTGCAAAATCGGTAGACGATTTCTGGTACAACCGGCAGAGTAGTTGCCTAATTTCGTCCTGCCGGATAGATAGGAAGGCATTGAGGCGGATGGTTGAGAAGATCTCGAGGGACGTGAGGCGGCGAAGGTTACGCCAGTGGTCGCCGTACGAGGAGGTTGTGATAGTGGTGTAGTTGTACCCAAAGTATTTTCCGATTATGAACCTTGGACGGTCGGCTAGGACGATGTCGTTTTTGGTGAAGCACTCTTCGGAAATGGACGAAGAGGAAATGACTACGACAAGTTGGGACCCGAGGCGGAGGGAAAAGATGGGGCCGAGGGTTTGGGAGAGTTTGAAGAAGTTTCGGTGTATCAGTATGGGTACTTTGAGGTGGTGGAGGTGGCCGATGAAGGGAAGAGAGGGTGGGCTTGGAGGAAGGTTGCGGCGGCTGCGGGGTTTTTTTGACAGAAATTTGAAAGCAATGAGGAGGAGGAGGAAAACAAAGAGAGAGACGTATGAGAAGGTGAGTTCCATGCTTGGCAGTGGTTGAAGTTGATTTGTAATACGCAGTGTGTTTTATGAGGATAAGATCCGTTTATATAGTGGGAAAAATGGAAGGTGAAGTGTCTGCAAAATGAACAAATTCAAAGGTTTTGGATTTGTTTAATGTTCAATACACTTACGTAACTCTTTAAGCGTGTAGGATTGAGTTTCTCCTATCCTTATTATGTTTTTTTTTTTTTTTATCGGTAAAAGTAACAATTTATTAGGGGAGGAGAGAGGGAGTCCAACCAATAGTTGGAATCATACACCCAAAAAACAAAGCCCAATACATCCTGAGAACCTAAAGTGCCCACATAAAATATTGAAAATCATATACAACCCAAAAGGCTTAGAAAGCCTAGATACATCAATAAAGCCCGGTCCAAAGAAACCCGAAACCTACTCAAAATAGCATGTGCCGTTCACCAATACAGACAGGACTACCACTGGCACCAGTCAAAGCTTTCGACGACCACTTAGCCACCATTGGCCACCCCACGGAAGAACAACCGGAACCGAGAAATCAAACACTTGCCGTGGATGCTGCACTGAGCCATTAGGCAAGATCCAGGCCATCTAACAATGGCCACGACGGGAGCCAACGCCGACCGCTACACCGAAGCCCAAAGAAACCCTAGCCGTTAGGCACAATCAGAGGTCCAGCAACACTCAAACCGGGAAACTTGGGACGGCTAACAGCCATGCACAGGGACAAACGATGCAAGCAGACGGTTGGAAAAAGAGAGAGGAGAAAGAGTGGACAAGGGAATCGAGGACCATACCAGAAGCGATCTCGTCGAATGCCCAACCTCCTCTGTTGTGAGCCGCCATGAAGCACATCGATTTGGCTCCTAAAAACAACAAGGGGAGATCTGACGGTGAGACCTATGCACACCAGCACCGCTACCGAAACGCCATCGTCACCACCTTCTTGTTACCAATGCAATCGATTTTGTGATAAGGAAAAAAAGGGGGGGGGGGGGGGGGGGGGGGGGGGGGGGGGGGGGGAAAGGAAGGTGAAGGTGAAAAGAAATGGGTGAATGCAGGATGAGAGAAATCGGAGAGTGACAGAGGAGACGGAGAGAGAAGGAGGAGGAGGAGGGGAGGAGAACCCTTATTATGTTGTTTTACTTAATTTTGAAAATTGAATAAAAACATTGAAAACTCTATGAATCCTTAATTAACTTAAACATATAGGAGTACTGAATTGAATGAACAGTTTGTGCTATCAAGTCTGATAAACTCAGGAAGAGTTGTGCAGGCAACACTATAAGAAAAATTCAATTGGGTGACGAAAGAAAATCGTCATAAATTGCATGTTTTTCATCACAAATAATATAAGAAATCGGTGACGAAATTTTTCATTGCAAAAGATGTTTTCACATGCGAAAAGAAATCCTCATTTCTTGCTCCTACTGGGTTTCGAACCCCAGTCCATTGAATTTTTCGCGCAAGCTCCGACCAAATGCACTACACACACTTTTCAATAAATATTAGAAATATCTAATATGTAACACATATGTTTAACATGAAAATATATTATGGGCTCCCCGTACCGGCGCGCGTTCGAGAGTCGCCACCCGGATTTTTGAGATGGATGATCCGAGAAACCGATAACTTCGTTTGAAAAAAAGGATTTTGGCCTAGCGAAAAAACGTCGAAACTTTGGGTTCGGGAGCCATGTTACGAATGGAGAAGGTTTTGTTGAAAAGCACCCCACTCGCCCGGTGAAACCGGTCTGTACTAAACATTTTCAAAAGGGAAAACTTTCATAAATCTTTTGGAAAATAGAACTCTTTAGTAAACAAGTACGGGGAGAAGGGACATGGAAAATATATCACGTTGACGTGCGCATGGTGCCGAATGTACACAGATGATAAAGATGATGCAGAAAGGAAGAACTTCTCAACAAACTGTCTGGTCAACAGCAATCTCCTGCACGGTGTATTATAATACCACGCACGGCTACCCGTTCTGTCATCAACTTCTTATCAGGTTTCCAGAATGCCGCCTGACATTGTATATCACGTGCGACCTATTTGATAAACATCAGAAGGTGTCCAGTCGCTGGATCATTTCGGAAGAGTGCCATTTCTTCAAGCCATGAACGTAAAGCCACTTTTAATGTGTTTGATCACCGGAGATGATCGAGAAAACTTTGTTTATAAAACAAGACATGGTTTGTAGATATGGTCTTATTCTGAAAACACTGATGACTGGTATCTCAACAATAGAACAAGCCTGATGAAAAACAGCTATGGTCCAGACAGTTTGAATAAGAAAATAGGAGCCAGCAAAAGACCGTGCGCCTGAATGCACTACGTTGTGCGACGCATCAAAGCTCCACGTGGCGTTGTGCACCCAGCATAGGGGGTGCTTTAGTTTTAGAAAATGGTTATGAAGTTGGTCCTTAACCAAATGGGGTTAAGCCTGACTATAGAAAAGTTCCCTCAGTATCAGGACCGAGCCTAACCCAAGGAAACTTGGTTTCGTACCTTTGATCTTGAGCTTGGATGAAGACGGATGATGATGGATGGGCGTTGGTAAGGTCAGTTGAGAAAAGAGGGGTGTAGATGTGCATGATAGATGGGTATATTGGGTAGGTGGGATCTTAAAGTGGTAAAAGGACTCACTTCAATGGGAAGGAGAAAAATGGAGAACATTGAGAAAAAAAGAGCCTAAAGAATGTCTTTAGATCAACTTTCTGAAGACTTTCTCAAGACTTGGGAGTGTGAAAGCATGATGAGAGAGAAAGCGAGTTCAAGCCCCTTTCCCTTGAGTAGAGGGGTGTATTTATAGGCAAGAGCCAAGGATTTTGAATTCAAATGGGGGAGGTATTTTCTAGGCGGCCTTGGAGTGCCCTTTTCAGCTTAGCCAACTTGTAGCTGTGGCTCAAGTGAGTGTGGCCGACAGTTAGATGAGCCAGTCAGAACTTTATCCAAAATGCCGTGTGGTTACACGCATAACCTCGTACAGTGTAATGAAATTCATTATGCCGCGCGGTGTAGAGATGTGTAGTGCGGTACTAAGAATCCAGTTCCGGGCCTTTGGGCTTCTCTTTTGGGATTATTGGTTGAGGGAGTCTTCATCTAAGCTCTTGAAGGTATTTGTTTCCTTTATTTCATCATCGGGACGTCCAAAGACTATCTGAGGTCCAGATTGGGGTGTCTAGAGTATTCCCTCTTTTAACGTGACTCGGACACCAATGGTTGGTGCGAGTGATGCTTAAAGAAGAGGCATCCTAATCCATTGCTCCAAGGTCTTTAAACGGAGACAAAAATACATGAAAATTGAAATGCAAGCGAATGACAATGGTGGTTGCGCTCGTGGAGCTGCCTACGTACCCCATTGTAGGGATTAGACCAACGTAGTTCAATTGGGACAACGCAAGCGAAATGAGCCCCAAATAACAAAATCATGTGATAAACTTGAGAAGATTGAGTTCCTGTAGTGTTGAGTGTCGTGAAACAAATACAAATAACTACATGTGCGAGACGAGACGAGCCCTTGAGGGGGCAAAAATTCGAGATGAGCCATCGGGGGGGCAAAATGTGAGACAAAATTCGAGACGAGCCCTCGGGGGGCAGAATGTGAGACAAAATTCAAGACGAGCCCTCGAGGGGGCAAAATGTGAGACAAAATTTGAGACTAGCCCTCGGGGGGGCAAAATGTGAGACAAAATTCGAGACGAGCCCTCGGGGGGCAATATGTGAGACAAAATTTGAGACGAGCTCTCAGGGGGGAAAATGTGAGACAAAATTCGAGACGAGCCCTGCTTAGCCTCCAAACCTCGCCTTCAAATAAGGTTGAGAAAATCCCAAGCATAGGGCTAGGTCGTCGATAGCATAATAACCGGAAAGTCCGGGATCGTACCACAGGGAATTTCAAGATAGCTTAATCAGATTGAAGGTTAATACGGTGGAGTGCGGCGTTCAAGACGGCCAATTAGGTTTTGCTTAAAACTGTGAAAGTAACAACGGAATGGACTAGAAGCGAGTTTAATGAACTAACAGAGGCAAGTCTAAGGATCGTCTAACCCTTGACAAAGGCTGTTACCAGTTCTCAATATAACTCAAGTGAGAGTCACGACCGCGTGCTCACGCCCGGAAAATTTAGCTTTAACGATTACATTTATCAAAAGATGTGATTAAACAAAACTAAACCAACCTATTTTCGTTAATGCATCTGACAAGTAGGAGGCCATGAGCCCTCGGTATGTTGCTTGCCAAGACCGCTTGACTAAACTTCATACCAAGGAGTTAACACCGCTCACTTAGACCAAAATTGCTAGGTTAGTTTGATTTCGAAAATCATGATTTTAAGCCCGAAGGTTCGAGAACCAAATAACCACCTAAGTCCTTGGGAAAGATTAACCCAAGACTTAACCAAACAACTACTCAGCCATAGCTAAAGAACAAAACATAGTAGAAAAATGAGACATGATATTTAACTGACAGAAATGAAAATAAACTTGATATTAAGAAAGATCTAGAGCGTAGCTACAACATTAATGAACAAGAAAACAATAAACAACTAATACTTGCTTAAGTTCTTAAGGAAATTAACTAAGAAAGCTTGGAGCAAGACAACAATGGAACTTAAAGCCTAAACTAACTACTTAACCCTTACAAGTGAGAGAGAGAGGAGTATTTATACAAAAAGACTGCCTCTCTCCTCCAAAATATCTAGAAATACACCAAAAGTAGAAAGTTTCCACTTATGGAAAGTTCAAAGCTGTCAAAAAGTAAGTCGGTAAGCCTTCCGTATCGATACTCCATAGACGTATCGATGCTGAGCTGTCTTGCTCTGAAACCCTGGATTCTAAGTAGACGACCCGTATCGATACACTCAGAATCGTATCGATACGCTGAGATCCGTATCGATACGCTGAGAACCGTATCGATACGTTGAAGCCTGACTTGCTCTCTGTTTTGAAATCGTATAGATACTCTATTTCCTGTATCGATACTCCATTGTTATTCTTGCATCCTGGCCTCAGCTTCAGCAGACAACTCCCAGCAGCTTCACAGCTCCTCAGCATCTTATTTTAAACCTTTCTTTTACCTTTTCTTTACTATAATTTATTTAATGAAAATACGAAAGTATCCCCCATTTGGAAACAATGGCATTACCAAAATTTCAATATTCCAATTAAATCAAAATGTCAACCCCTCACTTTTAGTGTAAAACAGAAAACTGCACATTTTTCTCAAGAGTAAATGGCTCAAAACACGACCTTGCTCTTCAAATAAAATCTTGCAACTTTGAAGTTACTCTTAGAAAAATTCAAGGATCAATTACCGCCATTTTTTATCTTGAAAATCGAAAGTTTTTCAGAAAGTCATTTTTCCATACTTAGACAGATTTTAAGGGGCCAATAGGGTCTTCGGATACGTGGAAGCACTTGGGCCGTCCATGGCGTTGAAAAGCGCTGTATTTGCACGAATTACCTAAAACACACAAAAACTTACCTTACGTGCAATATCGCTATAGAAGCTAAATAAACGCAACTTAAAACAACATAAAATGGGTCTAGTCGCACCAAATATCTGCAATATTGGGTGCTTATCAAGCCCTCGGGGAGCAAAATGTGAGACAAAATTCGAGACGAGTCCACGGGGGGGCAAAATGTGAGACAAGTCCTGGAGGATGGAAATAGAGAAAGAACGCGAATATAGCGAGTCCCTGGGGGATGAAGAATTCTATGAGTCTCAAAGGTCAAGAATTAAAGATTCCTTTAATTGAGGCACAACATTCTAGCAGATTTTTCTGTGAAATGACTGGAATATTTGATTTCCAAGGGGATTGGATTGAACAATTTTCAAGAAAAAGGATTTAATCATGTGAGGCCAAAATGCCGGGCGGCTCAGCACTGCGACGCGCGGCGTTTCAACTTCCCATGCAACTCTTCGATTTTCGAGAATAGTCGGTTGGTTTAAGGGCCCCTATTAATTGCAGGCGTGCCCATTCGTCCTCTTTACTGTCTTTATGAGAGTGGTGGTGCCTCATTGCATGCACCACCACCAAAATATTTTAGTCCCCTCACATCCCTTTCATACTATAGAAGGTTTTTCAAGCGCAAGAATGGCATACAACTGCCTTGCCGTGCGAGTTACTGCTTTGGAGGCCGAAGTGGCATCGTACCATGAAGAGATTGATCATCTCACTACACAAATTGCGATGCTGATCTCCACAATTTGCACTCTTCGACGGGTAGTGTCGAACTTGCAAGACTTTGATTTTGACGAACTCGACGACAAGCATGACCCCAAGTTTGCACCAGGCACGAGTCGGAGGAGACCACGGAGGGAAATCCGAATGGGTCCGACGACCGTTCGGATGGAGCGAATGATGCATCCGGCGAGGAAAGTGACTGAGGACGATAAAGAAGAAGAAGACAAAGGGGCATTAGGATTTTTCTTTTGTTTGTTTTTTTTTTTCTTCTTTTTTTTTTTAATGTAATGAAAAATCCCGGGAGTTACCCCGGTTTATGAATGAAGTGAAAGTCCCCCTCTCTTTTCTTACTTCTATCCGCTTTCTATTTTTGAACAAACTCCAGCAAATCCAAAGAATCAAACGCCAGGAATCTGTCCAGAATTCGAACTGTCAAAATAGACCATAACGCCATGCATAGCTTACGGAGAGATGCACGGCACATCGAAACCAAGCATTATGCCACATGTTTTAGTCGAAATGTCGTGCGGCGCTATAAGTTGTGAACCCAGTCCAGATTTAATTCCAGACGAATCGGTTCGAGAGGGGGATATATATACAGGTGAGGTGTACAGCGTACTTCCCACCGTTCGAAAATTTCGCTCTCTCTTGTTCTCTCTGCTCTTTCTCTCTCTCGTCTCTTTCTGCTCTCTCTCTCTCTCTCTCAATCATCTCTCTCCCTCCCTCCCTCTCGCTCTTTTTCTCACTCGGCTCTCTATCTCTCCCTCTCGGCTCTCTTTCTCTCACATGGAGTCTAGCGAGGTATCCGGTGGTGATGAACCACCAAGGTCTGAGGTTACAACCCCCCCGATTCCTATGGTGGGTGGCGCATTGACTAGAGGGGTCTTGGTATAGATAGCTGTGGCTGAACAGGGCCACGACATCGGCTGTCGTGGCGGCTGGTAGTGGCGACGACAGGGTGTCGGCCGATTACGGCCAAGGTACGGAGAGTTCGAGTGCAATGTGGACGAGGGGTGATAACGAGACACCGGGCCAATTGGAGGGTGCAATAGGTTTGGAGGAGAGGGCCTCGTTGGCCCAAAGTGGTGGTAGCTTGGAGAGGGCAGTTGAGGAGATGGAGGCCTCTCCCGTGAGGGTGCCTCGGGTTGACTTGGGGAAGGCCCCCATTGTCGACGAAGAGCCGACAGGGGAACAGGAGACGCCTGCAATGTTTTTAGGCAGTGGTGCAGATGCAGGGTCATCGCGGCACATTGGGGTTGGCGACTACTTAGAGACGGCGTCCTTAGAGGACTTGGTTGAGACCCTACGGGGGGTGCGGGCTGGCAGCAGCTTTGCTCGAGGCTCGAGAGAGGGAGTTACGGGCCGAGCTCGAGATCGGAGCAGCCGAGGGGCTACAGGTTGAGGTTGAGGAGGAGGTTCTGGTTCCATGGAGGACCATGGTGGACGAGGCGACGGCGGTCCTTGGGCAGGACCGACCTTTTACTTAGGAGTCCTACGTGCCACTTCAGCACGTAGTGGTGCCATCGCTGTTGGACGCTTACAGGCCCGAGAGGACTGCTTACGTCGAGTCTTTAGTCCTGAGGGACCTATAGCAACACTTGTTCTTGCGCCAAGACGAGGTATGCCTTGATATTCGTATTTCAATACAATGTACTACACTTCTTAATTCCATGCCTTTGAATATCATGCCATGTTCATTGAATCACACCTCTGTTGTGATAGAAAATAAGGATCTCATGCTATGGTGGTGTGGACGATGTGCCCCAGTTTTGGGAGAGACTTCCGTAGGCCTCGAGGGAGATGGTGAGGGAGGTAGGTTTGGGGGAGTTCGTTGGTGTGTTGACGAGGACGAGTAATGATTGCCAAGTGGTGAGGGCACCTGCCGAGAGGTGGTGGCACACGACGAACTCGTTCCACTTCTCTTTTGGTGAGATGATGATGACGCCTTTAGACTTTGCGGCGATCACTGGGCTGAGGGTTGGAGGTGACCCCATCCCCTACGACATTATGGCGGGGAGGGATCCTAAGCTTCAAAGGCGTCTCCTGGGGCGTAGGCTGAGAGCGGAGAAGGGAGATGCACCATACACCTAGCTTTTGGACTTTTGGGCAGAGCCTCCGGTGGATAGGGTCCAGGAGGAGCAGATGGCGAGGTGCTTTCTACTCTATGTACTTGGTGCGTCCCTGTTTCCTAACAGGCGCAACCGAGTATGTAATAACTCTGAATTTTTTAATAAATAAAGATGTATTTATTATTCGAGTTATTAATGTTAATTGCATGAATTTCGTTAACTTTCCGATAGTTTGTCAAAACTGCGCTTTAGCCCTTGAACTTTCTTTTTCTACACTTTAGCCCTTGAACTTTTATTTCTTGCGCTTTAGTCCTATTTTAGCAAGCCTAGTTAGCTTCTAACCATCCGGTTGGAGGAACTAAACTACGAAGCCATCTAGTCACCATGAATGGACCGTTTTGCCCTCATTGGACCCTTTGAACCTTTTTAACCCTAGTTAAGTATTGAATATTCTTTGTCTTTAATTATTTTTTTAATTTTATTCTTTGTCCATTGGACAAAGATTGCTAGGGAAACTATTATCCATTGGATAATAGAACCCCAATTGTTTTTATTAAATGAATACTTGGTCAAAGTACTAAGAATATTAAGAAAAATATTATTTAAATTACCTTAAGGTACTTTTGGGATTTATTTTATTATTTATTTGGCCTAATAACTATTATCCATTGGATAATAGATGTTAGGGGAATTTTTACCCAATGGACAAAAGAGTTAGTCTTTCAAAGTACCATGGGGATTATTAATTAAACTTTTTCTTTAACCCATGTGATTAAGTTCAGACTACTTTACTAGAAAAAGTACTTAGTACTAGATTCTCTTAGGTACCTTTAACCATTTTATATTAAGGGTTTGATCTTCCTAAGGTACATGGGTACATATGTATATATTATATAAGTACTTGAAAGACTAGAGTATTACCCTAAAAGTACCATGTGTCTATTTGTAGTATAGAAGAGAATCCTAGCCTAAAAGTCTATTTTTTATCTTAAAGTACTAAAGTACATATATTTTATTTGTTTGCTTGCTATATTTGTACCTATGTATATATATATGTACCATGAGGAAGAAAGGAAGAGAGGGAGAGAGAGAGAGCCGTGAGAGAGAGAGAGGGAGGGGGGGGAGGGGGGGGGGGCGGTTGGAGGAGAGGAGGAGGGAGAAAATTTGGTTGGTACTTGGCCATTGAACTTCCATGTACCATGAGATTCTTGTGCTTCCAAGCAAAACTTCACTTCATGTCCTTCTTTTGTACATCCAATATTAGTTTAAACCCTTGGAATCTTGTACAAACTCATCTCCACCATCCATTGGTTCCAAGATCAAATCTAAGGACACCATAGCCATGCAAACCTAGGATTTTAGCCTTAATTTCTCCATGTGAACACATCTTTTTTGACTAAAAAAATTGGGGAAAGGAGAGAGAGAGGGGGCCGGCCATATGAGGGAGGGAGGGAACCCCTTGCCTATAAATAGAAGGCCATTCTCATGCTTTGAACTCACACCTCAAGCAATAGCTCTTCCTTCTCTCTAGAATTTCTAGTATTCTTGTTCTAAGTTCAAGAACTTTCTTGTTCTTGAGCATTACCACTAAACCACTTCCAATACCACCCTTTGATCTTAAAAGTAGCTTAGTTAAAGATAGGAAGTTGTTTCTAGGAAAAGAAGTACAATTCTTTTCCTTTCGAAGCAATCCGGAGGCCGTTACTCCGCCGATTTCAAACCAACGATCAAACTTCCGTAAGCCGACCACTGCCTAGAAGAACGGTAGTGAAATCTTTACTATATCGTAGTTCGATCTTACTTTCTTCTTCTAAAGTTGTTAAATCTTGCTAGTTAAAATCTCTACTTACTTTACTTAAAGTTTAAGAAGTTACTTGATCATGAATGATGTTAACTTTGAGATACATGATTTACTTTTGGAATGTTTCAAGCATGCTAGTTAGTATAGGTTGGATGATCTTGTTGTAATTGTTCAAAGCTTTAAATGAATGCATGATTGTATGAAAAGTCTCACACGCGGAGTCTCGCATGAGAACGAAACACAAAAATCGAGAAATGTAGAAACATGGCACCTAGGGTGTGTTTTAACAAGAGGGATAAGTTTTCCGAAAAGGAAGATATCTTAGAAACTACATAATGACTATTTCAAGAGTATTATGTGAGTTGTGTGTGTGTGCCTATGGGAACCCGGCGCGGCGGAACCATAGTGAGGATACTTGGGAAACCGGCGCGGCGGAACCAAGGTCGGGTGAGTAACATGGTTATCCGTGGAGAGGAACCAAAGTAAATGTGTGCCAATGGGAACCCGGCGCGGCGGAACCATTGTGAGGATACTCGGGAACCCGGCGCGGCGGAACCGAGGTTGGGTGAGTTAAAAAGGGAGTCTTTGAAAAAGAAAGGTAGTAAACATGAGACACGGTTAACGATGGGTCAACACCAATACTAGTTGTAAAGCGATTGTGGATGTGCTAAATGTTATTGTCTTTGTAGCTGCTTATGTACATATCATGTGGAAATCGATGCTATAATGATCCTGTATTCATAAGTTATGGGTTAGTAAATAGGATTTTACTACTGAGCCTCCGTAGCTCATGGTGTTACCCTGTGGTGACCCTGGCATATTATATGGGTGGCGACGCCAATATAATATGTCAGATTTGATAGATGAACAAGGCGATCTCTTCACTCTGGAGGCGTATGGAGCCGAGGAACTCGCTAGGATGGAAGAACAAGAGAAACAGTAGTTAGGAACCCTAGTTCCCGATTTGTTCCCATTTTGTACTTAAAATTCTCCTACGGGGGTTATGTTGTAATAATGAGCGGTGACTCTATTCAATTTCTGTGATAAATTAAACCCTTAACGTGCTTAAAATTAGGGGCGTTACAACTTGGTATCAGAGCTTTAGGTTCAAAACCTCGACCATGGGTAGAATGGGTAGAGCCATGTAGAACCTTAAGCTAGTTTGGCCGTTGCACAAACGTGAATACAATTTTTAAGTTTAACATCCCAAATTGGGTGGAATTCTGTCAAAACAATCTTCTGATTGAAGCAAGGCGCGGAAATTGGCAGTACCGCTGAGCTGGGAATTCCCGAACAATTGGATGATGACTTGAATCAAGGATCGAATGTGTAACATAGAAACCTAAAAAGTTTTTCCTATGGTTTTTACCAAAAACTACTATTTTCAAAGCTGGACTAATGAAACTTTTTCTTGTAGATGAAAACCTCGATCGATTTGTTAGTCGAAGCCTATCAGCCTAGAAATGTTGTAGAGCGTATAACAGCCCAGCACTTAGAGGATCCCAACTTCATTACCACCATGCGTGCAGAACAACATGACTTCATGAGAGTCCAACAGCACACCCCGACTCCTGTTGAGAAGGACCCTTGGTTTCCGGACATGTTTCCTATACTATCCAACTTTTACGAATACTTTGGAGTCTTACCTCCAACACCAACCCCCAGGATAGGAAAGGAAGAAGGAGAAGCCAGCAGCAGCGAAGGCGTCATATCTAAGAAGGAGAAAACCAGCAAGATAAGGAAATATCGAGGCTCGAAGAAGGCATCCCATTAGATTAGTAACCGTTGTAATTCCTTCGGGATATAGGATGTTAAGAAATAGGATTCCCCACTATCTAAGTTGTATTTTCGGTTATGCTATAAATAAGACGTGTTGTTATGCTTGTTGAGTAAGTTTAATAGATAGTTCCCCTATTGTAGATGGATCACTTGAGCCCCTACCAAATCAATCTTTTTGCTGAAGCTCACAAACTTGCAAGCACTGTAAGATCCATGACCCATCAACTGGTGGAGGATCCTTATTTTCCTCATGCTTTCCCCTATACCCATGACTTCTATCAAGAGTATGGCGCTCTTGTCCGTCCCGTGAACGAGGAGGAAGAAGACATGGTTGATGCAGTACCAGTTCTGGTCCAACTTCCACCTCCTGGTAACGCCGAAGCAGTGGCCGTAGCACCTCCTATCCACGTGGAAGTCGAGGAAGACCCAGAAGAGGAGGATCCTGAGGAAAATGCCGAGACGGACTCTGATGAAGAACCCGAGGAGTTCAATGATCCACCGCTCAACGAAGCTGACTGGGAGCATCAGATGAACATGCCGAATCCAGACTTGCCATCTGACGACGACGAAGAAGACCCTGAGGAAATGGAAGAAGAAGGACCAATGGGTTGGGATTCCGACGATGAAGAGATGCTGATTCACGGAGTGATACCGCCAGCTTTGGTTATGCCCGACTACTTGGATATAGCCGCCGACTCTGAAGATGTGCCACCACCACCTTACGAGGACGACATAGGTGCATATAGGGTTGAATTTCCACCTATTTCTAGATTAGCTATCAAGACTAGCAAGTAGTAGGATCTTTTGTTATAAGCAGAATGGGATAGGATCTTTTGTGGTAAGTGGTATGCCGTAGGCAGCCTAGGCTGATAAGCCGTTTATGATGTACTCGTTGTTTTTAGTAATATAAGACTTGTGTTTTATCTATTGTGATCACTATTGTGTATACTTGCACCTGTTGTATACGATTTCCGTTCTCCACTGTTAAGTCTAATATATAACTTTCCCTATTGTAGATATGGATAGCTATTTCCCCGCCGAGGCCTCTTTAGCCGACCTTCTGTACTATAAGGCGCTACTTGCACCCGAGAGCTTTCTACCGATGCCTCTCCCAGGGATCCGTGACCCCGAGACCGGCGACCAGTTTTGTGAGATAGTCGTGTTCCCACCTGGCACCACTGAGAACCTCGACCCTCAGGACCCACACATCAAGGAGCTTGCGAAGAAGATTCGTCGTAACGGAGAGCGCTGGCTGGAGATCAGGGAGAAAGAGTGGAAGATGCAGCTGAGAGAGTTCTTTGGAGTTGTTCTACCTAGCTAGTAGAGTAGTAGCATTAGAATAAGGTTCCGAAAGCTCGAGTTGCCTTTCAAGCACTTGTACTAGAAGAACCATGTAGTATGATTGTCTTAGCCTGTAATAGGAGGCTTGTTTTGGTATGTTTATTTTGTAGTAAAATTCTATGCTTCATGTTGTAATCTTCCGTTATCTATGAAAAGCTGCTTTTGCTTTAAAAGTACTGTTGAATATTTGATTGCTTCTTACCTTGTGCAAAGAGAAAAATAGTTTAGTTGAAACTAAACCTGCCCCTTTTCAATTTTCGCTCATAGATGGTGAACCGACGGAGTGGATTAGGGTATGAGGCCGGTGGATCCTCGAATCCTAACCCTGACCCTAACCCCGACCTCGCTCAAGTCATGCAAGCGCTCGTGACCACCTTGAACGCTGCCCGTCAAAACCCAAACCCTAATGAAGGACCTATGACTCGGGCCCGGGCAATGAACGAGTTCTGCAAGCGTCGACCCCCGACCTTCAACGGCGATACCAACCCCACTGTGGCGGAAGCATGGTTGAAGGAAATCAAGGTGATCATGGACACCTTGGAGATCACCCGCAATGGAGATCGTGTGGCCCTAGCCACGTACCAGCTGAAGGGAGAAGCTCGCTACTGGTGGGAGCTAATGGAGGCAACCCATAATATAGCCACCATGACCTTCGCTCAGTTCGAAACCCTGTTCCTCGACAAATACTTTCCCATGCCAGTCCGTTTGGCCAAGGAACAAGAGTTCAACAACTTGAAGCAAGGAACTATGACCGTCACCCAGTACGCGGCTAAATTTGAGGAGCTGTCCCGCTACGCCCCGGATGCTGTCTCAACTGAGGACAAGAAAGCAAGGAGGTTCGAGTGGGGGCTAACTACAGCAAGAAAAGTTGTGGTAGCTCAGGCTTTCCCCACCTATACCGGGGTGGTGAAATGTGCCCTTCGTCTGGAGAGCGAGGAAAACGACTTCAAGACCCGCTGGAAGAAGGCGACAGGCAATGCTGGTGGACCGATCTGAACCCAGACTTCCAACAACAACCGGGGACCCTATCCTACCAAGACCTTTGCTTCGGGTCAAGGCAACCAGACTTGGAAGAACACTACGCTAGGGCGTGGCGAACCGCAGAAGAATGGCCAAGGCAAGGCATCAGTCCAGTGCTTCAACTGCCAGGCTATGGGTCACTACAAGCATGACTGCCCTCAGCCCCCGAAGGGGAGGAATGGAAGCTTCGGGAACCAGAAGGCTCTACTGCCCGGGCAAGCCAGCTTTGTGAAGCAAAACTCTGGTGGCCCAGCACAGCAGTAGAACGGGCAGAATAAAGGGAAGCAGCCCTTGGGAGCTCAGCAAGGCACTGGAGGGCGTATCTTTGCGCTGCAGACCGAGGAGCAAGAGCCGGATCCATCTATGATCCAAGGTACGCTACTGTTATATAGTACTTGCATACAAGCCTTGTTTGACTCTGGTGCATCGCATTCGTTTATATCTATTGCTTGCGTATCTGCTCTGGCACTAGAAACAGAACCCCTAGGTAAATGTACGAGAGTAACATCGCCTATGGGGGGAAGTTAGTCTAGTGTGTAGAGGGTGCGAAATAGAAGTAGCCAACCTACGCCTTACCTGTGACCTCCGAGTAATCGATATGGCGGATTTCGACATAATTCTTGGAATGGATTGGCTATCAGCCCATCGAGCAATCGTAGATTGTCATCAGAAGACGGTAACGGCTTACACCCCAGAAGGGACTCGTTTCCGTTTTAAGGGGGATAGAGAGGCCACGAGCTCGACGACGAGGAGATCAAGATGGGAGAACCAGTTATTTGGACGGCTAGCTAGTCTCCAAATGGAAGAAACCGACAGGATGGAACTGGGATTGCCACACATCGTTTGCGAGTACGCCGATGTTTTCCCAGAAGAACTTCCTGGTTTACCACCTCAAAGGGAGATAGATTTCTCCATAGAACTTCAACTTGGGACCGCCCCAATTTCCATGGCCCCGTACCGAATGGCCCCTGCGGAACTGAAGGAGCTCAAAACGCAACTGCAAGAGCTGCTAGACAAGGGATTCATTAGGCCAAGCACATCACCTTGGGGAGCACCAGCCCTATTCGTGAAGAAGAAAGAAGGAACGCTTAAGCTGTGCATTGACTATAGGAAGCTGAACCAAGTTACGATCAAGAACCGATATCCGTTGCCTAAGATCGATGACCTGTTTGATCAATTGAGGGGAGCAACTTGCTTTTCCAAAATCGATCTCTGATCAGGCTATCATCAGCTAAGGATTCGAGATGAGGATATTGCCAAGACGGCTTTCCGCACTAGATATGGCCACTACGAGTTTGTAGTAATGCCGTTTGGACTGACCAATGCTCCGGCAGTATTCATGTGTCCCATGAACAAGATTTTTCAACCCTACTTAGACAAGTTTGTAGTGGTGTTCATTGATGACATCTTGATTTACTCCGCCAGTAAGGAGGAGCACAAAGAGCATCTTCGGATGGCACTACAAATACTCCGAGACAACCAACTCTATGCCAAGGCCAGCAAGTGCGAGTTTTGGCTTGAAGTGGTTAAGTTCTTGGGGCATGTGGTATCCAAGGATGGAATTGCTGTCGACGAAAGCAAGGTCGAAGCAGTGCTGAAATGGAAACAGCCGACCTCTGTGTTTGAAATCAGAAGTTTTCTAGGATTGGCTGGTTATTACCGAAGATTCATCCCAGACTTCTCCACCTTAGCTAAGCCAATGACCAGGCTAACTCAGAAAGGAGTGAAGCTGGATTGGAATGAAGCCTGTGAGAAATCTTTTCAAGAGCTGAAGAAAAGACTGACCAGTGCACCGGTTCTCATCATTCCTGAGCGTGGTGTCGATTATACAGTCTACTGTGATGCGTTAAGAGATGGCTTAGGATGCGTGTTGATACAGAATGGAAAGGTCGTAGCCTACGGATCTCGACAACTCCGACCGCATGAGAAGAACTACCCCACTCATGACTTAGAATTGGCTGCAGTAGTATTCGCTCTCAAGTCGTGGCGTTACTAACTGTGGGGAGAACAATTCGAAGTTTTTACCAATCATAAGAGTCTCAAGTATCTGTTCACTCAGAAGGAGTTGAATCTGAGACAGCGTCGATGGATGGAGTACTTGGAGGACTACAAGTTCACATTACAGTATCACCCCGGCAAAGCCAACGTGGTAGCTGATGCTCTTAGTCGAAAGGAAAGAGCACAAAAAGTCAAGACTGCCATTAAGGAATGGGAAATGGTGGACACCCTCAATGAGTTCAATTTGCGGCCATCGTCAGAAAATGGGAACGCTCGATTGTATGCACTAATTGTAGGGCCAGCACTTCATCAGGAAATCTTGCTAACCCAAACCTTCGAGCAAACTTGTGAATTTGTCCGGCATCGAATCCGAGAAGGAAAGGCGGTGCCAGGATGGACTATCGAGGGGAACAACAGCCTGAGATTCAAAGGAAAAAGTATTCGTGCCTAACGTTGGAACCCTTCGAGAAGATGTCCTCCGAGAAGCTCACCATTCGAACTTCGCAGTTCACCCTGGTGGTACAAAGATGTATCACGACTTGCAAAGAACGTACTGGTGGGAAGGAATGAAGAAGGATGTAGCACGGTTCGTATCCACCTGCCTGGTGTGCCAACAAGTCAAAGCCGAGCATCAGAAACCTGGGGGAGACCTGCAACCATTACCAATACCGACCTAGAAGTGGGAGCACATTTCGATGGACTTTGTCACCGGATTACCAAGAACTGCCAAGTCCAACACAGCTATCTGGGTGATCGTAGATCGACTCACCAAGTCTGCACACTTTTTGCCTGTCAAGATGACCGAAAACGTGGAGCAACTAAGCCTGTTGTACATTCGAGAAATCGTACGCCTCCATGGAGTACCGATCTCGATAGTATCCGACAGAGACCCACATTTTGTATCTGCAAAAGGCATTGGGAACGGACGTAAGGCTTAGCATGGCCTTTCACCCACAAACAGATGGAGAAACAGAGAGGACTATTCAGACCCTAGAAGATATGCTGAGAGCCTGCGCCTTGGACTTCTCTGGAAACTGGGAGCAGCATTTGCCATTGGTGGAATTCGCCTACAACAACAGTTATCAAGCAAGCATCGGGATGGCACCGTACGAAGCTTTATACGGTCGACCCTGCCGATCTCCAGTCTGTTGGACCGATGCTGGGGAAACAGAATTGATTGGACCCGACATCGTGCGAGATACCATGAAGAAGGTTAAGACTATCAGGCAAAGGATCCAGACCGCTCAAAGCCGACAGAAGAGTTATGCGGATAAGAGAAGCCGACCATTAACCTTTGGCGTGGGAGATCATGTATTCCTGAAGATCAGACTGAAGAAAGGAGTCATCAGATTTGGAAAGAAGGGAAAGTTGTCCCCGCGCTACATTGGACCATTCGACATCGTGGAGAAGATTGGGAAGGTTGCATACCGTCTAGCCCTGCCACCCCAGCTGGACCAAGTGCATAACGTGTTTCACGTTTCAATGCTCCGCAAGTATCTAGCCCTACCCACTCATGTTCTCAACTGGGAAGACATCACTATCGAGGAAGATGCAACATATGAGGAAGAGCCTATAGAGATTCAAGATCGAAGTTTGAAGGTGATCCGAAATAAGACCATCAAGTTGGTTCGTGTTTTGTGGAAGCACCGAGGAGCTGGAGAGACCACATGGGAAAGAGAGGAGACCATGAAAATGAACTACCCTCACCTGTTCGAATCCTAGCGTGCGCCAAATTTCGAGGACGAAATTGTTTAAGGTGGATAGGTTGTAATAACTCTGAATTTTTTAATAAATAAAGATGTATTTATTATTCGAGTTATTAATGTTAATTGCATGAATTTTGTTAACTTTCCGATAGTTTGTCAAAACTGCGCTTTAGCCCTTGAACTTTCATTTTCTGCACTTTAGCCCCTGAACTTTTATTTCTTGCGCTTTAGTCTTATTTTAGCAAGCCTAGTTAGCTTCTAACCATCCGGTTGGAGGAACTAAACTAGGAAGCCATCTAGTCACCATGAATGGACCGTTTTGCCCTCATTGGACCCTTTGAACCTTTTTAACCCTAGTTAAGTATTGAATATTCTTTGTCTTTAATTATTTTTTTAATTTTATTCTTTGTCCATTGGACAAAGATTGCTAGGGAAATTATTATCCATTGGATAATAGAACCCCAATTGTTTTTAGGGAAAAATTCAAAATACCCCCCAACCTATACACCCAAATTCAATTAGACTCCTAACCTTTTAAAAAACTTCAATTTTACTCCCAACGTTATATTCCGTTAATCAAAATGCCCCCTTCCGTCCAAATTACTAACGGATTCCGTTAAAGGCTCCGTAAAATAGTATTCGGATCGAATTTCGATGATCCGAGCCGCTCAATGTGTTTAAAATGTGATTTTAAGGGTACTCGCAAAAAATCAGCAAAAAAATTGACCTGGAAGGGCTTCATCTGAACAGTTTTTTATTGAATAGTTCAATAAAAAACTGTTCAGATGAAGCCCTTCCCGGTCATTTTTTTTGCTGATTTCTCGTGGGTACCCTTAAAATCACGTTTTGAACATATTGAGCGGCTCGGATCATTGAAATTCAATCGGAAAAGGGGAGGTACAGACCGAAGCAAAATCCGGACGTCCGTACTTGAATAAAATCCGGATCGATCCACACCTCCCCTTTTCCGATCGAATTTCAATGATCCGAGCCGCTCAATGTGTTCAAAACGTGATTTTAAAGGTACCCGCGAGAAATCAGCAAAAAAAATGACCGGGAAGGGCTTCATCTGAACAGTTTTTTATTGAACTATTCAATAAAAAACTGTTCAGATGAAGCCCTTCCCGGTCATTTTTTTTGCTGATTTTTCGCGGGTACCCTTAAAATCACATTTTAAACACATTAAGCGGCTCGGATCATCGAAATTCGATCCAAATACTATTTAACGGAGCCTTTAACGGAATCCGTTAGTAATTTGGACGGAAGGGGGCATTTTGATTAACGGAATATAACGTTGGGAGTAAAATTGAAATTTTTAAAAGGTTGGGAGTCTAATTGAACTTGGGTGTATAGGTTGGGGGGTATTTTGAATTTT
Organism: Rhododendron mucronatum var. ripense; assembly: GCA_019656295.1. Lineage (NCBI taxonomy): Eukaryota > Viridiplantae > Streptophyta > Magnoliopsida > Ericales > Ericaceae > Rhododendron > Rhododendron mucronatum. The sequence continues at coordinate 1,044,813 of BPLT01000130.1, read as the reverse complement.
TCCCTTGTTTTTATTAAATGAATACTTGGTCAAAGTACTAAGAATATTAAGAAAAATATTATTTAAATTACCTTAAGGTACTTTTGGGATTTATTTTATTATTTATTTGGCCTAATAACTATTATCCATTGGATAATAGATGTTAGGGGAATTTTTACCCTATGGACAAAAGAGTTAGTCTTTCAAAGTACCATGGGGATTATTAATTAAACTTTTTCTTTAACCCATGTGATTAAGTTCACACTACTTTATTAGAAAAAATACTTAGTACTAGATTCTCTTAGGTACCTTTAACCATTTTATATTAAGGGTTTGATCTTCCTAAGGTACATGGGTACATATGTATATATTATATAAGTATTTGAAAGACTAGAGTATTACCCTAAAAGTACCATGTGTCTATTTGTAGTATAGAAGAGAATCCTAGCCTAAAAGTCTATTTTTGATCTTAAAGTACTAAAGTACATATATTTTATTTGTTTGCTGGCTATATTTGTACCTATGTATATATATATGTACCATGAGGAAGCAAGGAAGAGAGGGAGAGAGAGAGAGCCGTGAGAGAGAGAGAGGGAGAGGGGGGGCCGGTTGGAGGAGAGGAGGAGGGAGAAAATTTGGTTGGTACTTGGCCGTTGAACTTCCATGTACCATGAGATTCTTGTGCTTCCAAGCAAAACTTCACTTCATGTCCTTCTTTTGTACATCCAATATTAGTTTAAACCCTTGGAATCTTGTACAAACTCATCTCCACCATCCATTGGTTCCAAGATCAAATCTAAGGACACCATAGTCATGCAAACCTAGGATTTTAGCCTTAATTTCTCCATGTGAACACATCTTTTTGGACTAAAAAAATTGGGGAAAGGAGAGAGAGAGGGGGCCGGCCGTATGAGGGAGGGAGGGAACCCCTTGCCTATAAATAGAAGGCCATTCTCATGCTTTGAACTCACACCTCAAGCAATAGCTCTTCATTCTCTCTAGAATTTCTAGTATTCTTGTTCTAAGTTCAATAACTTTCTTGTTCTTGAGCAATACCACTAAACCACTTCCAATACCACCCTTTGATCTTAAAAGTAGCTTAGTTAAAGATAGGAAGTTGTTTCTAGGAAAAGAAGTACAATTCTTTTCCTTTCGAAGCAATCCGGAGGCCGTTACTCCACCGATTTCAAACCGACGATCAAACTTCCGTAAGCCGACCACCGCCTAGAAGAACGGTAGTGAAATCTTTACTATATCGTAGTTCGATCTTACTTTCTTCTTCTAAAGTTGTTAAATCTTGCTAGTTAAAATCTCTACTTACTTTACTTAAAGTTTAAGAAGTTACTTGATCATGAATGATGTTAACTTTGAGATACATGATTTACTTTTGGAATGTTTCAAGCATGCTAGTTAGTATAGGTTGGATGATCTTGTTGTAATTGTTCAAAGCTTTAAATGAATGCATGATTGTATGAAAAGTCTCACACGTGGAGTCTCGCATGAGAACGAAACACGAAAATCGAGAAATGTAGAAACATGGCACCTAGGGTGTGTTTTAACAAGAGGGATAAGTTTTCCGAAAAGGAAGATATCTTAGAAACTACATAATGACTATTTCAAGAGTATTATGTGAGTTGTGTGTGTGTGCCTATGGGAACCCGGCGCGGCGGAACCATAGTGAGGATACTTGGGAAACCGGCGCGGCGGAACCAAGGTCGGGTGAGTAACATGGTTATCCGTGGAGAGGAACCAAAGTAAATGTGTGCCAATGGGAACCCGGCGCGGCGGAACCATTGTGAGGATACTCGGGAACCCGGCGCGGCGGAACCGAGGTTGGGTGAGTTAAAAAGGGAGTCTTTGGAAAAGAAAGGTAGTAAACATGAGACACGGTTAACGATGGGTCAACACCAATACTAGTTGTAAAGCGATTGTGGATGTGCTAAATGTCATTGTCTTTGTAGCTGCTTATGTACATATCATGTGGAAATCGATGCTATAATGATCCTGTATTCATAAGTTATGGGTTAGTAAATAGGATTTTACTACTGAGCCTCCGTAGCTCATGGTGTTACCCTGTGGTGACCCTGGCATATTATATGGGTGGCGACGCCAATATAATATGTCAGATTTGATAGATGAACATGGCGATCTCTTCACTCTGGAGGCGTATGGAGCCGAGGAACTCGCTAGGATGGAAGAACAAGAGGAGCAGTAGTTAGGAACCCTAGTTCCCGATTTGTTCCCATTTTGTACTTAAAATACTCCTACGGGGGTTATGTTGTAATAATGAGCAGTGACTCTATTCAATTTCTGTGATATATTAAACCCTTAACGTGCCTAAAATTAGGGGCGTTACAGAGTACATCTTTCTTTCTTGCCAGTGCTCAGGAGCATTGGGGAGATCGCCCGTTTTGACTGGGGAGGCGCAGCCTTGGGGGCGTGCTATGCCTTCATGGGGTTTCTCTCCCGTGGTGGGGGAAGAGCCTCAGCGGCTATTGGCAGGTCTGGGAGGTATGCTTCGAAATTCTTCTTTTAACATTTAGATAGCTTTCCATTCGTACCTTTTTATCATCTCATGCTAACTCTTGATTACCTCGATTTGCAGCTTTGGACTTACGAGGTACTGGACATGTACCCTCCCACGACGTTGTGCCCTGATGACATGGTACTTCCTTGGGCCTTTCGCTGGTAAAAGGAGTATCGTGGAGTAAAGAAAGGAAAAGGCGATATGAACGCCTACCGGCTGTACTTGGACGAGCTGCGTCCTGATCAGGTATTCATGCTTCTTTGATTTCTTGATTCACGTTCCCAATGCTTTTCAATTAGATTGATTTCCTAACGCATGCTTCCAACTGCAGGTACACTGGCGTATCTGGGATCGCTTTGAGGTTCCCTATATGGCTCGCAGTCGAGAGGTGACAAGAGGGAGGGTTCTTTTGGAGTCCCCTTACGGTTGGCAGTGGTACCTGGGTGACCGGGTGTCACGTCAGTTGCTAAGGCTGGACACTTACTTAGTCCCTGGGCTACTCCCTCCTCTTGTGCTAACGACGAGCGAATATATGCTACAGAAGGTTGAGCAGTTCACGCAGCCAGACCCTCAGCTAGAGCCGTTGTTTCAGGCTGGCGCTGACTACGCGGAGTACCAGGCTCAATAGTTGATGTAGAGCTTCAGGATTCATGCTGCCTGGGAGGCACAATGGCGGGCACGAGGTGGTAGAAGTGGTAGGAGAGGTAGGGGAGGAAGAAGAGGAGATGAAGGAAGAGGAGGTGAGGGCTTCTATGGCAGCGGTGCCGGCCCAAGTGGGGCTAGGTTGCCCATTCTTTCTTGGACAGTGGATGTGGTGACTGCCCAGGGAGTCCCCGGCCCTGGTGGAGATCCCACGTCCTGTAGTTGAGTCTCTAGAGTTTGTTACTCAGGTATGACATGTTTTCATTTGTGAATGTACTATCATCGCTGCTCATTCTAATTATCCCTTTCATCGCGCAGGTGACTCCGGAGTACGCTAGGGAGATGGTGGCGGCCATGATGGGCCTGGAACAGCTTGTGCGGTAATATGACATTGGCCACTCTCCACTAGTAGTGACTCGTGATGGAGAGACGATGGTTAATCCTCGAGCCCTAGTTTTATTCTTAATCATGATGCAAATGCTATATTAATGTTATGCTATTGCAAGCTAGAGGAGGAGCTGCACGGGGGCTACGCAAGAAGTCTATTTGCATGCCTATGTGACAGGCTTCCTCTGCTGGCTCTCGGGAGGAGCGTCCATCAAAGAGACAGCAATGTTCAGGCGACACAGGGGAGGAGCCTATTGCCGTCTCAGACAAGACCAAGGAGACTACCGACATTGATCTGGAGGATACCTCTGGTAGTACCGTGCTCAGGGTGACTCGCACTCAGGAGGTCATCAGCTCCGAGGCAGAGGAGGAGGTTTCTGAGGAGGACGGGGAGGATGGTGAGGACAGAGATGAGGATGAGGATTGAGTTTCCTCTTTTTCTTTTTGTCTTTTGGTGGAGCCTGCGTGCTTCCTTTTTGTCGGGTGCTTGTTTACCCTTGGTAGATAGGGTTTTGGGCATGTTTTTGTTCTATACTTCGACTCATGTGTAGACACCCCATTCTGGACTGTCCAGATTTAGTTATCTTACTGTCTTTGTTGCCCCGATGATGATAAAGGTCGAGAACATCTTTAGGTCGATGGAAGGTTTTGAGCTTTGAGCGTGGAACTTTCCTCCTTCAAACCCATTTCAAATCCAGAGCCAGAAAAGGCCCAGTAAAACCCTACTTGCTTACGCCACCTTTAACTTGGCGTGCGCCAGTACACTGCCACATGTCAGTCATCGACCGTTGACTCAGTTTGACTGGCGCACGCAGGGTATCTAGATGGCGTACGCATGGTCAAAGCTAGTCAAATCACCGTTTTTCTGCCACGCGCTCGACACTTTTGCGGCTCCCCAAGTACAGGGAACAGTTCCCCTAATGATTATATTCGCTTGGGCCGTTCCCCTCTCTCTCCTACACCCTCCATCAAGCCAAGTCCCATGCATTTAATGCATGGGAGGGTTCCCTCTTAACCCAACCAGCCAAACCAGTCCTTAACCCAAATGATCTCAGTCCCTCTCTCCTATATAAATACCCCCCCTTGCATTCATTTGCAAGGGGTTAACCACATTAAAGAGCCTAAGCCCTTCTTATCTCTTCTTCCACTTGTTCTTTCTTCTCCATTGAAAGAGTAAGAAGTAGAGGAGTACCCCACACCCACATTGTTCTTCAGTCACCACCTAGTTTCCATCTTCAACCTCCAAGTTCAAATCACCTTCCATCTTCAACACCAAAGGTATACCACCTTTGCGTGGCTTTCTGTTTTTAACCCTTGAGGGGAACCAGAAAGGTCTAGGCTAGTAATCAATACTAGTCCTGGCCTTAGACTGGTAAAATAAAACAATCGTGTGAGACGAAACGTGGCGCACGCCAGTGTATTCAAGCTGTACGCCAGCAAGGCGGTACGTGCACTACTAGCGTAGGGATCACGCTTCGCTTGTTCTGTGTTTGTACTTCATGTTTGTCACCTCCTTGGCATGCTAAAAATCAGTTTATTGCTTTCTATATTCTAGAACTGTTAACTATCAATAGATGTCTCTTTCTTGCTTTAGAGGGCCTCTGGGTTACTTCTGGTCATGTTCCAGACCCCAGATGATGTAAAGCCAAACACTGAACAGTAGGCAAACCTGGCGTTCGGCCTCTTAAGGGTGGCGTACGACATGTTGGCTAAGGTTCAGTGCCTGGCCCTTGCATCATAATTCAATCCTGGCCTCTTATCTTCTCCCCACACTGTTTATGGGGTTCTCTGTCCTTTTCCTTGGCTACAGCCATTTTGTCTGTCTGTAATCTATATATATGCTGTCTTATAAACTGTGTGGTTTGTCCTGGGTGTGCACTGGTCCATTCCAGAGCCCAAAGGATTGCAAACAAGGACTGTAAGTATAAATGAGTGGTGTACGCCAGTCCTTTGGTGGCATACGCAGGCCCCGGTGGCGTGCAGAGGTTTGCCCAATGCACACCAGTGTGGCCTGTTCACAGACCTGAAAGACACGTACATCAGCTCATTGAAACCATTTTCAGTGCTTGTTCTCAATCTATATTCATCTATCAAGCCAAGCAAATCATCATCCATAAACATTTTCTCACATAAACTGCAAACTGTTACAGTTTTAATCCCCATTATCTGCTCCCCCGCCCTAACTGGCTAAAAAAAAATGATCAAACGAGAGAGAAATGCAAATCGTTTTACAAAATGCTTGAGTAGAGACCGATCTTCGGATTGGGCGAGAGGGGTGCCATAAAACTCTTCCCCTCTCGTAACTTGGCTCCCGAACCTCAGATATCGAAGGTGACGACGGACCAATCTACGCCTTTTTCCAAATCAAACAAACGTAGCAAAGTGTTTTAGAGTTCGGTTCCTTGGGTATTCTTCCGCTAAAACCCGAGTGGCGACCCTGAATCGAAGCGTCTCGCCGCGCTTTCCAAAGAGGGCCGCACCCAATGTTTTAAATAACAAAATCCAGGATTTTGGGGCGCGTGCCCATAGTGGCGACTCTGCTGGGGACACATTTCATTGGTTAATATTTGGCAATTAATACATAATTGAACAATTTTCAAAAGTCTGTCAAAACAGTACGCTCCACGCTGCTGAAGAACGGAATGGTAACGTAACAGGATCTCAGCATCCGACTAATCCGAACTGGGGCTTTTACCATTGTTCGCTTGTGTACTTTTTTTCCAAGTATTGATTAATAAAAGTGGGCCAAACTCAAAAAGCATTTTCACAAATTTGCGTTTCTCTCTCATTCGATCATTCTTCGGCGTTCTCCATTTGCATCGATGTTGGCTAGCCCCGTTGAGGTGTTTTGGGTAACCGGCACAGTTTACTGGAGCCCAGGGTCCTCGAACGCCCAACAACCTTGGATGATGATGAGTCGTAATACCGTTCGACCATTGCTCTGCTAAACGCGTTGCAGTGGGAGGTATACCGCGGCTCTAGTCAGAGGAACCCCCCTTAAAACCAAAACCGGCCTCTCCATGCGTACAAAGCACTAAAACCTTTCAACCTAAGACAGGAACCTACAGGGTAGAATTTTCTTGCATCTAACGCCCATAAACTGTCTATGTGTTACTGCTGTCCCTATCACATGCCTGTACATGCATTCATACCGATCTGCGTAGGAGCATGCTAGGGCGGCTTTTAGGTTGTCTCTTGTCGAGACCGTCTTATGTCCGCTAGGATGCTGCTATGGACCGATGACGAGTCGTGCATCTCGATGTTGCATGTTATAAACCTTCAAGTCCTTAATCAAAGACACTTTGGGAAATCAAAACTGTCAAAGCCTTTGTTTAAAAATCCAAATCAAAATTTCAAAACGAGAAACACTGGAGAAAATGTCGTGATATCTACACCGTCCAGGCTAAAAGTGCTAATCACTTACACCCTCAAGGCTCCGACACGTTGCTGCTTACGCCATTTTAGTTATGGTATCACGCCATCAACACCGAGTCATGCTAAATTCAAATCTTGAAACTTCAAGAAAAGGGTAACCAAAGGCTTAGGTTGTTTTGACATCTCTTGGAGTTAGTCGATTCAATCAATCAAGGATATATTGTCGAAAATAAATCTAAGGATTCTATAGCAGCATCCGAATGACATAGGGCAGTCTCCCTTTAGTTCTAGAGTCTAGGAGGACACCGACGACGTCGACATGCTCATTTGCCATTCTTTCAAAATCTTTCTTATAAACTGCTGCAGGCTGTCACTGAGCTCTTATACTTTGCTGTCTAGCTGCATTATGGGAAGCTCCGAGTTCAAGAGCCAAACCTACTTGGGACTGTCTGCGGGGGTTGCTTGAGAATCTGCTTTGGGGTTTGCTTCTGGGTAAACTACAACGGAAGCTCTGGCTTGCACTCTGTCAAGGGAAGACTCACCACCGACGACTCCGCATGAAACACCGCCGTCCAGTCTGTCTCCTCCCCGAACGCCGAAATTGGTTAAAATAGAAATCTGGGACATGGCCGAACTACCACCTTCGAACCTTGCTAATACCTTGGCAGACCTCCAGCACAATTTGGCTATCATGCAAGAGAGGCCCAATCAAGCTGATGCCTCTATGGCCAACCTGCGTGCTTTGATTGAGGAGCGACCCCCTGCAAGAGGAGGAGGCAAGGAAAGGAATGACCGCCAACTTGAGGCTGAAGAGATCCCTCGAGATGAAACTCCTCCCCCGAGTCCTCGAGATGAAACTCCTCCCCCGAGTCCTAAAATGACTGCTCTAATCGCCAAGATGGCTAAACTAGAAGAGACGGTTTCCAAAGCTGAAAGAATAGGAGCCGGCGGTTTGGACATGGACCACCTTTGCCCATTTCCAAACGCCAAGCTTCCTGAAAGGTTCAAGATGCCGGATTTTGCAAAATTCGATGGGACGGGAGATCCTAAAACCCACCTATTGGCTTACCACAGTGCAATGAAGCTACATGGGGTAGAAGAGGAAGCCATGCCTCAGCTCTTCCCACAGACTCTGGCAGGCCCCGCTTTTCAATGGTTCTTGTCTCTCGACATCGCCAAGCGCCAAACATGGGAAGACATTGGGGCGGCTTTCAATGCTCAGTACAGTTATAATGCCCAGCTCAAGATGACCACCCGGGAGCTCAAGTCGAGCAAAATGAATGCCAAGGAGTCTTTTGCGGACTTCATCAAAATGTGGAGGGCTAAGGCAGCTCTCATGACCGATCGGCCCAGTGAGAAGGATCAGATCCGCATCATCTCCCAAAATCTGCAGCTGGATTTCGCCAGAAATCTTGTACTTGTTCAGGGTGCTGATTTCGATACTTTCTTCAACTCTGGCCTTGCTATTGAGGAAGCCCTCCAAACAGGAGTCCTGCAGCGGAGTGACACCTCTTCCTCTACCTAAAAGTCCAAGCCTCGTGCCTACACAGGCAACAGCACGGCTCTGTTCGGTAGTAACAACTACGCTAACGCAGCGTCTGCCAGCAGCAATGCTACACAGGGTTCCAACCACATTGCCGACATTAACCAAGTACAAACCCCTCAAAAACCCAGTAACCGCAACCAACCCCGGAACTTCGCCAAATTCGAGGCTCCGCTGTCTCAAGTGCTAGAAAAGTTGGTCAAATCCGATCATCTCAGGCCATTGGACCCAACTCCCCTTCCTCAGAACCCATCTCCAAGCCATTAGTCGAACGCCTTCTGTGCCTATCACCAAATGCCCGGTCATTACACCGATTCTTGCTATCATCTCCGCCATGCGATTCAGGATTTGGTGGACAATGGCACTCTTCCAACCCCTCCTAAGCCCAACGTCATTACCAACTCCATGCCCAACCACAATTCCAACCCCCAAATAAACCAGATAAGCCTCACCTCCACCATATTCAACCCCACTGACCATATAACCCCAGAACATCACCCTAAACCTATTGTAGCCATCCTGGCAGAACTCGATGTCAACATGTTGGCAATTGGCTAGGATATGGAAGACAAAGCAAGGGAGTGGGCAGAACTCGCCAATGACTGAAACGAGCGGTACTTCATGGGATTCCCTCAGGCTCCGTGTAAGAACCCCGACTTTTAACAAATAAAAATCTCGTTGTTATTTTAAATTTCGTTAAATATTTGAAATTTTATTTGAATTATCTCTTGAGTGGCTATATGATTTCTTGTAAATTCCGTCATGGTGAGATTTTGGTCATTTGACTAGAAACCCTACTTGATCAATTTAGTTAGTTTCTAACCAACTAGTTGGAGGGACCGAGCAACCAACTCACCTAGTTACTCAATGAACCTTTTGAACCTCCTTGAACCTTTTTGCCTTTATCCATTGGATAAAAGAAGTTAGGGTAATCTTTACCCATTGGACAATAGCCCCCCATTATTATATCTTGATAAGTACATGTATATATATACATATGTGTATTTGCCACATGCAAGAGGACATGTAGTCTTTCCTAAAGAGCTTAGTTTATTATAAAAGTACCTTGTCCTTTATTGTCCCTTGGTTATTAACCATTAGGGGATTTATTATCCATTGGTGAATATGTTAGTCTTGCCAACTAAGTACTAGGCCTATTAAACTAATCTTTTGTTAGGATTCCCTAGAATACATTAGTACTTGGATGACTAATGAATTGGCTAAAGTACACATGTGCTATTTGATTAGTTTAATGGGAATCTTAGCCTTTAAGTTTCTTGGATTCAAAGTACCAAGTACTATTATTTTATTTTTCTTTCTTGCATTATATATATATATATGTGTGTGTGTGTGCGCTTATACTATGAGAGAGAGAGAGAGGAGAGAGGCCGAGAGAGAGGGGGGAGACAGAGAGAGGAGAATCGGCCAAGGAGGGGGAGAGAGAGAGAGAGAGAGGAAGGAAGGAAGAAGAAGATAGGATTGTACCTCATTGATCTTCCTTGTACTTCAAATCCTTGGCGTGAACTCTTCCTAGCCAACAATCTAGTCCTTTAGTGTCCTTCTATTATTGTTTAAACAAGAATCTTGTACAATTATTCTTCTTGCCCACCAAGTCCTCCAAGGTTCACACTAGCCATGCAAGCCTAAAGATTTGGCCTTGATCTTTCTAGGATTCTTTGACATGTGTCAAAAGTTGAGGTAGAGAGAGAGAGGGGGGGCCGGCCTTGAGGGAGAGGGAGAGGGCATGCCTTGGCCTATAAATAGAGCCATTCTCTTGCCATTTGAACACACACCTTCTCATTTGCTCTTCCTTCTCTCTAGAAATCCTTTTCTGGGCAGCCTACTGTCCCTTTGGAAATCCCCAGTTTTCTCCTATTTAGAGCAGTTTTTAGAACCAACTTCCTTCAAAAAAGTTGTAGAACACTTCGAAACCTTCAAGTTAGACCCAGGAACCACCCCAATAGGTGTAGAGATGACAAAGATATTGTCATCCAAAGTTCAGTGAAATTCTCGGATTTCCATTTCCAGACAGCTTACTGTCTTTTCTTTTTCACCAATTTTCTCCTACTTAGAGTGGTTTCTAGGATCAACTTTCTTCACGAAAGTTGTAGAGAATTTCTAGAGCTTCGTTTTCGACCCAACAAAGATCATATTTGGCCAAAGATTGACTGAGTTATTGCCGTCCGAAGTTCGGTCCAGATTCGCAAGAAATTTCCAAACTAGCTTATTCGGCCCCGACTAGTTTCGGATCAAGGTAGGATACTCTTACCCTATCCTAAGTTTATGTATGATCTTCTTATTTTCCATCTCAAGTATAACGTATGTTGTTTTCATCTCTAAGAAAGAACTTATCATTTGGAACGAAGTATTCGTATTTTGATCTTTTAAGATGTTTATGAGAATGCATATATGAATTGGTTGTATTACTTGTGGAGTGATAAAGCATAAGTGATTTTTCACTCCAAGGGCGTCCGAACATGTGGCGTTATGCTTTAAGCGTTAATGTGAGCGTGATTAGCAATATAGAGTCGAATGATCTTGTTTGTTTACAAGGAATGATTTATGTTTACCTTTTGTCATGCCACGGAGTCTTTGTATGTAAACGAGACACGAGAACCGAGAAAGTAGAAACATGGCACCTAGGGTGTGGTTTTTGAAAGGATAAGTTTTTCCGGGGAAGGAAATATTTTTGAAACTACGTGATGACCATTTTTTAGGGTATTACGTGAGTGGTGTGTGTGCCTATGGGAACCCGGCGAGGCGGAACCATAGTGAGGATACTTGGGAGACCGGCGCAGTGGAACCAAGGTAGGGTGTGTAGCTTGGTTATCCGCGGTACGGAGCCAATGCAATTGTGTGCCAATGGGAACCCGGCGCGGCGGAACCATTGAGAGGATACTCGGGAACCCGGCGCGGCGGAACCGAGGTTGGGTGTGTGTAGTTTGGTTATCCGCGGTACGGAGCCAACGCAAATGATTTTGAAAGGCTGTAGCTTGGTTATCCGCAGTACGGAGCCAATGCAAATGATTTGAAAAGGATGTTTTGTAAGTGAAAATGTTAACACGGTCTACGACGAGTCGCGTAGGAGAAACACGAAAATCTTGGACACCAACGAATGTGTATGTGTGATTGTTGTATTATTGTAAATGATTTTCTGTGGTAAGGTTGGTTGGGTAAGAATTTCCTATTGAGCGTTGTAGCTCACGGTGTTGCCTTTTGGTGACCCTGACATATTATATTGGTGGCGACGCCGGTATAATGTGTCAGACCTCCTAGATGAACAGGGTGAGAAGTACACCTTGGAGGCCTTCAGAGCTGAGGAGCTTGCCAGAATGGAGGAGCTAGCGGAGCAGTAGTTAGGAGCCTTAGTTCATCCTTTGTTGAATAAATGTACCCTTTGAAGTATTTATGATGTAATAAACTCTCTTTATTGTGTAATAAATGCCTCATTAACGTACCCAAAATTCGGGGTGTTACAACTTGGTATCAGAGCTTTAGGTTCAAAACCTCGGCCATGGGTAGAATGGGTAGAACCATGTAGAACCATAAGCTAGTTTGACCGTTGCACAAACGTGACTTCGAGTTTAAGTTTACCGTCCTAAATTGGGTGGAATTCTGTCAAAACAATCTTCGGATTGAAGCAAGGCGCGGAAATTGGCAGTACCGCCGAGCTGGGAATTCCCGAACAATTGGATGATGACTTAAATCAAGAATCGGAAGTGGAACTTAGAAATCCAAGTCTTCTTAAGTATTACTCTATCGTAGGACGTTACTAATTGAGGTTTTAAACTCTGTCCTTATAGAGGAATCCCTTGAGCATCAACCTACTAGCCGAAGCTCGCCAGCTTGTTAGCACCATAAGAACCGTGACAAGTCAACTTGTAGGAGATCTGTACTTTCCCTACGCTTTCCTCTACACCAATGACTTCTACCAGGAGCGTGGCACCCTTATCCGTCCCATAAATGAGGAGGAGGAAGATGAAGTTGAAGCAGTACTTGTCTTAATCCAAATAGCACCCCAATGATGTACTCCTAATAGACGAAGGAGGCGCTGAAGCATCCCTCATTCCAATGATACCGCCCATTAAATGATTGCGGGAGAACCCGAAGAGGACCCAGAGGAGGAAATGGCATTCCTAGGAGCGAAGCCGAAATCATGGATATAGTTCCTGATTGTGGACATGTGCCAACATTGGTGCATATCTGGTTGGATTCCTTAATCTCTTCTAGAATGGTTAGGGAAGTTAAGAAGAAGTTGGATCTTTTGTTGTAAATAGAATATAGTAGGAAGCTTAGGCTAGTAAGCCATCTACGTTGTATTCATTTTAGTATATGATCACTGTATGTGTGTGGACTTACATGTTGCCCTTATGGCGTACCCTGTTAAGTCTAAATTATAACCTTCCTCATGGTTATAGATGTCAAGCATACCACCAGGAGGACGCCCACCTTTCGCCCCACATGTTTTGGCCAATTATCGCTCATTGCTAGCACCTGAGTACTCGAGACCAACACCCCCACCAGGGGATGACATGGAGCTCTATGAGGTCCCAATCACTTGGGAGATGCCCCCACCAGTTGCAGTTCCCGAGAACCCACCGCCTACTTTAGTCCCTGCGCCGCTTGTGCAAAACTTTGAGCAACCCGATGATTATTTCATGTTTGACCCAGAGCTAGAAGCTGCGATACTAAACCTCTCTCAATGCTATCCGGGACCAGTGGAGGAGCCAACTATCCCGACAATGGAAGTGCTACTCGCACAAGAACGTGAGCGCCTTCTTAGGGAAGAGACCGCAGCTGAAAGGAGCTACAAGATGTGGCTGAGGGAAGTCTTCGGAGTCGAACTACCCTAGCTTATTGCACTAGCAGTATTAGAATAAGGATTCTGATAGCTTGAGTTGCCTTTCAAGCACTAGTGCTAGAAGAGCCATGTAGTATGATGTGTAGGACTGTCTCAGCTTGTAGTAGGAAATCTTGTTTTAGTATGATTATTTTGTAGTAAAACTCTATGTTCATGTTTGTAATTCTCTGCTTATCTATGAAAGTTTACCTTATTTTAAAGAGTACCGTTGCATACTATTTGGTTTATTGCTTGAGTATATTGAAAGGACTATCTTTCGCAAAAATAGCATAGATAGACTAAACCACCCCCTTTTCAATTTTTACTTGTGAGATGGAGCCGACGCAGTTGACTAGGATACGAGCACGGAGTCCTCTCACGCAAACCCCGACCAAGCCCTGATAGTGCAAGCGTTTGTAACCGCCTTGACGCCAACCGCTGAAACCAAAACGACGGACCTCGGACCTATACCCAAGCGATGAACAAATTCTGCAAATGCCGACCTCCGACTTTCCATGGAGACGTTAAACCCGTCGTAGTCGAAACCTGGCTGGGTGAGGTCAAGATGATCCTCAGAACCCTCGGAATTACCCAGGATGGAGATCGCGTGACCCTCGTCACGTACCAGCTGAAGAGTGAAGCCGCTGTTGATGGGATCTGATGGAGGCAACTCATGACATTGCCGTCATGACTTTCGCTGAGTTCGAGACCCTGTCTCTCGACAAATACTTTCCTACACCTCTTCGCCTAACCTGTAACCTCAGAGTAATCGACATGGCGGATTTCGACGTAAATCCTGGGAATAGATTGGCTATCGGCTCATCGAGCAGTCGTAGATAGTCATCAGAAGACGGTGACAGCTTACGCTCCAGAAGGGACTCATTCCGTTTTAAGGGGGATAGAGAAGCAACGAGCTCGACAACGAGGAGATCAAGATGGGAGAATCGATTATTTGGATGGATAGCTAGTCTCCAATTGGAAGAAGCCAATAGAATGGAAGTGGGATTTCCACACATCGTGTGCGAGTATGCCGATGTTTCCCCAGAAGAACTTCCTGGCATACCACCTCAAAGGGAGATAGATTTCTCCATAGAACTTCAATCAGGGACCGCCCCAATTTCCATGGCCCCATACCGAATGGCCCCTGCAGAACTGAAGGAGCTTAAGACCCAATTGCAAGAGCTGCTGGACAAGGGATTCATCAGACCGAGCACATCGCCTTGGGGAGTGCCTGCTTTGTTCGTGAAGAAGAAAAGAGGAACCCTTCGACTGTGTATCGACTATAGGAAATTGAACCAAGTCACAGTCAAGAACCGATATCCATTGCCTAGGATCGATGACCTGTTTGATCAATTAAGAGGAGCAACTTGCTTTTCTAAAATCGATCTCCGATCAGGCTATCATCAGCTAAGGATTCGAGATGAGGATATCGCCAAGACGGCTTTTCGCACCAGATACGGCCACTACAAGTTTGTAGTAATGCCGTTTGGACTGACCAATGCTCCGGCAGTATTCATGTGTCTCATGAAAAAGATCTTTCAACCCTACAAGTTTGTAGTGGTGTTCATTGATGACATCTTGATTTACTCCGCCAACAAGGAGGAGCATGAAGAACACTTTCGGATGGCACTACAAGTACTCCAAGATAACCAACACTATGCCAAGACCAGCAAATGCGAGTTTTTGGCTAAAAGTGATTAAGTTCTGGAGGCACGTAGTAGCCAAGGAAGGGATCGCTATGGACGAGAGTAAGGTCGAAGCAGTGCTGAACTGGAAAACAGCCGATCTTGGTGTTCAAAATCAGAAGTTTCTTGGGATTGGCTGAGTACTACCGAAGGTTCATAACGAACTTCTTAATCTTAGCCAAACCAATGACCAGGCTGTCACAGAGAGGAGTGAAGCTGGATTGGATCGCAGCTTGCGAGAAATCCTTTCAGGAGCTGAAGGAGTGCACCGATACTCATCATTCCTGAGTGAGGTGTAGATTTTTTGGGTTACTGCGACGCGTCAAGAGATGGCTTGGGATGCGTGCTGATGCAAAATGGAAAGGTCGTAGCCTAGGGATCACGACAACTTCGACCGCACGAGAAGAACTACCCCACTCACGACTTAGAATTGGTTGCAGTAGTATGCGCCTCAAATCTTGGCGTTACTATCTGTGGGGAGAACAATTCGAAGTGTTTACCAACCACAAGAGCCTTAAGCACCTTTTCACTCAGAAGGAGTTGAATTTAAGGTAGCATCGATGGATGGAATACTTGGAGGACTACAAGTCTACGTTGTAGTATCGCTCGGGCAAGGCCAATATAGTAGCTGACGCCTTAAGCCGAAAGGAGAAGGACATAGCTAAATTCATGCCTACCTGTCTAGTGTGCCAGCAAGTCAAGGCTGAACACCAGGAACCTAGAGGAGACTTTCAAATCGTTGCCAATTCCGACCTGGAAGAGGGAGCACATCTCGATGGATTTCGTCACCCGACTACCAAGGACTGCTAAGTCAAAAACCGCTATTCAGGTGATCGTGGAATGACTCACCAAGTCTGCACACTTTCTGCCTGTCAAGATGATAGAAAACGTGGAGCAACTGAGCCTATTGTGGATTTAAGAGATCGTACGCCTTCATGGAATACCTATTTCGATAGTGTTTGACAGAGATCCACGATTTATGTTACACTTTTGGGAAAGAGCTACAAAGGGTGTTAGGATCAGACTTAAGGCTTAGTATAGCCTGTCACCAACAAACAGACGGACAGAGGGAGAGGACAATACAGACACTGGAAGACATGCTGAGAGCCTGTGCCCTGGATTTCTCTGGAAATTAGGAGGAGCAGCACCTACCGTTGGTGGAGTTTGCCTACAACAACAGCTATCAAGCAAGGATCGAGGTGGCACCATACGAAGCTTTATATAGCCGACCCTGCCGATCCCCAGTTTGCTAGACAGACGTTGGAGAAACGAGGATAATTGGATCATAGTACGAGATACTATGGAGAAGGTCAGACCAAGGAAAGGAGTCACCAGATTAGGAAAACTGTCGCCGCGCTACATCGGACCCTTCGATATCGTAGAGACGATCGAGAAGGTTGCGTATCATCTGGCACTGCCACCCCAGCTAGATCGAGTGCATAACGTGTTTCACGTTTCATGCTTCTTAAGTACCTCGCCTCGCCCACCTATGTCCTCAATTAGGAAGACATCACCATCGAAAGAGATGCGACGTACGAGGAAAAGCCAACGGAGATTCAAGACCGAAGCGAGAAGATCATCCGGAACAAAACCATTAAATTGGTTTGAGTTCAATGGAAGCACCGAAGATCTGGAGAAACCAAACGGAAAAGGGAGGAAACCATAAAAGCAAGTTATCCCCACCTGTTCGAGTCTGAGCGTGCACCAAATTTCGGGGACCAAAATTGTTTAAGGGGGATAGGTTGTAACAACCTCGACTTTTAACAAATAAAAATCTTGTTGTTATTTTAAATTTCGTTAAATATTTGAAATTTTATTTGAATTATCTCTTGAGTGGCTATATGATTTCTTGTAAATTCCGTCATGGTGAGATTTTGGTCATTTGACTAGAAACCCTACTTGATCAATTTAGTTAGTTTCTAACCAACTAGTTGGAGGGACCGAGCAACCAACTCACCTAGTTACTCAATGAACCTTTTGAACCTCCTTGAACCTTTTTGCCTTTATCCATTGGATAAAAGAAGTTAGGGTAATCTTTACCCATTGGACAATAGCCCCCCATTATTATATCTTGATAAGTACATGTATATATATACATATGTGTATTTGCCACATGCAAGAGGACATGTAGTCTTTCCTAAAGAGCTTAGTTTATTATAAAAGTACCTTGTCCTTTATTGTCCCTTGGTTATTAACCATTAGGGGATTTATTATCCATTGGTCAATAGGTTAGTCTTGCCACCTAAGTACTAGGCCTATTAAACTAATCTTTTGTTAGGATTCCCTAGAATACATTAGTACTTGGAAGACTAATGAATTGGCTAAAGTACACATGTGCTATTTGATTAGTTTAATGGGATTCTTAGCCTTTAAGTTTCTTGGATTCAAAGTACCAAGTACTATTATTTTATTTTTCTTTCTTGCATTATATATATATATGTGTGTGTGCTTGTACTATGAGAGAGAGAGGAGAGACGCCGAGAGAGAGGGGGGAGAGAGAGAGGAGAATCGGCCAAGGAGGGGGAGAGAGAGAGAGAGAGGAAGGAAGGAGGAAGAAGATAGGATTGTACCTCATTGATCTTCCTTGTACTTCAAATCCTTGGTGTGAACTCTTCCTAGCCAACAATCTAGTCCTTTAGTGTCCTTCTATTATTGTTTAAACAAGAATCTTGTACAATTATTCTTCTTGCCCACCAAGTCCTCCAAGGTTCACACTAGCCATGCAAGCCTAAAGATTTGGCCTTGATCTTTCTAGGATTCTTTGACATGTGTCAAAAGTTGAGGTAGAGAGAGAGAGGGGGGGCCGGCCTTGAGGGAGAGGGAGAGGGCATGCCTTGGCCTATAAATAGAGCCATTCTCTTGCCATTTGAACACACACCTTCTCATTTGCTCTCCCTTCTCTCTAGAAATCCTTTTCTGGGCAGCCTACTGTCCTTTTGGAAATCCCCATTTTTCTCCTGTTTAGAGCCGTTTTTAGAACCAACTTCCTTCGGTAAAGTTGTAGAACACTTCGAAACCTTCAAGTTAGTCCCAAGAAACACCCCAATCGGTGTAGAGATGACAAAGATATTGTCATCCAAAGTTCAGTGAAATTCTCGGATTTCCATTTCCAGACAGCTTACTGTCTTTTTTCTTTCACCATTTTTCTCCTACTTAGAGTGGTTTCTAGGATCAACTTTCTTCACAAAAGTTGTAGAGAATTTCTAGAGCTTCGTTTCCGACCCAAGAAAGATCATATTCGGCCAAAGATTGACTGAGTTATTGCCGTCCGAAGTTCAGTCCAGATTAGCAAGAAATTTCCAAACTAGCTTATTCGGCCCCGACTAGTTTCGGATCAAGGTAGGATACTCTTACCCTATCCTAAGTTTATGTATGATCTTCTTATTTTCCATCTCAAGTATAACGTATGTTGTTTTCATCTCTAAGAAAGAACTTATCGTTTGGAACGAAGTATTCGTATTTTGATCTTTTAAGATGTTTATGAGAATGCATATATGAATTGGTTGTATTACTTGTGGCGTGATAAAGCATAAGTGATTTTTCACTCCAAGGGCGTCCGAACATGTGGCGTTATGCTTTAAGCGTTAATGTGAGCGTGATTAGCAATATAGAGTCGAATGATCTTGTTTGTTTACAAGGAATGATTTATGCTTACCTTTGTTATGCCACGGAGTCTTTGTATGTAAACGAGACACGAGAAAGTAGAAACATGGCACCTAGGGTGTGGTTTTTGAAAGGATAAGTTTTTCCGGGGAAGGAAATATTTTTGAAACTACGTAATGACCATTTTTGAGGGTATTACGTGAGTGGTGTGTGTGCCTATGGGAACCCGGCGCCGCGGAACCATAGTAAGGATACTTGGGAGACCGGCGTAGCGGAACCAAGGTAGGGTGTGTAGCTTGGTTATCCGCGGTACGGAGCCAATGCAATTGTGTGCCAATGGGAACCCGGCGCGGCGGAACCATTGAGAGGATACTCGGGAACCCGGCGCGGCGGAACCGAGGTTGGGTGTGTGTAGTTTGGTTATCCGCGGTACGAAGCCAACGCAAATGATTTTGAAAGGCTGTAGCTTGGTTATCCGCGGTACGGAGCCAATGCAAATGATTTGAAAAGGATGTTTTGTAAGTGAAAATGTTAACACGGTCTACGATGAGTCGCGTAGGAGAAACACGGAAATCTTGGACACCAACGAATGTGTATGTGTGATTGTTGTATTATTGTAAATGATTTTCTGTGGTAAGGTTGGTTGGGTAAGAATTTCCTATTGAGCGTTGTAGCTCACGATGTTGCCTTTTGGTGACCCTGACATATTATATTGGTGTCGACGCCGGTATAATGTGTCAGACCTCCTAGATGAACAGGGTGAGAAGTACACCTTGGAGGCCTTCGGAGCTGAGGAGCTTGCCAGAATGGAGGAGCTAGCGGAGCAGTAGTTAGGAGCCATAGTTCCTCCTTTGTTGAATAAATGTACCCTTTGAAGTATTTATGATGTAATAAACTCTTTTATTATGTAATAAATGCCTCATTAACGTATCCAAAATTCGGGGCGTTACACTCCGGTTGTCGATCAGGCTCAATTGGACCAATGGGAGGAAGATTGGAGCGCAACAAGGGCGGATCCGCTCGATGGCCTGTCCCTGTTTATGCTTTTCTATCAGCCTGAGCCCGCTGCGGCCGAGGCCGCGGAAGAGTATGTGTGGGATCCGGAGCCTGACGCTGCACAGTTGGCCTGGAACCAGAACTTCAACGTGGAGAAGGCAGACGATGATCAGGATTTGGGTGAGCAATACTTGGAGTGCTACATCGAAGGGGAAATCATCCCCGATATGCGTCAACAACTAGGGGAAGCATGGCCACTGTTAGATTCCATCTCGAATGCTGTACATGCGGGCGACCCGACTGTCAACATTGTGCCTGTGGAAGGCCCCCGTCCGGTAGTGCCTCCTAGGGATGACTGTTCAATCATGGTCTTGAACGCACCGCCCGATGACCTGTGGGAGGTAGATGAGATCGTCGACCTTAACAAAAGCCCCCTGCCGGCCGATTTCTGGGACGTCGATAAAGTGGTCGACATGCAAGTGGGCGACGAAGTATGGACTGTCAACTTTACTCTGGTCGACAGAGGCTTCTGGGATGTGCCGTTCATCACCAATCCGGGATTGCCATTTGAGGAAACCGCTGCATAGGATCTGAACTTTTGGGAAGGAATAGTAATGGAGGAATTGCTATGGGATGTGGTTTCGGAACAAGGCACGACAGCAATGGTTGCATCGACCGACAAAGGGAAATGCAAGCTGGAGGAGATACCTGCAGACTTCTGGGGTTCGCTTGATACATCTTCTTGGTGGGACGTTGCCAATGTCACAAGGAGCGGCCATGTCTTTCAGCCACCAAACCTGTCAGCTGGAAGCTCGTCCAATCCGCTAACTCAAAAACCCACCTCTCCACTGGCTCAAAAGAACTCACCATTTGTTCCTAGTGGGGCATCAGAGGAGGATTTTCTTCAGAAACAGCTAGACAGGATTCCGGGTGCCATCTCTGTATAGGGTCTGATATCATCATCAAAGGAGCATCGTGATAGACTGGCCGCAACTTTAGCCCATTTTGAGGTGCCAACAGACATCACTCTCGAGGCAACGATTGCCTTGGTCTTGCCTCTGCTCTCCAAGCATTCTGTCACCTTTACTGAAAGGGATCTTCCTGTCGATGGGGCTGCTCACAACCGCCCACTGCACATTACTATCAAGTGTAGGGGTCACTGGGTGCCGACCGTATTGATTGACAACGGCTCCGCCATCAACGTCTGCCCAATGAGGGTTGCTTACCGTCTAGGGCTTACAAAGAATGACCTTACGCCTTCCAATCTGGCCGTCAAAGGTTATGACAACACGCGTCGTGTGGTGGAAGGGACCCTGATGCTTAAACTTGATGCTGAGGGTTTTGAAATGGATGTAGAGTTCCATGTGGTTGACATCCTTGCTACTTTCAACCTGCTGCTGGGCAGGCCATGGCTGCACAGGCCGGACATTATGGCTGTACCCTCAACTCTGCACCAAAAGGTCATGCTGGGGCTTCCTACCGAAACCTTGACTATCTGCGGAGACTCTGGGATCCGCCCGCTCAAGGATGATGGGACGCCAGTTTTGGGGATCATGCACGGGGAAGAGGACTCAAACTTTGGAGGGTTCGCTTTCGACACATCCGGCTCAGTCCTGGCCATTGTCATGGATGATGACTTTCTAATTAGCTCAACTGCTCTCGAAATCATGCGGAAGATGTCATTCATGCCTGGCCTAGGGCTCGGGATCAACCAACAGGGGATCGCTGAGTTCCCTGCCTTTCCTTTCACCCAAGGCCGCTTTGGTTTGGGATACGTTCCCCCAGCCAAGGGTGCCAAAAAGAGGAAAGACGTGGGAAAACCTCGAACCCTCTATAGTAATCCTGACAGCTACTTCGTCCATGAAGGAGGTGGCACTGCTTACCTGGGACAAATCGAGCCATTTTGGGATCCTAAGACACGCACTTGGCTTCCAGGTTTCGAGATCTTTGCTGCTGACACTTGGAGCGATGATGAGGATGAAATAGCCAAAAAGCAGCTGGCTCAGGAGAACTTCAAGAAGCAGCTGGCTGAGATCAAGAAGAAGGCCGACTGGGTGAGGGCCTTTGATAAGGGGAGCTTGGAGATGCTGTTCGCCCAAGTAGGTTTGGTTGGCAAGGAAGAAGCGGCTGATGTGCTGATGCTCGGGCCCGACTCTCAGGACATTCTCGAGGATCCAACTTCTCTCATTGTCAAAGCAACCGATAGTATTAATAACTGCATTTTTACTCCGCGTTTAACATGCATCGATGATACCTCTGGATCTGACACAGAGTCTGTCGAGTCTAAGTCTAGCTCAGAGTCGGAGTTTGTGCCTCTCGGCCCTCCACGTCATAGCTTTTACTTCGAGTTTGAGTCTACTGTACTTGGCAACCCTTTCGGGCTTTTATGAAATGAATGATCCTGCTCCCGACTACTTTGCTGACTTTTATATAAACTGTGTCGACCCCGACGATGAAGGAATCGACTTCGATGGGAACATCCCGGCTGAGTTGCATTCCCTCATCGAAAGGGAAGACGAAAGGCATGCTCAGCCTCTAAAAGAAGAAGTAATTTCAATAAATCTGAAAGATGAAGGTGACCCCCGTATGATGCAAATCGGTTCAAACCTGTCCTCGGAAAATCACGCTGGTACAATCGAGGCGCTCAAAAGAATACTTCGAGGTTTTTGCTTGGTCTCATGCCGACATGCCCGGTATCGATCCCGAAATAGTGCAGCACCGAATTCCGTTAATGCCAGGGGCAGTGCCCGTCAAGCAGAAGCTCCGCAAAATGAGGCCGGACTAGGTTCAGAAGATCAAGGAAAAGGTCACCAAGCAGATTGATGCAGGATTTCTAAGGGTTGCTGAATATCCCAAATGGGTCGCTAACATCGTGCCCGTCCCCAAGAAGGATGGGAGGATCCGAGTCTGTGTCGACTTCCGAGATTTGAACAAGGAAAGCCCCAAAGATAGTTTTCCCTTGCCTCACATCGATGTGCTTGTGGACAACACGGCGGGGCATGCCTTGCTCTCATTTGTCGACGGATTTGCGGGATACAACCAGATTTTCATGGCCCCGGAGGATCAGGAGAAGACAACGTTCGTGACCGAATGGGGAACTTACTGCTACGTAAAGATGCCGTTTGGATTAAAGAATGCGGGATGCACCTTTCAGAGAGCCCAAACAACCCTATTCCATGACTTCATTCACAAGACGGTCGAAGTATATGTGGACGACATGATCGTAAAGGCGAAAGAGGAAAAGAACTACCTCCCTTCGCTCAGGCAATTCCTTGAAAGACTTTGCAAGTACAATGTGTGTCTACATCCTCAAAAGTGCACGTTCGGGGTTATAGCAGGAAAAATGTTGGGGTTTCTGATCACCAAGAGAGGAATTGAGGTAGACCTGTCCAAGATCAAAGCGATTCTAGAAATGGAGCCCCCACGATCTGAGAAAGGAGTGCGCAGCTTTCTGGGGAAGGTCCAGTTCATCAGCCGGTTCATCACCAAACTGACTCTGACTTGCGAGCCATTATCCGTTTACTCAAGAAGAATGTCCCGTTCGAATGGACAGATAAATGCCAGACTGCTTTTGAATCCATTCAGAGGTACTTGCAGACCGGTATTGATGCCGCCTACGCCAGGTCAACCTTTGATCCTATACTTATCCGTGACTCCGACGACAATGGGTTGTTTGCTAGCGCAAGAAGGGGCAAACAGAGTCGAGAAAGCCATCTACTATTTGAGCAAGAAAATGGTAAGTAGCGAGGAGCGCTATACCCCTTTGGAAAAGACATGTTGGGCATTAGTTTGGGCTACCAAAAAGCTTAGACACTACATGCTAGCCTATTCGGTGAAGCTGATTTCTCGGATGGACCCCATCAACTATCTATTCGAGAAGCCAGTGCTCACCCATAAGCTAGCACGTTGGTTGCTTCTGCTGGCTGAGTTTGATTTCCAGCATGTCACAAGGAAGTCAGTAAAGGGCCGCGCTGTGGCAGAATTCTTGGCCGACCACCCAGTTGAAGGGCCAGAGGATATGGATTTCAACTTTCCAGACGAGGATGTGATGACCGTAACTGAGGAAGTATGGACGCTGTATTTCGATGGGGTTGCTAATCAGAAAGGGTTCGGAATTGGGATGTTGCTAATCACGCCTGCCGGTGCTCATATTCCGCTCGCTTTTAAGCTGAATTTCGATGGTACCAACAATCAAGCTGAATATGAGGCATGCATCGTTGGAATGGAGGCAGCGATTGCACTGGGGGTCGAGAAGCTCGAAGTGATTGGAGATTCAAATTTGGTAGTCTCTCAGGCCAATGGGGACTGGAAGGTTCGTGAGGAAAAACTGAAGCCTTATCACCAAGATTTGGAAGAACTGATTCCTCGCTTCAACAGGGTAACTTTCACCCATGTTCCATGCTTGAAGAATCAGTTCGCCGATGCTTTGGCGACTTTGGCTTCCATGATTGAACTTCCAGTAGGAGTTAACCTGCAACCAATCGTGATCGAACAAAGGGACCTGCCCGCCTATGAGTATGTCAACGCCATTGATGATGTCGAGATGGCCTGCCCTGGTACCATGATATCTGGAACTTTGTGGAACGCGGAGAATTCCCAGCTGAAGCCACTAAGAAGGATCGAATCGCCCTGCAACGACTGGCTGCTCAGTATATCGTCTGTGGGGGAAAGTTGTATCGAAGGTCTCACTATGGGATGCACAAGTTGTGCGTGAATGGCGCGGAAGCAACAAGGATAATGGAGGAGATTCACAAAGGAGTCTGCGGTCCTCACATGAGCGGTGTCATGCTCGCAAGAAAAATCCTCAGGCAGGGCTATTACTGGTCTACAATGGAGTCGCAGTGTATTGATTACGTGCGGCGTTGCTACAAGTGTCAAATCCACGCTGATCTGCAACATGTTCCTCCAACTGAGCTGTATGGCATGACCTCGCCGTGGCCTTTCTCTGTATGGGGAATTGATGTTATCGGGATGATCAGACCCTCTGCTTCAAACGGCCGTAAGTTTATACTGGTAGCCATCGATTACTTCACCAAATGGGTCGAGGCCGAATCTTACAAGACCCTGACAACGGTTCAAGTTGCGCAGTTTATTCGAAAGAACATCATCTACCGGTATGGAGTCCCTCAGGCTTTCGTATCGAACAATGGAAGCCACTTCAAGGGAAGGGTCCTGGAGCTCTTTGAGGAATTCGGAATCAAGATCCACCATTCAACAACCTACCGGCCACAGACAAATGGGGCTGTCGAGGCTGGCAACAAAAATATCGAAATGATCATCAAAAAGACCGCTGAATCTGCAAGAAACTGGCATGAGTTGTTATCATTGGCCATCTGGGGGTACCGAACGTCGATCCGCACTTCTACAGGCGCAACTCCATTCTCCCTAGTCTATGGAATGGAGGCAGTACTCCCCATCGAGCTTGAGATTCCGTCTCTGAGAGTCATGGCTAAAAGTGGTCTCGAGGAAGCGGAATGGCTGAGCGGGAGGTTTGTCGAGCTCATGTTGTTTGATGAGAGGAGGCTCCGTGCTCTGTATCACGTTCAAGGGTATCGCGTCGAATCGCCCGGGCGTTCAACAAGAAAATCAAGTCAAGAGGTCTAATCGAAGGGGACATGGTTACAAAGGAGATCCAGGCTCCAATGTTCGATCCTCGTGGGAAGTTCCGGCCAAATCGCTCTGGACCTTACATCATCAAGACCATCCTATCCGGGGGTGCTGCTAAGCTCATTGATCTCGACGGAAATGAATTCAATACCTTGGTCAACCTGGATCAGCTCAAGCGTTGCTATCCCTGAGAGATGCTTGTTGGGTCGAAAACCATAAGGGTGGGCGATTCCAAGCAAAAGTTAGAGCAGCCTGCTAGACCGAAAATCTAAGGAGGTGGTCTAGGCAAAAATAAATAGGCAAAGTGGCGAAAGCTCGCTAGACCAAAAACCTAAAAAGGTGGTACTAGGCGAAAGTTAGAGCATAAAAGGAGAGGTAAAATACACGAGTGAACCTTAGCCTGAACTACGTTCTGACCTGATTCTCTGCAAAGGGGCGTAGGCAGTCTCACCTTGAGACCCGGTCACATTCTATCAAAATGATCCAGGGTTTGACATTTTGGGTTCTCGAAGACAGGCTGAGACAGCATTGGAGAATCAGAAGGAGGAAACCCTTCATCTTTCAACTTTATTTTGCAAATTACTATTTCTAATTGTTCCCCACTTTTCCGCCGGGTAGGCGTGAGCGGAAAATCCAATGGCGCGTGTACTGTATGAGCGCGGGCGTGCCAGGACTTGTCGTCGTCCAACGTATGGAAGGTGTGAGTGTGCCTCGATCTAACTTCGTATGTAGTGCGATTGCGTGTGACCCAAAGGGTGAGGCCACAATGAGGTTCGTGGTTTTGCCACAACGAGAGTGGACTTAAAATTTCCCAACCGTATGAGAAAAAGTAGAGAACATCGTAGAATAATTTTATTATATCGTAATAATAAAATTGGGGATACAAGAGAGATATGAATAACTTTATTATATCGTAATAATAAAGTTGGGGTACAAGAGAGATAGAAATGAGATAGTTGCTTCGCTGGGAAGGCTTTGGTTTTAAGCGTTGAGCTTGATTGGTGTGTGACCCCTTTTTTCTTGTTGAGTTCCTCTATTTATAGGCAAGGCTTCATGGTTTTTTGCATGCAGATGAATTTTTTGCCTTCTCTCGGTGATGCCAAGTGTCCCATGTTGCCATTTTTTCCTCCAGAATGGCGGTTATGGGAAGTTAGCTTCCTGATGCACATGCTTTTTCCAATCATAGGTAGTTATCAAGTGGTAGTGGGCTTCTTCCATTCATTGCTCACGTGGGAATAAAAAAAAAAGTGGGCCATTTGACAAGTCAAATGGCCATGTGGCATTCATCCCCACTAACTCACTCCATTTTTTATGGGATAGTTCCAGAAGGTAACAAGGGTAATGGGCCACGTGGCTCTCCTTCTTTTTATGGGAGGTTACTGGAGATAATGGGTATCCCATTTCCCCATTTCGTAGAGATTAAAATATACTTGGCCATTTAATTTAATAATTAAATAGCCTATTCAAATGTAAAAAACCACCTCCTTTTTGCATGAGATGCTTCCAGAACCTCAAGTAATCCTCATTCACCATGGGCCTCTTAGAATTCATCCGAATAACTAAGTCTAAAGAGGCCAAGTCCCATAACTCATTCAAATTAAAATTAATTGGGCTTTTTGATACGTAACCCATTAATTTTAACCTATTAAACTCTTAATTCATGGCCCAATTTAATCGAATTTCAATTAAATGGCTCTTCAGCGCTAGCCCAAGATTTGGTGTCAAAAACGGGTGTAAACACTAATACAACAAGCTGAGCATAAAAGCCTTAAAAAAAAAGCATGAAAAACAAAATGAAATGCTTGAGAAGCCTAAACGGCTCACAGCTTATTCTAAGTACAGCAAAGTGGTCCGGAGTCAGTCAATGTTTTCTCTTGCATGAACATCTGCTCTTAGCCACTGTCTATACCGGTTCCTCAGCCCTGTGGTAAAACCCGGCATTTCCGCTTGGAGAACCATCAGGCCGCAGCGCCTCTGATAGCCATTCAGCGTCTGAGCATTGAAGTTGGGAAGATGGAAGCCCCCAGTACTGATATGGACGTTCTCTTGCGAAGCGCCCAGCTAATGGAGAATGCGACCAGGAATGTAAAAAGTGAAGCTGGTTAGCCCTGCGATGACCATCCTGTCAAAGCCATCAGAATGGATAGCCATATCTGGAAGGTCCAACCAAGGGCACCTCCAAGCAATTTCCTCGGGCTACATATGTTGCATGAATTCATACCAGCCTTCTATGTCCAAGTCGGGGTACCGCATCTCCCTTTGGTGGATTCTTTTCGGAAACAGATTCCAGCCTGCCGCCAGTGGGTGCAATAGATTCAGTTTGTCTGACAACCACAGCTGCATGAGCGAAAAGACAAGTGAGAAGCTAGATAAAACCTGAGTGAAAATACAAGTAATGGGGGTGCTAAATTGGGTGAAGGCTCTATTTTAGGATTTTGGTTTTCAGAAATTTGATTAACCTCCGCGGGCTTGATAGATGAAGTTTCGGTCTGATTGGTATTCCCAAAAAGAACATTGCTATTACTGGAATATGCCCTTTTGGATTTTGATCCCGTTTCCTTTTTCTCCAAGGTACCCTCCCGTAAAGCTTGCTCCATGGACAATCCAGAGTCGTAGAAAGTTTCAAAATTTGGGGCGGTCTGAGAGAGAACCATGTATGGGGCGAAGGAGCTTGGCAGGTTTTTGGTTATGATTCGTATCTGTTCCTTGAGATTCGGCTTGTTTTGCATCTGAGCAGCCTTGGCTCTCCAACGTTTTACGAAATCAACAAAGCTTTCCTTTTCACCCATCTTTGTGCTTTCTAACTCCCGGGTGGTCATTTTTTGATCAATATTAAAGTCGTATTGAGCCATGAAGGTTGTCCCAATGTCTTCCCAAGTCCTTTTCTTAGACGGCTCGAGAGTAAGGAACCATTGAAAGGCGGGACAGAACGAAGCCTCATGGAATAATTGTGCCATGCATGGCCTCCTTTTCAATTCCTCTCATGGAAAGAGAGCCAACATATCCCTGGAGGTGTGCCTTTGGGTCGCCAGTGCCGTCGAATTTCATAAAATCCACGCCTTTAAACTTTTCTGGCAACTTGGCATTAGGGAATAAGCACAGCTTGCTCATGTCGACCTCTCCCTTTCCAAGTCGCCTAGTTTCTTCATCAGATTCCTCTAGCTTGCCGATTTTGGCCATAAGAGCAGCCAGCTTAGGATCTTCAACAGGCACTTCTTCTTTGGACTGCTCAGCCTGTGGAGGAGGTTTGGTTTGGAGCTTATCACTAATTTCTTGCATGGCCTCCATCATCATGATCATGTCATTCTCCATAGATGTAACAGAAGTCTTGAGTTGTGCATCAATATTGGCGATGGACTGCCTAAATTGAGCATCTAAAACAGCCATGTTTTGCCTAAGCTCCTCTACCCCATTTCTTTGGTCGGCCATTGGTAAGGGATTTTCGAGCGGTATTTCTATTGGGAGTTCTTGTGGTATTTCTATTGGCAGTTGTCCATCCTGTACTATCTAAACCTCAAACAACTGCGTGCCTTCCAGGGTGTCTATGCGAACTAGCCTTTGGGTTAGACGAAACCAATTGAGTACAACCTCTTCTTGTGGACAACCAATGTTTCAGAACTGACAACAAAGCAAAAGAGGAAACTCTTAACTCATCACGAATGCTGGTCCTTCCTTTCTTCGCGCCTCCTAGCAACTAAACCTAGGACCTACCGTGATCCAGACTTCACTTTAGGTGTTTGCACAGAAGATTTCCGACAATCAGGGTAGGTGCTATCAGGCAGGTTAAATTCTGAACGCTTCGGAACCAGAGCCAATCTCCTTACCTTGACCATCCAAGGTAGAACAATATGACTGTTGGAATCCAGATATGCACACCATTAACGTTCATTCTAGACCAAGGGAGCCGTTCGGGCATGGCGAACACCGGAGGTATCTCAAACTCCATGGATTTAGAGTCTCCTAGCCTGACTAAATCCTAAGGAAATCCTATCCCCTAGCCTGCAAAATGCAATGATGCATGAATGATATGTATATACAGAAAAGAAAATGCACGCAAACAGGGTATATCACATAAGTCCTAACCGCGGGTTCCCATCTTAGTTGGGATGGTTCTATGGTTATGTACAAGTGCAAAAGGCCGGTTTGGGTCTCAATAGGGTTTCCCGGACTAGAGCCAAGATGTACTCCCCATGTCAAGTGTATTGAAGACAATGGTCGATCAGCACGATGGCTCATCATCGTCGAGGGTTGCAAGGCATCCTGGTAGAGCTCGTGACCGGCAAACCGGACAAGATTGCCAAAACACACTGGTGAGGCTTGTGCGGTGCAGAGTGTACAGGATAAAAGAGCTTTATTTTCCAAAAGATATTAAAAACTCCCCTTTGAAAACGTCTTTCAAGCTTGGCTCACTTTATTAATCACTACTTTGGAGAAAACTACGCAAGCGAACAATAGTAAAAGTCCCAGTTCGGATTGGTCGGATGTAAAACCTTGTTACGTCACCATCCCATTCTTCAGCAGGATGGAGCGTACGGTTTTGACAGACTTTTAAAAGATTGTTCATTTATGTATTAATTTCCAAATTTTTGATTAATGCAAAGTCCCTAGCAGAGTCGCCATTGTGGGCTCCCCGTACCGGTGCGCGCTCAAGAGTCGCCACCCGAATTTTCAAGATGGATGATCCGAGAAACCAATAACTTTGTCTGAAAAAAAGGCTTTTGGCCTAGCGAAAAACGTCGACACTTTGGATTCGGGAGCCACGTTACGAATGGGGAAGGTTTTGTTAAAAAACACCCCACTTGCCCGGTGAAATCGGTCTCTACTAAACATTTTCAAAAGGGAAAACTTTCATAAATCTTTTGGAACATAGAACTCTTTAATAAACAAGTAAGGGGGGAATGGACATGGGAAATATATCACGTTGACATGCGCGTGGTGCCGAATGTATAGAGATGATAAAGATGATGCAGAAAGGAAAAACTTCATAACAAACTGTCTGGTCAACAGCAATCTCCTGCACGATGTATGATAATACCGCGCACGGCTTTATAATACGCCGTACGGGGTACCCATTCTATCATCAGCTTGTTATCAGGTTCTAGAATGCCGCCCAACATATTGTATATCACGTGCGACCTTTTTGATAAACATCAGAAGGTGTCCAGTCGCTGGATCGTTTTGGAAGAGTGCCATTTCTTCAAGCCATGAACATAAAGCCACTTTTAATGTACTTGATCACCCGAGATGATTAAGAACACTTTGTTTATAAAACAAGACATGACTTGTAGGTATGGTCTTATTCTGAAAACACTGACGACTAGTATCTCAACAATAGAACAGGCCTGATGAAAGACAGCTATGGCCAAGATAGTTTGAATAAGAAAACAGTAGCCAGCAAAAGTGCGCCTAAATGCACTACGCCGTGCGACACATCAAAGCGTCGCGCGGCGTTGTGCAGCCAGCACATGGGGTGCTTTAGTTTTAGAAAATGGTTATGAAGTCAGTCCTTAACCAAAGGGGGTTAAGCCTGACTATAGAAACGTTCCCTCAGTGTCAGGACCGAGCCTAACCCAAGGAAACTTGGTTTCGTACCTTTGATCTTGAGCTTGGATGAAGACAGATGATGATGGATGGGCGTTGGTAAGGTTGGTTGAGAAAAGAAGGGTGTTGATGTGCGTGATAGATGGGTATATTGGGTAGGTGGGAACTTAAAGTGAGTAAAATGACTCACTTTAATGGTAAGGAGAAAAATGGAGAACTTTGAGAAAGAAAGAGCCTAAAGAATGTCTTTAGAGCAACTTTCTTAAGACTTGGGAGTGAAGAATGGGTGTGAAAGCATGATGAGAGAGAAAGAGAGTTCAAGCCGCTTTCCCTTGAGTAGAGGGGTGTATTTCTAGGCAAGAGCCAAGGATTTTGAATTCAAATGGGAATTCAAATGGGGGCACTACTACAATAAACCATAAAGATCACAGCTATTGGTTGTAATTGTAAGTTTTCCATCACGCTCTTGCTACCATGATGGATTTGGGTGTGATTATAAGTCACCCTCTTTTATCACGGTTATAAACCGTGATTGAAAGAGGGAAACAATCACGGCCAAAAGGCGTGATCGTTTCTCTTTTATCACAGTTATAAGCCGTGATAGTTTCTCTTAGGCGTGATCATTTCTGGTGTGATTGTATGTCACTTTAGATCACGATCTATAACCGTGATTGAAAGTTCATGTAGACACCCCAATCTGGGCTTCCAGATTAGTTTACTTATGGTTTTTGATTCCCCGATGATGAAATGGATCAAGAACACCCCGGGAATGATAGCGTGTTTGAGCTTTGAACGTTTGCAAAACCCTTAAACCTAACCTAGCCTAAGCTACTTCAAAAACCAAAAACCTTGCTGGTTCGCGCCAGGGCGCATCCATCCCGCGCCCGGGCGCACCATCGCGTGCCAAAGTCACTCCATCGCGCGACAGTGCGCCAGGGCGCACCATCGCGCGACAGACTCACTCTGTCGCGCGATGGTCCAACCTACCACCGACCTTTCTGAAGGAGGACAGTTAGCCACCAATGCAACTCTCAGCAGGCCTCGTGGACTGCCTGAACTCCTCTGTTTCCAACCAGATTCACCCCCTTTCCTATTTATACCCCCCATTTGTTCTCTTTCAAAGGGTTAACAAAAATTGGCATTCAAAGGCTTACACCCTAAGCACAATAAAGAGCATAGCTTGTTCTTCTTTAACTCAAACACCTCAAACAACCTCAACCTCAATTCAAAGCTCAAATACTCTTTCAAACCCAAAGCCAAAGGAATAGCTTACCTTTATTCTGTTTCTGTTCAGATCCCTGAGGGGGGCTGGCAGGGCCAAGGCTGGTAATCAATACCAGTTCTGGTCCTAAAGCTGGCGAGGTTTCAAAAACCGTCATGGCAAGAACCAGCGCGCGATGGAGCCACTCTCTCGCACGATGGTTTCGATCATCGCGCGACGGTTCTCATGGGGATTGGTGTCTTGATGTTTTGTGCTTTATTTACGTATAGATCACTGCAAGCATATTAAAAACCAGTTTACAGCTTTCCTTTGTTAGATTTGTTAGCTATAGTTAAATATTCATTTCTGCTGATTGTGGAATACCCCTGGGATAATTCTGGATCTGTCCCAGAACCCAGAAAATGTGAACCAAGCACTGGTCTGTCCGCGCCAGGGCGCAACCATCCTGCGCCAGGGTGCACCATCGCGCGACAGTGCGCCAGGGCGCACCATCGCGCGACAGAGTGACTTCATCACGCGATGGTTTGCCTCTGTCCAATGAATGGCCTTGCACGGGTAGCTCGGCCTTATGCCATTATTTTGTTCCCACACTGTTTATGGGTGTTTTGTCAATTTCTAGGGCTTTTAAGCCTTTAAACTATATACTATGCTGCCTATAAACTGCGTGGTTTGTCCTGGGTGTGCACTGGTCCTTCCAGAGCCCAGAAGGTTTGAGAATAAGAGTTGTGGGTTTTAAGCTCACCGGCGCGCGTGTGTCTTGGAGTTTTGCGCGCAAGAGTAAACAACATGTAGTGACTTGCTCAGGGCATGTTGGTTTCTTCCTGCGCATGTCACTCCAAAACAGGGGCTCCCCAGTTTGTTTAAACTCCCACAACAACCTGTTCTCATCCTATACTAACTGCTCATCCATGCTATCTATCACATCCTGCAAACATGTTACAATTTTAATCCCCGATTAACCGTTCCCCCGCCCTAATTGGCTAAAAATTGATTAATAAAATAGAATCGCAAAAACAAATATTTTCGCGATTGGGCGAGAGGGGTGCCATAAAACCCTTCCCCTCTCATAACCTGGCTCCCGAACCCAGATATGGTTATGACGGACTGGTTCCTTAACTTTTTCAAATCAAACAGCGCGGCAAGTGCTTCGAAATACGGTTCCTTGGGTGTCGGACCTTCAAACCTAAGTGGCAACTCTGTATTTTCGCGAGCGCTTGTCGTCCAACTAAAAAGCGCTCCCGCGAATCGGCAGCATCTTTCCTTTCTCAAAAGGGTGGGGAACGGAATCCCTTCCCCGGAGGAGAGAAAGATCGGGCAAATCCCATTTGCCCACAGTGGCGACTCTGCTGGGGATCGAATCAATATTAGTCTATACTTAGAAGTTAATACGCTTGGGAACTATCCCATAAAAGCCTGTCAAAACGGTGAGCTTCGCGCTGCCGAAGAAAGGATTGGTGATTTAACAGGACCTCGTGTCCGGCCATCCAATCTGGGGCTTTTCCGATTGTTCTCTCGTGTAGTTTCTTCTAAGTATTGACTAAATAAAGAGAGCCAAATTTGAAAAGGCATTTGCGAATTTGCGATTCTGTTCCATTAATCAGACTTTTTTGGCATTCTTCATTTGCATCGATGTGGGATAAGCCTCGTTGGATCGTTTTGGCAATCCGGCACGGTTTACCGGAGCCCGGGGACCCCGAATGACCAACAACCTTCGACGATGATAAGTCATTCTACCGTTCGACTGTTGCTCTGCGGTTACGCGGGCAGCGGGAGGTACATCTTGGCTCTAGTCCAAGGAACCTGTTACAAGCCAAAACCAGCCTTTGCATATACAAAGCATTAGAACTCTCCAAACTAGGACAGGTACCCACAGGGTAAGATTACTTGCATCTAACCCCCATATACTGTCAACGTGTTACTGCTTTCCCTATCGCATGTACTGTACATACTTTTTGCATAGGAGCATGCTTTGAATGGTTCTTTCTTTCGAGTTTGTCTTGCGCAGTCTAAGACGTTGTTGGACCCGATGAGGAGTCGTTCATTCTGTCGAATGTTCGTTATCAATCGCAAAGTCCTTAGTTCAATGAGACTTTGAGAAATCAAAATTTACTACATCCTTGGCTCATGCCCGGTTAAGAATTCAACCGAAAATATGGAACAACAAAAGTAGTGATGCCGTGTCACTGGCACTACCCAGGTTGAAGTGCGAAGTCACTATACACCGCCGTGTTCAAGGTTAAGGTGCCATGTCATCACCACCAAGTTGTTCCAAATTCAAAGTTGAACCTTCAAATGGGACTAGTCGAAGATTTAGTCTATTTTGACATCTTTTAGGATCTGACGATCTACTCAGGGACGCATGGTCGAAAAGAAATCTGAGGATTCTGGCAACGTCTGAAATTCGTGAGGCAAACTCGTCTCTGTTTTTGTACATACATATTGTTTTGCGTAGAAGCATGTTTAGGGCGGCTTCTAGGTTGTCTCTCTTTCGAGTCTGTCTTATGCCTATTAGGACGCTGCTAGGCCCGATGAAGAGTCGTGCATCTCGATGGTGCACGTTGTCAATTTTCAAAAGTCCTTAGATCAACAAAACTTTGGGAAATCAAACCTTTTTAAGTCCTTGGCTCATGCCCGATTGAAGTTTCAACCGAAAATAAGGAACCACAAAGTATGGATGCCGTGTCACTGGCACTACCCAGGTTGAAATGCGAAGTCACTATACACCGCGGCGTTCAAAGTTAAGGTGCTGCGTCATCTATACCGAGTTGTTCCAAGTCTAAAGTTGAAACTTCGAGAACGGAATAGTCAAAGGCTTAGACTGTTTTGACATCTCTTAGTGTTAGTCGATTCTATTCAAAGGATACACCTCGAAAAGAAATCCGAGGATTTTTGGCAGCGTCCAAACATCATAAGACAGACTTGTCTGTAGTTGTAGAGTCTAGGAGGACACCGACGATGTCATGTACATTGCATTCTAATTGCTGCAGGAACGTCACTGAGCTTTCAATTACTTTACTGTCTAGTTTGGAACCATTGCACCGAACAAGAGAGTACCGAAAGGAAGAGCCAAACCTACTTGGCAACATCTGCACCGGAATCCGGTTCAAAGGCTTATCAGGCTAGATTCCCTGTCAGTCGCAACAGAGGCTTCTCCAGGTTCATTGTTGGCCACCCTGCAGTCGGGTTCGCCATCGATATTGCAAAAAGCCACGCTGCCGGCTTCCCCATCTTCAGCTTCTTCATCAAGCTCCATTGAAAAACTTGTGATGGCAGATCAACCGCAATCGCTCACTCTGGAAACCATGCTCATGAACCTCCAGAACAGTATCACTGCTATGCAACAGAAAGCCACTCAGACTGATGCCTCCATCACTCGCCTGAATAACCTTATCAACACAAAAACAAATATTTTCGCAAATGATTTAGTAGAGACCGATCTTCGGATTGGGCGAGAGGGGTGCCATAAAACCCTTCCCCTCTCGTAACCTGGCTCCCGAACCCAGATATGGTTATGACGGACTGGTTCCTTAACTTTTTCAAATCAAACAGCGCGGCAAGTGCTTCGAAATACGGTTCCTTGGGTGTCGGACCTTCAAACCCAAGTGGCGACTCTGTATTTTCACGAGCGCTTGTCGTCCAACTAAAAAGCGCTCCCGCGAACCGGCAGCATCTTTCCTTTCTCAAAAGGGTGGGGAACGGAATCCCTTCCCCGGAGGAGAGAAAGATCGGGCAAATCCCATTTGCCCACAGTTCAAAATGATTACACCACCATAAACTGAGATAAAAAACCATTGCGCGTGATCTTTTCTTTATATCTACTAAACCATCTTTTCTTGTCATTAAGTTTGGAACCCATACACCCTTAGTTGATTTTCCAAGCCCTTACCACGAAGCTAGCCAAGAACTTCTGTTACATTAGGAAAACAAAAATATTTATACTTACTTCCTAAAGTGAGAAAACTTTTTTCTTCCCTTAAAATTTGCTGAATTTTTTGAAATGCAATTAACATAATATTAAAAATATAAAAATATATATATAAACATTGTTTAAAAATTTTTAAAAATATGACAACAGATCTTTTGCCCATCAAAATTAGTTGTTGGTCACCAAAAGATTTTCTTGGGGTGAAAAATTTAGTTTTAGTTAGTAAATTTAGAAGACAATAGTATTTTTTGTTATAGTGTGCGCTTCGTGTTTTAATAAAAATTATCACAACTTGCAGATTGTAACATTATAGACAAACTTTAGATTTTTTATTTTTTATTATGAACTAACAATTTCACATGGATTTTGTATTTATATTAAATTTCAATTTCAATGGCGGCTTCTCAATTGGATTTTAATCATTTTCAAATAAGGCTAAGCCATAATAATATAATTGCTTTTTTACCTAATGTGTCAAACGTATACTTGGAAGACATGCGAAATAACTAAAGTTCACTACTACAGTAAACCATAAAGATCACGGCTCACCCACATGAAAATCGGGCGCTCGTGGAACAGTCTGTCCGTCGTCGAAGAAACAACTAGGCACTAGACCCAGTTGTAGGATTTGCCCCCTCTCTCTCTCTCTCTCTCTCTCTTGATCTTTTCGGACGTGAAGTTGAAGATGAAACGTAAATATTTTTTGGGATGGGTGTAATTAGGGCTTATCTTCTTACCTTTTGTAAAAAAAGAAAAAAAATAACTTTTCAAAGTTCTTAAACGACATCGTTTTTCTCACACAACTTTTCAAAGTCTGCATAAATGAGTACCAGCCCACCCATGTGAAAATTCAGGCCCAGCGCCTAAATAGGTAGGTTTTTTATCTCACCGCAAGAGTGAGATCATTTATCTCACTTTTTTCGCGCTAAAGTTTTTTATCACGCTATAAGGGTGAGGTCATTTCTCTTTTATCTCACCATAAAAGCGAGATCTTTTATCTCATTCTTTTCCACCCTAAAATCTTTTATGACGCCACGAGGGTGAGATCTTTTCTCTTTTTTATCACGCCACAAGGGTGAGCTCTTTTCTCTTTTATCTCGTCACAAGAGCAAGATCTTTTATCTTATTTTTTTCTGTCCTAAAATCTTTTATCACGCCACAAAGGTGAGGTTGTTTTTCTTTTATCTCGCCGCAAGAGCGAGGTCTATTATTTCGTGCGAAACCCCACTTTTTATCTCAGATTTGAACTTAAACTGAGATAAAAAAATTTATACATCACTTTTTATCACGCTTTCACTGAAAACCGTGATCTTTGTGAATCTCCTTAGTGTGACGCATATCGATTATTGTAGTAGTGGGGAGGTATTTTCTAGGCGGGCTTGGAGTGCCTTTTTCAACTTAGCCAACTTGTAGCTGAGGCTCAAGTGGGCGTGGCCGACGGCTAGCTGAGCTAATCAGAACTTTATCCAAAATATCATGCGGTTGACTTCATAACCTCGTACAGTGTAATAAAATTCATTATGCCGCGCGGTGTAGAGATGTGTCGCACGGTACTAAGAATCCAGTTCCGGGCTTCTCTTTCGGGCTTATTGGTTGAGGGAGTTTCCATTCAAGCTCTTGAAGGTATTGTTTCCTTTATTTCATCATCGGGACGTCCAAAGACCATATGAGGTTCGGATTGGGGTGTCTACATATATTTCGAATGTAATTTTGAACCTTTAAACATTAAAATTAGCAATTTTGATAAACATGAAAGTTGTAGGCAATTGAATTATTGTTCAAACTCAATTTGAATTATCTCAATCAGAGATTTTAGTAAAGAGTTATGTCTGAAATACATTTGGTGACAAAGCGCAATTCATAAATTACTTCATGAAAGGTACCCATTTCACGGCGAAATATATTTTTTGTCACTGAAAGCGTTAAAATGGTGACGAAATTATTTTTCGTCACCAAAGTTAAGCATTTGGTGACGAAAAAAATATTTTGTCACTAAATTGCTCTCATTTAGCGACGAAATATATTTTTTGTCACCAAATGATTATCTTTGGAGACGAAAAATAATTTCGTCTCCTTTTTTAAGCTTTTGGTGATGAAAAATGTATTTTGTCGCCAAATGGGTACCTTTGGTGACGAAAATATTTTTTCAGTCACTAAACATGTATAATTGGTGACGAAATTTTTTCGTCACGAAAGTTGTCAAAACAGTGACGAATTTATTTTTTTCGTCGCCAAATATACTAATTTAGTAACGAAATTAAATTTCTTCGCCACTTTTTCGTCACCAATTTTCATTTTTCTTGTAGTGCAAAACTGATTAACTGCACTTGGCGGTCTCTTGCTGAAACTCGGAACAACAATAGAGAGACAGCCACAACACTGCAAAAACTGAGCAACTAATGCTATAGTGACCATGTATGAGTATCACATTTTGGGTACATGTGATGTTATCACCAAAGTAATGGAAGAATTATTTGTCACATAGTATAGCACATTCTACCAATGCAATTGACATCTCATATAGTGATCAAGATGTGGTACTCAGACATGATTATCACATCGAAACAAACTCGATCCCATCCAATGCATGCATCCACGTATCGATTGAAAACAGTTGCAGCAACAACTCCCTGCACAGCACGAAGGCCTGGCGTCACTAAGAGCATTTCCAGCATGCTCTTAATTTGAGCCTGTTAAACAACTCCTTGCACAGGTAGCTTGAAAGCTTAAAAGTTAATGAATATAGTACGTGTCTCGCGTCTCTCGCCCCAGGTGGCGAGGTACTGTAGCAAAATTAGGAATTATCTCAAATTAATGCCTAGCTAGGCCTTTCTCGAGCCACCTGGAGCATATGCTTCGAAAGTTCCCTAGCTATTTCCACTAAGCTTCCACTTCATCAAGTCTCCCTGTACGTGCTCTAACATCGTAATACTGACATCTACAACACCAGTTTGAAGATTAGTTGACACTGTTGGAGTAGTCAGATTTAGCGTGACTCAACTCTCCAAACTGACACTTAAAGCTACTGATCATCTTTGACCCTAGTCCGGCCAAGTCCCAAGACTATGTTCATTTTTGGATTTAAGATTTTTTCTCTATGCATGGTCACTGGTTAGGAGCGGAGTTATGTTGGGGCCCGGGGGGAAAGACTATGTTCATTTGGAATTTAGGATTTAGGATTCTTAGCTTTCTCTGCGCACGCTTACTCCACTCATTACCCAGTATCCAAATCCAAATACCAAAACGAAGAGTTATTCTTGGTCCATTAGACATGTTTATCACGTGCATGTATCTATGGTAGGCAAGTTTAAGAAGTTTGTTTAGGTTCAAGTTAATCTAATTTTTAAAATGATATTCTGCACTGACGTTGGAACTTACAAATGCAGTAAAGTTTATTAATTTATCATTAAGTTCGCTTTCATTTATTAAAAATAATCAATCATTAAGTTCACGTAGCCCACCACTGGGGCAAGGGTTCTAACCAGTTAGCCTAGCTAACAACCAGTTTGGTTCTGTTTGGATCCGTTGTGGGCCTTTGTTGGGCTTGTAACAATAATCGGAATTGTTTATTTTTAGAACTCGTCGAGAATATTGGCCACGAAAAAAATCACATTGGTCGGATATCGTTTGATATGGTCACAAAATGTATTAAGTTTGGGAAAAAAAAGTGTGCAACACTGGATTAATTACAACTCAAGCGACTCAATTATCCGAAGATAAATGCATTTCGAAACCATATCAAACGATATCCGATCAATGTGATTTTTGGCGTAGCCAATGTTCTTGACAAGTTCTAATAAAGGAATAGTTCCGATCATTGTTGTGAGCCCGAGACGAGCCCACAACGGGCTGGTTGTTAGGCTTACTTGTTAGGACCCTAGCCTCCACCACTGGCCTTAGGAAACACTGAGGTGCCGTTCCGCTTTCTTTTTAAACAATCTTTTTCAAAAAGAATGTAATTTCAAACTCAAATATAATGAAAATGAAAAATAATTTTTAATTTTTTTTGCACCGTTTAAAAGATCTCAATGAAATCTATCAAACAAGATTCATATTGGTAGAAAAATTATTTGTGTAAACACATGATTTTTGAACTTGAAATTACCTTACTTTTCTAAAAGTTCAATTTTTAAGAAACCAGAATGGGGCCTGACACTAGAACTCTAGAAGAAATGCTGAGCAAAAGCTTTTACGAAAAGTCTTATGAGTAGATACATTCATGTACATATGCCGCTTAAATATGCATTTTGGACCTCTTTCGGGTCCTACAAAAATGATT
Organism: Rhododendron mucronatum var. ripense; assembly: GCA_019656295.1. NCBI lineage: Eukaryota > Viridiplantae > Streptophyta > Magnoliopsida > Ericales > Ericaceae > Rhododendron > Rhododendron mucronatum. The sequence goes on along the minus strand of BPLT01000130.1, from coordinate 1,004,662 downwards.
CGAGCTGCTGATTTTGTTTAAAATAGTTTTGTTTACGGTCCTTGTAAGAATCAACACAACCCAATATCAGTAACTATATTCACAACACATTCAGTTTTATTTTAGAATTCAGACTTAGAATTCAATTTTACGTCTTTAACAATATCGAATTGAGTTGAATTTTTACAGGGAACGTAAACATGATGAAGAAAATGAGCGGCTCGAATCTTTTTGACTCAAGACGTGTAACGACCTTGATCTTTGGTAAATAAAAATTCGTTAAATATTTGAATTTTATTTTTATTACTTGGAAATTTCTTTTAATTCCTTTTTAATTTCTAATAATCCGTCATAATTAGATTTGAGACTTATAAAATTATATCTTTTCGTCCCGGACAATTTAGTCCTTTTCTGAAAACAAGTATGCTTGTAGATGCACTTGTATATTTTCCTAGCAAGTTAAATAAAATCTTTAAATTATATTTCTTGGCTAGAAATCCTACTTGGCAATTGGAATTAGTTTCCAACCGATTAGTTAGAGAAACCTAAGTACCCATTCAACTTAGTTACATTCTTCTAACCCTAGATGAACCTAATGAACATTTCTATACCTTAGTTGAACCTTTCCAACCCTAAACTAGGAAATCATTTCACTTTCATGACTGGTCATTTCAAAACTTTATTGCTCATCATTACTTCTTCTAAGAATATCTTTTCTCAGCATTACCTCTTTATCCATCGAATAATAGTTTGTAGGGTAATTTTTATCTTTTGAGTAATAGAAATAAGACTTCCTATTATCTAGAAAATAGTGCTACCATAGACTTGTCTAATCAAGACCAAGACCAAGTTTATTTTTCCAAACAACCATGATTACGTATTGTCACATCAAGAAGGCCATGATTCATCATCATATCTTTTCTTCCATAAGTAATAGCCTTGAACCTATTATTGACCTATAAGTAGTCTTTCCTAGATTTTTCCAGTCATATTTATAGCTTACCCTAATCCTGATTGTATGCACTTTCTAGGAAAAATGTTGACCAATGGACAATGCATTGCACTTGATAGCCTTACCACTCATCATTACCTTCTCCTAGGCCTTATAAGACTACTTAGGTCTAAGTATGCTTATATATATATATATATATATATATAGACACATGGGGAATAGAGAGAGAGAGGGAGGGGGAGAGAGAGAGTGAGGCGTGTGCATGTATTTGGTCACTCAAGCAAGCTACTTTTTAGCCCTTAAACCTAATAACTACTTGACACTTCATTTCTAGGCTACTTTAAACACAATCCTAGCCAATTATCTTCTTCTTTCTTGCAAGCAACCCCTCCTAGACAAGACAAGGCCAAAACCTTTCATGATAACCTAGATTTTGGCCAAAAATTGGAAATGACAAGTGAGGGAAGGCTATGGCATAATTAGAGCCAAGATTTGACAACACAATAGAGAAACAAATGAGAGAAATGAGAGAGAGAGGGGGGCTGGCCAAAGAGGGGAGAGAGGGAGTCAAGATTTTTGCTATAAATAGCACCCTCTCCTCATGCCATTCAACTCACACCTTGAAACCTTTCAACTTCTCCCTCTAGAATTCTTGAGTTTGTTCTTTGTTCTTCTTGTTCTTGAGTTCTTCTTGAAATTCTTCAAGAAACTCATCGAAGACCGCCACTAAACCACCACTCGACCACCAATTCGATCCAAAAAAGTTTAGTAGTTAGTCAATAACTAGTTTCAAGAGAAACCTTTTCTCTTTTAAGCTACCGAATCTTTCCGTAGTAAGTCACTCCGTTCGATCGCCAACTTACTTGTTCATAGCCGCCTTACCACCAAGAAGAACGGTAGAATACCTCTACTTACTTACTCTAAGTATATGTAGATTTTTCGTACTCACTTTCTCTAGTATAAAGAAAATTATAGTTATTTTTATGTTTGAAAATGCATGATAAGTAGCAAACTTGTTTTACTAGAATTTCGAAAGAAAGTATGATCACGTTGAATAACTCGACTTTATTTTCCAGAAAAGCATACGTTGTTTTGACTTCCCAAAAAGGAAGAGAGAACGGATTTTAGAAATGTAAACTGGAATGAAAGTATTCGTATTTTGATTTTAAGGATGGTTATGAGAATGTATATGTGATTATTAGGATTACTAGTTTGATGTGTGATAAAGCATAAGTGGTATCCACTCCAAAGGTGTCCGTTCATGTGACAGTATACTTTATATCGTGTGCTAAATATTTGAGTAAGACTATGTAATAATATGAGCATGATAGGTAATATAGAGTTGAATGATCTTATTAGTTTAGTTTCAAAATTTAAAATGAATGATTTATATTATAGTGTACAAAGGTCCTACTGTGGAGTTTTTGCATGAAAATGAGACACATTAATCGAGAAAGTAGAAACATGACACCTAAGATGTGGTTAATGCAAACATGTGATTTGAAAAAGAGAAATGGTTTAAAAATCATAATGTGGCCGGACGTGGTAGCCCATTGTGTGGTGTGTGTGTGCGTGTGTGCCAATGGGAACCCGGGACGGCAGAACCATTGTGAGGATACTCGGGAGATCAGAACGGCAGATCCGAGGTTGGGTGTGTAGCTTGGTTATCCGTGGTGAGGAGTCAATGCAAAGTTATGTGTGCCAATGGGAACTCGGGACGACAGAACCATTATGAGGATACTCAAGAGACCAGAGCGGCGGAACCGAGGTTGGTTGTATTAAAAACGATTTTGAAAATGTTGATTTGGTGTATGAAAAATGAACACAGTCTACGATGAGTCGCATAGGAGAAACTTAGAAAATTATGGATACCAACGTTAGTTTGAATAGTGAATGTGGATGTGTCATTGTTAACTATTTTGTTAAATATGCATGTAATATGTGGAAATCGTTAAATTTATGATCTATTGTTTGTAAGTTAAGAGTTAGTGGATATGGATTATTCTATTAAGCTCATGTAGCTCATGGTGTTACCTTTGGCGATCTTGACATATTATACTAGGGGCGACGCTGATATAATATGTCAGAATTTGTAGATGATCAGGGTGAGCTGTACACCTTGGAGGCTTTCGGAACCGAAAAGCTGACAAAAATGGAGGAGCAAGCGGAGCTGTAGTTAGGAATATATCTTAGTTTCCATTTCCTTGTGTAATAAAAGCACTCTCATGGGAGTTATGATATAATAATGAGCCAGACTCTATTTAAATTTTCAATAAAAATATTAATTTAACGTTCTCAAAATTAGGGACGTTACAAGACGAGTCCAAAATGCATATTTTTGGCTAGTTTAGATTGTAGTCAAATGAGAACTTATGCACCAAAGATTGAATATAGGGTGGCCCTAATGCCACGACCCATTTTGTAAGTGCCATGAACTTTTCAGAAGTTTGACAGTTTTGCCCCTTATGTGTTCTACTTAATTGGAATCTACGTACTAATTGAAAGAAGTGGGCTCAAAATTATAAGAACTCTAATCTACAACTTCATCTCTACACTAGTTTTTGAGAACTCATGGTGGCGGCATCAGTTTGTGCACAAATTTTCTTTTAGTGACGGCTCCGGAAATTTGTTGCAGAATGTTTAAAAATTATCTTGACTCTATTAGCTGATCGGTGAATCAATAATACATGCGCAAAACCTCATATATTAGTGTGAATAATGTGGTCAAAAAGTATAACTTTATTCTAAAAAATTATGTAGTATGCGAGAACTTAAAATTATATATATTTGTAAACAAAAATTCAATTTTTTTAATGTTCCCATATTAGGTAGTGGACAGTACTGTTTTGAGAATGAAGGAAGTAAATTTATGAGCTCTTATATTTTGTACTAACGTTCATTAGCTTATTAATCTATTAACACCATTGGGGAAGAAATTGCGACGAGCTTAAAGTAGACCTTCTCGAATATATGCTCTTTCATAGAATGATATTATGAGAATTCTATTTTAGACTTGAATTCAAAGGAATATTATTCAAGTTAACGGAATTTTGTAAAGTCTTTAATTGAGGGTGTTCACATGAGGTTAGACTGTGTTCATTGTTATTAGCATCGACTCTCAAGTATTTCATGTAGAGTACTATAATTTTTTTCAAGGTTGGGGTGTTCATTTGACCATCCTTGGGTCGATGTCCCGCCGCCTATTCAGACCCTAAAGCACTGTGAATTTATCTCTAAAGTATTGTCCAGCATTATAAAATGAGGTGTTCTGTGATTTTTAACAAAATGCAAGACGCTTTGCTTGATGAATTGTATATTGTAAGACCAAGTGTATTATTGTTCAGTATATTATGGGACGATGTGTCTAGAAACCCGACAACTTTCACAGCGCCTGTAAAAGTTGAACTAATATGCAGGCCTGTTTTGGCCTAATTAAAATTCGGATTATTTTTATTTTGTCCGTATTCTTTTTTTTTTTTTTACATTTATTAGACTTGTGGCGATTTTTTTTTTTGTTTTATTGACCTTTTTTAGGACTATGATTACTTTTTAGATTCCTTTCACCGAGACGAACCAATAATACACAAAAATTAACAAATGTAAAAAAATAAAAAAAACTGAATAGAGACCAAAAATCAAATTTTTTTTTTTTGGAATTATCTGAGTGATGTGGATTTGCATGCATGGTGTCTTTATACGAGCCGACTTGGAAGGTGGCATTATCACGATCTATAATAAGGGGTGACGTAAGGGGTGATGAATTGAGTCTTTGTTCTTGGTTTTTGCTAAGTGGGTGATGACTTGAGTTGCCATGATACTACCTAGCTTGTACCCATATACTTCTTTCGGTCTTTGGACAAATCTATAGACAAAGATGGTGAGGTAAGAGGTGACGACTGACTTGACCACATTATCTATCTACTTTTTGTGGGGCTCTTCGCTTCTAGATTTTTGGTGGGCTAAAGGTATTCCTAGTTCATGCATGATTCTCAATTAGCTTGTGGTTTGCGTCTTAATTAAGGATGAAAAGAAGTTTGAAAATGATACTTTCGCTGTTTTTTGTTCGTCTTGTGTTATATTCCGTTGAGACATTTTGTCTCATGTTTGATTATACACTTCGTACACATTTTGTCTCATGTTTGATTATACACTTCGTACACACCGCGTGATTTTGGTCTATTAAAAAAAAATCAATAGTCTGAAACTGTTAGATTGGAGCGCCTGATCAACAATCCGATTTCAATTGAACGAATGAATGTCTTTTAAACGAATGGGTGTGAAGAGAACTAATTGTTCAAGGGGTATGTTTTTCCAACAGAGGGGTGTGAAAGAAACTAATTGCTCTAGGGGTGTGTTGCTTAAATGAAAGGGTGAGATTACTCTTCCAAGTGATGTGATTCTCTCAAGAGTTGTAACCTTTCCCAAAGAGCACTTATATATCTATATAAACTCCTCCACCCCAACGTTAATCACTCCACAAAAAAAATCATCTCTCTCACATATGCTCATGCTATCAAGGAGCATATACGAGATCATGACTAGCTCGAGACATTGGGTGGGGAAAGATTTGGTTTTGGAGTCCTATTGTTTTGTGAGTTGGTGTAATTTGGTGTATTGTATACTAGCTTCTTGAATGGATTAAATTCTCATATGATTTGGAATGAATGAATGTATCTTTTGTCTTAGTTAGTGAATGAGTTTAGATGGATTGAATATATAAACAGGTTGTACATTTGTGATATTTAATAAATTTCTAAATGAGTTTGGATGGGATAAATGCATATGGATAGGTTATCGGGAAAATAGGAATTTAATAAAAAAATTATATTGAAATACCATCGCCGACACGAAGTTGGTCGACAATGAAGGTAATTAACTTTCCGTGGCAAACATAGCATATCTCCAATTTTTTTTACTTTTGCCGATACAAAATCCTGTAGGCAAAAGTGTTGGAGGTCTTAAATTTTGACCCACTTTTGCCGATGCAGCAGCATTTGCCGATGCAAGTTTGCATCGCTGAAGCTATTGCCTTTGCCGACAAGTGCCAGTTCACATCGGCAAATGTCTTTCTCGATATACTAACACCGACAGGCTGCCGACACAACGTTTTACATCAGCAAAAACCTTCGCCTTCACAATTACACTTTTGCCTATGAGTTATATTGCATCGCCAAATTTGCAATTTCTTGTAGTGTAATAAGGAAGTCCACTCACCCCTTAGACTCTTGATTAAGATGCAAGTTTTCGGACTTTGAGCATTATTGTTTGAGCCATTTTCTTCGTATATATTATGTTGATAGTTCTTACAAGTATTGCCTCCTTGAAGTGCATTCAAAATCTATGACAACAGTAAGGGAGTACGGAGTAGTCGAATTATTAATTGGAAAACAGTCGAGGTATCAATGCAATCTCTCTTTTTGGGTTTTTTAGGAATTGTTTTTATGTTTTTCACCACTACAAAATGGTATAAAGATCACGGTCCAAAAACTAAAAAGATGTCACTTTTTGTAAAAATGTAATAAAATATTATGGACTATAGTTTTAATCTCAGTTGTAAGAAAAAACTGAGATGGAAAGATTTTTTAATCTCAGTAATCTAAAAAATGAGATTGTAACTTGAAGAATAGATCTCATTCTCAAAAAACTGAGATTATATAAGAAAGAATATATCTCGTTTCAAAAAAAAAAACTGAGATGAAAAGATTTTTTAATCTCAATAATCTAAAAGTGACATTGTAACTTAAAAAATAGATCTCATTTTTTAAAAATTGAGATTGTATATGCAAGAATATATCTCATTTCGGAAAAACTGAGATAAAAAGAATCTTTAATCTCAATCATCTAGAAACTGAGATCGTAAGTTAGAGAACACATCCATTTTTTCTAGACTTGAGATGAAAGCTCTTATATTGGAAAAGTTGAAAGTCGCTTACCTCTTAATCGACTCTGCGTGCAATAACCCTAAATAAATGTCACTCTCAAACATTCTACAAAAAAATATTTTGTCAAAAAATGGGATACTTTTGGCAGTGAAAATATATTTTGTCACCAAATGGGTACCTTTGGTGACAAAATTTATGAAGGTTGCATTTCGTCGCTAAATGTTTTTCGAGTATAACTCTATACTCAAAACTCCAATAATTGAGATAATTTAAATTGAATTTGAACAATAACACAAAGGGCATCATACTCCCTCTGTCTGTCACCCCTACTTATATGAAAAGAAACGGTAGTTTGTTACTTCGTATTAGCTATAAATACACAAGAGTTAGTGTATAATACCAAAACGATTATACTCCCCCGTCTCTTTTTAAGTGTCCTGCTTCGTAACTCCAACTTATTAAAAAGACATCATCATTACACCTTTCACATCAACTTTTTTCTCAACTTTTCCTACTTATCCTTCATCATTATATTTTTATTCACTAACTTTTTAAAATGAAATATACTTTTAGGGACAAAATAAACAATCACCAACTTTTACTCGTAACTTTATAAAATGAACAATTATTAAGGGACAGTCAAAAATGAAATACTGGACTCTAAATAAGAGATGGAGAGAGTAATAGAAGTTCTAGAGAAATTATGCAAATTAACGAAATTAAAACCCACAACATACAAATTGATGTTCTAAAATACGGAAACACATTCTACACATTTCAAAGCAAAAATTGTTCAAGCATCATTTGCACCACCAGAGAGAACCTTCTTCATGATGTCACGTGCTTTGCACATGGTCTCCAGTGGCTCAACTTTGGGCATGGTTAGCCCACTCCCTTCAGTCAAATCAACAGGATCCTCGCCCACCCTCTCCCACTGAAAGCACTGGATCAATGACCCCAAGGCCAAGCCCACGACACGTTGGGCTAGACCTGCCCCGGGGCAAGCCCTCCTTCCGAATCCAAATGGCATTAACTTATGTGTCTCCACTTCTCTACCTTCAAATCTCTCAGGTTTAAAGCTTGTTGGGTCGTCCCAAACCTTGGGATCCCTGTGAATGGCCCATGCATTGATCATCAAGATTGTATCTCTTGGTATGTTATATCCCCTGATGGTACAATCATCGGATGACATGCGTGGTATCAGCAATGGTGCCGGTGGGCAAAGTCGCATTGTTTCAGAAATGATGGCTTGAAGATAAGGCAACTTCTGAAGATCATGTTCATCAATCAGGCGATCCTGGCCAACATGAGCGTCTACCTCAGCTCTAGCCTTTTGCAACACCTGGGGATGGTTCACCATAAAAGACATTGCCCATTCCAACGTCACTGCTGAAGTGTCTGTCCCTGCAAGTATCATGACCTGCACATTGCAAGTTAATAAAATCAGGAAATAGAGAAATAGTAACAACATGAAGTAATAGGCATAAACAAATAAACTACACTACACACCTGAGGACTACACTACACACCTGAGGACTACAATAAACTTTTGTTGCAGAGCATTGTGATTACGAAAATGCTATTGGTACAATTGCAGTGCGCTTTTAGCCCCGTCTCGGGTCCAAAAAATAAAATTCAAACAGCTCATTTTGTTTAGGGTTTCCGTAAAAAATCAGCTCCATCAGATATCATCAAGGGTGTTTACGAAACGTTCATATTTGCTAGCCTAAATTTTGAAGCAAAATTGGACATTTCGTAAACGCCCTTACCGATATAAGATGAAGCTAAATTTTTTACGGAGACCCTAAAAAAAATATTTTGAACAAAATGAGTGGCTCCAATTATCTTTTTTGGACCCGAGACGAGCCCAAAAGCACGCTGTCTGTGCAACAATGGTTGTACTCATAGCAGTTCTCTTGTGATTATTTTCAGATATAGTTAGTTAGCATATTTACGGCTATGATGTGAATATTTGAATTTTTTTATTACGAAATGTTATTGTTTCGTTGTTTTGTTATCTTGTGATGACTATCATAGAGCTAGCAGTGTTGTAGTTGCCAGAGCCAAAAATTATTTTTCCTAATCCTGGTTAGTATAAATTGTGAGTACTTGTTATAAAGAAATGTAATGTGTACTGTTTGGTCATAGTGACTGCTCTGTGGCTAAGAGGTGGGTCCAAGCTGTCTTCCAAGGTTGCGTCTAGTATTGATTATTGGTTCATCGAGTCAACACTATGTAAATTTTTCCCATTACTTGTATAGGTAGGAAATAATACATGGCATTACTCAAGAAAAGACATGATAAACGCATTATTTTATGAGGTCAAAATCATATCTCAGTGCACGTATAGCATGATATGCTAGAACATTAAACATATGGGAAAAAAGCTGAAATGGTCCCTATAGTTAAGTGTTTGTGTCAACTTGGTCCCTGTAGTTGTAATTGGCTCAATTTACATTCTGTATTTTTCATTTTGTTCCAAGTTGGTCCAATTACTAACCGTCATTAGTCCTTTTAATAGCAAAATCAAATGGCCCCTTTTTGGGGGATTAAAACTGTAATTCTCTTATTCCCCTCTTGCCCTAATATTAGGGGTGTACACGGGTTGGGCAGTCGAGTTTGACCCTTGAACCCGACCCCGACCCAACATGGCGGATAACAAATGTTTTAGGCTTGCAAACCAAACCGAAAAGGAGTAAAAACCGTCTGCGATCCCAATTCTTTACGTCGGGCCGGGTCAGGTCCGACTAAAAACCGAATTAATCTCTATGAATTGGTCAGGTCGAGTAAGAAACGCACAAACCCGAACCCCGAACCAAAATCTGATTTTCAACAGAAAATGAACACGTACCCGTCCGAAGCACATATTCGACCCCGCCAGGGGCGGGGCGGGTCCGCGGGTTGGCAGATTTTTTGCACAGGCCTACTACCTAATATGCCTCTAAATCGAAACACAGCTCATTCTTCCATTCTCCATTGATAAGGAGGCACCTGAGAAGAAATTTAGTTGTAGTTTTCTGCAAAAAGTTGCCCTCTAATTCAGCATTTTCATGATCAGCCGTGTGCTAACATAACCACTGGTATTGTCTACCTGTTTAACTTGTGGAAAAATATTAAGATGCCTTATTTTTCTTTTTTTGCATAGTACTAAAAACGCATATAGAATCATGTCCAAAAGTCACAACATGATATAGATTCAAAAGTCACAACATGATAAAGAACTATATCCAAAAGTCAGAATATTACATAAACTCAGGGGTTGTTAGGCTTAAAAAGCCAAGTGGCTTAATTTTTTTTGTCCTTATTCAATTTTTTGGGCATTTATTAGTTTTTTTTATCAATTTTTTCAAAATTGATAAAAAATTACCATCAAAATCCAATTTTTTTGAATAAAGATGAAAAACTGACTTATTGGTTTAGTTTTGTCTTTATTAGCTTATTTTTGTCTTTATTTAAAAGGACTAACGGCGGACTAACGGCAGTTAGCAATTGGTGTATAAATGAAAGTATCCCGTTTCATAGATCGACACAAATTTTAGAAGTTCCATAAGAAATTTCAGAGTTCATTTTGTGTGTGAGAGAGAGGCAGACACTCAATCAGTTCGTCAAGACTGTTCATGGTGGTGTTCTGTGAGTAGTGGTCCTAACCGGATAAATTCTACGAGACAGACGTCAGTTCAACCTCGACACCCTTTAGTAGGGACCAAATCTGTTTTAAGGATATAATGTAACACAAGTTTTGGTTCGCATTTCTGTATCGGTTTTGTACTGTCATTTCGTTTATAGTTTATATATGTTTCGTACATGTAATCTGTATATTTCAATTTGTTCATAATGAAATTGTTCTCTGAATTCGCCGATTGCTTTGTGATTTTTCCAAATAATTTTTCTTCCAAAAATAAACTATCGCATTTTTCCAAACACACCATCTAGAGTCTGTGCTATTCGCGCAATATTCACTTTGATGATATCAATATTTCGACAAGACAAAAACAATGCTTAAATGTCTGTGTTTCTTTCATTAAAATAACTTAACAGATAGGAGTAAAATATGCATACGCTAAGGGTGTGTTCTACTAACTAAAATAAGTACTTATTTTTCACATAATTAAGTACTTATTTTTTGAATTAAAAGTGATATATTGTGAGAGAATGACCTACCTCATAAAGCGATAAATAATTACTTAAAAAATATAAAAAATTTAGGTGAAAGGGGGCCTAAATAACTTTTCTGACATTACGATTCACCCATCCAAATGGGTGATGGTATTTAGGAAAACAATAAATAAATAAATAAATTTGAAGAAAACAATCTCATGCTCATAGAGAACAGAAAACAGAAAACAATACCATAGGAAGAAAGAGGAAGAAGAAGAAACTCTGGGAAGAAGATAATGGGAGAATTCACGTACACTAATAAGACCTTTGATAATTGTGTCTGTATAATATTCCGGCTGTGACTCTTGCAACGAAAGCAAATGATCAACCATCGTATTCTTACTCTCATCCCTCCTACGCTCGTCGATCAACCCTTGGAATATCACGTCTAGTCGCTTATGAAACTTTGCTAAATTCTTCTCAAAGCCCTTATAATCAATCCACCCCAGGACCGGCACGTAATCCGCGGCGTTCCACGAACCGGCGTACTCGAACGCCTTACTCACAAGCTCCCGGAACTCCGCCGCCTCTGCCGAATCTTCCAGGTCGTCCCCGTAATACCGTTTTCCGGCTATCATCCTCACGATGATGTTAAACGTCAACCCATAGAGCTTCGATTTCATTTCCACTTTGGTGAAGTCGGCGGAGGATTTCTGGTGCAGTTGACGCAGTAAGTGCCTTATTTCGTCCCGCCGGATTGATAGGAAGGCGTTGAGGCGGTTGGTGGAGAAGATTTCGAGGGACATGAGGCGGCGCAGGTTGCGCCAGTGGTCGCCGTACGGGGAGGAGACGACGGTGGTGTAATTGTAGTCCAAGTATTTCCCGATCGTGCCGTGGGGGCGGTTGGCTAGGACGATGTCGTTTTTGGTGAAGCATTCTTCGGCGCCTGGCGACGAGGAAATGACTACGACGAGTTGAGACCCGAAGTGGAGGGAGAAGATGGGACCGAGGGTTTCGGAGAGGTTGTGGAAGGTCCGGTGGAGAGGTCGGTGGAGAAGGTGGAGGTGGCCGATGACCGGAAGGGACGGCGGACTTGGAGGGATGTTGGGGTGGCTGTGGTGTATTTTTTGTGATAGCAATTTGAAAGCAACGAGGAGGAGGAATACGGAGGCAGCTATGTACGGCAGCGTAGGCTCCATTTTTTTTTTGTAGGTGACTCTATTGATTTGTAAACCAAGGACATATTTTTCTAAGGAGATGATGTGGAGGTATATATGGGTGGAAAGGAGGATGTTGTGGTCACTTTGTTCCGCTGAGATTTTTATTTTGTCAGTATTTAATTTCGTATTTTCACTTTATAAAGCGATACGTCATTTTTTTACATTACATCACATTTATTTTAAAAAATAAATATTTATTTTAGTTAGTGGAACACAATCTAAATTGTCAATTTCTAAACTTGTTTTGACGTAGTTTAATATCTATGTAAAATAAGAGCGGAGTTTTTGAAAATGTCCGAGCATATATACGCACATTAATGAAGAGTAATTTGTACCCGAAGGATTATTTATTTACATTTGGTTATGCACGCCAAAACACTTTTGTTTAAGAGATTCTTATGGGCCAGTACTCCCTCGCAACATCATACAATGTAGAAGTTCAATTTTGATTCTGGGGTACCTTACCCTTCACGTGTATTCTAAAAATGTAAAAATATTTGAGAGAGTATGTAATGTTAATGAACCATTACTTTTTGTGAGGAGATTTGAAAATTAAATTGATAAATATGTGGCATATGGTGAGCATTGAGCAATAAGAACAATGTTTCAAGGGTACCAATTATTTTGTAATAATCATTAGCATTTTTCTCTGTATTCATATGTACCATGTGACTATAGGTACACACGCAGATATATAAAAAGATAGTTCAAAGTACTCAAATTCTACCTGTTTTGTTTTACATATTCACTTTACTAATATATAGATACACTAGTGCTTGTCCGTGCCTACGGCACTATGCACCCCGGTAGTACCGTAGGCACGGGCATTTTTGTAATATATTTTTGTTTTTTTATGCCAACGCCAGAAGTTGAGCAGTGGGTAAAAAGAACCGATAGCATTTTTGTAATATATTTGTAAGAGTATAGGTGTTTTTTTAAGAGAGTTGGAGAGCACACATCAGTCTTTGAATCAAATGAATCTCCCTCCTTCTTTCAACTTGTGTTTGTGTGGTCCTCACACCCTTAAGCTTGTGTTTTATTGGGTAGATTCAAAACCTACTCGACAAAATTTGTCAATCAAAATTCACGTACCCAAAATTCACAAATTCACGCCCGTGTGAATTCAAGAGTCCAAGAACAATTCATAAGGGGTGTGAATTAAATAATTGAATACCAAATCACATGGCTATGGTGAACAATTACAGAGGTGTGAATTAGCTAGCTGAGAACAAATTCATAGAGGTTTAATAATAACTATAGGTTGTGAATTTTGATGAATTGAATACTGCTAGAAAAATGGGTCGGTTCGGACCGGACCCAACCCACATGGGTCGTCTACATGGGTTATGTGATTGAGTTGGTTAGAAGAATGACACAGACTCTTAATCTCTATCTGTTAGGAGAGTTCAAAGATAATAGATCACCTACATCTATTAGGAGACTTTGAACTCTAGGACTTTAATCTATAAATATAGTCCTGCGGATATTTGGAGAAAGATACAAGACACAGAGTTAGAGTTCCTTCTCTCCTTCTCCTCTAAAAAATACGTACTCTCTTGCGAAATATCTTCTCTCTCAAGGGTTTCCATCTAAGAACCCTAGGATCTGCGGTGTGGACAGTAAGAGCAGACTCTAGTAGTCTCCTTCTACCCGACGTGAAGAGAAGACAGTGTTCGTGAACGTAATCGGTACTTGTAGACCGGGCCTCAGATCGTGAAAAGCTTGAAGCAACTTAATTCCGCTGCGCTTCAATCGTACGTGTAAGTCTTATGTGATTTACGAGCTTTCGATCCTATAAAGTTAACATTGGTATCAAAGCCATTAGGCTCGCTCTCGCATGAAACACTTAGGCTTGTTTCCGTTTTTAAATTTCGGATACAAATACGTGATTTTTTGTTTCATTCAAAAGAAAAGAATGATAGATGCAAATCATGCAGTAGTGAGAACATCTAATCGGTCTTGGCTTCTGTGATGATTATTGAGCAAGTCCAGGGTTACTCTGAAACCGACTGACCAACCCTACTGCAAAAGAGATATTTGGTCGAGTACACAGCATAGCGTACATCAGACTCCCAACTGCCCTTGCATAGGGGACTCGAGCCATTGCCTCCTTTTCTTGATTAGACTGAGGGCATAGAGCAAGACTCAAGATGTGTCCCTTCTCGATTGGAGTGTCAATGGGTTTCGAATTTTGCATTCGGAAATGCTCAAGAACTTTATTGATATAGGTTTCCTGACACAAACCAAGAAACCTTCTTGAGCGATCTTTAGTGATCTTAATTAATTCCAAGTACAAAATCAGCCTCACCCATGTCCTTCATCTCAAAGTTTGAAGACAGCCACTCTTTAGTGGCGACAATCATCTCCATATCATTCCCAGCTAAAAGAATGTCGTCAACATACAAAGAGAGGATAAGAAAACTTTTCTTGGACTCCTTAACATAAACACAATGGTCTTCTTCAATCATCGTAACCTCATTAGAAATAATGGCTCGATGGAATCTCAAATTCCATTGTCTAGATGACTGCTTCAGGCCATAAATCGAAAGTTTTAGCTTGCAAACTTTGCGCTCACGTCCCTCAACTTTAAAGCCAACTGGTTGATCCATATAGATCTCCTCATCTAGTTCTCCATTGAGAAATGCAGTTTTAACGTCCATTTGAAAAAGTTCCAAATTCAAGAATGCGACAATAGCTAGAATGAGGCGAACAGAGACTATTCTCACCACCGGGGAGAAATTCTCGTCATAGTCTACACCCGCTTTTTGGGTAAAACCCTTTGCCACAAGACGGGCTTTATACTTGTCGATTGATCCATCTGCCTTGCGCTTAATCTTTAAGACCCATTTATTACCAATGGTCTTGCGCCCAAGCGGAAGATCTACCAACTCCCACACCTGATTTTTGCCCATAGAACTCATCTCGTCCTCCATAGCAGCTAGCCATTCCTTACATGCAGGAGAAGACAAAGCCTCATTGTACGAACTAGGCTCATCTTCCTCATCAGGAGCACACATGAAAGATTCCCCTTCAATCTCAAAACGACGACGAGGAATACTATCACGATGACTCCTACGTAGGGAAGGATCTTGAGAATCAGTAGTCTCTAGTGGAGTACTCCCACTAGAAGGCAAGCTACTCCCACTGTTCTTGGCGACCATAGGATGAGGATTTAAACTTCCACCCTCGCTGAGAATAGGTGTAACTTCCTCAGATTCACACAACTCATAAAGATTAAGATCTCCCCTCACATCACCTCTGCTTGGAAACTCATGTTCAATGAAATTCACATCTCTGGACTCAATTTCAGTCAATCCACCATCAGGCTGTTCGCATATCATAACATACCCTTTTGAGTGTTCAGGATACCTTATAAAGATACCCTTTTTTGCCTCTCGGATCTAACTTTCCAAGCTGCTATGAAGGAATGCGCACATAACCTGCTGACCCCCAGGGTCTCAAATGGTCCAGAATTGGCTTCCTCCCTGTCCATAACTCATATGGTGTAGAAGAGACTGATTTACTTGGCACACGGTTAAGGATGTAGGCCGCACTCAATAGAGCATCTCCCCAAAAACTAATTGGAAGATTAGCATGCACCATCATCGACCTAACCATATCTAACAGTGTACGATTCCGTCTCTCAACAACACCATTTTGTTGCAGAGTACCTGAAATTGTTAACTGTCGTTAGATACCTTTATCTTCACAGAGCCCTTTAAATTGCTCAGATAAGTATTCGCGTCCTCGATCTGTCCTCAGAACTTTTAGGGTTCTTTCTTTTTGATTCTCAACTTCGTTAACAAATCGAATGAAGCAGTCCAATGCTTCCGATTTATGAGAGATCAAATAGACATATCCATATCACAAATAATCATCTATAAATGTGATAAAGTAGGTACCACCGTGTCGTGCCCTAACATTCATGGGTCCACAAATGTCTGAATGAATTAGCTCTAGTGGACTTGTAGCTCTCACTACCTTACCGAAAAGTTTTCTTATCCTCTCTTTGTATGTTGACGACATTCTTTTAGCTGGGAATGATATGGAGATGATTGTCGCCACTAAAGAGTGGATGTCTTCAAACTTTGAGATGGACATGGGTGAGGCTGATTTTGTACTTGGAATTAAGATCACTAGAAATCGCTCAAGAAGGTTTCTTGGTTTGAGTCAGGAAACCTATATCAAAAAAGTTCTTGAGCGTTTCCGAATGCAAAATTCGAAACCCATTGACACTCCAATCGAGAAGGGACACATCTTGAGTCTTGCTCTATGCCCTCAATCTAATCAAGAAAAGGAGGCAATGGCTCGACTCCCCTGTGCAAGGGCGGTTGGGAGTTTGATGTACGCTATGTTGTGTACTCGACCAGATATCTCTTTTGCAGTAGGGTTGGTCAGTCGGTTTCAGAGTAACCCTGGACTTGCTCACTGGAAGGCTGTGAAGAGAATACTTAGATACTTGCGAGGCACTGCAGATTACGTGCTATGCTATCAAGGTGGAGACGGATGCTTACGAGGATACAGTGATGCAGACTGGGGTAGTGACATAGATGAGCGCAAATCTACCTCAGGATATGCATTCTTGCTTGCAGGTGGAGCAATTTCCTGGTGCAGTAAGAAACAGACTTGTATCGCATTGTCCACAATGGAATCTGAGTACATAGTCTGTTCTTCAGCGGTCTAAGAGGCTGTTTGGTTGCGGAGATTCTTATAGCGCCTTGACACAAGGCCTAAGTCTAGTGGGCCTGTGACTCTATATTGTGATAGTACGACGGCTCTTGCTTATACTAAGGATCCCAAATATCATGGAAAATTCAAACACATTGATATTCGGTTTCACTACATTCGAGACATGGTTGCGCAAGGAGAGGTGGTCCTAAAGCATATATCCACAATTAGCATGGTTGTTGATCCCTTGACTAAGCCTATAGCGAGGGATGTCTTTCAGAGCCATGTTAGTAGTCTGGGACTTCGTAGGATTTGAGTTGTTTATGCTTTTGTAACGTCCCGAATTTTGGGTACGTTAAATAAAACATTTTATTATAAAAACAAAGCGAGTCCAGCTCGTTATTACATTATAAACCTCACAAGAGTTCAATATTACAAAAGAGCGGGAAACTAGGGTTCCTATCTACAGCTCCGCCTGCTCTTCCATCCTAGCCAGCTCCTCGACTCCGTACGCCTCCAAGCTGAAGATCTCGCCCTGCTCATCTATGAAGTCTGACACATTATACCGGCGTCGCCACCAATATAATATGCCAGGGTCACCAAAAGGCAACACCGTGAGCTACGAAAGCTCAATAGAGTAACCCTACCCACTAACCCTTAACTTACAAATAAAAGATCATAGAAATCAATTAAATGACGATAACACATCCACATTCACTATCTAACGTTGGTGTCCAAGATTTCCCGATTTCTCCTACGCGACTCGTCGTAGACCGTGTCAACGTTTTCCATTTACAAAACCATTTTCTCAAAATCATTTGCATTGGCTCCGTACTGCGGATAACCAAGCCTTTCAAAATCATTTGACATTGGCTCCGTACCGCAGATAACCAAGCCACACACCCAACCTCGGTTCCGCCGCGCCGGGTTCCCGAGTATCCTCACAATGGTTCCGCCGCACCGGGTTCCCATTGGCACGCAACACCAGCATTGGCTCCTCTCCATGGATAACCAAGCCATATTACCAATAAGGCTACCACGTCCGGCCCTATTGGCAATCTTCACAAAGGGCTACCAAGTCCGGCCACTTTGTGGTTTTCACAACCCACGCAATGGGCTACCAAGTCCGGCCACATCGCGGTTTCAAAACACATTTCTCTTGTTAAACACGCCCTAGGTGCCATGTTTCTAACTTCCTCGGTTTTCGTGTCATGTTCTCATGCAAGACTCCACGTGTAAGACTTTTCATACAATCATGCATTCAATCAAAGCCTTGAAATCGTACAACAAGATCATTTAATTAACATAGCATGCTTGAATTCCATCAACTACATAAATCATGCATTTTTACTTTTTCATCTATGATCAAGTAACTTTTTAAACTTTAGGAAAGATAAGTAGAGATTCAAGTAGCAAAACTTAAACTACTTATCGGAAATAAAGTAAGGATTTGAAAAATAGGTAAGGATCACTACCTTAATCCGAAACTAGTCGGGGCCGATTAAGCTAGGTGGAATTTCTCCCGAATTTGGACCGAACTTCGGACGGCAGTAACTCAGTCAATCTTTGGCCGAATAGAGTTGTTCTTGGGTCCAAATCGAAGATCAAGAAACCCTTTACAACTTCCGTGAAGAAAGTTGATCCTAGAAACGATCTTAGGTTGGAGAAAAACGGGGGTAAAGCAAAAGACAGTAAGCTGTCTGGAAATGAAAATCCAGAATTTTCACTGAACTTTGGATGATGATAACTTTGTCATCTCTAATCCGATTGAGGTGGTTCTTGAGCCTAACTTGAGGCTCTCGAAGTGTTCTACAACTTTCCCGAAGGAAGTTGGTTCTAAAAACTACTCTAAGAAGGAGAAAACTGGGGATTTTTGAAGGGGCAGTAGGCTGCCTGGAAAATCAGAAATGGTTTCTAGAGAGAAGGAGGAGCAAATGCTTGAGGTGTGAGTTCAAATGGCAAGAGAATGGCTCTATTTATAGGCCAAGGCATGCCATCTCCCTCTCCCTCAAGGCCGGCCCCCCTCCCTCTCACTCTTCCTCAAATTTTGACACATGGCAAGAATCCTAGAAAGATCAAGGTCTAAAAGCTAGGCTTGCATGGCTAAGGGTACTAAGGATTTGATCTTGAACCATCCAATGGTGGAGATGAGATTAGTACAAGATTCTTAGGCTTAAACAAATACAAAATGTACAAGAGAGGACAATTGGAAGTTAAGTCTTGCTAGGAAAATCAACCACCCAAGAATATTGTGGTACAATGGAAGTTCAATGGCATTGTACAAGCATATCTCTCTCCCCTCCTCTCTCTCCAACCGGCCCTCTCTCTCCCTCTCTCTCTCTCATGGTTCTCTCTCTCCCTCCCTCCTCTCTTGCTTTCTCAAGTACAATATATATATATACATGTATTGCAAGCAAACAAATAAACTAATGGTACTTTGTACCTTGAGTCAAGAAACTTAAGGGCTAAGTTTTATCTTTTTAAACAACTAATTAAGCACATGGTACTTTAAGGCAATACTCTAGTCTTCCTAGTACTAGAATAATATACATCTATGTACCTTGTACACTAGGAAGATCAAAAACCCTAATAGAAAAATAAATAAAAGTACTTAGGAGAATCTAGTACTAAGTACTTTTTCTACTTAAAGTAGTGTGAACTTAATCACATGGGTTAAAGAAAAGGTTAAATTAATAACTCATGGTACTTTGGTGAAAGACTAATCTTTTACCCAATGGGTAATAAAATCCCTAACATTTATTGTCCAATGGACAAAGAATAAAACCAAAAATATTAAAAAGAAAATGAATAATCAATTCTTGTTCTAGGGTTCAAAAGGTTCAAAGTGTCCAAGGGGGGGCAAAACGGTCATTTTGCGGTTAGAGAAAAGTAACTAGATAGCTTGCTAGTTCGGTTTCTCCAACAAGTTGGTTAGAAACTAACTAGGCTTGCCAATTAGGGTTAAAGTGTAAGAAACGAAAGTTCAAGGGTTAAATTGCAGTTATGACAAACTATCGGAATTTAAAGCAATATAACCAATTAACACAAATAACTTGAATAAGAAATAAATTCAAGGGGCAAAAATGTAATTATAGGATTTTAAAAGTAAATCAAAGCAAATTCAAGTAATCAATAAAAATTCAAATATTTAGCGAAATTTTTAACGACTGAAAATCAGGGTCGTTACAGCTTTATTAAGACACCTTCAGATATTTATTGTTTATACACTGATTTTTATATTTGAATTGATTATGATAATAAAAATCATGTTGCATTTGAATTGTTATGCACTTACAATTGTGTGTCAAAAGGCATAGGGTAGACCATCTCACACGATAACCTACCTTGGCGCTGATGGGCGAGCGAGATGAGACATAATTATACTCTTTATATGATGCTGAGTCTAGAGTATTGTCGCCTTGGTTGGACCAAGATGAGGTCACTCTTGACCGAACACAGAGTCTGTGTAGCCTTTGATTGAGCTAGATGGAGACCTAGATAGGGCGCAGTGCATGCGACAAACTTGAGTGTCTTGAGTAAGGCGCTTTTAGTAGCGATTGTACTTGTGTCTATATGGTGTTTTTGGGAGTGACACAATCTTTAGGGATTGCTCCACCATAGCATGTGAATCATACCACATGTGCTGTTGTCGACCATACTTAGAGGAGTGATAGCGTGGATCCCTTTTCTATCACTGTGTGGGCTCTAAGTGTCATTTATATGACCACTTGTTACCCTTCTTTGACTTGAGACTATGTCATGAAGTAGAGATTTTGTGTTGCTACTCTAGCTTGACTACCTAAGGCCACGAAATATCAGGGTCCCATGACTGGGAAAGCAGCAAGGTTAACATGGAATGACATGAGGGCTCAAGGAAGACTTTCTGGTATCACATTCGTTTATGCGGTTGGTTGTGCTTTGTGCCGGCACAAGTTATTATCCTTTTATATACAATATATCAAAATGAAAAATAATTTTGAAATTGAAAGCACACCAACGCAAGGGGGTTGAGCATAGCTATGAGCTGAGACTTAAGAGGGATTAGAGATGCTCGATCCAATGTGGCTAGATTTGTATAGGGAAATGACGAGATCTTGTGAAGTGATGTGCCATGTTAGTTTGATGGAAACTTAATATGGTACTCCTATTTAGCTTGTTTCTTTCTCATCGGTCGCACGCCTCATTTCTTGTATGAAGAGAGAATTGATAAGATTGACATGGATGAGATGTTTTCCTTAAAGCCCAATGTGTACGAGTGGGAGATGTTAGAAAAATGGGTCGGTTCGGACCGGACCCAACCCACATGGGTCGTCCACATGGGTTATGTGATTGAGTTGGTTAGAAGGATGAGACAGAATCTTAATCTCTATCTGTTAGGAGAGGTCAAAGATAATAGATCACCTACATCTATTAGGAGACTTTGAACTCTAGGACTTTAATCTATAAATATAGTCCTGCAGATATTTAGATAAAGATACAAGACACAGAGTTAGAGTTCTTTCTCCTTCTCCTCTAAAAAATACGTACTCTCTTGCGAAATATCTTCTCTCTCAAGGGTTTCCATCTAAGAACCCTAGGATCTGCGGTGTGGACAGTAAGAGCAGACTCTAGTAGTCTCCTTCTACCCGACGTGAAGAGAAGACAGTGTTCGTGAACGTAATCGGTACTTGTAGACCGGGCCTCAGATCGTGAAAAGCTTGAAGCAACTTAATTCCGCTGCGCTTCAATCGTACGTGTAAGTCTTATGTGATTTACGAGCTTTCAATCCTATAAAGTTAACAAATACAAATTCACAGGGATAGAACCATTTACAATAAGATTGGCATGATTTAAATTTCCGCTTGTTTCTGTTCAATCATTTTTGGGGAAATATGATCATGTCACGTGTTTTACTCAAAATTTTAGTAGCTATAGTAATCCAACCATTTCATGCCATTTGACATCTTGGGGCTCTCCTAAAAAAGCAGCCCTATATCTATACGATAAAACATAGCAGTATCTCTGTAAATTGAGAAAGCATAAAAATGAGAGCAACTTCTATAGATGTTCGATTACATTATTATGTTGAGATATTGAAGCCATGTGATTAATTAAAAATTCAGAGACATGAAACATAAAATGATAATCTCTCTCTCTCTCTCTCCCTCTCTCTCCTAGTCACAATTTAATTTCTCTACATCGTTTTGGTTAGAAAAGAAAAACTTTCTAAATATCTCTCTCCTCACTTTTAAAAGTTTTGGTTTGCGGCAACAATGCTACTTGCACAACCGTTGTGTTGGTTGTGTAAGTAATTCTAACCGTTCAGATATATTTGGACGGTCTAGATTTTAAAAAAACTCTTCCAAGGATAAGTTTAACTTTTATGGGGAAGTGTTTGAGTGAATCCTGACCATTCATTACAGCAATGGATGACTAGAGATTGGTTGTGTGTTGTGTTTTACACAACCATTGTGTGTGTAGCACTTTTGGTTTGCGGAATACCGGCATATATATATAATTAACAATAGAGCGATAATAAAATGTCCATGCATACATAAAACAAAGAACAGTATCAACCGGCATTCGATCATTGGTTTTAGTATTAAGGTTATGATCGTGTGATTAAAAACGATTCAAATTGAAAAACATCGACGTCATCGGAATCGTGTTCCCTACCAAGTCCTACCTCTATCTTTCTTTGTCTCCTCAGTACTTTACTAGTATTTTTTTTTGAAAGGCAAAAAAGTCTTGTGCGATAGTCTAATGTACTGTAGCCAAATGATCGCAGTACAATCACAACGATCAATACCGTTCATTTTGTTGTGCTAAACAAACCAATGCGTGGAAGCCACTCCGGATCCGCACGAATGATCCGAGCGGTTCAATAATTTTTTTAAAAAAAATCAAGTGAACTTAATACATAAATATGTAGTATCTAGAAGATATTAAAATTCGCAAAAGAAAAGTCATTAAAATAAAATAACATAAAACAACATCGTTTCAAGAAGACCCAGTTTTTTCAGTCTGAAACACTTAAATTGCATCAGCCAATTTGAATTTTGATAAGCATGAAAGTTGTTAGCCCTTTGTATTATTGTTCAAATCTAGTTTGAATTAACTAAATCGGAGTTTTGCGTAAAGAGTTATGCCCGAAATACTAAATTAATTAACTCTGATGGAGTCTGGCTCCTCTCCAATCAGAATTACACTAGTATCTCCAACCCCAAAGCTCGGTCTCGTTGATAATAATGATAGATAGATGAGATTCGTAAATAGATGGGATTAGTATTGGGATTCGTAAGGAGAAAGGATTGTTAATGAGAAGAGATTGATAATGAGTATGTTTGTTTGGGATGGGATTAGATGATGGGATTATTAATATTATGTTTGTTTGAGATGAGATTAAAGGATGGGATTTGATTTATAAAAGAAATTGTTAATGAGAAGGGGTTGGAATTGGACTACGAATACCAAATCCCACAGGGTATTACTAATACACCCTATGGAGCTCACTACTAATCCCAACGGAGTAATAATCCGGTTATCAAACAAGAGTTTGGGAAGCCCTTGGG
Source organism: Rhododendron mucronatum var. ripense (assembly GCA_019656295.1). Classification (NCBI taxonomy): domain Eukaryota; kingdom Viridiplantae; phylum Streptophyta; class Magnoliopsida; order Ericales; family Ericaceae; genus Rhododendron; species Rhododendron mucronatum. Next base: position 981,312 of record BPLT01000130.1, on the reverse strand, counting down.
ATTGGACTACCAATCCCAAGGCATAGTCCGGTTATCAAACGGGGTCATATGGTATTTTACAGGCACCCAATTACTTTCCAAATATTTCTCAATTATTGCATCTCAGACACTAATTTATCAAATTTCAAACATTAGTAAAATTTCATATCGTAACTTTAATAACAAGTGCAGGTTCAAAGAATTATCAATTTCATAAGGTTAATCAAATATTTCTGAATTTTCTTCGAAGTTTAAAAAAAATTCTGCCTCGTCTTCTCTCCCTGTTAAACTTGCCTTTGAAAAACATTTTTTATATAGCTTGTGAGGATTTTTTTTTACCGATATCATATAGCTTATGAGGATTTTTTTACCAATATTATATCAATAATTTTTTTTCTTTCAGTATCGTTTTTCCGCTAAGATTATCTTATTATGTAGCCCATAAGATTTGTTTTTTTACTGATACTAGTGTATTTTCACGTGTGCTTCGCACTCTACCGTGTGCTCATTCATGTAGTTGTTCTTGTATGTAAAAAAACTGAAATTAAGATTTAGTTATGGAAATTAGAAAAAAATCGTAAGAGTAAGTAATTGTACGTAAGATAATTTTTACAGAAAAAATATTTTAGAAGAAATACAAAAGGAGTTCTTTGATTAACTCTGTGAATCTGATAGTTCTTTAAACCTACACCTATTATTAAAGTTACGCTATAAAATTTTATTAAATTTTGGAATCTGGTAAATTGGTGCCTGATATGCAATAATTGGAAAATATATGGGGAGTAATTGGGTACCCGTAGAATATCATATAAGTTTTGGGGCTGGAGATATTAAGATAATCCTGACCATTGAATTGAAATTGGACGATCCTCCAATTCCCTATAGATTGGAGAGGAGCCGGACTCACTCTGATGGCTGGGTGTAGTTTAAATTGGGTTTGAACAATTAAATAGAGGGTTACAACTTTTATATTTATCAAAATTGCTAATTTTAATAGTTAAATGTTCAAAATGACGTTCGAAGCTTTGCGCACAAAGTCTTAGCTTCAAAACTGGAAAAAAATTCTTCATGAAATCAACCCCTTCTTTCTGTTGGAAGCCCTTCACAAAAAATCTGGCCTTAAACCTCTAGTTGTTGTGGCACTCCTGCTTGACGCGGTATACCCAGGGCTGCTCAAAAAATCTGGTGAACCGCAAAACCAGTCCGGACCGAACCAATCTGAACCTTTTGGATTTTGTCTGTGAATTAATGGTTCAGACACGAATTGAAAAATTAGAAAATCGTGACTTGCGGTTCGGTCCACCGATTTTCATTACGAAACCGTGGATTAACCGAACCGGACCATGAGATATTTATTTTATATAAATAATATCGGGACAGTTTCGAAAACCCTTAAAAAAACCCTCCAATCTTAATCTTATAGTTCCTGATCAAATTTTGATGATTCGAGCCGCTCAATGTGTTAAGAACGTGATTTTAAGGGTTGGTCTCCGACTAGGCCTATAATATATGTCTATGGGCTAAGGTTTCAGTGTTTTGGGCTTATTTGTTGTATTTGGATAATGGGTTTCTTGTGGGCTTTATTATTATATTTATACATATTTAAACCCTTAGGTGTTCTGGACAACCACTGCCTAGCGCAGTTGGTTTGTCATCTCTTCCCCTAAGGGGCAGGTCCTGGGTTTGACCCCTGCTGGGGCAATACCCTGGGGTCCCAAGTTATGGATAGTTTCTGGACCTCCTGTGCTAACTCTAACACCCCCTACTAACCCCCGTTGATGTATGGCGATTGAAAAAAAAAAACCCTTAGGTGTTCTGGGCTTGGCCCATTGGGTACTTTCTCTGTTGGTTTCTTGCCAATTAACTTGAGTTTGTTTTGTAATCTTTTTTTCTTATTAATAAATTTTTTTGCTTCGTTGTTCAAAAAAAAAAGAATATTTTGTTTTCCAAAATATAATGTAGAATATTCTTTTGATCATGAATCATACACTTCAAATGAGGTTTTTTTTTTTGACAGCAAAGTTTGGCACTTTTGAAAATTTAAACTTTTAAGAGGAAAAATGATGTACAATTAAAATGCAATATTTCCAATATTACCCTTGTGTACTTTCATGATGAGTGGTTAGGCCCTATGTCGATTGTAAATTTTATTTGGGGCTTATGTAATAGGTAGGTTGAACTCTATATCGATTGTAAATTTTAGTAAAGTCCCAGTGCAAGGGAGGGCTAGTTATTGTATGACTATTGTATTTTGGTAATGGTATAGTCTGGATCTCTCCCTCTCTCTTCTCTCCTCTCTCCTCCCATTTTTTGAAGGAAATTCCCTTTTTAAAAAATTTGGAATTTCAAAAAAAAAAATTCAAATCGAACCGGGTTCGGATTTTCAGATTGGTCCGATTTTTTCGGATTCGGATTACTACTATCTAATCCGAGTCTTATCAGATTCGAATTTATCGAATTCAGTCCATTGACAAGCCTATTTTCGTCAATACTTGAAGATTTCAAATTTGGTTCCCAAAATTATGTTTTGGCGCTAAAAATTGTCAACTTTTGCCTTCAATTGATTACTACTTTGCACTCTGCAGACACGTGGTGGCAAACTACCCAATAGTGTAATGAAAAGTACACTTTTCTCTACTTGAATTGATGCTTGTCTACTGTGCAACAGAAAAAGGTTAAATGGGTAATTCACCAAGCTTTGTCATTGACTTTTCAAACTAGACAAATATTATGGGACGAGTTAAAATACAAAAGTGTAAAATTTTATGGGATGGAAGGAGTAATCAAATGCGAAAGATCACATTTTATTCAAATTAGTTAAGAATACACTACAAATGAGTTGTGCATGTATCTATTCATGTTGATGATCAATTGACTTTTTTTAGAAATATTGTTCTCTGCAAGATCAACAAGACAAACGATTTGGATTATTATTGTGGATCCGAGAGAAGGCCAAGCAGGAAGTTTTAATTAGAGGGTTATGGAAGATGAGGGGAGCTTTAAGCCTAGCATGAGAGACTTATGTTTTGTTTGGAACTTGTGGAAAAGAAGAGAAAGGAAGGAAAAATTAAAAGAAAATTACCTCCCATTGTATGGTTTGGAGAGAAAGATAAGAAAAAATAGAAAAATGTAAAATTGTGCATAGCATAATTTCTCTCTCATTTTTCTTTTTCTTTTCTCTCACTTTCTTCAAGTTCCAAGCATTTGTTCGGAGCAACTGTCTATACCTCTCGCTGTGATATTCTCTCGCTGTGATATTCCTAGATAGGCAGGCGTAGTTGCAGCCAATCACAAAGGGCCCATTAACAATTTTACAACAAGACAAGAAGACTGGAGCCCACTGCCCATCTCCCTATTCCATCTTGAAATCTTCTACCATAAGCAAGTCCACTCCCGCAGACACAGCCATCTTCCTATTCCCTCGTCTCTAGTATGAGCAAGTTCATCCGTTAATTCGTATGGGACTCCAAATAGCTTGGACTCAAGAGCTTCGTACACTTGATTTGGAATCCGACTCCCAAATCAGTACTTTGTTGCTTTATGATTTACAATATATTTCACCATGATTCCGTCCTCTTATCTCTGATTGCAAGATGATCATGGCCCGTAAGTGAGATGTTCAAGTCAAGCATATTCTCAGGGAAGCAAACTTTATTGTTGATGGTTTGGCAAAAAATGCATTGGCATCTGACCGAACTTTGCATATGTTCCCTTTGTATCCCCTTTTGTATACCAATGCTTTCTTTTTGATGTTCGTGGGATGGCTACCCCACGTTGTGTAGCCCGCCGTTTTGTATAAATAAATAAACGTGCTCCTTGAGATTAAAAAATAAGTTCATCTGTTAATTTCAAAATAACTTTGTCAAAGTTACTTCCTACAGTGTCAAGATAACAAAATTAGCCATGTCAATGTAATAATAAAAAATTGTCACATCATCGTTTGGTTATTCATTTAAGAGATTGTTCAGGTTAGCAATGTAGAGGTCCGCAATGGTACAATATCAAAATTGAATAACCAAAACTTGCAACACCATCTTTTCAACTTATAAAAATCTAAAAATTGTAACATAGAAAATAATTTTTTTTAAATAGTTTTCAAATGAAAAAAAACAGGTTATTAGAAAAGAGACAATTGTTTTTCAAAAACTATGATTTAAAAAAACAATTTTTGAGAAAAGGTTTTTTTTTTTCAAAAGAACAGTTTTTGAAAAAAAAATTATAATAAAAAAACTGTTTTGAAATAAATTGTTTTTGCAAAAAAAAAACTATTTATGCAAAATAATAAAAACAGTTTTTGTAACGACCCTGATTTTCAGTAAATAAAAATTTCGTTAAATATTTGAATTTTATTTTTAATTACTTGATTTTGCTTTTGAAAATCCTTTTTAATTTCTAAAAATCCGTCATAATTGGATTTGAGACTTATAAAATTATATCTTTTCACACCAGACAATCTAGTAATTTCTAAAGACAAATATGTTTGTAGAAGCACTTGTATATTTTCCTAGTGAGTGAAATAAAAATCTTTAAAATTATATTTCTTGGTTGAAAATCCTACATGGCAAGTTAAGTTAATTTCCAATGGGTTAGTTGGAGGAACCGAACTACCAATTCACCTAGTTACTATCCCCTTAACCTAGATGGACCTTTTTGACCATCTTTGAGCCTTATGAACCCCACCAACCATATTGAACCTTTTGGACCTAAAAAGGTAATCATTTTATCCATTGGTTAATAATCACTAGGAAAAATTTTATCCCTTGGGTAATAGAAATAAGTCAAACCAAATCCCATATTTTTGCTTACAAAAGAAGCTAATATAGCCTAGTCAATACATGCAAGCCTAGAATTATAGCCCTAAACCTAAGTCACTTTCTTAGATTTCCTATGTACTTATTTGCTTAAAATATAGAGATATGTACCACACAGTCTATTATAAACATGTCTAAAGGACATATAAGCTTTCTAGGCAAACCTTGACCATATTTTTTGTTGACACTTGCAAGCCTATCACCCATGTATATTTTTTTTTCCTAGACTAGACTACATAGTACTTAAATATACGTATATATGCATAAATGTATATATATATACATAGTACTAGAGAGAAAAGAGAGAGAAAGATATTGTTGTACCATGAAGGACAAGCCATCTTAGATTTTCTCCTACCAACTCAAGATATATATATATTGGTACCTTGTACTGGTGAGAGATGGAGAGATTTGGAGAGTATCTTGACATGATCTTCTTACATCCTGACGACCCATTTCTACACTTTATTTTGTTCTTTCTTGTAAGCAAGCCATCCTAGGACAAGACAAAACCAAAAACCTTCATGATTTGTCACTTCAAGGCCATACCTAATTGCCCCTTCACCCATTGGACAATAATTGCTAGGGAAAAGTTTATCCCTTGGGTCATAGAACTAAGTCTTGCCAAAATTCAAAAAGTACACATAAGATTTGGCTAGCCAAATCAAACCAAACTCCACACTCATCCTAAGTACCACATGACAACCTATTCTAGACTTTTTTTTTGTTCTTTCTTCCAAGCAAGTCAATCCTAATACAAGAATAGACTAAAAACCCTTTATAATACCCTAGATTTTGGACCAAAAATTGAATGACAAGGCATGGCATGCTTTGATGTGATTTGACTACACAATGATGCAAATCCATGGGGGAGAGAGAGAGGGAGAGAGAGAGAGAGAGAGAGAGAGAGAGAGAGAGAGAGAGCCAAGGGAGGGGTAGAGAAAAGCTTCTTTTTTTCCTATAAATAGGACCCTTGTCCAAGCATGCAACTCCCACCTTCAACCTTCAACTTCTCTCTCAAGAAATTCTTGTGTTCTTGCCTTGTTCTTGCTTGCTCTTTCTTTGTTCTTGAGTTCTTCCTAAGTTCTTCAAGGAACTCATCCTAGGCCACCACCAAACCGCCACTCGACCACCCTTTCGATCCAAAAAGTTTAGTAGTATAGTCAAGATTTAGTTTCGAGAGAATCCTTTCTCTTTCGAAGCTACCGAAAGCTTACCGTAGGAAGTCAGTTTGTCCGATAGTCAACTTACTTTCCATAGCCGCCCTACCGCCAAGAAAAACGGTAGAATATCTTTACTTACTTACTCTAAGCATACATAAAGGTTTCCTTATCCGTTAAACTCTAAATATAAATGTATAATGCTTGTATGTTGAGAAATGCATGAGAAACTTGAAAGGTGTTTTTCTCAAAAAGATGAAAAGGAAGGGGAGTATGTTGAATATGTTGACTTTATTTTCCGAAAAAATATACATTGTTTTGAACTTCCCAAAAAGAAAGAAAGAACGGATTTTCGAAATATAAACTTGATTGGAAGTATTCGTATTTCGATCTTTAGGATGGTTATGAGAATGCATACATGTTTACTAGGTTTACTTGCATTACTTGTGGTTGTCTGATAAAGCATAAGTGGTCCCCACTCCAAAGGTATCCGTACTTGTGGCGTTATGCTTTAAGTGGTAGATTCAAACTTGATAGATAATGTAACGACCCTGATTTTTAGTAAGTAAAAATTTTGTTAAAAATTTGAATTTTATTTTAATACTTGGATTTGCACCCAAAATTCCATATTAATTTGTAATAATCCGTCATAATTAGATTTGAAACTCCTAAATTATATTTCTTGGCTAGAGGCCCTACTTGGCAAGTCTATTTAGCTTCTAACTAACTATTTGGAGAAACCAAACTACCAATTCATCTAGTTACAATTCCCTAACCCTAGATGGATCTTTTTAACAATATTTGAGCCATGTGAACCTTTCTAACCCTGGACTAGAAAATCATTTTATATTTTCTTTTATTATTTTAGTTATTTTCTTTACCCATTGGACAATAAAAGTTAGGAAAACTTTTGTCCATTAGACAATAGGAAAGCTAGATTTTTCCACCTAAGGTACCATTTTAGATTTTGTAAAGGTACATATATATAGTTATGTATAGTCTTATATACACATGCCTAAAAGTACATGTATATATTATTCAAGTATATATATTACTTTACTTCTTTAACCATTGGTCAATAACTACTAGGCTAGATATTACCCATTGGATAATAGAGTAGTCTTACTAGCAAGTACTAAGATGGACTAAATAAATATTTCCTAGATCCACCATGTGATTATATATCATATTATATAAAGCCCTAGATTTCCTAAAGTATATGATCCAATAGTTTAATAAGAACATCCCCTGGACTTTTTAAAATTGGTAAACATTTTCTGCCTGTAATTTTAAGTCTCGAATTCTTATTTATTTCTTTTTTTGTAATCCAAGAGAGAAATCAAAAGCTAAAATAACATAATTAAAGGTTAAAAAAAAAAAAAGAACGGAAGGAAAAAATGTGGGAAAACAATCAAATTTTATGCTTAATCTTTATCTTTTTCGAATTTTTCCAAATTCAATCTAATTAATTAACTTGTTTAACTCTTTTGATTTCTCTTATCAAACTTATAAATCAAGTCAAGTTTTTTTTTTTTTTGTTATAAACAATTTTAAAAGTACAATAACAAAACCAATAATTAAATTATATTAAAAAAGAAGTTAATACAGTTCATATATATACCTAGATTATTTGAGCCACGTCTACAGTAAGAGATTATACTAGTTATCGTCTTAGATTTCACATTATTCATTTTTCTGGCCTACTATGTTAGACTTATTTTAAAAAATCTCCGCTTAGTCTAACATTCATACTACATTTTTTAACAAATTTGTCTGCTTAACCAATTTGATCATCCTAGGTAACGATAAGAAGAAATAGATCGACTCTATCTCTCTCTTCCTCTCTCTCAACCCTTGCCACCACAACTCCTCGATCTTCTCCCTTCCCCTCCTCCCCATGCGTTCCATACTCGTATGCGGCGGCAGGAGGGGGAGGCCATAGTACTACCGACTCCCTTTCTTTGTTTTTGTTTTTTTCCCTTCTGTCTCTCCAGATTTACGACTTGTCGTCTGATCTGTGAAAGTTTTGTCTCCCATTCAATAAGAGTTATTAGTTTCATCTTTGGACGAATTTTGTCTGCAGATCGAGTTCTCTCAATCGAGGTTGTTTCACAACGATATTTTTGCTTCAGCATTCTATCCCTGCACGATATCTTTGGCGAGGCAACCCGTGGCAGCTTGCCAGATTTGTAGTTCTTAGGAGTTCATTGGTGCGTTCATACTTGGATGGAGTGCATCTGATCGTCTGGGTATTTGGTGTTTTTTGTCCTTAACTTTGCATTTTTTCTCGTTTGAGATTCTTAATTAGATGTTAGGCAATTTAAAAGTGTTGCTATTACGTCAGGCTGTGTCTGGGTTAGGGTGAAAGACATCGATTGCCTTGTGATTTACTTGTTTTCTATTTGTTAGACGATTAGTTTGGCTTTGTCGAAATTCTTTGCAATGATCCCTGTTTTGTAAGTGGCGCTGGACGTTTATCAATATAATCTTATTACTTTTGACAACAAAAAAAAAAAAAAAACCAATTTGATCATTTGTTCACTCTTACTAACATCAGATCGATGACCAATCTAACAAAGCAACTCTTGATGGACGTTTTTTTTTGTGGGCAGGACTCTTTGATCTAGATTGGCCAGGTCCCGCCAACAATTTGCGAAAGTCTTGGTGCAAAGAGGCAGTAGCATAGCCAAATTATTACTATGTTGTTAAACAGAATGAGAAGCAAAACTTTGTGTGTGTGTGTTTTTGTTTTGAGAAACAACAATAAAAGTTGGTACATATGTAACGTCTTACTTACCTTTTTGCCCCAAAGTATTAGCAAGTGGTCAATTTCGTTCCCAATCTAAATATTTGTCCAATTTCATCCATGATGTTTAAAATTTGTGTAAATTTGGTCCCCACCCCTAACATCGTCCCTCTTGTCCGTTAAAATAGAGGGCATCATTGGTGTTTCACCCCCAAACACTACAACAATCTGAAAAAAAAAAAAGAACTAAAAATATCTAACAAAAACAAACGCATCGGTCTGGCGAGCTCCATTCTGGACAAAAACAAAAACAAACATTGTAACGTCCTCAATTTTCAACATAAATATAAAAAAAATTTGTAATATTACCGGCAGGTGGATGAATACATTTGAGCTGCTTATGTTTGAGTTGCTTTTGCGATGCAGTACGTTTAGGTTGGTTATGAAGAATTTCTCACTTGTCCTACTGGTAGGTGAAAAGTTCCTACCGGTAGAGAGAGTGTTTTTCAGGCGATTTTGACAGGATTTTCAGATTTCGATCCAATATCAATAACTCCCAATACAAGCTCAAAGATGACACAAGAACACTCAAATAACATATAAAGAGAAGCAAAATTCCCTACCTCGAAGTTGAAGCACGAAACTCAAGAAGTTACGAGCCCTAACTTTTCGAAAATTGAAACCAAGTGCAATATGACTCCTTCGAGCTCAAACCAACGGAATATGGGCCACAATACGCATAGAGGGTGAAGGATTAAATGTTATTTTGAGTGGGTTTTGAGTTGTTAGGGTGAAATATGGAGAGAGAGCAAGAGAGAGGGAGAGAGCTGAGAGATGAGAAGGAAAGGTGAGAAAGAGAGAGGAAAAATGATTTCATGCTCTCTCACCCTCCTATATATACTCATATAGATACAAATTACACATTGCACCCTTCCACAATCAATTTTATCACCTTAGCTCAAATCACATAAACACCACTATTTTCCATTTCTTTCTCAATTATAAATATTAAAATCAAATAAATTAAATACGGGTTTCTACATTTTACTCTCGCTAAAGAAATTTTGTCCTCGAAATTTTGCATGCCAAGACTAGCTAACATATACATCACATATGCATGCAATAATTATAACCACCAATATTATGCAACAAGTCAAATACCATGTACTTTAAATTTCAAATACTCACATTGGTTCATTCCGGAAATAGGCGCGGATACTTTTCTCTAATCTCAACTTCTCGTTCTTAAGTCGATTCCTCGCTCCCTTGACTTCTCTATAAGACTCGTACTAATGGTATTGTCTTACCCCTCAACACTTGATCGCGCGAATTTAGGATACGCACCGGTTCTTCCCCATAAGAGGCATTGGCCTCTAACTCAAGTTCGGACCACTCCAACACATGTGACGGATCCGGTTCATAATTTCTTAACATTGACACGTGAAATACGTCATGTATACCCGATAACCTCGATGGCAAAGCCAAACTATACGTAACCTCCCCAATCTTCTCAATGATGTCGAACGATTTGATATAACGCGGCGATAACTTTCCCCTTTTTTCGAAACGAGAGAAACCTCTACGCGGCGATACTTTGAGGAATACATGATCCCCCTCTTCAAATGACAACAGGCAACGACGACGATCGACATAATTCTTTTGTCTACTTTGCGCGGTCAACAATTTTTAGCGAATCACCTTAACTTGTTCGATTGTTCTCTCTTGACCTTTCTTAAGGCATTGACGAATAGCTTTCGTACTCTTGGAAGTCTCCTTAATCATATTCGGCCCTATTAACGTAGCATTCCCTAATTTTGTCCAACATACAGGCGATCGACACGGTCTCCCATACAAAACCTCATACAGTGTCATCTCGATACTAGATTGATAACTATTATTGTACGTGAACTCGACTAATGACAAATGATCCTCCCAACTACTTCGGAAGTCCATGACACAAGCCCGAAGCATATCTTCCAAAATCTGGATCGTTCTCTCGGATTGCCCATTGGTTTGAGAATGATATGTGGTACTAAACAAAATAACAACCTAAGTCTTCGGGAAAGATTACCCCGAGACTTAGCTAAGAAACTACTCACACATAATGATAGAACAAAGCATGCTAGAAAAACGAGCCATAAGATTTAACCGTAAGAAATGAAAATAAACTTGATTTATACGAAGATGAAACAAGTAGCTACAACATTAATAAATGAGAAAACAATAAATGACAAATACCTTAAAGAGTTCTTGAGAAATTACAACCAAAAGCTTGAAAACTTGAAAATGGAGTTCTAGGAAGAAAAAAACTTAAAGCAAATAAAGACTACATACCTACATATTGTGAGGGAGAGCCCTATATATACACAAAGGCTTTCTCTCTCTACAATAGACAAAATATCCCAAAAAAGTTACCTATTAAAAGAAACTTTTCATAAGTGAAAAGTCTAAAAAAACAACAAAATATCTGTAGGAGACAAAAGTTATCGATACCATAAGCAAAGGTATCGATAACATCCTTCAAATGATCCATCGGAGAAGTATGTTATCGATAACTCCAACAAAATGTTATCGATACCCTCAGGTCTGGACAACTTCTGGACCAAAATGGAACAAATGTTATCGATATCCTTATGGAAGGTATCGATAACAGTCTACAAAACTGCAGATTTCAGATTGAGGCTTTAGCTTCACCAAACAGCTTTCAGCAACTTCACAGTTCCCCAGCATCTTATTTTCATTCTCTAAATTTAAGTAAAGACTACATTTTAAACATTTTTTTACCATTTTTTTACTTTAATTTATTAAATGAAAATAAGAAAAGTATCCCTCATTTGGAAACAATGGCATTACTAGAATTTCAATATTTCAATTATATCAAATGTCAACCCCCACTTTTAGTGTAATATGGAAAACTACACATTTTTCTCTAGAGGAAATGACTCAAAACATGACCTTACTCTTCAAATAAAACCTTGCAATTTTGTAGTTACTCTTAGAAAAATTCAATAATCAATTATCGCCATTTTTAATCTCGAAAATCGATACTTTTCCAGAAAGTCATTTTTCCATACTTAGACAGATTTTAAGGGGCTGACAGGATTTTCGGCTACTTGGAAGCACTTGGGCCATGCACGGCGTTGAAATGCACTTTATTTGCAAGTTTTACCTGAAAGTACTAAAAACACACCTTACGTGCAATATCGCCATAAAAGCTAAACAAACGGAAGTTAAAGTAATATAAAATGGAACTAGTCGCACCAAATATCTACAATATTGGGTGCTCATCACCCATATGTAACATATTCACTTGTTAAGTCACTAATTGGAGCTTTACATTAAATCACGATGTATTATCTTGTTATGAAGGTAATTTACTGGTAATGTTGGCTATGAAATATATATATTTATCTCTCTAGTTTTCACAATTATGTTATTGCTTATGCATTGATCATCCATTCCGAATTGTTAGCCTTTCACCAAATTTATAACATACGCGAAACATTAAACATGTGAAAAGTGGATACATATTATATTTTTCTTTGCAATGTGACTAAATGAATACAGATGTGAATTGTTTCTTTACGTAAATCTTGTCGAGACCCATGGTCTCTCCAGTCGTCGCCGTCGCCTGGGCGGATAAGGGACACCCCTCTCCCCTCCTCCCCCTAGGCTATCTCCTCCCTCTCCTCTTCCCTCTCCCTCCCTTGGTTGCTCCGATTTCCCCCCTCCTTCGTTGGTGTGCCCATCTCGTCCGTGCTCCTCTCCTTCTCTGTTCCATCTCTTCTCCGGTCGGAGCCTCTCGTGGGTGGTTCTGATTTTTAGGCCTAATGGCGTGATGGAGTGTGGCGTGTAGTCAGGGGGTTTTGGGCGATGGATGCTCAATGATTGATATCATCTTGGGTCGATCATCTTTGCCTAACGGCATGGGCTTCCAGTGTTGCTTCCGACTTGATCCTCCTCCTTGCTTCAGATCTGGTTTTGCTTCGCCTTGGCCTTGGTATGTTGTGGAGGTTGGAGCATGCATGCGAAATCGCTTCTGGGTTCCTCCATGCGATGACAGTGGCGGTAGATGGTGGTGGGTGGTGGTCGACGGCTGTTAATTGGGTGGCTGTGTGTCTTGGATGATCTGCGGCTGCAAGTGGTGGCGGCCTGTTGTAGGTGTGGCGTGGGCGGCAGCGGCCTTGGTCGGAGGTGCTAATGTTGGGCTGCTAGGGTTAGGGTTTGGCTATTTAACCAATTCGAAGAAAGATTCTCGCATAAGATAAATAATATCCAAAAGAAATTCCCACCTATTTAATTACAACAAATCAAGTCCCCAAGTTTCATAAATTACAACATTGACACACTGGCCACAAAATGAAATTAAATACGAGTACTAACAATATTTAGTTACAAACTCATCTTTTCCAACAGAAAGTAATTACAAGATGACTAAGTAACTAAAAGTTGTTGACTTCCAAAAATGTCCTCGTCTCTCAACACACAAGCAAGCACGCTATGATCCCGCATTTGAACCTGAAAGGAAGAATTTTGCTGAGCTACACTAGCTCAGTAGAAAATTCTCTACACAATCTATATGTGATGAGATGATGAGCATGAATACGACAAATCAAATTAAATGTCAAATCCAAACGAATGTACGTCAACACCCTTTACGAGTATCATAACTGATAGGCGCGCGGAATTCATGAATTTTAGCACCTAAGTAGGGAGAATAGCGCGTTAGACGTGCATTTAATTCTCATTTTCCATTTAATGCGTGCACGTGGTTGGATTTTGTGTTTGTGCTTAATTTGCAGGAAATTGAGATGTTTTGGCGCTAATGAGAGGTATTCGGAAAGGCCGTGATGGAGCTAGAGAGCGAGAAGGGCTGTGGAGACTAAGTGTTGAAGTGGAATTCGTGAGGAAATAAACAGAATCTTCGTGAGCGCTACATGGGAAGTGGTATAGTGCTCAAACGTGGCATAGCTATTGCACGAAGTGGACAGAGGATTCGCGAGCGCTACACCCTTTTTGGTGTAGCGCTACCTTTGAAGTTAAAGGGGTCAACGCCAAGCAATCGGTCAACGAGATCTGGTGCAGCAAAGGGGTTCAGTAGCGCTACACCCTTTTTGGTGTAGCGCTACCGAGAGCTTAGAAGGCTTTGGAACGGCATCGTTTTGGGTCGTTGCGGGTCCGATTCCGATTTATTTTAGGATTTTTAATTGTTTGTTTAAAGGGATTACTATAAAAACCCCGAATTAGGGTAACACATTCCATAACTTACGTTTTCAATTAACTTTTGGCTGCTGTTTTCTAAATTCTTAATTGCAGATTCAAGTTTTAATTGAAGTTCTTTCAAGTTTTCCAGCTTTAATTCCTGTTATTCTTCAGTAACCGAATCCGCTACTCTTCCGTAAGTCTGTGGAATCGTGTTTTTATTTCTATTCCGATTATTCGAAGCATGTTTAGATCTACGGTTTTAATTGTTACTACGTTTAATAAAATTATGAGTGAGTAGTTCTGTAGAGTGCGGCCACGGGGCAAAGGCGTCTCGTGGCTAGTTTAATTAATGGTTTTACCTCGGGATCGAATTAATTTAATCTTTAAGCAATTTTAGAAGACGAAAACTCTTCTAACAAACAAAACCCAGGCATCGCTGGAATTCGAATGCGCACGGATACTGGTGACAGGTGGTGTGCATTTGTTAGGGATCTTTTTTCCTATTCTAAAATCAACAAAGTGAATAATTGTGACCCGAGTAAACATTGGTTAGGTTAGTTGCGGACGCTGAGTTCCCACGGCTGTACTCTCCTTTTTAAATCCTTATTCAATTAATTTAGTTTGGTAATTTAGTTAGTAAATCAATCTCATTGAACAAGGGGTGGCTACCTAAGAGCCGAATTAAACTAGAATTCAACACTTTTGAGTAAGCACCGTCCGTCCGTCTCTGTGGTTCGACTCCGGTACTTCCGGAATTATTGTGCTACACTGGTCGAGAGTCCTACGCTTGGGACGCGTTTTTAGTTTAATTTTATTAACACCTGGTCGGTCAAGCAATAACATTCTCATACATATACACACACGCATACACACACACACTTCCTCCAACGAACCTCCACCCATTGCGATTTGGTGTTTCCACACCTTGCGACACAAATATACTCTACCCCTCGCGTAATTGTGTTTCCTCACCTTACGACACAATACATTCCACCCCTTGCGAAATTGTGTTTCCACACCTTGCGACACAATATACTCCACCCCTCGCGTAATTGTGTTCACACACCTTGCGACACAATAAACTCCACATTCTACTTCCCAATTATAGCCACGTTACTATCACTATCACATACTAACACCTCATACTCGTTCCACACACACACACCAATATCATCAAACACCTCACAATTATCTCATAATCTACAAGCATCAAGACATGTTCAGCATTCTTAAGAATATGAAATCTATAAACCCTCAACTATTCCTCTCGTACCATAGATAGCATTCAAACACAAATATTACATGAAGTCACCACAATACATGTAGAGAATGAGAGAAATCCCTACCAAAGTGGGTTTTGAAAAAAACCGTAGGTCCACCAAGAAGAATAAGTCCAAATCTTCCAAAAACAAGTTACTCCCAAGCTCAGGTGCAAGATCTAGAGATGATATTACCCAAAAACATGATAAACAAGCAAAGATCAACTAGTGGTTGAGAGGAGAGAGAGAAAAACGTGTATAATTATCAAGGAATGAGAACAATAACACAAAACTCACCATTGGTTCACCAAATGCAAGAATCTTGTGATTTTGAGGAAGAAAACCCTTGGATCTTGAAGATTTGAGGTTGAAATCAAGAGTTTTGGGTGAGATTAGAGTTGGGTAGGTGAAAGGGGGTGTTTCCAGGTGAGTTTCGTGGGTTTTAGAGTGAGAAATGACAAAAGGGGATATTTATAGAAGTCCAAAAAATGTACTGAAAATTGCAAAAAAAACGCAGAGGGTACCGGTACCGGGTGACTCCCAGTACCGGTACTGGAGCCTTCAAAATGTCAATTTGAACAACTTCTGGACAGCGGGTACCGGTACTGGTCAATAGCCAGTACCGGTACTGGCTAGGCAGAAAAGTGAAAATTTTCAATGGACTCCGGAATGAACCCAACTTGATACCAACACCTCTAAACAACATTTCAACATCTAAACTTACATTTTACTATTCTCCAAGCGTTCGATACACAACCGTAAGCGTATATCCGTACACCTCCACAAACAAACGTACTACTTAATTAATAATATGATACTTTAACACATTAAATGATGTTTCAAATGATGATAGATTTGCGAGTCTCTACGGCTGTGGTTTGGGCTTTGCCCATTTTGGTGTTCTTTTTAGGTTTTGTCTTGGTTCCTTACCAATCTTGAGCTTTAAAGTGTTTTCCTTTGGTTTGGGCTCAGCTTGTTGGACTTAAATCAGTCCCTCCATGTGGTTAGGAGAAGAGGGTTTGGATGGTCATGCCGGTGTATCTTTAACCCTATTAGCTCTGTACTCTATGTTATGAGTTAATGAATTTATCTTTTTCCCGTTTCAAAAAAAAAAATCATATTTACTGGATACCAATTACTACATGATCCGAAGTAATTTCTTCCTAAAAAATGGGCTTTGCTATTCCCATCCAATGTGTGTGAACCCCATTTGTTTCACCAAAATATCTTTTGAATCATGAATAATTGATATCCGATAAATAAATACTCCCTCCTTCTTAAATTCTTTATCCGGTCCACAAAACAGAGTGTTAAAAATAATTCAATTTTTTCAAGAAAAAATTTAAACTTTTTTCACAAATTAAAAATAGTCATTGATATTTAGTAAGTTGTTGAAAAGCTTGTGACTTTTCTTTCAACAATTGTATTATTTTTAACACTCCATTTTGCAGACCGGACAAAGAATTTGATACGAATGGAGTATACTTTTTTACTTCTCTTACGCATCTTGATTAAATTTACGAAACGAACGATTCATATCGATAAGGTGGATCCCAAAAGAAAGGCTCTAAAACGAGGAAATTTTTCATTGCCGAGCGGGTACCATGTGGTGCCCGCTCGCGTATCCTAGCCGTCCATTCTGTATTTGAATGGTTCAGATTTGGAGAGAGAAAGTGTTAGGTGAGAGGAGAGAGAGGGTTGTAATCTGAACTTTCCAAAAGTGTATTGAACGGCTAGGATGCACCGGGGGATACCACGTAGGATATATCCGCTCAGCACTGAAAAATCACTCCTAAAACGAGCCAACTGCACCCTACAGTTGGGAAGGAAAATTGCAGCGAAGCCATCTATCTGTTTCGCGCCACAAGTGAAGAGTCACTGAAGAGTCAGTCAACTGAATGGTCGCGGTGGTCATCACTCAAAAGCCCTCACGAGCGACAGACAACGAAGTCGAAATGCGAACTCCAACTTCGAACTGATCGACGTCTTTCGAAAGAAAACCAATCCCAGGCTTCTGTCAACTTAGCTTCAGCGCCTGTTTTGCTAATATTATCTGTTTAGAGGTCGCAGATGGGTCGTTACACTAAAACGAGGAATTCCAATAACCCTAAAAAAAACCGACGCCCGAATACCCAGCAGTTCCGTCCTTCCCACCCCATCCAGAACCTCATATCCTCCCTTCAAGCTCCCCAGGTACTCTCTCTCTCTCTCTCTCGAACTTGCTTCTCATTTGGTTTGAATCGTTTCTGGGTACGTAATTTGGGCGAACAAAAACTAGGGTTTACTTTATATTTTGCTGATTTGAATTGTTGTTGTTGTTAGGCTCCGTTTGGGCTAGCAAAAGGAGCTAGTTTGTTTGCTTTATCCTAACGAATTGGAAAAATGCCATTTTGGTAGTCCAAGAAAGCCAAGCTTTTGTAGAAAGCATGGGTAAAGCATTCCAAATAGGATAAAAAGAATAACGAGAAAGTTTATTGGACAACTCATCAATTGCCGGATTAATTTTTTCATGGGTGTGAGTTCATTCTATGTATATTGAGTCCAAGTGATGTGACGTTTGGACCTGGCGCTATCGCCCTTATGCACACACGGGTGGATCACAATAGAGTTCAAACTCCCGATGACACCAAACATGAACAAGCCAAAAAGCTAGCAAAAAAAGTTCAGTTCCTTTCAAAGCTTTACTTTTTAAGCAGAAGGCCAAAATACCTAAAAAGAAATTTTTGGGAATACTCTACTTGCACTTTTATAGCGAAGAAAAGTACCGAATGGACATATGAATGCACCGTCTCCATAACAACAATCTATTAGTTCCCATAACAACAATCTATTAGTTCAAAAAAAAAAGGTTTTGTTTCCATGGAAACATCATTAGTGGGCAATTTCTCACTGTTGTCTTAGTTTTCTCGTGGAGAGAAAGCTACTTCACTCCTAGGTGTACTGTAGAAATGTTACAAATTTTCTTGGTTTTTGTTGCGCATAAATTTTTGGTTAGTTCGTGAGGGAAGGTGTTGGAAGTGTACGGTATGGATAGTTCTGAAGGATAATATGCATATTTTTGGCTTATTAGTTCCATATTTATTTGGTATCAACAACGCAATTTTTTGGTGAAATTACGAGTAGGGGTGTACAATAAACCCAAAATAGTTACTCGTTTTATTGGTTTAAGTACATATTTTGTTGGTATTAGGTACTCATTTTTTTGGGTGTTATTTACACTCTTTTTGGTAACCAACATTTTTGTCAAATGTTTTTTTTTTTCTTTTAATATTGTCAAATGTTCTTAGGTGTTGTAGCATAGGTTTCTCCTTTCTCCTGGTTTTAATTGTCAAGTTTGTAATTAATTTTGCCAAGTGCCAACAAGTACCACACATCCGAGATATGTCCGTCTTATCATTTCTTTCATAACAACCAACATGAACACACACTAAGACCGATCCGTCATGTGGACCCTTGCCGTAATGATTAATATGGCGGGGGAAACATACTTAACCACTTTATATTGTGTGGTTCCTCTATTCTTTCCTAAGACTAAACAGAAATGATGCAACTTGTATATGTAGATAGCTGTGCCTATTTTCTATATGATCTCTGCGATTCAGAATTTCTTGCTTTATTTTGATTCTAATCTTAATTTTTCTGTTATCAGGGTCTGAAACCACCAATACTGAAAAGGTTGTATAATCTGCTTCTCTATTTGTCTTCGAATCATCCAATATGTTGTCCAGGAGCAGGTGCTGATTCGACTTTTTGGGGAATCAGGGTGTCATTAGAAGATATATGTTCTCTTTCTGATATATTATTCAAGGAGCTTTCTAAGACGTTTAATCAGTTTCTCTCTGCTTTACGTGCCGTTTCTGTAAAGTGGGCTCTAAGACAAGCTAGCTTGCATTCTGCTATTTGGGCCATCACTGAACTGCTAAATCTTCTGTTAAGGTGCTGTATGGTCATACTGAACTTACTCATACCTGACCGTGCTTTGGAAAATGGACAAGTTCTTCTTGATATCCTTGGAGAACTATGCTCACTGGGCTTACCTCAAGAAAATGAGGAAAATATTATTGGGTTTGAAAAAGTTTCTCTTAAATACACATATAAGTACAATTACTGTACTGCCTCCTCGAATGAGGACATTGTTGCTTCCTTGCATTTTATGGAGCCGGTTAACCCTTCTCTTCCTTTCCTGCGCGCATCGCTCGAGGTTATTTAAGTCTCTTAACTTTTTTTCATACCTTATTCACTCTGATTCTCTGGTTGCTTTAGAAAAGTTGAAAAAATTGCGTGAAATATGATCTTATGTCTGACATGCACTGGTATACAACTGTTGGCAAGCAAGCTCTAGTGATTAATAGGAGTTGTTAGCCAATTCATAATAAAGTACGCATTTGTTAATGCCCACAAGATCTTGTTGTGTTCACTTGTATACATGGTTATTAAAATCCTACCATACGGGATATGGATCCTACGATGTGTGTCGTCTCATTCAAAAAACTATACGTATCTCATCATGTATCCTTTTTGTATACAAATCCCACAGAAAATACCACAATGTATCCTATAATATCCGCGTATCCTTTCTTTTTCTTTCTCTCTTGTTCTTAATTTTTTTAGCGTTACTGCTTTCAGTTTCACTCGCATGGTGTTGGGGTAGATCCTTCCCTACTATCGTTTTAGTGGTCTTATGGTAATTGTTGGAAATTATCCCACATCGGTTAATTATCTCCTCCAAAACTACTATATGAGCCTGGGCGGCCTCTCCGGTACTCATTGCCAATTGGTTTTGAGTTGGATGCTTTAACATGGTATCAGAGCTAGGTTTTTAGAGGTTTTTCCCCTTTGTTTGTACCATAGTTGCACTTTGTTTTGTTGTGATCCGTGTATTCCAGATCCTTTGTTGACCTCTCCACGTGCGAGTCGGGGATCGCACGTGAGGGGGAGTGTTGAAAATTATCCCACATCAGTTAATTTTCTCCTCCAAAACTAGTATATGAGCCTGTGCGGCATCTCCTGTACTCATTGCCAATTGGTTTTGAGTTGGA
Source organism: Rhododendron mucronatum var. ripense (assembly GCA_019656295.1). NCBI lineage: Eukaryota > Viridiplantae > Streptophyta > Magnoliopsida > Ericales > Ericaceae > Rhododendron > Rhododendron mucronatum. The sequence continues at coordinate 961,113 of BPLT01000130.1, read as the reverse complement.
TGTTTTAACAATTATCTTTATCGAGGGTCATAATACACTCATGGACCGAGAATTGAACTTGACTTTGTTCAAAGGTTCAATGGATCAGGTGGGCTGGCCCAAAGATTAACTATAAGCCCATCTTTTGGGTGCGAAAACTGAATCAAAGAGGAGGAGAATGCAAACATCCTCCCTCATGTCTAACCCTGTCTTGCTCATGGAAATGCAAACATGCATACATAGATGGAACCAAAATGCAAAGAGGAGGAGGAGAATGCAAACGGGTAGCAAATACAAAATGGAGAGACTTGAATCAAGACCTCTAGAAACCAAAGCTCTAATTTCATGTACAGTCTCCTACTGTCCAAAAAGCTTATGCTGTATTTGGTTTGGTATTTTAAAAGTTTTTTGAAAAATAGTAGGGGTAATAAGTGGAGAGAGATAGAGAGAGAAATGTTAAAGTAGGGGGAATCTAGGGGGAATTTTTTGAAAAGTGCTTTTTGAAAAGGGAAGAGAACACAGCATTAAACTGTTAGGAATTGGGTCCATTAAGGTACTTCTTTAACATTTCTTTGCACCATGCCTAATATAATACAGAAATTTTCCTTCAGGTGTTCGCAGATGAGCTATTGGTCCATGGACAACTAAGGCAGTATTTCATGCTGATTGATTCTCTTCCTTCTACCAGTAGAAAGTTGTTTATATGCCGCTCTAGTCATGGTGACTTTGGAAGTGTTATTGAAATAGTATCTACTCATTTTTGTCTAGCATTTTCAGACAATCAAGCATTTGAAAATTTCCTAAATGGATTGTGGGCAATCAGAAAGGATAACAGATCTCCTGAACTGAGCCTCACTGCTTCTGCAGTATTACTTCTCAATGATTTCATGCTTTCTGCACCTAAATTTCTACATGCCCATCTGATTTCCTTGGTTTCTGATGCCGTTGCTTTTGACTTGAGCTTAGTAAATACGCGAGTAGATTTCAGATTAATGGATTGTTACTTATCAGCATTTGAGAGGTCAGTCATCTTGTACGTCAAACACATGTCTGATTCACAAAGGAATGATTACCCTAGTGGGGATTCTGTTCGTAAAACAAAAAAATATGGAGGAAACTCTCAGCCAACTTTTGAGTCTTACATTCAGCCAGTCACAAGACAAAAAGTTAAGAATCTAATTAGCAAATTAGATAGTTCATGGCAGTCAGAGTTACACATGCTCCTGAGGACGAAATCTGACTTGGCGACTTCCTCTATCGCATACATAAAGGAAAGCAAACATATTCTTGACACATCATTCAGGGAAGAGATTATAGCAATGTTAAGTTGCATAATATGGGAAGCTTTTTCTTCTGAAGTTGATGACGCAATGTTGCATGCTAGTGGGAAAGAAAGTCCACAAGATATATGTCTTCTTGCTTCGATACTGAAGTTAATGAGCTGTTCATTGCGACAAACTATTTGGTGTTTGAGGCATGATGGCAATTTGGGCTGTTTGAAGACCTTGAAAGACTTCTCTTCATGTGAGGAATATGATACTATAGTGGGAATCATAAGTTGTTTTCAACAAGTCAGCATCTGTTTACCAGTTCAGAAGTCCTTATGTCGCATGATGGAAATTCACCCAGAACCTCATAAAGAGTCCAGGGTGATGCTTTTGCACTTTTCGGGCTTGCTTTTGTTAAGCTTCAGCACTGGGCTTGATTTCATGGTGAAGGGTTGCATATCCACAATGATCTCATTGATGAATCTCATTATTTTTGAAGAGGGTAATTTAGATGCATTGAGGTTTGATCACAGATCAGAATCCTTTTCTTTACATCCGGATAATGTGCCAGAGGTGAACTTTTTCCCCTAATCTTGTGCCTATGTAAGATTTCCTTCCTATGTGTGATGTGATTTCCTTAACTGGTTAATTTTGCAGGCTAAGGTGGAGAAAAAATCTAGCCTCTTAGTTGCATCCAAATTTATGAAAATCCAGACTCTGTACTTAAGGTACTTTGTATGTTCTAAAGTAGGTAGTTAAAATGCTATTTGCCATCCATTTAAGTATCTGTGTTGTATTGGAAATCTATTGTGCTTATATCTCTGTCAGCTTCTCTGATGTTGGTACTTGTACTAAACTTGGTTTTTGAACTCCCTTTGTTTTTCTATGAACATCTTTGTTATCCTGTTCAATCTATTTGTTGTGTATGGCCTGTTGGTGTTTTTTTTTTATCCTCCGTATGGCCTGTTGGTTGTTTGCTTCTTCTCTTTTTTCATTTTTTGGCAGTAATCTGCGTATAAATTTTTAATTTTAATTGACGCGTCTCTTTCATAAGCTATGGGGTGTCTCATTTGTAACAGGTCCTGGTAGTCAGTGTTTGTCTTTGTTTTATACACTTGAATAAGTTATGAAAAATCTAGATTGACATGGACTCTAGAAACCTTAAAAAAGATAGACATGGGCACTGTTAGGAATCCTCAAGAAATCCCTTACAAATAGCCAATTGAACAAAATGGTAGAAATTACTATTTTCCAACTTTGTCTATTAAAGAGATATATGAAATTCTGAAATCTTTGATAGTTACATCTTAGCAAGTGCCCAAGAAGTGTCAATCACATCTACTTCTGTCACACGCACCAAAGAAGTATCGGACACGTTGCAGAAAGGTTGAGGCACGTGTCTGAAATTAAGAATTTTATTTTCTAATAGTGGGCACAAGAAAGAGTATCGGACAAGTGTCTGAGAGTGTTCAAGGAGTGTTGGTGTCCAACACGTGTCGAACACGGACATGCCACCTTCTTTTGAGTGTCCATGCTTCTTAGCTTGGAAGAAAACTTGGTAGAAGAAAGGCATTGTAACAAGTAGCATAGTGATACTGGAATTAGTTTGTTGTGCTATTAACTCTGACATTACAATTGAAGAGATGCGCTCCTCCTGGCTTTGTTTGCATTGGTTGTTTTGAATATTTACTTACACATTCAGCATTGCCTTGACTTTATTCCTTTACAAGTGATCAATATTGATGCATGACACTGAGGATTGAGGGATTCTGAAGCTGATTGGTTACTGTTTAAAGCTACTAGGAAAGTGGGATTCTAGTTGTACAAAATATATATGTAGTTAGTGCTGAACGACATAGGAGGAGGGGAAAAGGCGCCGTTCTGTGTACTTTTACTGTACCACAAATAGTAACTTTTGGCTTCTGTCTGACTGTGCAAGCTAAGGTCTGAGGTTGAATTACTGCGGTGCTTGAGGGTTGAAGTAGGGATAAGGCGTAGGAATTAGAAAATTAAGAAGAAACAGGACAAGAACTGGGTTCTGGAGGTCACTCATAGAAGCCTTAGGAATGACCCCCTTGGGTTTGATTACTTCACCTTATCCACAAAGAAACTTGAGGCTCTACATATTGTCTAAAATGTCAAATGTCAAAAACTTTATTCAGACTTGTAACTAGTTTTGAGCATTCCAATAATGATACTAAGATAGAGACCCAAAATAAACTTAAAACCAGATAGGACACGTAAGTAGAAAACCAACTAAAATACTTGGCTTGCACACGACCATTCGGCGACCTCTATAGGTATGTCCAGCAAACTGTGGAGTTACCAAAATACTGTATTCCTATTAACAATTAGGAACAATAAAATCATAACAAATTAGAAGCTAACTTACATATTCTTGAATTACAATTCTCCTAAAAGCTTAAAATCTTAAACGTGCACGGTCCAACTGATCCAACTGGGTTCGGCTTTATCCAAACACTTTCAAATTCAGGTAGCTTTACTGTTTCTTGATCTTTTATGGTCCACATTAATTAGCCATTTCACCAACTTGTTTGTAGTTGTACTGCTTATGAGTGAAGCAATGTATTCTTGTTAAAATTACTTGTGATCCATGTTTTGGTCCTTTTGGACAAGAACCTTCAGTTGGTAGAATGCTTGATATAAGTTATTAGGGCTCAGATGGCTTCAAATAAATTAGCGGGCTCAAGCTTTCGAGGAATTGATGATCTGATATAGCATCTAAGTTACCACCTGGATTCAACTATCGTGTTATATTTCTGTTTCCCAGTTAGGTTTCGTAATTGTGCACTTTATTCCTTGTGCATTGTAGTACCCTTCTTAGTTTTGCATTGATTTTATTGGTTCATCTCTCGAGGTGGGATAGGGCTAGCTTAATATGGTATTTTGGCCCATTTTGTAGCAGCTTTTTCAGGCCTTTATTGATCTAACAGGACTCATTGTATCTTTGTGTCCCTTATCCTCTTGCATCTTCTTAGACACTGCCATTAGTATAAGGGCTGTAGTAGATTATACACGAGAAGTTGATTTGGGCACGAGTGTTTTTGTGGTTGGAGAGAAACACATTTTGTGTGCTCCTACTGTGAGATATGCTTCGTTTTTTGTTGTGAATAGAAACCATCTCTAAGCACTTGTGCCAGTCAGACACATAAATAGCCATCTAGCAGATGACTGATTGCGACTGTCTTTGGAGAATATCTGCTACTCCTCTGTTAGATATAGATAATTAAGCCATCTTCAGCAGTTCAAGATTTGAAGGATATATCAAAAACTTCATTATTATTATCCGTCAAATATAGCTCTATAGCAAATATATACACGTGTTGGTCATTGACAGCATATACTCCAACCGAGAAACTTGCTATGTTAGATGCATTGAGCAGTTTTGGTCATTGACAGCATATACTCCAACTGAGAAACTTGCTATGTTAGAGGCATTGAGCAGTTTTACAAGCAATTTTTTGTGTTCTGATAGAAATGAACTTCTTATGACGAGATTGGCTAACAAACATCATGATTGTCCGAGTCTACCTTTGAATTAACAGTTGAAGTGTTTACCTACCATTTTTTTCCCTATATAAAAGCACCTTAGTTGCCACCAGATTTCTTCTCGTCTGGGCTATTGCTGAACATGTTGATCACACCAGCATTATAATCGTTCCCACTTCACTGTAGGTGCAATCATGGGAAGATAAACAGAAGCAATAAATTCAGCAATACGTCTATCTTAGAGTTTCTTTCTACTAAATATCCTAGATTTTCAGTCAACAATGTTTAAGAGCATCTTATATAGGTTTTGTTTTCCATTAATTTTGCAGAAGTATAATGTAAGCATGCCATTTATACTTCATTCTGCTCTTCTTAAGATGGGATCATGTTGTCCTGGTTGTTTTCGAAAACTTGTAATCTTTTGGAGCATCAGGAAATTTATCTTTTCATGGGAAACACAATTCTAATCTTCCGATGAACACAACTTTTTGCTTTTTCTGACTCTCTCAAAGCAGGCCGCAGCATGCATACTGCTGATTTAGCATACAACTATTTGCATCGCTTCTCACAAATTTGTTATTCCCCATCTTTCCTTTCGCTTTTGCTACACGTAGACCTCCGTGAGGTGTTGATGAGAAAGTTGGTGTTACAAACTTGATTCTATTATTGGCAACTTGTAATTGCTTAAGCCATGTTGTGGTCACCAAACTGTTATACTCAATATTTTCAACTTTTCTTATCCAGTTTGTGATTCATTCGCAGTGTGCCTTCTTTGTCAAGTGAGGGTATAGAACAAGAAAATAAGGGAGAAGAAATTTTAACAAGGCTGTCAACCCAGAAGAACACTCAGTGTGTTGTAGGAATAGAAGAAGAAACAGAGGAAACCTGCAACGGGAAGATTTTTCTGAAGTGCAGGCTGGAAAACCGGGGAAAACCATCTGATTTTGATGATTTGGCCAACTTCATTGAATGCAAGAGGGGAAAAGATTACACTGGCTGGTTAAAAGACCGGCAAAGATATAGGAAGTGGAAATGTGAGAAAATGGCAGTACTACGATGGAAGAAGAGAAAAACTTTGAAATTTATGAAAGGTAAGAAAATGTAGAATTTGTTTGTAGTTTGATATAGTACCCAGAATATGTGAACCTCATTGTAGTTGAGGTTTGCTATTGAAGTTGTGGAGCTTAGAGTGGTGTATATGACCTTTTATTGTTTAGCCTTATTTTTTCTCCTCGTTTCCTTTGTACATGGATGGCATCTCCTTTATGCATTTTCAACAAAATTTATTACTTATCGGGCTGTATAGGAACCTTACCAATTCACTTCCTTTATCTTTCCACCACTCTCTTGCTAAACATAGACGTGGAAATTACCATTTTCGGTCCCTTTTCATCACTCTCTTGTAAATCAACCAAATCAAAAGGATTAATACCGTCATTTGACAAGCCATACTAGCAAAGCAGAAACATGTTGTCCACTACTGTAGATATTTTCAAAGAGCATCAATACGAATTCTCAGCAACCACTTCTTATAGTTTTGCTTTTAAATTTTTTTGCATTTTCTAGGGGCTTGGAAATTTAATAAATTCAACTGAACAAACTGCCCAATTAGACAAGGCAAGGGGAGATTTTTCCTAAGACAAAGAAGGCTCTGTTTGAGTCTCAAATGATAAAGATAATGAAATACAAAAAATGAATAACAGTGATACACAAAAATTTAGATAAGATCTACACAAAAAAATGAACCACAGCCGACACTGGCTGCGTAGTTTGTAAGAGACAGGCTTGCAAATTGGCCATCAAGTTCCCTACTGTTGTTTTGGCTTTGTTGTTGCTGCTGAAGCTGGTACACCATTTGAAACCTTGCAATTTCTCTCTGTAGCATCTCCATCTCCACTGCACGAATCCAAGGATATTTTAGTTTAAAACATCTTGCTTTGCTTTATAGTCAACATGTTACATACCAACCACAAGAAAATGACATTTATTACAAGCTTTACACATCACTACAAATGAACAGTACAAGCTAATAATATGGTATAATAGACTCCAATAATTTCACCTTCTCCAGAAAAGAGGATAACTACTACACTTATTAACTTGCCAATCTTTACTGAATGCTATACATTAAGCACTGAAAAGGAAGTTAGCATAACATGATTACAGATACAAGACATCAATTTCTGAAAAGTTTGAAAGACAAGGCAAGAACACCTGTATTTATCTTTCACATTTTATTTGACATGCATATAATTTAGATAATTGATTCGCATACCTAGTACACATTCATTTGGGATGTACCATGCATCAATAACCAATATTGACGGTACTTGGTTTGTATTGGTCTGACATGTTTTTGGATGTGCTTGTGCTTACACGCTAAAAATTAATGAAAAACCCCGCAATTCTCCAATTAGTACACTATCTTTGAGAATTCTACCTATTTTATGGTTCGTCTGCCATTGTGGTGGGACAAGTCATGTGAGAGAGCATGTAAGAGCTATATTCATATTGCTTAACCATTTACTAGTAGATTAAGCTTTTAAGGAGCTGAGGAGGCATTTCCGTGTCAAATGATCGTCGAACAATGACACTTGACATGCTCTTTTGACTTGAAGTTCGGCCAAACGTGTCATGCAATGTTTTCACAATTTAAACATTTGGAGGGGCACATGCTCATTGTTTAGCTTAGAATTTTGATGTTAGGATTCTAATCCCAAACATCTATTTACAAAGTAAATTTGTTTAGAAAAGATATAGGACAACATATTCAAATGTCTCTAGCATGTAGAATATGTAACACGATTCCGGTAAATCCACACAGTGGAATGTATATGATGATATATTTGTATTGTGTAGACAGTATTTTATTATCAAAGCTATATTCGTTGTTGTGTCGTGTCGTGTCGGTCCATGTCTTACTCATTCTGGAACATGTTGTGCTGTGTCTGTGTCCAGATCCATTCTGCTTACTTTTTATGGATTTCGTTTCTAGAGATCTAATTATTTGGAGTCAATTGTCTTTTAGGAAGTTGATGATAAGGCATATCCTACTGGAGTTCTAGGGAAGTGAGACGAAAACAGAAGCGCATCAAGCGCGAATCCATTGTGGGTTGATAGTTGATTTTATCTGTCCTTCCTATGGTTTTGAGCTGGATTTTCCTTTGGGGTCCTTTACTGCCAAATCTTTATCTAGCCCAATGCCCAACATTGTTGTTGGTGGTTGACCTTCGCATTATGTGTCATATAGCCTATTATTACATGTGTTCATGTCTAGATTTTGGTAAGTTTGGTTTGGTGTTCCACTAAGGGTTCTTTTTTTAAAAGTTCTTTTTCTTCAATTTTCAAATTCAAATATAATGAAAATGAAAAATAATTTTTTGATTTTTTTTTGCACCGTATAAAAGATTTTAATGAAATCTATCAAACAAGATCCATATTTGTTAGAAAATTATTTGTATAAACACATGATTTTTGAATTTGAAATTACCTTCTTTTTCTAAAAGTTCTTTTTTCTAAAAACCGGAACACCACCTATCTTGTAGTGGTGGAGTTTTTGTAATGCCTCTATGCTTTTGAAATGAAAGTATTAGTTAAAAAAAAATTAATCATGTGTATCATACTTTTAATAACAAGCTATTGGTTAATGACTTTGACAAATAAGATGACCGATGTCGCTTCTCTTACAAATGTCGTACAAAAGACATGGATGCTAACTGTACCTTTAAAATTGGGTCGACATAAGGCTCAACTAGCATCCCTCAGATAACTAGCTCATGTATTTGCGCAAAAACATCTACCACGATTCCTTAGCCACGGCCCATGGTCGCATCATTCATTTTCCTCAAAAAGGATAATCTTTTTCATCCTTCTTTTAGAATTTCTTTTCTTTTGAGAAACTGTGATCAGATCATATGGTTATATGATCATCCAACTTGATAGCAAGGATGATTTCTGACAGCAAAGAAAAGATGAATGGTTTGAACCATCAACTCGGCGTCGTGATGGTCCCACAAAACCCCATTTGGACAGGACCACCTTACACAGAAAAACTGACATTTTTTCGTTCACATTCCTCTATACGAGACAGAACTTAGAACTGAAGTTACGAGCAAGATATGCAATATCATCATACCATTCGTACAACTTACACAAGGATAGGAGCATGGAAAATTTTCCTAGGGAACCAACCAGTGGCCTTTAAGGCGTTTTTGCGGATTCACCAAAAAAAAACAAAAAAAAAACGAATCAGTATTGGCTATATGAACAATTTTATGAATTCTCTTATATATGGTCATGATATGATCAGCTGGACATATGAACAAGGTGAGATAAGGGTTTAAAAAGAACTTATCAGCTAAAGAGAACCTAATCCTTCTTACCACAGTTAAGAACCCTGCGCAACCGGAAAGCTTCACCTTGATCCCCATTCAAAGACCTTCTCTCCAAGTAACAAGCAGTCAGTTGCCAGCCACGATTTGCACTACTACAATAATAGATAAATACCACACTAAGGAGGTTCATAAAGATCACAGTTTTCAGTGAAAGCGTGATAAAAAATTGTAGACTAACTTTTTAATCTCAGTTTAAATCAAAAGCTGAGATAAAAAGTGGTGCTTAGACACGAAAAAGAGCAAGATAATAGATCTCACTCTTGCGACGAGATAAAATGAAAAAGACCTCACCCTTATAATGTGATAGAAGACATTAAGACCTCGCTTGTGCGGTGAGATAAAAAAAAGACATCACCCTTGTGGTGTGATAAAAAACTTTGGCACGAAAAAGAGCGAGATAAAAGATCTCATTCTTGTGGTGTGATAAAAGACTGATAAAAACCGGAAAGTTCTGAATGTTTGCGTGGGCGCTGCTTCTCTCATTTAGGCGCGAATTGAAAAGTGATGTGCCCAAAACGACGTCATTTCACTTAGCCCAAAATAAGCCCTAGCTACCCTCCCCACTCACCCGTTGAAGCTCAGTACTCATTCTCCTGGCCTCTCCAGTGCACGTTAATCTCCATCCACATCCTCACCCGCCGCCGCCTCTTAGCCCCCATCCTCACCCGCCGCCGCCTCTTCGCCCCCATCCTCTCACGCAGCCGCCGCCTTATCTCTCTCCACCACCACTGTGAAGGAAGAAACGGTGTGCTCCCTCAAGCGAGTTTGTTATCAGAGAGCGAGAGAGCGAGCTTCAAATGGAGAAATCAATCAATCGAAATGGAAAATTCCTAAACCCAACAGGTATTGTCTTCTCTCTCTCTAACATTTTCTCTGTTGTTCTCAAATCAACGGGTATTGTCTTCTCTCTCTCTAACGCTTGAAGTTTGGCTTCCCCAATTCTTATAGACTTGTCTGTTGAAAATCCATTCCCTAAGATTGCCAAAACAGTTATTAGTATATAATTATTACCAGCACAAAACCGGTTACAAATAGTTAGCTTTAATTCATACCCAAAAATTGGTACGAACATACTTCCCTTGAACATCCTCAGCCCTAAGTTTGATCTTCCTGTAGGCATGGTCCTCAACACCCTAAAGGTCAGCCAAGGAGACCTTAAAAACACGATGTTTGAGTCCTTATGATGCAATCTGCACATGGACAATGGTTTGTTTTTTCTAAACGAGGCCTATGGGATTCATATGCTTGACGGGTCCCATCCTAGTCAGGAGCATAATTCCTACTCCCTAAGAGCCAGATTTTGATGACATTCTTACTTTTGAAGTTGGGAGCAAGGATCCAGAGTCACCTCCGTAGGAGGATCCTGCAACTAAGATGACTCTCATATCATGACTTTAAAAGTACTGTACAGAAAATTTATGGGTCGATGTTTTCAACCACTGAAAAAAGCAAGATATTAATTTGGGAGTGGAAAGAAGGATGCTAAACACTCAAATAGTTAGCCATACCATGCTTTTACTCTTAATTTTTGCTTGAGCTGGCTTAGTAGTGTTGAACCTTGTGTTGGCGGGAAAGTTAGTCAGAAGTAGTATTAGGGTGTTTTTTTGTTTTGGTAGAGAATGTTTTCAGATAGTTAGCACTGGTAGGTGATTGGCTCCTATACAGGAAGAGTAGCTGTGTGAGATGGGTACTTTGTATCTTTCGCTGTATTGAGACTCTTCTTCCTTAATATAAGTTGTAAAGAGTCTGCCATTGGCAAGAATCTGCTCTTCTCTTGTGTTCAATACTGGAAAGACTGCCACAGGAGTTCTCCCAACTCGGGATCATCTGTCGGTTCCTTATGCTCCTATCTCATGTTTATGTCCTGCATGCCAAGAGGAGGTGAACCATTGGAGCACCTGTTCTGTTTGCGTTGCTGATCTTGATTGGGTTTGCTTTTGTTCTCTGCTCAAAAATTGTATATGGCAGCTGCTTCACATCTTTCCAAATTGTTGACAGGCTGGCTGGTGTTTTTTGGAACTTCCGCACGGCACAGTTCTGCAGTTTTTGGTTTTTATGATTACCTCTGGACTAATTTCAAAATTTACAATGTGGTATATATGCATGTAGAAATAATGATGAATACAAACCTCTTCACAGTGTGTGCAGCCCATTCTTGCCGAGGTTAACCGGTTGGTATTTTGCCGGATTTTTTGGGTGTCTCTCAAACCTGCTCATGATGTTTCTCAGACAATTCTTCCAAGTTCTGTTGGGTGTTTTTGTTGTGCTTTAATTGGAGTTGTGTGTCTGTCCTGTTCTCTCTTAGAGCTTCTCATTAGTCATTCCCCTTCCTGAAGGCTTATAGGTTTTGAGTTCTGATTGCCAACCTTTAAGGGCAATGATTTACATCGTACAAAGTGGAACTGCAGGAAGAAATCCATACATACTAAAACTGATTTCTTAAAAAACTATGGGTTGCTATATTTAAGCTTTGGTGAATATAGGCTGGATTATAGTGAGATTTCAATTGAACTTATTCAAGGCTTTTAACAGCCATATTTTAAGTCTGATAAAAGTTGTCGATTTAATCTTATAGTTTTCGGCCTTTATTTTTGGGGAGTGATAATTACAAATTTACAATCCAGTTTAAGACTCTTAGAATTTCCTTTTTTTTGGCCACTCAAAAGGGGTAGTGTGAGGCTAAAAGTAGAGTCCAGATGTCTTTCCCTTAACTCGATTGCCCTTGTTTTATCAGTATACATGTAGCAGTTGTATCAGCACCCTGAAACTTCTGCGCCTCTGGTCTTAAGAACAGCAGTCGAAATCCTTAAGCGAGAGCACATTTTTGACTTCTAGAACATTCTCAGTTCTCCTATTGTTGAGGGAACAAAAGGGAGGGCTATTCCAAACATAAGAAGGTGGATTTCTCGTGGCCCATGTGATAGTTGGTTATAGGCTGGCCTAGGGCTCATAACTTGAATAGTTTTCTAAATGCCCAACGGGGCTCAAAGGGAGTTTCCCACCCGTAAACTTTTGTGGTTCATGACATGTGTACTTATCTACTTCACCCAAATGAGTATGCTTGGTTACAAACTGCTCATAGGTCTCTTAACAATGTAGCTCTATACCTAACCCTCACTCATCCTTAGGAAAACCAATGGAAATGCAGTTGACCTTAGCTGCTTAGCACCTATTTGGTGCTTCATCTCACAATTAGTTCGCAAGAATGCTTTGAGTGTCTTTTGGGAAGAATGAAACAAGAGCTTCAATATACTTGGATACTATATTGTTTAACTATCAATTTTTTGAATTGAAGCACTTAACCAACTATATGTTTTTCTACATTCAGAGATTGTGAACTACAAAATTGTGCATCAGTCAGCAAAGTGATTGTCGCCAAAGAGCTCCATTCACTCCAAAGACCTTCGTAAGCTCTCTCTGTGTTCTTTTCCAATTTGGTTCCCTACATTATGTGTTCTTTTCCAATTTGGTACCCTACATGACATTTTTTTGTACGAGGCCTTCCTAGTGTGCTGATTCAATTATGTCTGTGTTTCCCAACATGACAATTTTTTTACGATTTTTGTACGAGATCTTTGTAAATGTGTTTCTCTTTTGTAAATGTGTCAAGTACTTTCATGCTTGACACATTCAGTAGACTTGCATGTTGCTGCTCTGGAATTTACCGACATGACTTAGGTAGTTTTTAGTTTCCTGGAGAAGGAATGAAATTGTTATTTCTAGGTCTCCTCATGGAATGGGCTGCGTGGCCATGCAAAGCCATGTAGTTTAATTAGTCTTCCCTTCCATTAATAGCTTTTGTTTTTTCTAAATGAGGCCTATGGTTTTACCCCTTCACTATTGCTGCACTCAAACAGACGGGGCCTAGTGAAAAAAGAGATCAACTCTTAAGATTTTGCTTTACTTGTTTGTTTTTCAGTGAATAGGGATGTGATGCGCCAATGGTTATGGACCTTATGCTTGGGTTGACTGAATTAGGTGGTGGATGGTGTCAGTAATCTAAACTAGTCAAGTTGTTGAAAATAGTATTTGATATCAAATGGGCCTTTATGCTAGTTCATGGGCTTATGTCTAGGGGGAAGGTTGGCCCTTTGTTGCAAGTTTGTAATGATTATTAGGTGGAAAGGGAAGCCCATATCTGCAATGGGCACAATTGTCATGTCTAAATGGTTTTAGTTAATAAGTTAGCAGCCACAAATCTCTTTGATTAAGGCTGAAGTTTTGGAACAGTTGCAGTGGCAGATCAGTCTGATGAAATACGTAACCTAGCCTTCTATCAATGAAAGATTTTCCCTATTCCTCCGCTATGTGACTAATGAGTTACCAATTGTACATGTATCCAACACTAAATGTAGTCCACACTCTAACACTGATCAGAAACAATAAAAATGAAGAGCTACGTGATTACTGCTAGCTATGGTAAGAGCTACGTCAGTATTATATTTTGCTGCAAAACTTCCTTTATTCTTACTTATATGGAAGGAATTTAATTGCAAGTCTTGTCCTCTAGTTTTGAATATGTGTGCTAAGTAGCTTGGTGTTCTATAAAATGCTAGCGAATTACTTTCTTTCACCTATATTTTCTGCTCTCAAGCTGTATGAGGTGAGATGGGACGGGGTGCGGGATGACCACCAAGGTTAGGTTAGGGTTGAAGAGAGGTGCGTTAGGTGCGGGGCAATGGTGGTGGGGTGGGGACACCATAAATAAATCATAGAATTGTTTCCCTAAACAAATCCTATTTTAATTCTCTTCATTATCATATATACATTTGGATTGATTTCCAAATGTGGCAGGCCTTGTATTCTTGCTTTGAAATATCCAAAGTGTCAACTAATTTGTGAATGTAGAAGATGGAGTAAAGCATTGTGCCTTCCTAGTGTATTGATTCAATCGTGTTTGTGTTTCCCAACATGACAAGTTTTTTATGATTTTTGTACAAGATCTTTGTAAATGTGTTTCTCTTTTGTAGTTATATATTGGGATAGAAAAATCCATCCAAGATGGATAGATCTTGGATGCTCAAGGACCGAAGATCAAAAGACTATGATGATGGAGTTGAACAATTTCTGAACTTTGCTACCATTCATGCAAAGGATCTTGAATCTATTCGGTGTCCATGTATACAATGTGGGAACTTGATAAGACAACCTATTCCAGAGATAAGAAATCATTTGTTTGTCAATGGTATTGATAGAAGTTATCGTACATGGATATGGCATGGAGAACCAGTCACTTGTAGGGCATCACAGAGTGTAAACACTCGAGATTTTTCATATCAGGAAGTCAATTCGCCCCCCTTAAACGATGCGCAAGAGGCAGTAGAAATGGTTGAAGCTGCCTACAATGATTGCATGGTTGACCCTAGGAAGTTCAAAAAGTTAATTGAAGATGCAGAAAAGCCATTGTTCCCCGGCTGCACAAAGTTCACAAAATTATCTGCCTTGGTCAGAATATATAAATACAAAGCTAACAATGACTTGACCAATAAAGCTTTTGCAGAGCTTCTGCAAATGGTTGGTGACTTGTTACCAGATATTAATGAACTACCGTTATGCATATACGAGGCTGGGAAGACTATGGCTGCATTAGGGATGGAGTATGAGAAAATACATGCGTGTCCTAATGATTGCGTACTTTATCGAAAGGAGTTAAAAACTGCGACTTCATGTCCTACATGTAACACATCAAGATGGAAGTTAAAGAAAAATTCCACTGAAATAAGAGATGGTGTTCCGGCAAAAGTTTTATGGTACTTCCCCATAATCCCAAGGTTCCGAAGGATGTATCAGTCAGTAGAAACAGCAGAAAACTTGACATGGCATGCTCATAAAAGAGAGTGTGATGGCCAATTACGTCACCCAGCAGATTCCCCGCAATGGAAGTTAGTAGACCATCTTTGGCCAGACTTTGCCTTGGAGCCAAGAAACCTTCGGTTAGCTCTTTCTGCAGATGGGATAAATCCACATAAGTCCCTCAGCAGTCGGTATAGTTGCTGGCCTGTTATTTTGGTTACGTACAATTTACCACCGAGGTTATGCATGAAGAGGAAATTTATGATGTTATCATTGTTGATATCTGGTCCACACCAACCTGGTAATGACATTGACGTGTTTTTGGAGCCACTAATCGATGACTTGAAATTGCTATGGAAGGAAGGAGTTGAAGCATATGACGCTTACAAACAACAACATTTTAGGTTGAGAGCCGTGCTATTATGGACTATTAATGATCTTCCAGCTTTTGGGAATTTAAGTGGTTGCACAGTGAAGGGATACTATGCATGTCCAATTTGCGGTGAAGGGACATGTTCTTGCAGATTAAAGCATGGTAAGAAGAATAGTTATGAGGGTCATAGAAAATTTCTTCCTCGCTACCATCCATATCGAAAGCAAAAGAAGGCATTTAATGGTAAGCAAGAGTTTGGGGAAGCTCCATCGCCATTAAGTGGGGAAGAGGTGTTAAGGGAGGTGGAAGGGATAAAAACCATTTGGGGAAAGGCAAGCAAAAAGAAGTCGTCAAAGGTTGGTACGAAATGTTGGAAGAAAAAATCAATATTCTTTATGTAACAACCCCGATTTTTAACGAATAAAAATCTCGTTGTTATTTTAAATTTCGTTAAGTATTTGAATTTTTTTTTAATTTCCTTGTGGTTTGTCATAATTACGTTTTTGCCCTTCAAATTTGATTTCTTGCGCTTTAGTCCTCTTTAGCAGGCTTAGTTAGCATCTAACCATCCGGTTGGAGAAACTAACTTAGGAAGCCATCTAGTCACCGCAATTGGACCGTTTTGCCCCCCTTGGACACTTTGAACCTTTTGAACCCTAGAACAAGAATTGTTGATTCATTTTCTTTTAAATAGTTTTGGTTTTATTCTTTGTCCATTGGACAAAGATTGCTAGGGCAACTATTATCCATTGGATAATAGAAACCCCATTTGTTTATATTAAATGTTTACTTGGCCAAAGTACTAAGTATATTAAGGAAATACTTTTTAATTACTTGAAAGTACTTTTGGGGATTTCTTTAGTATATAATTGACCTAATAACTATTATCCATTGGATAATAGATGTTAGGGGAATTTTTAACCATTGGATAAAAGAGTTGGTCTTCCAAAGTACCATGGGATTTAATTAGTTTAATGCTTTCTTTTAAACCACATGTGAAAGCACACCTTATTTTAATTAGAAAGGTACATGGTACCAAGATTCTTGTAGTACTCTTATTTATTTTTCTATTAGGGTTTTGATCTTCCTAAGTACATGTGTATCCAAGTATATCTCATTCTAGTACATGGTTGATTAGTTAATTGCCTTAAGTACCATGTGCCCAATTAATTGTTTATTGAGAAAATCTTAGTCTTTCTAGCTAGCCTTTTGATCTTTTGTACAAAAGTACATATATTCTATTTGTATGCTTGCATATATACATATATATTGTACTTTGAAGCAAGAAAGGAGGAGAGGGAGAGAGATGAGAGGGGGGGCCGGCCATTGAAGGAAGGGGAGAGAGAGAGAGAAAGGAAGGAAAGAAGGAGGAAGATTGGGTTGTACTTGGTTGATCTTTCAATGTACTTCAAATCCATGGGGAACCTTCCTTCCTAGCTAAGACTTAACCTCCATTGTCCTCTCTTGTACAACTACTAATAGATTAATCTTGTTCACACCTCCTTGCCCACCAAGTCTTGCAAGAATCAAATCCTAGCCATGCAACCCTAGGATTCTCCATTGATCATCCATCAAAGTTGGATTTGATTTGATTAAAAAATTGGGGAAAGGAGAGAGAGAGGGGGCCGGCCAAGAGGGAGAGAGAGTGACCCTTTGCCTATAAATAGAGAGCCATTCTCATGCTTTGAACTCACACCTCAAGCATTTGCTCTTCCTTCTCTCTAGAAACCATTTCTGATTTTCCAGGCAGCTTACTGCCCCTTCGAAAATCCCCCGTTTTCTCCTGCTTAGAGTAGTTTTTAGGACCAACTTCCTTCGGGAAAATTGTAGAACACTTCGAGAGATTCAATTTAGGCTCAAGAATCACCCCAATCGGTCAAGAAATGACCAAGATATCGGCATCCGAAGTTCAGTAAAATTTCGGATTTCCAAATTCCAGACAGCTTACTGTCTTCTCCTTTATCACTATTTTTCTCCAACTTAAAGTCGTTTCTAGGATTAACTTCCTTCACGGAAGTTGTAGAGGGTTTCTTGATCTTCAATTTGGATCCAAGAACAACTGTATTCGGCCAAGGATTAACCGAGTTACTGCCGTCCGAAGTTCGGTCCAGATTCACCGCCCGTAGAATTTTTCAACCTTGCTTATTCGGCCCCGACTAGTTTCGGAACAAGGTAGGATACCCTTATCCCTATCCCTATGTATAAGTATGTTATCTTGAAGTACTTTTCATTGTGTTTTGATCTTTAAAGATGAATATGAGCATGCATATATGAATTGCTTGCATTACTTGTGACACGATAAAGCATAAGTGATTTATCACTCCAAGGGCGTCCGAACATGTGGCGTTATGCTTTAAGCGTTGATTTGAGCATGTTAAATATAGAGTTGGATAATCTTGTTGGATTACGATGAATGATATTTACTTTTGTCCTGCCTCGGAGTCTTGCATGTAAACAAGACACGAAAACCGAGAAAGTAGAAACATGACACCTAGGGTGTGGTTGACAAGGAAAATGTGTTTTCCGAAAAAGAAGATATCTTAGAAACTACATAATGACCATTTCGAGGGCATTATGTGTCTGTGTGTGTTCCAATGGGAATCCGGAATAGCGGAACCATTGTGAGGTTGTGTGTGTGCGTTCCCATGGGATCCCGGACCGGCGGAACCATGGTGAGGTATAGCTTGGTTATCCGCGGAGAGGAGCCAATGCAAATTGTGTGCCAATGGGAACCCGGCGCGGCGGAACCATTGTGAGGATACTCGGGAACCCGGCGCGGCGGAACCGAGGTTGGGTGTGTGGCTTGGTTATCCGCGGTACGGAGCCAATGTCAAATGATTTTGAAAGGCTTGGTTATCCGCGGTACGGAGCCAATGCAAAGGATTTTGAAAAATGGTTTTGTAAGTGGAAAACGTTGACACGGTCTACGATGAGTCGCGTAGGAGAAATCAGGAAATCTTGGACACCAACGTTAGATAGTGAATGTGGACGTATTATCGTCATTTATGTGATTTCTATGATCGTTTGTTGGTAAGCTATGGGTTAGCGGGTAAGGATTTCCTATTGAGCGTTGTAGCTCACGGTGTTGCCTTTTGGTGACCCTGGCATATTATATTGGTGGCGACGCCGGTATAATGTGTCAGACTTCATAGATGAGCAGGGCGAGATCTTCAGCTTGGAGGCGTGCGGAGCCGAGGAGCTGGCTAGGATGGAGAAGCAAGAGGAGCTGTAGAGTAGGACCCTTAGTTCCCTCTTTGTCATCCTATTTTGTATTTCAAATGCTCTTACGAGAGTTATGATGTAATAACGAGCCAGGCTCGCTTCGTTTTATTAATAAAATGTTTTATTTAACGTACCCAAAATTCGGGGCGTTACACTTTATGCTTGAATATTGGGTGTTCTTGTATATTCGGCACATCTTGGATGTTATGCACATTGAAAAAAATGTATTGGAAAGCATCGTTGGTACATTGCTTCAAATACAAGGAAAAACGAAGGATGGAATTAATGCTCGTTTGGATCTCCTAGAGAGAGGTTTACGGCAAGAGTTAGCACCTCAGATTGGGGCAAAACGAACTTACTTGCCTCCAGCCTGTTATACATTGTCTAGGGAGGAGAAGATAAGATTTTGTACGACATTGTCAAAGCTCAAGGTACCAGATGGGTACTCTTCAAATTTGAGAAACATTGTCTCCATGCAAGATTTTAATCTATATGGTTTAAAGTCACATGATTGTCATGTATTGATGCAACAATTACTACCTGTGGCTATACGATCTGTGTTGCCTAAAGAAGTGAGATATGCTCTTACGAGATTTTGTTTCTTTTTCAATGCCATTTGTAGCAAAGTGGTGGATGTGTCAAAATTAGACAAAATTCAAAGTGAGCTGGTAATCACATTATGTTTGCTTGAGAAGTACTTTCCACCATTATTCTTTGATATCATGGTTCATCTGACGGTGCATCTTGTTAGAGAAGTCCGACTTTGTGGACTTGTTCACTTTCGATGGATGTACCCATTTGAAAGGTTCATGAAGGTTTTAAAGGGTTACGTTCATAACCATAATCATCCAGAGGGTTGCATTGCTGAGAGATATATTGCAGAAGAAGCTGTTGAGTTTTGTGCAGAATTTTTATCCAAAGTAGAGGCAATTGGGGTTCCCGTTTCTAAGAACATGACCGCTGATGATAGCATCGGAAGACCTTTACCAGGGGGTAAGGTTACTACTATTGATCGTGAATTATGGGAGCAAGCACACCTCTATGTATTAGAAAACACAACTGAAGTTCAACCTTATATTGAGTAAGAATTTTAGCTGTCTCCATTTCTCTTGGCAATTGTATTTGTTTATAGTGGTTTGGCATTTTTGTAACTATTTGTTTAGGACTTATTTGATCCTTTGATAGGGAGCACATGTGTAACGCCCCGAATTTTGGGTACGTTAAATAAAATATTTTATTAATAAAAACAAAGCGAGTCCAGCTCGTTATTACATTATACACCTTACAAAAGTACTCTCATTTACAAAACAGAGGGATCTAGGGTTCCTAACTACAGTTCTTCTTGCTTCTCCATCCTAGCCCGCTCCTCGGCTCCGAACGCCTCCAAAATGAATAGTTCGTCCTGTTCGTCTATCAATTCTGACATATTATACCGGCGTCGCCACCCATATAATATGCCAGGGTCACCACAAGGTAACACCGTGAGCTACGAAGGCTCAGTAGTATAATCCTAATACTAGCATCGATTTCCACATGATAAGTACATAAGCAGTGATAAAAGACCATAGCGCTAACAATAGCTTTACGATTTCCATTGGTGTCGACTCATCGTAACCCATGTTGTTATTACCCTTTTAAAAACACCTTTTTAACTCACCCAACCTCGGTTCCGCCGCGCCGGGTTCCCGAGTATCCTCACAATGGTTCCGCCGCGCCGGGTTCCCATTGGCACACATTGCATTGGCTCTTCTCCGCGGATAACCAAGCTATACCTCACCATGGTTCCGCCGGTCCGGTTTCCCATGGGAACACACACAAACTCACGTAATACCCTCTAGATGGTTCTTACGTAGTTTCGAAAATATTTTCCAACCGGGAAAACACAACTTCCTTGTTAAACACACCCTAGGTGCCATGTTTCTACTTTTCTCGGTTTTCGTGTCACGTTTTCATGCAAGACTCCGCGTGTGGGACTTTACATACAACATGCATTCAATCCAACTTGGAAATAGTTTATCAAGAACATTTGAGTCCACATAGCATGCTTGAATCTCAAAAACGACATAATCATACATTTTTACTTTTTCATCTACAATCAAGTAACATTTTAAACTTTTGGAAAGTAAGTAGAGATTTCAAATATCAAGACTATAGCTACTTATTGAAAATAAAGTAAGCACTTGGAAATTAGGTAAGGATCACTACCGTTCTCCTAGGCGGTGGATGTGGACGTCGGTTGATTCCGGCGGCGTAACGGCCCTCGGATTGCTTCGAAAGGAAAAGATTTGCGTTTCTTTTCCTAGAAACAACTTCCTACCCTTCACTAAACTACTTTAAGGATCGTTGGGTGGTATTGGGAGTGGTTTAGTGGTTTCGCTCAAGAACTCACAAAAACAAAGAGAGTTTTGAACTAAGAACAAAGAAACTTGGAATTTCTAGAGAGAAGGAGGAGCAATTGCTTTGAGGTGTGATTTTTCAAGTGAGAAAGGCTCTCTATTTATAGGCAAAGGGTGCCCCCTCTCCCTCCTTGGCCGGCCCTCTCTCTCTCCTCCATTCCCCAATTTTTAATTCAAAACAAATCCAACTTTGATGGAAGATCAATGCAAGAATCCTAGGTTTGCATGGCTAAGGTAGTACTAGATTGGATTCTTGAATCAAATGGAGGGTTGAGATGAGATTGGTACATGATCAAAGGGTTGAGAAAAATCCAACTTTTAAGCAAAAATCAAGGGAAAATCCTAGGTTTGCATGGCTATGGTGTACCTTGGTGAGATTCTTGCATCCAATGGAGGGTTGAGATGAGATTGGTACATGATCAAAGGGTTGAGAAGTTGCAAGGTGAATATTGGAGTACAATAGAGTTAGGATTTGATTGGGAAGAAAATATATCTCCAAGATTGGAAGTACCAAAGATGGTTCAATGCATGGATTCACATCAAATCTCCAACCTCTCTCCTTCCTCTCTCTCTTCTCTCTCTCTCTCGGCCTCTCCCTCTTTCTCTCTCTCGGTTTTCTCTCTCTCTCTCCCTCTCTCTCTCTCTTGCAAGGTACTATCATATATATATATATATATATATATATATATATATATATATATATATATATATACATGCATGTGTCATACAATGGAAAGAAATCAATTAAACAAGTAGTTTCTTGGTACTTTTGAAATCCAAGGAGATTCAATGCTAGGATTTGCCCACCAACTCATAAATAACCCTAGGGTACTTTAGGTAATATAATATGCAACTAGATACAATACATATATACACATATATATATATATATATATATGTACAAAAGTAGTGATATCCCAATAAAGAAATAATAAAAGGGTACTTTGGAACTATTCACTTTTAATTAAAATAATGGTACTTTCCCATGTGATTAAAGAAAATGTTTAATTTAATGATCCAATAGTACTTTGAAAGATTTACCCCTTTATCCAATGGACAAAACTTCCCCTAACATCTATTATCCAATGGATAATAGTTATTAGGCCACAAATAAAATAATCAAAAAGTACAATAAAGTAAGTTTACTTTTAATATAAACAAATGGGATTCTATTATCCAATGGGTAATAGTTTCCCTAACCATTATTGTCCAATGGACAAAGAAATAAACCAATTTGATTAAAAGAAAAAGAATATTAAAATTCTAAGTCTAGGGTTCAAAAGGTCCAAGGAGGGGCAAAATGGTCATTTTGCAGTGACTAGATAGCTTCCTAGTTTAGTTTCTTCAACTGGATGGTTAGAGGCTAACTAGGCTTGCTAAGTAGGCAAAAGCGCAAAGAAATCAAAATTGAAGGGCAAAAATGTAATTATGACAAACTACCGGAAGTTAAGGCAACACAAGCAATTTAAATAAATAACTTGAATAAGAAATAAATTCAAGGGCAAAAATGTAATTACGACAATTTATAGGATTTTAAAAGTAAATCAAGCAAATTCAAGTAATCAATAAAAATTCAAATATTTAACGAAATTTTTAACGACTGAAAATCAGGGTCGTTACAATCTATCCCCCTTAAAATAATTTCGTCCCCGAAATTGGCACGCGATCACAGATTAGGCGAGGTCGCTAGACCGATCTACTATCCCCCTTAAAAGGAAACGAGTCCCTCCTAGGGTATATGTTGTTACTACCTTCTAATGGCAGTCGATGATAGCCAATCCACTCGTCGGAATCTGTCATGTCGATCGTAGGTCAATTTATTACACAATAAAGTGAGTCATCGCTCACTATTACAACATAGCCCTTGTAAGAGCATTCGAAATTATAAAATAGATAACAAAAGGGGACTAAGGATCCTATTCTACGGCTCCTCTTGTTCCTCAGTCCGCAGCGCGAAAATACGCCCTCCAGTGCTTTGCTGGTTTCCCATGGGCTGCTTTCCCTTATTCTGCCCATTCTGCTGCTGCGATGGGCCGCCGAGGTTTTGCTTCACAAAGTCGGCTTGCTCAGTTTGTTGAGCTTCCTGATTCTCAGGGGTTCCATCCCTCCTCCTCTGGGGCTGCGGGCAGTTGCGCCTAATGTGGCCCATAGCCTGACAGTTGTAGCATCTAACTGTCGCCAGGTCCCGATTGCCTCTCCGCGTTTCACCGTTTTTGGCGGAAGCAGTCTTCCAGGGCTGGTCGCCTTGAGACGGGCTAGAAGGTTTGGTAGGGTATGGTCCATGATTGCCATTGGATGTCTGGGTACGGATTGGTCCACCAGCATTGCCTGTCGCCTTCCTCCAGCGGTTCTCGAAGTCGTTATCCTCACACTCTAGTCGAAGAGCGCACTTCACCACACCAGAATAGGTGGTGAAGGCTTGAGCTACCACAGCACTTCTAGCTGTCGTCAGTCCCCATTCGAACCTCCTCGCCTTCTTGTCCTCGGTTGCTACAGCATCCGGGGCATAGCGGGATAGTTCCTCAAACTTGGCCGCATACTGAGTAACGGTCATAGTTCCTTGTTTCAGGTTGTTGAATTCTTGTTCCTTGGCCAATCGGATAGGCGTAGGGAAGTATTTGTCGAGAAACAGGGTCTCGAACTGAGTAAAGGTCATGGTAGCGACATCATGGGTTGCCTCCATCAGCTCCCACCAGTAGCGGGCTTCTCCCTTCAGTTGGTAGGTGGTTAACGCCACACGATCGCCATCTCGGGTGATCTCCAAGGTGTCCAGGATCACCTTGACTTCCTTCAGCCAGTTTTCGGCTACAGTGGGGTTGGTATCTCCGTCAAAAGTCGGGGGTCGACGTTTGCAGAATTCATTCATCGCCCGGGTCCGAGTCATAGGTCCGTCATCATGGTTTTGGTTTTGGCGGTTGCTGTTCAGGGCGGCTACGAGGGCTTGCATGACTTGAGTTAGGCCAGGGTTCGCGTTAGAGGGTCCTCCGTTATCGTGTCCTAGTCCATTGCGTCGATTCGCCATCTAAGAGTGAAAACTGAAAAGGGGGCGGTTTAGTCTACTGAATCGATTTTTCTGTAAAAGGTGCTTACTTCTAAGGACCAAAAGTAATTTAACAAATAGTATGCAACGGTACTCTTTTAAAAATAAAGAAAGTTTTTCATAGATAAGAAAACATACAACATAGCATAGAATTTTACTACAAAAGGCAAGTAAGGACACAAGATTTTCCTAGTACAAGTTGAAAACAATTCTAATCTACCACATCCTACATTCCAAAAGACTACAATCGGCCCAAATGGAGTCGCCGGCTTCGGGTCTCGTCCATCCTCGAAATTCTCTACCATCTCTCATTGAAAGCTTGGCGCAGCTGACGTTCGTACTCCTTTATGATTGCGGCGAGTGCGGCGGCCACGACGAGAGCCCAATACCAAAAGGTGTTGGCACGGTTGTTCACGGCGAACCACCGTGGCATGGCTATGGTGAGCACGGCACAAAATATGATGAAGGCGAAGAGTTGCAACCAAAGGCTTTGGACGATCAAGCGAATTTCGGTTTGCTCGATGTCTCGGATCAAGGCGTCTACCGGAATTTCTTGCCATTGGTTTGCCATGGCGCGGTAAGGGGTCTCGGTTTTGGGAGGAGTTTTTAAGATGGTGAGAGGAATGAAAAAAAATGGAAGTGGTGGTGGGGTATATATAGGAGCCGAAAAAGGTGAAAGGAGGAGGGAAAAGGTTTAAAGTTTAAAAATTGAAATTTGAATGTTTTTGAGGTAAAATTTTGAAATTTGAAGTTTAGGGGGGAGTGTGGTTGCCGGCCAAATGGGGCTATGCCCGGTACACTTTCGGTGCTCGGGTCCCACTCGGTGCTCGGGTCCCACTCTCGTCCCCAATTTAAAATATTGACTCAAGAACGGCTCCTCCACGAACTAGTAAATAAAATTTGCTTAACTAGCAACATTTTTTTTTTCGGCAAAGGCCTACTAATAAAAAAAAAAAAAAAAAATTTTCGAGATTATAAGTTCCACATTCGATCCTTGATTTAAGTCATCATCCAATTTTTCGGGAATTCCCAGCTCGGCGGTACTGCCAATTTCCGCGCCTTGCTTCAATCCGGAGATTGTTTTGACAGAATTCCACCCAATTTGGGACGGTAAACTTAAACTCGAAGTCACGTTTGTGCAACAGCCAAACTAGCTTAAGGTTCTACCCATTCTACCCATGGCCGAGGTTTGAACCTAAAGCTCTGATACCAAGTTGTAACGCCCCGAATTTTGGGTACGTTAAATAAAATATTTTATTAATAAAAACAAAGCGAGTCCAGCTCGTTATTACATTATACACCTTACAAAAGTACTCTCATTTACAAAACAGAGGGATCTAGGGTTCCTAACTACAGTTCTTCTTGCTTCTCCATCCTAGCCCACTCCTCGGCTCCGAACGCCTCCAAAATGAATAGTTCGTCCTGTTCGTCTATCAATTCTGACATATTATATCGGCGTCGCCACCCATATAATATGCCAGGGTCACCACAAGGTAACACCGTGAGCTACGAAGGCTCAGTAGTATAATCCTAATACTAGCATCGATTTCCACATGATAAGTACATAAGCAGTGATAAAAGACCATAGCGCTAACAATAGCTTTACGATTTCCATTGGTGTCGACTCATCGTAACCCATGTTGTTATTACCCTTTTAAAAACACCTTTTTAACTCACCCAACCTCGGTTCCGCCGCGCCGAGTTCCCGAGTATCCTCACAATGGTTCCGCCGCGCCGGGTTCCCATTGGCACACATTGCATTGGCTCTTCTCCGCGGATAACCAAGCTATACCTCACCATGGTTCCGCCGGTCCGGTTTCCCATGGGAACACACACAAACTCACGTAATACCCTCTAGATGGTTCTTACGTAGTTTCGAAAATATTTTCCAACCGGGAAAACACAACTTCCTTGTTAAACACACCCTAGGTGCCATGTTTCTACTTTTCTCGGTTTTCGTGTCACGTTTTCATGCAAGACTCCGCGTGTGGGACTTTACATACAACATGCATTCAATCCAACTTGGAAATAGTTTATCAAGAACATTTGAGTCCACATAGCATGCTTGAATCTCAAAAACGACATAATCATACATTTTTACTTTTTCATCTACAATCAAGTAACATTTTAAACTTTTGGAAAGTAAGTAGAGATTTCAAATATCAAGACTATAGCTACTTATTGAAAATAAAGTAAGCACTTGGAAATTAGGTAAGGATCACTACCGTTCTCCTAGGCGGTGGATGTGGACGTCGGTTGATTCCGGCGGCGTAACGGCCCTCGGATTGCTTCGAAAGGAAAAGATTTGCGTTTCTTTTCCTAGAAACAACTTCCTAACCTTCACTAAACTACTTTAAGGATCGTTGGGTGGTATTGGGAGTGGTTTAGTGGTTTCGCTCAAGAACTCACAAAAACAAAGAGAGTTTTGAACTAAGAACAAAGAAACTTGGAATTTCTAGAGAGAAGGAGGAGCAATTGCTTTGAGGTGTGATTTTTCAAGTGAGAAAGGCTCTCTATTTATAGGCAAAGGGTGCCCCCTCTCCCTCCTTGGCCGGCCCTCTCTCTCTCCTCCATTCCCCAATTTTTAATTCAAAACAAATCCAACTTTGATGGAAGATCAATGCAAGAATCCTAGGTTTGCATGGCTAAGGTAGTACTAGATTGGATTCTTGAATCAAATGGAGGGTTGAGATGAGATTGGTACATGATCAAAGGGTTGAGAAAAATCCAACTTTTAAGCAAAAATCAAGGTAAAATCCTAGGTTTGCATGGCTATGGTGTACCTTGGTGAGATTCTTGCATCCAATGGAGGGTTGAGATGAGATTGGTACATGATCAAAGGGTTGAGAAGTTGCAAGGTGAATATTGGAGTACAATAGAGTTAGGATTTGATTGGGAAGAAAATATATCTCCAAGATTGGAAGTACCAAAGATGGTTCAATGCATGGATTCACATCAAATCTCCAACCTCTCTCCTTCCTCTCTCTCTTCTCTCTCTCTCTCGGCCTCTCCCTCTTTCTCTCTCTCGGTTTTCTCTCTCTCTCTCCCTCTCTCTCTCTCTTGCAAGGTACTATCATATATATATATATATATATATATACATGCATGTGTCATACAATGGAAAGAAATCAATTAAACAAGTAGTTTCTTGGTACTTTTGAAATCCAAGGAGATTCAATGCTAGGATTTGCCCACCAACTCATAAATAACCCTAGGGTACTTTAGGTAATATAATATGCAACTAGATACAATACATATATACACATATATATATATATGTACAAAAGTAGTGATATCCCAATAAAGAAATAATAAAAGGGTACTTTGGAACTATTCACTTTTAATTAAAATAATGGTACTTTCCCATGTGATTAAAGAAAATGTTTAATTTAATGATCCAATAGTACTTTGAAAGATTTACCCCTTTATCCAATGGATAAAACTTCCCCTAACATCTATTATCCAATGGATAATAGTTATTAGGCCACAAATAAAATAATCAAAAAGTACAATAAAGTAAGTTTACTTTTAATATAAACAAATGGGATTCTATTATCCAATGGGTAATAGTTTCCCTAACCATTATTGTCCAATGGACAAAGAAATAAAACCAATTTGATTAAAAGAAAAAGAATATTAAAATTCTAAGTCTAGGGTTCAAAAGGTTCCGAAAGGTCCAAGGAGGGGCAAAATGGTCATTTTGCAGTGACTAGATAGCTTCCTAGTTTAGTTTCTTCAACTGGATGGTTAGAGGCTAACTAGGCTTGCTAAGTAGGCAAAAGCGCAAAGAAATCAAAATTGAAGGGCAAAAATGTAATTATGACAAACTACCGGAAGTTAAGGCAACACAAGCAATTTAAATAAATAACTTGAATAAGAAATAAATTCAAGGGCAAAAATGTAATTACGACAATTTATAGGATTTTAAAAGTAAATCAAGCAAATTCAAGTAATCAATAAAAATTCAAATATTTAACGAAATTTTTAACGACTGAAAATCAGGGTCGTTACAATCTATCCCCCTTAAAATAATTTCGTCCCCGAAATTGGCACGCGATCACAGATTAGGCGAGGTCGCTAGACCGATCTACTATCCCCCTTAAAAGGAAACGAGTCCCTCCTAGGGTATATGTTGTTACTACCTTCTAATGGCAGTCGATGATAGCCAATCCACTCGTCGGAATCTGTCATGTCGATCGTAGGTCAATTTATTACACAATAAAGTGAGTCATCGCTCACTATTACAACATAGCCCTTGTAAGAGCATTCGAAATTATAAAATAGATAACAAAAGGGGACTAAGGATCCTATTCTACGGCTCCTCTTGTTCCTCAGTCCGCAGCGCGAAAATACGCCCTCCAGTGCTTTGCTGGTTTCCCATGGGCTGCTTTCCCTTATTCTGCCCATTCTGCTGCTGCGATGGGCCGTCGAGGTTTTGCTTCACAAAGTCGGCTTGCTCAGTTTGTTGAGCTTCCTGATTCTCAGGGGTTCCATCCCTCCTCCTCTGGGGCTGCGGGCAGTTGCGCCTAATGTGGCCCATAGCCTGACAGTTGTAGCATCTAACTGTCGCCAGGTCCCGATTGCCTCTCCGCGTTTCACCGTTTTTGGCGGAAGCAGTCTTCCAGGGCTGGTCGCCTTGAGACGGGCTAGAAGGTTTGGTAGGGTATGGTCCATGATTGCCATTGGATGTCTGGGTACGGATTGGTCCACCAGCATTGCCTGTCGCCTTCCTCCAGCGGTTCTCGAAGTCGTTATCCTCACACTCTAGTCGAAGAGCGCACTTCACCACACCAGAATAGGTGGTGAAGGCTTGAGCTACCACAGCACTTCTAGCTGTCGTCAGTCCCCATTCGAACCTCCTCGCCTTCTTGTCCTCGGTTGCTACAGCATTCGGGGCATAGCGGGATAGTTCCTCAAACTTGGCCGCATACTGAGTAACGGTCATAGTTCCTTGTTTCAGGTTGTTGAATTCTTGTTCCTTGGCCAATCGGATAGGCGTAGGGAAGTATTTGTCGAGAAACAGGGTCTCGAACTGAGTAAAGGTCATGGTAGCGACATCATGGGTTGCCTCCATCAGCTCCCACCAGTAGCGGGCTTCTCCCTTCAGTTGGTAGGTGGTTAACGCCACACGATCGCCATCTCGGGTGATCTCCAAGGTGTCCAGGATCACCTTGACTTCCTTCAGCCAGTTTTCGGCTACAGTGGGGTTGGTATCTCCGTCAAAAGTCGGGGGTCGACGTTTGCAGAATTCATTCATCGCCCGGGTCCGAGTCATAGGTCCGTCATCATGGTTTTGGTTTTGGCGGTTGCTGTTCAGGGCGGCTACGAGGGCTTGCATGACTTGAGTTAGGCCAGGGTTCGCGTTAGAGGGTCCTCCGTTATCGTGTCCTAGTCCATTGCGTCGATTCGCCATCTAAGAGTGAAAACTGAAAAGGGGGCGGTTTAGTCTACTGAATCGATTTTTCTGTAAAAGGTGCTTACTTCTAAGGACCAAAAGTAATTTAACAAATAGTATGCAACGGTACTCTTTTAAAAATAAAGCAAGTTTTTCATAGATAAGAAAACATACAACATAGCATAGAATTTTACTACAAAAGGCAAGTAAGGACACAAGATTTTCCTAGTACAAGTTGAAAACAATTCTAATCTACCACATCCTACATTCCAAAAGACTACAATCGGCCCAAATGGAGTCGCCGGCTTCGGGTCTCTTCCATCCTCGAAATTCTCTACCATCTCTCATTGAAAGCTTGGCGCAACTGACGTTCGTACTCCTTTATGATTGCGGCGAGTGCGGCGGCCACGACGAGAGCCCAATACCAAAAGGTGTTGGCACGGTTGTTCACGGCGAACCACCGTGGCATGGCTATGGTGAGCACGGCACAAAATATGATGAAGGCGAAGAGTTGCAACCAAAGGCTTTGGACGATCAAGCGAATTTCGGTTCGCTCGATGTCTCGGATCAAGGCGTCTACCGGAATTTCTTGCCATTGGTTTGCCATGGCGCGGTAAGGGGTCTCGGTTTTGGGAGGAGTTTTTAAGATGGTGAGAGGAATGAAAAAAAATGGAAGTGGTGGTGGGGTATATATAGGAGCCGAAAAAGGTGAGTGGAGGAGGGAAAAGGTTTAAAGTTTAAAAATTGAAATTTGAATGTTTTGGAGGTAAAATTTTGAAATTTGAAGTTTAGGGGGGAGTGTGGTTGCCGGCCAAATGGGGCTATGCCCGGTACACTTTCGGTGCTCGGGTCCCACTCGGTGCTCGGGTCCCACTCTCGTCCCCAATTTAAAATATTGACTCAAGAACGGCTCCTCCACGAACTAGTAAATAAAATTTGCTTAACTAGCAACATTTTTTTTTTCGGCAAAGGCCTACTAATAAAAAAAAAAAAAAAAATTTTCGAGATTCTAAGTTCCACATTCGATCCTTGATTTAAGTCATCATCCAATTTTTCGGGAATTCCCAGCTCGGCGGTACTGCCAATTTCCGCGCCTTGCTTCAATCCGGAGATTGTTTTGACAGAATTCCACCCAATTTGGGACGGTAAACTTAAACTCGAAGTCACGTTTGTGCAACAGCCAAACTAGCTTAAGGTTCTACCCATTCTACCCATGGCCGAGGTTTGAACCTAAAGCTCTGATACCAAGTTGTAACGCCCCGAATTTTGGGTACGTTAAATAAAATATTTTATTAATAAAAACAAAGCGAGTCCAGCTCGTTATTACATTATACACCTTACAAAAGTACTCTCATTTACAAAACAGAGGGATCTAGGGTTCCTAACTACAGTTCTTCTTGCTTCTCCATCCTAGCCCGCTCCTCGGCTCCGAACGCCTCCAAAATGAATAGTTCGTCCTGTTCGTCTATCAATTCTGACATATTATACCGGCGTCGCCACCCATATAATATGCCAGGGTCACCACAAGGTAACACCGTGAGCTACGAAGGCTCAGTAGTATAATCCTAATACTAGCATCGATTTCCACATGATAAGTACATAAGCAGTGATAAAAGACCATAGCGCTAACAATAGCTTTACGATTTCCATTGGTGTCGACTCATCGTAACCCATGTTGTTATTACCCTTTTAAAAACACCTTTTTAACTCACCCAACCTCGGTTCCGCCGCGCCGGGTTCCCGAGTATCCTCACAATGGTTCCGCCGCGCCGGGTTCCCATTGGCACACATTGCATTGGCTCTTCTCCGCGGATAACCAAGCTATACCTCACCATGGTTCCGCCGGTCCGGTTTCCCATGGGAACACACACAAACTCACGTAATACCCTCTAGATGGTTCTTACGTAGTTTCGAAAATATTTTCCAACCGGGAAAACACAACTTCCTTGTTAAACACACCCTAGGTGCCATGTTTCTACTTTTCTCGGTTTTCATGTCACGTTCTCATGCAAGACTCCGCGTGTGGGACTTTACATACAACATGCATTCAATCCAACTTCGAAATAGTATATCAAGAACATTTAAGTCCACATAGCATGCTTGAATCTCAAAAACGACATAATCATACATTTTTACTTTTTCATCTATAATCAAGTAACATTTTAAACTTTTGGAAAGTAAGTAGAGATTTCAAATATCAAGACTATAGCTACTTATTGAAAATAAAGTAAGCACTTGGAAATTAGGTAAGGATCACTACCGTTCTCCTAGGCGGTGGATGTGGACGTCGGTTGATTCCGGCGGCGTAACGGCCCTCGGATTGCTTCGAAAGGAAAAGATTTGCGTTTCTTTTCCTAGAAACAACTTCCTAACCTTCACTAAACTACTTTAAGGATCGTTGGGTGGTATTGGGAGTGGTTTAGTGGTTTCGCTCAAGAACTCACAAAAACAAAGAGAGTTTTGAACTAAGAACAAAGAAACTTGGAATTTCTAGAGAGAAGGAGGAGCAATTGCTTTGAGGTGTGATTTTTCAAGTGAGAAAGGCTCTCTATTTATAGGCAAAGGGTGCCCCCTCTCCCTCCTTGGCCGGCCCTCTCTCTCTCCTCCATTCCCCAATTTTTAATTCAAAACAAATCCAACTTTGATGGAAGATCAATGCAAGAATCCTAGGTTTGCATGGCTAAGGTAGTACTAGATTGGATTCTTGAATCAAATGGAGGGTTGAGATGAGATTGGTACATGATCAAAGGGTTGAGAAAAATCCAACTTTTAAGCAAAAATCAAGGGAAAATCCTAGGTTTGCATGGCTATGGTGTACCTTGGTGAGATTCTTGCATCCAATGGAGGGTTGAGATGAGATTGGTACATGATCAAAGGGTTGAGAAGTTGCAAGGTGAATATTGGAGTACAATAGAGTTAGGATTTGATTGGGAAGAAAATATATCTCCAAGATTGGAAGTACCAAAGATGGTTCAATGCATGGATTCACATCAAATCTCCAACCTCTCTCCTTCCTCTCTCTCTTCTCTCTCTCTCTCGGCCTCTCCCTCTTTCTCTCTCTCGGTTTTCTCTCTCTCTCTCCCTCTCTCTCTCTCTTGCAAGGTACTATCATATATATATATATATATATATATATATATATATATATATATACATGCATGTGTCATACAATGGAAAGAAATCAATTAAACAAGTAGTTTCTTGGTACTTTTGAAATCCAAGGAGATTCAATGCTAGGATTTGCCCACCAACTCATAAATAACCCTAGGGTACTTTAGGTAATATAATATGCAACTAGATACAATACATATATACACATATATATATATATGTACAAAAGTAGTGATATCCCAATAAAGAAATAATAAAAGGGTACTTTGGAACTATTCACTTTTAATTAAAATAATGGTACTTTCCCATGTGATTAAAGAAAATGTTTAATTTAATGATCCAATAGTACTTTGAAAGATTTACCCCTTTATCCAATGGACAAAACTTCCCCTAACATCTATTATCCAATGGATAATAGTTATTAGGCCACAAATAAAATAATCAAAAAGTACAATAAAGTAAGTTTACTTTTAATATAAACAAATGGGATTCTATTATCCAATGGGTAATAGTTTCCCTAACCATTATTGTCCAATGGACAAAGAAATAAAACCAATTTGATTAAAAGAAAAAGAATATTAAAATTCTAAGTCTAGGGTTCAAAAGGTTCCAAAAGGTCCAAGGAGGGGCAAAATGGTCATTTTGCAGTGACTAGATAGCTTCCTAGTTTAGTTTCTTCAACTGGATGGTTAGAGGCTAACTAGGCTTGCTAAGTAGGCAAAAGCGCAAAGAAATCAAAATTGAAGGGCAAAAATGTAATTATGACAAACTACCGGAAGTTAAGGCAACACAAGCAATTTAAATAAATAACTTGAATAAGAAATAAATTCAAGGGCAAAAATGTAATTACGACAATTTATAGGATTTTAAAAGTAAATCAAGCAAATTCAAGTAATCAATAAAAATTCAAATATTTAACGAAATTTTTAACGACTGAAAATCAGGGTCGTTACAACATGGCTTTGCTGAAAAGACAATATCCTCGTAATTCAAAAAATCAAAAGTGGCTACAACTTGAACACAATAGGACATTCATATATTGGCTTCGTGGGAAGGTAATAGAACAATCAAACATGAAATCATTTGCTTCTTGTTTGTCAATAAAATGTATATCTACTAATAATTCAATTTTACACAGGTTACAGAAGAATTGAGTGCCCAACATAATATATCTCACAACCTGAAGTGGATAGCCCAGGGACCTTCCTTGGATGTGATAAAGTATTCAGGCTACATTATAAATGGTAGTCGTTATCATACAAAGGACCGTGATAGTTCACGAGTTAGCCAAAATAGTGGAGTTAGCTTAGTGGCAACAGCAATGCAGGTTGCTAGTTACAAGGATAAGAATCCTGTGTATGCGGAGATGAGCTTTTATGGGGTTATTACTGAGATATGGCACCTTGATTACAATCTGTTGAAAATTCCAGTGTTTAAGTGTGTGATTGGGTTGATAGCAAAAAGGGCGTGAAAGTGGATGAGCTTGGTTTCACGCTAGTCGAGCTTGGAAGGATGGGCCACAAGTCTGATTCTTTTATTCTAGCTTCCCAGGCTAAGCAAGTTTTTTATGTAGAAGATCAACTTGATTCAAGGTGGTCAATTGTCCTTGAACCTCCTCAACATCGGTATCCGTGCAGCGTGGATGATGATCTCAATGATTATTTTGCCGAGCCTCAGGGATTTGATAGAGTATTGCCAGAAGTTGAATCATTAGATGAAACCGACGATCTTGTGTTACCTCCTGTGCGGGGAGATTGTGAAGGAACGTGGATCGATAATTAGTGATTAGAAGTCAAAATATCTCTATCTTTTTGTAGAGGACATATGAGATTATTCTATGTTGTTTCTTTAATTGTCAAAACATGATTTTCTCATTTTCTCTCCCTTTTGCTATATGTTTGTTGAAATGCTAAAAGTTAATTTCTAATTTTGTCAATTTGGATAAAATTACTATAGATGTCTGTGTTTAGTTTTTTATTGTTATATGCATTTAACTTGCGCTTGTATCTTTTGCTAGTTTCTTTTATTATTGTCTCTATGATCGTCATCTCTTATTTTCTTTCAATTTCATGCAGGATGGATTCTAATGATAACCATCCTAGTGATGAGGACAATGCTACACCGTCCTCGATAGACCCGAAATGCAAGAAAAGAAAGGGTAGAGGTGCAACAAGACTACCAGATGTCATAAAAGATAGAAGTTCAGGCATGCGAAAAGTCATTAAATATGACCACATGGGTCGGCCAACAGGGACTAATAGAGCAAAGTTCGTGAGTTATCTTGGAGTCCTAGCTCGCATTATGATCCCGCTATCTCACACATATTGGTCTGAAGGGACGGACGATGTAAAAGAAAGACTGTGGGAAACTGTATCGGTAAGGATGAGTTATGTTTATGCCTCTCAATTCACCAACAAGTTTCATTGTATAATTTGTCTTCTTTATTTGGTTAGGCGACATTCGATGTGGACCTAAGGAGTAAAAAAGGCGTTTTATCTTCTATCGCAACGTGTTTGAGGACATTTAGGAAATATCTGACAAAGTATATATATGCTAACAAATCAAATCCTATCATTCTCTCAAAACCACCAGAAGCTTATAGTTTTCTAGAGCAACAAGAATGGGATTCATTTGTCAAAAGAAGACTTACCAAAGAATTTGAGGTACATCAAGTTAATTATCTTTTAGTTAGAGGTCAATGTGATGCAATTTAAATTATATTCCTATCTTATTTTGGTAAAGATTTCCTTGTGTTTTTGAAGGAGTTTCGTGGAGTGCAACAAAGTAGACAAAAACGCAACTTATATGACCAAAGACTTAGCCGAAAGGGTTACTCTGGGCTTGAAGAAGAAATTGTAAGTGTTTGTAGAGCTAATTATTACTCCTAAATATATAATGTGGCTAATGTCATCATATGCACTATGTGTTTCAACCAATGGTCTTTGTTGGCTAATAAATCTGAAGAGGTGGTTGTGAGTGTGGATAGGAGTGTTTCATGGAAAAAGGCTCGCCAAAATAAAAATGGAGAGTATGGTGAGATCAAAACTAAGGAAAAAGCTGTGGAAATTGTAAGGAAAACTATGTCGCACTGTCTTTAGAGGTTTTAAATGATTGAATGTTATATTGTTCATTTTCTTACATACTAATATACATTACAGGATGAGATAGCCAAACAGGTCGAAGCTGGGACATTACAGACTCAAGGAAGTAATGACATCCTAACCATGGCATTGGGTGGTACTGAACATAGTTGCGTAAGAGGCGTAGGAGGAAAGGTCACTCCAACCATGTACTTCCATGTGCCTAGACGTGGAAATCATTCACGTTGTGAGGAGAAGCAAAAGAGCCTTTTGCAAATTGTTTCTCAAATGCAAGTTCAGCTTGATGCAATATCACAACACATGCCTCACACACCAAAATCTGATAATATTGGTTCAAACACTTTTAGAAGTGACAATCTCGGAAGTCCACAAGTTAATAATTTTGCAATGGACAATTGGGGGAGAACCAAAGAGGACATGCCACCTCCAAACCCCACACCAAAAGTCAAGAAGGTGCAACTTTTTATTAGCATTAAGTGTATTTTTTACCTTCTTCGTGCGCTGTTATTTTTTGGTTAGTGCCTAATTTCCTAACTTGTTTGTAGGGCAAGCACTGTAAACTGGCTGTAGGATCCATCAATAACATTGTTGCTCTTGGCACGGCGTATGAGAAAGCGGTACCGAATGAAGAAGTTCATATGGTACCGCTAGGGGAGAGCAATCTGCGCGTGTCAATTGATGTTAAAGTAGGAGAGGCCTTTCTTCCTATACCTATCCCTGAAGGGCTGCATTCTGTAGGGGCGGCTACTGTAGGAGAGGCGGTTGGGTTTCATGTACGTAGCATGGCCCAAAAGCCTTATATTGTTTGCCCCTGAGGTATACATATTATTATGGTTTTGTACATGTTGAATTTGAATTACTAGACTACAAATTAATTAATATTGTTACTTATGGGGAAATGTTTCGATTAGGTTGGTTCGAAAATACCTGGCATGTTTGGAGATGAGGTATAACGTGCTCTCCTAAAATTAAATTGCCTTACTCGGTTTACTATGGAAAATCTTTAACTTAGAGAGCTTTACTAGTATTTTTCTTTCAATGTTAAAAGTTGTTTATCCTTGTGCACTCTGTCAATTTTTAATGTAGGCGACGCCAAAAAACCAAGATTGTAGAAATAATTTGGAGTTACCGAACATCAATAAGGTGCAACTTTATTACCACGAAGTTTATTTTTCACATCGTTCATGC
Source organism: Rhododendron mucronatum var. ripense (assembly GCA_019656295.1). Lineage (NCBI taxonomy): Eukaryota > Viridiplantae > Streptophyta > Magnoliopsida > Ericales > Ericaceae > Rhododendron > Rhododendron mucronatum. The sequence goes on along the minus strand of BPLT01000130.1, from coordinate 924,343 downwards.
ATTGTCAATTTATGATTAGTGTGATCTAATTTCCTATCTTCTTGTTGTAGAGCCAGCAATGTAGACTAGCAGTGGGATCAGTCAATAACATTGTTGCTCTTGGTACGATGTTTTGGAAGAGTGGACCGAATGAACTTCTTCATACAGTACCACTAGGTGAAGACCATATGCGCGTGTCAATTGATGTTGTGAAGGTAAAAGATACCCTTCTTCCTATACCTATCTCCGAAGAGGTGGCTACTGTAGGAGATGCGGTTGGTTGTCTTGTAGCTTGGCCCAAAGACCTTATATTTTTTGCCCCTGAGGTATAATATCATTATGCTTTTTTCCATATCGAATTTGAATTACTAGACTACTAATTAATTGTTACTTTATGAAATTGTTTGGCTTAGGTTGCTTCAAAAAAACCCAGCATGGTTGGGAATGAGGTATAACGTGCTATCTTAAAAGCTTTATGATGATTTCTTTTTATAAGCTAAGTTGGCTTACATTGGTTCTCTTTTTGGAAAATGTTTGGCTTAGGCTGTTTATAAAAAACCTCACATGACTGGAAATAAGGTATAATGTGCTATCTTAAAAGGTTTATAATGATTTCTTTATGCGATTTAAGTTGGCTTACAATGGTTTACTTTGGAATTCCTTTCACGTAGAATGCTTTGAAACATCATGGAGTGGTTGGTCGTAAAGTGGTCGGCGATGAGGTAAAAAGTAACAATTTAAACTATTTATTACTATTTTTTGAAAAAAGTGGAGAGTAACTTGTACTTCTGCATTCTGTCCAATATGACTAGGTGACTTCAAAAAAAGTGGAGTGGGAAAGTAATTTGGAATGCATTGAATTATTTACCACATTGACCAAGCACACCGATAAGATGGAAGCTTTTCAAATTCCTATAGATGATGACATATTTGGTGCGGAGGTTTATGCTCAACTGCAAAATGTTGACATGGAGTACATATGTCATATGAAAGAAGTATCTGCTACATGCATAATGTTATACATAAGGTAAGAGTTATTGAATACATCTTTTAATGGTTGTAGAAGTATGTCGTAGTGGTTATAAATTTTGTTTTATTCTTTTCCAGACAACTCTATTCTGGTATCAAGGCTTCCAATATGGATACAAGATTTGCATTTGTTAACCCTTGCTCACTTAGTGAAAATTATAAGACTAGTGAAGCTTCAAAGCCCGGATTGCTTGCGAGTCGACTTGAAGATGTCAAGAATGACCAATTGCTTTTGGTTCCTTGTAATATTGGGTAAGTTTCGCAGATCTATACATTGTTCCTCTTAATTTGCTTTTGTTTTGTTCTGTTTCTGCTTTTAGTATGCTTGTCTGGCTCTCTATTTCTGTTGTGTCTGTGGCAAAGCAAGAGGTATTGGTCATAGGTTATTATGTCTTGTTTCATATTAGGGTCCATTGGGTACTGTCCGTCGTTGATTTGTCGTCTTCAACAGTGTACTACATGGATTCAATTAATAAGGAAGTCCACTCACCCCTTAAACTCTTGATTAAGACGTAAGTTTTTGGACTTTGAGCATTATTGTTTCAGCCCTTTTCCTAATCATATTATGTTGATAGTACTTACAAGTATTGTCTCGTTGAAGTGCATTCAAAATCTATGACAGCAGTAAGGGAGTACGGAGTAGTCGAATTATTAATTGGAAAACAGTTGAGGTATCAATGCAATCTCTCACTTTTTGGGTTTTTTTGGAATTGTTTTTACGTTTTTTCTAATTGAAATTATTGTATTTGTCTACAGTGCCCGAAACAACCTACAAACGTGGAATGTGGGTTCTATGTAATGAAATACATGAAAGATTTGATTAGAGATGAGAGGATCTTAAGTAGAGGAAATGTAAGACTTATTTTTAACTTGTATTTCTTTATATTGCTTTATGAATAGAACTGTTAACTTGTAAGTATTTTTTTTTCAATCCATTGCAGTTCAATGGAAAAAAAACTTACACGAAAGCTGAAATTGATGAAGTGCGAGCTGAGTGGATAAAGTCCGTCATGAACGAAGTATAATCAGCTTATATGTGTAAGTTAGCTCTTCCTTTATTTGAGTTTACTGTATGCTTGCTCTGCTGTCCAGTTCTGAATTGTGGCTGCTTGTGATGGCTATTGTTCCTATCTGCTGTTTTTCTATGCATTCTATTCTGCTACTGCTACGGTTGTGGCACTAGTACGCTTAAGCTTAAGCAACTGTTGCTGTTGTCATAGTTTTTGTTGCTGTCTGCTAAATAATGGCTCCCGATAGTTGTTGCTGTTGATTTCGTTGCATGCAATCTGTCATGTGGCTTTTGGTATATGCTAGAATACTTTATGAGTTCTACATCTGTTTTGTTGCTGATTCTGTTTCTACTGCTGTGGATCATTACTTATTACTACGAAATTCACCTCTTCAACACTAAGTAACTGTAGGATATTTGTTCAGACAGGAAATAGGGTTTCAACAAATGGATAAGCACCACCAATATATGACCAAATCGGACGTAGACCAGGAAGCACATCCCACGTCCTGCACCTCAGGTTATACGAAATAATACTACCAGGAATGGCTAAGAAGACAACAAAATCTTTTTCCTTCTCTCCCTTCAAAACATATAGCACTCTAAATCCGGGAAAATGATAGCCCACTGATGCCATCTCAGGGAATTCAGATCTTAAGCGCCTAAGATTTACCCAACACTTGATAGACCAACCGGAGTAGTCCTTGTCTAGCTCAAGTATTCCGAATCCCATAGGGAAACTCGAAGGGGCCTAAACAAGAACCAAAACCCCACCACATTCTCCGAAATACAAATGTCTTTCACGTCAGATTGTAGGAAATGACTTTTCGGTACCAATTTCCAATTGATCAGAGACAAAATGATACAAATCAATTACGTTGTTTCAAGCTCTAAAGACATTAATTCAGAAAACATAAAACAAGTATAAAAAAACAGAGAAGAGATAGAGAAGTGTATTGTATTGTATGAGAAATTCATCAGTTCAGATTCTTAAGAAAATATATCAGTCTAAGACTCTGATTGCAAGAGCTAGTAGACCAACATGTGCAACAAAACACTTATAGCCAGGGAAATATTCAACTTCTCAACACTAAGATGTTAATAAGTTGAAAAGTTCTTAAGAAAACGCAGTTGCTCCGATGTGAAGGATACTTAATATTCAAACAGGAGATAGAGTTTCCACAAAGGGATAGGCAAATCCAGTTTCACCATGATAGAAACAGAATGTACCAACTTGTGCTTTCATTGAAGGGTTCAGACCGAACCATCCGGCTGCATGGCAATTAGGAGATCACTCAGATGGGTGTGTGAGGGAAACTCCTCTGCAATGTTATCCAAACAGAGGAAATGACTCAAATGACACATTTGTTGTGGTAAATACCCAAATTAATTCAAGGCATTTTTGAAGATATAGTATATATGGGGAACGTAGAGGAGTGCCAAGCAGCTTGCCTGAGAAACTGTTCTTGCACTGCTTATGCTTATGCTTATGACATATGGTGTCTGATTATTTCAGCGATGGTTGACCTAATATAAAAACGCTCTCTTTTACAAGCAATGTTTTTTATGATGTTGCTAGGCTTATTATTCCCCTTATTGTTTTGTGAGTTCTGTTGATACTATACGATCATGGTTGTCTAGTTTTATGATTTCATTGTGAAATATGACAAGGCTACTTTATGCCCGGATATGTGTTTTTATGAAGGGTAATTTCAAGATGTTCTCTTGACTGCACACTCATGCTTTCAATATGCTAATGTAGTTAGTTATTCGCTTTTTTGTTTTCTGCTGGATTTAAGCATTGGAGTTCTTGATGCTCTACTACTTTTTGTTTTCTGCTGGATTTAGGCATGGTCTGAGGGACGAAGTGCTTGAAATTGGCTTCAGAGAATGACGAAGTGCTTGAAATTGGCTTCAAAGAATGAAGAATTCGTTATAGCTTATGACATAACTCTGTGCTTGTGGTTCAATTAGTTTTATTTGTCCTTTTTATTGTTAAGCTTTTGTTCAGCATTTTTTATGCATTTTCAAAAATTTGATTGACGGTAGATTAATTCAATGTAGGCTTTCCGGCACGATGTTTCTATCTATGACCTGTTTTGTGCAAGATGCAATATCAGTTATGCATATTTCGTAATTGCAATGTCTTTTGTTTTGGAGAAGATAACTACGAGCTGAATACATATTTTACGTGTATTTATAATTGGTTAGAGATTCGGGCATTTTTTAAATGCACCAAAAAAAAAAAAAGATAGCATCTTTCAATCACATTTCTAGATTGTGATGATAAGAACATTTAATCACTGTTTTAGACGAAAACCGTGATCTAAAAACTAGAAAAGATCACACTTAACTATTTTCCATCTCATTTTTTAGACATAAAAGATCACACTATTTGGTGGTGATTGTTAACTAAATATAATCACGGTTTTTAAGGAAGAGTGTGATCAAAACTAGGAAAAGAACACGGAAAGGAGTTTCTATCACGGTTTTTGCTAGAAACGATCACGCCTTTTGGGTGTGATTGTTTCTAACTTTCAATCACGGTTTATAACTGTGATAAAAGAGGGTGACTTACAATCACACTCACATCTATCACGGTAGGAGGAGTGTGATAGAAGACTAACTATCACTGTTAATAACTGTGATTGTTATGCTTTATTGTAGTAGTGTTGGGTTTGTAGACAAAATCATTGCATTCACAGTATCAGCCACGATTTCTCGCTGTGAATCTAAAAGACGATACCAACCGAAGACTGCTGTGGTTGTTCATATGCCAAAAAAGCAGCACAGCCCTGCAGAGAGTTTATAAGGATTTTGTTTGTCAATTTTTGTTTCTGGAGAAAGTTCTATACAACTTTTTTTTGATGATGTTGTTGGAGATCCTCACTGTATCCATACTAGCCACATGCTGTGTTCTGTTAAACAGTAGACTCTTAATTTCAAGGATTAGAAGTGTTAGTAATTTATTTTAGTCAACGGGTATCTGTAATCTTAACGTGGGAAGATTAATAAGTATTTAATAGCATGGAGCTCGTAATATAATTGAGATAAGGACGAGAGTGCAATTATAATTCTGTAGTGGGGTGAATTATAATTAGTGAAATAAGAAGTAGAATCCTGGTGGGATTAGGTTTTCTTATTTACACTGGGAGCCCAGACTTATTACTCCTTAGGTCCCTATCGTAGCCCTATATATATACGTTATGCTCTCTAGGTCAGATGAACGTTTTTCTATTATTCACGAAATAGAGGCAGACTTAGAGAGAGCAAACAGATCGCGAAAGAGTCCACACTCAGTTCGTGTTCTAGACGTGCAGGGAATACGATAGAAGATCGTAAGGTACGATTGAGCAGTATTCGTGGTTTATAGCAAGGCGTGCTATAACAAGTTCAACCAGCGTTCGTGTCGCAGGGAGTTGTGGTACAACCCTAATTCCGCCTTGTAGGGTTTTTATTTTTTGATTGTCTAATCTGTAAGCGTCATTACTGGGTCTTGGGGATTCAGTTTCCCAACAGTGGTATCAGAGCCGGCTGTAATCGCGCATATGGATTAAACAGGCCATGTTGTCCGTAGATCGCATAGTATGAAACTGTGGTAACCGGTTTTGTAGGGTTCAGTTTTACTAACGTCTGTTTTGCAGAAAATCTTATCCCACTTTTATGGTCATGCATGTATGTTTGTGTGATTGGATCCCACGTTTTTGCATACGTGGTTACTACTTTTATATTTGGGAGCCACGATTATTTTTTTGTGGTTGTAATATTAAAAGTAGTTTATGAACTCCGGTATGTGGGAGGCTTAAGGTTTTTGTGTAATCTTTGTTTCTCCAGTTGTATCATTATTTGATATGTAGAACTGTTGTAAGATTACAAGTTATGCAGTATGTATTTCTAATCCAGTTTATGTGAACTCTGTAAAGGAGGCATCGGATTGATGTATAAAATCATAGTTTCTGTATGGTGGCCGAAGTTGCTGTTTGGAGGTCGAAATTCAATTTTTTGACAGAGCAGATGCGTTTTTTAATGAAGAAACAGCTCGACCCCCTTCGACCCCCTGTGCCTACATCAACCTCTGACTTGGTGGGCAAGACACGGCTGCAATCTTGGCTGTTTTTTGGAAACAAGGATATTGACCATAATAGTTGGGATCCATATCTTATTATGTTTCCTTATTTATGTTTATGCATATTTCCATGAGTATAGCATATGTGATAGTTTTACCATATTGGACAACATGGTGATAATTGGCTTTGACTAGATCACGGTTTTGCAAACTCGAAAATTTTGATAACCCTCACAAATTTTTTTTAAATAACTAAGTGGGAGAGGGAGTTTATTTTTTATAAATCCCACGGTCTCCATTACTAGTATGTAGATGATGTAATTAATTTTATGTGATGGTTTTACAACCTTCCCCCCCATCGGGCAAAATTAATTATGGCCTCATCGGTACAAACTTCCTTAAAGGATAGGTCTATGATAATTGTTGTGTGAATTACTTCACCATCTGAGGTAATTCATAACGGAACAATGGGTCATGGGGCTAGGTAATGGTATACACTTAGCTGTAAATAATAGTATCCTCACCATCTGAGTCACTATTATTATTTATAGGACCGAAGCTATATTGGCTATTTAATTTTGCTTGGCACGGTAAAGTGTCTAGATAGTAAAATTAAAAGGTTGTGCCTATCTATACAAATGATAAGGAGTAGAGACTTCCCATCGAAGGATGCTTTTTACGGTGTGTAAGGTTGCCAATGTTTTTCTTTTAACATGTGGTAGAGGGAACCAATATTAAAACGAAATTCAAAATTTTTATTGCCCTTCATAATTGATTGTTATGTTATTTGATTCTCAGATTCAAAAATGGGCTCTTTCAATCCACTTGCAATTATTCTCAAAGAAAATAAACTTATTGGACCAAACTATGTTGACTGGAAAAGAAACTTGAATATTGTGTTAACTGCTGAGGGCCACAAATATGTGCTATCTACGGCCTGCCCTCCTAGACCTGAAGAGAATGCCACAGAACAGGAAGCAAAACCTTATAAAGATTGGGTTAAGGCTGATGAGATGGCGCGGTGTTATATTTTGGCTTCTATGTCAAATATATTGCAACATCAGCATCAAGCTATGGAAACTGCTTCCGATATGATGCTGAACCTCAAAGAAATGTTTGGGGATCAGAATCGGGCAGCAAGGCTAGTTGCTATGAAAGAATTAGTGAGCATCACCCATGTTGAAGGGACCCCAATTAGGGATCATGTTCTAAAGATGATAGCTCTTCTTAATGAACTAGAGATCCTTGAAGCTGAAATTGATGGGGAAACCCAGATCGATTTCGTTCTTAACTCATTGCAGTCTGAGAGTTTTAAGCAGTTTCGCCTGATTTATTCTATGAACAAAATGCATTTATCTTTGGCGGAACTTCTTAAGGAACTCCAAGCAGCTGAGGGTCTTTTGGTTGTGAAGAAACCACCATCAGTGTTAGTGGCAGAGAAGGCTTCTACTTCTAAGCCGAAAGGCCAGAAGAAGCAGAACAAATCTCAGAAAAAGGTTGTGGAGGCAGTTCATGCGCCTCAAGGTGGAGTGAAAAAGCCTGCGGGTAAGTGTTTTCACTGCAAGCAGAAAGGACACTGGAAGAAGGAATGTCTGATTTTTCTCAATAAAGTGAACAAACAAGGTAAATTTTTTTCACTAGTTGTTGAATCATGTTTAGCGGTGTTATCTACCAGTACATGGTGTGTAGATACAGGAGCCACTAATCATGTTTGCAATTGATTGCAGGGGTTCCAGGAAACCAGAAGACTAAGTGATGGGAAGATTTATCTACATATGGGAAATGCTACGAGAGTGGCAGCAGTTGCAGTAGGAAATGTGTTTTTAAATTTTAATAGTAATAGGATTTTAATTTTGAGAGATTGTCTTTATGTTCCTACTATTAGAAGAAACTTGGTTTCAGTTTCTAAGTTAATAAAGGATGGATATTTGGTTTATTTTAGTGACTCTATAGTTATTAAGTTAAATAAACGTTTTATCTGTTCTGGTTCATTGGTGGATGATCTCTACATTATTAATCCTATATTTCCTACAGTGCAACTGCATGAATTGAATAACACTAATAATTTACCATGTAAGAGAAAAGAGCCTTCCAAATTGAACCAAACGTATCTTTGGCACTTACGTCTTGGTCATATTAATCTGAATCGGATTTCTAGACTAGTTAGAGATGGACCCTTAGGTTCATTAGAAGTTGAGGAACTTCCAGTCTGTGAATCCTGTTTGGAAGGTAAGATGACCAAAAGGCCTTTTTCAGCAAAAGGATATAGAGCCAAAGAGCCGTTGGAATTGGTTCACTCTGATTTATGTGGGCCTATGAATATCCAAGCTAGAGGTGGTTTTGAGTACTTTGTCACTTTTATTGACGATTACTCAAGGTATGGATACATTTACTTGATGCGCCGTAAGTCCGAATGCTTTGAGAAATTCAGGGAGTATCGGGCGAAAACGGAAAAACGTTTGGGTAAATGTCTCAAGACATTGCGATCTGATCGTGGTGGTGAATACCTCTTGGGAGAGTTTAGAGACTACTTGTTAGCTGAAGGGATTACATCCCAGTTGTCAGCTTCAGGTATACCACAACAAAATGGTGTAGCAGAGAGGAGGAATAGGACTCTTATGGATATGGTAAGATAAATGATGAGTTATTCAGATTTACCAATTTCGTTTTGGGGACATGCACTAGAAACAGCAGCGTATATTCTTAACTTGGTACTATCTAAGTCAGTACCATCTACACCCACAGAACTATGGACTGGGCGCAAACCTAGTCTGCAGCATGTTCGGGTTTGGGGTAGTCCAGCACATGTGCTGAATGGGAACGCAGATAAATTGGAATCAAGGACAGAAGTTTGCTTGTTTGTAGGGTACCCTAGAGGAACGAGAGGTGGTCTGTTTTATAGTCCTACGGATAAGAAGGTCATTGTTAGCACTAATGCCCGGTTCTTAGAAGAGGACTATGTGATAGACCACAAGCCCAGAAGTAAAATTGTTCTAGAGGAATTGAGAGGAGAGAGACCGGCACATACTTCTTTACCACCAATAGTGCAGGAGGAAACGCCACAAGAGATATCTGTAGAGGCACCTATTGACACACTGGTACCTCGTCGTAGTGGGAGGGTTATTGTTCCACCCAGTCGGTATACGTTGTTGGGAGAGTCTTTTGAAATGATCCCTGATGATCAACATGCCGAACCCTGTAACTACAATGAGGCACTTCAAGATAAAGATGTGGAACTTTGGCAAAAGGCTATGAAATCAGAGATGGAGTCTATGTACTCTAATCAAGTCTGGGATCTTGTAGAACCACCTGAAGGGATTAAACCCATTGGATGCAAGTGGATCTACAAGAAGAAGAGAGGGGCGGACGGGAAGGTGCATACCTTCAAAGCTAGGCTTGTTGCGAAAGGGTATACTCAGAAAGAAGGGATCGACTATGAGGAAACTTTTTCGCCAGTAGCCATGCTTAAGTCCATCAGGATTCTCTTATCCATTGCGGCTCATCTCGATTACGAGATTTGGCAAATGGATGTCAAGACTACATTTCTTAATGGAAATCTAGATGAGTGTATCTATATGGTGCAACCAGATGGATTCATAGCAAAAGGTCATGAGCACATGTTGTGCAAGCTCAAAAAGTCCATTTATGGGCTTAAGCAGGCATCTAGATCTTGGAACATCCATTTTGATCAAGCAATCAAGTCTTTTGGTTTTGATCAATGTCCGAATGAGTCATGTGTGTACAAGAAGCGCAACGGAAAAGTTGTGGTGTTTCTAGTTCTATATGTCGATGATATCCTGCTCATCGGAAACGATGTGGGAGTGTTATCTTCAGTGAAACTGTGGTTATCAGGCCAATTCGAAATGAAGGACTTGGGAGAAGCCGGTCACATCCTAGGGATTAAGCTTATACGAGATCGCAAGAATAGGATGTTGGGTTTATCACAAGCTACTTATATCGATGCAATTCTTGCCCGTTTTAGCATGCAAGATTCCAAGAAAGGGTTCCTCCCTTTTAGACATGGAATCAACCTATCCAAGGATCAGTGTCCTAAAACACCTGAGGAGATGGAGAAAATGAAGGCAGTTCCTTATGCCTCGGCAGTAGGAAGCCTTATGTATGCTATGTTGTGTACTAGACCTGATATTTGTTTTGCCGTGGGCATGGTTAGCAGATTTCAGTCTAATCCAAGGTAAGAACATTGGACTGCAGTGAAACATATACTCAAGTATCTAAAAAGGACGAGAGATCATATGTTGGTGTTCCAGTCAGATAGTCTGGTACCTCATGGGTATACAGACTCAGACTTTATGTTAGATAGGGATTCTAGAAAGTCTACCTCTGGATATGTGTTTACCTTGGGTGGTGGAGCCATAAGTTGGAGGAGTATCAAACAATCTTGCATTGCTGATTCTACCATGGAGGCAGAGTATGTGGCAGCTTCTGAAGCTGCCAAGGAGGCTGTTTGGCTTAGAAACTTTTTGTTGGATCTGGAAGTGGTCCCTTCAGTGCAGTCAGCCATTACACTCTATTGTGACAATAGCGGTGCAGTTGCTAATTCGAAGGAGCCAAGGACTCACAAGAAAGGCAAACACATTGAGCGTAAGTATCATCTGATTCGAGAGATCGTACAGAGAGGTGATGTTGCTGTGACCAAGATTGCATCGGCGAACAACCTGGCCGATCCTTTTACGAAGAGTTTACCGGCTAAGACTTTTGACAGTCACGTAGAAGGAATGGGAGTGAGATGCATGGCAGTATGGTTTTGAGTCTTAGTGGGAGTTTGTTAGAAAATTATACTAAAAGTTATGTTTTTGTGTAATGGATTAATATTTGATTGCTATTTATTAATCAGTTTTATCCATTTTTGATGAGAATCTTTTATGGGCAATGTTTGCATAATATTATTGTATGTTGTGCATGTGTGTCTTTTATTTTACAAAGTAGATGATTTGGTGTGTAGAGTTCGGCTTACACACAGAAGATCAGATCATCAGTTCTTGTGAAATATAAGATATGGTTCGCAGTCTTAGATGGAACTAGACACACCATCGGTAGGATTGTAGTACAATGTTTAGTAGGTCTGTCTTGACTACAGGGAACGGTCTAGTTCTAACTCATTGTGCTAGTACACTTTGTGTGTATTGAACAGGGACCGCATTGAGGTAATTGTGTTTATACTAACTTTATAAGACAATTGGAATCTCATGGTTATTATGAATGCTTATGCTCTTAATCCAAAAATAATTATTAGAGGTGTATATTTAATATTGTTGACTTTGATTCATTAAAGAGTGAGATCTTTATACGGTCAATAATCTCGGTGGATTGGGTCGCAACATTATGTATATGACAACTATTAATTATTAATGGAATCCATGTCCCGATAGGGATTGATGATACCCCTTGAGTAAACTTATAAGTTTCGATTACGTTAAACCCTGCAGGTGGATATTTGTATCCAACATATCGAATAAGTTAAGTGGATAGTCTCAAGTTAAGATGTTGATTAAGTGGGAGATTGTTAGTAATTTATTTTAATCAACGGGTATCTGTAATCTTAACGTGGAGAGATTAATAAGTATTTAATATCATAGAGCTCGTAATATAATTGAGATAAGGACGGGAGTGCAATTATAATTCTGTAGTGGGGTGAATTATAATTAGTGAAATAAGAAGTAGAATCCTGGTGGGATTAGGTTTTCTTATTTACACTGGGAGCCCAGACTTATTACTCCTTAGGTCCCTATCGTAGCCCTATATATATTCGTTATGCTCTCTAGGTCAGATGAACGTTTTTCTATTATTCACGAAATAGAGGCAGACTTAGAGAGAGCAAACAGATCGCGAAAGAGTCCACACTCAGTTCGTGTTCTAGACGTGCAGGGAATATGATAGAAGATCGTAAGGTACGATCGAGCAGTATTCGTGGTTTATAGCAAGGCGTGCTATAACAAGTTCAACCAGCGTTCGTGTCGCAGGGAGTTGTGGTAAAACCCTAATTCCGTCTTGTAGGGTTTTTATTTTTTGATTGTCTAATCTGTACTCGTCATTACTGGGTCTTGGGGATTCGGTTTCCCAACAAGAAGTCCCTAGCTGCACTTATCATCGTGAAAAAGTTGGGGGTTGACAGTTTTCAGTAGTGGATATAATATTATGAAAGTTACAATGGAAAACGGATATAATAATTCTGGAATTTAGCACGGATTCTTCAAGGACACAATACTGTAGGGGGATGAAAACAATTGATGCTCTGAACGTACCAAATTGCAAACGGCTTCACGTGCCTCTACACCGGAACCCTAGTTCTTCGTCGGAACCCTAATCTGCAAAACAGACAAGGGGTGAGCGCACCTTTGCTTCTCGTAGCAAAGGCCCTCCGATGCCAAAGTTAGTATCACGTACTGATTTCCAAACCCTAATTATCAGTAGGAGTGTAATACGAATGCTAGATTTTGCGTACCTTTCTCTCCAGGTTTACCTCGTATTTATAGATTTACGGATGCTTGCTGCCCAAGTATCCCAGCTGCCTTAGGATTCCTGCCTCGTATAGGAAACCTAATATCTTATGGACTCTCGTTCCCTTATCTGTATAATATGTTAATCTTTAGAAGACTTTCAGTCCTTCTGGGACTCTTTCCCATAATTATCCGAACACCCCACTCACATTGGGTCACTGGCCTCGATCCTATATACTCGGGATCTTATCCTTTTACGGAATATTATCATTCTGGAGTATTATTTGCCACGTCACGACTTAGGGCAACTTGTTGCATTGTTCGGCTTCCTCGTTGCCGAACAGTCCTCCTGGTCCAATGATATCACATGCGACCGGTCCAATGACTTCGCTCGTTACTGGCCTATATTGAGGTTCATCGTACCGTTCGGCAATGAACTTATCATGCACGCCACGTGTCCCGAATACATCACGTGCTCGGCACCCAAACTTATCTGTTCGGGAATACCTCCCTACAATTGCTCCCCAGCTTCATCCGCTTGCCTCTGTTCGGGGGTGATGGATGAAGCTTTTAGAAACAACAATTCTGGGCTGTACTTGCTAGCCCCGGGCAGCCAATTCGTTAACACCTTTTAAGGTCTTTGGCGGCTTAGTCATTATATCATTTTAGGGTAATAACGCCACGTGGCGTGTTTCGTATGCCCTTCATAAATACTGAACTGACGTCTCTAGAACGGCGTCAGAACGATATCTTTACTTTCCGTTACTTTTCGTGTAACGGCGTAAGAGGTGACGTTTCGACTCTGTCTGTTTCGATTTAAATTCTTAAGAAAAGGGGGTTTCAGCCCTTTTACCAAAACTCAACCCCTTTTCTCCCATCTACTTCGAAAACCAGACGAGAGGTGTAACCGCCATTGCCGCCGCCTGCAACTCGATCGCACCTCGAGCAACCGCTGCAAAAGCTTCGTAAGAATCTCACCTTTCCTTTTTCCTCATTCGGTTTCTGAGATCTTTGATCTTCAACCGTACCTATCAGTAGGGTTTTATTTTTGGGAAGTCGTAGAGCTTTCTATAATAGTCATGGCGGATGGGAATGAAAATGTTCCCAAACCCAGTAAGTTTAGAAGACTTTGTGAGAATCCTACAGCCATGGCGGCTTTTAGGGCGGAGTATGCCATCCCTGACAATGTGGGGCTTGAACTCGCCCCACTGGGGGCAGACAGGGATGGTGGCTCATGGGACAGGATGTGCATCCCTATTGTGGCCATTGTTGAGGGCGGAGTGCGTTTTCCCCTTCATCCATTACTCCGCCAAATTCTGAACTGGTATCGCCTTACCCCTATGCAAGTCTCAACCAATGTCTTTAGGTTGATAATGGGGGTCATAGCTTTAAATAGGATTTTGGGGACCCAGTTGGGAATCTGGGACATCCAATGGTGGTACAGCATAGTATTGAACCCTGATTACAATACATTTTACTTCAAAGTTAGAAGGGCAGACAAGCGTCTCGTGCTAAACCTGCCAGATTCCGCTCGCGACCATGAAATCGACTTCCTCTACGTGACTGGTGCCTTCGAGCCAATAGGGGAAGACGGCCAAGTGGTGGGCTTGCATTGCCCCCACATATGGGGTTACCCACGTATGCTTCTAATTTGCCTTCGTAATTCCCGTTTACTGTTTTCTCTTTAATCCCTGGATGCTTTTAAATTCGTATTTATGCTTCCTTTATTTCAGCGGAGAACGCGAACAAGCGCCCTCGTCGAGAACCGAATTACGTCCGAACAGAAGAAATAAACAGAATCTTAAAATACACGGGCGAACCGGGTACCCGAACAGCTGGACGAGGCCGTAACGCTGACGTGCTATTGGGATACGATCCTGCCTACAGAGGAGTTATTGATAGAAGACTTGCCCACCCAAGCACAAGTATCGCTTCCACCTCAACTGCTCCCCCGCCGCAAGGTTCAAGACTGCAGGCAGGAGTTACTCTTGCCGGGCAATCAGGTGAAATTCAGGTTCCTGAAGGCGTTCTCCAAACGCGTGTAGTGCTTAGAAGATCAGGGCGAAGGAGAAACACCGCCGAGCATCACTCTCAACAGGCCATTCCCCTTTGTGTCACTAGCCAGTCGTCGTCTTCAGGGTATTCCCTGTCCCCTACGAACCCAGGTACGATGGCTCGTCAACCTATTGACCTCAGCACACTCCTGACTGTATCCACACAGAATCGTGGTGCCGCCAGCAGGGCGGCATCAACTGGTGTTGCCCCACCACCACCTCGGCGCACGAGAGGGAGGTCGACACGATCGTCCTCATCTCCACGTGACAGCTCCCTTGAAGCTACGGATGCTCATCGGGACAGGCGTCCCAGGACTGAAGACCCTTCCCCTTCTGACATTCCTACTGATGGGGGAGGTAACCAACCCCAATCACCCCCTGGCCAGGTTCTTCCCCAAACATGGGCTCCACCACTGACTAGGGGTGACCGTCCCGTGCATATTGGGGACACCGCCAGTTCATCGGAGACGGCGGTCGCTCTTGCACAAGGGTTGCTGCTCCCAGTTGATATGCAAAAGGAGGCTGGATCTACATCCGAACGGCTGGTGTCCACCGGTCTCGTCAGTGGGATAAAGGTAAAGTAGTTTCAACACTTCATCTTGCATTTTCTGACGTTTTATTCATAACGTCGTTTTCAATGCTTGGGCATTTTCAGTTTATCCAAAAGATGGTGACATTGGGTCAAAGAGTGGAAGAAACTGAAGCTGAGCGCAACAGGCTCATGAGGGATAACACTAGGCTACTTCAGACTGTAGCGAGGCTGGAGAGAGAAAGAGATAAGGCAAAACTAGAAGCAGACGATACTAAAGCCAAACTGGACACAGCCGAGGAGAGCCTCAACCAGGCCTTATCTGAAATCGACAGCACCAAGAAAGCAGCCTATGAGGAGGGATACCAAAAAGGGTTCGATGCCACCACTGCTAGCTATGTTGAGCAGATGCCCGCTATCCAGGACCAAATCTGGGTAGCATGCTGGGAGACCTGCTTAACAAAAGTTGGGGTTGCTGAAGATTCCCCCTTTTGGGAGGACAATGACCTACCAAGCAGACGTGCTCAAGCTGTAGAAGAACGTCAAGGCAACCCAGAAGATGACATCGATCAACAGATCGAAGATTTTGCCGATGCTGAAGAAGATATACCTACTGACGTTCTGGGGGCTGTTGCTGCGGAGTCACCTACTCGGGAATCGACCAACGATCCCATCGTTGTGGAAGGAGACACTGGTGGTGGTATGCCAAGAGAGCCAAACACTGAGACGATAAACCAGCCTGCTCCTGAGGTCCAAGAATTGGACTAAGTGTGAGTTTTATTCCCCACCTTCGGAACAGTTTACAGGTCCTGTGTGACCGTGGTTTTGCTAGCCCTGCGTGGCATTAAACATCTGATTTTGCTCGGTCCTTTCTTGGCCACAGATTTGTTGCTTAAGCTTTCTAAATACTCGTTACTGGTATTTCGTTCCACAAATGTTTACAATCAGTAGCTAACATATGCTTTTACATATTAGTGTCTCGTACTTAATATATGCATATTTGATAGTATCTCATGCTCAAAACCAAGTGTTTCATAAATCTTACTTACTTGATTTTGGTTTTTAGACATATCTCATTATGTCTGTTACCCAAGTATTTCGTCCTTGGATTTTAGTAAGTGTATTCGTACTTAGGGTGTTAAACATATCTCATTATGTTTGTTGGTTCAAGCGTTTCGTACTTTTTACCACAATCGTTTACTCAAATGATTGTATCCGAACAGACTGCATGCGTTCGTATGCAAGTTTTGAGTTTACTCATACTCATAAATCTCACATACTTAGTTCTGTTTTTAGACATATTTCATTATGTCTGTTGCCCAAGTATTTCGTACTTATTGCAAGCTGTTTCAGTTTCTCGTACTCTAAGTATCTCGTACTTTTTAATACCTTACGTTTGGCATTCAGTTTCTCGTACTCTAAGTATCTCGTACTTTTTAATACCTTACGTTTGGCATTCGTGCCAATCCCTTGCTCCCCAATATGAAAAAAGGAAAATAAAGCATATTTACAAATTTCATATTCCATATTTCGACATCAAAAATTTCAACAAATTGGATACAAGTCGAAAGAAAAAACTTTATTCATAATTTTGAACTCAAGGGGGCATTATTCGTATCTCTTGCGACTAAAAACAGAATGAAACCAGACAAGGGAATTATACTCATAACTCCCACACAATCACATAGTGCATTTAAAACTCAAGGTGGCATTATTCGTACCCCTTGTAACTTAAAAACAGAATGAAACCAGACAAGGGAATTATACTCATAACTCCCACACAATCACATAGTGCATTTAAACTCGATTCTTCTAAACAAAGAATTTTCTCAGATTATGGACATTCCATGGCCTCGGAATTGGATTACCCTCCAGATCAGCCAATCTGTAGGCCCCTATGCCCGCAATCTCAGTTACTCGATACGGGCCTTCCCAGTTGGCCCCTAGCTTGCCTTCGTTGGCCACCTTGGTATTGCCGAGCACCTTCCGTAGTACAAGGTCCCCAACACCAAACTCTCGAGGGTGTACATGCTTGTTGTAACTTTTCATCAACTGTTCCTGGTATGAAGCTAAATGAACCAGGGCTTTTTCCCTTCTCTCTTCGGCAAGATCAAGTTCGATTTGAAGGGCTCTGTCGTTGCCCCCACTTTCAACCAACACAGTCCTATTAGTTGGAAGTCCCACTTCCAAAGGTATGACTGCCTCTGTGCCATACGCCAACGAGTAGGGGGTTTCTCCCGTAGACCTCCTAGGAGTTGTCCTGTGTGCCCATAAAACAAGGGGCAAGACATCTGGCCATTTCCCTTTGGCCTTGTCCAACCTTTTCTTGATCCCGTCAAGAATGATTTTATTTGATGCTTCTGCCTGCCCGTTGCTCTGAGGGTACGCTGGAGTGGAATAGTAGTTCCTAATTCCATATTGGGCACAAAATGCTTTGAACTTCTTTTGAAATTGCGACCCATTATCCGTGATCAAGGAATAGGGAACCCCAAATCGAGTAATAATACTCTTCCATACGAACCTTTCTATCATGGGTTCAGTAATTTTAGCCAATGGTTCTGCTTCTATCCACTTGGTAAAATAGTCCGTTGCAACTAGCAGGAATTTTCGGTTCCCAGTTGCTTTATGGAGGGGACCCACGATGTCCATTCCCCACTGGGCAAACGGCCATGGGCTTGTCAGAGGTACTAGGTCTTCGGCTGGTGTTCGAATCATGGGCGAGAACTTCTGACATTTCTCACAGATTTTAACATATACCTTGGCGTCTTCCTGCATATGTGGCCACCAATAGCCTTGGGTAATTGCTCGGTGGGCAATGGACCTGCCCCCAGCATGACTTCCACATGTTCCCTCGTGGATTTCATGAAGAAATTTCTGCACCATCTCGGGGTGCACACAAAGCAAATATGGCCCTGTAAAGGACTTTCTGTACAGCTTCCCTTCTGGGGACAGCCAAAACCTTGCGGACTTTGTTCTGATTTTATGAGCTTCCTTTTTATCGATGGGGAGTAATTCATTTCGTAAAAATTCCACAATTGGATCCATCCAACTTGGTCCCTGGTTCACATCCAGGACCAAGTCAATACCCCTTCCAATGCTTGGCTCTGTCAGATACTCAACTGCTATCTTCCGCTTAAGTTCAGTTGGAACAGCTGCTGCCAGCCATGCTAAAGAATCAGCATGGGCATTTTGTCCAGAACTTATCTGTTCAACATGAACCCTATCGAAGGTATCAAGTAGGTCTTTGGCTGCTTCCATGTACGCTGCCATCTTTTCATTCCGGGCCTGATATTCGCCGGACAGTTGGTTAACTACGAGCTGCGAATCGCAATGCACCTTAACTCGTTTTGCCTTTAAGGTTTTTACACTCCTCAAACCAGCTAAGAGTGCCTCGTACTCTGCTACGTTATTTGATGCAGTGAACCCTAGCCGAACAGACAGCTCGATCATTACGCCTCCTGGAGGAAATATTACCACCCCAATTCCCGAACCGGTATTGCATGCTGATCCGTCAACGAATAATTTCCATTCCGTGGGGTCCTGTTCGGCTGACAGCTGATTCTTTATGGGTGCTGGCTTGGACGCTTGCTCCTTTCTCGCAGGAGGCAAGGGTGCAACCGTAGGAGAAAACTCCGCCACAAAATCTGCCAATACCTGGCCTTTAATTGCCGTACGTGGCTGATAATCAATGTCATACTGGCTCAACTCAACAGACCACGTTGAGATTCTTCCTGAAAAATCTGCTTTTCGTAGCAGTGATTTCAGCGGGAATTCGGTATAAACCACTACCTTGTGGCTCTGAAAGTAGTGTGGCAACTTCCTTGTGGCCGTTCTAAGTGCCAAAACAAGTTTTTCTAAGGGCAGATATCTCGTCTCTGCATCCAGCAAGGTCTTGCTAACATAATAAATTGGGATTTGCTCGACTCCCAAATCCCTTAACAGGACTGCACTAACAGCATGTTCAGAGACAGCTAAGTACAAAACTAAAGACTCACCTTGCTGTGGAGTTGACAAAAGAGGAGGCTCAGCCAGGTACTTCTTCAAATCCTGGAAGGCCTGTTCACACTCTGCTCCCCATTCGAATTCCTCCCTTTTTTTCAACAACTGAAAGAAGGGTCTGCACTTGTCACTTGACCTGCTTATGAACCTGTTCAGTGCTGCAGCCATTCCTGTTAACCGCTGGACTTCCTTCGTAGTCTTGGGACTTTGCAGCTTCTGCAGAGCCACAATCTGATCTGGGTTGGCCTCAATTCCTCTCATAGTCACTAAGTGGCCCAGGAACTTCCCAGAACCAACTCCAAACGCACATTTCGAGGCGTTGAGTTTCAATTTATATTTCCTCAAGATTTCGAAAGCCTCCTTTAAGTCTGCTATGTGTCCCTGCTTATTTGGACTCTTCACCACCATATCATCTATGTAAACCTCCATAGATTTGCCGAGTAGTTTTCTGAACATGATGGTCGCGAGCCTCTGGTACGTTGCCCCAGCGTTCCTAAGTCCAAATGGCATGACGCTATAGCAATACAACCCTCGTGGTGTAATAAAAGAAGTCTTCTCTTGATCGGGCTCAAACATAGCAATTTGATGGTATCCTCGGTACGCGTCCAGGAAACTCATCCGTTCGTAACCAGCAGTTGCATCAACCAGTTGGTCTATCCTTGGAAGGGGAAAACTGTCTTTTGGACACGCCTTGTTGAGGTCTGTGAAATCCACACATACTCGCCACTTTCCATTCTTTTTCTTTACCACAACTGTATTGGATAACCATTCAGGATAGTAAACCTCTCGAATAGCCCTAGCCTCCAACAAACGATCGACTTCCTCAATTACAGCATCCACATGCTGCATGGCTGCCCTTCGTTTTTTCTGAATTATTGGCTTGTGCTGGGGGTCAACATTTAAATGATGACAAATCACATCTGCATCAACTCCGGGCATCTCTTCTGGGACCCATGCAAATACGTCGATATGCTCCATCAGGAATCCAATCAATTCGGCCCTCTCGTCTGCCGGCAGTGACTCCCCAATTAGAAAATATCTTTCAGGATCATTCTCGTTGATCTGAATTTTCTTCAGGCCTTCAACCACCTTTTCTGCCGGATTCCTCCCAACATCTTCGATTGTCGGCTGATCTGGCACTTCCAGTGTGTGAACATGGTGAGCCTTTGGAGCTTTCTTGACCATGGAAATCAGGCACTGTTGGGCTACCGTCTGGTTGCCCCTAATTATTTCGATCCCATTGGATCCTGGGAATTTCAACATCTGGTGGTAAGTTGAGGAAACAGCCCTCATCTTGTGTAGCCAGGTCCTGCCTATGATTGCGTTATAGGAAGAAGGAACGTCGACAACAAGGAAATCAGTCTTTAAGACAACTGTTCCTGCCCGAACAGGGAGGGTTACTTTTCCGAGGGGCCAGACGGCTCCCGCACCAAACCCGATCAGAGGTGTCGTGGATTGTTCCAAATCTGTTTGGGCCAGTCCCAACTTTTTGAATGCATCGTAGTACATCACCTCTGTACAGCTTCCTGGATCCACCAGAATCCTTTCAATGTCATATTCCCCTACTCGTAGGGTTACGACCAGGGCATCATTATGGGGTACTTGGACTTCTGTCAGATCATCATCCGTGAATGCTATGCTTTCATTGCATACACCATTCTCTCGACCTCTTTTGTTTCCCAACCGCATCACATGTTGGTCATGCTTCACCTGCCTTTGCAGTAGCCTCACCTCATTTCTCGTATAAGGTGCGGCCAACCCATGTATCATATGGATTATTCCCTTAGGATTCTGCTCGTAATCCAGTTCCATGGCCCTTCCTTTTTCTTTGGGATCTTCCTGGATAAACTCCTTGAGATAACCCCGAGAGACCAAGTCATCAAGGTGTTTCTTATACATCTCACAATCTTCAGTCATGTGGCCCCAATCTTTGTGGTAGCTGCAGTGCTGATTCGTAGCACGTTTAGCGTCTTTGTCTCCACCAAGACTTGGGGGCCACTTGAAGTATGGCTGATTCTTTATTCGATAAAGAATCCTGTAAATTGGCTCCTTCCAAACAGTAGTAATAGAAAAGAAAGACTTGGGATCAGGGGCTGGCTTTTCCTTGTACGGATCCTTCTTAGCTTGTCCGTACTCCTTTCACTCTTTGTACGTCTTGGGCTCAGGTTTATCCACCTTCTTGGCAACCGTCTTAGGCTGTTCGGCAGCAATCCTGCCATCCTCTCGAAGTATGTCATCCTCCATTCGGGCATGCTGCTCTATTCGCTCCATTAATTTGGCCAATGTAGCCACCGGATGTTTGTTTAATGAGCGACGCAGTTCTCCCCGAACAGGCAAACCAGTTTTGAAGGTGGCTATGGCATATTCCTCACTGCAACCCTCAATCTCGTTGAAAGTTTCCCAGTACTTTTTTGCGTAATCCCTGATTGGTTCGTCATCCGTTTGTTTCATGGTGGACAGACTCTCAAACGTCTTTGGAGCCTTTCTGCTTGTTAAAAACCGAGCAGTGAACTCCTCAGCCAACTGCCTCCATCCTCTTATGGATCGTGGTGCTAATTTATGAAACCAACTCAACGCCACTTTGCCAAGACTGGACGGGAACATCTTGCACAGAATGGCATCATCGCCATCGTGCATGAACATGGCCTGCTGGTAATGCTGTATGTGGGCCACAGGATCCGTATTTGTCTCGTAAAGTACGAACGCTCCGTGTTTCACTCTGCTCGGCAACTTCGCCTCTTGCAGTCTCCTTGCAAAAGGGGAGGCTGCAATATTACTTAGGGCTTTACGTGCCGCCTCTCGTGCAGACACTGTCCCTTCTTCATGTTCCTTTGTTTTGTGAGCCGTAGCTCTGGCCCAATCAGCATCAGGTCTCTCATACCTATCGCGATGATGCTTTCTTGTTTCTTCTTCAGGTGAGGAACTAGGTTCCCTGCTTTTCCTTTTCCGCGAAAAAGCCCTTCGTCTTTCGGGTGTACGGCTTCTGCTTCTGTCTCTCCTCTTTCGCGGAGAAACCTTATGTCGTCCTAGAGTAGGACTTCTGCTCCTTCTCTCTCGTGAACGAGCCTGCTTTTGGACTGCTAAAGTCCGTCTATCTCTCCCAGAGTCTCTCCTCGAGAGTCCAGAATCTTCTGGGTGCTCTCGTACCCGCTGCAACTCTTGTATCTCATACTCTCGCTTTCTAATCAATCGAGCGTATTCCTCTATTTCCTTCCTCTTTCGATCGAGGATATCCTCACTGTTATGTATACTTCTTGACTGTTCTACAGACGCCTCTCTTCGGTGAGACTTGCTCCTTCTCGTGGAGCCTGTAGCCGTTTTATCCTGCCTTCCAGTGGGCTTTCTCGGAGCACCCGGTGGGGATTTATCTCCTCCACCGCTTAACTGATTTTTCGGATTGAACGGTGTTTCAGGATCTTCTGCCATCATCATTGTTTTTCAAGGAAAATCGGTTCGATTCCCACAGACGGCGCCAATTGTAGGGGGATGAAAACAATTGATGCTCTGAACGTACCAAATTGCAAACGGCTTCACGTGCCTCTACACCGGAACCCTAGTTCTTCGTCGGAACCCTAATCTGCAAAACAGACAAGGGGTGAGCGCACCTTTGCTTCTCGTAGCAAAGGCCCTCCGATGCCAAAGTTAGTATCACGTACTGATTTCCAAACCCTAATTATCAGTAGGAGTGTAATACGAATGCTAGATTTTGCGTACCTTTCTCTCCAGGTTTACCTCGTATTTATAGATTTAGGGATGCTTGCTGCCCAAGTATCCCAGCTGCCTTAGGATTCCTGCCTCGTATAGGAAACCTAATATCTTATGGACTCTCGTTCCCTTATCTGTATAATATGTTAATCTTTAGAAGACTTTCAGTCCTTCTGGGACTCTTTCCCATAATTATCCGAACACCCCACTCACATTGGGTCACTGGCCTCGATCCTATATACTCGGGATCTTATCCTTTTACGGAATATTATCATTCTGGAGTATTATTTGCCACGTCACGACTTAGGGCAACTTGTTGCATTGTTCGGCTTCCTCGTTGCCGAACAGTCCTCCTGGTCCAATGATATCACATGCGACCGGTCCAATGACTTCGCTCGTTACTGGCCTATATTGAGGTTCATCGTACCGTTCGGCAATGAACTTATCATGCACGCCACGTGTCCCGAATACATCACGTGCTCGGCACCCAAACTTATCTGTTCGGGAATACCTCCCTACAAATACTATGGATGTTTATAAAGGAAAGTAGAAGGATAAAAAACAAAAATGAGCTCTTGCTCTACAAGCAATAAGCAATTGTCAGGTTGCAGTAAAATTAAGAAATTGTTTGCTTATTCAGCAATAATCAGGATATTAATAACTAAAGGCATTATTAGACACGAAATTGGTGAAGATGATATTAATTTGATCAATAGGTGAAAGTATACAACGAACTCAGAGAGACTTTGAAATCAAAATCTGGATTTGCCTTTGTTCGGCTTTTACATTAGTAAAACTAGAGTTAAAAGACCTGGCAGTAATCATACTAGGCATCATAATGTACTTCAAATACACATGTATGTCAGCATCGTAATGAATAAAGAAGACAGACAATGGGGATCGAGTTAGGCTATTCATATTTGATCCGGGAGAATGTTTATTTGTGGTAAAGTTAATTATACCTTATTTTGTTATCCTAGGATTATCCACTAAATAATGTGTTATACTATATCCTATCTTCATTTGTAGTTAGTTATCTTTAATAAGAAGAGCCAATTTCGAGGACCCTTCAGATGTTGTTTTGAAGAGTTGCTGAAATCGAATGAATTTCTATTTAGTATTGGTGCAGATGCCTTACTTCCTTCTAGATGTGGATTTGTAGGGTTCTCTAGGTGCAAATTCCGAAGGCTTTATGATTTATTAAATCGTAACATCATACTGCAGGAATAAGATATTTTATGATGCAAAGCACTGCACTGCGCTCACTGCCAAATACTAACATGCTTTACTACCTCAATTACTTGGCGGAACTCTTCCACCCCAGAAACCTTTTCAAATTCAATCCTCCCATATGCTCCAGCTTCCCAGCCTGCAGATAAAACATAAAAATCAAACCCGGGACCAAGGTTCTTCTTCTTCAATTTTATTTTATTTGGGGGGGGGGGAGTGGTGGGAAGGTTTTAATTCAGGAACAAGGTTTTGTATACGGCATTTATTACTCCCTCTGTCCATTTTTAAATATCCACTACAGGGGGTTTAATTCGGGAGCGGTTTTGCATGCCCTTTTCAATTACTTGTACACGAGTATCTCTTAATGTATATTGCTAAAAATATATAATATAGATCTTATTTGATAGATTTCAATTATTTCTATAAAACAATGGTTTTAAAAACTTAAAACATAATATATGTCGATAGATATAAGTTATTGAAAATGACACGCAAAACCGTAGTGAATACTAAAAAATGGACAGAAGGAGTAGTTGATATGTGTGTGATTACTAGGCGGCTACACCCTAATGAAGTAACCACCTTTAAAAAAAAGTTATTGTACTAATTTTATTAGTAGTTATTTTTTTTAGGCTTTATTGAACATTGAGCCATAATTAATAATTAAACTTATATATATTAGCTCAAATGAGGTACATATTCCTTATGACAAAATTAAGAGAGAGAGAAAGAGAGAGAAAATGACCTATACTCCTATTAGTATCGGTATTTGCTATGAACGACAATCGACTTGACATTTTCAAAATGAAGGCAATATGACCAAAAAGATTGGTGCCACCCAATTCGCCACAATTTTTCCTTTTTGAATATTAGTAGATTTATGCGGCAAGTCTAATCTTGTTTGGCTCAAGATGTAAAATTTTATGATCAAGAACATTTGTAAGAATTTTCGTACTTTTATGTTTTCAAATTGCACTATACATACAACTATATGGAATTTTGTGTATATACTATTGGTTAATACTTAATATAGTTAATAGAGTTAGGCTCCGTTCAGTTGTCGAGAAAGTTGTGTGGAAAATTGATTCCCAGAAAAAAGTGAAGTGAGGTGAAATAAAAGAAAAAGAAAATTATTTTCCTATGAGTGTTCATTTGATAAAAGAATTTTGCAAGAAAAATTAAGGTTTAGTTGTTCATTTGTCAGGAAAAAGAAATTTTCGGAAAAATTTTGTGAGTGTTCACTCATTTTCCTTTTCCCGCGACGCAAAATCCTGTGTTTTTTGTAAGATCACTTTAGCAGGAAAGTAATTCCTGCAAGAAAACTTAAATTGATAAGTCCTAAAATTTTCCTGTCAACTGAACATTAGGAAAGTTATGGGAAAATTGATTTTTCCATACTTTTCTGTTTTTTCCTGGCAACTGAACGGGACCTTAAGGTAATATGACCCAAAAATTTAAGTTGGACCTAGACACTTTTTTTCATTGGGTACGTATGAATGATAAATTGTCTCTCAAAGTGGCTCAAGATGCACAATTGTTGTGTGTATAAGTACAAAGTTTTGTAGGGGAATATTGGCATGGACAAAGTAGAATGCTATAATCAGCCCAAGAGGCTGACGTTAGTGCTATTCACGCGCGTTTAAAGAGAGTCGCACCTTTTGCTATTTAATGCATGCCCGACAAGCTTTGCAGAACTGATTTACCCAGTTAAGCACAATGACCATGTTGGGCTTCTGCATTTCCCCCTTATTTTGACTTCCAATTCACGTGCCGAAGAAGCTTTCCCTCTAAAAGGCAGCTACCCCACCAATGAAAAAAAAGAAGCTTTCTCACATTCTGCTTTTTTTTTTTTTTTTTTTTTGAAAATTCTGCTATTTAATTAAGATCTACTATTCTGTTCTTTTGAACTTAGGGGTTGTTCTCCTAAATAAGCCACTAACTTTCCCTCAAAAAATGAGCCAAATAAACCCACAAAAAAACGAAAATAAGCCAATAAACCACTTGTTTCGTCTTTATTCAAAAAAAGTTGGATTTCGGTCAAAAAATTTTACTTTTTAGATTTCTCTTATCATGAGGATACAATAATCCCCAAAAAATTGACAATAAGCCAAGTGATACGAAAAAAATTTGAATAAGGACAAAAAATAAGCCACTTTGGCTTATTTATAACCTTAACTTACATATGTCAATATTGTTCTTATTTAAATTTTTTCCGCATTTGTTAGTTTTGCGTCAAATTTTTGTGGGTTATTGATTCTTCTCGATAAGAGGAATCGAAAAAGTAATTTTTTTTTACTTTTACCCAAGTATTTTGAGAAACAACCACTTTTTAGCTGAAAAAAAGTCAATTTTTTTTGGCTAAAAAGTAGTTTTTTTTATCTGAACTATAAAGTAGTTATTCCTCAAAATACCTGGATAAAAGTAAAAAAATTACTTTTCAGATTCCTCTCGTCAAGACGAATTAATAATCCACAAAAGTTTGACACAAAACTAACAAATACGAAAAAAATTCAAATAAAGACAATTTTCAGATTTAAGTTAAGTTCAAGAGAATAGAGAAGTCCGAGCCAGCTTACACGTTCCTCAACTAATTCTAGGAAATCGATCACATCGCTTTATTACATGATTCGCAATTAAAACAGAGCAAAACTCTGTATGAATTACTCTAAAGTATTTTTTTTTGTGGAAAGTACTCCAAAGTAATTGATAGCACTCAAGGGGTGTTTTGGCATGCGATGCTGAAAGAAAAAAAAAACCACTTGGCTTATTCAAAATTTGTTCACATTTATTAATTTTGTGTGAATTATTAATTCCTCTTATTTTTTGTCTTTATTGAAAAAAATTATGAGTTTCAATCATAATGTGTTACTTTTTTTGAAAACGAACCAATAATGTAAAAAAAAATGACACAAAACTAACATATGCAAAAAAAATTAAACAAAGACGAAAAAAAATAAGCCACTTGGCTTATTTGCTTAAAATATTTGTTGTGTGACATCGAGATTCACCCTAATGATCAGAGACGCTGAATTTGTTGAATAATCTCTGTAAAAAAAATAAGCTAAGAATCGTTATACTTTTAGAAAAAAATGAACGTTTTGTTCTTATTCAATTTTTTTCATGTTTATTAGTTTTGCTCCAAATTTTTTACGGATTATTGATTTGTCTCAACGAGACGAATCAAAAAAGTAAAATTGAGACAAATTAAAAAATGAAAGTAAGATCCCACCATAAAATAATATCATAGTTACTAAAAAGTATTACATTGATGGGATATACACTATTTCAATCAATAAAAAAGAAAATAATGTTTACCTTTTTTAAAAAGAATTAATGGGAGAGAGTGGTTTTGTTCTCGTAATAAAGGCAAAAGGATAAAGATGTAGAGGAGAGGGGTCCACCAATGGCGGGGAGGGCCGAGTGGTATGTGGTAAAGAAGAAGAAGAAAGTTTTACAAATATATAAACAACGGATGTCCATGGGTAAAGTTCGATGGCTATTTTGGTCATGTACACTTTCGTAGTTAAAGTCTTCAACTTTCATCCTGACACACTGCCTAGAGTCTTCAACTTTAATTCTGACAAACTGCAGAAAGGACTGTCATTATGCCATGAAACTCGTCCGCCTCTGGGGCGGAGAATAGAAGGACCCTTGATACATTTACTACACGCGCTCGCACATGCTGCCATTGTCCTTGAGACAGGACTGTGAGTCCGTGACAGGGGGCTTCGGTCTTGGCCTGAGCCTACTATGTTCTGGAAATTTTAAGTTGGCCCCGTTTTTGGAGTTTTGTCTCATACAGACTCTTTTTTATATTTCTCTTTTCCATAGACCCTGACATACATAAATAACATATATATATGTTTCGACTTGTGCTGAGGTGGACTTATTTTTTTTACTTTTTGCATTACAAACTTTAAAATGCAATATCTTTTATTATATATATCTGTTTTTTGTAAAATTTATTTTTTTAGAATATACTCGACGAGATCTATCAAATAAGATCCATATTAAATATGAAATTGTTAAGGAAATGAATCCCACATTGCTTGAGAGTGGAATGGGTGATCATTTAATAACATCTGTGACCTCTCTACTCATTGCCAATTGGCTTTTAGTTGGATATAAAGTTTCTACATGGTATCAGAGCCCATTTGACCCAATATTTTATAAAAATTCACAATCCACACCCTACAATGACAGACTTCAAATGTGGCTGCAATTGGGGGGGGGGGGGGGGGGGGGGGGGGGGGGGGGCGGGGGGGTGGTGGGTATGAATTCCATATTGCATTTAATAACATTTAGGATCTCTCCACTCATTGCCAATTGGCTTTGAGTTGGATATAAATTTTCTACATGTAAAGAGTTTTCAGAAATTGATCAATCTATTCCACACATAACCAATTACAGAGGTTACATTAGTTATATATATGTCACACTACTAACCAACTCTAATTACAATCCACTAACAAGATTCTTAACTAACTCGACACTATTCCGTTACAGACTGAGAATCTGTTACACAAGGTGGAGAAATCCAGTGCTTCTCAAGTGAGGTCATGCATGATACAATGGTCTGTATATCATCCCCCCTGCAAGCTCATGGTGGACAGATACAGAAAACAAGAAACAGGCAGGGATTTAGTAAAGAGATCTCCAATTGGTCCATGGAAGGAATATGCCGCAAAAGTAAAAACTTGGAAGCAACCTTTTCTCAAATGAAATGATAGTCCACAACAATATGCTTGGAGCAGGCATGAAAAACAAGATTGTTGGTCAGAGCTAAAGCATAAATAATATTATCACACCATAGAGTAGGAGTGGGAAAGGGGGTGGATAAATCAGTGAGAAGCATAGTTAACCATGTGAGTTCTACTGGAGTTTGAGCCAAAGCATGATCTTTGGTTTCACTAGAAGAGCGGAAGACAGTGGGTTGCTCCTCAGCGGCCCAAGAAATCAAGTTATTCCCTAGAAAAATGCAGAATCCAGTGGTAGAGCGACAATCAGATGCATCACCGTCCCAGTTAGAATCAGAGAAAGCATGTAACTCAAAGGATCCAGGAGAAAAGGTGAGACCATGATGCAGAGTGCCTTGAATAAAACAAAAAAGATGTTTCACAGAAGCAAAATGAGCATTAGTAGGAGCATGCATATGTTGACAGGCTTGATTAATGGCAAAAGCTATGTCGGTGCGTGTGATAGTGAGGTACTACAGACCACCAACCAAAGTTCGATAGTGAGAGGGTTGAGAAAAGGGAAGATGATCAGTAGCAGAAGCTGTAGGTTTGATAGGGAGAGGCATCTCAGATGGGGTGTAGTTAAACATTCCAGCTTTGGCAAGCAAATCAGTAGCATACTTCTGTTGAGACAAAAAATAACCCTTGGCTGTTTTAGTAACAGTAATACCTAGAAAATAGGAGATGTCACCCAGCTCCTTCCTGGCAAAAACACTATGCATTTGCTGAACTAATTGCTGAAGCTAAGGCTTGCTATTGCCAGTAAGCAAAATATCATCAACATGGAGAAGAAGAACAGTAATTGTAGATTGGTTCTTTTGAACAAATAGTGCATGATCTCAGGAACTACACACAAACCCCTAAGAAAGCAGAAATGAGGAGAAAGTAGAATACCAAGCACGAGGGGCCTGCTTTAAGCCATACAAAGCCTTGTCAAGCTTGCATACATGGTTAGGATACATGGGATCAATAAAGCCTTGAGGTTGGACCATATAAACTTCTTCATCAATCTTGCGATGAAGAAAAGCATTGGAAATATCAAACTGATAAAAGAGGCCAGTTAAAATGAAGAGCAAGACTATGGAGCATTGTAAGAATTCGTTGCTTAGCAACGGGACTAAAGGTTTCTTGAAAATCAACACCTGTCTCTTGAAGATAACCTCTAGCTACATGTTGAGCTTTGTAACGAGCAATAGCACCATCTAAATTCGTTTAATACGAAAGACCCATTTAGAAGTAATAGTTTGTTTGCCAGGAGGCAAAAAGACCAAGCGCCAAGTACTTTGCTTCTGCAAGGCTTGATATTCATCTAACATAGCAACCTGCCAAACAGGACTTAGAAGCCTGAAGAAAGGTAGGAGGCTCAATATCAAGAAGAGAAACAGAAGAGTGGACTGTCAAAGTAGTTTTAGAAGTAGCCTTGGACCTGGTAACCATAGGGTGCTTACTAGGAATGCAGGCTTTGGATCTGGAAACAGGTTGAGAAATAGGTGGAAAAACAGATTGTGAAGTAGGTGGAATATCAGGGAGGTGGATACAAAGAAAGGAAATAGCAATAGGTGGTGATGGAGTAGGAGAAACAAGAGAATTAAAAACAGGAGAAGAAGATGAAGACAGACGAATAGGAGAGGAAGGAAGAGAAGTAGACACAGATGGAGGAGAGGACCAAAAGAAAGACTAAAGTTGAGTAGTAGTAGGAGAAGAAGAACTAGGAAAATTATTAGTAGCAAAAGAAAAAACTATTTCATTAAAAATGACATGCCTAGATAGATAGATCCTACATTCCTACCAGTAAGAGGATCTAAACAACAATAGCCCTTGACAGTGGGATGGTAACCCAAGAAGACACAAGACAAAGATTTAGGTTGAAGTTTATGGTGAGTATAGGGTTTTAACGAGGGAAAACACTGACAACCAAAGACTTTAAGGAAAGAATAGTCAGGGGTTTCATGGAAAAGAAGCTCCAATGGACTAACATGATGCAATTTAGAACTTGGTAAACGCTTATAAGATAAATAGTAGTAGTGAAAGCCTCAAACCAGTAAAGAAGAGTGTTGTAATAAGGCTATGCATGTTTCAGTTAGATGTCTATGCTTTCGCTCAGCTACACCATTCTGAGAGGCAGTATAAGGACAACTATATTGATGAAGAATACCTTCCAAGGAGAGAAAGTCCTTAAAATGTTTGTTAATATATTCAGTACCACCATCAGTTCGAAGGATTTTCAAAGAGACTCGAAATTGTTTCTCAGCATAGACTTTGAATTCAACAAACTTAGAAAAGACTTCACTTTTGTATACTAAAGGGTAAATCTAGGTAAAGCGACTATAAGCATCAATAAACAGCACATAGTATCTAAAAAAAGTATGAACAGCGTCAAAAGGGGCCCACACATCACTGTGAACAAGTGCCAATGGTTCATTAACAGAACTAGTAGACAGTTTAATGGGAAGTCTATGACTTTTGGCGATGCAACAGTGTGTACACTTATGTGAAACAGGAACATTAAAATGTTTCAATACGTGCTCAAAATTTATTATAGAGGGATGACCTAAACGTTGATGCAACATTGAGCTATCAACAGACTTGGTAACAAAAGCATGAGGAGGACTAACAGAAGAAGAAGAAGTAAATTGATAAAGGCCTTGATTGTTGAGACCTCTATGAAGAATCTACTTCGTGAGCTTGTCCTGAACAACAAAGGAACATTCATCAAAGGTGATAGTGCAATCATTATCTTTGGCTAATTGCTGGACAGAAAGAAGATTAGAGGAAATAGAAGGTACATGAAGGACATTATTAAGAAGAAAAGGAAAAGAAGGATTAGGCAAAATGCCTTTACCAGAGTGATGGATAGGAAGGCCAGATCCATTGTTGACAGTAACCTGATCAACACCATGATAAGGTTGATAGATCTGCAATTATTGAGGTCATTGGTGATGTGATGAGTTGCAGCTAAGTCCACATACCACGGACTAGAACAAGAGGAAAAATTCTGAGTTGCAGCATAAGCATGAGGACCAGATGCAGATGCAAAAGAGGATGGATAATGAATACACCCCAATTTGGCCTAACGATTATTTCAAATCCCACCTTAGGGACCATCCCGATGATGAATGGATACAGTGATTGCTGATTGACTTCTCGTGAACCTTAAGACTTTGGGTGAGTACTTTTAGCCACTTAGAGGACCCAATTCAGAGCCAAATAGCCCGTCATATAGAAATACAACATCCTAAGAAATACATCTATCAGCCGTAAGATCGATTCCTCAACCACCAGATCCATTCTTCGGCAACCAGATCCATTCCTCAGCTGCCAGATTGCCTTTTTCAGCCACCGGATCCATTCCTCGGCTGCCAAATCCCTTCCTTGGCCGCCAGATCATCTTTTTCCAAAATTCTAGAATGTTCTGTCAGTCGTTTGATCGACGCACCAAAACCCTAGTAGCCTTTTTCCGATTCTTTAGGGCTATGAAAGCAAATTCAATCAGAGATCTTGTTACCCTAAATTACCTTATTGATTCACGTCATTTGATTGGCAGGAGTGAGTCACCAATTGCCTATATAAAGAGGCCTTAGGGTTTCGAAATTAACATTCAATTCCTCCATCTCATAGCTCAAGCTCTGTAGAAATTATCTTTCATATCCTTTATATAAAACCTTAAACCTTTGTGAACAGCCGCATCCCAAGCGATCAAACCCCGAAATAAAAACCCTAATCCTAGGGTTTCAAGAAGAAGATCAGTCAATCACCCTCAATCCAAAGCAATCAAGCACTGAGAGATCAAGCTGGTGAGGCCCAGGGGCCTATGGTTTGATTCATCTTCTGTTTTTATACTTTAATCGTAGTATTTTAATTCCTGATTAACTCTTTGTTCTGGTGTGAGGAAGAACTTCGGTTGGGGAATCAATCCTTCGGCCGATACATCGATCCAGTGGGATTCCTCGGCCATGACATCAATTCACCAACCAAGAGATCTATTTGCTGGGACATATTTGTTTTCTGCTTATTCTGATGCATGCTTTCAATTATCGTACTGGCTCATATTATCAACTGTTAAAGGCTAAAAATCAAATTATGTGTTAGAATTAAATAAAGCAAATACACGTTGTATGTCAAATGATTATGGGCCAGTCTCACGATTGGGCAAAGAGGGCTGCCTAACACCTTCTCCTTATTGTACTCTTTGCTCCCATACCCAGAATCTTTATCTATTTTTTCTAGTTTTAATAAACTAGGTGGCGACTTAATTTTGATGATAACCGTTATTGTGTGGCGATGTTTTTAGACATGAGAATATCCACGATCTTGATTTATGAAGTGAAACCAAATAAGCATGATCAATCTGTATGGTGATGCCCCACTTGGGAGGTGTCTACAATTTTTGGCGACTTTGCTAGGGACATGAGAGCCATAACCAGAAAGTTCAACATGGAATTAATATTTGCATTATTTAATTCTTTTTCATATGCATTGAGCAGACAACCCACGTTGAGTTAACATAATATCCTGGCATGTCACAGGTTATGTTAGGGGTTTTAGCAAACTCCTCATGGAGCACCCTTTGAGACTACCCGAAACCTTGCATATTGTAGAAAGCCATAGAACTCTTTCAAAATTAGGACAGGAAATCTCAAGTAGGTTTGGACTATGTGTTGCATTATATCTCAAACTCTTGTTTCATTCAATGATTATCACTCTGTAGAGTTTTAATTGCTGTAGAAGATGAATTTCATGCTCATTTATTAAGAGTTTGTGATGAAGTCTATCTCTCTTGAGATGAAGAAAAGTCTTTGCATAACTCTATCTCTCTTTGAGATAAATTTTGACTTGTGAGAGATTGCCACAGTCCTCAATTGTTAGGAGTTCTAAAAAAAAAAGTCTTCTTTTTCCTCTAGGATTTATAAATATATATTTTTATACTTACTAGGATCTTTCCAAAAAAATAGAATCCTTCTTTTTTCTAGATTTCATTCATTTGTCTCTTTTTTGCTAGGATCTTTTCTAAAAAAAAAATGGAGACAATCTTTCATTTTTCCTCTAGGTTTTACAAATTTCTTTCTCTATTTTCTCCAACATCTTTAAAAAAAAAAAGAAAAGAGAAAAAGTAAAAAAGAAAAGTGGGGAGTTTTGTCAATCTTGTATCTTACATGACACATTGTATATATGATCTCTTGATCAAATAATTGTTGCATGATTGTCTGTTGTCGTACAATGATCACATAACTTCACAGTACGTTGTTCAACCCACTTGGTTACATGCATGGTAAATGGGCCATCATATTAGAGGCAACTTGCATTTTAGGGGGGAATAGGCATCGGTGCACTGTACGATTACTTGATTTTGGACATCTCAACGGGAGCGTAACTAAGTTCTTGCTTTTTCTAAAATTTTGGGTTTGGTCTTAGACGTGACAGTGATGACTGATAAGAAGATTGAAGCTCTGGCTGGTAAAGTTAATGTATTGGCTGAATCAGTGGCTACACTAACCACCATTGTTCACAATTTGTAAGGAAGTCCTCCACAAACTCCACCTCCCCTTGCTAGATGGATGGAGAAAACAGTTCAAACAGAAATTCATTTTGTCAAGGAAAGGCAAGGAAGAAAAATGATGAATTTGTAGCCTCAACATGTGGAACAAATAGAGGAAGAAATCACTCAACCAAAAAGAAGCCTTCCCAATTATACCGTTGCCACCAATGTCAATCCATCCCAACACAACCTTGCTCACTAGAACCCCACTTCCAGAAATCCCAAAGGTCGTGCATTCCGCCACCATCAAAATCTTTACTCATCCACATCTCAAGCCCTAGCTACTCTTATCAAACAAGGACTCCTCAAACTCTTAGAAACTCAGTTGCCCCGCCCACCATTTGGCCCAAACTATGATCCTATGAAGCATTGTACCTACCATCAGATTTCTGGGCATGAAACTGATCATTGCATCCAATTGCAACATGATATCCAACAACTCATTGATCAATGGGTGTTCTAATCCGGCCAAGTTGAATGTTTGAGCAGCAACAGCCATGTCTGTCACGTCTTAGTCTGACTGTTGAGTCAATGTTTTTTTAGCCTTCTTTTTATAA
Organism: Rhododendron mucronatum var. ripense; assembly: GCA_019656295.1. NCBI lineage: Eukaryota > Viridiplantae > Streptophyta > Magnoliopsida > Ericales > Ericaceae > Rhododendron > Rhododendron mucronatum. The sequence goes on along the minus strand of BPLT01000130.1, from coordinate 889,456 downwards.
TTTGAGTCTTGAGTTTATTGTTTCTTAAAATTAAAGTCATTTTGTTCATCGTGGTTTTTGATCAACTTTTTGTACTTAGCATGAAATGTGAATCTTTTTCAGAATGAGAATCTCCTTAGACATGAACTACGAATGGCCTGATTTTCTTTAGAGATACGTAGGCACCTTAGGGTCGGCCACATTTTTGAAAAAATTTTCTCTTGTGCTGATTTGCTGCCATGGAATACTCATGATAACATTAAGTGTTGAAAACAATCCTCAAAGGTCTCAAAGTAATCTCATGATATCGCTTAAAACACATCATAAATCACTCGAGTTGTCAAATGCAAAGAATGAGTTATGACCCATGTCATTCATGTTGAGTTGAGGGGGAGTTGAAAACATTTATGTGCTCTCATGGAGCCGCTCATAGGAAAAATATGTTGTTGAAGATAGAAGGTAAAAAAATGAGCTCGCTAGACTGAAAACCCTCAAGGACAGTTTAGGCAAAAGTTAGAGCATAAAAACAAAAAAAATAAAAATCTAACCATGTCTCCATGCACCCACTTTGAGTCCCAAGACTTGTCATCGATTTTTAAAAACCACTTGATAAAACATCAAAGCCTCCTAATCTCTTGGTTAGGATTCTAGTTGCTCTATCGTGTGATTCAAAATAAAGAAAGCCCATCATTTCTCTATCCAAACACTTATCCCTTGCTAGCCACATTGAGCCTCTGACTAGTTTCTTTCAAATAAAACCTGCTAGACAGCCATCACACAAGGGGGTTTTGAAAAAAGAAAAGAAAAACATCATCCCTTCCAATTCAAAAATAAGGGGCATTTTGAAGAAACATCTCCCTCTCATACAAAATAGAACGATTAGATGGCTGCTAGCTTTTTGAACCCAAGCATGACTAGAAAATAGGTTTGAGCCGTTATATCCCTTCATTTCTTAAGCCAACACCCTAACCTACAATATGGTCCATAATAAAGTCCTCTCGGATTGAAGAACACGACTTAGCAACAAGGTCCTAGATACTAGGGGCGTAACCAATGTGGAAAGTATGGACAAGGAAAAGTGGTATGAAGCAAAGGGGCATAACTGCATCCCCCTTTTTAGAAGCACACAATCTCCCATGAGGTGCGCAGTATCAATCCAACTCAAAGTAGTCAATTCACCTTGAAACGGTAAACTCACTAGGGTTATGGGTTCGTGGAACAATTTTGCGGCTCTTGACGACTGAGTGGTTTGAATGTGAATCATGTAGGTAAAATGATGTGGTTTTGAAATCCTCAAGGAGAAATTTTCAAATTTGATTTTATCCCAAGTATTTTGACACAGCAATACAAGCACAATTACTTATTTGCAAATTTTCACGAAGACAAGATGGGTTTCCCATTTCATGAGGAGTGTAACTAAAAGGTCCCTTGGCCATATAGTGTGTTAGCAGCGTTGCTAGAGTGTTGCAATCTTTCAAAGTCTCTTGGATCTCATCGTCTTCTTTGTCATAGCCATTTGGCTAGTATAGAGTTGTTGTCATCTTATGGTGTAGGAGAAGCACTAGCTTGAGTACGCAAAAATTGAGATGTCCCAAAACACTTGTTTGCATATCACCACAACCACATGGCTGCTTGATGTGTAGTTTAGGCAGTTGCATTGGCCTCTTGCCCATATAGTTGATTTGTCTACATGAACACCTCATTATTTAGTCTTATCTAGATGTTTCCTTGAGCCTCTTTGGTCTGCACATTTGATTCACTTTCATGTTTTTATGGTTGTTGTGGTTATTTGGTCTTGCATTGGTCTCTTGATCTAATACTTGATTTTTGTCTTCACTACTACATGTTACTTGCATTATGATTGTGTTTGATTATCTGTTGGTGTGACACCTCTTGGCTCTGAAGAAGAAAAAAATAGGTGCTATCTCTTGATACATTGGGTCTCTCGACCGCTATACCTCTTGGCATTGCATCTCTTGATGTATTAGGTCTCTCGACCACTATTCCTCTTGGCATTGCATATCTCGATGTATTAGGTCTCTTGACCTATACACCTCTCGGTGTTGTGTTCCTTGACGCTTGAGTCTCTTGACCTACATGCCTCATGGCCTTGCATCTCTTGATATGTTGCATCTCTCGACATGTTGCGCCTCTTGGCCCCTAAATGATGTGGTATTATGGTGTACTATGTCTCTTGACATATGCCCCTTGGCATCCTTTAATGTGGTACAACATATTTTACTCTAAGCATTTTACTAACCAAATAATGTGCACATACCTCTTACACCGTTGTGTCTTGAATAATATAGCTTGCAGTGGTTGATGTCTTTGTTGCATGTCACTTGAAATAAGCTAATCACATGCCCTACGATATGAAACATGAGGTGCAATAAAATAAGTGTTACATTCTAAATTCCAAATAGAGTGCGCAGAAGTCAAAATTACATCTCTTATCTTGTACGCCTCATGGCGTTGTATCTCTTGATGCATTAGGATGATGTTTGTGAGTCGCTAGACTTATTATACCTGAGCATTCCCTTGAATGAAACCTAGTGCTACACTTATAGGATTCACTAGTTGAGTGCATTTTGCTATCAAATACATACCATGTTTGGCATCTATCTCTCACTCTTGAAACAGGTCATCCCTGCATACAACCGGCTTTACGCCTCGGTTCCATCACTTCAAAGCTCCAAGCTTTGACCCTTAGGCTCTCGCCTTATGATTGATCTCGGCTTTATGCCTCGGTTCCATCACTTCGAGCTCCTCAAGCTCTTGCCTCGTGACTATAACCGGTTCCGCACCTCGGTTCTGTCACCTCAAGCTCCATGCTTCAGTTACTGGCCTTATGCAACCATATCTTAAAATGGCATCAAATCGTCTCCAAAAGATGGTTTGGATTCCACCCCAAATTACATCAATTCCATTAGGCTCACTCGTAAGGATAGGCTACCCTACTGATCTCCCCTCAGCCAAAGTAAGGATGATCATGAAAAGCAACCGACTTACCTGCTGTGTACTGATCTACCCCAAAATACTAAGAATGCTCTCCGCAAAAAATTCCCTCAGTAGCTCCGTGCTCGTTCAACTACTCTCTGCTAAGGTATGTTGCCCTACTATTTTTAAAGCCCAAAGGTTCGTCTTCTGTTCTCAACCCTTTAAACTTTTATTTTTCTTTATTGCTCTGAATTTCCCTTGTGGAATATGTAGGCAGCCTCCCGGCCCGACCATAACTAAAACCTTTTTCAAAACCCTTGGAATAATGGTTGGACCAAATTGAGTTGCTTTTACAGCTTTGACTCTTACTTAAACATGTCTCGCGATCCGTCTATATTCAGTCAAAGAGGGGTATCTGTAGTCACCCCAATTTGGCCTAATGATTATTTCAAGTCCTACCATGGGGACCATCCCGATGATGAATGGATATAGTGATTGCTGATTGACTTCTCATGAACCTTAAGACTTTTGGTGAGTACTTTTAGCCACTTAGAGGACCCAATTTTGAGCCAAATAGCCTTTCAGACATAGATACATCTATCAGCCGTAAGATCGATTCCTTGGCCACCAGATCCATTCTTCGGCCACCAGATCCATCCCTCGGCTGCTAAATCCATTCCTCGGCCGCCATATTATCCTTTTCTAGAATTCTGGAATGTTCTGTCAGTCGTTTGATCGACGCACCAAAACCCTAGCAACCTTTTTCTGATTCTTTAGGGCTATGAAAGCAGATTTAATCAGAGATCTTATTACCCTAAACTACCATATTGATTCATGCCATTTGATTGGCCGGAGTGAGTCACCAATTACCTAAATAAAGAGGCCCTTAAACATGCCTCGTGATTCCTCTAAGTTCAGTCAAAGAGGGGGACTCTGTAGACACTCCAATTTGACCTAAGGATTATTTCAAGTCCCACTTTGGGGATCATCCTGATGATGATATGGATACTGTGATTGCTGATTGACTTCTCGTGAACCCGTGGACTTTTGGTGAGTACGTTTAGCCACTTAGAGGACCCAATTCAGAGCCAAATAGTCTTTCAGACAGAAATACAGTATCCTAGGAAAATCCATCTTTCGGTCGTAACATTGATCTCACGGTCTCAACTTCATTCTTTCACCCATGAAACATGTTGCTTGAAAATCTCCCTGAGATATTGATTCCTCGGCTGCTAGATCGATTCTTTGGCCGCCCAATCTATCCTTCGGCTGCCAGATCCTTTAACTGGCCGCCAGATCATCTATTTTTTAGATTTTGGAATGTTGTCATATGTTTGATCCGATCCGCAAACCCTAGCAGCCTTTTTCCAATGCATTCGGGCTACGAAAGCAGATTCATCTAGAGATCTTATTGCCCTAGAATTCCTTATTGATTCACGCCATTTGACTGGTCGGAGTGAGTCACCAATTGCCTATATAAAGAGCCCTTAGGGTTCCGAAATTAATATGTTCATTCAACCTCTCTAGCCACGAAATTCTATACAAACAATCTCTTATATCCCCTCTACAAAAGCCCTAACTTTCCGAAGGTAGCCACGATCCAACAATCAAACCCCGAAGTACAAACCCTAACCCTAGGGTTTCGAGAAGCAAATCAGTCAATCACCCTTAATCCGAAACAATCAAGCAACTCAGGGATCAAGGTGGGGAGGCCTAGGGGCCTATGGTTTGGTTTATTTCATGCCTTTGTACATTAATTGTAGCGTTTTGATTTTCTGTTAATCGTTCAGTCTGGTGTGAGGAAGAACATCGGCTGGGTTTTCGATCCTTCGGCTGATACGTCGATCCAAAAGGATCCTTCGGCCGTGACATCCATTCAACGGCCGAGGGATCCATTCTCTGGGACAATTTTTTCATTCTATTTTGATGCATGCTTTCAATTAACGTATTGGCTCACCATATCAACTGTTAAAGGTTAATAAACAGATGACGTGTTTAGAATTAAATAAAGCAAATATTAATCATATGTTGAACAACTATGGGACAGTCTCACGATTGGGCAAAGAGGGGTGCCTAACACCTTCTCCTTATTGTACTCTTGGCTCCCGTACTCAAAATCTTTATCTTTTTCCTAGTTTTTATAAACTAGGGGCAACTCTATTTTGATGATAACCGTTATCATGTGGCAATGTTCTGAGCCATGGGAATATCAACGATCTTGGTTTATGAAGTGGAACCAAACAAATGATGATCAATTTGTATGGCGATGCCCCGTTTAGGAAGTGTCTACAATTTCAATTAAGTCTTTTATGACATTCAATATCGCTCCAGCAAGTCTGTTTTTATACCGATCGTACGGAGTGACATTGTGTAACCAAATCCATCACGGCACTCTGAACCCAACACCTTCAAACAATAAAACTAGCAAATTTGATAAATATGAAAGTTGTAACCGTTTTTGTTATTGTTCAAACCAAATTTGAATTATCTCAATCATAGTTCTAAGCAAAGAGTTATACCTGAAATACATTTTGTGATGAAACACAACCTTTATAAATTTTGTCTCCAAAAAGGTACCCATTTGGTAACGACATATTTTTGGTTGCTGAAAACGTAAAAAATGAGATGACATTAATTTTTTGCCGTGGAAGATAACTATTTGGTGACGAAAAAAATATTTCCTTGCCAAATGGTCCCCCAAAGGCCAAAGGGTTATGAAAAGAAAACAATTCATCACAAAATGGTTATCTTTGACGACAAAAAATAATTATGTCTCCTTTTTTACGCTTTCGGTGACAAAAAATGTGTTTCATCACCAAATGGGTACGTTCGGTGACGATAAATATTATTTTCATCGCTAAATAGGTATTATTGGTGACAAAATAATTTTTTCACACAAATTATCAAAACAGTGATGAATTTATTTTTCTGTTGCCAAATATAGTCATTTAATTTCGTCACCGAATATATTTCTTGTAGTCTCCTTTCCACAACCACCTCCAAAATCTCTAGTGTTTAATACGACTTCTGCTACAATTCTTCTTGTTCCGGTATTCTTCTAGTGGGGGAGGGTATTGGGTACGGCTGTTGGAACTTTTAATCTATAATTTTCCTAGTAATTTTGGGTGCATGTAACTTTAGTAAGATAGTACATAATAATATTTAATTTTATCATATTGCGATATGTAAAGTCCTTTTGGACTCGTGAATCACTCTTTAGATTCATCTTTATTGTCCTATAGCAGGACATCCTATGCTACAATCAAAAATAATAATCAACACAATTAAATATTCAGAATTATCAAGTCTTATCATCTTTATAAAGTTCTAGTTCAGTAAAAGCTCTGTAGGGGCCTTACATCTCAAAAAATACATCTTTAAATTCATTTATTATTTGCTTTCGCTGCTCCCAAAAAAATTTAACATGGTATCGGATCTCATTGAGGCAAGTTCATTAACTGCATTACAAAGTGGTTACATTCCTACCCCTATTATTTTTGTGTTCAACTCCAAAAATGTTTTGCCGGAACAGCTTGTTTTGAAAATGGTAGATTAAAAGAAAAAATGAAATACAAAAAGTTCCCATGATCCAATGCAAAAAAAAAAAAAAAAGAAATGTCAAAAAAATTTATGGGAGCCAATTGCTATCAAAGTTTTTAAACAAAACAACAAAGAAATTCCAAAAGCAAAGACTGTATTGGGAAGCCATTTTTCGCTTCTCCACAGTTAAAATTTTATTTGTCAAATGACATCCAGAAAGGGAGCAAATCTCCAACAAAAAAATGGGCTGTTGCCAAATTGAAAAGTTGTTTGAGTATTCCATAATTTTGCAGGATCATGGAGAACGGAAATGCGACCAACGTCATCAAAATATCATTCAAGAATTTTTTGAATGAGATTGTGGACAAATTCGACATAGCATCACCAATTTGCGAATACTACCAAATTGTAGGACAAAGGTTCCAGACAAGTGTTGAAATTCATGAAAATATTAATTGTTGAAGGGAGAAAATCAAACTTAATAGTTTAGCGCACAAAAAGAAAATGGAGGCCGAGCAAGAAGCTGCTAAAATTGCAATTGAGCACTGAAGAATTTTCTAGATTTCAACTATCAAGACAAGGAGCTTTATTGTTTTCATCTTGAACATGCAAACTTTGAATTGGCTAATGTACTGCAAGAGAACAAGGCTATCGATCAAGGATCACATTGCAAAAATCATAGTAAAAGCAAAGGTAGATAAAGTTATGAATTAGGGGGCTGTTGGAACTTGTAATTCATAATTTTTCTAGAAATTTGGGGTTCATGTATCTTTAGTAAGAAACATGATAGTATTTAGTTTTATCACATGACTGGGATATGTAAATTCCTCGTAGGACTTGTGATTCATTTTCTAGATTCATCTTTGTACGAAGTTCAACAAAAAGACAGCCTATGTTACAATCACAATAATAATCAACACAATCAAATATTTAGAATTACCATCGAGTCTTATCATATCAAGCTTCTTTTGGTAAGTTCTAGTTCAGTAGGAACTATGTAGGGCTCCGCCCTGCATCTCCAAAAAAAGCATATTTGTTTCTTTCTTTTATTATTTGCTTCTGTTGCCCCAAAATTTTTGAAGCGGAAGCAAATTATAAAAGATAGAAACAAAGATATTTTTTTGGAGATGTAGGGCAGAGCCCTACTGAACTAAAACTTTACCAAAGAAGCTTGATAGTGAAGAATACGATAAGATTTGATGATAATTCTGAATATCTGATTGTGTTAATTTTTATTTTTTTATTGTAACATAACATGTCCTTTTATAGGACTACAAAGATGAATCTAGAGAATGAATCTCAAGTCCCAAGAGAACTTTACGTACATATCCCAATATGATAAAACTAAATATTGTCATGCTTCTTACTAAAGATAAACATGCACCCCCCAATTTCTAGGAAAACTATGGATTACAAGTTCTAACACCCCCTTTTATCCATAATTTTCTCAACCTTTAATTTGCCTTCGTCATGATTTTTTGCATTGTAATCTTTGAGAGCCTTGTTCTCTTACAGCGCATTAGCCAATGCGAAGTCTGCATGTTCAAAATGAAAAACGATAAAACTCCTTGTCTTGATAGTAGAAATCTTCAACTTCAAAATCTGAAAATAAATAAATAAATTCAAGTGTATGTTCAAGTGTAAGCTCAGCAGCTTCTTGCTCGACCTCAACATGCAGCATTGTCATGAATTTTCACACTTGCCTAGAACCTTGGCCTACAATTTGGTAGGACTCACAAATTGGTGATGCTATGTGGAATTTGTCCACAATCTCATTCAAAAGATTCTTGAAGGATATTTTTACGACATTGGTCGCATTTAATTCCGTTCTCCATGATCCTGCAAAATAATTGGATACTCAAATTAACAATTTTTGAATTTGGCTGGCCTTTTCTTTTTTCTTTTTTTTTTGTGGGTGGTGGAAGATTTGCTCCCTTTTTGGGAGTGATTTGACAAACCTAATTTTGATATTGGAGAAGCAAAAATAGGCTTCCCAAACATGGTCTTTGCTATTTGGCATTTCTTTAAGTTTTGTTTAAAAAAACTTTGATAGCAATTGATCGACGACCATGAAAATTTTGATTTTTTCTAATAAACTTCTTGTGTTGGATAATGGGAACATTTTTTTTTTTCATTTTTTCTTGAAATCTACCCTTTTCAAAACAAGCTATTTGGGCAAAACACTTTTGGAGTTGAACACAAAATTATAGGTGTAAGAATATAGACGAATATTATGCCCAGTTAATGAACACAACAAGGTCAGATACCATGTTGGAATTTTTGGGGCAGCGAAAGCACATAAAAAAAGAAAGAAATAGAGATATGTTTTTGGAGATGTATGACATAGCCCTACAGAGCTTCTACTGAACTAAAACTTTACCAAAGAAGCATGATATGATAAGACTTGATGATAATTCTGAATATTTAATTGGGTTGATTATTTTTTTTATTGTAACATAGGATGTCCTTTTATAGGATGAATCTAGAGAATCAATCACAAGTCCCAAGAAGACTTTACAAATCCCAATGTGATAAAACTAGGGCTCGTTTGATAACCATACTAGGCCTTGGGATTGGACAACCAATCCCATGGGTTTAACAATAACTTGTTTGGTAACCAAAAAGAGGTGTGGACTATTAGTCCCACGGACATGTGAAGCCCCTCATTAGGGGGTATTACCAATACCTTGGGTCTTGGTATTAACAATCCAATCCCCCTCAATGCCAATGCACAAATATGAAAATAGCTGTCACCAATCCTATCTCCTTACCAATCCTATCCAAAACGGAAATGTATACTATCAATCCAATCCCATCCCATTTGAAACAAACATGATATTAATAATCTCATCATCTAATCCCATCTCAAACAAACATATTTACCGAACAGAACAGTCCTTTTGTGCTACATCGGTGTGCAACCGTGTGTTCTGGGAACCTCTCTCATTTTCCCTTCCTGGAAGATGACATTGGTTTCGAATAATGATTTAACTTCATAACAGAGGCACGTAGTTACTTTTGTTAAGTGAAAGTTATTGATCGCTGTGGTTAGGCGTAGATGGAGCGAATTCAGATGTCTTTGAAGGTGGAGATCATAGAGAATTCAGATATTCTCATATGATGATCTCTCGTGTAATTTCTGGTGATATAAAATGGGACACACATACCATATATAATTTCGTTCGGCGGCTGTTAATTTCATAGTTCTCAACATGTAGAAATGACACCAATTGAATGTCGGTAAATGTTTGGTCGAATTATATTTGTATATAAAGAACTGAACGGTTGAAATTTAAACTTTCATCTCACATGCATAAAGCACCAGATTCGTCCATATAATAATTACGTCCTATCAACTTGATTTTTCGCACTGATCTTGCATATTGAGGCGTGCAGCGTGCAAAATTTGAATGCTTAAATCGTTTACTGAAGTATTGCTGGGATCTATTTAGATCCATATGAGGAATCACACGATAAGAACTCGCTCTCTGTACGTATGTCCCACCATTGATTCTTCTTGAGCAACACTAACTGATTCATATAGCAATTCTTGCCTTGTCAAAACAGAATGTAACATTGGTGTGCACGTCTCCTAAAGTGATTCTCTAACTTTTCTTTATTCTCTATTCACAACAACGCTATGTAAGGATCTCGTCATGTTTGTGGAGAGAAAAGCTATACGAAAGAATATGAAGTTAAATTCTGTTTCGCTAAAATTCTTATTTTTTAAGTACATATTTTTTGCTTTACGAGACAGACCCTTCTCTCATAACACATCACCTTTAATTCAAAAAAGTACTCATTTGAAAAATAAATACGTACATCCCCTAAGCGGAACGGGGCCTAAATTCAGTTCTTTTCTATTTGGGTTAGGTTAACTGGAAGAAAACCAATACGTATAAATATAATTGAAAATATCATTTTTGTTTTTCTTTTTGGTAAATAATAAAATTTTGTTTGACTACATGTAATGCACCACGGGTCGAATAACGAGTGCTTGATATATATGGAGAATATGAATATTTTGGGTAGTCAGTGGAGGCCACATTCAATGAGCAGAATTAGATTCTTTTGGAATTTTTTTCAAGGGAAACAGCTTGATTTGGAACGAAAAGTTTATTCTATTAACTTTTCTATATGTATATAAGGCGAATTCTAGCCTCCTGAGTAGCCAAGTAGAAAAGAAATCTTAAGTGAATTTCATTTCACGAAAAAAATAAAGTCCCACAGCTCTACTATTCTGAAATGGCTGGGTCTTATTACACGAGTAGGGCGGCCTACAACGATGGTCGGAACCCAACTAGCTACATGAGTGGACCAGGCTACACCGATGATCGGAACATAACAAGCTACGGCGAAAAAGGCTATTCTGATCATGTGTGTCGCCCCGTCATTATCGATGCGGAGGGAAGGAAAAGGCCTATCATTGCCTACGGTTCTCCCAACGCCAACCAAGAAAGCTTTGTTACGACAAGAACAGAGAGGATCGTCGAACATGTTCGCGCCCCTGTTGTCGAGCTGTATAGCTCCCAAGCAAGAGTTGAGCCATTGAAGGAATATCGAGTCACCAATGACAAGCGGTCTAATCCTTCCACTACAGTCTACGATCGCCCCGAATACGGGTACAATTCTCAATCAAAAATGGAGCCGGTGAGGAATTATGGAGTCGCCAATGACAACTGGCGTGGTAGCTCTTTGAATGCAGGCCAAGATCGCCCCGAATATGGGTACAATTCTCCATCAAAAATGGAGCCCGTGAGGAATTATGGAGTTTCCAACGACAACGAGCGTGGTAGCTCTTTGACTGCAGGCCAAGATCGAACCGAATACGGGTACAATTCTCCATCAAAAATGGAGCCCGTGAGGAATTATGGAGTCGCCAACGACAACGGGCGTGGTAGCTCCTTGACTGCAGGCCAAGATCGCCCCGAATACGGGTACAATTCTCCATCAAAAATGGAGCCCGTGAGGAATTACGGAGTCACCAACGATAACGGACGTGGTAGCTCTTTGAATGCAGGCCAAGATCGCCCGCAAAAGGTTGAGGATGTTGTAACGAAATTTCAACCCGAGGTCAGCCGTCCAACAAGGACTGGCCTTCTAAGTGCCAATCTTTGGCGCAACCCACCTAGTTCAACGGCGCAAGGCTATGGTGCCACTAATGGCTACGGTGGTGAGTATGCTAACAACAACAACAACAACCAACTTTCTGGACCGACAAATGAGATTGGTAAAGCTCTGGAGACACTGAAGGATGCGGCCAAGCCTTCGTCCATTGCTACAACTGCACTCCAGTCGAGGCTCCCTGCATTGGCCTCGACAATAGCTCCCAAAAGAGATAGTTCCACCGATACAATCGACAGCAGGGAGGTGGCAAAGAGGTATGGAAACCTCAATCTGGCGCCTAGGCCGTTCCAGACAGGAGAATCTTACACGGGGACTATCGATAGTAGGGAGGCAGCACAGAGATATTATGGCGCAAGGGTGTGAAGATGAGCTACCTAAGCATGATTTACAGCCTTTAAACTATTTGGGCTGATTAATTAGGTTTGTTTGAGCTTGTCTTGCTACTGTAGTAATGTGTGTTTCACAATTTGGCTCGTATTTTCATTGAAGTGTGATGTCTTATGTCCTGAGTGTAGTATAATAAGTTTCTGTGGTAGGCAACCATACTTGTCTTGCCATATGGTATGTGGCAGACGATGTGTGTTCCATCCTAGCTACGGATCTACTCTATGATCAGATAAAAACAAAAAGATATGTGCAAGTACAATAAGATAATTAATGTCATGTCATTTCCTAAATTTGTGTTCTCTAATTCTTCTTCTCATCTCCCTGTCATGTTGTTTTATTCTCAAGGCTTTTTCTCTTAAGCAAATAAGCTGAGTTTTTTTTTTTTTTTTGGAGGGTTGGCCAAAGAAAGCCAACCCTATAGAAGTTCCACAAATTACGTCGGTTTTATGTCTTGATAGCCATACAGCACCCACCTAACTAGGGCGGTCATGGCATATTTAGCCAACCAACCCTTTTTACAAATAAGCCAGGTTGACCTAAGCTATGGAGTGTTCTAGCTTTGCCCGTTGCGATTGGTTCATGCTTGGGTCAAGGTCAAATAATCTAGGTTGAGTCATATAACAAATGACCCTAGTACAATATGTTATGTTCCGGCATGCCTTTAGATACTAGCATCCACAAGTTAAACAAATGAAACTGAGCAGATTCCATGTAGGTTTTCTTGCTTTGTCAAAACAGAATCTAATATCCACATAAGTGTGCACGTCTCCTAAAGTTATTCTCTAACGTATCTTTATTCTCTATTCACAACAACGCTATGTTTGGATCTCATCATGTTTGTGGAGAGAAAAACTGTACGAAAGAATATGAAGTTAAATCCCATTTCGCTAAGGTTCTTATTTTTTAAGTACTTATTTTTTGCTTTACGAGACTGATGAATCAGCTTTGTCGTCAGCTCTAACCTGATCCTTCAAAATAATGTAAAAGCTAGAGTCATCGGTGTGGTGCCTTGCCAACCACCCTTCGATGCCTAAGTCAGTCGAATACTTGTTATATGGTGAGGGAAACGAAGTTCTCTGTTGTGTATTACGTACCTTTGATTGGTATTCTACCATTATATTTATAGGCACCTTGATAGGAGGTTGAGTCCTTGTTGGACTGTTTCACATGAATTCGGGATTACCTGTTTAAGGTTAGGAGGAGTCCTGTTGTAGCTAGGAATCCCAATCCATCCCTGATTGTGTATCTTAGGGGGTTTAGTGCTTATCTTAAGGATGGCATCCTTTATCTTCTATGATTTCGACTCCATCCAATCTAGAAGAGGTATCTCTGTTGGAATATGTCACGCCCTCAATTTTCAAGATAATTAAAATAATCCTTTTTTGGAAATAAGGCATCGCATTAGATAAATAATTACCCAAAAGAGAGTTTCCAAATAATCATTTACAAATCAAGTCCCCTAGTTTAAGAAAATATACAACATTGACACACCGGTTGATGAGCACCCAATATTTTAAATATTTGGTGTGACTAGTCCCGTTTTATGTTGGTTTAACTTGCGTTTATTTAGCTTTTATAGTGATATTGCATGTAAGGTAGGTTTTTGTGTATTTCAGGTAATTCGTATAAATAAGGCCCGTTTGAACGCCAAGGAATGCTCCGGGTGAAACCACGTGCTCAAAGCCACATGCCACCCCCATTGTGGTGCTTGAAAGATGGTTTGGAGGTTGCTCGGGTCGCCCAAGGGTCAAGGGAAGGAGAAGTGAGGATTTTACCAAAGCAATTCACTTTCTGACCAGATGAGGGTAGAATCATCATAGCTTTTGATGTACAAACCACTCGGGTTAGAAAGTAGACTCGATAAGCTTTTCCACAGTCTAAAGAACACCAAAATCTGAGTTTAGGAGTGTCCGGAGTGAGCCTGCAAAGTTTGCCCAAAAATCTGTCAAACGGGTACCGGTACTGGCCAACACCCAGTACTGGTATTGGGTGTCCAGAGACCAGTTTTTTCAACCCGTTGAAGCCTTGTACTGGTACTGAAATGCCTCAGTACCGGTACTGCATGGAAAAATCTGCAGATTTTTGTTATCTTTTTCAACCTTCCATTTATGGAAAGTTTCCACTTGTGGAGTATTTTTGGGATATTTTGGGAGACTTTTTGGTACTTTGTAACTTAAATTTAGAGCCCTATAAATACGCTTGTATGCCTTTTATAGAAAAGATGGCCATTCTAGTCTTTTTTAGGCCTAAGTCTTTCTTCTTGCTTTCTAGGAACTCCATCAATGTTCTTAAGCTTTTTATGTCATTTCCTTCAAGAACACTTTAAGGTAATTATTGTTTGTTAATTTCCCGTTACTTAAAGTTGCTTGTACGGACTAGATCTTTCCTAATAAAAGTTTATTTTCATTTCCTACGGTTAAATCTTATGTCTCATTTTTCTAGCATGCTTCATCTTCCTAGTATGTGTGAGTAGTCGATTAGGCTTGGCATCGGGGTGATTAACACCTTGTGACTCAAGTTTATCTTGTCTTTCTCAACTTAAGTCTTGAAGTTTGGTTTGTAAAATGAGAAGGGTTCACTTTTTATGTAACAAAACTTACCGATGTTAATCGGCGGTGATCATGTGCTTGCTCACATGGTTCCGGAGCGATGTCTTGGTTCTTGTTAGACAAAAGAACGAAAGAGCTCACTTATTTTCCATACTACACTTCTAGTCTTTATTGGTTTCATAGCTAAATCTTCCGGTTGATAGCCTATGCCGTGCGATTCAATCGAGTTTTCGTTGAGAAATATTAGATGACTTAAGTTATGGGCGTTAGTCACCCCAACGCCTTGCCGCTTGTTTAATTTAGTAAAAACTCATTTTCTAGTACTTTTCATAAGAGCATTTTCCACCTTTCAAAGCAAAACCAGGAGTTGGCCGTCTAAACGCCACAAACCCTTACATCTACAAATCCTAGCAAGCTATAAAGATTATCTCTGGGGAACAATTCTGGACTTTTTGGTATTTATGCTGACAACAACCTAGCCCTACGCTCGAGGTGAATCAACCTATTTCAAAGGTTATAATGTTTTGGCGCCGTTGCAGGGGATTTTCTTGTTATAGCTTATTTAGAGGTTCGACAAATCACTATAAGTATTCCGTTTATTTTTCCTTTGTGTAATTTGAACTCAACTTAGCGGATACCTCTAACCGAGCCATCAATTAGACTTGAAGTGTAACGACGCTAAATTGAGCATCAATTGCCTTTTTACTGCTTTTTATCTATATAACGTGGTGGTGGCTTAACCCCATGGAACTATTTTGAGATAGGTGGCGGCATAGCCCCTTTGGCCTGTTTACTTTATATGTTTATCTTTGTAATAGAATGGCGGCGAAAATGACGAAATAGTCCCCAAGACTATGCGGGAGTACCTTTATCCCAATCATATTTTTACACCCTCTTGCATAGTCATCCCTTCTACCAATGTTTTAAATGTTAAATCGGGCATTGAAGAGAATCTCAATTCTATTCCATTTAATCATACATTGATTATAGAAACCAAATCACGTCTTATACAAAACAACCATTAACACTAACCTTTCTAACTTTACTCTTTGTTAACAAACAACATTCTTTCTAACTAAATTTAGTTACACATGAACTAATCCTCTAGACTCCTTAGCTAGCATACACTCACTAGCTTCTGCTAACAATCTTTGTTAAGATGGCTTGATCATTGGCTGAGATTAAAGCATTGGAACAGTATATCTAACATCCCCTCTCAAGCTAAAGGGGAAGGACTACACCATTAGCGTGTACTTAAGATAATGAAAGCTGAAAATAGACACGGGTTTCGTAAAAATATTGGCTAGTTGATCGGCTGATGGAATATGCCGCAACACAACTTGCTTCGCGGCCACCTTTTCACGAACAAAATGGTAATCAAGTTCAATATGCTTGGACCGAGCATGAAAGACAGAATTGGAGGCTAGAGCCAAAGCACTTAAATTGTCACACTAAAGCAGAGGCAAAAAGGCTAAGGGAAGAGAAAGCTTCTGAAATATCTAAATCCAACTAAGTTCAGTAGCACAATGAGCGAGAGCCCGATACTCAGCCTCCGTGGAAGATCGGGACACAGTGGGCTGTTTCTTAGCAAACCAAGAAATCAAATTGTTTCCAAGAAACACGTAGTAGCTAGAAGTGGATCGGTGATCAAAAGGATCTCTAGCCCAGTCAGAATCAAAATAGGGTTGTAAAGTAAAGGGCTCTAGACTAAAGAAAAGCCCATGATCTAGAGTACCCTTAACATAGCGAAGCAAATGCTGAACAACAGAAAAATGAGCCTCAATAGGAATGGCCATATGCTAGCAAGCCTGATTCACAGCAAAGGCCAAAATCTGGCCTTGTAATAATAAGATACTGCAGAGCTCCAACAATACTACGATAAAGAGATGGTTGACCAAAGAGAGAAGTAGAAGTGACAACAGGTTTAACAGCCATAGGAGAAGAGCAAGGCTTACAATTTAGCATACCAGCTTTGGCCAAAATGTCAGTAGCATATTTGCTTTGAGTCAAGGAAAAATCATGACCGTTAGGTTGAACCGACAAACCAAGAAAATAGGAAATAGAACCAAGATCCTCCATAGAAATTAATAGCTTGGGAATTATTGCGAGTTACTAAGATATCATTGACGTAGACAAAAACAAGAAGAGAAGAGGAAGTTTTCCAAATAAAGAGAGAGGAATCACAGTGATTGTGAGTAAAGCCATGAGATAGAAAAAAGGAGGAAAAAGTAGAGTACCAAGCTCGGGGGGCCTGTTTGAGCCCATAAAGAGCTTTATGAAGTTTGCAAACTAAATGAGATGCACCAGAATCATTAAAACCTGGAGGTTGAACCATATAAACCTCCTCATCAAGAGTGCCATGGAGAAACGCATTAAAAATGTCGAGCTGATGAATAGGCCAACGGTAAGAGATAGCAAGATTGAAAGGAATACGAATAGTTAGTTTTTTAAAAACAGGACTAAAGGTGTCAAAGTAATCAATACCTTCCTCTTGTAAATAGCCTTTGGCAGCCAAGCGAACCTTATAACGAGCAGCTTCTGCAACACTAAGAGGTTCAGTGAGAACAGATGAGGTCGTAGGAGCAGAAAGATAGACAGGAGGAGAAGAAACAGCAGAACCTGTTTTGGACCGAGTCTGCATAGGATGAGCAAGAAGAACAGATTTAGGCTTAGGTGGAGGTTTGGCTTAGAAGTAGGAAGAGGCGCAAAAGACAAAGGTAAATCAACAAAGATAGAACCAATGGGAATAGACTGAGGAGAAGGAGAAGGAGAAGGACAAGGGGAGGACGGAGAAGATGTACTATCAATTTGTCACGCCCTCGATTTTTAAACATAAACCTATAAATCATTTCAATAAAGAATCCTCGCATAAATTAGATAATACCCAAAATGAGTTTCCCACCTACTTAATTACAAACAAGGTCCTCAAGTTTTGAGAAAAACATCCTTGGCACCACGGCCCAAATTAACTTCGATACAACTACAACATGTTTAGAATATTACAAATTTTAATCAAAAGATAATTTAAAAGTTAAATTAGTTACAAAGCCATCTTTAATCAAAAGTAAACCTATTACAAAGATGATTGAGTAACTAAATCAGGTTAACTTCCAAAAAATCTTCATATCCAAGCACACCATAGCATGCAATCTATTGCCCAGCATTAGGACCTAAAAAGAAGGATTTTGTTGAGCTATACTAGCCCAGTAGGAAAT
This sequence comes from Rhododendron mucronatum var. ripense, assembly GCA_019656295.1. NCBI lineage: Eukaryota > Viridiplantae > Streptophyta > Magnoliopsida > Ericales > Ericaceae > Rhododendron > Rhododendron mucronatum. Next base: position 871,722 of record BPLT01000130.1, on the reverse strand, counting down.
TCTCTACAAATCTATATGTAATGAGACAAAGAGTATGAATACATCAAATCATATTATATGACAAATCCAAACAAATGTATGTCAACACCCTTTACGAGTATCATAGCATTGTCATACACACACACACACTTCTTCCAATGAACCTCCACCCTTTGCGAATTCATGTTTCCACCCCTTGCGTCACAATAGACTCCACCCCTTGCGTCATAATATACTCCACCCTTTGCGAATTTGTGTTTCCCCCCCTTGCGTCACAATAGACTCCACAATCACTTCACATCGACAACCACCCAATCATCACAACCAACACCGATACCATAAACTCATTCTACACACCCACAAACACTATCAAATGTGTCACAAATAGCTCATGGATCACAACATTCAAGTGCACAATACTACTTTCAAGGAATAAACAATTTTCAATGTCACAAAGTACACCATTCGGTCATATATAGCATACAAACACCCATATCACACTTAATCACCACAAAACATGAAGATGATGAGAGAAATCCCTACCTAGATGGGTTTTGAGCAAAACCCTTGGTCTACCAAGAGCAATAATCTTGAATCCTTCAAAGACAAGCTTCACCCAAGCTTGGATACAAGATCTAGAGTAAATAAAGCCCAAAAATATGAATAACAAGCAAAAATCAACAAATAATCGAGAGGAGAGAGGAAAGAAACGTGATAGAGCTTTAAGGAGTGAGAACAAGAACACAAAACTCACCCTTGGTTCGCCAAATGCAAGAATCTTGCGATTTTGAGGTAGAAAACCCTTGGATCTTGGAGATTTGAGATTGAAATCAAGGGTTTTGGGTGAGATTGGAGTAGGGTGAGTGAAAGGGGGTGTTTCCTGATGTGTTTCGTGGGTTTGGGAGTGAGAAATGACAAAAGGGGGGGTATTTACAAAACTCCAAAAAGCGTGCTGAAAATTGCAGAAAAACGCAGAGGGTCCCAGTACTGGGCAACTCTCAATACTGGTATTGGAGCCTTCAAAAAGTCAATTTGGCCAAGTTCTAGACACTGGGTCCGGTACTGGGCATCAGGCAGTACCGGTACCGATTGGGCAAAAAGATGAAAATTTTGAACGGACACCGGTTCGACCCCAACTTGATATCGACACCTCCAAACATCAATACAACCTTAAAATACGTTATTCCATATATTTAAATGATTAAAGAGAATAGAATAGTTCATGGGTCTCTACATTCTACCATCCTTAAGGAAATTTCGTCCTGAAATTTACAACTCAAGCCAACTAAGATCATACATTAAATAAACATGCTCATGCCACTGCACGTTTTATCAAACATTAAGCCAATAATCATAAAGTCGAATTTGGATACTCGCATTGATTCAATTTGAAAATAGTTGAGGATATTTCTCCCTAACCTCGTCTTCCCTTTCCCACGTCGACTTTTCCTGTTCGAGAGTAGTCCAAAGAACTCGCACTAACAGTATGGTTTTACCCCTCAAAACTTGCTCATGCGAGTCTAGGATACCTATCGGCTCCTTTCCGTAAGATGCATCGGCTTCTAACTCTAGCTCGGACCACTCTAGAACATGTAACGGATCCGGCTCATACTTTCGCAACATCGACACGTGGAATACATCATGATGCCCTATAGTCTCGATGGCAATGCCAATCGATATGCCACTTCCCTGATCTTGTCGATAATATCAAACGGCCTAATAAATCGTGGTGAAAGATTGCCCTTTTGCTCAAAATGAGATAGCCCTTGACGCGGTGACACCTTAAGGAACACATGATCCCCCACTTCAAATGATAACGGTCGGCGACGACGATCGGTATAACTTTTTCGTCTACTTTGCGCGGTTAATAATCGTTGATGAATCACTTTGACTTGCTCGGTAGTTCTCTTTTGTGCCTCAAGAAGACGTTGGCAAATCGCTCTCATGCTTTCAGACGTTTTTTTTTTTTATCAAATCCGGCCCAACTAACGTAGCCTCGCCCAACTCGGTCCAACAAACAGGTAATCAACACGGTCTCCAATACAAAGCTTCATACAGTGCCATCTCGATGCTAGATTGGCAGCTAGTGTTGTACGCAAATTCAACTACTGGTAGATGATCTTCCCAACTACCTCAAAAATCCATAACCCAAGCCCAAAGCATATCTTCTAGGATTTGGATCGTTCTCTCGGATTGCCCATCCGTTTGAGGATGATACGCTGAGCTAAACAACAAGTTAGTGCCAAGAGCGGCTTGCACCTTGCCAAAAGTGCGCAGTAAATCTTGGACCTCTATCCGACACAATAGAAACGGGAATTCCATGAAGGCGGATAATTTCGCGAATATACAAACGACTAAGCGTATCAATCGAATTCGTAAACTGAATAGGCAAGAAATGTGCTGATTTGGTCAATCGATCAACTATCACCCAAATGGCATCGTGCCCTCTCGGCGATCTTGGTAAACCGGTAACGAAATCCATAGTCACGTTCTCCCACTTCCACTTGGCAGCAGGCAATGGTTGTATCTCCCCTGCGGGTCGTTGATGCTTAGCTTTCACTTGTTGGCACGTAAGGCATTTGGATACGAAAACGATGATGTCCCTCTTCATTCCTGGCCACCAAAACTGTCTACGCAAGTCATGATACATTTCTGTTCCCCCCAGATGTACGGCTAACGATGAATGGTGAAATTCTCTCAAAATTTCCTCCCGACACGATATGGGTACGAACAATTTTCCTTGGTATCACAACCCTTGATCGGCATGAATCATCCGCCCCTCTAAAGCCTTTCAACTAAGAAACTTGGCGCGAAACTCTCCCATTTTTTCATCCTGCTATTGGCCTCAATTACTCAAGTCGACAAGGTTGATTGAACGGTTAAGTTACATAAGGTGACTCCCTCTCGAACTTCCTCGAAATGCAAGGCATAGGCGCCCAAATCGTTTGTCATCTTCCACTCGTGAATGGCTAGATTCGCAAGGTGAGTCGACTTTCTACTCAACGCGTCCGCTACCACGTTTGCCTTACCTGGATGATACTATAACTCAAAATCATAATCTTCTAAGTGTTCCATTCAACGACGTTGTCGCAAATTAAGTTCTTTTTGAGAAAATAAATATTTTAGACCCTTATTATCAGAAAAGACTTCGAATCTTTCTCCGTAAAGATAATGATGCCAACTTTTTAATGCGAATACGACAACAGCAAGTTCTAAGTCATGGGTAGGGTAATTCTGCTCATGAGTTTTCAATTGTTGTGATCCATACGCCACCACTCGCTCCAATTGCATCAACACACACCCCAATCCTTCTTTCGAAGCGTCACAATATACGGAATAACCAACTCCTCATTCAGGCACAATCAATACCGGCGCAGTTGTCAACCTTATCTTCAATTCCTCAAAGGCCTTCTCACACGCTTCACTCCAAATAAAATAAGTCCCCTTACGAGTCAATTTAGTCATCGGAGCCACTAAGCAAGAGAAATCTAGGACAAAACGTCGATAGTACCTGGCCAAGCCCAAGAAACTATGAATCTCAAACACACTTTTTGGTCGCTGCCAATTCATTACAGACTCTATTTTCCCCAGATCAACGGACACCCCATCCTTCGGAGCCACTAAGCAAGAGAAATCTAGGACAAAACGTCGATAGTACCTGGCCAAGCCCAAGAAACTATGAATCTCAAACACACTTTTTGGTCGCTGCCAATTCATTACAGACTCTATTTTCCCCAGATCAACGGACACCCCATCCTTCGACACAACATGATCCAAAAATTTAACTTCGGACAACCAAAATTCGCACTTGCTAAACTTGGTGTACAAATGGTGCTCTCTCAAAAGTTTGAGAACAATGGAAAGGTAGGTTTGATGTTCCTCCTCCAAAGGCGAATAGATAAGGATATTGTCTACAAAAACGACCACAAAACGATCAAGATAGGCATGAAAGATGCGGTTCATTAGATCCATGAAAGTTGCCGGTGCGTTCATCAATCCAAAAGGCATAACAACAAATTCATAGTGGCCATAACGAGTATGAAAGGCAATTTTTGGAATATCTTCTTCCGAACCCTCAAAATTGATGGTAACCGGACCTTAAGTCAATCTTAGAAAAACAAGCTGCGCCTCGAAGTTGATCGAATAAATTGTCAATTCTAGGCATAGGGTACTTATTCTTAATGGTGACACGATTCAATTTTCGATAATCCATACACAGACGAAGGGACCCATCTTTCTTCTGAGCAAACAATGCTGGTGCCCCCCATGATGACGTACTTGGACGGATAAACCCCAAATCCTTCAATTCTTGCAGTTGAGTCTTCAATTCTCGCAACTCGGCAGGCGCAAAATGATAAGGAGGTATGGAAGTAGGAGCAGTGCCATGAAGTAAATCAATGGTGAACTTAATCTCTCTCTCGGGTGGCAAACTAGGTAACTCCTTCAGAAATACATCCGGAAAATCACAGACAACAAAGGGCAACTCCCCGTGTCCGGACACATCCTCATCTAAGGCCAAGCTCGCTAATAAGGCATACATCGATTCCTGCTCCCGAGACCCACACAAATACAGCTCTACCGGTTCCCGACGCTCCCCGAAAAACTCAAAACAAGAACCCCCAGGTGGACAGATACAGACCCGACGCTTGAAGCAATCTATGGTAGCGTGAAAAGTAGATAGTCAATCCATGCCCAAAATGAGGTCGAACCCCGACATATTCAACACAATGAAGTCAAAGGAAAAATGACGATCTCAAATAAAGAGTTCATAATCCCGGCAAATACGATCTAACGGCGATTTACCCCTTATAGGTGTCTCAACGAACAACGGAGGACTAATATTCTCAATTTTCAATTCCAAAGCACACGCAAAAGATGCAGTGGTGAATGATTGTGATGCTCCGGAATCAAATAATACCCTAGAAAGGAGTTAAACAATAGAAATGTACCCCTCACAACCGAAGTCTCCGGGGTTTGAGAAGTAATAGGAGGTGATGGAGGTGGAATAACAGATGTGATCGCGAAAGCCCTTCCCTGAGTCATTTGACTCTAAACATGTCCACTCCGCAGACCTGAACCCTGTATAGGCGTCGAAGAACTCGTTCCTCTCTCACTCTGAGATCCCTGAGCTGACGTGGTCTAACCAAAGTGAGGCTGCTGCTGCCTCTGAGTGCCTTGGAATGATTGCCGACCAGTACTCTGACTACTCCTCGGTTGCTACACTAAACCCGACTCGCTTTGTGTCCCTTTCCCAAGTAGACAGTTTCTTGCATAATGGTCGTTTCTGCCACAAGTAAAGCACATACCCAATAGCCGCGGACACTAAGCACGACTGTGCCCCGCTTGGCCACACTCATGACACATGATTGGAGGCCTATTCGAATTTTCCAGAGCCCCAAACGACAAAGAAGATGGAGGTCTAAAGTTCGACGGACCCTACGAAATTGAAAATTAATCTCGCTGCCTCTTCCTTCCCTGACTACCAAACTCCCCGAAGTTGAACTCATGCCCCCTACGGATTGTCTCGGTTCCCAAGCCTTAGGATTTCCCAACACTTCCTTAGGAATCTCAATACTCCTTGCACACTCTACAACCAGAAAATTTCCCCTTGCATTGTGCCACAACAAAGTTCTTCACAATTTCATGCAAACCTCTCTTGAACCGCCTACACTTCCTCTCTTCAGTTACCACCAATTTTGGCACAAAACAGGACAAAGATTGAAATTTTAGAGCACATTCCGACACGGTCATATTCCCTTGTTCCAACTTCTGAAACTCCTCCTCAATTGGTCATGGCTAGTCTCCAAAAAGTATTGCTCCTCGAAGAGCACTTTGAACTCGGCCCAAGTTAAATTCTCCACATCTGGCTTATTCGCTTGAGCAATGGTCCTTGCCGCTTTTCTCGCATCCTTCCTTGATTCTAAAACTGACTCCCACCACTCTTTCTCTTCCCCAGTAAGCTGAACGGCCACAATGTTGACTCGTAAGTCATCCTCTGTAATCCCAAGAGCCTTGAAAAGTTTTCAGATTTGAGCTAGCCAATGATCGACCACAAGAGGGTCACTGCTTGACCAGTCAAACATTGGTGGATTCCTACGACTGAACTCCCTCATAGCTGACAACGCACGACTATCCGCACTTTCCTTAGGAGCTGGGTTCATAAGGTTTGTAGCCTTAAGAGCCGCAACAAAATCCCTAGCAAAAGGGTTCTGAACTACCAGTACTTTCTCTCCCTGACCGTGCCCAACCCCTTCTCTCGGATTTCCACTTGGATTCTCACCATGCTGACTAACCTCGTCCTCGATTGGCTCCTTTCGGCCATGACCATGGCCACCCTGACCGAGACCACGACCACCCCGACTCTCAGCCTCACCTGCTCTAGCACGCGTCCTCGAAGGTATCTTATTACAAGTTATAAGAAAAGAAAGATTCATCAACAGCAACATCATCTTATGAGGTCGAAGCCTCCAACTATCCCAACATGGGTAAAACAACTCTACACCACTCCACCATATTGAAATGCAATGCCAAGTAATCCAAATAATGTCAATACACTCAAGCACACATATGTTTATGCTGAAGGCGTGACTTTTGAACCCATGAGACTAGAAGTCTCCCCACGGTCTCAAAGTATTCAAACCTAGATGCTCTGATACCAATTTGTCAAGCCCTCAATTTTTAAACATAAATCTATAAATCATTTCAATAAAGGATCCCCGCACAAATTAGATAATACCCAAAATGAGTTTCCTACCTGCTTAATTACAAACAAGGGCCTCAAGTTTTGCGAAAAACATCCTTGGCACCACGGCCCAAATTAATTTTGATACAACTACAACACGTTTAGAATATTACAAATTTTAATCAAAAGATAATTCAAAAGTTAAATTAGTTACAAAGCAATTTTTAATCAAAAGTAAACTGTAGACACCCCAATCTGATTTCTCGGTCATTTTATCTCTTTTTCAGTTTCTTGTTCCCCCGTTGATGAATCAGGTCGCGAACAGTATTGATTGAAATGGCTTGAGTTTGGTGTGTGTGGAACCCGTCCTTAACCTTGAAGCCTTTAAACCCAAACCTTGACTAAGGGTTTGACTCTCGCGAGACTTACAGAGACACTCGCGCGATGCTCTACTTGCCAGGTGGTGGTCAAAGTCAAACTTTGACTAATTGACCATCGCGGGGAAGCTAGAACCCTCGCGCGACGGTCTCAATCCATCGCTGCGATGGTCAACACCTGTCGTATCCAGCTGGATTTTGTGATGATGAGGCGTCTGCAGGTCCATGTGACCCCATTCCATCGACTGAACGGCGTTTGCTCGGCCAGCCTTGCACCACCTAACCCCCCACTCTCCCATCAACTTTGCACCCTACTTCCCCACCAAGTAAGTGCAGCCAGCATTGTTGGCTGGCTGCATGACCTTGTCTAGCCACCCACAAACACTCCTCCTTTCTATAAATAACCCCCATTTGTTCTCTTTCAAAGGGTTGCCAAAAAAATCTCAAAAGAAGAACAAGAACTACAACCTTGATCTCTTCTCTCATTCAAATCTCTACCACTCACTCACTTGTCAAAGCCATACCACCTCACTCAAACCATTTTCAAATCATTCAAGTAAAGGTATAATTTTCAGCCTTTACTGTTTTGATCCCTGAGGGGGTCTGACAGGGTCAGGGCTCGTAATCAATATCAGTTTTGGCCCCAAAGCCAGCAAATTTACAAGTTGCTGAGAACAGAATGACCTAAGCGCGAGATACCCACTCTATCGCGCGACGGTTTGCCGTTTGCATGATAAGGTTCTCGTGGGGATGGGCTTCTCGTTCTGTTCAATTTATATGATTTTATGTTTTCCTGCCTAATCATATTTGATACATCTCACTGTTTTGCATGCTAAAATCAGTAGTTTAGTTTAGCTTGCTTTCCATGTTCATGTTGGAATGCCCCTGGGTAGCTTCTGAATATGTCTCAGAGCCCAGGCATGCAAAGCAATTCCTGGAAGTCCAGTCGAAACAGTCGCGCGATGATGTGACTCCATCGCGCGATCGTTTAGGCATTTCCAGAATTTGCCCTTGCATGGGCAATTAGGCTTTAGGCCTCTCTTTTAACACCCTCACTGTTTAAGGGTTGCATTTTATCCCAGTCATGATAATTTGTAAATATTGATTTACTTTCAGTACACATAAACTGCGTGGTTTGTCCTGGGTGTGCACTGGTCCTTCCAGAGCCCAGTAGGGGATAAAGTTCAACCTGATGGTGGGATGTGAATACTCGCGCAAGGGTTTGAGTGTGTCGCGCGATGGTTTGGGTTGCATGTAACGGTTCCCGTGCATGCGAGTTGGCCACTGTTCGCAATAAACTCAAAACCATCGCACTGTTTTCACATCCCGAGACCAGTGTTAAACATTATCTCATTTTATTCTTTATTGTTCCATATATCCATGCTATCTATCACATTCTACAAACATGTTACAGTTTTAATCCCCGATTAACTGTTCCCCCGCCCTAATTGGCTAAAAATTGATTAATCAAACAGAATCGCAAACAAACAACATTTTCGCAAATGCCTGAGTAGAGACCGATCTCCGGATTGGGCGAGAGGGGTGCCATAAAACCCTTCCCCTCTCGTAACCTGGCTCCCAAACCCAGATATGGTTATGACGGACTGGTTCCTTAACTTTTTCAAATCAAACAGCGTGGCAGGTGCTTGGAAATACGGTTCCTTGGGTGTCGGACCTTCAAACCCAAGTGACGACTCTGTATTTTCGCCAGCACTTGACGTCCAGCTTCAAAAAGCGCTCCCGCGAACCGGCAGCATCTCTCCTTTCTCAAAAAGGGTGGGGAACGAAATCCCTTTCCCTGGGAGGAGAGAAAGATCGGGCAAATCGCATTTGCCCACAGTGGCGACTCTGCTGGGGATCGAATCAATATTAGTCTATACTTAGAAGTTAATACGCTTGGGAACAATCCCACAAAAGCCTGTCAAAACGGTGAGCTTCGCGCTGCCGAAGAAAGGATTGGTGATTTAACAGGACCTCGTGTCCGGCCATCCAATCTGGGGGTTTTCCAATTGTTCTCTCTTGTAGTTTCCTCTAAGTATTGATCAATAAAGAGAGCCAAATTTGAAAAGGCATTTGCGAATTTGCGATTCTGTTCCATTAATCAACTTTTTAGCATCTTCATTTGCATCGATGTGGGATAAGCCTCGTTGGATCGTTTTGGCAATCCAGCACGGTTTACCGGAGCCCGGGGACCCCGAATGACTAACAACCTTCGACGATGATGAGTCATTCTACCGTTCGACTGTTGCTCTGCGATTACACGGGCAGCGGGAGGTATATCTTGGCTCTAGTCCGAGGAACCTGTTACAAAGCCAAAACCAGCCTTTGCATATACAAAGCACTAGCACTCTCCAAACTAAGACAGGTACCTACAGGGTAAGATTACTTGCATCTAACCCCCATATACTGTCTACGTGTTACTAGCTTTCCCTATCGCATGTACTGTACATACTTTTTGCATAGTAGCATGCTTAGAATTGTTCTTTCTTTCGAGTTTGTCTTAGGCAATCTAAAACGTTGCTGGACCCAATGAGGAGTCGTTCATTCTGTCGAATGTTCGTTATCAATCGCAAAGTTCTTAGTTCAATGAGACTCTGAGAAATCAAAATTTACTGCATCCTTGGCACATGCCCAGTCGAAAGTTCAACCGAAAATTTGGAATAACAAAAGTAGTGATGCCATGTCACTGGTGCCACCCAGGTTGAAGTGCGAAGTCACTATACACCGCCGTGTTCAAGGTTAAGGTGACATGTCATCACCACTAAGTTGTTCCAAATTCAAAGTTGGACCTTCTAATGGGACTAGTCGAAGATTTAGTCTATTTTGACATCTTTTAGGATCTGACGATCTACTCAAGGACACATGGCCGAAAAGAATTCTGACAACGTCTGAAATTCGTGAGGCAAACTCGTCTCTGTTTTTGTACATACATACTGTTCCTGCGTAGAAGCATGTTTAGGGCGGCTCCTAGGATCTCTTTCCTTCAAGTCTGTCTTATGTTTATTAGGACATTGTCGTTGCCCGATGAGAAGTCGTACACCTTGATGGTGCACGTTTATCAATTTTCAAGCATCCTTTGGTCAATTACACTTTGGGAAATCAAGGCCTTCTAAGTCTTTGACTAATTACCCAATCGAAATTCCAAACAGAAAACAAGGAACAAAATGAAGAAAATGCCGTGATACTTACACCACTTTGGTTATCATGGAAAGCATGTACACCATTTAGGCTACGGCACTGTGCTGCCTACGCCACCTTGGTCATAGTATCGCGTCATCCACGCCAGATTGTTCCAAGTCCAAAGTTGGAATTCTCGAGACGGAATAAACCAAAACCTTAGATTCCTTTGACATCTCTCGGTGTTAGTTGATTCAAGAAAGGATACATCTCGAAAAGATTTCTGAGGATCACCGGCAGTGTCCAAACGTCGTAAGACAGACTTGTCTGCTAGTATTAGAGTCTAAGGGCGACACAGACGATGGTGACTGTGTTTTTGCTTTAGTCTTTTATTTAGATTAAAGTTGCTGCAGGGCCCTTATTAAGCCTTTTCTCACTTTCTGCAAGCAAAGGTTCTGAATCATTGCACCGCCAAGGAAAGTATCGAGGCAGAAAACCAAACCCACTTGGGAACGTCTGCACCGGAATCCGATTCAGAGACTAGTCAGATTGCAAGCCCAGTCAGTCACAACGGAAGACTCCCCACGTTCTCTGCTCGCTACTCTGCAGTCAGCTTCGTCTCCTGTCCTTGAAGAGACAGAATCTCCGGGATCACCTACCCCTTCCTCTGCATCAAGCACCTCTGGACCAACAGTCATGGCAGATCAACCGCAACCACTCTCTCTGGAAACCATAACCATGAACATCCAGACTAGTATTGCTGCCATACAACAAAGGGCCGCTCAGATAGATGCCAACATGACCCGTTTGAATGACCTCTTTAACACTCGTCTTCCTCAAGCTGTTCAAGAGGAGGGCGAGGCCGAAGAGGACGTGCATGAGCAACCCATTATGGTCGAAGATCCGGACCATCCAGGGCCTCTGGTCGCTTTGGTCAATCCTCGGGGCACTCGAAATCCCACTCAGAATCCAGGCCTCACCGCTGCTAGGACTGTTCAGCACCCTGACATGACTGCTTTCGTTGCCAAGATGGCCAAGCTGGAAGAATCTGTTTCGAAGTCTGAGAAAATCAGTGCTGGAGGGATCGACTTGGACCGTCTCTGTCTTTATCCCAATGCCAGGCTTCCCGACAAATTCAAAATGCCCGACATAGCCAAATTCGATGGCAGTGGCGATCCTAAAACCCATCTCTATGGTTACCATGCTGCCATGAAGCTCCTGTCCGTCGAGCCCGAGGCCATGTCTCAGCTGTTTCCTCAAACCCTCTCGGGCCCTGCTTTCCATTAGTTTCTGTCACTCGACATTGCCAAGCGAAGGACTTGGGAGGACATCGTGGCTGCGTTTATTTCGCAGTATAGCTATAACTCCCAGCTCAAGATGACTACTCGGGAGTTGGAATCCACCAAGATGGATGCTAAGGAATCCTTCGCGGATTTTGTCAAGAGATGGAGGGCCAAAGCCGCTCAAATGACCGATCGCCCGAGCGAGAGAGATCAACTTCGTATCATCTCCTGCAATCTCCAGCCAGACTATGCTAGGCACTTGGTCCTCGTTCAAGCATCCTCCAATTTTGACACCTTCTTCGACTCTGGCCTGGCTATTGAAGATGCATTACAGAGTGGGATTCTGTCGAAGGGAGAATCCTCCAATCCACCAAAGTCAAAGCCTCGGGCATATTCGGGAAATACTAATGCGCTGTTCGGGGGAGGGACTTACTCCAATACTGCAACCAGTGGTACCAATGCCACTTCCTCAAAAGTTGCCAACCCCATTGCCGAGGTCCATCAAGTTCAAACCCCGCAGAATAACCGGCCGCGTGATCAACCCCGCAGCTTCTCCGCTTTTGAAGCACCGTTGTCTTCAGTCATGGAGAAACTGGTCCAATCGGGACATCTGAAGCTCCTCGACCCAACTCCTCTGCCTAAGAACCCTTCACCGAACTTCAAGGCCAATCTTTAATGTGCCTACCACCAAGGGGCCGGTCATCTTACTGATTCTTGCTTTCGCCTCCGACATGCGATTCAGGATCTCATAGATGAAGGGACTCTTCATGCTCCACCACCTTCAGCTCAAAAACCAAACATCCTCGCCAATTCCATGCCAAAACACAACAATGCTCCACGCATTAACCATATATCCCTCAGCTCCACGGATATATCCCTCAACTCCACTATATTCAACCCTACCGACCATATAACCTCAACGAATCAACCTAGGCCGATCGTGCCTATCTCCTCTCAACCCGAGGCAGAGATCTCTTATATCGGCCTTGAAGAAGGACAGTCGTCCAATTCCAATGTGCCCTCCGCGCGTCTACAGAACGGAGCGTTTGTGTTCAACGCTTCCATCAGTGACCTGTTCCACCAGTCCATCCCATCTGTGCAGCTCAATTCTGCCTCTACTTTGGATAGTCCATACTTCAACGTGACGGATCCGAACCCCTCCTTAAGTCTATTGGACCGCTTCAGAGCTGCTATTCCCCCTCAACCAGAGCAACAACTCGACATGCAAGCTATATGGTGGGCTATAGCTGATAATGATGACTATGCTACTCCCATAATCAACGAATGGACGGAAATGGAATTAGAGGGTTTCCCGCCTAATCCCGAATACATCCCCTTTGACCACGCCTGGTATGATGCTTGGATGGCCAATTACGAAGCGGCCATGGTTGATCCTTTGGATGGATTTTCTTTGGACATGCTATTTCAACAGCCTCAGCCTATCTTGCCCGAGGAAGAGTACTATTGGGACCCCGAGCCCGCTTGGCAATTTCCGTTAGGATTTGACCCTAATCCTCTCCAAGGTTACGCTCTGCCCAACCATGAAATCCAGTATTTGGAAGAGGACCTTATTCAAGATGAGACCCGTGTCCTAGGGGAATGCTTCTTCCCTTCCACTCTTGACAGACTGGTTAACTCGGTGGCTGATCCCGAGTATGATCCCACGTTCTACATCGTCGATGAAAATCTCCCACGCCCTGTAGTGCCTTCCCCTCCTGAAGAGGATTGCAGCATCATGGTTACGGACCTTGTGCCACCAGCTAATCTTTGGGACGTCGATGATATAGTCAACATCCAGGTTGGGTCCGAGGTTTGGACTGTCAATCGCTCCCTCGCTGATGGAGGGCTGTGGGATATCCCTTTTGTCGCTAATACAGAACCAGTCCGAGAAGCTGTAGCCGTTGGGGATCCAGACTTTTGGGAATCACTATTGATGAAAGATCTGACTGAAGATTTGGGTTTGAACATGGAAGTGCCTATAGCTCCTCCGACCTCTGACAAAGGGAAACGCAAATTGGGGGAAGTCCCTGCTGATCTGTGGGACGATAGTCAAGACCCTCAAGTGGTACCCTCTTTAGAGAACATTCTTAATGTTACGAGAAGTGGATGAATCTTTCAGCCTGCTAATCTGCAAGCAGGGAGTTCGTCCAATTCTTCTAACCGGAAGAACGAACCTCCTATTTTCTCAAGGTCTGCACCACTTGAGGTACCAGTTAACGCCCCGATTGACGATGTAATTCAAAGGCAATTGGAGCAGATTCCCGCTGCCATATCGCTCTGGGGACTAATCTGTTCCTCCCGTGAGCATCGTCAGAAATTCTGCCACACTCTCTCTCGTCTTGAGATTCGACTGGACGTCACGCCTGAAGCAATGATTTCCCTTATCCTCCCACCTACCTCTAAGCATACCGTGGTCTTCACCGATAAGGATCTACCGCTTGAAGGAGTTGACCACAATCGACCCTTGCATATCACAGTCAAATGCTGAGGACTCTGGGTTCCGACCGTTCTTATCGATAATGGCTCAGCAATCAATGTTTGCCCCTTGAGGGTGGCTCACCGTCTGGGGCTGACTAAGAAAGACTTTGCACCTTCCAGCATGGCTGTTAAGGCATATGACAGCACGCGTCGTCTGGTCGAAGGCACACTCGTGCTCAATCTTGATGCGGAGGGATTCAAAATGGATGTCGAGTTCCATGTGGTTGACATTCCAGCCTCCTTCAATCTCTTGCTAGGAAGACCGTGGCTTCACCGATCTGACATTATGGTCGTCCCATCTACTCTTCATCAGAAAGTCATGCTGGGACTCCCCACTGGGACTTTGATTATCTGCGGGGATTCAGGCATTCGCCCACTCAAGGAGGATGGCACACCTGTTTTGGGTATTGCGCACGATAACGAAGACGTCGATCTCGCAGGTTTCTCTTTTGATACTTCTGGTTCGGTTATGGCCATCAACGTGGATGGGGACTTCATCATAAGCTCTGTCGCTCTGGACATTATGAGAAAGATGTCCTATCTACCTGGCCTTGGCTTAGGAATTCACCAACAAGGGATTCCGGAATTCCCTGCGTTTCCTTCCTGTGAGGGCCGCTTTGGCTTGGGATACTCTTCCTCTGCCAACGATGCCAAAAGAAGGAAATGCATGGGAAAGCCTCGATCTCTCTATGGTGATCCCGACAGCTACTTCGTCCGTGAAAAGGGGAATGACATCTATCGTAGGCAAGCTGAGCCCTTTATTGACTTGGTTACTGGGGAGCTGCTGCCTGGTTTTGAGATCTTTGCGGATGATACTTGGCCCTCCAGTGACGAAGAGTCAGCTGATGCAGAATTCAAGAGGAAGCTTAGCCAACCCAAGCTGAAGACTGACTGGCTGCGATCTCTTGATCAAGGGAGCTTGGAGCAGCTGTTCCGTGAGTTCTCTCAAGTGGGTTTGGCCAAGGAAGCTGAAGAGGCCGAAGTGTTCATGCTCAGGCCCGACGCCTTCGAGGACCCCATCTCTCTTATCATGGAAGCTAAGGGTAGCCTTAAAAATTGCATTTTCAAACCACGCATTACTTGCATCGATGATATAGCTGAGTCTGACACTGAGTCTGTCAAGTCTTTTGAGTCTAAGTCTAGCTCTGAGTCGGAGTTTGTGCCTCTCGGCCCTCCACGTCATAGCTTTTACTTCGAGTTCGACTCCCTTGTACTTGGTGACCCTGCAGGGTCTTATGAAATGAAAGACTCCTCTTCTGACTACTTGAATGATCTTTATATAAACTGTGTCGATCCCGACGACGAAGGGATAGATTTCGATGGGGATATCCCCAAGGAAATCCGTGCCTTCATCGAAAGGGAAGACGAAAGGCATGCTCAGTCATTAAAAGAAGAGGTAATCTTAATAAACTTGAAAGATGAGAGTGATCCTCGGATGGTTCAAGTGGGCTCCACGTTAGATCCAGAGGAGCATCGTAATTTCAAAGAGCTCCTCACTGAATTCAGCGATGTTTTTGCATGGTCTCATCAAGACATGCCTGGTATCGATCCTGAGATAGTGGAGCATTGAATCCCCCTATTGCCCGATGCTAAGCCGGTGAAACAGAAGCTCAGACGGATGCGACCGGACTGGGTGCAGAAAATCAAGGAAGAAGTCACCAAGCAGATTGACGCTGGTTTCCTCGCAGTCTCTCAGTATCCCACTTGGGTGGCCAACATCGTCCTTGTTCCTAAGAACAATGGCCAGATTCGTGTCTTTGTTGACTTCCGGGACTTGAACAAAGCAAGCCCCAAAGACGATTTTCCCTTGCCACACATCGATGTGCTCGTGGATAATACTGCGGGGCATGCTTTGCTTTCGTTCATGGACGGCTTCTCAGGCTACAATCAGATTCTCATGGCACCCAAAGATTGCGAGAAAACGACTTTCATCACTGAGTGGGGGACTTACTGCTATTTGGTTATGCCGTTTGGTTTGAAGAATGCCGGTCCTACTTATCAAAGAGCTGCCACGACTATCTTGCATGACATGATGCACAAAGAGGTTGAGGTCTACGTTGATGATATGATTGCCAAGTCAAAAACTCGGGAAGGGCATGTCCACGTGCTAAGGAAACTTTTCGAAAGGCTCCGCAAGTTCCGGATGCGTCTTAATCCACAGAAGTGCACCTTCGGAGTCACGGCAGGCAAAATGCTAGGTTTCATGATCATTTCCCGTGGGATTGAAGTCGATCCGTCAAAAATCAAAGCAGTACTCGAAATGAAGCCACCTGAGTCTGAAAATGGGGTGCGAAGCTTTTTGGGAAAAGTTCAGTTCATCAGCAGATTCATCGCCAAGTTAACCTTAACTTGCGAGCCGATGTTTCGTCTACTCAAGAAGGACACCCCATTTGTATGGTCGGACAAGTGCCATGCAGCTTTTGTTTCAATCCAAGACTATCTACAGAATCCGCCTGTTCTCATGCCGCCTGTACCTAGAAAACCTCTAATCCTCTACTTATCCGTGAGTTCTACGTCCATGGGATGTTTGCTAGCTCAAGAAGGGGACAAGGATATTGAGAAAGCTATTTACTACCTTAGCAAGAAGATGGTTGGAGCCGAAGAGCGCTATACCGCCTTGGAAAAGACATGTTGGGCCCTTGTCTGGGCATCTAAGAAGTTAAGACACTACATGCTGGCTTACCCAGTGAAGCTGATTTCTAGAATGGATCCTCTTAAGTATCTATTTGAGAAGCCTGCACTCACTGGTAAGTTAGCACGTTGGTTGCTTCTCTTGGCAGAGTTCGATCTCGAGTATGTCATGAGAAAGTCAGTAAAGGGACGGGCCATCGCAAAATTCTTAGCTGACCACCCTGTGGACGGACCCGAGGATTCAGATTTGGTATTCCCGGACGAGGAAGTGCTGACAGTTGCTGAGGATGCTTGGACTCTTTACTTCGATGGGGCAGCCAATCAGAAAGGGTTCGGAATTGGGGTTTTGCTGATCACTCCTGACGGTTCTCATATTCCGCTTGCGTTCAAGCTTAATTTCGATGTCACCAATAACCATGCTGAATATGAGGCCTATATTGTCGGAATGGAAGCTGCGCTCACTCTCGGTGTTGAGAAGCTTGAAGTCATCGGGGACTCAAATCTTGTCGTGTCTCAAGCCAATGGAGACTGGAAAGTACGCGAAGAGAAGCTGAAACATTACCATCAGGACTTGGAGGGATTAATCCCTCGTTTCAATAAAGTGACTTTCACTCATATCCCTCGACTGAAGAACCATTTCGCTGATGCACTTGCAACCCTGGCTTCCATGGTCGAACTACCACTAGGTGTCAAACTCCGCCCTATCTTAATCGAACAACGGGACCATCCCGCCTATCAGTGTGTCAACGCCATCGATGATGTGGATGATGGCCTACCCTGGTACCATGACATATGGAACTTCAACGAGAGTGGTTTGTACCCGTTTGAGGCCTCTCAGAAGGACCAAACTGCGTTACGAAGGATTGCTGCTCATTACATCATCTGTGGGGGGAGGTTGTACAGGAGATCTCATTGCGGGATGCACAAGCTCTGTGTCAACGGCGCCGAAGCTGTCAGAATTATGGAGGAAATCCACGAAGGGATTTGCGGTCCTCACATGAGCGGCGTCATGCTTGCTAGGAAGATTTTACGTCAGGGCTACTTCTGGTCTACTATGGAATCTCAGTGTGTGGATTACGTGCGGCGATGTCACAAATGCCAAATCCATGCTAATCTGATGCATGTTCCACCCTCTAACCTATTTGGCATGGCTTCGCCTTGGCCTTTCTCTGTATGGGGCATTGATGTCATCGGCATGGTCAGACCTTCCGCTTCAAACGGTCACAGGTTTATCCTAGTGGCAATCGATTACTTCACTAAGTGGGTCAAAGCTGAATCGTACAAAACCTTAACCGCAGTCCAAGTCGCTCATTTCATTAGGAAGAATATCATCTATCGGTATGGTGTCCCGCAGGCATTTGTGTCGGATAATGGGAATCATTTCAAAGGCAGGGTTCTAGAGCTCTTTGAAGAATTCAAGATCCAAATCCATCACTCTACCGTCTATCGCCCTCAGACGAATGGAGCAGTCGAAGCAGCGAACAAGAATGTCGAGACCATCATCAAAAAGTCTGCGGAGTCCGCCAGGGATTGGCACGAGCAGCTACCTCTAGCTCTTTGGGGGTATCGAACGTCGATCCGAACGTCAACAGGGGCAACCCCTTATTCCTTGGTCTACGGGATGGAAGCAGTTCTCCCCATAGAGCTCGAGGTACCATCTCTGAGGGTCGCTGTAGAATCAGAACTTTCGGAATCTGAATGGCTCAATGGGAGATTCGCCGAACTCATGCTTTTTGATGAACGAAGGCTCCGGGCTTTGTATCATGTTCAGGGGTATCAACGGAGAATTGCCCGGGCATTTAACAAGAAAGTAAAGTCTAGGGACTTGATCGAAGGGGACATGGTCACAAAGGAGATTCGAGCTCCAGTTTTCGACCCTCGCGGCAAGTTCCGACCTAAGCGTTCCGGGCCTTACATTATCAAGGCTATCCTTTCTGGGGGAGCGGCTCAACTCATTGATCTCGACGGCAACGAGTTCAACACTCTGGTTAACCTGGATCAACTCAAGCGTTACTATCTCTGAGAGAAGCTCGTTGGACCGAAAACCACAAGGGTGGGCGGTTCCAAGCAAAAATTATAGCAAGCCTGCTAGACCGAAAACCTGAGAAGGCGGTTTAGGCAAAAATAAATAGGCATCAATCGAAGCTCACTAGACCGAAACCCGAACGGGCGGTTCTAGGCAAAAGTTAGAGCGTAAAAGGAGAGTTAAAATACCCGAGCGAACCTTAGCCTGAACTACGTTTTGACCTGATTCCTTGAAAAGGGATACGTAGGCAATCTCTCCGTGAGATTCGGTCACAATCAATCAACTTGATCCACGGTTCCCTATTACCGGAGTTTGGCTCAATATTCAAAGAGACTCAGTGGTTCAACACTTGAAACAAAAAGGGAGAGTTCTCCAACTTTCACTTTTATTTAAATTATAACTTCTATTACACAGGCTGGGCAGTCTTAAGCAAATAATTAAGCATAAAAACATAATGAAGTGCTCGAGGCCTTCACAGGCTCACAGTTTATTCTAGATCATTCGAGTCTGTCAAAGAGTCAGTTGTTGTTTTGTCTGCTTGCGACCTCTCTTTTCAGCCATGTTTGATACCGGTGCATAAGCTCTGTGCTGCAGTCTGGGTCAGCTCCTCCGAGTTGTCTCAGGCCCCAATTGTGCTCATATCCTCTCAAATTCTGGAAAGTAAAGGCAGGAATTTGGAAGTCCTCAACCCCAGCTCGGTGAAGCCCTTGGCTTATTCCCAACTGACGGAGAATACGGCCAGGAATATAGAACATGAAAGCGGTCAGCCCAGCTATCACCATCCTCTCAAAACCTGCAGAATTCAAGGCCATATCCGGGATGTTCAGGGCCTCATGCCTCCAAATGATCTCATTCGGTAGCATTTCTTTCATGAATGTGTACCATTGATGCACGGTTATCTCGGAGTAAATCATGCCTCGCTGATGCATTCGGCCGGGCAAGTGAGGCCAATTTGCTTCCGGCGCAGTGAGCAATCCCAACTTATCAGACAACCAAAGCTGCAAGAGCGGAAAAACAAGTAAGAAGCCATATAAAGCTCGAGTGGGAAAACAAGTGAGAAACCCCGATATAGCCTTAGCTGAGAGACGAGGTAAAAACAGAATGTGCGAAAACCAGAAAAAGGTGAGCTGAGTGAGAACTTACCTGCAACAGAAGCGGGCTACCGCCAAAGACGTTTGTTTGGCCCGTGGAAACCAAATCCAAACCCATGAGTGTCTCAGCCAGTACAAGCGGCACCACATTCCTTCGGGCACCCATTTGAGCAGCAACGCTCACCAGCATAGGGTTCACCTGCCCATTCGGAGACACCTGTAAATAAGCAGCCAGCACACTGATTGCCAGCGCAAAACGACGCCTAGCCTGCAAAGCCATATCCTCTATATCCCCTTCTGGCCTGTACCATTCCATTAGATGCATGATGTTGATTTGCCCTCCAACTAGCAGACTTTCGGCTGCTCCCCTAGTGATGTCAAGGCTGGATTGTAGGAGCTTGGGTATATTTTTCCGGTAAGGTGGCACTACAATCACGCTTGAAGCAACACCTTGGAGATACGCTTGGAATTCCTCCACAGTCAGGCACAACTCGTTGACCCCGAACCTGAACACGTGAACCTCCGGATCCCAGAATTGCAGGGCCGCCCTCAAAAGTTCAGGACGAACCCTCACATCACGGAGGAAACGGAATGCGGCCAGCCCGTGAGACCGGAAC
Organism: Rhododendron mucronatum var. ripense; assembly: GCA_019656295.1. Classification (NCBI taxonomy): domain Eukaryota; kingdom Viridiplantae; phylum Streptophyta; class Magnoliopsida; order Ericales; family Ericaceae; genus Rhododendron; species Rhododendron mucronatum. The sequence continues at coordinate 851,441 of BPLT01000130.1, read as the reverse complement.
GAGAGCCAATCTCCAGCAACGAAAGCAATAAGCCATGGGCTAATCAACACTGGAAGGTTATTTGCCATCTTGATTTTTGTGGGAACGTCAAATTATCAGGAGAATGCCTCTACTGAACAAAGCATCGGCCTCTTTATAGCCAGAATACGTGAAGCACCTCTCTTTCACAGAGCAAATATCTCTGCTGCATGCTGTCCTTTCTTCTGACACCAAGGCATCTCTGCACCGTCCCCTGAAAACCTCTGAGAAAAAGTGATGACAAGGCCTGACCACCCTGGAATTCTGAGATGGTCAAATAAAGGTAGCCTGGTGTGCCTCAACCATCGCGCGATGATATCACTCCATCGCGCGACTGTTCAGAACCCTCCATCGCGCGATTGACTCATTTCATCGCGCGATGGTTCAACCTGCAATTTGACAGATTACAGCAGCTACTGCCCAGCCTTGGTCATTTTGGATTCCGAAGGTTACTTTGCAACTTTTATGGTTCCAGCAAGTCATTACAAGCATATATGACTGTATCCAAGCACCGGATTCGAAAAATTGCATTTAACGAAGATTTCAGACCCTTGGTGGCTCGTTTCAAGTTCAAAAGGCCGTTTTAGGGAGTCAAAACTTGTTTCAAGGGGTTTCCCCCATTCTCTCATGCTGTACAGGTCATTGTGGCCTAATGTGACTGTACGGAGGTGTCAGTTTCATTCCGGGACATAATAGAGTCTTATTTTGTCACCTCGTGTCCTCTTTGTGTCCTTTGTGGCATTTTTGGGTCTAGTTTGCGTTTTAGAACGTATTTTTCGAAGTCCGTCTACTCTCATAGGTCGTTTTGCACATATGTGGCCTCACCCTAGTGTCAGTTTCACCCCAATTAAGATGTTTTCAATTTTGGCTTGCAAATGTCCAAAATTCCATCATATTTTCCGTATCCTAGCTGTGTCCTAAGATATTTTCTCATTTTCTTTCGAGCTAAGTCCCGTTTATACGCATCTATGTTTCTGTGAACAGTCTTGGTACATTATCAATGCAAGTACAGTATTAGTGGTAAATATTTGTCTACTTTAACCCATCGCAAAGATAAAATAAGCTGAAAATGCAAATTTTATGGCTAAAACCGTGATCTATCCACATCCAAATAAAGAAAGCTACTGCACGTACGGCACTTCGGCCACTCAAAACTATCATGTCAAGTTCAGGCACACTCGCCCGTCGAGTCAAAAGGGCACGCAGGCCTCAAAACATCTGTAAAAGTATCAGCTAAGGCACTCTGGCCTTCTGTCTATTTATGTGGGCACGCAGGCCCAAAAGCAAGAATCAAGTGCAAAAGTGGGATAAGGCTCCTCGGCGGCCCTCAGTCATCCCCGAACCAGTCGCCCTCTCCGTCGTCATCCTCGTCGTCATCCTCGTCGTCTCTCTCTGTGGGATCCACTCTGAAGCCTGGATCGTCCGCTGAGTCATCAGACCCGTTGCTCTCAGACGCATCCTCTTCCTCCCCTTCTTCTTCCTCCTCCTCTTCGTCCTCCTCCGCGGAGACCTCAGGCAGGATCAGCTGCTTCTTGCGGACCGGCTCGTCCTGTGAAGGCCTCTGGCGCATCTTTAGCTGGTACCTCTCCTCGGCTCGCGCCACAGCCTCTCGGGCCGCCTCCTCGCTGCCAATAGGTGGCTGTGAGCCCCGTACTTGTGGCCTGGCACTAGGCGTGGGAGCAGGAGTCCTGGCAGCTAATTTCTTCCGTGGGGGATCCCTTGCGCTCTTCCTCCTAGGAGCCGCCTGTCCCTGTGCCTGCATTGTAAATATTATACATTAGCATATGTTTGCATATTTCATCTTCTAAAAGCAGGTATGATCAAGCAAAATCAAGAAGCAATCAAAGCATACTGTCTATTGTGCAAGCATGAACATATGTCTCGTATCGAAATGCAAGAATGTATCGAATGCAGACATGTCTTGAAAGCAGAAATGTATCGTTTTCTAAAGGATATACCTGAGATCTCCGAGCTGCTGGCTAAGGATAGCGCAAGTCCAACGGTAGGCCACTCGCCGCTCTCTTAATCACGTTCTCCAACGCAAGCATGCGCCGGACAGCCTCGTTCACCCACTCATTGGGGACCTGCAAAGAGGATTCAAATATGAACAATTGAATGACAGTTCAAACTTTATCAGAATACAGTAATGAAGGCAACAATATCTTACCGGCACAGTAACGGGCGCTGGCTCAACTCTGGCCGGGGTAAGATGCAACTCAGCTGGATTGCCCTGAGAGTCTACCACTGCTATCTGCCACGTCAGCTCTGGTGGCCCGCCTATCACTAGTCCACTCGGACCTCGCCTCGGACGACTCTCACCACTGCCTGGTCTCCCTGAAACGGCTCTCCTCTCTTCAGCAGCTCCGTGGGCCTGACTCCGAACCTCCCTGAACTCTCGTACTCCCAGTGGCCCCGCCAAGCGCTCCCTCTGATAGGCTGCATAGTCCATGTCAGGACGCAAGTAGCGTGCCAAGTCAGTATCAGGCCGTGTGAAGACCTCCAACTCAGCCAAGGTGTACTCTCCTGTGTGTGAGGCCCGTGGTGGAAGCGGTCCAGGCACCTGAAACCCTGCATAGCCAAGTGATTGACGTGTCACTCGGTCACCCAAGTACCACTGCCAACCAAAGGCCGACTCCAGCAACACCCTGCTCGTTGTGACAACCCTGCTACGAGCCAAGTACTCAGGCTCAGGCTCCGCCACCCTCCAAGGATCCCACTCAACCTGTAAAGGCAAGCAATGCAAGCATCGGTCAGCGACGGCATTGAAGCAATAAAAAGGCAGGTGCATTTGTTATTTCTACGAGGTGTAATGTTATACCTGTGAAGGGCGTAGCTCGTCGAGGTATATCCTAAAGCCGTTCAGATCGCCTCTGCCCCTCTTCTCACCCATGTTCTTCTTGCTCCATATGTGTGCGCGCGGGAGAATCCCTAAGTCCAGGCTCTTCGTCACCGGACGGCACATGTTCAACACCTCATAAGCCCAGAGCTGCCCAATTGTCAAATACATCAAATCAGTAGTGTACGCAAGAATACTATTGAACAAGTTGTGCTATCAAAATGGATGCAAGTACGAATTGGAAAGTGTGCATTATTCTGTTGTGAATCATACCTCCCAAATCCGCCAGTACCCGGCAGTGCTCACTTCCGTCCTTGACGAGTCCCCAAAGAAACCGTAGGCTGCACCCAGTGCTGCTCCACCCTAGTCAAAGCGCAAAGCCGTCCTCAGGTCCCTCAACGCAGGCAAGTAGGACAAGTGAACCTTGCTACACCTGTTTGGATACAAGGTAATGCCAAAAAGGTACAGCAAGTACGCCCGGGCCATCTGCTCCGCCTCCTGCTCAGTCGTCACCATCTTCTTGAGATATCGGGTGAACTGCCCATACCTCGCCATCCCCTCCTCAATCTTGGGCACCTCACCTAGAAACCACTCCAAGGCTGCCTCGTCCTGCTCAATGCCCGAATCAAACGGGATAGGCTCACCCCCAACCCTCAAACCTGTGATCGCTGCAAAGTCAGTGGGCGTCACTGCCATCTCCCCGATCGGTAGGTGGAAGGTATTTGTGGTATCCCTCCACCTCTCTGCAAGTGCAACCAGGACGGCATGGTCATTCCTCACCGGCGTGAGAGTCTGAATGAACTCTCCGAAACCCGCCTCATCCACCAACTGCCTCACTCTCTCCGACAAACTCTGGTACAGTGCTAAAGAGCTGCATGCACCCCCGAAGCCCCTGATATCTCTCGGTCACGCCCTCTCCTGTATTAGATGCAAACAACAAAGGATATATCAGCATGCGGAATTCCATTTTTAAGTTCTAAGTAATCAATGCAGCTTAGCTACAGATGGTTGGTTCAAGTTATTATGTCTCATGCACGACATTCAAACATGGATCTATGGTATCGCTGTTCAAGTTCTACTTCAGAGGGTTGCTATCACTCTACACCTTTTAACATTTGGGCGCATGCATTGTATTTGAATGGCGTCTAATGAAGGAAATGAGTGTTTATCAGAAAGTTACCTCAGACCAGCTACGCGAGATATGAGTGTCAGGGTCTCTCAAAACCAACTCGGAGTCATACTCCGCCTGTCGTGGCCGATATGCTGTGAAACCCGACGGCACAAATAAGTGAGGAACAGGTGGCCTGTACCTCTCTACTGAAAACGGAGCCCGAGTCAAACTCTCCGCCTCCGACACCGCCGTCACCCTGGGGCCCTGTACTCTAGCACCAACCCTCTCCTCGGTCTCAGCATCCCTCAAAAGCTCCTCATCGGCAGCCCGCTCTCTCTCGGCTCTCGCCGCAGCTTCCGAAGCAGCTATCTCCCGCTCTCGCTCCTCTCGAGCCTCCAAGACAGCAGCCCCTATCGTGGGATCCTCCTCGAGGAGCTGGGCTAATCTCTCCTCGCTCAGAAACTCTGCAAGGTCCTGTCTCGTAATCGGCCTATGGCCCGACGATGTAGCTGCTGGCTGAAATAGTACCTCCTCCTCGGGAACCTCTGCCACACCCTCCTCCTCGGTCACCGCACCCTTGCCTTTCGCCGGATCCCTCGGCGGAATATCACTTGGCTCGACATCACCACCACCGGCACTCCTATTGCCCATAGCCTCGGAAGTACCACCAACCACTACGGAACCGCTCACGGCCGTACTTGGGTCCAGTTGCTCGACTTCAGAAGGCACTGCTCCGACCCCTTCCATCGCACGACGATCTGGCTCTGTCACACGATGCTCGCCGTCATCCCCAACCGTCTGTGCATGGCCTTGTCCGCCATCGCCGCTGCCCGCTACGACTGCACCTGCATCTGGGGCAACCTCCATTGGTCTCTGATCTCCGGTCCCAATCTCCATGGGCCCTCCCTCGTCCTCCGGACGATCAACGACTTCTCCACCACTGCCCCCGTTGCCGTGGTCTGCCATGAATGAACGTATAAGCTTGGGTTCGTCGATTTTGGCAAGGAATCAAGAAGTTTGGATGGATTTTGTGAGAGAGTTTGAGAGAAAGAAGAGTTGGGGGAGTTTTGAAACTGCTGTGAGAGGTTTCAAGATGTCCCCGTCGATCAAAAGGGAAGCCAACAGGCGTGGGCCGGGTCTGGGCTCGTTTCAGATCCAAGCCCTAACTGGGAACTATCGCGCGATGGTATGGCTTAGTCGCGTGACGGTCAAATTGGGCCCTTAACCAGATTTGACCTCTACTCGGCCCAGTTTTGTGTTATCATCTCATCGGTAGCCCGGAGCTACTTGAGACTTGGTAATAAGTTTGGACCCCCACTGGACACCCACGATTGAAGGTACCTTGTATCCCCAGCATCGGTCTGCCCACGTCCGTCCAATTTCAAATCAGCGACGATCCATCCGTCCAATTTCTATTCAGCGACGATCCAACCGTCCAATTTCTAATTCAGCGACGATCCAACCGTCCAACTTTCAAATCAGCGACGATCCATCCGTCCAATTTCTATTCAGCGACGATCCAACCGTCCAATTTCTAATTCAGCTACGATCCAACCGTCCATCTTTCAAATCAGCGACGATCCAACCGTCCAATTTCAAATCAGCGACGATCCAACCGTCCATCTTTCAAATCAGTGACGATCCAACCGTCCAATTTCAAATCAGCGACGATCCATCCGTCCAATTTCTAATTCAGCGACGATCTAACCGTCCAATTTCTAATTCAGCGACGATCTAACCGTCCATTTCCAATCAACGACGATCCGTCCGTCCAATCCCTTGGTACACGGTATTTGTACATACTGTCTTGTACTTTTCAATTAATTGGCCTTTGGGTGAATTAGATGGGTGTCTAGAAATTTTTGACGTTACCCGTACCGACTAATGGTGCTCCGCGTGCCGTCAAAGAGGGACTACTGTAGACACCCCAATCTGATTTCTCGATCATTTTATCTCTTTTTCAGTTTCTTGTTCCCCCGATGATGAATCAGGTCGCGAACAGTATTGATTGAAATGGTTTGAGTTTGGTGTGTGTGGAACCCGTCCTTAACCCTGAAGCCTTTAAACCCAAACCTTGACTAAGGGTTTGACTCTCGCGCGACTTACAGAGACACTCGCGCGATGCTCTACTTGCCAGGTGGTGGTCAAAGTCAAACTTTGACTGATTGACCATCGCGGGGAAGCTAGAACCCTCGCGCGACGGTCTCAATCCATCGCTCGATGGTCGACACCTGTCGTATCCAGCTGGATTTTGTGATGATGAGGCGTCTGCAGGTCCATGTGACCCCGTTCCATCGACTGAACGACGTTTGCTCGGCCAGCCTTTCACCACCTAACCCCCCACTCTCCCATCAACTTTGCACCCTACTTCCCCACCAAGTAAGTGCAGCCAGCATTGTTGGCTGGCTGCATGACCTTGTCTAGCCACCCACAAACACTCCTCCTTTCCCCATTTGTTCTCTTTCAAAGGGTTACCCAAAAAAATCTCAAAAGAAGAACAAGAACTACAACCTTGATCTCTTCTCTCATTCAAATCTCTACCACTCACTCACTTGTCAAAGCTATACCACCTCACTCAAACCATTTTCAAATCATTCAAGTAAAGGTATAATTTTCAGCTTTTACTGTTTTGATCCCTGAGGGGTCTGACAGGGTCAGGGCTCGTAATCAATATCAGTTTTGGCCCCAAAGCCAGCAAATTTACAAGTTGCTGAGAACAGAATGACCTAAGCGCGAGATACCCACTCTATCGCGCGACGGTTTGCCGTTTGCATGATAAGGTTCTCGTGGGGATGGGCTTCTCGTTCTGTTCAATTTATATGATTTTATGTTTTCCTGCCTAATCATATTTGATACATCTCACTGTTTTGCATGCTAAAATCAGTAGTTTAGTTTAGCTTGCTTTCCCTGTTCATGTTGGAATGCCCCTGGGTAGCTTCTGAATATGTCTCAGAGCCCAGGCATGCAAAGCAATTCCTGGAAGTCCAGTCGAAACAGTCGCGCGATGATGTGACTCCATCGCGCGATCGTTTAGGCATTTCCAGAATTTGCCCTTGCATGGGCAATTAGGCTTTAGGCCTCTCTTTTAACACCCTCACTGTTTAAGGGTTGCATTTTATCCCAGTCATGATAATTTGTAAATATTGATTTACTTTCAGTACACATAAACTGCGTGGTTTGTCCTGGGTGTGCACTGGTCCTTCCAGAGCCCAGTAGGGGATAAAGTTCAACCTGATGGTGGGATGTGAATACTCGCGCAAAGGTTTGAGTGTGTCGCGCGATGGTATGGGTTGCATGTAACGGTTCCCGTGCATGCGAGTTGGCCACTGTTCGCAATAAACTCAAAACCATCGCACTGTTTTCACATCCCGAGACCAGTGTTAAAAACATTATCTCATTTTATTCTTTATTGTTCCATATATCCATGCTATCTATCACATTCTGCAAACATGCTACAGTTTTAATCCCCGATTAACTGTTCCCCCGCCCTCATTGGCTAAAAATTGATTAATCAAACAGAATTGCAAACAAACAACATTTCGCAAATGCCTGAGTAGAGACCGATCTCCGGATTGAGCGAGAGGGGTACCATAAAATCCTTCCCCTCTCGTAACCTGGCTCCCGAACCCAGATATGGTTATGACGGACTAGTTCCTTAACTTTTTCAAATCAAACAGCTCGGCAGGTGCTTCGAAATACGGTTCCTTGGGTGTCGGACCTTCAAACCCAAGTGGTGACTCTGTATTTTCGCGAGCGCTTGACGTCCAGCTTCAAAAAGCGCTCCCGCGAACCGGCAGCATCTCTCCTTTCTCAAAAAAGGGTGGGGAACGGAATCCCTTTCCCTGGGAGGAGAGAAAGATCGGGCAAATCGCATTTGCCCACATAAACCTATTACAAAGATGAGTGAGTAACTAAATCAGGTTAGCTTCCAAAAAATCTTCATATCTAAGCACACCATAGCATGCAATCTATTGCCCAACATTAGGACCTGAAAACAAGGATTTTGTTGTGCTACACTAGCCCAGTAGGAAATTCTCTATAGAATCTATATGTAATGAGATGAGGAGCATGAATACAACAAATCATATTAGATGACAAATCCAAACAAATGTACGTCAACACCCTTTTCGAGTATCATATCATTCTCATACACATACACACATACGCACATGCATATACACGCGCACACACACACACTTTTCTTCCAACGAACCTCCACCCCTTGCGCATTCATGTTTACACCCTTTGCGTCACAATTGACTCCACCCCTTGCGTCTTTTGTATTTCCACCCCTTGCGAATTTGTGTTTCGCCCCATTGCGTCACAATCACTTCACATCGACAACCACCCAATCATCACAACCAACACCGATACCATAAACTCATTCCACACACCCACAAACACTATCAAATACTACTTTCAAGGAATAAACAATTTTCAATGTCACAAAGTACACCATTCGGTCATATATAGCATACAAACACCCATATCACACTTAATCACCACAAAACATGTAGATGATGAGAGAAATCCCTATCTAGATGGGTTTTGAGCAAAACCCTTGGTCTACCAAGAGCAATAAGATTGAATCCTTCAAAGATAAGCTTCACCCAAGCTTGGATACAAGTTCTAGAGCAAATAAAGCCCAAAAACATGAATAACAAGCAAAAATCAACAAATAATAGAGAGGAGAGAGGGAAGAAACGTGATAGAGCTTCAAAGAGTGAGAACAAGAACACAAAACTCACCCTTGGTTCACCAAATGCAAGAATCTTGCGATTTTGAGGAAGAAAACCCTTGGGTCTTGGAGATTTGAGGTTGAAATCAAGGGTTTTGGGTGAGATTGGAGTAGGAAGAGTGAAAGGGGGTGTTTCTAGGTGTGTTTCGTGGGTTTGGGAGTGAGAAATAACAAAGGGGGGGGTATTTATGGAAGTCCAAAGAGAGTGCTGAAAATTGCAAAAAACCCCAGCGAGTACCAGTTTTGGGCGACTCCCAGTATCGGTATTGGAGCCTTCAAAAAGTCAATTTGGCCAAGTTCTGGACACTGGGTACTGGTACTGGTCATCAGGCAGTACCGGTACCAGCTGGGCAGAAAGATGAAAATTTTGAACGGACACTGGTTCTACCCAACTTGATACCGACACCTCCAAACATCAGTACAACCTCAAAATACGATATTCCATATATTTAAATGATTAAAGAGAATTGAATAGTTCACGGGTCTCTACACAGTTGATTGAGAGGATGTACCATTTAAACTAGAGGAAGAGATGGCAGAACTAGGTGGAGAAGTGGACAACATATATAGAAGAAGAAACAGGATTAGAGACTGGAGAAGACTGTGAAGGTGGCCAAAAGAAATTGTGTAAGAGAGGAGAAGGGGAGGAAGAAGAAGAACAGACAGAAGAAGTGTGGAAAGGAAACACTTGTTCATGAAAGACAACATGTCTGGACAAGTAAATTTTGCCAGTGGTAAGATCTAGGCACCGATAGCCCTTAACAGTAGGATGATATCCTAAGAAAACACAGGGGATAGATCGAGGTTGTAACTTGTGAGAAACATAGGGCTTCAGCCAAGGGAAACACTGACAACCAAAAACTTTGAAAGTAGAATAATCCGGACGTTGATTAAAAATGACCTCAAAGGGACTCAGATTATTAAGAGTAAGACTAGGCATACGATTAACAAGAAAGGTAGCTGTGGCAATGGCATCAAACCAGTATGTAAAAGGAACATGGGAGTGATGAAGTAAGGCAATGGCATTCTCAGTGATGTGACGATGTTTGCATTCAGAAACACCATTCTGTGGTGGTGTATAAGGACAAGAATACTGATGAACAATACCTTGAGATACAAAATACTGATACATTTTATAACTGATGTACTCAGTGCCTCCATCAGTGTGTAAAATCTGTAAAGAGGTAGTGAATTGCTTTTCTGCAAGACTTAAATTCAAGAAATTTATCAAACACTTCAGTTTTGTAGTCTAAGGGATAGATCCAAGTGAACCTACTAAAGTCATCAATGAAAAGAACATAAAATCGGCAAGTAGAAGTGTCGTGATTGAATGGCCCCCATACATCACTATGAACAAGAGAAAAGGGCTTATTGACAGTAGAATTAGACAACTTGAAAGGTGACTTTTAGCCACACTACAAGGAGTACAAGCAGAAAACACAGGTTTCACACAAGGAACATGTAAAAGACTGAGAATTTGTTGAAACTTCAAAGAAGATGGATGGCCCAAACAATGGTGCCATATTTCAATGGAAACATTAGATGCACCAGGTGTAGTAGAAGAAAGAAAGACCTGTGGAGAAGCAGAGGATACCCAAGGAAAGTGATAGAGACCATTGACATTAGAACCCGTGTGGAGAATCTTGTTCGTATCCTTGTCCTGAATGACAAAGGAATCAGAATCAAAAGGCACTTTGGAGTGATTATCCTTGGTTAATTGATTAACATAGAGTAGATTTGTAGACATGGAAGAAATATGAAGAACTTTGTTTCATTTGAAAGAGTGAGTAGGAGTAAGGAGAAGACCCTTACCAGTATGATGAATGGGAAGTTGAGCCCCATTGCCAACAGTGACGTGCTCAGTACCAGTGTAAGGAGAATAACAATCAAGTGTAACAACATCATTAGTAATGTGATTGGTGGCAGCAGAATCTAGATACCAATTAAAAGGCCTAGAGTTCAAGAAACCAAGGTCGTAAAAAGAACTGGATGGGGTTGATGTGGCAGCAGCAAAGGCCTTTAGTTGAGAAGACTCTGGATGATAAGTAGGAGAAGAACCTGGTTGGAAACCCCCAACCATATGATACCGACAAGTTCTTGCAGTGTGATTATGCTTGTTACAAATTTGGCACACCACTCCTGAAGAAAATTGCGAAGGAAATCGAGGACCAGACTTGGAGAAGTCATTGCGATTGTCATAATAATTGCCACGAAAACCTCCTCTAAAAGTTGATCTGCCGCCTTGAAACCCTCAAGAAAAATTCCGACCTCGATTATTATTATAAGAACCGCCTCCTCCACAATGAAAAGAAGGTAAGCCAGAAGGAGATGCAAACGTAGGGCCTTTGGCCGCTGCATAAGCAACCGTAAAATCACCAGAAGATGATTGTTTATTTTTGGCTTCAATGTGTATCTCCTCAGAACATAATAACATAGCAACTTGTTCCATAGTAATAGTACCCAACTGTGCCCAAATTGTGGGTTTCAAAACATCATAGTCAGACGGTAATCCATTAAGAGCAGTAAGAATCATATCTTCGTCATCAATAGAGTGTGAAATCAAAGCCAATTGATTTGCAAGATCCCTAATCTGATCAAGATACTCTTCCATAGTATTGGATATCTTGGAGACAGAATTAAACTTGTTTTTCAACTGATGAACATGAGAACAGGATAAAGAGGTAAAACGACGTTCAAGAAAAGATCACACCTCATGACTCGTGGTGAGATGCAGAATGGCAGTGTAGATCAAAGGTGTTAAAGTAGTAGTAATGCAACTGGGAAGATGAGCATCAATAACAGTCCATTCTTGATGAGAAGCATTCAACACTTCTTTACCAGAATCATCTTGGATCTTCAAAGAGGGGCAAGCAATTGTTCCTTCCACATAGCTGATCAAACCATTGCCCCGAAGTGTGTTCTGAAATTGACGCTTCCAAATGATGCAGTTTGTAGAATCGAGCTTGATAGTAACAAAGGAACTCAGATTCGAGATGAGGAGACTGAGATTAGAAGGAATTGAAGAAGACGCAGACGAAGAAGATGACGCCATGGCAGGATCGTGAAGCTTGCTGGAGCTACGGCTGCTTTGATACCACGAAGAGAATCTCAATTCTATTCCATTCAATCGTACTTTGATTATAGAAATCGAATCACGTCTTATACAAAACAACCATTAACACTAACCTTACTAACTTTACTCTTTGTTAACAAACAACATTCTTTCTAACTAAATTCAGTTACACAGGAACTAATCCTCTAATCCTTAGCTAACGTACACTCGCTAGCTTTTGCTAACAATCTTTGCTAAGATGGCTTGATCATTGGCTGAGATTGAAGCATTGGAACAGTATATCTAACAGGCATGCTTTAAGTGTTGCCCCATTTTCATGGCTTAGCCTTTGAAAATCCATGTGCGCACATCATAGAATTCGAGGAGCTTTGCATGAATGATAAAGAGGTCGTATTTAAGATATTTTCATCATCTTTGAAAGACATGGTGTAGACACCCCAATCTGGGCTTCCAGATTAGTTTACTTACTGATTTTGATTCCCCGATGATGAAATAGATCAAGAACACCCCGGGAATGATAGTGTGTTTGAGCTTTAAGTGTTTGCAAAACCTTTGAACCTAACCTAGCCTAAGCCACTTCAAAAACCAAAAACCCTACTGACGTGCACCAGGGCGCAACCATCCCGCGCCGGGGCATGGTGCGCCAAACTCACTCCCGCGCACGACGGTCAATATGCCAAGTGGTGGTCAACAGTCAAAGTTTGACCGTTGACCCTCGTGCGCCAGGGCGCACCATCGCGCGATAGACTGACTCCGTCGCGCGACGGACCAATCTCCCACCAACTTTTCCTGGGGAGGGAACCTAGCCACCAATGCAACCTAAAGCCAGCCTCATGGACTGACTAAGCTCCTCTCCTGGTACCAACCAGATCCACCATCACTCCTTATATATAGCCCCATTGTTTCTCCTTCAAATGGTTACAAAATTTAAGTCCAAAGAAGGATTACACTCACAATCCTCCATTTTCACACCTCAATCATCCAAGAACATAGCTTGTTCTTCCCCATTCAAACACCACTAAATCAAGCCTTCAAATCTCAAAGCTCAAACACCGTTCAAACTCAAAAGCCAAAGGTATAGCTTACCTTTGTTCTGCTCTCTGTTTTGATCCCTGAGGGGGGCTGGCAGGACCAAGGCTGGTAATCAATACCAGTCTTGGTCCTAAAGCTGGCAAGGTTTCAAAAGCCGTCATGGTAAGAACCAGCGCGCGATGGAGCCACTCTCTTGCGCAACGATTTCGATCATCGCGCGACGGTCCTCGTGGGGATTGGTGTCTTGCTGTTTTTATGTTTATTTATGTATAGATCTGTAACGCCCCGAATTTTGGGTACGTTAAATAAACAATTTTATTGAAAACTTTAAAGAAAAGAGTCGGGCTCTTATTACAATATAACTCTCAAAAGAGTACTTTCATTACAAAAGGGAAAGAAACTAGGGTTCCTAACTACAGCTCCGCCTGCTCTTCCATCCTAGCCAGCTCCTCGGCTCCGTACGCCTCCAAGCTGAAGATCTCGCCCTGCTCATCTATGAAGTCTGACACATTATACCGGCGTCACCACCAATATAATATGTTAGGGTCACCAAAAGGTAACACCGTGAGCTACAACGCTCAATAGGAAATCCTTACCCACCAACCTTACGACGGTAAACAATTACAACAACACTAACAATCACACATCGTTAATCACCTATCGTTGGTGTCCAAGATTTCCCGATTTCTCCTACGCGACTCGTCGTAGACCGTGTCACCATTTTCCACTTACAAAACAAACTTTCAAAAATCATCAGTTTAACACACATTTGCATTGGCTCCGTACCGCGGATAACCAAGCACACACACACCCAACCTCGTTTCCGCCGCGCCGGGTTCCCGAGTATCCTCACAATGGTTCCGCCACGCCGGGTTCCCATTGGCACGTAAAACTAGCATTGGCTCCTCTCCACGGATAACCAAGCCATATTACCAATAAGGCTACCACGTCCGGCCCTATTGGCAATCTTCACAAAGGGCTACCAAGTCCGGCCACATTGTGGTTTTCAAACACATCTCACGTAATACCACCAATTTAGTTATTACGTAGTTTCAAAAATACTTTCCTTCTCGGAAAAACTTATCCTTTCATAAACCACACCCTAGGTGCCATGTTTCTACTTTCTCGGTTCTCATGTCACGTTTACATACAAAGACTCCGCCGTAGGACAAAGGTAAGCATAAATCATGTTCTTGTAAACAAACAAGATCATCCAACTCTATAATGCTAATCATGTTTAAATCAACGCTTAAAGCATAACGCCACATGTTCGGATGCCCTTGGAGTGATAAATAACTTATGCTTTATCGTGTCACAAGTAACACAATCAATTCATATATGCATTCTCATAAACATCTTAAAAGATCAAAATACGAATACTTCGTTCCAAACGATAAGTTCTTTCTTAGAGATCAAAACAACATACGTTATACATGAGATGGAAAATAAGAAGATCATACATAAACTTAGGATAGGGTAAGAGTATCCTACCTTGATCCGAAACTAGTCGGGGCCGAATAAGCAAGGTTGGAAAGTTCTACGGGCGGTGAAACTCCAAATCTGGACCGAACTTCGGACGGCAGTAACTCGGTCAATCTTTGGCCGAATATGCTTTTTCTTGGGTTCAAATCGAAGCTCTTGAAATTCTCTACAACTTTTGTCAAGAAAGTTGATCCTAGAAACTAATCTAAGTAGGAGAAAAAATTGGGATAAAGGAAGAGACAGTAAGCTGTCTGGAAATGGAAATCCGAGAATTTCACTGAACTTTGGATAACAATATCTTTGTCATCTCTTCACCGATTGGGGTGGTTCTTGAGCCTAACTTGAAGATCTCGAAGTGTTCTACAACTTTCCCGAAGGAAGTTGGTTCTAAAAACTACTCTAAACAAGAGAAAACTGGGGATTTTTGAAGGGCAGTAGGCTGCCTGAAACTGGAATCCGAGATTTCTAGAGAGAAGTGAGAACAAATGCTTCAAGGGGTGAGTTGAAATGCTTGGAATGGCCTTCTATTTATAGGAAAAGCTTGGCTCTCTCTCCTCTTCTCTCTCTAAGTCTCACTTTGACACTTGTCAAAGAATCCTAGAAAGATCAAGGCCAATCCTAGGCTTGCATGGCTATTTTGTACCAAGGATTTGATCTTTGGAAGTAAAGAGGTGTGAACAAGATTATTTGTACAAGATATTATGTTAAACAATTGCTAATGGTACAAAGGAGGTAGTTTCTTAGTTAGGAAGGAAAATTTACCAAAGATTTCAAGTACTTTGAAAGATCAAGCATGGTACAACCAATCTTCCTTCTTTCTTCCTTCCTCTCTCTCTCTCCCTCCCTTGGCCGAAAATTCTCTCTCTCTCTCCTCCCTCTCTTTCTCAAGTACAACATATATGTATATATCCAAGCATACAAATAGAATATATGTACTTTTGTACAAAAGATCAAAAGACTAGAAAGACTAAGATTTTCTCAATAAACAATTAATTGGGCACATGGTACTTAAGGCAATTAACTAATCAACCATGTACTAGAATGAGATATACTTGGATACACATGTACTTAGGAAGATCAAAACCCTAATAGAAAAATATATAAGGGTACTACAAGAATCTTGGTACCATGTACGTTTCTAATTAAAATAAGGTGTGCTTTCACATGTGGGTTAAAAGAAAGCATTAAACTAATTAAATCCCAAGGTACTTTGGAAGACCAACTCTTTTATCCAATGGTTAAAAATTCCCCTAACATCTATTATCCAATGGATAATAGTTATTAGGTCAATTATATACTAAAGAAATCCCCAAAAGTACTTTCAAGTAATTAAAAAGTATTTTCCTTAATATTCCTAGTACTTTGGCCAAGTATACCCTTAAAATAAACAATTGGGGTTCTATTATCCAATGGATAATAGTTTCCCTAGAAATCTTTGTCCAATGGACAAAGAATAAAACCAAAATAATTAAAAGAAAAAGAATATCCAATTCTTTGACTAGGGTTTAAAAGGTTCAAAAGGTTCAATGAGGGGCAAAACGGTTCAATTGAAGTAACTAGATAGCTTCCTAGTTTAGTTCCTTCAACCGGATGGTTAGAAGCTAACTAGGCTTGCTAAATAGGACTAAAGCGCAAGAAACGAAACTTGAAGGGCAAAAACGTAATTATGACAAACTACCGGAAGTTAAGGCAACACAAGCAATTTAAATAAATAAGAAATAAATTCAAGGGGCAAAAAATGTAATTACGACAAATTATGGGATTTTAAAAGTAAATCAAAGCAAATTCAAGTAATCAATAAAAAAATTCAAATATTTAACGAAATTTTTACTGACCAAAAATCAGGGTCGTTACAATCTATCCCCCTTAAAACAATTTCGTCCCCGAAATTGGCACGCGACTACAGATTAGACTAGGTCGCTAGACTGATTTTGGAATCATCGTCTATCCCCCTTAAAAATTGGAGTAGGTCACCATCAACCGAATTAAGCTTCCTCTCTTGCTTAACGAGATGGGGTTGAAGTTGCTTCCGCCGTCGAACAGCTTGCCTCGTCGTATGCCTCTAATAGAGTTTCCACTGCAATGTCAACGCCAAATGCAAAACTTCTAACCAGATCATCATGCGGACTTGTATCTTACAAGCGTTTCCTTAGCACGATCCTTCTTTCTTCTTCACGAACAATGCAGGCGCTCCCTCCTGGTGATGTATTTGGCTTGATAAAGACTTCATCCAATAGCTCTTGCAATTGGGTCTTAAGCTCCTTTGGTTCCGCTAGGGCCTTTCAGTATGGTGCCAGAGAGATTGATGCCATTCTCGGTTAGAGTTCTATTGAGAAGTCTATTTTTCCTTAGGGTAGTAAGCCATGAAGCTCTTCAGGGAAATCATCGGTATACTTGCACACGATGTGTGGAAATCCCGCTTCCATTCTATTGGCTTCTTCCTATTGGAGACTAGCGAGCCATCCAAATAGTTGATTCTGTCACTCGGATCTTCTCGCCATTGACTCACCGCTTGTCTATCCCCCTTAAATAGGAAACGAGTCCCTTCGGGGGTATACGCAGTCACCATCTTCCGATGGCAGTCTATGATCGCTTGACGAGTCGATAGCCAATCCACTCGTCATAATCCGCCATGTCGATCTCAGGTTAGGCGTAGGTTGGCTATTCGCACCCTCCACACATTAGACTAAAAGTTATTCTTAGGGGTTCTGTTTCTAGTGCTAGTGCAGTTACGCAGGCAGGAGATATAAAGGAATGCAATGCTAGAGCTTGCACGTAGGTACTATAGTGGCATACATTAGATCACAGAAATAAAGTGAGTCATTGCTCAAATTACAACATAGCTCTCGTAAGAGCATTCGAAATATAAATTAGGTAACAAAAGGAAACTAAGGTTCCTATTCTACGGTTCCTCTTGTTCCTCAGTCTGCAGGGTGAAAATACGCCCTCCATTGCTTTGCTGGTTTCCCAAGGGCTGCTTTCCCTTATTCTGCCCATTCTGCTACTGCGATGGGCCGCCGAGGTTTTGCTTCAAAAAATCGGCTTGCTCAGCTTGTTGAGCTTCCTGATTTCCAAAGCTCCCATTCCCCTCCTTCTGATTTTGCGGGCAATGGCGGCTGTAATGGCCCATAGCCTGACAGTTGTAGCACCTAACTGTTGTCAGGTCCCGATTGCCTCTCTGTGTTTCATCGTTTTTAGCGGAAGCAGTCTTCCAGGTTTGGTCGTTCTGACCCGAAGCAAAGGTTTTGGTGAAATAGGGTCCACGGTTGCCGTTGGATGATTGGGTTCGGATAGGTCCGCCAGCGTTGCCTGTCGCCTTCCTCCAACGAGTCTTGAAGTCATTCTCTTCACTCTCCAGTCGAAGGGCACACTTCACCACACCGGTATAGGTGGTGAAAGCTTGAGCCACCACAGTCTTTCGAGCAGTCGTCAATCCCCACTCAAACCTCCTCGCCTTCTTGTCCTCGGTTGCAACGGCGTCCGGGGAGTAGCGGGATAGTTCCTCAAACTTGGCCGCATACTGAGTGACGGTCATGGTTCTGTTTGGGCTGAATTAGCTCAATCAAATGGCAAATGATTGTGTGCGGGCGTGCCAGAAAAGAATTAACTTCAAAAAAGAAATTACTCTTTCCAAATGATTTGAAACAACTAACTCGAATCAGGCAACTGTGTTATCCGTTCGAATACCTCAATTAAGAGGATTTTTCCTTAAGGTATCTACCAAATAAAAGATTGACGCGCTTCGAATCAGAAAAGATGATCGAACACAAACAAACCTGAATTTAATCAAAGGTAAGCTTGTATGCAAACACTCTTAAAATTCTATCAAGAATAATGCGGAAATATAAGCACACTGAATTTAATCAAAAGTGGGCCTACAAACGACTATTTTTTGGTAAGAAAAATGCTTAAAAGAAAATAAGAGAACTTGAATTTAATCGAAAGTAATCTTACATGCAAATAAGCCTTCAACTTACAAAAAGGTCCTATTCTAAGCTAATCTAAGTACTAATCTACGATAGATCTCTGAGCAATCATTTTGTATGAGTTGTCAGATGATATGAATTTTTGTCGGGGGCTCTTTCTTCACTTGCTTCTTCTATTTATAGATGATGAGCATGCCTTCGATCTCCACTTCCCACGTTTATCTCCATGTTTGCCACATAAATCGGCTGAGAGGGGCCTTCGAACGATTACTCTGATATTTCCAGAATTCTTCTCTCTCGCCCCACGCTTCGATAGTGGGGTTCATGGCCATTTCCTGGATCGTGGTATCCCTGCTTTCATGCAACGTGGGCTAGTGTTACATGATTGGCTCAAATGATTCCCTGCAAACACATCTAACTCCATTATAAGTTAAAGTAATAGTGACAACGTTTGATGGTCTTTAAAGATTAATCAATGATTGAACTTAATTGTCTTTAAAACCACCGTTAATTACTATCCAAACGTCGTCGGTTCCAATTAAAACGGTACCGTCTAACATTAAAATGACACCATCATTAGACCCCGTAATCCCCAACATCTCGGGCCTAACTGGAACACATTTTAATTAGTTAGCACACTATTCGGCGCCACGTGCAATTTTCTCATTGGGTGGCATATTTTAGGATGTAAACACACCCCTCGCATTAACATCTTATTTAAGATAAATAAGTGTTAATGGCACACGTTCTCTGCCCACGTCCCTTCAAATTCGGATGCATGGGACATAATCGAGACTTACTTCATGCACGACTATTGAGTTTCCTAAAGTTGGCTGCAATTATTTCCTTATAAATAGCAATTAATACTAGGGCTTAACGAATCACATCACTTTCCAAAACCCCTTCGAATTTAAGCCTTCTCTGCTTTTATGGACTCCCTCCCAGAAATCAATCTTGTCCTAGAGAATCTTGATCATCAATCCCACTCTCCTCAAATGTCTCCCCCAAATTCTCCTCGAATGTTGGCAGGAAAAATTCTCTTGGATCGAACATTCCACATTCCTGATCTGTCTCCCATAGGTTGGGACTCCTCTCTGACCCATTCGAATTCACTCAATGGGTCCAACTGGGACACATGGGAGGAAAAACCTGCTAATACCAACATTGACACCATCCTGGTTAGGTTTGATCGGCCCGACCCATCTCCCAATAAATTCCATCACTTTCGAACCCTGTTTGCGAGCCAATTCCTACCCATGACCAGTAATGACACCGTTCATATGGGCATGTTAGAATCAATCTACTCCTCCCTCAAATTTGCCCCCTTCCTGAAACAAGAAGAAAACTACCTTGGGCCTGCTCCGTATTGTGACTTCAAGCGCCTGGCCCAATCTCAAAGGTCCCTCTGGCTTGCAGAGGTGCGAACCCTTCACTACCCAGCTGACTTCGAAGAGACCAATAAGCTGGCTCCCCTTCCTGAAGAGCCTGATTGGTTTGACGAGGTGAACAACCTCGTCATCAACACTCCTCACTTCGAATGGCATTACGGCTACTCCATCTACCCTTCTGACAAGAGCAAAGCTTTACAGCTTCTTGCAGCTTTCTCCTTCCTTGACATCTGTGTCTTGGAAGAACAAGTCCCATTAACCAACTTTAAATGGGCTTGCGAGACTCTCGTGCTGTGCACTATTCCTTCCACGGTCTCCTACCAAATTCACTGCTTTTTGGATTTCTTGCCAGTGATTAGGTCATGGCTCAAAGCCAATACTGCAGCATACTGCTTCGACCAAAACCTTCAAGATTATGCTCTTGCTAAGGAAAGGGTCGAGAAACTCAATGATCAAATCCAAACCTTCAAAGCGGAGTCCTTCGAAGTGGTGCCTGGCTATGCTGACAAGAAGCTTCGAAGGTGCTTTAAAAGAAAACAAATAAAGCGCCCAACTAAAGAAGCTCGCCTCCAGAGGAAAGCCAAAGCTTTGGTGCTTCGCTTCAGGCCTCTTTTGGAGAAAAAACTAGAATTAGATGCCAAAGAAGACATGAGGAAAATGGAGTTGAAATTCCTCCAATTTGCCTGGAACAAGTTTCACAGCCTGGTTACTTGGTCCTTTCCTCACTACTTCGAAAACAAAAGGGCCACCTCCCAACCTTCAGGTCCTTCGAAGGGCTAATATACCCTTATTTCCTCCTTTAGAGTAGAAATCAGCACTTCCTTTTTGTTTTCCCCTTTTTTGTACATACGCAAATTTCCATTCATGTAACCTAGTAGTTTTTTTTTTAATGGACTTTATTTTTGCAACATCGTACATTTGTGTTGGGGTTACTTTTAATTTGTGTGCTAAGAGCAATTTGCAATTTAAACAACATAACCGTATCTAGTGGGCCCTGTAACTGTGGGCTCCCTAAAGGCTCGGCCCACCCATGGAGGTATAAAAACAGAAATGGTTCAAAATCACTCGACGCTCTACGCATTCAAATCTTCTCAAGCACTGAACTTCCTCTCCTCTCCTTCTGAAACCGTCGAACTTGATTCCAACATCAATGGCTTCTTCCAGCCAACAATCAATTGTGGAGCACCCCACTCCCTCCCTGGCATTGAGGTGGTTCGTTTCGGGAAAAAGCCAGGGATCGAGTAAAGATTCCTGCTTCGATACCAAGGTATTCATTCCAAACCCTAAGGAACAAGGTACTTTCATCTTGGGCCCCCAGCTGATAGGAGAAATTCCTACTTCCCTTTCTCTTTACTACCCTCGACTGGGAGATGCCGAAAGTCGAGCCTGTTCAGGCCTCGATTGGCAAAATTTCCCGAGGAAATCCTTCCCCTGCTGGCCCACCCTAAATAAGGATTGGAAAATCTGGACAACCCGTATGTTGGCCGGGAAATCGGATGATCTTGAAAAGGTGGGGTTGAAGAACGTTATTACCCTCCTTCGAAGGGGAATTCCCCAAAATCCACCCCTAATACAGGCCGCTCTAGCTTTTTGGGACCCGTCCTTTAATTTCTTCAGGTTTAATTGTGGCATGATGGGTCCCACAGTTCTAGATGTCACCCAGATGCTGGGTCTCATCCCGTATGGCCCTCAGTTTGATCCTACTAAAGAATACATTCCTCCTGAGGGTTTCACTGATTTGAACGCAACAAATGGAGCTTTCTCCCAATTTTATGCTAGGGAAAGGAAGCTAACGGGAGAAGTATCTGAGACCGAGTTCTTTGCTTACATTCTTTACACTCTCTGCAAGCATATCCTCTGTCATTCTGGGAAAAGGGTAATGAATGAGTTTATACCGTTGGTGCTAGCACTCTCTCGAGGTGAAGAGTTCGACTTTGCATCCTATTTTCTGGGGTCACGTATACAAAGTCGGCTCTGACTTCCATCACAAGGGCTTGAACTACTCTCAGGGAGGACCCCAATGGTTTGTTCAACTCTGGCTTCATGCCTACTTCCCTGAGCTAGGCCCCTTCCAAGCACCCATGTCACCCTCTAATGCCATTGAAAGACCCAATGTCCATGGAGACAATTACATTCAACCAGCGGAAAGTAGAACTTCTACCTTGGCGTATTACCTGTGCTTCTTCTCCGGCCTTGCTTCGGATAGAGAATGGCCAGATCCGTTTCCAACCCCCATTGGACCAGCATGGCTCTTTGACATCCTTGCAGACAAGCAAGGGAAGTCCTCTCGAGCTCTCCAAGCATGGGGTAATATCCTTACAAGCAGAGAGATTTTCATCTCGTCGTTGAACCCCTCGAAATCCTTGGCGTATGCAGAAGTATATTGCCCTGCACAATTTGCCCGACAACTGGATTTCGTTCAAGGCATACCCATCCCCTTTTGTGGTAACGCCAATATTCCGATGTCTAAACGCTCATGCATCACACTTGAGCATTTTCAAACTGGGTTTACCCAATCTAGGCATGCATTGAGGAGAACCATCACTCAAGAGTTCAAGGAACCAGAAATACACACAACACCTGCATTTGACAACTGGTGGCACACCAATTGCTCCTTCCTTCTTGGGTGTACTGCCTTCAAAAGGTTCCTTGCACACATTGGCTTCGAGCAATCTGAGTTTGGTCACAAAAGACAGAACAATTCGTCCTCCTTCTCTTCGGACAACGAGTTTGGAATAGTTGGAGGGATCGAAGACACCTCTGAAGGTGAAGTTGATCAAAAGGTAGCCCTTGTCGAAGCCTCTCCTCTTTCCATGATCCTTCCCCCTTCCCCCTCAAGAAGAGAATCCTTGAGGGTTTCACAAAAAAGAGGTACTTGTTTTTTTTCCTGAAAATTGCTTCTTTTCCCTTCCTTTTGTGACCTAATTTAACTGCACATAAACCTGCAGGTGCTACTTCCTTCTCAGAAAGTGCTTCGAAAAGGAACACAACTCTGCTACCCAAGGAAGTAATTCCTACTAAACACTACCTTGAGCCCTCAGCTGAACTCCCAGGTCTGTCTCCTCCTTTGCAATCATCTTTACCTACAACTTTATATGCTCGACTCATTTCTGTTACCCTTACATCAGCTGCCAAGAGAGCTAGAACCACCAGAAGGTGTGGCTCTCAAATTTCTTCCAGTGATGAAGAAACTGAGACTGACACAGAAACCTTAGTTCCCAGGGGTAAGCCCAATAGTCCTCTTCTCTTACAATAAATATTCTCTTTCAGAATCTTTGTATAACCCTGACTCAAGTTGAACCAGGTGCGATAAGAACAGCTGCCAAGGGGACTCTCTTCTATGAAAGAAAAGATGTGCATGCTAAAAGGTCTCATGCCCCACAAGAACCCTCTTTTCCTGATGAGGTGAGTCATACCCCTTCTGACTATACATGCACTCATGAGCCTCATATGCACGTAACTCACCATTGACTTGCAGGCCCAAATGGTACTTTCTGATGAAGCACTGGATTCGTCTCCTATCCCCTGCTTTCAACAAGAAATTGTGGAGTCTCCTTCAGAGACACCAAAAGATGACCCCCACCAGGTACCCCTTAGACATTTCTCTCTTCGAATTGCGAAGGGAATCTTACTCACCTGCTTTTTGCACAGGCATCATATGCTCAAATTCTCTCTGTGGAGAGAAACGTTGCTAAAAAAGACCGTGACATGCAAGCTCTGCTGTCACTCCTTGCCGAGCCCGCTTTTGTCCAAGCTATGGCCAGCTTGACTCGTTCGAAGGCTTTGAAGCCAATTCATATCTTGAACAGAGACTACCTTCCCAATCCCTCAACAGTGTTGGGACAGGAGTCCTTACTGACCGACTCCACTTCTGCTTCAACGAGTCTTAACGCCAGAAGTGCTGGGGAACTAGATTCAGCTTCGACTCCCTCTTCTTCAGAACAGGTAACCTTGTCACCCAAACACACTTTTACTCTCTTGTTTACTATCTTTCCTTTTAATTCCGGATTCTGGTTTCCATGCAGGCAACCAGTACGAAACATAGTTCTCAACCTGATCCGGAACCTCTTCCTGCTTCCACTGATCTACCCATAGTGGTTTTTGACATTTCCTTCTTCAAAGATCAGTTGGAGAAATTTTGCAACCAAATTTCTGAGCCCACTTCTCTAATTTCTCCCAATTCCATGGAGAGCCTTGAGCAACTTCTGAGCCCATCCTTGCTTCCAAATTTATCCTCATTCAGAATCAAACATGCTCTTTCAGAGGAAGAAACCCAAATGCTAAAAAGCCTCCTAAGGGCTTTAGAACATTTAGGACTTCCTACCCTGTTTGAACATAATCTGATTCATTACTTTGAGGTGTGCCATCAGGCTCTGATTCTGACTCAAGGATTGCCCTCTTCCGTTAGTTCAACCCTCCAAGCACATCTTAAACAATTCAATGAGCTGTCCAGTGCCAATCAATTTCTCTCTGAGAACATTTGCATGACAGCTCAAAGGGTCGAACGACTGAAAACCAAAGCACTCGAAGCTTCCTCTCATCTCTCTCTCTATCAAGCCAGAAAGAGCAAACTTGCAGAGCTCGACAAAAGAATGAAACAGCTACAACAGGAGATGGAGAAAGTTAGGAATGAGATCCTCGAGGTATCTACTGGTCTCCCAGAGCTTGAAGGTGAAGTCTTAAGAGATCAATCCATGCTACCCGAACTCATTCCTTCCCTTCGAGAGGAACAGAGAAAGATGGCTGCTCATACTGCGTTATCGGATGTTAACCTTAACTCCCTTCAAGGGCTACTAACCAGCATTCGTGATATTAAAAGCCCCTTTTTGTAATTTTACACAACTGGTATTTTTATTTCCTTTATTGAATAAAATATTCCATTACTGATCGGAAAGGAATAGCAACGAACGGAGCCTCCCTTATTGAATTCAATTGTGGATAAGTACAAACGTAATTAAATTCAACACTGTCTTTCTTCTCCTTTCCCCAAAGGGTTTACTGTGTTAACTTCTCACCTACCGTATCTTAAAGAGTCATAAATGACTACTCCCCAGTTTCCTGGTATAAATAGGGGTTATGGAGGAGAGGAAACTCACAATTCATTTTTCTTCCTTAACCTCCTTTCCTATCAGCAGCACCTAGCTCTACTTTCAAGGTAGCTCTTGAAATAAGGATCACATGTCGCGGAAACCCTTCCAAAAACTCTTAAAGAAAAGCTTCGAAGTATAGCCACATCGGCTCCCATGATGTTTCCCTTGGATGCTAAGGCTCCTAGGTATAGACACATCAGCTCCCATGATGTGCCTATGCTAGGCTGCTACTTCGAAGACCAAAGAATCTAACGAGTAGTCTTCGAAGCCTGTATACCTACCAATGGAGCTTAGCCCAGGTCCCAATGAAGCTTGCTTCAAGTCTTTGTATCTCAGTTGTTCTTCGAAAGATCTGGTTGAGATACCTAGGCCTTAGATAGGTTTTCCTCTTTTATCCTATTTGTAATTTTCCATGCGATGAACATAAATATGTTCATCAGTGTATCTATATTGTTTTAGTGGCTTTTCAACCAATGAGCTGGTGCTTTAACCATTTCTTGCTACTCTTAAATTGACAAGGTAACATCAAACTTATGAACAAAATTCCATACAAGCATTCCAACATTATGGTGCTTTTTCAATGTTTATTTATTAGCATCGCTTTGAAGTGCTTTGATACTTCGAAACTACCCAAACATGGTTTCAAACGTTCCAACTACCCCATTTAACTCCAGCGGCTTCTCTGCCGTTTCATCGTAAGTTGTAAACGATCATTTAATCACCACGCGTAACATTTACTACACTCGAACTCTTCACCTTCTAGGCATTATACATCTCCCCTCAATTAATAGTTGTAACAACTGAAGCGGATCTCCTGTACACCTTGGGGTTATAAATAGACACCACTGCTAATCAGCCGTTGTACTTTCTTCTCCCTATACCACCATGGCTGAAGGACAACCAATCTCCTCTGCCGACCTGACGAAGGAGTTGGCCAACATGGCCAACATGATGTTGGAGCTGAAAAGGGATGTCCATACTGAGTTCCAGGCCCTTCGAAGTGAGATTACTCAGCTTCGAAGCCAATTGGTGGACGTGGTGACAGCTTCGCGTCTTTGCTTGGCTAGGACCTGGGATGATCTTTCGACCGTCCTCTCGGCTCATGAGGCAAAAAGTCCCCCGGAGGGAGGATCTTCTTAAAGATTCTCCTTTGGGACTATGAAGATCAGAAATGATCCTCATTTTGCTTCTGGACCAGAGCTGGTCCTCCCTTTCATTTAGACCCACTTGGGTCTTTTGTTTTTTTTTTTTTTTTGTTCAGACCTACTTGGGTCTGTTTACTTTGTTTTTTTTTAAAAAAAATTAATGAAATGAACCTCTCCGTTTTTGTCTTTCTTGATTGTTTATGATTTTGATTGTCAGTATAGCAACTTGGTTATGGCTTCGAACGCTAGTATGGTGCTTTGACTACACACGATCGTATTAAAGAACTTCCAAAGAAGAAATCTCTAACACCTAACCAATCAAGACTCATACTATCTAGCTTTCAAGCCAAAGCACATTGAATTTTAGTTAAACTTTGTGAGCATACCAAATTGCCGATCATACGAACAATACACCCAATCTACTGAATAAACTAGATATATAAGACTAAGAACGTATCTTCCACTAACTATCTCCTATGAAAAGATTCCCATATGGAAGGAACGCACGCCTTCAGATGCCTTCCATTTATCTTCCTTCGATGAACATAACCGTTCAAGTTTCTCAAATGGTAAGCTCCCCCTCTCAAAACTCTATGGATTTGAAAAGGCCCATTCCACGTTGGTGCCCATTTTCCTAATCCATCCTTTCTGACCCTCCTATCTCTAATAGGGAGAATAACTTTCCACACAAGATCTCCTTCATCGAAGCTTCGCAGAACCACTCTTTTGTTATAGCTCCTAGCTATTCTTGCCTTTTGTAGCATAATCTGATTTAAAGCTTTTATCCTAGCTTCATCAATATCTTCCAATGCCATGTGCATAGCCTGATGATAAGACCCAGTGTCTAAATCGTTTTGATATGCTACTCTTTGGGATCTTACAGTGATTTCCATAGGTAACACAGCATCATGTCCATAAGTTAATGCAAATGGAGTGGTACCTGTGCTGGTTCTTTTTGTATTCCTATAGGCCCACAACGTATCCAATAACAAATCATGCCAAACTTCTGGGTTTTGACCCACCATTCTATGGATCCCCTTTTTGATGATTTTGTTAGTTGATTCCGCCTGACCATTGGACTGAGCATAATAAGTGCTGGTATATATTAATGAAATTCCATGGTTAGTTGCAAAATCTTTAACCAATTTCCCTTTGAATATGGAGCCATTGTCTACGGTTATCGTTTGAGGGCTTCCAAACCTGTACATGATCCCTTTTATGAAATCGATGACATGGGTTTGTTTGACCTCTTGACAGGCTTGGGCTTCCACCCATTTTGTGAAATAATCAGTAGCTACTAAGATGAACTTGTGCTTTTCCAATGAAGGAGGATAAATCATCCCAATCATATCCATAGCCCATCCTCTAAAGGGCCATGGCTTTATTACATACTGCAAGTCTGTGACTGGCAAATGCTTGAGTGGGCCTGTTTTTTGACAAGCTTGGCATCCCTTTGCATAATCTATACAATCTTTGAGAATGGTGGGCCAGAAATACCCATATCTTCTAATTAACCACCTCATCTTTATACCAGCTTGATGTGTCCCACATATCCCTTCATGGACTTCAGCCATTACTTTGAAAGCATTTACTTTGCTTAAACATTTTAAAAGAAGGCCATCCATCCCCCTTTTAAATAACTCGTTGTTATATATGATATAATTTATTGCTCTCAATCTGGTTGCTTTATCTGCTACACCATCCGGCTTGGTTAAGTACTCAATCAATGGCTGTCTCCAATCTACTCTCTAAGTATTGGGAGCATCAACTGCTAACACTTCGAAACCAATTGCCCTATTGTTTAACATGGGAAGGGATTTCCTCACAGTTAGTTAACAAAATTCCCTTTCATTTTCTGACAAAACCTTATAACCGGAAGCCCTTTGAGCTATTTCATCAGCTTCTTCGTTGAAGAATCTAGGGATATAAGTCAAAGTGATCATAAAAAACTGCTCCATCAGCTTCCTTGCATGCTGATAATAAATTGCTAATGATGGACTGGTACATTTAAACTGCCCATTTAGTTGGTTAATCACTAGCTGGGAGTCTCCAAAGATTTCAGCAATACTAACTCTTAATTTCAGCAAAATTTCTAACCCGATGATCAATGCTTCATATTCTGCTTGGTTATTGGAGCATTGTCCCTCACTGAGTCGAAAACCATATTTGGTCTTCAAGCCTTGGGGGGACTCCAAAATTATGCCCACCCCAGCCATTTGAACAGTCCTGGATCCATCGAACCATAATTTCCATGGCTTGATTTCAACCATCTTGGCCTCCAATGCTCTTGATCCCCCATACTCATTAGGATGATCAGCTAAAAAATTGGCCAATGCTTGGCCTTTTACTGATTTCTGAGGTACATACTCAAGACAAAATTCTATTAAAGACACAATCCATTTCCCAATCTTCCCACTAAGCACTGGCTTCGAAAGCATGTGCTTAATTACATCAGTTTGAGAGATAACATAAGTTACTCTGGGCAACATATAATGCTTGAGTTTCTTGGAAGCATAAAATAAAGCTAAACATAATTTCTCTACTGCTGCATACTTGCATTCACAGGAGTTTAAAAACCTACTAAGATAATAAACTGCTTTTTCCTTGCCATCTTCATTGTCTTGTGCCAACAATACTCCTATTGAATCCTGTGTTGCAGCTAGATACAACTTTACTGGCTTTCCTTCAATGGGAGATGCCAACACGGGAGGGCTGGCTAAGTATCTTTTGATGGCTTCGAAGGCCTCATCGTGCTCCTTGGACCACTTGAATTCCTCCCCTTCCTTCAGTTTTAACAAAGAAGAGAAAATTTTAGTCTTTCCTGCAGTATTAGATATAAATCTTCGAAGGAAATTTAATTGACCAAGAAACCTTTGCAACTCCTTCTTAGTAGAAGGTGGTTTGGCCTCATTAATGGCCTTAGCCTTGTTCTTGTCAATTTGTATTCCTTTGTTGTGGACTAAATATCCCAGAAACTTTCCAACTGATACTCCGAAAGCACACTTTCTGGATTTAGCTTCAACTGATAGTGCTTCATTTGTCGAAATGCTCTCTCTAAGTGTTGTAAATGATCCTAATCAGAATTTGACTTCACAATGATATCATCTATGTAACACTCTAGAAAGCTTCCCACTATGTTATGAAAAATGGTATTCATAGCCCTCTGATACGTGGCTCCAGCATTTTTCAATCCGAATGGCATCTTGACCCATTCAAAGATGCCAATGTTTCCAGGGCAGGCAAATGCCGTTTTATGCACATCCTCTTCTGCTATACAAATTTGATTGTACCCTGAATGCCCATCCAAAATAGACAATATCTTGTGTCCAGCTGAACTGTCCACAAGTGTGTCCACATTGGGCATTGGATATTCATCCTTAGGGGTTGCAGTATTCAGGTTCCGAAAGTCAACACAGATTCTGATATTCCCATTCTTCTTGGGGGACTGGGACTACATTAGATAGCCATTCGACATACCTGGCTGTTCTAATAAAACCTGCATCTAGAAGCCTCTGCATCCCTTTTTTGACCCCTGCAATGGTTTCCGGATTCATCTTCCTGGTTGGTTGCTTCACGGGTTTAAACTGTGGCTTGATAGGTAACCTATGCTCCACCAATTCCCTATCTAATCCAGGCAATTCTTTATAGCTCCATGCAAAACACTTCTTGTTTGCTTTCAACAGTGCTATTAATCCGGCTTTCATATCTGGCTCAAGCTGTTTATTAATAAACACTGGATTGGGGTTCGAGTCATCTCCCAAACTTACTTCCTCCAATAAGTCTTGAGCTTCGTTCTGTTCGTGAGAAGTTAGCTGGATTTCCTCCTCATGAGGCTTGTTATCCTGCATAACGTCTTCCCATATGTTGTCCTCTTGAATTTTCTGTTCGATCCCCAAAGCAACATATCTTACTAAAGCCAATGAGTTGGCCTCTTCTTCTGTCTCTTCTTTGGATTTACATCCAAGTAGCGTCATCTTTTGGGGTGTCTGATTCATAATCAACAGCTTGTTTTAGCTTCGATTTCAGCTCTGCCAATTCTCCCATTTCCAGCTCGTTGGTTGGGTAAGTGGCGGCCTGGAGTAGTTCACTCAAGGGAACTACATCTGATTTGTACATTTCTGCCTCAGCGAAATTCGCAGTGGCACTAAATGGATGAGGATCAGCTTTGACTCCTTCAACACCCACTTCTTTGCCCTTATCATACTTAACAATCATTAATTCCTGATGCATAGAAGAAGGAATACATCCATTAACATGAATCCAATCTCTTCCTAATAAAGCATTATATTTAGCATATGTGTCAACTACAAAGAAAGCAGTGTCAGTTTCTATTCCCCCCACTGCCAATCTAATGGAGATTATTCCCCTGGCATGTTGGCTTTCTCCAGCAAACCCTGCAATGGATGTGCTGGTTGGAATCAATTTTGCTTTTCCTTTTCCTAACTTTTTCAAGGTTCGGAAAGGCAAAATGTTCACTGCAGCCCCATTATCCACCAGGATTCTGTTAAGTGGGATCCCATCAAAATAAGCAGTAGTATATAACGGACGCAAATGTTGTCTCATTTCATTAGTAGGCAGCTTAAATGGGTATGAAATTTCCACATAATTTAAATCTATTACCAAAGGATACTCGACGTCTGACATGGAACCAGGTATAAAGCAAGCACTCTCTCTGGAGCTTACCTCCAAACTCTCTTGATTCTACTCTATTTCACATACCAAGTTGTTGTCGATTCCTATTTGAGCCACTTCTTCCAGGTCACAATCGGTACATATGATATTTAACTCCTCCTCACTATGTATTTCTTCCGAATTGTCTGACTTGCCTCGATTTTCCCAAGCCTTATCTTGATCTTTGACCATCTGGCCATGTTTGAAGAAATCCATAGAACATGGGTAAACCATATTAACCTATACTTCTGGTTGGCTTCCAAATTGGATTGTGGCCACTTCCTTTACTGGTTTGACTGCTTCGATTTCCTTAACATCCTCCCTTTCAACTCCTTGTGCTGATACCTCCATAGGGGAAAAGCTTCCTTCTACCCCTTCTTGCTCTACCAACATGGCTTCTAGCAATCCAGATTGATAACTAGCCAATGAATTGGGAGAAGGTGGGTCAAGGTCTTCTTCGAGCATGGCTGAAGCTACTTTTTCAAAGCTTCCCTCTCGTGATATTGGATTCGAAATTCTTCTGGGTCCCTCTTAGCCCTATCAAACCTCGGATTAGGCCTTACTCCTCTTCCTGATTCTTCCCCAGTTGAAGACTCTCCTGACTGGAAAAGTGTATATTTTCTCTGGAGCTTTCTTTTCTGCGTTCTTGAGAGCAATGGGACCATCTGAGGTATTTGGGACTTGGGATCCCTGATCAATACCCAGTTTCCTGAATTCGAACTTGGCGGCTTGAAGGTTTTATTCTCACTTCTGTTCGAATTTTTGTACCCTTGAAACAGAGCAGGCTTGACTTGCTTCAAAAACCAATCAGGAACCCCCTTGACTAAGGTGAATTCCTCTTGTTTGGCTTCCACTTGGGCTTCTGACGCCTGGCCAATGTTGGCCTACGTCGAAGGTGGCAGCTCCCTTTTGTGAATGGGTGGGACAGGGCTGGTAGGCACGTCCCTCTTCGAAGCTGACCAAAGCTTGTTGTCATTAGGCCTTGTTTGTGTTGGAGCCATCCTCTTCATTCCCATTTCCTTAGGGAAGAAACTCACACCTTTTCTATCCAAGTCTTTGAACACCAGATAGTTGGCTCTGCATCCCACACATAGACATTCCAAAAATGAGGCTTCTAACATAGGTAAATGATTATTACCTGAAAATCTCTGTGAAGGCAGACCAACGTTGGTTTGCCTATAGTGATTCTGCCTCATTCCCATGCCTCGAGGGTGGCCAGCGTATGGCTTGCCTCTTCCATATTGAACAGTATTCATATTCACTGGGCCTCCTTGTCTTGCCAATATTTCTTGACAGTTCGAACCAGTGAAGTAGGTACGTTGGTATTGACTTCTTCCACCTTTGGAAAAGGCATTGCATCCATCCCCATAGTCTTTTCAGGGAACTTGATTCTTCCTTTCTTGATTTGCTCCTGAATCCTGTCACGAAACATATTACAAGACTTAGTTGAGTGAGACCAAGAGTCATGCCATTTACAGTAGGTCTTCCCATTCTTCTCTTCTACTGTTGGCAATTTCACATTCGAAGGTAGCTTAATGATTTTCTTTCTTAGCAAAAAGTCAAAGATCTCATCTGCTTTAGCTATATCGAAAGAATATACTTTGGTGATTTCTTTCTGCTTGAATTTCTGCCCTAGAGAAACATTCTTTTGAACTAGGGGCTCACAAATGCAAGGATCGTGTTCTACAATTTCTGCTGCATCTATCTCATAATTAGGGTCTCTATAATATGTTGGGTAAGAGGAATTATGTCTGTCCATATCCTCCTCTAGTAGTGACTCATATCTAGTAACCTTATAAGTTAGGTCTGCAAAATCTCTAAATTCTATAGAACCAAACCTCTTTCGAAGTTCTCTTTCTAAACCATCTTGTGCTAATCTCACAAATTCTGCCTCTGGCAGAGGGAGTTTGCACTTGGTTTTCGCCCTTTTGAATCTAGATATAAAGTCTGCTACCTTTTCATCTGGTTTCTGCCTTAGCCTAGCTAAGTCTGCCATGGAGACTTCAGGCTCAGCATTAAAGAACTGTGCATGGAACACTTCTTCCATTTGAAACCAATCTGTTATTGATCCCGGTGGCAAATTGGTGTACCATGCAAAAGCTGGCCCTGACAAGGAATTTGGAAATAGTTTCAACTTCATGAAACCATTTTGAGCCAAATTCTTGCATTGGGCAGAAAACCTAGCAATATGTTCTATTGACGATTGTCTCCCATCCCCATAGAACAAAGTAAAATCTGGGATTTTAAATTCTCTAGGGATCTGAAACGTTGTGTCTGCCCATTCTGGGTATGGCTTCCTATAGATCTGAGGTTGTACCCCCCGAGTTCGAGGTCCACAAACTTCTTGTATGAGGCCCATAACTTGGTCTCTTAGTATTGGGTTGCCTATGAGGAAATTTTGTCCCTGATTTTCCATGGGTGGCTCTGGTTCTACAAAATCGTTTCTATAAGCCTCCCTTACAGTGTTAAAGTCCCCTTGGTTTTCTCTGGGAACTTTCCCATACCAGGGTTGCTGCATTTGGTCTTTTGCATCTGTGCCTCGAGCAGGCCTGTGGCTCCCATAGGCTACTGTAACAGGATTTTTGGAAGTTGAACTATTTTTCCGAAAGGGTTGTGAGTTATCATGCTTCCTTTCGGGTCTATACCCGCGTTCTAGCTCTATGTCATCCTCCCATCCCCCAAGAGTGGGTTCGAAGAGTGGATTGACACTCTGCCTTTCCCTAGCATTTCTTGGAACCCCAATCGTAATACCATGAGATGGCTTCGGGATGTCCATAACTGGCTTTGTAGGCTTTACTGGCTCATACCAAGATTGTGGTATTTCCTCTGGGTACATCTTCTCTTTACCTGTCCCAGACCCCAACTTCTTCCTACCAACTTCCTCTCCAAGCCTTCCTTCGAAGGGACTTTGGTGAGTGCTTGATTTAGCAAGATTATCTAGCCCAACATTCCCTGGGCTACTCCTTGCTGGTTCTGGGTTAGGCAACCTATTTTTTATGCTTTTAATCATGGCTCTTTGAGTTTGAGCCATTTCTCTAAAAGCTATCATCATTTCTCTAAACATTTCCTCCTTATCGTGGTCTTTACCACTGGCTTGTCCCTCTTGGAAATTGGAGGGCATTTCATAAGAAGGTATTTCGTAAGGAGGCTTCTCATAGGGAAGCTCTTCCACTTTCATAGCCAATTGAGGAAACTCAGGGTCGCTAGACGTTCCTGTTTCTATGGCTTGTTCAGGCACAGCCTGTTCTTCTGGTACTAGACTACCAATGGGTGTCCCTATTTGTTTTCGAAGCCTTGGCATTTTGACACCTTCGGGTCCCACTGGGCATGCCAAAAATTGTTTGGGCTGAATTAGCTCAATCAAATGGCAAATGATTGTGTGCGGGCGTGCCAGAAAAGAATTAACTTCAAAAAAGAAATTACTCTTTCCAAATGATTTGAAACAACTAACTCGAATCAGGCAACTGTGTTATCCGTTCGAATACCTCAATTAAGAGGATTTTTCCTTAAGGTATCTACCAAATAAAAGATTGACGCGCTTCGAATCAGAAAAGATGATCGAACACAAACAAACCTGAATTTAATCAAAGGTAAGCTTGTATGCAAACACTCTTAAAATTCTATCAAGAATAATGCGGAAATATAAGCACACTGAATTTAATCAAAAGTGGGCCTACAAACGACTATTTTTTGGTAAGAAAAATGCTTAAAAGAAAATAAGAGAACTTGAATTTAATCGAAAGTAATCTTACATGCAAATAAGCCTTCAACTTACAAAAAGGTCCTGTTCTAAGCTAATCTAAGTACTAATCTACGATAGATCTCTGAGCAATCATTTTGTATGAGTTGTCAGATGATATGAATTTTTGTCGGGGGCTCTTTCTTCACTTGCTTCTTCTATTTATAGATGATGAGCATGCCTTCGATCTCCACTTCCCACGTTTATCTCCATGTTTGCCACATAAATCGGCTGAGAGGGGCCTTCGAACGATTACTCTGATATTTCCAGAATTCTTCTCTCTCTCCCCACACTTCGATAGTGGGGTTCATGGCCATTTCCTGGATCGTGGTATCCCTGCTTTCATGCAACGTGGGCTAGTGTTACATGATTGGCTCAAATGATTCCCTGCAAACACATCTAACTCCATTATAAGTTAAAGTAATAGTGACAACGTTTGATGGTCTTTAAAGATTAATCAATGATTGAACTTAATTGTCTTTAAAACCACCGTTAATTACTATCCAAACGTCGTCGGTTCCAATTAAAACGGTACCGTCTAACATTAAAATGACACCATCATTAGACCCCGTAATCCCCAACATCTCGGGCCTAACTGGAACACATTTTAATTAGTTAGCACACTATTCGGCGCCACGTGCAATTTTCTCATTGGGTGGCATATTTTAGGATGTAAACAGGTTCCTTGTTTGAGATTTTGGAACTCTTGTTCCTTGGCCAAGCGGATCGGCGTGGGGAAATACTTATCGAGAAACAAGGTCTCGAACTGAGCAAAGGTCATGGTAGTCACATCGTGGGTTGCCTCCATCAGCTCCCACCAGTAGCGGGCTTCTCCCTTCAGTTGGTAGGTGGTTAACGCCACACGATCGCCATCTCGGGTGATCTCCAAGGTGTCTAGGATCACCTTGACTTCCTTCAGCCAGTTTTCGGCTACAGTGGGGTTGGTATCTCCGTCGAAAGTCG
Organism: Rhododendron mucronatum var. ripense; assembly: GCA_019656295.1. NCBI lineage: Eukaryota > Viridiplantae > Streptophyta > Magnoliopsida > Ericales > Ericaceae > Rhododendron > Rhododendron mucronatum. The sequence goes on along the minus strand of BPLT01000130.1, from coordinate 816,229 downwards.
GGGGTCGACGCTTGCAGAACTCATTCATTGCTCGGGTTCGGGTCATAGGTCCATTGTCACGGTTTTGGTTCTGGCGGTTGCTGTTCAGGGCGGCTACGAGGGCTTGCATGACTTGGGTTAGGTCGGGGTTCGCATTAGAGGGTCCTCCATTATCGTGTCCTAGTCCATTGCGTCGATTCGCCATCTACGAGTAAAATTTGAAAAGGGGGGCGGTTTAGTCTACCGAATTGATTTTTCTGAAAAACGCGCTTCCTTTTAAGGATCAAAAGTAGTTTAACAAATAGTATGCAACGGTACTCTTTCAATAATAAAGCAAGTTTTTCATAGATCAAAGAGAGATACAATCATAAAGCATAGAGTTTTACTACAAAAGGCACGTAGAGACACGAGACTTTTCCTAATACAAGTTGAAAACAATTCTAATCAACCACATCCTACATTCCAAAAGACTACAATCGGCCCAATTGGAGTCGCCGGCTTCGGGTCTCGCCCATCCTCGAAATTCTCTACCATCTTTCGTGGAAAGCTTGGTGCAAACGACGTTCATACTCCTTTATGATTGCGGCGAGTGCGGCAGCCACGACGAGAGCCCAGTACCAAAAGGTGTTGGCACGGTTATTCACGGCGAACCACCGTGGCATGGCTAGTGTAAGCACTCCACAAAATGTGATGAAAGCGAAGAGTTGCAACCATAGGCTTTGGATTGTCAAGGTGATTTCGGCTCGCTCGATGTCTCGGAACAAGGCGTCTTCCGGAAATCCTTGTCGTCGGTTTGCCATGGCTCGGTACAAGGGGTCTCGGTTTTTGAGGAGTTTTTAAGATGATGAGAGAGGTGAAGAATGAAAGTGGTGGTGGGGAATATATAGGGGCCGAAAAGGTGAGTGGAGGAGGGAAAAGGTTTGAAGTTTAAAAATTGAAATTTAAATGTTTTGGAGGTAAAATTTTGAAATTTGAAGTTTAGGGGGAAGTGTGGGTTGCCGGCCTAATGGGGCTATGCCCGGTACCCTCTCGGTGCTAGGCTCCCACTCTCGAACCCCAATTTAAAATATTTACTCAAGAACGGCTCCTCCACGAACTAGTAAATAAAATTTGCTCAATTAGCAACGTTTTTTTTTTTTTTTTTTGCAAAGGTTTACTAACACCGAAAATATACATATATAAATTTTTTTTTGAATTTCTAAGTTCCACATTCGATCCTTGATTTAAGTCATCATCCAATTGTTCGGGAATTCCCAGCTCGGCGATACTGCCAATTTCCGCGCCTTGCTTCAATCTGAAGATTGTTTTGACAGAATTCCACCCAATTTGGGATGTTAAACTTGAAAATCGAAGTCACGTTTGTGTAACAGTCAAACTTATCTCACGGTTCTACATGGTTCTACCCATTCTACCCATGGCCGAGGTTTTGAACCTAAAGCTCTGATACCAAGTTGTAACACCCCGAATTTTGGGTACGTTAAATAAACAATTTTATTGAAAACTTTAAAGAAAAGAGTCGGGCTCTTATTATAATATAACTCTCAAAAGAGTACTTTCATTACAAAAGGGAAAGAAACTAGGGTTCCTAATTACAGCTCCGCCTGCTCTTCCAATTACAGCTCCGCCTGCTCTTCCATCCTAGCCAGCTCCTCGGCTCCGTACGCCTCCAAGCTGAAGATCTCGCCCTGCTCATCTATGAAGTCTGACACATTATACCGGCGTCACCACCAATATAATATGTCAGGGTCACCAAAAGGTAACACCGTGAGGTACAACGCTCAATAGGAAATCCTTACGCACCAACCTTACGACGGTAAACAATTACAACAACACTAACAATCACACATCGTTAACCACCTATCGTTGGTGTCCAAGATTTCTCAATTTCTCCTACGCGACTCGTCGTAGACCGTGTCACCATTTTTCACTTACAAAACAAACTTTCAAAAATCATCAGTTTAACACACACATTTGCATTGGCTCCGTACCGCGGATAACCAAGCACACACACACCCAACCTCGGTTCCGCCGCGCCGGGTTCCCGAGTATCCTCACAATGGTTCCGCCGCGCCGGGTTCCCATTGGCACGTAAAACTAGCATTGGCTCCTCTCCACGGATAACCAAGCCATATTACCAATAAGGCTACCACGTCCGGCCCTATTGGCAATCTTCACAAAGGGCTACCAAGTCTGGCCACATTGTGGTTTTCAAACACATCTCACGTAATACCACCAATTTAGTCATTACGTAGTTTCAAAAATACTTTCTTTCTCGGAAAAACTTATCCTTTCATAAACCACACCCTAGGTGCCATGTTTCTACTTTCTCGGTTCTCATGTCACGTTTACATACAAAGACTCCGCCGTAGGACAAAGGTAAGCATAAATCATGTTCTTGTAAACAAACAATATCATCCAACTCTATAATGCTAATCATGTTTAAATCAACGCTTAAAGCATAACGCCACATGTTCGGACGCCCTTGGAGTGATAAATCACTTATGCTTTATCGTGTCACAAGTAATACAATCAATTCATATATGCATTCTCATAAACATCTTAAAAGATCAAAATACGAATACTTCGTTCCAAACGATAAGTTCTTTCTTAGAGATCAAAACAACATACGTTATACATGAGATGGAAAATAAGAAGATCATACATAAACCTAGGATAGAGTAAGAGTATCCTACCTTGATTCGAAACTAGTCGGGGCCGAATAAGCAAGGTTGGAAAGTTCTACGGGCGGTGAAACTCCAAATCTGGACCGAACTTCGGACGGCAGTAACTCGGTCAATCTTTGGCCGAATATGCTTTTTCTTGGGTTCAAATCGAAGCTCTTGAAATTCTCTACAACTTTTGTCAAGAAAGTTGATCCTAGAAACTAATCTAAGTAGGAGAAAAAATTGGGATAAAGGAAGAGACAGTAAGCTGTCTGGAAATGGAAATCCGAGAATTTCACTGAACTTTGGATGACAATATCTTTGTCATCTCTTCACCGATTGGGGTGGTTCTTGAGCCTAACTTGAAGATCTCGAAGTGTTCTACAACTTTCCCAAAGGAAGTTGGTTCTAAAAACTACACTAAACAAGAGAAAACTGGGGATTTTTGAAGGGCAGTAGGCTGCCTGGAACTGGAATCCGAGATTTCTAGAGAGAAGTGAGAGCAAATGCTTCAAGGGGTGAGTTGAAATGCTTGGAATGGCCTTCTATTTATAGGCAAAGCTTGGCTCTCTCTCCTCTTCTCTCTCTAAGTCTCACTTTGACACTTGTCAAAGAATCCTAGAAAGATCAAGGCCAATCCTAGGCTTGCATGGCTATTTTGTACCAAGGATTTGATCTTTGGAAGTAAAGAGGTGTGAACAAGATTATTTGTACAAGATATTATGTTAAACAATTGCTAATGGTACAAAGGAGGTAGTTTCTTAGTTAGGAAGGAAAATTTACCAAAGATTTCAAGTACTTTGAAAGATAAAGCATGGTACAACCAATCTTCCTTCTTTCTTCCTTCCTCTCTCTCTCTCCCTCCCTTGGCCGAAAATTCTCTCTCTCTCTCTCCTCCCTCTCCTCTCTCTCTTTCTCAGGTACAACATATATGTATATATGCAAGCATACAAATAGAATATATGTACTTTTGTACAAAAGATCAAAAGACTAGAAAGACTAAGATTTTCTCAATAAACAATTAATTGGGCACATGGTACTTAAGGCAATTAACTAATCAACCATGTACTAGAATGAGATATACTTGGATACACATGTACTTAGGAAGATCAAAACCCTAATAGAAAATAAATACGGGTACTACAAGAATCTTGGTACCATGTACCTTTCTAATTAAAATAAGGTGTGCTTTCACATGTGGGTTAAAAGAAAGCATTAAACTAATTAAATCCCATGGTACTTTGGAAGACCAACTCTTTTATCCAATGGTTAAAAATTCCCCTAACATCTATTATCCAATGGATAATAGTTATTAGGTCAATTATATACTAAAGAAATCCCCAAAAGTACTTTCAAGTAATTAAAAAGTATTTTTCTTAATATTACTAGTACTTTGGCCAAGTATACCTTTAAAATAAACAATTGGGGTTCTATTATCCAATGGATAATAGTTTCCCTAACAATCTTTGTCCAATGGACAAAGAATAAAACCAAAATAATTAAAAGAAAAAGAATATCCAATTATTTGACTAGGGTTTAAAAGGTTCAATGAGGGGCAAAACGGTTCAATTGAAGTAACTAGATAGCTTCCTAGTTTAGTTCTTTCAACCGGATGGTTAGAAGCTAACTAGCCTTGCTAAATAGGACTAAAACGCAAGAAACGAAACTTGAAGGGCAAAAACGTAATTATGACAAACTACCGGAAGTTAAGGCAACAGAAGCAATTTAAATAAATAAGAAATAAATTCAAGGGGCAAAAAATGTAATTACGACAAATTATAGGATTTTAAAAGTAAATCAAAGCAAATTCAAGTAATCAATAAAAAAATTCAAATATTTAACGAAATTTTTACTGACCAAAAATCAGGGTCGCTACAAGATCACTCTGCAAGCATGATAATAACCTATTTACTGCTTTCTTTAGTATAAACTGCTAGTTTGTAGTTAGTTTGTGTTTCTGCTATTTTGGAGTACCCCTGAGATCATTCTGGACCTGTCCCAGAACGCAGAAATGTGTAAACCAAACACTGGTCTGCGCCAGGGCGCAACCATCGCGCGCAAGTCTGACTTCATCGAGCTCCAGGGCGCACCCTCGCGCGATATAGTGAGTCCATCGCGCGACAGACTACCTCTGACCAGTGACTGGCCTTGTATTGGTAGCTCGGCCTTAGGCCATTATTTTGTCCCCACACTATTTATGGGGTGTTTTGTCAATTCCTAGGGCTTTTAAGCCTTTAAACTGTATATTATGCTACTATGAACTGCTTGGTTTGTCCTGGGTGTGCACTGGTCCTTCCAGAGCCTAGAGGGTTTGAGAATAAAAGTTGTGGGTTTGAGCTCACCGGCGCATGCGCGTTATGGAGTTGTGTGCGCAGGAGTGAACAACATACAGTGACTTGTTCAGTGCGTGCTGGTTTCTTCCTACGCACGTCACTTCAAAACAGGGGCCTCCTAGTTTGTTTAAACTCCCACAGCAGTCTGTTCTCATCCTATACTAACTGCTCATCCATGCTATCTATCAAATCCTACAAACTGTTACAGTTTTAATCCTTTTTAACTATTCCCCCGCCCTAATTGGCTAAAGAATTGATTAATCAAATAGAATCGCAAACAAACAACGTCTTCGCAAATGCCTAAGTAGAGACCGATCTCCAGATTGGGCGAGAGGGGTGCCATAAAACCCTTCCCCTCTCGTAACCTAGCTCCCGAACTCAGATATGGTTATGACGGACTGGTTCCTTAACTTTTCAAATCAAACAGCGCGGTAGGTGCTTCAAAATACGGTTCCTTGGGTGTTGGACCTTTAAAACCCGAGTGGCGACTTTGTATTTTTGCGAGCGCTTGTCGTCCAGTTTAGCACTCCTTCGAACCGGCATTTTTCTTTAGGAAGGGAACAGAATCCTTTCCTAAGAAAAGGGCACGCTGCCCACAGTGGTGACTCTGCTAGGGATCGAACCAATATTGGTCTATACTTAGATTTTAATACGCTTAAGAACAATCCCACAAAAGCCTGTCAAAATAGTGAGCTTCGCGCAGCTAAAGAAAGGATTGGTGATTTAACAGGACCTCGTGTCCGGCCATCCTGACTGGGGCTTTTGCGATTGTTCTCTCGTGTAGTGTCTTCTAAGTATTGATTAATAAAGAGAGCCAAATTTGAAAACGCACTTGTGAATTTGCGTTTCTGTTCTATTAATCAACTTCTTTAGCATTCTCATTTGCATCGATGTTGGATAGCCACGTTGGAGCGTTTTGGCAAGCTGGCACGGTTTACCAGAGCCTGGGGACCCCGAATGCCCAACAACCTTCGATGATGATAAGTCATTCTACCGTTCGACTGTTGCTCTGCGGTTACGCGGGTAGCGGGAGGTATATCTTGGCTTTAGTCTGAGGAACCCCCTCAAACCAAAACCGGCATTTGCATATACAAAGCATTAGAACTCTCCAAACGAGGACATGCACCCACAGGATAAGATCTACTTGCATCTAACCCCATATACTATCTACGTGTTACCGCTTTCCCTATCGCATGCACTGTACATACATATCGGTTTGCATAGGAATATGTTTAGGACGGCTTCTAGGTTGTCTCTTTTTCGAGTCTGTTTTATGCTTATTAGGACGTTGCCATGGCCCGATGAAGAGTCATGCATCTTGATGTTGCATGTTATCAATTTTCAAAATCCTTAAATCAATAAGACTTTAGGAAATCAAACTTTTTTAAGTCCTTGTCTAAATACCCAATCGAGGATTCAACCGAAAATAAGGAACCACAAAGTATGGATGCTGTATCACTAGCGTTACCCAGGTTGAAGTGCGAAGTCACTATACACCGGGGCGTTCAAAGTTAAGGTGCCATGTCATCAATACTGAGTTGTTCCGAATTCAAAGTTGAAACTTCGAGAGTGGAATAGTCAAAGGCTTAGACTATTTTGACATCTCTTAGTGTTAGTTGATCTATTCAAAGGATACCCCTCGAAAAGATTTCCGAGGATTCTGGCAGCGTCCAAACATCATGAGACAGACTCGTCTTTAGTTGTAGAGTCTAGAAGGACACCAACGATGGTAACATGTGCATTGCATTCTAATTGCTGCAGGAACCTCACTGAGTTCTCGTTTACCTTGTTGCCCAAAGCTTTAGACCATCTCACTGAAGGGAAGAACCAAACCTACTTGGGAACTTGTACTGGGGCTATTTCACTGTCACTTTCAAATCCAAAATGGTAGCACAAATGGAGCTGGATGAGCTCAAGAAAGCTGTAGAGGAATTAGGTCACAAGATGGACAAACAAATGACTCTCATCCAAGGACTGGTTAACCTTTTTACCTCCATAGCCCCGCAACCAGATATGGGGCTAGCCAAAGAGCCTTCTCAAGCCTACCGCCCTCCAGCAGTTGGAATTAAGCTATGCTCAGGAGACATGTTCAAAGACCTGGCTAAGTTCCATGAGGCCAAAACTCACCTGAAGAAGGTTGTTTGATCCTTCCTCAAAGCCAATGCCGAATGGGGAGACATGCACGGTGATGAAATCAACCTCAAAGGCAAAAGAGTGCATTCTTTTGATGGTGTAACGCAATGCAGTTGTAAATCAAGCAAAGGTTCTGCTGACCTTCATCCCAGTCGCAAAGCCCGCCAAAACCAACCTCAGAATTTCTCTGTCTTCGAGGCACCTCTATCCGCAATGATGGAAAAACTCGTCACGTCTAGGCATCTCAAACCTTTGACCCCAACTTCCCCTCCAGAAGTCCTACCTTCCGGTTACAAGTCTCACCGCTTCTGTGCCTTCCACCAAATGCCCGGCCATCCCACTGATGCATGCTTCCGTCTTCGACATGAGATTCAAGATCTCATTGACAATGGCACGATTCAAGTTCCACCAAAGCCTAATGTCATTTCCAACTCCTTGCCTCAACACCACTCTGACCCTCTGGTTGGTCAGATATCTATCACCTCCATTCAAATAAACCTAAGCTCCACCATATTCAACCTTAGCCACTATATTGTCCCAGAAAGTCAACCTAAACCAATCGTATCCATCTCGTTCGAACTGGAGATTAACATGATGGCTATAGGTTGGGCAATTGAGGTCTTTGCTGCCGACACTTGGATTGACAGTTATGAGGAGCTTACAAAGGAGCGGGCTGGCCGGCTGAGGTCCATTGTTCATGGGAACACCGAGTAGGTTTGGTCGAAAAAGCTGAGGAAGCCGAACTGCTGTTGCTTGGGCCTAACACCCGCTGGATCTTACTTTGTTTTGTGGAAGCTAAGGGTAGCTGTTAAAATTGCGTTTTCAAACTGCGTCTAGTTTGCATTGGCTTTTTGTCTGAGTCTAACACAGAGTCGTTTGAGTCTGCCTAAGTCTAGCTCTGAGTCGGAGGTTGTGCCTCTTGGCCCTCCACGTCGTAGCTTTCATTTCAAGTTTTGAGTCTGCTGTACTTGGCAATCCCGAGGGGCTTTCTTTATGATATGCATTATCTTACTTCTAAGTACTTTGTTGGCTTTTGAATAAACTGTGTCGACCCTAACGACGAAGGGATGGATTTCGATGGGATCATCCCCAAGGAAATGTGTTCCCTCGCCGAAAGGGAAGACGAAAGGCATGCTCAGCCTTTAATTGAAATAGTAAGTTTCAAAAAAACTTGAAAGATGGGGTAGACCCCTGAATGGTTCAAAGCTGGTTCAACGCAGTCCCCAGAGGAGCATTGTGCCTGGTCAGACAAGCTCGAAGAGTTCATCGACATCTTGGCATGGTCCCTCAAAAGACACGCCTGATGTTGATCCTGAGATAAAAGAAGCATCGAATCCCCCTGCTACCATGTGCCAAACCATGTAAAGCAAAGCTCAGAAGGTCCAGTGCCTCTTACCATGTTCAAGTTTGCAGGAACAGCGTTCTGCCAAGCAAAAGTTAGAAAGTTCAAAATCTGGAGCAAGGAGTTTCAACCAAAGCGCTTTGGACCCTGTGCTATCAAAGTCATTTTATCTGGGGCTGCAGCCAAACATCATCGACCTCGATGGCAACAAATTCAAATACTTTGGTCAGCATGGATCAATTCAAAAGCCTTTTCCTTGAGAGAAGCTCGTTGGGCTGAAAATCCCAAGGGTGGGCAGTTGTAAGCAAAAGTTAGAGCAGCCTGCTAGACCGAAACCTATGAAGGAGGTCTAGGCAAAAGTAAAGGCAATATTTGAAAGCTCGCTAGACCGAAGACCGGAATGGGCGGTTCTAGGCAAAAGTTAGAGTGTAAAAGGTGAGGTAAAACACTCGAGTGAACCTTAGCCTGAACTACGTTTTGGCTTGATTCCCTAGCTTGGGATACGTAGGCAGTCTCTCTTTGAGACTCGGTCACAATCTAGTAATTGGATCCATGGTTCACATTTGGTACACATCAAAGGTCGAAGAGGATCGAAAATTAAACTGCATGGGAGGAGTCTGAAGGGGGAACCTTTTGTCTTTCAATTTTATTTCAAACTACTACTTAAATTTAAAAGTTGAGCCTCAAACAGAAAAAAAAAAATTTTGAAGCCTAAAAAACAGAACAAAATGCTGGCGAGGCCTAAGGGCTCACAGTTAATTCTAAGTTCAGCGAAGTCTGGTGTAAGCAGCCGCTGCCGACTTGTAGTCACACGCGTTTGTTTGAGGTTCACGCCTGTTTGTTCATAGTTATGCACGTTGGTCTCAAACCTGCGCATGCTTCTTCAACTCCAACAGTGATCAATAGCAGTCAGCTACTGCCTTCGAGTCCTGTTCAAGGAGCTTTAACCAAGTTTTGTCAAGCTGTGCAGACCTAATGCGATTGCACAGGGGTGTCGGTTTCAGTTCGGGCCTATATGTGTCATCATTTGCGTCTTATGTCCGTTTTTTTGGCATTTTTCTAGATTTCAATCCATTGTCATGTCGAGATGCTTTTCTCAGTTCTATTTGTTCATGCAGGTCTTTGTACCTTTTGCATTTTTCACAAGTGTCAGTTTCACCTGTCTAAAGGACTATTGTGAGTTTTGGCACTCTAGTGCCCAAAATTTCATTATTTTCCATGTATCTAAGGATTTGCATTGTATCCCGGGACTCTTTCTTCCTTTTCGTTCAAGCTAGGCGAGTTTATGCATGTGCACATGTCTGTGTGTCAACTCAGTTCACTTGTCAATGCAAATTAGATTTTAGCGGTCAGTTTTTGTCCAATAAACTGGAAAAATGCAATTTTTACATTGCCACCCTATCATCTCTAATTCACAAGCTATGGAATCTCGTGGACGGCAAGGGCACGCTAGCCCAAGGCCAAGCAAAGCATATCTCTGGGGCACGTTTGCCGAAGCATCAAAGAAAGGGCGCGCAGGCCCAATGTCGCTAAATGTCAACTGGGCACTCCTACCCGCTCAAGCGTCTCTCTATCTGGATGCACATCTCAGAAGCAAAAGACAATAAAGTACTGGGGCTCAGTGATTGTCGTTAAGCATCATTATCCTCCTAGGAGCCGCCCTTAGCTTGCATTTGCATTTTCAATATCATACATGTCATTGCATATTGTGTATATTAAATTATGAAAGCATGAAAGTACCCTGAATGGTCGCCATCCTCTCGATTTGTTTGCCAAGGGAGGCGATGCAATATTCTGCGGAACCAATTCAACGACAGCTGGTCCTGTCCAATCTCCAATGGCTCGATCATTTTTGTAGGGGGGTGAAATCAATTGGTGCTCGGAATAGCACCAATATGCAACGGCCACACGTGCCTCTTCACCGGAACCCTAGTTCGTCGCTGGAACCCTAATCTGCAAGATAGACAAGGGGTGAGTGCACCTCTACTTCTCGCAGCAAAGGCCCTCCGATGCCAAAGTTAGTATTAGGAACTAATTGAAAACCCTAGTTACCAGTAGGCAAATAACAAGAGTGCAACGTATTGCGTACCTTTCAACATGTTTACTTCGCATTTATAGACATTCATGTGCTTGTTGTCCAAGCATCCCTTTCATTCTAGGATTCCTATCTCGTATAGGAACCCAGGATATCTTGGACTCTCGTTCCCTTATCAGTTCATTACCTTAGTGGACTCTTTTCCATTACTAGCCGAATATTCCATGCACGTTGGGAGTCTTTCCTAGATCCTACATACTCAGATCTTATTCTTTACGGGATTGCACCGCTCTGGAACCTTCTAGAGCGTGCCTGCCGCCTTAGCATCTAAAGCTGCTTCCTCAATAACTCTATTGCCTGTTCGGCAGTCTCATTGCCGAACAGACCATATGGACCAAAGACCTCACGTGCAACTGGTCCTTCTCATTATATTTGGACAAATGGTTCACATGTCTTTTGTCCTTATATGCCGAACAGACTGTCTGGATCAATGACTTCTCATGTCACTGTCCCAGACCGCCGTTCACCGCCTTACCTAGGGCCACGTGTCCTTTTATACCACACGTTCAGCTGTTAACTGTACCTGTTCGGGAATAACTCCCTATAATTGCTCCCCAGCTTTGCTTGTTGACACTGTTCGGGGATAACTGGTAAAGCTAAAGTTTAATTATTTTTTGCCGAACTTCTCTGATTACGGGTAGTCACAGTATTAATACTCTTTGACGTTTTTGGCGCCCTTATCATTATACCATCTCGAGGTAGTGACTCCACGTGGCACGTTTTCGTATGCCTTGCATTAATTTCAAGCTGACGTTCTATTAAGCGGCGTCAAAACGGTGTTTGCTTTCCGTTACTTTTCGTGAAACGGCGTAAGAGGAGACGTTTCGTCTCCGTCTCCTTCTCTTATTTTCTCAGAAAAGGGATTTTTGGGTTTTGTTCCACAAAAAAACTCAAATCCTCTCTTTCTTTGTCTAAAAAACTGGATGGAAGGTTCTACTACCATCGCCGCCGTCTACAATTTTCTTCTGCAACCTCAGAAATGGCCAAATTCCACATCGTTAGCCCTTTCGCTCCTTTACGTTTTTCGTATTTCAATTTGAGATCTCGTTCTCAGATTCTTTGCTGCTTCTAGGGTTTCAATCATACCCCTTTTATTTAGATTGTGTTCTATTTTGGAGTTTCTTTAGTACTTATGGTAGACGAAAATGAAAATGCCCTCAGACTGAGTAAGTTTAGAAAGCTCTGCGAAACTTCCACTGCCATGACGGCTTTTAGAACAGAGTACAACGTTCTGGATAATGTAGGACTAGAGCTTGCCCCATTAGGAGCAGATAGAGATGCTGGAACATGGGACAGGATGTGTATTCCCATTATTGCCATTGTCGAGGGCGGAGTTCGTTTCCCCCTTGATCTATTACTTCGCCATGTTCTAAACTGGTATCGATTTACACCCATGCAAGTGTCTACCAATTTCTTCCGACTTGTAATGGGTGTCGTGGCTTTAAACAGAATTCTAGGGACCCAATTAGGAATTTGGGATATCCAATGGTGGTATAGCATAGTGTTAAATCCAGAGTACGACACTTATTACTTCAAAGTTAGGAAGGCAGAAAAGCGTTTCGTGCTAAACCTGCCAGATTCCGCTCGTGATCATGAGATTGACTTCCTCTACGTTACTGGAGGTTTCGAGCCAACAGGGGAGGATGGTCAGGTGGTGGGCTTCCATTGCCCTCACATATGGGGCTACCCACGTATGCTCCTAATTTAGTTTGTAATTCTCGTTTACTTTTTCTTTATGACTTCAAAGTATTTCTAACTCGTGCTTCGTGCTTGATTTGTAGCAAGCAATGCTAACAAGCGTGCAAGACGCGAACCTAGTTACGTCCGAATAGCGGATATTAATAGGATATTGAGGTACACAGGAGAACTGGGCACTCAATCAGCTGGTAGGGGTCGTGACGCCAACGTCCTACTGGGTTATGACCCTGCGTATAAGGGGTTTATCGACAGGAGGCTTGCCAATCCTAGTACCAGCGCTGCTTCAACTTCGATTCCACAGCCAAGGAACCCAAGGTCTAGTGCTGGAGTTACGGTTGTCGAACAGCCAGGTGAGATCCCTATCTCAGAAGGCATTCCGCTTCCTCGTTTGAGACTCACAAGATCCACACGACAACAAACCGAACAGACGGTTTCCAATCGTGACACCAACCAATCCTCGTCGCCCGGGTATTCGCCTTCGCCTCCTTCATCCAATACGATGACTCGCCAACCTCTGAATTTGAGTTCACTCCTCACTATTTCTACACGTAGCCGCGGAGCTGGTCGGGCAGCAACAACCGGGCACGCTCCACCACCTCCTTGTCGTTCCAGAAGGGAAGCTGCTCGATCCTCTTCATCCGCCCTAGGGTCTAACACCGCTCCTGAGGCGGATGATGCTCATAGGGACAAATGTCCCAAAAACGAGGATCAAGGGGATGCCGTCATGCAGACCGCAGCTTCGAGCCACCAGCCTTCATCGCCGAACGCTCTGGCGTTACCTCAAACCTAGGCGCCTCTACTAGTGAGGGGGGGCCGATCAGTCCATGTTGGTGATAGTGCCAGCTCGTCAGAGACTGCTCTTGCCCTTGCCCAAAGCCTTCTCCTTCCTGTGGACATGCAGAAAGAAGCTACTTCTACTCCTGATCGGTTGGTATCCATTGGCGTTTCAAGCGGGATCAAGGTATTGAAACTGTTACCTTGTCTTAATTCTTGTATACATTGCTTGTGCTTAGGTCTAAAGTCATCGACTTGTTCCAGTTTATCCAAAAGATGGTAATCTTGGGACAGAAGCTGCAAGAGATTGAACCCGAGCGGAATAGGCTTATGAGAGATAATACCAGGCTACTACAAACCATTTCCAAGCTTGAGAGGGAGAGGGACAAAGCGAGATTGGAAGCAGATGAAACTAAAGCAAAGCTTGAAACCACCGAGGAGAGCCTTAACCAAGCACTGTCCGAAATTGACAGTACCAAGAAGGCGGCTTATGACGACGGATACCAAAAGGGATTCGATGCTACAACTACTAGTTACGTCGAACAAATGACTGCCATCCAAGATCAAATCTGGGCTGCCTATTGGGAGGCATGCCTAACAACGGTTGGTGTCCCAGAGGATTCTCCCATCTAAGTGAACAATGATCTTCCAAGCAGCCATGCTTCAGTCTCTCATGCACAGCAAGAACATCCGATGGAGGACATCGAGCGGCAGATCGATGATTTTGATGACGCTGATGAAGAGATCGAGATGGAGACACCGGTGGCTCCAATAGAAGGTTCCCCTGCTGGGGGGGGGGGGGGAGATTCTGGGGTACCTAACTTGGAGGAAGGTGTTACTGCCAGTGTTCCTACCGCTGAGACTGCTGACCTTACCCTGCCAGAGGTTCAGAACCTGGACTAGATTGGTAAGGTCTTCCTTTCAATACTCCAGAACAATTTTGTAGGTCCTGTGAGACCGTAGTTTTCTTCGCCCTGCGTGGCATCGGTATTTCTATTTTTAGATAACACTTTGAAAATATAGGTATTTGGCCATCCGTGGCATAACAGTGTGTGTTTGTGGCCGTGTATGGCCATATTTTGTGGCTTTGGAATCACGTTCCATTTGATGATCTGAATTTTAAGTATTTCCTGTTTATTCTAAGCTGCGCATGCTTTGGACAGAAGCTGAGTATTCTTGTATTTTAGACAACGCATCCTAGCATATATTTCCAAGTTTATTCATGCTTAGATAATATTAAGTTTCATGTACTTAGCAAACTTGAAGTTTCTCATACTAGGAAAAATTCTTAAGTTTCTCATACTTAGTAGAATATGTTTATTATGTTTGTGCCCAAGTATTTTGTACTTAAAACATATTCATTCGTGTGCCTCTAAGTTTCTCATACTTGGACAAAAGCCTAAGTGTTCTCTTACTTGGCCAAAAGCCTAAGTGTCTTCGTACTTGGCCAGGCTTGCATATTCTCATATGTAACCCGAGCGTTTCATACTCGGAATGTGATATTTAGCCACTTTTGCATATTCACATATTCTCCCCAAATTTCTCATACCAAGTGTATTCATACTTCGGTTATAATCGTAAGTTTCCCGTACTTAGATAACTTTACATTCCAAATAAATAACCAAGTATATTCGTACTTGTCAAGCTTTGATTTTGCTCGTAATTTAAACTGCACCTAATACACCTTTCTGCTCCCCAATTCGAAGCAAGAAAAGGTGGTATGCAACTTTCTAGCTTCGTATTCAAACAAAAAAAAGAAAGAAGGGGAAAGTCACAATCATAAGAGTCCATAAAGTTCAGAAAAATTTATAATCAAAATCTTTACTCATAACTGATAACTCAAGGGGCCATTATGCGTACCCCATGCAACTAGAAGATAATAGAAAACAAAGGAGCTTTTTTCATAGCTCCCACACAATCACGTAGTGTATTCTAAAACAGACATAAAAACTCAAAGGGGCGTTATTCGTACCCCTTGCAACTAATGAATATCCAAAAAACAAAAGAGCTTTGTTCGTGTAACGCCCCTAATTTTAGGCACGTTAAGGGTTTAATCTATTACAGAAATTAAATAGAGTCATTGTTCAATATTACAGCACGGCTCTCATAAGAGCATTTGAAATACAAAATAGATAACAAAAAGGGAGCTAGGGTTCCTATTCTACTGCTCCTCTTGCTCCTCCAACCTAGCGAGTTCTTCGGCTCCATATGCCTCCAAGGTGAAGAGATCGCCCTGTTCGTGTATCAAGTCTAACATATTATATTGGCGTCGCCACCCATATAATATGCCAGGGTCACCACAAGGTAACACCATGAGCTGCGATGGCTCAATAGTAAAATCCTACTACTAGCATCGATTTCCACATGACAAGTACTTATGTAGTAAACAAATGACAATAGCAGCTTATTCATGTTCGTTTTATAATCATTATCGGTGTCAAGGATTCTCGATTTTCCTCCTACGCACACATCGTAGACCGTGTCATTTATTGCTACCTTTCTTTTCCAAAGACTTCTTTTTAACTCACCCAACCTCGGTTCCGCCGCGCCGGGTTCCCGAGTATCCTCACAATGGTTCCGCCGCACCGCATTCCCATTGGCACACAAAAACTTGCATAGGCTCCGTACCGCGGATTACTATGCTACACACCCTACTTCGGTTCCGCCGCGCCGGTCTCCCGAATATCCTCACAACGGTTCCGCTGCGCCGGGTTCCCGTTGGCACACACACACATCTCCCACGTAATACTCTCAATTAGTCATTACGTGATTTCAAAATATTTCCAACCGGGAAACACATCTTTCTTTTTAAACACCCTAGGTGCCATGTTTCTACTTTTCTCGGTTTTCGTGTCTCGTTCTCATGCAAGACTCCGTGGTTTAAGACTTTCCATACAATTATGCATTCAATTAAAGCCTTGAAATAAATACAACAAGATCATCCAACTTTTACTAACTAGCATGCTTGAAACAATCCAAAAGTAAATCATGCATCTCCAAAAATTAACATCATTCATGATCAAGTAGCTTCTTAAACTTTAAGTAAAGTAAGTAGAGATTTAAAGTAGCGAGATTTAATCAACTTTAGAAAATAAGATCGAACTACGGTATAGTAAAGATTTCACTACCGTTCTTCTAGGCGGTGGTCGGCTTACGGAAGTTTGATCGTCGGTTTGAAATCGGCGGAGTAACGGCCCTCGGATTGCTTCGAAAGGAAAAGTTTTTGATTTCTTTTCCTAGAAACAACTTCCTAACTTTCACTAAACTACTCTAAGGATCGTTTGGTGGTATTGGGAGTGGTTTGGTGGTTTTGCTCAAGAACACTCAAGAACAAAGAAAGTTCTTGAACTTTGAACAAGAATACTAGAAATTCTAGAGAGAAGGAAGAGCTATTGCTTGAGGTGTGAGTTCAAAGCATGAGAATGGCCTTCTATTTATAGGCAAGGGCTCCCCCTCTCCCTCCTTGGCCAGCCCCTCCTCTCTCCTCCATTCCCCAATTTTTTTTAATCCATAAAGATATGTTCACATGGAAGAATTAAGGCTAAAATCCTAGGTTTGCATGGCTATGGTGTACCAAGGATTTGATCTTGGAACCAATGGATGGTGGAGATGAGTTTGTACAAGATTCTTAAGCTTAAACAAATATAAAATGTACAAAGGAAGGACATGAGGTAAGGTTTTGCTTTGAAAGAGAAAAATCCCATGGATTTGAAGTACATAGGAAGATCAAGGCCAAGTACTAACCAATTTTCTCCCTCCTCCTCTCCTCACAACCGGCCCCCCTCTCTCCCTCTCTCTCTCTCACGGCTCTCTCTCTCTCCCTCTCTCCCTTGCTTCAAAAGTACAATATATATATACACATGTACAAAAATGCAAGTAAACAATTAAAAAACTAAGTACTTTTGTACCTAAGACTAAAAGTATACTTAAGGCTAGGATTCTCTTTTATAGACACATGGTACTTTTAGGGCAATACTTTAACCTTCTAAGTACTTATATAATATATACATATGTACCTATGTACCCTAGGAAGAATCAAAACCCTAATATAAAATGGTTAAAGAGTACTTAAGAGAATCTAGTACTAAGTACTTTTCCTAATAAAGTAGTGTGAACTTAATCACATGGGTTAAAGAAAAGTATTAACTAATTAACACCATAGTACTTTGAAAGACTAAGACTATTGTCCAATGGGTAAAATTTCCCCTAACATCTATTATCCAATGGATATTAGATATTAGGTCACTTTTAAAATAAAATAGTCAAAAAATACTTTTAAAGTAATTAAAAAGTCTATTTTTTTATATCCTTAGTACTTTAACCAAATATACTTTTAATATAAACAAATGAGTTTCTATTATCCAATGGATAATAGTTTCCCTAACATCTATTGTCCAATGGACAAAGAATAAAATCAAAATAATTAAAAGAAAAAGAATATGCAATACTTTGACTAGGGTTCAAAAGGTCCAAAAGGTTCAATGAGGGCAAAATGGTCCAATCATGGTGACTAGATGGCTTTTTAGTCTAGTCTCTCTAACCGGATAGTTAAAAGCTAACTAGGCTTGCCAAATAGGACTAAAGCGCAAGAAATAAAAGTTCAGGGGCTAAAGTGCAGAAAATGAAAGTTCAAGGGCTAAAGCGCAGTTTTAACAAACTATCAGAAAGTTAACGAAATTCATGCAATTATTATTAATAACTCGAATAATAAATACTTTTTTATTTATTAAAATTCAGAGTTATTACAACCTATCCCCCTTAAACAATTTCGTCCTCGAAATTTGGCGCACGCTAGGATTCGAACAGATGAGGGTATTTCATCTTCATGGTTTCTTTTCTTTCCCATGTGGTTTCTCCTGCTCCGCGATGCTTCCACAAAACACGAACCAACTTGATCGTCTTATTCCGGATAGTTTTCTCACTTCGGTCTTGAATCTCTATCGGTTCTTCCTCGTATGTCGCATCTTCTTCTAGAGTGATGTCTTCCCAATTGAGAACGTGAGTGGGTAAGGCCAGACACTTGCGAAGCATGGAAACATGGAACACGTTATGCACTCGGTCCAGCTGAGGTGGCAGGGCCAGGCGATAAGCAACCTTCCCAATCTTCTCCACAATGTCGAATGGTCCGATGTAGCGCGGGGATAGCTTTCCTTTCTTCCCAAATCTGATGACTCCCTTCTTTGGTCTGACCTTCAAGAATACATGATCTCTTATGGCAAAAGTTAACGGTCGGCTCCTCTTATCCACATAACTCTTCTGTCGGCTCTGAGCTGTTTGGATCCTTTGCCTGATGGTTTTGACCTTCTCAGTGGTATCTCGTACGATGTCAGGCCCAATCAATCCTGTTTCCCCAGCATCGGTCCAACAGACTGGAGATCGACAGGGTCGACCGTAAAGAGCTTCGTACGGTGCCATTCCGATGCTTGCTTGATAGCTGTTGTTGTAGGCGAACTCTACCAACGGCAAATGGTGCTCCCAGCTCCCAGAGAAATCCAAAGCGCAGGCTCTAAGCATGTCTTCTAGAGTTTGAATAGTCCTCTCCGTTTGTCCGTCTGTTTGTGGGTGAAAGGCCGTGCTAAGCCTTACGTCCATTCCCAATGCCTTTTGCAGTCCTTTCCAAAAGTGTGATACAAAACGTGGGTCTCTGTCGGATACAATCGAGATCGGTACTCCATGGAGGCGCACGATTTCTCGAATGTACAGCAGGCTGAGTTGCTCCACGTTTTCGGTCATCTTGATAGGCAGAAAGTGTGCAGACTTGGTGAGTCGATCTACGATCACCCAGATAGCTGTGTTGGACTTGACAGTTCTTGGTAATCCGGTGACAAAGTCCATCGAAATGTGCTCCCACTTCCAGGTTGGTATTGGCAAGGGTTGCAGATCTCCTCCAGGTTTCTGATGCTCGGCCTTGACTTGCTGACACACCAGGCAGGTAGATACGAACCGTGCTACATCCTTCTTCATTCCTTCCCACCAATACGTTCTTCGCAAGTCGTGATACATCTTTGTACCACCAGGGTGAACTGCGAAGTTTGAATGGTGAGCTTCTCGGAGTATGTCTTCTCGAAGAGTTCTAACATTAGGCATGAATACCTTTCCCTTGAATCTCAAGCTGTTGTTCTCCTCAATAGTCCATCCTGGCACCGCCTTTCCTTCTCGGATTCGATGCCGGACGAACTCGCAATCTTGCTCGAATGTTTGAGCTAACAAAACTTCCTGGTGAAGTGCTGGTTCCGCAACCAAAGCGTACAATCGAGTGTTCCCGCCTTCCGATGATGGGCGCAAATTGAACTCGTTGAGAGTGTCCACCATTTCCCATTCCTTGATGGCAGTCTTGACTTTCTGTGCTCTTTCCTTTCGACTAAGAGCGTCAGCTACCACGTTGGCTTTGCCGGGGTGATACTGCAATGTGAACTTGTAGTCCTCCAAGTACTCCATCCATCGACGCTGTCTCAGATTCAACTCCTTCTGAGTGAACAGATACTTGAGACTCTTATGATCGGTAAAAACCTCAAATTGTTCTCCCCACAGATAGTAATGCCACGACTTGAGAGCGAATACTACTGCAGCCAATTCTAAGTCATGAGTTGGGTAGTTCTTCTCATGTGGTCGGAGTTGTCGAGATCCGTAGGCTACAACTTTTCCATTCTGCATCAACACACATCCTAAGCCATCTCTTGACGCATCACAGTAGACTGTATAATCGACACCACGCTCAGGAATGATGAGAACCGGTGCACTGGTCAGTCTTTTCTTCAGCACTTGAAAAGATTTCTCATAGGCTTCATTCCAATCCAGCTTCACTCCTTTCTGAGTTAGCCTGGTCATTGGCTTAGCTAAGGTGGAGAAGTCTGGTATGAATCTTCGGTAATAGCGAGCCAATCCTAGAAAACTTCTGATTTCAAACACAGAGGTCGGCTATTTCCATTTCAGCACTGCTTCGACCTTGCTTTCGTCCACAGCAATTCCATCCTTGGATACCACATGCCCCAAGAACTTAACCACTTCAAGCCAAAACTCGCACTTGCTGGCCTTGGCATAGAGTTGGTTGTCTCGGAGTATTTGTAGTGCCATCCAAAGATGCTCTTCGTGCTCCTCCTTACTGGCGGAGTAAATCAAGATGTCATCAATGAACACCACTACAAACTTGTCTAGGTAGGGTTGAAAAATCTTGTTCATGAGACACATGAATACTGCCGGAGCATTGGTCAGTCCAAACGGCATTACTACAAACTTGTAGTGGCCATATCTAGTGCGGAAGGCCATCTTGGCAATATCCTCATCTCGAATCCTTAGCTGATGATAGCCTGATCGGAGATCGATTTTGGAAAAGTAAGTTGCTCCTCTCAATTGATCAAACAGGTCATCGATCCTAGGCAACGGATATCGGTTCTTGATCGTAACTTGGTTCAGCTTCCTATAGTCAATACACAGCCTAAGCGTTCCTTCTTTCTTCTTCACGAATAGGGCTGGCGCTCCCCAAGGCGATGTGCTTGGCCTAATGAATCCCTTGTCTAGTAGCTCTTGCAATTGGATCTTGAGCTCCTTCAATTCGGCAGGGGCCATTCGGAATGGGGCCATGGAAATTGGGGCGGTTCCCGGTTGAAGCTCTATAGAGAAGTCTATCTCTCTCTGAGGTGGTAAGCCAGGAAGTTCTTCTGGGAAAACATCAGCGTACTCGCAAACGATGTGTGGCAATCCCAGTTCCATCCTGTCGGTTTCTTCCATTTGGAGACTAGCTAGCCATCCAAACAGTTGATTCCGCCACCTAGATCTCCTCGTCATCGCACTCGCTGTCTCTCTATCCCCCTTAAAACGGAAATGAGTCCCCTCTAGGGTGTAAGCCGTCACCGTCTTCTGATGACATTCTATGACTGCTCGGTGAGCCGATAGCCAATCCATTCCAAGGGTAATGTCGAAATCCGCCATGTCGATTACTCGGAGGTCGCAGGTAAGGCGTAGGTCGGCTACTTCTATTTCGCACCCGCTACACACTAGACTAACAGCTATGCTTCCCCCCATTGGCGATGTTACCCTTGAACATTTGTTTAGGGGTTCTGTTTCTAGTGCTAGAGCAGTTACGCAAGTAGAAGATATGAAAGAATGCGATGCACCAGAGTTAAATAGGGCTTGTACGCAAGTACTATATAACAGTAGCGTACCTTGGATCACAGAAGGATCCGCCTCTTGCTCCTCGGTTTGCAACGCAAAGATACGCCCTCCAGCGCCTTGCTGGGTTCCTGCGGGCTGCTTTCCTTTATTCTGCCCATTCTGCTGCTGAGCTAGGCCTCCAGAGTTTTGCTTCACAGAGCTGGCCTGCCCAGGCTGTTGTGCCTTCTGGTTTCCGAAGCTTCCGTTCCTCTCCTTCAGAGGCTGGGGGCAGTCACGCTTGTAGTGACCCATTGCCTGGCAGTTGAAGCACTGCACAGATGCCCTGTTTTGGCCAAATCTCTGCGAGTCACCACGCCCTAGCGTAGTATTCTTCCAAGACTAGTTGCTTTGTCCAGAAGCAAAAGTTTTGGTGGGATAGGGCCCACGGTTGTTGTTGTTGGAAGTTTGAGTTCGAATCGGTCCGCCAGTATTGCTGGTCACCTTCTTCTAGCGGGCCTTGAAGTCGTTTCCCTCGCACTCCAGTCGCAAGGCGCACTTCACTACACCGGAGTAGGTGGGAAGAGTTTGAGCTACCACAGCCTGTCGAGCTGTTGTTAGCCCCCACTCGAATCTTCTAGCCTTCTTGTCTTCAGTTGAAACAGCATCCGGGGCGTAGCGGGACAGCTCCTCGAACTTGGCCGCGTACTGTGTAACGGTCATAGTTCCTTGCTTCAGGTTGTTGAACTCTTGTTCCTTAGCCAAACGAATTGGTGTGGGAAAGTACTTGTCGAGAAACAGAGTCTCGAACTGGGCAAACGTCATGGCAGCCACGTCATGCGTTGCCTCCATCAGCTCCCACCAGTAGCGGGCTTCTCCCTTCAGCTGGTACGTGGCGAGAGCCACACGATCTCCATTGCAGGTGATCTCCAAGGTATCCATGATCACCTTGATTTCCTTCAACCATGCTTCCGCCACAGTGGGGTTGGTATCGCCGTTGAAGGTCGGGGGTCGACGCTTGCAGAACTCGTTCATTGCCCGGGTCCGAGTCATAGGTCCTTCATTAGGGTTCGGGTTTTGACGGGCAGCGTTCAAGGCGGTCACGAGCGCTTGCATGACTTGAGCGAGGTCGGGGTTAGGGTTAGGGTTAGGATTCGAGGATCCACCGGCCTCATACCCTAATCCACTCCGTCGGTTCACCATCTACGAGCGAAAATTGAAAAGGGGAAGGTTTAGTTTTAACTAAACTATTTTCCTTTGCACAAGGTAAGAAGTAATCACATAATCAACAGTACTTTTAAAACAAAAGCATCTTCTCATAGATAATGAAGGATTACATCATGAAGCATAGAGTTTTACTACAAAATACTTAAACTAGAGCAAGTTTCCTACTAAAAGCTAAAATGGTCCTACGCAACCTACTACATGGTTCTTCTAGTACAAGTGCTTGAAAGGCAACTCGAGCTTTCGGAACCTTATTCTAATGCTACTATCCTACTAGCTAGGTGGAACGACTCCAAAGAACTCTCTCAGCTGAATCTTCCATTCCCTCTCTTTTGTTGCCAGCCAATGCTCTCCTTCAAGGCAAATTAAATCTGCTCAGCAAGTTCTCTAAGCTGCGGATCCTGGGGATCGAGGTTCTCAGTGGTGCCAGGTGGAAACACGACTATCTCGCAAAATTGGTCGCCAGTCGCGGGGTCAAGGATCCCTGGAAGAGGCATCGGTAGAATGCTCTCAGGTGCAAGTAGCGCCTTGTAGTACAGAAGGTCGGCTACAGAGGCCTCGGCGGGGAAATAGCTATCCATATCTACAATAGGGAAAGTTATATATTAGACTTAACAATGGAGAACGGAAATCATATACAACAGGTACAAGTATATACAATAGTGGTCATAATGGATAAAACACAAGTCTTATATTACTAAAAACAACGAGTACATCATAAACGGCTTATAAGCCCAAGCTGCCTACGGCATTTTGCTTACAAAAGATCCTACCACATTCTGCTTATAACAAAAGATCCTACTACTTGCTAGTCTTGATAGCTAATCTAGAAAATAGGTGGAAATTCGATCCTAATTGCACCTATGTCGTCCTCGTAAGGTGGTGGTGGCACATCTCCAGAGTCGGCGGCTATATCCAAGTAGTCGGGCATAACCAAAGCTGGCGGTATCCCTTCGTGAATCAGCATCTCCTCATCGTCGGAATCCTAACCCATTGGTCCTTCTTCTTCCATTTCCTCAGGGTCTTCTTCGTCGTCGTCAGATGGCAAGTCTGGATTCGGCATGTTCATCTGATGCTCCCAGTTAGCTTCGTTGAGCGGTGGATCATTGAACTCCTTGGGTTCTTCATCAGAGTCCGTCTCGGCATTTTCCTCAGGATCCTCCTCTTTTGGGTCTTCCTCGACTTCCACGTGGATAGGAGCTGCTACGGCCACTGCTTCGGCGTTACCGGGAGGTGGAAGTTGGACCAGAACTGGTACTGCATCAACCATGTCTTCTTCCTCCTCGTTCACAGGACGGACGAGAGTGCCATACTCTTGATAGAAGTCATGGGTATAGGGGAAGGCATGAGGAAAATAAGGATCCTCCACCAGTTGATGGGTCATGGACCTTACAGTGCTTGCAAGTTTGTGAGCTTCAGCAAAAAGATTAATTTGGTAGGGGCTCAAGTGATCCATCTACAATAGGGGAACTATCTATCAAACTTACTCAACAAGCATAACAACACGTCTTTATTATAGCATAACCGAAAATACAACTTAGATAGTGGAAATCCTATTCCTTAACATCCTATACAACCGCTAGGGAATTTTATTAGGGTGCTCTTCCTAGTCTTCTTCGATCTTCGAGCTTCCTCAATTTGCGGGGTTTCCTTCCGTGGCGTCTTCGTTGTCGACGGTTCTTCCTTCCTCGTTCTCAATTTCGGTGTTTGGCATTAGGAGTAGGAAACCAAAATACTCATAGAATGAGCTTAGGAGAGGGAACATGTGGGAAAACCAAGGGTCCTTCTCGACGGGAATGGGGATATTCTTTTGGACTCTTATGAAGTCAAACTGTTCTGCACGCATGTCGGTAATGAAGTTGGGGAAAAACTTTTTAGGTTTCTATGTTACACATTCGATCCTTGATTCAAGTCATCATCCAATTGTTCGGGAATTCCCAACTCGGCGGTACTGCCAATTTTCGCGCCTTGCTTCAATCCGAAGATTGTTTTGACAGAATTCCACCCAATTTGGGATGTTAAACTTAAAAATCGTAGTCACGTTTGTGCAACGGCCAAACTAGCTTAAGGTTCTACATGGCTCTACCCATTCTACCCATGGTCGAGGTTTTGAACCTAAAGCTCTGATACCAAGTTGTAACGCCCCTAATTTTAGGCACGTTAAGGGTTTAATCTATTACAGAAATTAAATATAGTCATTGTTCAATATTACAGCACGGCTCTCATAAGAGCATTTGAAATACAAAATAGATAACAAAAAGGGAGCTAGGGTTCCTATTCTACTGCTCCTCTTGCTCCTCCAACCTAGCGAGTTCTTCGGCTCCATATGCCTCCAAGGTGAAGAGATCGCCCTGTTCGTCTATCAGGTCTGACATATTATATTGGCGTCGCCACCCATATAATATGTCAGGGTCACCACAAGGTAACACCATGAGCTGCGATGGCTCAATAGTAAAATCCTACTACTAGCATCGATTTCCATATGACAAGTACTTATGTAGTAAACAAATGACAATAGCAGCTTATTCATGTTTGTTTTATAATCATTATCGGTGTCAAGGATTCTCGATTTTCCTCCTACGCACACATCGTAGACCGTGTCATTTATTGCTACCTTTCTTTTCCAAAGACTTCTTTTTAACTCACCCAACCTCGGTTCCGCCGCGCCGGGTTCCCGAGTATCCTCACAATGGTTCCGCCGCACCGGGTTCCCATTGGCACACAAAAACTTGCATAGGCTCCGTACCGCGGATTACTATGCTACACACCCTACTTCGGTTCCGCCGCGCCGGTCTCCCGAATATCCTCACAACGGTTCCGCCGCGCCGGGTTCCCGTTGGCACACACACACATCTCCCACGTAATACTCTCAATTAGTCATTACGTGATTTCAAAATATTTCCAACCGGGAAACACATCTTTCTTTTTAAACACCCTAGGTGCCATGTTTCTACTTTTCTCGGTTTTCGTGTCTCGTTCTCATGCAAGACTCCGTGGTTTAAGACTTTCCATACAATTATGCATTCAATTAAAGCCTTGAAATAAATACAACAAGATCATCCAACTTTTACTAACTAGCATGCTTGAAACAATCCAAAAGTAAATCATGCATCTCCAAAAATTAACATCATTCATGATCAAGTAGCTTCTTAAACTTTAAGTAAAGTAAGTAGAGATTTAAAGTAGCGAGATTTAATCAACTTTAGAAAATAAGATCGAACTACGGTATAGTAAAGATTTCACTACCGTTCTTCTAGGCGGTGGTCGGCTTACAAAAGTTTGATCGTCGGTTTGAAATCGGCGGAGTAACGGCCCTCAGATTGCTTCGAAAGGAAAAGTTTTGGATTTCTTTTCCTAGAAACAACTTCCTAACTTTCACTAAACTACTTTAAGGATCGTTTGGTGGTATTGGGAGTGGTTTGGTGGTTTTGCTCAAGAACACTCAAGAACAAAGAAAGTTCTTGAACTTTGAACAAGAATACTAGAAATTCTAGAGAGAATGAAGAGCTATTGCTTGAGGTGTGAGTTCAAAGCATGAGAATGGCCTTCTATTTATAGGCAAGGGCTCCCCCTCTCCCTCCTTGGCCAGCCCCTCCTCTCTCCTCCATTCCCCAATTTTTTTTAATCCATAAAGATGTGTTCACATGGAAGAATTAAGGCTAAAATCCTAGGTTTGCATGGCTATGGTGTACCAAGGATTTGATCTTGGAACCAATGGATGGTGGAGATGAGTTTGTACAAGATTCTTAAGCTTAAACAAATATAAAATGTACAAAAGAAGGACATGAGGTGAGGTTTTGCTTTGAAAGAGAAAAATCCCATGGATTTGAAGTACATAGGAAGATCAAGGCCAAGTACTAACCAATTTTCTCCCTCCTCCTCTCCTCACAACCGGCCCCCCTCTCTCCCACTCTCTCTCACGGCTCTCTCTCTCTCCCTCTCTTCCTTGCTTCAAAAGTACAATATATATATATATACACATGTACAAAAATGCAAGTAAACAATTAAAAAACTAAGTACTTTTGTACCTAAAACTAAAAGTATACTTAAGGCTAGGATTCTCTTTTATAGACACATGGTACTTTTAGGGCAATACTTTAACCTTCTAAGTACTTATACAATATATACATATGTACCTATGTACCCTAGGAAGAATCAAAACCCTAATATAAAATGGTTAAAGAGTACTTAAGAGAATCTAGTACTAAGTACTTTTCCTAATAAAGTAGTGTGAACTTAATCACATGGGTTAAAGAAAAGTATTAACTAATTAACACCATAGTACTTTGAAAGACTAAGACTATTGTCCAATGGGTAAAATTTCCCCTAACATCTATTATCCAATGGATATTAGATATTAGGTCACTTTTAATATAAAATAGTCAAAAAGTACTTTTAAAGTAATTAAAAAGTCTATTTTTTTATATCCTTAGTACTTTAACCAAATATACTTTTAATATAAACAAATGGGTTTCTATTATCCAATGGATAATAGTTTCCCTAACATCTATTGTCCAATGGACAAAGAATAAAATCAAAATAATTAAAAGAAAAAGAATATGCAATACTTTGACTAGGGTTCAAAAGGTCCAAAAGGTTCAATGAGGGCAAAATGGTCCAATCATGGTGACTAGATGGCTTTTTAGTCTAGTCTCTCTAACCGGATAGTTAAAAGCTAACTAGGCTTGCTAAATAGGACTAAAGCGCAAGAAATAAAAGTTTAGGGGCTAAAGTGCAGAAAATGAAAGTTCAAGGGCTAAAGCGCAGTTTTAACAAACTATCGGAAAGTTAACGTAATTCATGCAATTATTATTAATAACTCGAATAATAAATACATTTTTATTTATTAAAATTCAGAGTTATTACAGTTCATAGCTCCCACACAATCACGTAGTGTGCTTTAAAAATATAAACTCTTTTAAACAAAGAATTTTCTCAAATTATGGACATTCGATGGCCTTGGTTCTGGGTTCCCGTCCAGATCTGCCAACCGATAGGCCCCAATGCCCACAATCTCAGTTACTCGATATGGCCTTTCCCAATTGGCCCCCAACTTGCCCTCGTTGGCCACTTTAGTGTTGCCGAGCACTTTTCGTAGTACAAGGTCCCCAACACCAAATTCTCGTGGGTGAACGTGCTTGTTATAACTTTTCATTAGTTGTTCCTGGTAAGAAACTAGATGCACCAGGGCCCTCTCTCTTCTTTCCTCGGCAAGATCCAATTCAATCTCGAGAGCCCTATCATTTCCCCCACTTTCAACCATTGCCGTTCTATTGGTTGGCAAACCAATCTCCAAAGGTATTACTGCCTCTGTTCCGTATGCCAGTGAATAGGGGTTCTCTCCCATAGACCTCCTAAGCGTTGTTCGGTGAGCCCACAACACTAGTGGTAATTCGTCAGGCCACTTCCCCTTTGCTTTGTCCAGCCTTTTCTTGATCCCATCAAGGATGGTTTTGTTGGATGTTTCTGCCTGCCCGTTACTCTGAGGGTAAGCTGGGGTTGAATAATAATTTCGTATCCCATATTAGGCACAAAAAGCCTTGAATTTCTTCTGAAAGTGGGACCCATTATCTGTAATCAAAGAATAGGGGACCCCAAAACGAGTAATGATACTCTTCCACACGAACCTTTCTATCATAGGTTCAGTAATTTTAGGCAAAGGCTCTGCTTCAATCCACTTAGTGAAATAATCTGTTGCTACCAACAGAAACTTCCTGTTGCCTGTTGCTCTGTGGAGTGGACCCATGATGTTCATTCCCCATTGAGCAAATGGCCAAGGACTCGTCAGTGGGACCAGATCTTCGGCTGGTGTTTGGATCATTGGTGAGAATTTCTGACATTTCTCGCAAATTTTCACATACATCTTGTCATCTTCTTGCATGTGTGGCCACCAATAGCCTTGAGTGATTGCTCGGTGGGCGATGGATCTACCACCAGCATGACTTCCACAAGTCCCTTCATGAATTTCGTGCAGAAATTTCTGTACCATCTCGGGGTATACACAGAGTAAATATGGACCTGTGAAAGATTTTCTATATAACTTACCTTCTGGTGATAGCCAAAACCTAGCAGATTTGGTCTTTATTTTATGAGCCTCCTTTTTGTCAAAAGGGAGTATTTCATCTCGTAAAAACTCTACAATTGGATCCATCCAACTTGGTCCTTGGTTCACGTCCAAGACCAACTCCACACTCCTCCCAATGCTCGGCTCAGTTAGATATTCAACTGCCACCTTCCGTTTGAGTTCTGTTGGGACGGCCGCGGCTAACCAGGCCAAAGAATCGGCATGAGCATTTTGTCCGGAGCTTATTTGTTAGATGTGAACCTTTTTGAAGGTATCAAATAAATCTTTGGCTACTTCGACATACGCTGTCATCTTCTCGTTTTGGGATTGGTATTCCCCGGACAGTTGATTAACTACAAGCTGTGAATCTCAATACACCCTAACTCGTTTTACTTTTAATGTTCTTGCACTCCTCAATCTAGTTAAGAGTACCTCATACTCCGCTACTTTATTTGATGCACTGAAGCCAAGCCGAACAGATAGCTCAATCATTACTCCTTCAGGACGAAAAAGGACAACCCCAATTCCCGAGCCAGTGTTACATGCTAATCCATCAACAAACAACTTCCATTCCGTGGGATCCTGTTCGGCTGGGACTCTGTTTTTTATGGCTGACATTTTAGTTACCTGCCCCTTTCTCATAGGAGGCAGGGGTGCTACTGCAGGAGAAAACTCTGCCATAAAGTCAGCCAACACTTGGCCTTTGATTGCTGCGGGCGGCTAATAATCAATATAGTATTGGCTTAACTTGACAGACCACGTCGAGATTCTTCCAGAGAAGTCTGCCTTTCGTAGCAAAGATTTCAACGGGAACTCAGTATAAACTACAACCTTGTGGCTTTGGAAGTAATGTGGCAATTTCCTTGTGGCTGTCCTTAGTGCCAGGATAAGCTTTTCCACGAGCAGATATCTCGTTTTTGCGTCTAGCAATGTCTTGCTCACGTAATAGACAGGGATTTGCTCGGATCCCATATCTTTTAACAGAACTGCACTCACAGCACGTTCAGAAACAGCCAAGTACGAAATTAAAGACTCACCAGGCAGTGGAGTTGACAAAAGTGGGGCCTCGGCCAAATACTTCTTCAGGTCCTGGAAGGCTTGCTCGCACTCTGCTCCCCATTCAAATCCTTCCCTCTTTTTCAACAACTGGAAAAAGGGTCTGCACTTATGACTTGACCTGCTGATAAATCTGTTGAGTGTTGCAGCCATTCCAGTCAATTTCTGTACTTCCTTTGTGGTTTTGGGACTTTCTAGCCTTTGTAAAGCTGTTATTTGATCAGGGTTAGCTTCGATCCCTCTTATGGTCACCAAGTGGCCTGGGAACTTCCCAGAACCGACTCCAAATGCACACTTCAAGGCGTTGAGCTTCAGTTTGTACTTCCTCAAGATTTCAAAAGCCTCTTTCAAATCTGCTATATGGCCTTGTCTAGTTTACTTTTCACCACCATGTCGTCTATGTAAACTTCCATGGCTTTGCCGAGCAGCTTTCTAAACATGATGGTTGCTAGTCTTTGATATGTTGCCCCTGCATTCCTTGGTCCAAAGGGCATGCCACTTTAACAGTACAACCCTCATGGTGTAATGAAAGAAGTCTTCTCCTGGTCAAGTCCAAACATAGCAATCTGATGATATCCTCGGTATGCATCGAGGAAGTTCATTCGTTTGTATCCTGCAGTTGCATCAACCAATTGGTCAATCCTTGGGAGAGGAAAATTGTCCTTTGGGCAAGCTTTGTTTAAGCCTGTGAAATCAACATAGACACGCCATCTTCCATTCTTTTTCTTCACTACCACAGTGTTGGACAGCCACTCCAGATAATAAACTTCTCGTATCGCTTTGGCCTCCAACAAATGATCTACCTCCTTGATAACAGCATCAACATGCTGTACAGCTGCCCTCCTTTTCTTCTGAATAACTGGCTTATCTTGTGAATCAACATTCAAGCGGTGGCAGATCACGTCTGCATCTACCCCGGGCATCTCCTCCGGCACCCATGCAAATACATCAACATGTTCTTTGAGGAAGTTCACCAGCTCGGCCCTTTCCTCAGCTGGTAGGGATTCCCCAATTAAAAAATACCTTTCAGGATCAGTCTCGTTGATATGTATTTTCTTCAGGCCTTCAATTACTTTTTTTGCTGGGCTTCTTTCGACGTCCTCGATAGTCGGTTGATCTGGTACCTCCATCGTATGCACCTGGTGGGCTTTCTGTGATTTCTTAATGATAGAAATCAAACACTGTTGAGCCACCTTTTGATTGCCCTTAATTTCTTCTATCCCATTGGATCTAGGAAACTTCACCATCTGGTGATAAATTGAGGAAACTGCCCTCGTTTTGTGCAACCTGGTCCTCCCTATAATCACATTATAGGAAGAAGGAACATCTACAACCAGAAAGTCTGTCCTCAAGACCATTGATCCAGCCCAAACAGGCAAAGTTACTTTCCCAAGAGGCTAGACGGCACCTCCACCAAACCCAATCAAGGGTGTTATAGACTACTCTAAGTCCGTCTGGGCCAGCCCCAACTTTTTGAATGCATCGTAGTACAACACCTTTGTACAACTCCCTGAGTCCACCAGAATTCTCTCGATGTCATATTCCCCGATTCGTAGGGTTATGACCAAAGCATCGTCGTGGAGTATTTGGACTTCTCGTAAATCTTCATCTGTGAATGCTATGCTTTCGTTGCATACATCATTTCCTCGCCCTCTCTTGTTTCCCAATCGCATAACGTGCTGATTGTGCTTGACTTGCCTTTGGAGTAGCCTAACCTCATTTCTTGTATAAGGTGCGGCCAACCCATGTATCATATGGATTACCCCTTTAGGATCTGCTCGTAATCCAGGTCCATGGCTTTCCCCTTGGCCTTGGGATCTTCCTGAATGAATTCTTTGAGATAGCCCCGAGAGACTAAATCATCAAGGTGCTTCTTGTACATCTCGCAGTCTTTGGTCATGTGGCCCCAATATTTATCGTAACTACAGTGCTGATTCATAGCACGTTTTGCATCTTTATCTCCGCCTGGACTTGGGGGCCACTTGAAGTATGGCTGATTCTTTATTCGATAAAGAATCCTATAGATGGGTTCCTTCCAAACCGTAGTAATAGAAAAGAAAGACTTTGGGTCAGGAGCTTGCTTATCTTTATACGGCTCTTTATTTGCCTGTCCATACTCCTTTCTCTCCCTATAAGTCTTAGGTTCCGGCTTATCCACCTTTTTAATGGGTGCCTTTGGCTGCTCGACAACGATCTTGCCATCCTCCGTCCTGGCATGTTGCTCTATTCTCTCCATCAGTTTTGCCAACGTCGCTATTGGATGTTTATTTAATGAACGTCGTAACTCCCCCCAAACAGGCAAGCCAGTTTTGAAGGTAGCAATTGCATACTTTTCACTGCACTTTCAATCTCATTGAAAGTTTCCTAGTATTTCTTTGTGTAATCTCTGATCGGCTCACTATCTGCCTGCTTCACGGTGGAAAGACTTTCAAACGTTTTTGGGCCTTTCCTGCTTGTTAAAAACCGAGCAGTGAATTCCTCAGCCAACTGCCCCCATCCTCGTATGGATCGAGGGGCCAATTTATGGAACCAAGACAAGGCCATTTTTCCAAGACTTGAAGGGACCATTTTGCACAAGATGGCATCATCCCCATCGTGCATGAACATAGCCTACTGATAGTGTTGTGTATGGGCACGGGATCCGCGTTTGTCTCTTAAAGTACGAACGCTCCGTGCTTCAGTCTGCTCAGCAACCTAGCCTCTTGCAACCTCCTTGCAAAGGGGGAAGCTGTTATGTTGCTTAGGGCCTTCTGTGCTGCTTCTCGTGTAGTTACTGTCCCATCCTCATGTTCTTTAGTTTTGTGAGCCACACTCTTGGCACAATCGATCTCAGGTCTCTCGTATCTATCTCTATGGTGCTTTATTGTCTCCTCCTCGGGAGTGAAACTTTGGCCTCCGCTCCTCCTTTTTCTGGTGTTTGGCTTTTACTTCCGCTCCTCCTTTTTCGTGGAGAAACTTCATATCGCCTCGGGGTAGGACTCCTGCTTCTGCTCCTTCCTCTTCATGAATGAGTCTTCTTACGAATTATTAGAGCCTTCCTATCTCACCTGGAATTCCCTCGTGAAAGTCCAGAATCCTTTAGGTGTTCTCGTACCCGTTTTAACTCTCGTATCTCATATTCCTGTTTTTGATTAACCGAGCAACCTCCTCGATTTCCTTCCTCTTTATATCGAGGACATCTTCGTTGTCATGTATACTCCTTGAGTATGCAACCGATTCTCTTCTTCTGTGGGACCCGCTCCTTCTCATGGAGCCTGTGGCCGTTTCATCTTCTTTGTCTTTGGAATTATCTGGAAATATCAGAGGGACATCTCTGCTCGTTGTTTTTCGGCCATGTCTACCAGTGGGCTTTTTCGGAGCACCTGGTGGGGATATATTTCCTCCCCCACCTAACTAGTCCTTTGGATTCAAAGGCGTGGCTGGATTTTCTTCCACCATGGTTGCTCTTTAGGGTATTGGTTTGTTTCCCACAGACGGTGCCAATTGTAGGGGGATGAAAACAATTGGTGCTCGGAATAACACCAATATGCAACGGCCACATGTGCCTCTTCACCAGAACCCTAGTTCGTCGCTGGAACCCTAATCTGCAAGACAGACTGTAGGGAGGTATTCCCAAACAGACACGATTAGTCACCAGATACGTGATGTACAGGGGCACGTGATAAGCCGGATAAGGCTTATCGCCGGGCAGTGCGATGAGCAGCAATGTGGACCAGTGACACGTAAAGGCATTGGTCCAGGTTGTCTGTTCGGCTGCTAAGGTCAAAAGACATGTGAAGTCATTTGACCAGATATAATAGCATGGACCAGTTGCATGTGAGGTTATTGGTCCAAGAGGGCTGTTCGGCAAAGAGGAAGCCGAACAGTGGAAAAATTGCCCTAAGTCGAGACGTGGCAAGAGTACTCTAGAATGGTAATATTCCACAAAAGGATAAGATCCCGAGTGTATAGGGTCGAACCTAGAAACCCAACGTGAATGGGGTGTTCGGATAATTATGGGAAAGAGTCCCAAAAGGACTGAGAGTCCTATAAATATGAAGATATTATACAGATAAGGGAACGAGAGTCCATGAGATATTAGGTTTCCTGTACGAGGCGGGAATCCTAGGGCAACTGGGATGCTTGGGCAGCAAGCATCCGTGAATCTATAAATACGAGGTAAACCTGGAGGTAAAAGGTACGCAATATTAAGCATTTGCATTATTTTCCTACTGATAATGAGGGTTTATTAGCCAGTACGTGATACTAACTTAAGCATCGGAGGGCCTTTGCCACGAGAGGCAAAGGTGCACTCACCCCTTGTCTGTTTTGCAGATTAGGGTTCCGACGAAGAACTAGGGTTCCGGTGTAGAGGCCCGTGAGGCCGTTTGCAGCTTGGTACGTTCAGAGCACCAGTTGTTTTCACGCCTCTACAATTGGCGCCGTCTGTGGGAAACGAACCCATTCTCTGAAAAACAATCACGATGGAAGAAGATCCAGCCACGCCGTTTAATCCAAAGGACCAGTTAAGTGGTGGAGGAGATAAATCTCCACCAGGTGCTCCGAAAAAGCCCACTGGAAGGCAGGGCAAGACACCCACGGGCTCCACGAGAAGGAGCAAGTCTCACCGAAGAGAGGCGTCGGTGGAACAGTCAAGAAGTATACACAACAGTGAGGATGTCCTCGACCGAAAGAGGAAGGAGATCGAGGAGTACGCTCGTTTGATCAAAAAACGAGAGTACGAAATACAAGAGTTGCAACGGGTACGAGAACACCCAGAAGATTCTGGACTCTCTAGGAGGAGTCCTGAAAGAGATAGACGGACTTTAGTAGTCCATAGGCATGCTCGTTCGCGAAGAAGAAGGAGCAGAAGCCCTACTATGAGGCAATATAATGTTTCTCCACGAAAAAGGAGCAACAGAAGCAGAAGCCGAACTCCGGAAAGACAAAGGTCTTTCTTACGGAAAAGGAGGAGTAGGGACCGGAGTTCCACCCCTGAAGAAGAGGATAAAAGGAAACATCACCGGGACAGGTACGAGAGACCTGATGCTGATCGGGCCAAAGCCACGGCTCACAAGACAAGAGAATTTGAGGATGGGACAGTAACTGCACGAGAGGCAGCTAGAAAGGCCCTAAGCAATATAGCGGCTTCCCCCTTCTCAAGAAGGTTACAAGAGGCTAGGTTACCGAGTAGGGTGAAGCATGGAGCATTCGTACTTTACGAGACAAACACGGATCCTGTGGCTCACATACAGCACTACCAGCAGGCCATGTTCATGCATGATGGCGATGATGCCATTCTGTGCAGGATGTTCCCATCAAGCCTTGGCAAGGTAGCTTTATCCTGGTTTCACAAACTGGCCCCGCGCTCCATACGAGGATGGAGACAGCTGGCAGAAGAATTCACTGCTCGGTTCTTAACAAGTAGAAAGGCTCCAAAGACGTTTGAAAGCCTCTCTACGATGAAGCAAATAGACGACGAGCCGATCAGGGATTATGCAAAAAAGTACTGGGAAACTTTCAACGAGATTGAAAGTTGCAGTGAGGAATACGCCATCGCAACGTTCAAAACTGGATTACCTGTTCGGGGTGAATTGCGTTGCTCATTGACCAAACATCCGGTAGCAACGCTGGCCAAATTGATGGAGCTGATAGAGCAACACGCCAAAATGGAGGATGACATACTCCGTGAAGACGGCAGGACAGTTACCGAACAGCCCAAAGTGTCAGCCAGAAAGGTGGATAAGCCATAGCCCAAGACATACAAGGAGAGAAAGGATTACGGGCAGGCTAAGAAAGAGCCGTACAAAGAAAAGCAAGCCCCCGATCCAAAGTCCTTCTTCTCCATCACAACAGTTTGGAAGGAACCAATTTACAGGATTCTTTATCGAATTAAGAATCAGCCGTACTTTAAATGGCCCCCAAGTTTGGGTGGAGATAAAAATGCGAAACGTGCCACGAATCAGCACTGTAGTTACCATAAAGATTGGGGCCATATGATCGAGGATTGTGAAATGTATAAAAGGCATCTCGACGATCTAGTTTCTCGTGGCTATCTCAAGGAATTTATCCAGGAAGATCCAAAGGAAAAAGGGAAAGCCATGGAGATGGATTACGAGCAGAATCCTAAAAGGGTAATCCACAAGATACACGGGTTAGCCGCACCTTATACGAGAAATGAGGTGAGGCTACTGCAAAGGCAGGTTAAGCACGACCAGCATGTGACACGATTGGGAAATAAGAGAGGCCGAGAGAGTGGTGTATGCAATGAGAGCATCGCATTCACGGATGAAGATTTGGGGGAAGTCCAGGTTCCCCATAATGATGCTTTGGTCATAACCCTACAAGTTGGGGAATATGACATTGAAAGGATCCTAGTGGATTCAGGAAGTTGTACGGAGGTGATGTACTACGACGCGTTCAAGAAATTGGGGCTGACCCAGACAAATTTGGAGCAGTCCACAACACCCTTGATTGGGTTTGGTGCAGGGGCAGTTTGGCCACTTGGAAAGGTAACACTGCCTGTTCGGGCAGGATCAGTTGTTTTGAGGACGGATTTTCTAGTCGTTGACGTCCCTTCTTCCTATAACGCGATTATAGGAAGAACCTGGTTACATAAAATGAGGGCAGTCTCCTCAACTTACCACCAGATGGTGAAATTCCCAGGATCCAATGGGATCGAAGCAATTAGGGGTAATCAGAAAGTGGCCCAACAATGTTTGATTTCCATCGTTAAGAAGGCCCCGAAGGCCCACCATGTTCATGCATTGGAGGTGCCAGATCAACCGACTATCGAGGACGTCGGGAGGTGCCCGGCCGATAAGGTAATCGAGGGCTTGGAAAAAATTCAAAGCAACGAGGCTGATCCTGAAAGATATTTCTTGATTGGGGAATCATTACCAGCAGAGGAAAAGACTGAGTCAATACAGTTTCTGAAGCAATATGTCGACGTGTTCGCATGGGTACCAGAGGAGATGCCCGGCGTGGATGCTAACATAATCTGCCACCATTTGAATGTTGACCCTCAACATAAGCCAGTTATTCAAAAAAAACGTAGGGCAGCCGTACAGCATGTGGATGCCGTTATTGAAGAAGTCAATCGTTTGCTTGAGGCAAAAGCAATACGTGAGGTTTATTACCCTGAGTGGCTGTCCAACACTGTGGTCGTAAAGAAGAAGAATGGGAAGTGGCGCGTCTGTGTGGATTTCACAGACTTGAATAGGGCCTGCCCCAAAGATAGTTTTCTCCTCCCGAGGATATACCAGTTAGTTGACGCGACAGCTGGCTATGAGCGAATGAGTTTTCTTGATGCGTATCGAGGATACCATCAAATTGCTATGTTTGGGCCCGATCAGGAGAAGACATCTTTCATCACCCCACGGGGCTTATACTGTTATAATGTCATGCCGTTTGGGCTGAGAAATGCAGGGGCGACTTATCAAAGGCTTGCGACTATCATGTTCAGGGAACTGCTCGGGAAAACTATGGAAGTTTACATAGATGATATGGTGGTGAAAAGCCGAGATAAACGAGGGCATGTTACAGACTTGAGAGAAGTCTTTGAGATTTTGAGAAAGTACAAGTTGAAACTCAACGCCTCGAAATGTGCGTTTGGGGTTGGTTCTAGGAAGTTCCTAGGGCACTTGGTCACCATAAGGGGAATTGAGGCTAACCCAGATCAAATTGCAGCCCTGCAAAGGCTGCAAAGCCCCAAAACTACGAAGGAGGTTCAAAGGCTAACCGGGATGGCTGCAGCACTTAATAGGTTTATCAGCAGATCGAGTGATAAATGTAGGCCCTTTTTTCAGTTACTAAAAAAAAGGGAAGGGTTCGAATGGGGAGCAGAATGTGAGCAAGCTTTTCAGGACTTGAAGAAATATCTGGCCGAGCCTCCACTTTTGTCAACCCCACATCTAGGTGAGTCTTTGATTTTGTACTTAGCTGTTTCTGAGCATGCTGTAAGTGCAGTCCTGTTAAGGGCTTTGGGAATCGAGCAAATCCCAGTTTATTATGTAAGCAAGACATTGCTAGACGCAGAAACGAGATATCTGCCTTTAGAGAAACTTGTCCTGGCACTCATGACAGCAACGAGAAAACTGCCACACTATTTCCAGAGCCATAGGTTTGAGGTATACACCGAATTTCCACTGAAGTCCCTGCTACGAAAAGCAGATT
This sequence comes from Rhododendron mucronatum var. ripense, assembly GCA_019656295.1. NCBI lineage: Eukaryota > Viridiplantae > Streptophyta > Magnoliopsida > Ericales > Ericaceae > Rhododendron > Rhododendron mucronatum. The sequence goes on along the minus strand of BPLT01000130.1, from coordinate 778,626 downwards.
TTTCAGGAAGAATCTCGACGTGGTCCGTCGAGTTGAGTCAATACGATATTGATTATCAACCACGAACAACAATCAAAGGCCAAGTGTTGGCAGATTTTGTGGCAGAGTTTTCTCCCACGGTAGCTCCCCTGCCTCCTACGAAAAAGGAACAGAAGAGTAAAACATTGTCCAAAAGGGATAAAGTCTCAGCCAAACAGGATGATACGGAATGGAATTTATTCGTTGACGGATCAGCTTGTAACACTAGTTCGGGAATTGGTGTTGTTCTTTTTCCTCCCGGAGGAGTTATGATAGAACTGTCTGTCCGGCTGGGATTCAGCGCATCAAATAATGTGGCGGAATATGAGGCACTCCTAGCTGGATTGAGAAGTGCGAAAATTCTGAAGGCAAAAAGACTAAGGGTGCATTGTGATTCACAGCTTGTGGTAAATCAGCTGTTCGGCGAATATCAGGCCCGGAATGAGACAATGGCGGCATACGTGGAAGCGCCAAAGATTTACTAGATACCTTTGAGAGGGTCCACATTGAACAGATAAGCTCTGGACAGAATGCACATGCCGATTCACTGGCATGGCTGGCTGCAGCGGTCTCGACCGAACTCAAGCGAAGAGTTGCAGTTGAGTACCTATCAGAGCCGAGCATTGGGAGAGGCGTGGAGTTTGTTTTTGAAGTGAACCAAGGTCCAAGTTGGATGGACCCAATCATGGAATTTTTACGAGATGAAACACTCCCCACTGATAAAAAGGAGGCTCATAAGATCAAGACCAAGTCTGCAAGGTTTTGGCTATCCCCAAAAGGAAAGCTTTACAGAAAGTCCTTCACAGGCCCATATTTGCTGTGCGTACACCCCGAGATGGTGCAGAGATTTCTTCACGAAATACATGAAGGAACATGTGGAAGTCATGCTGGGGGCAGATCTATTGCCCACCGAGCAATTACTCAGGGCTATTGGTGGCCACATATGCAGGAGGATGCGAAAATATATGTGAAAATTTGTGAGAAATGTCAGAAATTCTCACCAATGATTCGAACACTGGCAGAAGACTTGGTGCCTTTGACAAGGCCCTGGCCATTTGCCCAATGGGGAATGGACATCGTGGGTCCCCTCCACAAAGCAACCGGGAACCGAAAATTCCTGTTAGTTGCAACTGACTACTTTACTAAATGGATTGAGGCAGAACCATTGGCCAAAATTACCGAGTCTATGGTAGAAAAGTTCGTGTGGAAGAATATCATTACTCGATTTGGGGTTCCCTATTCCTTGATCACAGATAATGGGTCTCAATTTCAGAAGAAATTTAGGGCTTTCTGTGCCCAGTATGGGATCCAGAATTACTATTCAACTCCAGCCTACCCGCAGAGCAATGGGCAGGCGGAAGCATCTAACAAAACCATTCTTGACGGGATCAAGAAGAGGTTGGATAAGGCCAAGGGGAAATGGCCCGATGAATTGCCTCTTGTTCTATGGGCACACAGGACAACTCCTAGGAGGTCTACGGGAGAGACCCCCTACTCGTTGGCATATGGCACAGAGGCAGTCATACCTTTGGAAGTGGGCCTCCCAACCAACAGGACCGTATTGGTTGAGAGTGGGGGCAATGACAGAGCCCTCGAAATTGAGCTCGATCTCGCCGAGGAAAGGAGGGAGAAAGCACTGATTCATCTAGCTTCTTATCAGGAACAGCTGATGAAGAGCTATAACAAGCACGTTCACCCTCGAGAGTTTGGTGTTGGGGACCTGGTACTCCGGAAGGTGCTCGGCAATACCAAGATGGCCAATGATGGCAAGCTAGGGGCCAATTGGGAAGGCCCATATCGAGTGACTGAGATTGTGGGCATAGGGGCCTACAGATTGGCAGATCTGGACGGCAATCCCATTCCGAGGCCATGGAATGTCCATAATCTGAGAAAGTTCTTTGTTTAGAAGAATTACGTTTTCTTTTAGATTGCATTACGTGATTGTGAGGGAATTACGAATACAATTCCCTTGTTTTCTTATCCTACTTACAATTACTATGTTTTAGTTGCAAGGGGTACGAATAACGCCCCCTTGAATTCAGTCTATGAATAAAGACGTCCTTTCCCTCACAGTATATTCAGCTTTTTGAAAATAGTGGTTTTTTAATATGAAATATGGAATACTGATTTTCTTTTCCTTATTCATATTGGGGTGCATGGGATTGGCACAAACGCCATATACGAATACATCTATGTTTGATAAGCTTAATAACTGCGCACGAACATGCAGCTGTTCGGGTACAATCATTTCAGTAAGTGATTGTGCTAAAACGTCTGAGATACCATAAGTCCGAGAAACTTACATTTGACTTTTGATTCGAGGAATTTTGATCAAAAGTAAGTATGAAATACCCCAGGTACGAAATACTTGTACAATTCTAAGTACGAATATACTTAGTAACATACGAGTACGAAATACTTGTACAGTTCTAGGTACGAACATACTTAGTCAAGCCCAAGTACGAAATACTTACAAGCCAGTATGAAACACTTGGCTTAGCTTAAAACAACATACGAGAAATGAAAATAAACACTTAGCTGTATGTTTCAATCAGAAGGCAAGGTATGAGATACCCATGCAATAGTTCAAAATAACCACGAAAGGGTTAAGCAACCGATCAGATCACATATCAACGAGAGAGTCAAATATCTGTGCTATTAAAAACAAAACCAAAAGAGTGTACTGATGCCTCGCAGGGCGTAAAAACACAAAAACAGCGCCAACGGTCACGCAGGACCAGTAATATGTTCGGAGGAGTTGAATAGGAATGAGATTACCTGCCAGCCTATTCAATCCAAGTTCTGGATCTCTGGGAGAGTGTCATCTGCAGCTTCTATGCTCGTACTGGCAGCGGCATTCTCCTCCGTGACAATGGCTTCATTAGTCACCTCTTGAACTGCTGCATGTTGAACCACGTTATCTTGAGATTCCATCTGAATCTCCTCATCAACGCCAGCAAAATCGTCTATCTCTTGATCTACATCATCAGCAGGAGGCCCACCAGATTCCCGAGCAGCCATCACTTGACGACTCGGTAATTCATTATCTTCCCAGAGGGGAGAGTCTTCAGCGACGCCAACCTTCGTTAAGCACGTCTCCCAGCAGGTGACCCAGATCTGGTCCTGAATGGCCGGCATCTGTCCCACGTAATTGGCCGTTGTAGTGTCAAACCCTTTTTTGTAACCTTCATCATATGCGGCCTTTTTGGCATTATCGATCTCTGCCAAGGATTGACGGAGGTTATCCTCCGCAGTTTCAAGCTTGCCTTTTGTTTCTGTGACCTCTGCTTTAGCTTTGTCTCTCTCTCTCTCCAGCCTCGAGACTGTTCAGAGGAGTCTCGTGTTATCATTCAGCAGCCTAACTCTCTCTGCGTCAGCCTCTTGGAATTTTTGGCCTAGTGCCATCAGTTTTTGGATAAACTGTACAATTGCAAGGTACGAGTTAATAAAATTTTTTAAGACGACTATAGTCGAGGTAAAGGGAGAGGAAATCTATACGGTCACCTTGATTCCACTGACGAGACCAGTGGACACCAGCCGGTCAGCAGAGGATGAAGACTCTTTTTGCATGTCTACGGGAAGTGATAGTCCCTGTGCCAGTGCCAGTGCAGTCTCAGAAGAGCTAGCACTGTCCCCAATATTCACTGGTCGGTCCCCCCTCATGAGTTGAGGGGCCCAGACAGCAGGAATAACTTGGATGTTCGGCGCTGGGGTTTCCGATGGCACTGAAGTATCTGGAGCGCCAGTGTCTCCGGCTTCTTCGCTCCGAGGACGTTTGTCCCGATGAGCATCAGTAACTTCGGTCGAACTGTCTTGTTGCCGAGGAGAGGACGATCTCGTAGATCCCCCCCTGTTGCGACGAGATCGCGGGGGAGCAACACCGGTCGATGCTACCCTATTTGCAGCATTACGACCTCGTGTGGAAACGGTAAGAAGAGTGCTGAGATCGATGGGTTGTTGAGTCATCGTACCTGGGCTCACGGGAGATCGAGAATAACCAGAGGAAGAGGACTGGCTCGTGTCACAGAGGGTAAAGGGCTGTTCGGTTTGGATTTCAGGAACAACTTGTCTTCGTGTGGATCTCCTAAGCACCACACGTGTCTGGGGCACGCCTTCGGGGATCGTAACTTCACCTGACTGTCCGGCAAGGGTGACGCCGGCTTGTAATCTTGAGCTTCGTGGTTGGGGAGCTGTGGACGTCGAGGCACCGCTGGTGCTCGGGTTCGCTAACCTCCTGTCGATGAACCCCCTGTAGGCAGGATCGTACCCCAGCAAGACGTGTGCATCACGACCACACCCAGCAGTACGAGTACCCGGCTCTCCTGTGTACCTAAGAATTCTGTTGATATCAGTTGTTCGGATGTAGTTTGGCTCTCGTCTCGGGCGTCTGTTAGTGTTGTCCGCTGTACGAATACAAAGGCAAGTTAGAAACATACGAATCAGCTAAGAGGAAGCAATACACGAAATCACAAAGCAAATTAGAAGCATACGTGGGTAACCCCATATGTGGGGGCAATGCAAACCCACCACTTGGCCATCCTCTCCTATCGGCTCGAAAGCTCCCGTTACGTAGAGGAAATCGACCTCGTGGTCACAAGCAGAGTCTGGCAAATTGAGCACGAGACGCCTGTCCGCTCTCCTAACCTTGAGATAGTACGTGTTGTACTCGGGGTTTAGCACGATGCTATACCACCATTGGATGTCCCAAATCCCCAGTTGGGTCCCTAAGATTCTGTTTAATGCCACCACTCCCATTACTAACCTAAAAAAGTTAATCGAAACCTGCATCGGTGTAAGTCGATACCAGCTCAGGATTTGACGGAGTAGAGGGTGAAGGGGGGAATTGAACCCCTCCTTCAACAATGCCGACTATTGGGATACACATTCTATCCCATGAACCTCCGTCTCTATCTGCGCCTAGGGGGGCAAGTTCAAGACCAACATTGTCAGGGATGCCATATTCCGTTCTAAATGCCGTCATGGCAGCAGGGGTTTCACACAGCTTCCTAAATTTACTGGGTTTCAGAGGGTTTTCCCCATCGTCCGCCATCACTATACCCAATTTATACGAGGAAAACCAGAAGGACGTACGAATTAAGCCCTAAGGGGATGGGTGACTCAAAACAGTGAAATCCTAGTACGAGATACAGAAAGAGATTTGAGAAGTCTTACGATGGATGTAGCGGCGATGGAAGGAAGTACGGGCGAAAGCTTCGAAGCAGCGGCTATGGCGGAGATGGTGGAGGAACCTTTTGAGAAAAGCTGAGGTTTGTGCGTTTTGGTTAAAAACCCAAAAGCAGCCCTTTCAGGGGGAAAAGGGCGAAAGACGGAGACGAAACGTCTCCATTTACACCGTTAGAAGTTAACAAGTTAAAGTAATGGAAAGCAGATACTGTTCTGACTCCGTTTTGTACAACGTTAGTTGAATACCAATGGAAGGCGTACGAAAGATGCCACGTGGAGTCATTATCCCGAAAAGGTATAATGATTAAGCCGCCAAAGGCATAAATGAGCATTGGTATTATGACCATATGAGGGCAGAGGGGTGCGATCCAACCTTGGTCCTTGAGAAAGCTTTACCTGCAACCCTCGAACAGTGGTCATAGATAAAGCTGGGGAGCAATTGTAGGGAGGTATTCCCAAACAGACACGATTAGTCACCAGATACGTGATGTACAGGGGCACGTGATAAGCCGGATAAGGCTTATCGCCGGGCAGTGCGATGAGCAGCAATGTGGACCAGTGACACGTAAAGGCATTGGTCCAAGTTGTCTGTTCGGCTGCTAAGGTCAAAAGACATGTGAAGTCATTTGACCAGATATAATAGCATGGACCAGTTGCATGTGAGGTTATTGGTCCAAGAGGGCTGTTCGGCAAAGAGGAAGCCGAACAGTGGAAAAATTGCCCTAAGTCGAGACGTGGCAAGAGTACTCTAGAATGGTAATATTCCACAAAAGGATAAGATCCCGAGTGTATAGGGTCGAACCTAGAAACCCAACGTGAATGGGGTGTTCGGATAATTATGGGAAAGAGTCCCAAAAGGACTGAGAGTCCTATAAATATGAAGATATTATACAGATAAGGGAACGAGAGTCCATGAGATATTAGGTTTCCTGTACGAGGCGGGAATCCTAGGGCAACTGGGATGCTTGGGCAGCAAGCATCCGTGAATCTATAAATACGAGGTAAACCTGGAGGTAAAAGGTACGCAATATTAAGCATTTGCATTATTTTCCTACTGATAATGAGGGTTTATTAGCCAGTACGTGATACTAACTTAAGCATCGGAGGGCCTTTGCCACGAGAGGCAAAGGTGCACTCACCCCTTGTCTGTTTTGCAGATTACGGTTCCGACGAAGAACTAGGGTTCCGGTGTAGAGGCCCGTGAGGCCGTTTGCAGCTTGGTACGTTCAGAGCACCAGTTGTTTTCACCCCTCTACACAGACAAGGGGTGAGTGCACCCCTGCTTCTCGTAGCAAAGGCCCTCCGATGGCAAAGTTAGTATCAGGAACTAATTGAAAACCCTAATTACCAGTAGGCAAATAACAAGAGTGCAACGTATTGCGTACCTTTCAACATGTTTACTTCGTATTTATAGACATTCATGTGCTTGTTGTCCAAGCATCCCTTTCATTCTAGGATTCCTATCTCGTATAGGAACCCAGGATATCTTGGACTCTCGTTCCCTTATCAGTTCATTACCTTAGTCCTTTTAGGACTCTTTTCCATTACTAGCCGAACATCCCATGCACGTTGGGAGTCTTTCCTAGATCCTACATACTCGGGATCTTATTCTTTGCGGGATTGCACTGCTCTGGAACTTTCTAGAGCGTGCCTATCGAAAGCATCTAAGGCTGCTTCCTCAATAACTCTATTGCCTGTTCGGCAATCTCATTGCCGAACAGACAATATGGACCAATGACCTCACGTGCAACTGGTCCTTCTCATTATATTTGGACAAATGGTTCACATGTCTTTTGTCCTTATATGCCGAACAGACTGTCTGGATCAATGACTTCTCATGTCACTGTCGCAGACCGCCGTTCACTGCCCTACCTAGTGCCACGTGTCCCTTTATGCCACGCGTTCGGCTGTTAACTGTACCTGTTCGGGAATAACTCCCTACAATTTTGTATAGTGATTTGCCCTTTCAATTCAACGACAGCCGATCCTGTCCAAATCTCAACGGCTTGATCATTCTACAAACTGATCTTCCTGTCTCAAATTCAACAACAGTCGGTCCTGTCCAAATCCCAACGGCTTGATCATTCTGCACATTGATCTTCCCGTCTCAAATTCAACGACAGCCTGTCCTGTCCAAATCTCAATAGCTCGATCATTTAGATTGATGATCCGCCCATCCAAATCAATGACAGCTGGTCCTGTCCAATTTTCAACGGCTCGATCATTTTGTATAATGATCCGACCGTCCAATTCAACGATGATCAGCCATGTCATCAACGACAATCAGCCATTGCCTGTCTCAGTCCATTCAATGACAACTAGCCACGTCGCCTGTCTCTGCCCATCAGCGATGACAATTAACCATCGCTTATCTCAGTCCATTCAGCGATGACAACTAGCCTTGTCGCCTATCTCTGCCCATTCAGCGACGACAATCAACCATAGCCTGTCTCAGTCCATTCAGTGATGACAACCAGCCTCGTCGCCTGTCTCTGCCCATTCAGCGATAACCATCAGCCATCGTCCATCTCAGTCAATCAACGGCATGATCATCCTGAAGTATGATCCGCCCGTATTATCAACGACAATCAGCCACATCGCCTGTCTCAGTCCATTCAGCAATGACAATCAACCATATCGTACGATCAATCCACAACAATCAGAATATCGTTCGATGGTCCACCCGTCCGCAACTAGTTGTTCCCCGGAGAGTTCGCCTCGATCTGCCCCAAACGACTACCTTTACTTCAGTCTACTTCACGCGCATCTTCCAGCAGCCTTATTGCTTTGTCTTGGATGGTCTTTGATAAGGAGATTGGCTCTGATTCCCAAGAGATGGAATTCAACCTGCCTGACACGACCTACCCGTGTTTGTTGGAATGCTTCTTACCGAGGATAGCTAGATCCCCAGCAACGACGGCCTGCCCCGCCCATGTCTGCAACGATAGCCAGTCCTGTCCAACTTCTATCAACAAGCAGCGATTCACTCGTCCACTTCTACTTCCATCCCTGGCAATGGACCCGCCTGTCTATTCCATCGATCAAGTTCCTTAAGTTTACAAGTCTACTTTGCTAGTATGCTTTGTTCTGGATTGCCTTGAGGGGTGTCTAGAAATCTTTGACGTTACTTGTACCAAGTTTATGGTACTTCAAGTGCCGTCAAAGAAGGGCTACTGTAGACACCCCAACCTGGGCTTCCAGATTAGTTTACTTACGGTTTTTGAATCCCCGATGATGAAATGGATCAAGAACACCCCTGGAATGATAACGTGTTTGACCTTTGAGTGTTTGCAAAACCCTTGAACCTAACCTAGCCTAAGCCAATTCAAAAACCAAAAACCCTACTGACGCGCACCAGGGTGCAACCATCCCACGCAGGGGCATCGCGCGCCAACTCACTCCCGTGCGCGACGGTCAACCTGCCAGGTGGTGGTCAATAGTCAAAGTTTGACCATTGACCCTTGCGCGCCAGGGTGCACCATCGCGCGACAGACTGACTCCGTCGCGCAACGGACCAATCTCCCACCAACTTTTCCTGAGGAGGGAACTTGGCCACCAATGCAACCCAAAGCTAGCCTCGTGGACTGACTGAGCTCCTCTCCTGGCACCAACCAGATCCACCATCACTCCCTATATATAGCCCCATTGTTTCTCTTTCAAATGGTTACAAAATTTAAGTCCAAAGAAGGATTACACTCACAATCCTCCGTTTTCACACCTCAATCATCCAAGAACATAGCTTGTTCTTCCCCATTCAAACACCATAAAATCAAGCCTTCAAATCTTAAAGCTCAAACACCGCTCAAACTCAAAAGCCAAAGGTATAGCTTACCTTTGTTCTGCTCTCTGTTCTGATACCTGAGGGGGGCTGGCAGGGCCAAGGCTGGTAATCAATACCAGTCCTGGTCCTAAAGCTGGCAAGGTTTCAAAAACCATCATGGTAAGAACCAACGCGCGATGGAGCCACTCTCCCGCGTGACAATTCTGATCATCGCGCGATGGTCCTTGTGGGGATTGGTGTCTTGCTGTTTTTGTGTTTATTTAAATATAGATCACTCTGCAAGCATGATAATAACCTGTTCATTGCTTTCCTTAGTATAAACTGCTAGTTTGTAGTTAGTTTGCGTTTCTGCTGTTTTGGAGTACCCCTGGGATCATTCTGGACCTATCCCAAAACCCAAAAATGTGTGAACCAAACACTGGTCCGTGCCAGGGCGCAACCATCGCGCGCCATGTAACGCCCCGAATTTTGGGTACGTTAATGAGGCATTTATTACATAATAAAGAGAGTTTATTACATCATAAATGCTTCAAAAGGGTACATATAATCAACAAAGGAGAACTAAGGCTCCTAACTACTGCTCCGCTTGCTCCTTCCATTCTGGCACGCTCCTCAGCTCCGAAGGCCTCCAAGGAAACTGTTCATCTTGATTATCTACAAGGTCTGACACATTATACCAGCGTCGCCATCGATATAATATGCCAGGGTCACCACAAGGTAACACCGTGAGCTAAAACGCTCAATAGGAAATTCTTACCCAACCAACCTTACAACAGGAAAACATTTACAACAATGCTAACAATCACACACTCTCATTCATCAATCTACTATCGTTGGTGTCCAAGATTGTCGTGTTTCTCCTACGCGACTCATTGTAGACCGTGTCAATCATTTTCACTTACAAAACCAACCTTTCAAAATCATTTGCATTGGCTCCGTACCGCGGATAACCAAGCACACACACACCCGGTTCCGCCGCGCCGGGTTCCCAAGCATCCTCACAATGGTTCCGCCGCGCCGGGTTCCCATTGGCACGCAAAACTAGCATTGGCTCCTTTCCACGGATAACCAAGCCATATTACCAATAAGGCTACCATGTCCGACCCTATTAGCAATCTTCACAAAGGGCTACCAAGTCCGGCCACATTGTGGTTTTCACAACCCACGCAATGGGCTACCAAGTCCGGCCACATTACGGTTTTCAAACACATCTCATGTAATGCCACCAAACTAGTCATTACGTAGTTTCAAAAATATTTCCTTCCTCGGAAAAACTTATCCTTTCATAAACCACACCCTAGGTGCCATGTTTCTACTTTCTCGATTCTCATGTCACGTTTACATACAAAGACTCCGCCGTAGGACAAAGGTAAGCATAAATCATTTCCTTGTAAACAAACAAGATCATCCAACTCTATAATGCTAATCATGTTTAAATCAACGCTTAAAGCATAACGCCACATGTTCGGACGCCCTTGGAGTGATAAATCACTTATGCTTTATCGTGTCACAAGTACTGCAAGCAATTCATATATGCATGCTCATATTCATCTTTAAAGATCAAAACACAATTAATTGACATGAAAAGTAATTCAAGATAACATACTTTGAAATGGAAGATAAAGAGATCTTACATATACATAGGGATAGGGTAAAGGTATCCTACCTTGATCCGAAACTAGTCGGGGCCGAATAAGCAAGATTGGAAAGTTCTACAGGCGGTGAAACTCCAAATCTGGACCGAACTTCGGACGGCAGTAACTCGGTCAATCTTTGGCCGAATATACTTTTTCTTGGGTCCAAATCGAAGCTCAAGAAATGCTCTACAACTTTTGTGAAGAAAGTTGATCCTAGAAACTAATCTAAGTAGGAGAAAAATGGTGATGAAAGAGAAGACAGTAAGCTGTCTGGAAATGGAAATCCGAGAATTTCACTGAACTTCGGATGCCAATATCTTGGTCATTTCTTGACCGATTGTGGTGGTTCTTGAGCCTAACTTGAAACTCTCGAAGTGTTCTACAACTTTCCTGAAGAAAGTTGGTTCTAAAAACTAACTTAACAAGGAGAAAACTGGGGATGTTTGAAGGGCAGTAGGCTGCCTGGAACTGGAATCCGAGATTTCTAGAGAGAAGGAAGAGCAAAGCTTTGAAGGTGTGAGTTTTGAAGCTTGGAATGGCTTCTATTTATAGGCCAAGACCTTGGCTCTCTCCCCTCTCTTAAGGCCGCCCGCACCCCCCCCCCCCCCCCCCCCCCCCTCTCTAATTCTCATTTTGACACTTGTCATGCCAACTTGAAAGATCAAGGAATAACCCTAGGCTTGCATGGCTAGGATTTGATTCTTGGAAGAAAAGAGGTGTGAACAAGATTCTAGTGTGAAACAAATCATGGGAGTACAATGGAGGTTAAGTCTTAGCTAGGAAGGAAGTTTCCCATGGATTTGAAGTACAAGAAGATCAAAGAAAAGTACCAATCAAATCCCTCCCTCCCCCTCTCTCCCTCATTCGGCTCTCTCTCCTCTCTCTCTCCCATTCAGCTTTCTCTCTCACTCTCTCTCTCTCTTGCCAAGGTACAAATATATATATATAAGTATATATAAATGCAAGAAGAACAAATAAAAAAGTAATACTCTTTGTACCTAGAATCAAAAGTAGTCTTTAAGGCCTAGATTTTCTATTAAACTAACAAATTTAACACATGGTACTTAAGACATTATTTTAACCTTCCATGTACTAGAATAATATATACTATGGTACCTATGTACTTAGGAAGAATCAAAATCCCAATAGAAAATAAATAAAGGGGTACCTCAAGAATCTTGTACTAAGTACCTCCATATTAAAATAATTGTACTTACACCACATGGGTTTAAAGGAAAGGTTAAACTAATCAACCCATGGTACAAGGTGCAAGACTAACCTATTACCCATTGGGTAATAAATCCCCTAACTTCTATTGTCCAATGGACAAAGGATAAAACCAAAAATATTAAAAAGAAAAAGAATAATCAATTCTTGTTCTAGGGTTCAAAAGGTTCAAAAGGTCCAAGAGGGGCAAAACGGTCCATCTCCAGTAACTAGATGGCTTTCTAGTTTAGTTCCTCCAACCGGATGGTTAGAAGCTAACTAGGCTTGTTAAATAGGACTAAAGTGCAAGAAACGAAATTTGAAGGGCAAAAATGTAATTTTGACAAACCACAAGTGTATTAAAATAAAATTCAAATATTTAACGAAATTTTCACTGACCGAAAATCAGGGTCGTTACACGCCAGACTGACTCCATCGCGCGCTAGGGCGCACCCTCGCGCGATAGAGTGAGTCCATCGGGCGACAGACTACCTCTGACTAGTGAGTGGCCTTGTATTGGTAGCTTGGCCTTAGGCCATTATTTTGTCCCCACACTGTTTATGGGGTGTTTTGTCAATTTTTAGGGCTTTTAAGCCTTTAAACTGTATATTATGCTATTATGAACAGCTTAGTTTGTCCTGGGTGTGCACTGGTCTTTCAAGAACCCAGAGGGTTTGAGAATAAAAGTTGTGGGTTTGAGCTCACCAGCGCGCGCGCGCATTTTGGAGTTGTGTGCGCAGGAGTGAACAGGATGCAGTGACTTGTTCAGTGCATGCTGGTTTCTTCCAGCGCACGTCACTCCAAAACAGGGGCCTCCCAGTTTGTTTAAACTCACACAGTAGTCTATTCTCATCCTATATTAACTGCTCATCCATACTATCTATCACATCCTGCAAACTGTTACAGTTTTAATCCCTTTTAACTGTTCCCCCACCCTTATTGGCTAAAGAATTGATTAATCAAATAGAATCGCAAGCAAACAACGTCTTCGCAAATGCCTAAGTAGAGACCGATCTCCGGATTGGGCGAGAGGGGTGCCATAAAACCCTCCCCTCTCGTAACCTGGCTCTCGAACCCAGATATGGTTATGACGGACTGGTTCTTTAACTTTTCAAATCAAACAGCGCGGCAGGTGCTTCGAAATACGGTTCCATGGGTGTCGGACCTTCAAAACCCGAGTGGCGACTCTGTATTTTTGCGAGCGCTTGTCGTCCAGCTTAGTGCTCCTTCGAACCAGCATTTTTCTTTAGGAAGGGAACGAAATCCTTTCCTAAGAGAAGGGCACCCAGCCCACACATGGCTAAGAGTTGGTTTCATTCCTTGAACTCAAGATCAATACTTAAATGGCAAGATATGGAAGAGCAATTTTTCAAAAAGTTTTCCCCAATGCATGAGACTCATATGCTGCTACGTGAAGTCGTAAATTTTTATCAACTTGATGAAGAGTCTTTTGCGTGTTTTTGGTGGCGGTTTAGATATCTTGTACTCTATTGGTCACAGCATAGCTGCGAAACACGGCACCTTATTCCCATTTTCTATAAGAGTTTAAATTCTACAACGCGTCAGCTTGTAGAACATATGGTTGATGGTGCATTTTTGGATAAAACCATTAATGAAAGTTGGGATTACTTTGATCAATTGGCCAAAAATTCTGAATCTTAGGTTTATTATGTCAAAGTTGAAGATGCCAACTTAAATGTTGAGGAAGAGGAAATAGAGAAGCTTATCATTATTGAAGAGGCTGGTTTAGAGTTGAACAAACCCTCAAAGTTAGGATGCCATGATGAGTTTAATGTCCAATGTTCTCCTCATGAGAATTCTGTAGATGCTGTGCGCACTCCTGTTGAGTCTTCACCATTCCAAGATTTTGTGGGAGTGAAACTAATTGATTTTCTAGGTGTTGATGACTTTGATTTGGTTTACCATCCTTACATTGTAGATTTTGTCAATAGTCTGAAAACCAATCTAGTTTGGAATGCGTACTTGGTTGAACATAAACGTATGAAACAAATTCGACAATTGCTTTACTCGAAGTATCTATTTTTGTGGCATGGTTGGATTCAATTTTTGAAGCAAAGTATAGAGTGCAGCGCTATGTTCATTTTATTAGTTCTCATTGGCATGATAAATGTTCGGAGCCCGCATTTGGCTGACTGTACATAAACTCTTTCTTTCTTTCTCTTTTTCTTTTTCTTTCTTTTTTTTTTTTTTGTGGTCTGGTATAGCCACCAGTTTCTCGCTTGGGAAATGGGGAGAAAAGTAGTACTTGTTTAATCGCGTGAAGATTTGGTAGTGGCACAAAATCCTCAAACTTGATCAAGGTATAAGAGGGTTGACATTCCACCCGGAAGGTATGTTTACTTCCTCCCTTGTATTTCATTTCAATTGTCTTCATGCTATGAGGACATAGCATCATTTAAGTTGGGGGGAGTGATATATATGTTATATATATGTTCATGAGACTTGTCTCATTTTTCTGCTTTTGGTAAAATTTTCAAATTTTTTGTGCAATCCTCCCTTGTTAGTTGTGATTTCACTTGCTAGATACTTGAATTATGCTCAATTGTGTCAATATGACAAGAGTCGTGTATCCCCTCAAATTTGGTTATATGTTTGAATCTATGTCACATGCATATTCATGAACATTGATGAACAAGTTGAGCCTAAAAGTCAAGTCAAGTAGTGTGCATCGCTTAGAGTTGAGATTCGTTTTTTAAGCATCCCATACTTTTTGTTCTCCTTTTCCGCATTTGCGTAAATAACATCTTTTGTTCATGCTTGAGTAATTTATATATCTCTTGTGCATCTTGTTAGAGTTGTTAGCGTACTTAGGAAATGATTCAAGGCATTTTTGTTTGATTAAACCACATAAGAGTCACCTCGTTCTTGTTTTGAACCATAGTTCGAGTCTTTTCCATTGTTCAAACTTAGGTAACCAGATGCTTGGAGGGTTGTGTGGAAGTGCGTTTTCAATGTTTCAAGGAGGTTTGAGGTTGGTGTGAATATGATAAAAGTGGTTGGGATGAAAACTGCGGAAAAAAAAAATGGTACGTGATTCCTTATCTCTCATCTCCCACTACAAAAGCTAAGGCCCCAAATTTTCATTTACCTCACTAAAGCCCTCGAAATTGGCCTATCAATCTCTCTCTCACCACAAATCTCACCTCAAATGACCCTACTCCTCAAAGAAAATCAAAGAGATGTTATGAAAGAGCAAAAGCGGATTCGAAAGAGGGTTGAATACTATGATGAGAGGATTACTTTGACCTCCGAGCTAGCATACATTTCGGATGAGAAAGAGTCCAATGAGAAGGGGGAGCTCGATGCTCAATATCGTGAGGAGCCGGATGAGGATGGCAACTATGTGTGGTTGAGTCGGTTGTAGTAGTTTTTGTAGGACTTATATAGTAGTTGTTCTTTATTTCTTCTTTGTAATTTTGTTTGGTGTTTGACCGATATGTGGTCATACCTTGGGTAGTTTAGGGTCAGTAGTGGCCAAGGGTATATGAACCATGCAATATGGCCACTACATTTTGTAGTCTCTTTTTCTTTGTATCCAAGGTCGTTATAAGATAATAAAGTCATTCGTTGATCTTTTGTAAGCTACTTAACTCCGTTTGATGCATGATTGATATTTATTACTGTTTGAGTATGATTTGTCCCTTTTCGTGCATACTTGTCAATAATTAGTTTTCCTTTCTTTCTTAGCGCTCTTTTGATAGCATGCGTAGCTTTTTGTCTCCGGCTATTGCATTTACTCGCTAGCACTTATCATCAGATGTACTTTGTATCTTCCTATGTGAAAAGTGGAATAAGAGCGTATCCTTGTGAGTTTTGGAGTTGAAACTAGTTGTGGTGCATGCATGCTTGACTACTCTAATACGGCATAATTTGTTCGTCCTAGTTCATAGCTTGTTTATGTATAGATTGCATGTACTTGGGTTTGAAGGGATATTTTTGGACTCTTGCCTAGTTATTGTCACGCCCTCGATTTTCAACATAAATAAATAAACTAATTTGTTAAAAGATCCTCGCATAATATAGATAGTACCCAAAGAGTTTTCCCACTGTTTAACTTTATAAGCAAGACCCCAAAAGTTAAAATTATACAGCTTTGGCACCATGGTCCAAATCAACTTGATTACAAGTATTAATCTATTTCAAATATTACAATCTCTTTAGTGAAAAGAAATTTAAGAAAAATTAGTTACAAACTCATCTTTGCCAAAAGTGAATTAATTACAAAAGATGATTATGTAACTAAAACAAGGTTAGTTTCCAAAAGTCTTCATGTCCAAGCACACCATAGCATGCAGTCTATTGCCCAGCATTCGAACCTGAAAAGAAGGATTTTATTGAGCTACACTAGCCCAGTAGGAATATCTTTACCAAACTTATATGTAAATATGATGATAAGAGCAAATGATGAGGACATGGACGTACAACTCGGTAGATGATAATCATTCAATTTGTAAATGAGCCCTTATCGAAATTAAATGCATAAACTATATGACCCTAATCCCTCAGATAATCCCAACTCCACTCGCTAACCCAAAATTCCACCATCGGTATTTCCACCACTTGCGTTACCGTATAACACCATAAGGATTATCGTGTTACCACCACTTGTGTCACGGTAATCCCTAACGACTCGGGTTACCGTATTACCACCACTTGCGTTATGAAAACCTCTATGTCTCCGTATTACCACCACTTGCGTTACGGGACCTCCTATCCCAACTTCTGACCCAAAATCAACTACTTTCTCATCCAACATGCAAACTAGGACTCCCCCATGAACACATTCTTAGATAGAACATCCTTCGCTATGCCAACGTCATCCCAAATGCACCATGAACGATCACAAAATACCAACAATCTATAGAAAGAACATTAACAACGTTTAACTAAGTCAATTCTTATCCGGTTCTTGCTAACGGAAGACCAACGGACCAAGGAATACATCGAGCCATCATAGGAAGTCAATTAGACATGCTTGAGATAGTTTAGGAGGTCTCCAAAAGTGTTTAGAAGTGATTAGAGGTCAAAACAATCGACGGAGAAGCAATAGGTGCAAAACTGGAGTTAAGCCCCTGGTATCAATACGCACGAAATCCGTATCGATACAATACTCTCTAACCAGAAAGAAAAGTTTATAGTATCAATACAACGCTTAATCTGTATCGATACTATAAGGTTTCGAGCAACAATTTCTGCAAATTTTCAAGGCAAGCACAACAACCAAAATCCAACAACCCAAGGCACGATTTTACACCAAATCAGCATATAAACACATAAAAGAGGTAAAGAAATCCCTACCTCGTAACAATGGTCGAGATTCAAGAGTTTTTGAATGAGCCCTAGCCTCTTGAATTCCGAAACTTCGATTTAAGCTCGACCCAAGGAATTCCAAGCGCAAGAACGTGTTTGCAAGGTTGGAGGGAGGTTGTTTCTTGAAGATCTTGAGAGATGGAGTGAGGTTTTGAGTAAGAGGAGAGAGAGAGAGAGAGAGGGAGAGAGAGAGAGAGAGATAGAGGAACAGATGAGAGAGAGGAGTGGAGATAAAATGATCTTCTACTTCTCACACACCCCTATATATACTCACATATCTCTAAATCACACACAGTCCCTCAACTTTCTATTCTTTCACTACAATCCACAATCTAATTATCCACCAAAAAATCCATATTTTTCTCATTTAGGCATTTAATAATCTTTTAAAAAAAATAAAATATTCAGGTCTCTACAGTTATGGTAGTTGAATATAGATTTTTGTATCTTGAATCTTGAGAGGGTTGCATAGCTTAGTTAAATATGTTTTGCTTTAGTTTGCTAGCGTAACAGCCCTGATTTTTTGTCAGCAGAAATTTCGTGAAATATTTGAATTTTATTTGAATTACTTATTTTTACTTTCAGTAATCTGTCGTAATTAGATTCTAGTCCTTCGGGGCCAATCGTATTAGATTCCAACCGACTACATGGAGGAACCGAGCAACCAAACTCACCTAGTTACTAGATGAACCTTTTGAATCTCTTGAACCGTTTTGCCGTTACCCATTGGTCAATAGAAGTTAGAGTAATCTTTGTCCATTGGACAATAGGCCTCCTATTAAAATATGTGGGTTAGTACATGATTATAGTATTATATATGTTCTAAAAACATGTGCAAAGGACATTTATTCTTTGTTTATTGGGTATTCTCTCACCCCTCTATTATCGTTTGGTTATTAACCACTAGGGAAACTATTATCCATTGGGTAATAGCTCCTATCTTTCAACATGGTACAAGGTTTTATTTAAATAATCAAGATTTGGATTCCCATGTGATTTTATGCATTAAAATATTAGGGTATATCTAAACCCTAGATTTCTAAAGTACTTTATTGATTAATCTAGTACTTGTACTCTATTATTATTTAATGGGGAGAATCCTAGCCTTTTTATTAAATTGGGATACTTGGTACCACACCTATATTTAAATATAGGGCATTTGTTCACATGCTTTAAAGAACAACTTTGGTTATTTTAATATAAAACTCTCCTTATTACTATTGTCCATTGGACAATAAAAGTTGGGGGATTTATTATCCATTGGGTAATAGATTGTTCTTTCAACCAAGTACATGGGTTTAATAAACTAGTCTATTTCAAAAAACCCACGTGTAGTACCTGTATTTTATTATGTATGTACTGATTAGACTTAAGCTCTAAGATTCTCTAAGTACTCCTATATTATTTTATAGTGGGGTTTTGTACCCAATTAGATTTTATTTATTGGGGAATTTTTCTACCTAGAGTACATTAGTACACTAGTTTATTAGTTTAATCCAACTTGTGCTTATCTTAGCCTTTAAGTCTTTTTGATTCATAGTACCATAAGTACCTATTATTTTATTTATGTTCTTGCACTTAGTAGTGTATATATATATATATATATATATATATATATATATATATATATATATATATATATATGTGTGTGTGTGTGTGTGTGTGTGTGTGTGTGTGTGTGTTTGTACTATGCAAGAGAGAGAGAGAGAGAGAGAGGAGAGAGAGGCCGAGAGAGAGGGGAGAGAGAGAGAGAGAGTAGCCGAGAGGGAGAGAGGGAGGGAGAGAGAGAGAGGAAGGAAGAAAGAAGAAAGATTGGTTGTACCTTCCATGATCTTCTTACATCTTTCAAATCCATAGGTGAATCTTCCTTCCTAGCTAAGAAACTAACCCTCCATTGTCCTCCATTGTACTTCTATGATTTGTTTAAACACCAAATCTTGTACAACTATTCTTCTTGCCCACCAAATCTTCCATAATCCCATGCAAGGTACACAATCTAGCCATGCAAGCCTAGGGTTAGGTCTTTGATCTTCCAAGATTGCAAAATTTGAAGTATGGAGAGAGAGGGGGGGGGGGGGGGGGGGGAGGGGGGCCTTAGAGAGAGAGAGAGGGAGCTCAAGTTTTGGCTATAAATAGCAAGTCATTCCAAGCATTCAACTCACACCTTCTCATAGCTCCAACTTCTCTCTAGAATTACTTTGTTCTTTCTTTGTTCTTCTTGTTCTTGAGTTTTTTTTGTGTTCTTCAAGAAACTCATCCAAAGCAGCCACTAAGCCGCCACTTGACCACCCTTTCAATCCAAAAGTAGTAGTAGTAGTAGTCAAGAATTAGTTTCGAGAGAAACCTTTCTCTTTCGAAGCAACCGGGAGCATTCCATAGGAAGTTACTCCGTCCGACCACCGTACCTTCCGTAGCCATTACTACCGCCAAGAAGTAACGTAGGATCTCCTTATCTTCCATTCCAAGTAGAAAGTAGGTTATCTTTATTTACTTTCCATCTCAAGTATTCGTATTTTGATCTTTAGGATGGTTATGAGCATGTGTACATGAATTGTTTGCATTACTTGTGGTTGTTGATAAAGCATAAGTGATTTATCACTCCAAGGGCGTCCGAACATGTGGCGTTATGCTTTAAGTTGTGATTTGAGCATGTTAAATATGGAGTTGGATGATCTTGTTAGATTACAATGAATGATTCATGCTTACTTTTGTCCTACCGTGGAGTCTATGTATGATGACGAGACACGAGAACCAAGAAAGAAGAAACATGACACCTAGGGTGTGGTTAACGAGGGAAAAAATGTGTTTTCCAAGGAAGGAAATATTTTAGAAACTACATAATGACCATTCCAGGGGCATTATGTAAGATATGTGCCAATGGGAACCCGGCGCGGAGGAACCATTGTAAGGATACTCGGGAGACCGGCGCGGCGTAACCGAGGTTGGGTGTGTAGCTTGGTTATCCGCGGTACGGAGCCAATGCGAAGTTTTGTGTGCCAATGGGAACCCGGCGCAGCGGAATCATTGTGAGGATACTCTGGAGACCGGCGCGGCGGAACCGAGGTTGGGTGGGTAGCCTGGTTATCCACGGTACGGAGCCAATGCAATCGTGTGAGATAAACAAATGATTTTGAAAGGTTGAGTTGTATGTGAAAATGTTGACACGGTCTACAATGAGTCACGTAGGAGAAACACGAGAATCTTGGACACCAACGATAGATGATTAACGAATGTGGATGTGTGATTGTTAGTGTTGTTGTAAATGATTTACTATTGTAAGGTTGGTGGGTAAGAATTTCCTATTGAGCGTTGTAGCTCACGGTGTTACCTTTTGGTGACCCTGATATATTATATTGGTGGTGACGCCGGTATAATGTGTCAGACCTCATAGATGAACAGCGTGAGATGTACACCTTGGAGGCCTTCGGAACTGAGGAGCTTGCCAGAATGGAGGAGCAAGCGGAGCAGTAGTTAGGAGCCCTAGTTCCTCTTTTTAATGTATTTATGATGTAATAATGAGCCAGACTCTCTTTATTATGTAATAAATGCCTCATTAACGTACCCAAAATTCGGGGCGTTACAGCTAGGGACTAGCAAAGTTCAAGTTGGGGGGTGTGATGAGCACCCAATATTTTAAATGTTTGGTGCGAATAGTCCCATTTTATGTTGGTTTAACTTGCGTTTATTTAGCTTTTATAGTGATATTGCACGTAAGATAGGTTTTTGTGTATTTCAGGTAATTCGTATAAATAAGGCGTGTTTGAACGCCAAGGAATGCTCCGGGTGAAACCAAGTGCTCAAAGCTACGTGCCACCCCCATTGTGGTGCTTGAAGAAATGGTTTGGAGGTTGCTCGGGTCGCCTAAGTGTCAAGGGAATTGAAGGAGAAGTGAGGATTTTACCAAAGCAATTCACCTTCTGACCAGCTGAGGGTAGAATTGTCATAACTTTTGATGTACAAATTACTTTTGATCCAAACCACTTAGGTTAGAATGTAGACTAGACGAACTTTTCATCAGTCCAAAGAACACTCAAATCCGAGTTTGGGAGTGTCTGGAGCAAGCCTGCGAAGTTTGCCTAAAAATCTGTCAAGTGAGTACCGGTACTGGCTAACACGCAGTACCGGTACTGGGTGTCCAGATCAGTTTTTCCAGCCCGTTGAAGCCTTGTACCGGTACTGAGGCATTTCCAGTACCGGTACTGCATGGAAAAATCTGCAGATTTTTGTTATCTTTTTCAACTTTCCATTTATGGAAAGTTTCCACTTATGGAGTGTTTTTGGAATATTTTGGGGGACTTTTTGGTCCTTTGTAACTTAACTTTAGAGCCCTATAAATAGGCTTGTATGCCTTTTATAGAAAAGATGGCCATTTTTAGTCTTTTTCAGGCCTAAGTCTTTCCTTTTTGCTTTCTAGGAACTCCATTAATGTTTTTAAGCTTTTTAGTCATTTCCTTCAAGAACACTTTAAGGTAATTGTTGTTTGTTAGTTTCCCATTAATTAAAGTTGCTTGTACGGACTAGATCTTTCCTAATATCAAGTTTATTTTCATTTCCTATGGTTAAATCTTATGTCTCGTTTTTCTAGCATGCTTCATCTTCCTAGTATGTGTGAGTAGTCGATTAGGCTTGGCATCGGGGTGATTAACACCTTGTGGCTTAAGTTTATCTTGTCTTTCTCAACTTAAGTCTTGAAGTTTGGCTTGTAAAATGAGAAGGGTTCGCTTTTTATGTAACAAAACTTACCGATGTTAATGTCCAGTGATCATGTGCTTGCTCACATGGTTCCGGAGCGATGTCTCAGTTCGTATTTGCCAAAAGAACGAAAGCGCTGACTTGTTTTCCATACTACAGTTCTAGTCTTTATTGGTTTCATAGCTAAAGCTTTTGGTTGATAGCCTATGCCGTGCGATTCAATCGAGTTTTCGTTGAGAAATGTTAGATGACTTAAGTTATGGGTGTTAGTTACTCCAACGCCTTGCCGCTTGTTTAATTTAGTAAAAACTCATTTTCTAGTCCTTTTCATAGGACCATTTTTCACCTTTCAAAGCAAAACCAAGAGTTGGCCGTCTAAACGCCACAAACCCTTACATCTACAAATCCTAGCAAGCTATAAAGATTATCTCTGTGGGAACAATTCCGGACTTTCTGGTATTTAAGCTGACAACGACCTAGCCCTACACTCAGGGGAATCAACCTATTTCAATGGATAGGTTTTGGTGACGCATCGGTATCAAAATAAGACTAGGTATGAGTACCAACAAGTTATTTAGTTACAAACAATTTAGTAAAAAAGAATTTCTTGAATAATTATTACAAAGCCATCTTTAACAAAAGAGAGTCATTACAAAGATTATTAAGCAACTAAATAAGGTTAGCTTCCTGTGGGCTCCCCGACCGGCATGCGCCCAAAAGAGTCGCCACCCGGATTTTTGAGATGGATGATCCGAGAAATCGAGAACTCGTTTGAAAAAGGCATTTGGTCTAGCGAAAACATTGAGATTTCAGGTTCGGGAGCCACGTTACGAGTGAGGAAGGTTTTGCTGAAAAGCACCCCACTCGCCCGGCAGAACCGGCCTCTACTAAGCATTTTTAAAAGGGGGATTTTAAATATCTTTTAGAAAGTCAAGCTCTTTAATAAACAAGTTTAGGGGGGAAGGGACATGGGAAAGTATATCACGTTGAAGTGCACGTGGTCCTGTATGTACAGGTATGGCAAAGATGATGCAAAAGAAAAGAACTTTTCAACAAAAACTGTTTGGATCTCAGTTATCGCCTACACGGCATATTATAATACCGCACACGGTTTTACAATACACCGTGCGGGGTACCTGTTCTGTTATTAGACCATCATCAGCTTCTAGAACACCGCCTGACATATTGTATGTCACATCTGAGGTTTTTTAACAGACATCACAAAGTGCTCAACTACTGAATCATTTTGGGAAGGTACCATTCCTTCAAGCCATGAACGTAAAACAACTTTTAATGACTTTTGATCACACAAAATGATCAAGAAAGTTTTGTTTATGAAACAAGGCACGGCTTGTAGATATGGTCTTCTTCTGAAAATACTGATGACTGATATCTCAGTAGCAAGCACAGGCCTGACGGAGGATAGCTATGATCCAGATAGTTTGAACAAGGAAACAGTAGCTACATGGAAGGCCGTGCGTCTGACTACACTATGCCATGCAATGCATCAAAGCGCCTCATGGCATGGGACACCCAGCACAGTGGTTGTTCTTATTTTTGATAAAATGATTTTAAGTCAGTATCTAACCAAAAGGGGTTGATCCTGACTACAGAAGGGTTCCCTCAGGGGTAAGGACATGGCCTATCCCAAGGAAACTGGTTTATACCTTTTATCCCAAGCTCGGATTAGGACAGACGACAGCAGATGAGTGCAGGTATGGTTGGTTGAGAAAAGAGGGGGGGGGGGGGGGGGGGTGTAGATGTGCGTGGTAGATGGGTATATTGGGTAATGGTGAGGAGAAAAATGGAGCATTTTGAGAAAGAAAGAGCCTAGAGAATGCCTTTAGAATAACTTTCTCTAGGCTTGGAAGCGAGGAGTGGGTGTGGAAGCATGATGAGAGAGAAAGAGAAGTCAAGGCCCCTTTCTCTTGAGTGGAGGGTTGTATTTATAGGCAAGGATCAAGGATTTTGAATTCAAATGGGGGAGGTATTTTCTGGGCAGGTTAGAAGTGCTTTTTCAGCTAAGCCAAATTGTAGATGTGGCTCAAGTGGGCATGCCAGACAGCTAGCTGAGCCAGTCAGAACTTCATCCAAAATGCCGTGCAGTTGACCTCATGACCTTGTGCAGCATAATGAGATTTGTTATGCCATGCGGTGTAGAGATGTGTCGTACGGTACTAAGGGTCCAATTCTGGGCCCTTGGGCTTTCTTTTGGGCTTTTGGTTTAAGGGAGTCCTTCATCCAAGCTCTCAAAGGTATGTATCCTTTATTTCATCATCAAGACATTTAAAGAACCCTGAGATCCGGATTGGGGTGTCTACAGTAGTTGCTCTTTAACGTTACTCGAACAGCATTGATTTATGCGAGTGACACTTAAAGAATAGGCATCCCAATCCGTTGCTCTAAAGCAATTAAACGGAGACAAAAATGCATGAAAATCAAAGAAGATGCAAATAAACATTGATGGCGGTTGTGCTCGCGGAGCTGCCTACGTAACCTGTGTGCAGGGATCAGACCGACGTAGTTCAATTGGAACAATGGGATTCATGCCATAATCTTGAGAAGATTAAGTGCCTGTAGTGCCAAGTGTCGTGAAACAAATGCAAATAGCCACGAAATTCGAGACGAGCCCTCAGGGGGCAAAATTCGGGACGAGACGAGCCCTCGAAGGGCGAAAATTTGAGATGAACCCTCAAGGGGTAAAATTCGAGATGAGACGAGCCCTCGAAGGGTGAAAATTCCAGACAAACCCTCAGGGAGCAGAACTATGACAAGTCCTGGAGGACGAAAATTATGACAAGTCCTGGAGAACGAAAATTATGACGAGTCCTGGAGGATGAAAATTGCGATGAGTCCCGAAGGACGAAAACTATGACGAGTCCCGGAGGACAAAAATTATGACGAGTCCCGGAGGACGAAGAATCGAAGTATCTTTTAACCAAGACACGGCATTCTAACGGATTTCCTTGTAAATGACTGAACTATTTGATTCCCGATGGGGATATTGGTGGCTGATTTGAATGATTTCCGAAAAAAATGAGTTATACCTGTTGCACTAAAATGCCGTGCGATCTAGCATCGTTCCGCGCGGTGTTTCAATTTTCCATTCAACCCTTCGATTTTCAAGAACGGTCGGTTGGTTGTGTCCATTAATACAAGCATGCCCGTTTGCCGGCTTCAATGTCTTTTTAAGGGTGGTGGTGCCTCATTCCATGCACCACCACCAAAATCTTCTTAAGTCACTTCATTCTTCCTTCTTTCTTTTGAAGAACATGCTGTATTCAATTTCCATAACCAGTTCGATGGCAAATTTCAGTCTCATGGCACGCAACTTTTCCCTCGAGGCTGAAATGGCCTCCTACCGTGAGGAAATCGAGAAACATACTCGGCAAATTGCGAGGCTTGTTTCGACAATCCGCACCCTTCGTCGGGCTGTCTCCAATCTCCAGGATGTCGCTTTCGATCAATTGGATGACAAGAACGACCCCGAATACACGCCAGAGAGCGAGTCAAACGAGACCGCGGAGGACTCAAAGGGGAATCCGAACCGGTCCGACGATCGTTCGGATAGAGCGAATGACGCATCCGGCGGGGAGTGATTGAGATGGAGGACGAGGAAGAGGAAAAGAAGGGGCAGTAGGATTTCCTTTTGTCTTTTTTTTCTTTTGGCTTTTTCTTCTTTCTCTTCTCTTCTTTTTTTTTTTTTTTGAATGAATGTAATGGAAATCCCGGGATTCTCTCGGTTTGATGAATGTAATGAAAGTCCCTTTCATCTTTCTTATTTCCATTTGCTTTCTGCTATCAAAACCAAAATGATCATAGCCCCAAAATGTCAAGAATCTGTCTAGAATTTGAACTGTGAAAAGGGATCACAATGCTGTGCGCACCTTATGAAAAGACGCATGACATGACAGAACAAAACATCTATACGTTTGATCATTGTTCCGCGCGTTTTAGTCAAAGTGCTGTACAACACTTTAGGTTGTGAACCTGGTCTAGATTTTAATTCCAAGCGAACTGGTTCAGGGGGGCGGTGTACGCCTCACCGTTCGAATTTCCCTCTCTCATCTCTCGGCTCACTCTCTCTCGATCTCTCTCTCTCCCTCTCTCTCTCTCTCAGCTTTCTCTCTTTCTCTCAATCATCTCTCTCTCAGCTTTTTCTCTCCCTCTCTCAGCTTTCTCTCTCCCTCTCTCGGCTTTCTCTCTCCCTCACATTTGATCATGGATGACATTGACATGCCCGGTGTAATCATCCACCAAAGGTCATGGTTATACCGCCCCCGGTCCCTCCGAAGAGCAACGCGGTGATCGGGGGTGTTCCGGAGTCCATTGGGGACTCGGTTCCGGTAGCCATGGCCAAAAGGGTTGCAGCCTTGGCTGCCGTGGTAGGCAGCGATGATGGCGACAGTGCAAGGGTGGCCGGTGATGGTCTTGGTGTGGGTGCAGTAGAACTGAGGGGCAATGGTGAGGCTATGGGCCGGTTGGGGGTTGGTGGTGGTTCAGAGGAAAGGGCCATAGAGGCTGAGGGTAGCGGTGGCCCGGAGGTGGCAGCAGAGGTGACAGCCTCGGGCTGACTTGGAGAAGGACCCCATTGTCGAGGAAGAGCTAGTGGAGGAGCGGGAGACACCGACCATGTTTGTAGGTAGTGGCGCAGGTGCAGGGTCATCACGCCATATAGGAATGGGTGACTACTTGGAGACGGCGTCCCTCGAGGACTTGTAAAAATGCTACGAGGGGTGCCTAGGCTGGCAACGGCCTTGCTTGAGGCTCGGGAGAGGGAGCTCCGGGCCGAGCTTGAGACTGGAGCGGCTGAGGGGCCACACGTTAAAGAGGCAGAGGTTTTTGTCCCACGGAGGACCGTGGTGGATGAGGCTACTGCGGTCCTTGGGTAGGACCGGCCTTTTACTTAGAAGTCCTACGTGCCACTTCGACACTCGGTGGTGCCTTCGCTGCTGGACGCCTACATGCCGGAGAGGACTGTTTACGATGAGTCTCTAGTCCTTAGGGACCCCCATCAGCACTTGTCCTTATGACAAGATGAGTTATGCTTTGATGTTCGCATTTCAATGCAATGTGCTATGCTTCTTAATTCCATGCCTTTGACTATCATGCCACATTTATTGAGTCATTCCCCTTTTTGTGATAGGAACTAAGGATCTTGTGCTACAGCGGCGCGGGCGATGTGCCCCAGTTTTGAGAGAGACTCCCGGAGGCCTCGAGGGAGATGGTGAGGGAGGCAGGTTTCGGGGAGTTCGTCAGTTTGCTGACGAGGGCGAGCAATGATCGCCAGGTAGTAAGGGCACTTGCCGAGAGATGGTGGGACACGACGAACTCGTTCCACTTCCCTTTCGGTGAGATAATGGTGACGCCTTTAGACTTTGCGGTGATCACCGGGCTAAGGGTCGGAGGTGACCCTATCCCTTACGACGCTATGGCGGGGAGGGACCCTGAGCTTCAGAAGTGTCTCTTGGGGCGTAGGCTGAGAGCAGAGAAAAGGGATGCGCCATACGCCCAGCTTCTAGACTTTTAGCCAGAGCCTCCGGCGGATAGGGTCCAGGAGGAGCAGATGGCGAGGTTCTTTCTCTTGTACGCGCTTGGTGTGTCCTTGTTCCCCAACAGGCGCAATCGAGTTCACTTGTCCTTCCTGCCAGCCTTGCGACATATCGGAGAGATAGCCCACTTTGACTAGGGCGGCGCAGCTTTGGGGGCGTGCTACACCTTCATGGGGTCCCTTTCCCAAAGTGCGGGGAAGAGCCTCGGCAGCTACTGGCGAGTCTGGGAGATATGCTTCGAAATTCTGCTTTCAATACTTAGTTAGCTTTCCATTCATGCATTTGTATCATCTCGCGCTAACTCTTGATGCTTTGAACTCTGCAGCTTTGGACGTACAAGGTACTGGACATGTACCATCCCGCGACGTCATGCCCCGACGACACGATACTTCTTCGGGCTTTTCATTGGTCGAAGGAGTATCGAGGGGTGAAGAAAGGGAAATGGGATCTGA
Organism: Rhododendron mucronatum var. ripense; assembly: GCA_019656295.1. Lineage (NCBI taxonomy): Eukaryota > Viridiplantae > Streptophyta > Magnoliopsida > Ericales > Ericaceae > Rhododendron > Rhododendron mucronatum. The sequence continues at coordinate 750,773 of BPLT01000130.1, read as the reverse complement.
ACGCCTACCGGTTGTACTTGGACGAGCTGCGTCCTGATCAGGTGCTCAAGCTTCTTTGTTTCCTCGATCCATGTTACCCATGCATTTTTTTATCGAATCGATTTCCTGATGCACGCTTTTAATTGTAGGTACACTGGCGCATCTGGAATAGTTTTAAGGTCCCATATATGGCTTGTAGCCGAGATGTGATGAGAGGGAGAGTGCTTTTGGAGTCCCCTTACAGCTAGCAGTGGTACCTGGGCTATCGGGTATCACGTCGGTCGCCCACTTTCTTAGTCCCTGGATCGCTCCCTCCTCTTGTGCTGACAACGAGCGAGTATACACTGGAGGAGGTTGAGCGGTTCACGCAGCCGGACCCTTAGCTAGGGCCATTGTTTCAAGCTGGTGCTGATTATGCGAAGTACCAGGCCCAGCACCTAATGTAGAGCTTTGGGATTCGCGCTGCCTGGGAAGCGCAACGGCAGGTGCGAGGTGGTAGGAAAGGTAGGGGAGGAAGAAGAGGAGATAGAGGCAGAGGAGGCGAGGGCTCCCGTGGTGGTGGCACAGGTCAGGGTGGAGCCGGGCTGCCTACGCTTTCCTGGACCGTGGACGTGGTGATCGTTCAGAGAGCCCCTGGCCTGGTGGAGGTCCCACGCCCTGCAGTGGAGCCTCCGGAGTCCTTCGCTCAGGTATGGCATGCTTCTGTCCCTTTTGTATCTTTACTATTGGCACGACTTATTCTAATCAATCTCTGCGTTGGACAGGTGACTCCGGAGTACACGAGGGAAGTGGTGGCGGCCATGATGGGCCTGGAGCAACTTGTGTGGCAATAAGCCATGGGCCACTCCCCACCAGTACTGGCTCGCGCTGGAGGGTCGATGGTAAATCCTTGGACTCTAGTTGCTTGCCATTACTCTTATCCATAGTTATGATGTGAATGCTATATGAATGTTGTGTGATTGCAGGCTAAAGGAGGAGCTGCCCGGGGACTATGCAGAAAGTTTGTACGCATGCCTATGCGACAGGCTTCGTCTGCTGGCTCTCGAGAGGAGCGTCCATTGAAGAGACAACGACACTCTGGCAGCACAGAGGAGGGGCCTATTGTCATTTCAGACGAGACCGAGGAGCCTACAGGTATTGATCTGGAGGATACCTCTGGTAGTACCGTGCCCAGGGTGACTCACACTCAGGAGCTTGTCAGTTCTGAGGCGGAGGAGGAGGTCTCTGAACAGGACGAAGAGGAGGGCGAGGACGGAGATGAGGATGAAGACTGAGTTTCCGCTTCTTCTTTTTTTTTGCTTTTGCCTTTTGGTGGAGCCTGCATGCTTCCTTTTGTTGGGTGCCTTTTTACCCTTGGTAGACAGGATTTTGAGCGTCAGACTCTCATGCTCTGTTTTGTCATGCACTTCAACTCATGGATATCTTTGAATATATGCACAGAAAGTATTTCTTTATTGTCTTTTGTCATCCAACCTTCTTCATTGTCGTTGCTTAACAAGAACTGAATGATTAAGAAACTCATCGAAATGTACAACTAGCCGCAGATCATGAAACTGAGTCTAATACATGGTTTACAATGGAAAATGTATTGACAATGGAATAGAAATCAAAGGAGTAATCAAAAGAACTTTGAAGTCGACGTTATGTATGAGAATTGACATGAATGCCCTTGTTGCAAGTTCGAACATGACTGCATACGACAATGGCAATTCTTAGAGCTTGACATGTGAACTGAAAGTTTGACCTTATGCTCGGGACACATTCGAATACCAAGAAAACATTGACTTTGAAAGATGACATCTTCAAATTTTGACCCTGGACTTGAACCGGAACTTGGACCGAGTTACTTTAAGCCAATATGACCTGTGTGACTCGAAGGAATGGTTTGAAATGGCTTGAAATGTGATCTAATTCTTCGACTTGGCTTGAAAACCCGATTTTATTGACTTTCTGTACTACAACCTCGAATTTTGAGAGTTGACTTGAAGCAAAACATCCTTGAAGTCCCACATACTTGTTGGAGTGTATTCTTGTGGTTGATGATGCTCCAAAATGTCCCAAATCCACTTCAAGCCTTTGCTGTCAAAAACTGCAGAAATGCAGACACTCGTGCGTTGGTTCAAAATGCCGTGCATTATGCCAAAAGATGTCGCGGGGTTTTGACGTTATGCCGTTCCGATTTCCCAGTTTTGGTATGCCATGCATTGCTCCCTTATGCCACGCGTAGTTCCTCTCCGGACATCCTGCACTTTGGTACTTCCCAAGGCAGATTGCTCGATGGTTGAGGTTTGACCGATGCAATGGTGTTTCTGAGCCAATGCATGTCTGCATTATACTTTCATGCTATGACCAAGTCTTTTCCTATGCAAAACTCACGGGGAACACGCACTTTTGGAACCCAAGGCTCTTTGAAAGTTGAAGTTGTCTCCTCCACTCTTCCTATAAATTTAGGCCCCCAACCTTAAAATCTTTCTATCCCACTCAAACCTTCACCCTTCTAGAGCTTTGTATCCCTCCCCCATGGACTCACCGGTTTGCTTCGTCCCTAGTTAGCTTTGATGAAGGGTGTCGATTGGCTCAACTTCGGGCTCATGGCCTTTATTCTATGAGGTACCTTCGCAACATCCATCTTGGCCCCGAGCTCTTGAGGGTAGTTGTGAGCTTCTGGAACCCAGAAGTTCACGTATTTCGCTTTGGCGAGCAAGAGCTTTGTCCTACTGTGGAGGAATTTCACGCCTACCTAGGCGACTTCGGCTTGGGAGAAGTCATTATCCCTCTGGTACGTGAGAGCATTCATAAGGTTTTGGCCGTAGTCCTCGGGTTGAGTAGCGGTGTTGCCCACTATTTGGTCAGTGATGGTCATCTTAACATGATGCAGCTCATTGAGATGTTCTCTCCCTCTGGTGACTTGGCAGATACGACTTATCAAACTCAGCGCATGACCGCACTTTGTATGTGCCTGCTTGCAGCCTATCTCATGGAGCCTTCTGTTGGTCATGCTAGCTTGGCGCTGGCCAGCATTGCTGTTCAAATTGAGGCCCGGAAGGATGTGATCCCGATGGTCTTGGCTGAGACATTGATAGGCTTGGACAAAGTTTGCCCTGGAGAAACTGGGACCTTCGGGGGTAGCCCTCTCCTCTTACAGGTTGGCTTCTCACTCAGCTCTCCTTTTTCGAGCTCAGACTCTCCTCGCATCCTCATTTCACCTTAGCTCTCGGTTTGGCTTTCTATGGTTCCTTACTTGTTTTTCTTCTCCTTCACAGATTTGGCTTTGTGACAAAGCGAATGTGCTAACCATCCCTCCTGGCAACTGGGCATACGAGGCTAGGCTATTATCCCTGCGATGCTTTGAGTTTGTTGACAGTCGAGTTTCTGAGTGGGTCAACTTCTTCAGACACCTGCAGGCCGAGACCATTTCTTGGAGGTGCTCGTGGCTAGGCTTACCGCTTACGACAGTGCATTTTATAGGCCCTCAGTGGGTTGTCTTTGCTGGTTTGAAAGCCTTCACCTTTTATATCCCCTATCGGATTCAGCGTTAGCTTGGCCTTAGGCAGGAGGCCCCTACAGAAGTCGTGATAAACGTTGTTTTGCCTCTCTTTTGCCACTCCATTCTTTGCAACTATCAGCGATTTTGGAGGACTCGCGAGGTGACTGATGTGCATCCTTACCCATTTGTGGCAGCACGCAGGAACTATCGAAAGTGGCTAAGGAGGGACATTGCCAAAAGAGCTGGGGCTCAGGGAAATTGACTCAATCCTACTATCCTGACCATGGAATAAATTGTGGACCTACTTTGATCATGTCGTCTTTTTCATTTTTGAAAGTTGTGCTCAGCCTTATGTATTAGAAGCAGTTATTACAATAAAATGAGTTATGGAGGGTTTCCCCTTCCTTAATTCAGTGCTCTAACTTCTCACAACCTGGATTTTTATTTTGATTGATCGCAACTGAGCCTCAAAGTGAGGCTGCCTATGTATCCTTGTAGCAAAGGAATCAGGTCATAACGTAGTTCAGGCTAGGGTCCGCTCTGGTTTTAACACTCTCCTTTTATGCTCTAAATTTTGCCTAGTACCGCCCTTTCGGGTTTTTGGTCAAGCGAGCTCATTCATTGCATGCCTTAATCTTGCCTAGGGTGCCCTTGCAGGTTTTCAACCTAGCAGGCTTTTGCTCTAACTTTTGCCTGGGTCTGCCTGCCCTTGCAGTTTTCAGCCCAATGAGCTTCTCTTAGGGATAGTAGCGTTTGAGTTGATCCAGATTGACCAGAGTCACAAATTTGTTTCCGTCCAAGTCGATGAGTTGTCTAGCTCCTCCAGACAAGATGGTCTTGATGATGTATGGCCCAGACCACTTTGGTCGGAACTTTCCGCGTGGATGGTAAATTGGTGTCCGGATTTCCTTTAAAATCGTATCGCCTTCCGACAAGTCCTAGGCTTCACCTTTTTATTGGACGCGCACGCAATTCTTCTCTGATACCCTTGAGTATGATATAGAGCCCTCAACCGGCGTTTGTCGAAAAATATGAGCTCTTCGAACAGATTGCTTAACCATTCTGCCTCCCGGACCTCACACTCCAACATAGTGCAAAGGGATGGAACCTCCAACTCGATGGGAAGTACAGCCTCCATACCGTAGACCAAAGAGTAAGGGATTGCTCCTGTTGGTGTACGTATAAGCAATACCCCCCATAAGGCTAGCAGTAATTGCTCATGCCAGTCTCTCGTGGATTGGATGGTCTTTTCGAGAATGGCCTTGATTGTTTTATTAGCTGCTTCTACGGCTCCGTTGGTTTGTGGCCAATAGGTTCTTCACTTGTGTACTTAGATCTGGAACTCGTCCAAAACTTCCCTAGCTTGTCCCTTGAAATGAACCCGTTGTCGGACACAAACGCCTGAAGGACTCCATATCGGTAGATGACATTTTTCTTGATGAAGTAGGCAACTTGTACTGCGGTAAAAGTGGTGTACGAAGCAGCTTCGACTCATTTTGTGAAGTAATCGATGGCCACCAATATGAACTTATGACTGTTAGAGGCTGCTGGCATGATCCTGCCGATGACGTCAATTCTCCACATTGAGAAAGGCCATAGCAAGGTCATTTGATGCAGTTTGGATGGTGGAACATGCGTTAGAATGGCATGGATCTGGCATTTGTGGCACCGCCTCACGTATTCCACACATTCTGTCTCCATGGTGGAGCAAAAGTATCTTTGTCTGAGAATCTTTTTGGCGAGCATCATGCCGTTCATGTGAGGGCCACACACTCCTCTGTGACTTTCTTCCATCACTCTTCGGGCCTCTATACCATGGACGCATAACTTGTGCATGCCGCAGTGCGACCTCCGGTATAGATTTCCTCCACAAATGATGTACGGTGTCGCCATCCTCCGAAGGGCGATTTTGTCCTTCTTTCTCGCTTCCATGGGGTATTCTCCCCTTTCTATGAACCTCTAAATGTCATAATACCAAGGGTGACCATCTTCGGGCTCATCAACACCATGACATACTGGTATACTGGCATATCCCTCTGTTCAATCACAATTGGCCTTAGCTTCACACCAACAGGAATCTCGACCATGGATGCTAGCATCGCCAGAGCATTCGCGAACTGATTCTTGAGTCTCGGTACATGAGTAAAAGTTACTCTGTTGAAATGAGTGATGAGATCTTCAAAATTTCGATGGTACGGCTTTAGCTTTTTTTCTTTGACTTTCCAGTCGCCATTGGCCTGTGACACTACCAGGTTGGAATCCCCTACTACCTCCAATTTCTCTATACCAATTTCGATGGCTACTTCCATGCCTACAATGCAAGCCTCATACTCCGCTTGATTGCTAGTGACTTCAAAATTCAGTTTGAATGCGAACGGAATGTGAAATCCATCGGGTGCTATTAACAACACACCGATTCCAAACCCTTGTTGATTAGCAGCCCCATCGAAGTACAGCTTCCAAACATCTTCAGCTAGAGTCAGTATGTCTTCGTCAGGAAACCTGAACTCAACCTCTTCACCTCCTTTAATCGGGTTGTCGGCCAAGAAATCAACAACTCTTCCTTTTACAAACTTTCTGGTGACATGCTTTAATTCAAATTCTGATAACATTAGTAACCATCGTGCCATCCTTCTGGTGAGGGCCGGTTTCTCAAATAGGTACTTGAGGGGATCCATTCGAGAAATGATCCTTACCGGATAAGTTAGCATATAGTGCCTCAACTTCCTGGAAGCCCAGACGAGTGCCCAGAACGTCGTCTCCAACAAAGTATAACGTTCCTCACATCCGACCATCTTTTTGCTTAGGTAGTAAACAACCCTTTCAACCCATCGTCTCCTTCCAGCTCCAGCATACACCCCATAGAAGTCAGAGTGACTGACAGTTATAGGATCAAAGGTTTTCCCGGCGTGGGGGCCGTTAAAACTGGTGGATTTTGCAGATAAGTCTGAATCGCCTCAAAAGCTTTCTGGCACTTGTCATCCCACTTGAATGGCACACCTTTCTTGAGCAGGTAGAAGATGGGTTCGCGGTCGAAGTTAGTTTGGCAATGAACTGACTAATAAACTGCACCTTGTCGAGGAAGCTCCTCACATCCTTTTCGGACTGTGGCGGTTCCATCTCTAGAATAGCCTTGATCTTCGACGGGTCAACCTTGATACCTGGGGTGGTAAGCATGAATCTGAGCATTTTTCTGGCTGTAACCCCGAACGTGCATTTGGCTGGGTTCAGACGCATCCTGTACTTCCTGATTCTTTCGAAGAACTTTCTGAGCGTTGGTACGTATCCTTCCTGCTCTTTTGCCTTGACAATCATATCATCAACGTAAACCTCTACTTCCTTATGAATCATGTCGTGTAGCAAGGTTGTAGCGGTTCGCTGATAGGTAGATCCTGCATTCTTCAGCCTGAAAGGCAACACCCGGTAACATTAAGTTCCCCACTCAGTGATGAACGTGGTTTTCTTCCAATCCTCTGGGGCCATTAGGAATTGATTGTATCCCAAAAAACCATCCATGAAAGAATGTGGCAGTTTCCCTTTTCCTGTTTCCCACCTTCTTTTTTTGTCTGGTTGCAATGGAATCTTCACACACATCCCTATGATTTTATAGGACACTTTCATGCCCGTTAATGATCAGCAGCGACAGAGCAGAGACATGAGAGGATGGACATGGTTATTGGATTTTGGGGCATCCTCGTCAGAGGAAGTTCAGTGTAAGAGGAAATTGGCATTCTTTGCTACTTATGTTTCATGTGGTGAGTATCGAGATCACGTTAGCTACGCTACTTTAGATACAGTACTTGGGGAAGCCATAGGGTTTAGAAATTTTGGGTTTTTGGAAGGATGTTTGGTAGGCCTTTTAGGAAGATGATTCAACTTTTAATGCCATTGGTCCATTGCAATTGCAATATGTCCTTTTGAAAGCATGTTCCACGTACAGTGCTTATAGGTCTCAACAATACAAGGCTGAATTTGCATAATGTTCAATTTTGGTGAGCCAAAATGCCTTTCTGGTGGGAAATCACAAAGAGAATGAAAGGATACAGTTAAACAAAGCAAGCTATTGGGTAATGTACGAAAAGAAACATATTATAACATACAGAACATTCATTTCACTAGGGTACAGAACATTCATTTCACTAGGAGATAAAAAATCTTGAAGAAACATGGACTAGTGGTTTTAGATGACTGGAAAATTTTTAATATGTCCTTTTCAAATAGCTTGCATTTCATATTCACACAAACGACATGAATAAGGCGAGGAATTGCATCATGCATTGCTTATTGCACTTCGCGTTCTGTATGCATCTCACCTATGATCTAGAACACGCCACTCTCGATTTTTGGAGTTCCTGGTTGCTATTAACTGCGATATGAAAACCCTACTCAAGACTGAAACACAATTATTGTAATCAATTTTATAAATTTACAACTATTTACTCAATTATATACCTTGGCATCCGTAGTCGTCCAATAGCTCACAAGCTCTTTCCACTGATCTGGCAATACTCTCTCAGGCACTTTCAACAATATATCTTGATCTTCTTCATGTTTAGTATAATATTTATCCTTTGTCTTAGCCTTATGATCTTTTCATAATTTGTTACATGAACGCATGGCTACTGGCTGAAACTCTGCCGGACAATCCTCAATGTTATCCTACGAAGCACAACTACATATATAACAAGAGATCAAATATATGTAAACAGAAAAATTCAAAAAATATGACGTATACCTCAATCTCCTTCCAAATAGCGCTTTTGATCTCTTCACGTACTGAATTCCAGTCAAGATAAGTCAAGGGAACTCGATGGGGGTTGTGTAGCATTGTGCCCAGTTGTCCTTTCAATCGGCTGCCTTCATCTCCCAATGGCTGGAAATCATTATCGAACATGACTTTTAGTTTAGTTCCCGTACCCCACTGGTGAATGCCTTTAGCACTGCCTCGACCACACTTCTTCATAGATGTCTCAGGAGCTGAAAAATCAGTTGGTGGTAACTTGTAAAAATCAAGGGGCATAGCATTGAACTTGTAAAAATCAATTGTTGAGTGTTCAAAAGTTCCATAACCTTGCTCTCCACTAAGAAAAGCATATGATTCCCCATGGTTTGTCCAATTTTTGTACTTCTTAAAAAATCCACAAGAGTAAAGATGTTTCCTTATAGCTGCTCGAGGAAAACTATAGCGATTCTCACATTTTCTACAAGGACAACTAATGAACGAATCATCAAGCTTATCGGTGTATGCAAACTCAAGAAATCTATCAATCCCATCAAAGTAGTCCCTTGACATCCTCGGTAAATCAATCCAAGTCTTGTCCATGTTTCTACTTCCCTCAATTATTTCTGTAGACAAACATGTACATTATGCATATACAGACACACAAATGCATACTAGCCACCTACTCCAAAAAAAATCAAGTATGCTCTCAGCAGCTTAATTGAGGAAAGAAAAATAAAGAGAGATAGTGCAACATACGAAAAATGTCACACTTGAACGGGAAAAAAAGGCCAAATAGAGGACACAATATTAAGCAAATCACGCAAACCCACGTGAGTTCCAGTAGTCCCCCTAACCATATACACATAAATAGATAAACGTTTCTAAGTCGATCTTGATCTTGATGGAGGTTTAGAGCTAGGCCTGCTAAGTCTTCTACCCAAGAATCCTGCCATGAGCAGAATTTGAACTGTCCTCATAACTTTAGGGTTGTAAATGTTTTTTGGATTTAGAAAATAGAAAATACTTTCTAGCCAAGTAGTAATTATTTTCAATTAAACACGAAAAAACATTCTTCATTGAACTTCCAAAACGTTTTAATCTTGATGAATTGTAAGCGTAGAGATGATTTTGTGACCTACATAAATTCCAAACACCACTAATAAATCAAGTCCAATATATTCATTCCAACATATTATGTTCACGGAACATACTCTTGTCTTCAATCCACATTTTTTATTGACAGAGACACAAAACTATTGAATTCCATGTACAAAAATCAGCAGCAGCAGAGACACCAAAAATTTGCGGCATAGCATCAAAATGCATAAGACACCAACAAGAATCATAACCCTCACATATTAGCGAACATTCGAACAACCAATAGCAGTAGCATTCAGCACCATAAAAAAACCACGGTAGAAATCATTTTCAAGCAAAACAGAAGCCCACAAAACACCCACACCCAATAAACACTCGCCCAAAGCCCAACATATAGAAATAAAATCTTTGAACCAACCAAAATAGACATCCTAAAAGCTAACTCTGGCCCCATGACCTACCATACAAAACTTCTAATGACAAGACTCCAATCCAACCAAAATGAATACCCCTCCCTCCATTTGAAACCTGGACCAAACCACCTGATACCCCAAATCACCCCAACACACTCTCCCACCTCAATTCCTTGCTCCACACCTCAACTGCATGCTACGGTGTTCCTTTGAAGAAGAGCATATTCTTCGGAAGTTTGTCTCTTTTCCTTGCCTTTCATGGCTTTTCATGTTGCTTATGTTAGGCTAGGCCCAAGGTTTTTGTCCCTATTAGGAATATAAACTCTAAGCCTAGCTCTATATTTTGTTTCTATCGATGAAAACCCTTTTTTTTTTTTTTTTGCTTCTTTTGATAAAAAAAAAAATGTTTTCCTCGTATTGCAGTTTATTAGACTATTAATCTCACTATCAACAGATAAACATGAATTTCTTTTGTATCCGACCCCACAGCGTCGTCACATTCCAAATTATCCACATGCTTATGATGTTTGACATTTTGCATTTTTCTATTATTAGTGGATTCATCAATCTCAACAACAAAACTAAAATACTAAAAATTCTTAAAGAACTCCACACACACACACGGGGATGGGGATGGGGGCTTCTCTAGGTCTGATTAAAATAACTCCTAATCGAATTGGGTTCCCAATAACAGTAGCATACATGTGATAAATAGCAATAAAGATTCAAAATACACACAACCACAACTGGTGAGAGATTGGAAATAAACGAGTGGAATAAAGGTCCCCTTAGAGCATACCAATGGTGGAATCACGAGGTAGCAGGGAAGACGTACGTAGTGGTCAGCCCTGGAAAAGATTCTTGGGAGAGTTGAGGATTAGAGAGTTTGCTTGGTGGAATATCGACTCCTGAAACTCAAATTGAAGCATTAGAGAGTTTGCCCGGTAGAATCACGTACGTGACAGAAATTGTCTTCATTGTCTTCTCGGAAACCCCTGTGTGGTCGCCGTTGAGGTGCTCTTGTGCTCTGTTATCTTCAATGACAGAAAAGTTAGGGCAAAAGAAAAATTAAATCAAGAGGGTTTCGGTAGGATTAAAACAAGAGGGTTTCGGAACGAAGAAAAGAAGAAGCATTAAAACACACCCAGCTGATTGAGAAACTTACCAGTGTATCCTCTTGATTTCGGTAGGATTCTTTGCCGAGATCGATTTCGTTTCGAAAGGATTCTTAGCCGATTGAAACACACCCAACTGATTAAGACTTGGAAAACACCGAGAAAAATTTGGTTTGGTAGGATTCAAGTAAGGTGGGGAGTTCGACTTGGGGTTTTGGGGAAAACGGGTTTCGGTAGGATTCTTACCGATTTAACACACCGAGGAAAATAATTGGGAAAGAAATTAGGAGAGATGTTGATTTGGGGTTTTGGGGAAGAGAAAATAATATTAATTTAATTCTCCCAAAAAAATTTAGAACTTTTCGCCTCCTTCCCCCCGCCATTTCTTGCCCGCCTGATCGCGCGTACACTTTTTTTTTAGCTCTAAAAAGTTGCTATTTGCATCGGGGTGTACCTTGCAGACGCAAAAAAAATCTATTTGCTACTAGATTTTTGCGATGGCAACGTGGCGGACGCAAATTGACGACTTTTGAGTCGGGATGAGATGCCGTCAAAATTATTTTTTTTTTGCCACAGCATTTTTTGTCAACACAAAAAGATCGACGAAAAAAGCATATTCTCTTGTAGTGATATATACACACACACCCATGGTCCTAGAAGGAAAGAGAGAGAGAGAGAGAGAGAGAGAGAGAGAGAGAGAGAGAGAGAGCCGAGAGGGAGAGAAGAGAGAGAGGCCGAGAGAGTGAGAGGGAGAGAGAGTGTGTGTGCATGTGTTTATACACTCTAGCAAGCTACCTCACTTACACAACCTCACACTCAAGCCTAGCACTACTCCTTTCTTTAGGCCACTTAAATCCTAAAACCTAGCCTTTAATCATCCTAAATCTTACTTACAACCTAGACCTTGGATTGACTAAACATGGGAAGACTGTCCTTTTAGCCTAGCTATCATTATCTTTAGACTCATAAGACTTGCAACCTATGGTATAATCACCTAGGATTTCCTTTAAAGCCTTAGAAAATCTTCATGGTCACATAGCCTTGCACCTAGGATGGATTGACAAGAGAGGGGAAGGCTTTGGCATGCTTGGAAGACAAGATTTAAAAACACAATAGAGCAAATCCATGAGAGAAAGAGAGAGAGAGAGAGAGAGAGAGAGAGGGGGGGGGGGGGGGGGGGGGAGGCCGGCCATTGAGAGTGAGAAAGAGCCAAGATTTTTGCTATAAATAGCACCCCCCCCTCTTGCCATTCAACTCACACCTTCACACCTTTCAACTTCTCTCTCTAGAATTCTTGTATTTATGCTTTGTTCTTCCTTTGTTCTTAGTGTTCTTGAGTTCTTCAAGAAACTCATCCAAGGCCACCACCAACCCACCACTCGACCACCCTCTCGATCCAAAAAGTTTAGTAGTCTAGTCAAGAACTAGTTTCAAGAGAAAGAAAGTCTTATCTTTTCTCTTTTGAAGCTACCGTAAGTTTACGTATGAAGTCACACCGCTCGATAGCCGACACACTTACTTTTTTGTAGCCGTATCTACCGCCAAGAAGAACGGTAGATTATCCTTACTCACTATCTCTAAGTATCAGTAGAAATGTGTATATTTTTTGTATATTTGAAATGCATGAAAGATAGAAAAAGCTAGTAACTTACTTTACGAAAATCTCAAAAGAAATATGACCATGTCAAATATCTCAATTTGAATTACCGGAAAAATATATGTTGTTTTGAACTTCCCAAAAAGAAAGAAAGAACGGACTTTGAAATGTAAGAAATAACGGTTTGATTGAAAGTATTCGTATATTGATCTTTGGATGGTTATGAGCATGTATACATGTTTACAAGGATTTCTTGTTTTGATGTGTGATAAAGCATAAGTGGTTTCCACTCCAAAGGTGTTCATCCAGGTGACACTATACTTTTAAGTGTGTAGTAAATGTTTGAATGTGATTTTGTGAACATGAGCATGATAAAGTGATATAGAGTTGGATAATCTTACTAGTTTAGTTTAAAGATTACAATGAATGATTTATGATTGCTTATGTGAAAAGTCCAGCCACAGAGTCATTGCATGAAAACGAAACATAAAAATTGAGAAAATTAGAAATATGACACCTAGAGTGTGGTTAATGAAAAGACGTGTTTTGAAACCACAATGTGGCTGAACGTGGTAGCTCATTGTGTGGTGTGTGTTGCAATGGGACCGAACTTGGTAGTCTCATTGGAGGTGTGACTTGGTTATCCGCAGAGAGGAGCCAATGTGATTGTGCGCCAATGGCAGCTCGGAATAGCAAAACCATAGTGAGGATACTCGGGAACCCGGAGCGGTGGAACCGAGGTTGGGTGTGTAAAAACGATTTTGGAAATATTTTTAAAACCACAAATGTTTGTGTGTGTGTGTGTGCCAATGGGAACCCGGAACGGCGGAACCATTGTGAGGATTCTCGGGAACCCAGAGCGGCGGAACCGAGGTTGGGTGAGTAAAAGTGATTTTGAAAATGTTTTTGAAACCGCAAATATTTGTGTGTGTGTGTGTGTGCGCGCGCACCAATGGGAACCCGGAACGACAGAACCATTGTGAGGATACTTAGGAACTTGGAGCGGCGGAACCGAGGTTGGGTGTGCAAAAACGATTTTCGAAATGTTGATTTGGTAAATGAAAATGAGACACGGTCTATGATGAGTCGAGTAGGAGAAACTCAGATAATACAGACACCAACGTTAGACAATTAAGGAATGTGGATGTGTCATTGTTATTTGCCTTGATGATTATGCATATGCTATTTGAAAACCATTGGATTAAATGGGTTAGTATACTATTTCTATGACCTATTGTTTGTAATTTATGGGTTAGCGGGAATGGGATTATTCTGTTGAGCTCTCGTAGCTCATGGTGTTACCTTTGGTGACCCGAACATATTATATTGGTGGCGACACTGGTATAATATGTCATACTTTGTAGATGACCGGGGTGAGCTATACACCTTGGAAGCTTTTGGAGCCGAAGAGCTGGCTAGGGTGGAGGAGCAGGCGGAGCTGTAGTTAGGAACTATAGTTTCCCCTCCCTTTATGTAATGAAAGTACTCTTATGGGGGGTTATGATGTAATAATGAGTCAGACTCTATTTAGATTTTCAATAAAACTTGTCTATTTAACGGTCCCAAAATTTGGGGCGTTACACAATTAAGACAGTTATTTGAATTTCCCTTAGGATATCCTTTAAATTGGAGATTAATTATAATTCCGTGGGATTTTGTATTTGTTTTAAATATGCAATGTTAGCCCTGAGGGTCCAAAGTTTTTGCATTAAGTAAAGGCAAATGTTTCAACTGCCTGAGGTCATTGACTTTTTAACCTCCCATTGCTTTGAGGGGTTAAGGTGGCAGTTTTAAATTCCATCTTGAATGGGGATTGTGGCTATTGGGTTGCCAAACGGTTCTTGAACCGTCAGAAGGTCGTGCTATAAAAGATAGCAGTGCTGACAAATTTTCTTTCATTCTACAAACAGTCTTTTATTGCAATGGCAAACAATGACGAGTTTCGAAGTTGTGCCGCAAACTTCGGGGTTTGAAGGCAGTTGTCACCGAGCTGTCAACCAAGATGGATGCCATGGTTGACTCTTTGTCAACCATGGAGAAAACTGTCCGAATGGTGCTCATCGCCAACTGGGATCAGTTGGAAGCTTTCTGAGGGCAACTGACACCTTAAGTTCCTTCTCCTTTGAGGGATGGAAGTAGTGGTTAGGTTGCAACTTTGCAAGTTTTACCCACAAAGTACTTTATGTAAAAGGTTCCATACCCTTTGAGTTGTGGTCTATAAATAAAAATTATGCTGGAGTTTTCTATTTGCATGCCATTTCCATATCAAATTTACAGGAAATATTGAACGATCCTCCCTCTTGGGGGGATTTATTGGCCACTGTGGCTGAAAAATGAAAGGATCAACTAATTCTAAAAAACAACTTTATTGCTAAGGATTTTATTGGAAACAAAGTTTCCTAAAAACATAAATGAATTCCTACTCCAAGCACCTACTTGTAATAGTTCTTGAGATGCTCTGCATTCCATGAGTTGGGCAACTCTTTACCCCTTAGGGTTGCAAGCCTATACGCACCTGCCTTGACATGGTGCAAGACATGGTATGGTCCTTCCCAATTTGGGCCGAGCTTGCCCACTTTCTTTCCAGTTGGATTAACCTTCCTGAGGACTAGATCACCACCTCTGAAGTCTCTTGGCCTAACCTGTGCTTCATGGTGCTTAACCATTCTTTGCTGGTATACGGCTATCCTGGCCATTGCTATTTCTCTTTTTTCTTCCAAGAGATCTAGCTCAGCCCTAAGATCATCATGGTTCTCTTGGTTATCCATACTTGCAGTTCTGTAATTGGAGAGCTCGACCTCAATTGGGACTACTGCCTCAACCCTGAAGGCTAAAGAATATGGAGTTTCTCTAGTTGCAGTTCAGGGAGTAGTATGATATGCCCATAGCACATTATACAGCTCGTCTGGCAAGCTCCTTTGGCTTCTCGCAGCCTCTTTTTGATAGTCTGATTTGTGACTTCTACTTGTCCATTGGCTTTTGGGTGAGCCTTGGACGCATAATGTACATGTATTCCCTTGGAAACACAGTACGCCTTGAACTGAGCATTGTCAAATTGCTTTCCTCGATCCGTGACTATCACACACGGTAACCCAAAACGGGTTATTGTTAATTTCCATAAGAAATTGATTATAACCTCTGCAGTTATCGTGGCCAAAGCCTTAGCTTCGACCCATTTCATAAAATATTCCACAACTATGATTGCATGTTGGACCTGACCTACTATCATAGAGAGTGGGCCAATTAGGTTCACTCCCCATTGGGAAAATGCCCAAGGTCCTCTCATTGGAGTTAAGGCTGTGGGGAATCCATGAGTGATGTTTACAAATTGCTGGCATTTCTCACATTTTTGGACCATAAAGTAGCAATCCTTTTGCATGCTTGGCTAGTAGTAACCCATCCTAAGGAGCTTATAAGCCAATGTGCGGCCACCTTGGTGATCTCCACATACTCGTTGATGGACCTCTTCCATAGTCTGTTCAGATTCTATCCTGGTCAAACATCTGAGGTATGGTAGTGAGAAGCTCCTTCTGTACAACACGTCTCCCATACCTCAGATGTTTGACCAGGATAGAATCCATGAGTGATGTTTACAGAAGGAGCTTCTGCTCTAATCTTGAGCTGCCTAGCTTTGACCTTATCATCTGGTAAGGTCCCATTCGTTATGTATTCAACTATGGGGCCTGTCCATGAGTTACTATAGTCGATAACTTGAACCTACACGTCTGGGGCAAAAATATTTGGTACTTCGAGGTAACGAATTGATGCATTCGGTGGAATAGCATCTTCTTTAGCTATAGCCAACTTGACTAGATAATCAGCTTCTATATTTTATTCTCTTGGAATTCCAACAATATCAAAGCTCCTAAGGTTTGCAACTTGGGCTTTCACTTTGTCAATATACTTTTGCAGTACTTCTTCCTTGACCGTGTACTCTCCAAGAACTTGACCCACAACTAATTGAGAGTCACTTTTTGCCAATAAGTGTTCAACACCAACGGCCTTGGCCAGTTCCAAACCAACCATAAGAGCTTCAAATTCTGCTACATTGTTAGTTGCTTTGAATTCAAACCGGAGTGCATAGCTTAAACGTTGTCCTTTTGGGAAGTTAGAATCAGGCCAGCTTTGCTTGCTTCTTTAGTTGTTGATCCATCTACCTAAAGGACCCAAGGTTTATGTTCTTCTTTAGGGAGCTCTTCCGATTCGAGATACGTATACTCTGCGAGGAAATATGCAAGAACTTGAGCTTTGATATCAATTCGAGGTCTGTACTCTATATCAAACTCGCTAAGCTCTATTGACAATTGAATTAATCGGCCTGATGTCTCTAAGCAATGGAGAATCCTTCGAAGTGGTTGATTTGTTAGCACCTTTATTGAGTGAGCCTGAAAGTATGGCCGTAGCCATATAGCTGTTATTACCATTGCAAAAGCTATCTTTTCTGCTCTAGGATATCTCAGCTCGGCTCCTCTTAGTGCTATGCTTGTATAGTAGACTGGGAGTTGTATGCCCTACTCCTCTCTAACCAAAACCATGCTGACTGCATGTAGGGGGATAGCAAAGTATGGAAATAGATCTTCCCCTTCTTGGGTTCTGCTAAGCAGTGGCGGGGATGTCAAGTACTCCTTTAGTTGGATGAATGCTTCCTCCTCCATGGTAGTCCATTTGAATGCTTTCTTCAAAACTTTAAAGAAAGTTTGGCATTTGTTGGTTGCACGACAGATGAATCTGCTCAGTGTTGTGACTTGTCCTGTTAACCTCTGGACCTCCTTAACACTCTGGGGTGAGCGCATGGTGAGTATAGCCTGAATCTTTTCAGGATTCGCTTCGATACCCCTTTCAAATACCATGAAGCCTAGGAACTTTCCTGAGGATATTCCAAAGGCACATTTTGTAGAATTGAGCTTCTTTCAATATTACTTAAGTACCGCAAAGGTTTCTTCCAAATCTACAACGTGGTCTTGTGCTTTGGAGCTTTTGACCAACATATCATCCATGTATACTTCTACGTTTTGTCCAATCTATTGCTTGAACATCTTGCTAACCAACCTTTAATACGTCGCTCCTATTTTCTTAAGACCGAAGGGCATTACCCTATAGCAATACAGTCCTCTGTCGATAATGAACAAAGTTTTTTCCTGATCTCCTTCATGTATTTGGATTTGGTTATACCCTGCGAAGGCATCCATGAAGCTGAGGAGCTCGTGTCCAACAGTAAAGTCTACCAATGAGTCAATCCTAGGTAATGGAAAGCTATCCTTTGGACACGCTTATTGAGGTTGGTGAAGTCTACACACATCCTCCATTTGCAATTGGCCTTTTTGACCATAACTATGTTGGCTAACCAATCAGGGTAAAAGACTTCGCGGATCAACTCTACTTGTACAAGTTTGTCTACCTCCTCAACTGCGGCTCTATTCCGTTCCGGAGCAAATGTCCTTTTCTTCTGCTTAACAGGACGTATGGTGGGATCCACATTTAATTTATAGGATATGACCCTTGGGTCGATCCCTAGGATGTCCTCATGAAACCATGCAAAAGCATCCTTGTTCTTTCTTAGGAACTGTAGCAGCTATTTGTGCCACTTTGCTCAATCCAGTTCCAATCTTATTGTCCTTCCTTGTTGACCTGGTTCCAGGTCCTCCTCCTTGAGTTCCTCTACCGGTTCTCCATGTTGAGCTTTTCTTCATCACGTGTATCGAGACTTTAATATTCATCGTGATGTTAGCTCCTCTTAGTGAGGTGATGTAGCATTCCCGTGTTGCTTTCTAATCTCCTCTTATACAACCAATTCTCTCTAGTGTTGGGAACTTTATCATCAAGTGATACGTGGGGATTATCGCCCCGATTTTATTTAGGGTTGTCCTCCCAAATATTGCATTGTACGTATGCTGAAAGACAGTCAACTACTATGAAGTCTATCATGCTTGTAATTTGGCTCCCTTCTTGCCCCATGGTAACTGGCAAGGCTATTTGCCCTATTGGGTAGATAGGCGTGCCTGCAAATCCAACTAATCGCTACAACAAATCTGACTTTTGGCGACACGCCCAAAAATACGTCGCCGTTGGGTATGTATTGGCGACAAACTTTGATGTCGCCAATAATTTTCACATTCAGCGACAAGGATTGGCGACAAAACAAAAATGCGTCGCCGTTGGATATGTATTGGCGACACATTTTGATGTCGCCAAAAGTCTTCACATTCGGCGATGAGAGGTGCGTCGCCGTTGGGTATGTATTGGCGACACACTTTGATGTCGCCAACAGTCTTCACATTCGGCGACGCAAATCACGTTGCCAAAAGGCAAATTTACGTTCGCAAGCAATTGGTGACATGAAGCGTGTCGCCGTTGGGTACAAAGTTTTTCATCTATACGAAAATTTATTATTAGAAGATATATTACATTCGATCAAATATGTAACAATAAGAGATTTACTTTATTTTTGGCAAGAATGATTTAGTCCCTCTTATGTAAAAGATAGACGGTTCTAATTTTAAAAAATAGCTCAAGTGGCCCTCTAGTTGTGCACTATAGGATTTTAATGTCTCTGGAACTATCGAATATGTTATGATCATGTAGTTGCTGAGATCAAATTATCATCGATTTTGGCGAGAATGATATAATTGATAAGACATTAAATCCTAACGGTTTAGATTGACCATTCAAAAAAATGAGCCAGCAACTACATGCCATTATATTCTATACATTCAATTTACTTGTTTCTAAACCAATGTCTTATGCTATAGTATAATGTACACCAGATGACCGCAGCATAATCACGACGATTGATACCGTTCATTTTGTTGTGGTTAGTGTTTTAATCAGTCTCGTAAATTTTTAGGTCTATTGGATTTTGAAAGCCCTTTCATCGGGACGCAGATTTATTATTAGAATGAAATTTTACGTCCAATCAAGTATGTAATGATTGGGATTTTCTTCATTCTTAGCAGAACTAGTTTAATCTTTCTTATTTATAAGATAGACAATTCCAATTTTATAAAAATAGTTCAAGCAGCTCTCAAGTTGTACACTGTAGGACTTTAATGCCTCAAAGAACCACCAAATGTTACAATCATATGGTTGCTGACATCTGATTATCATCAATTTTGGTGAGAATGATATAATTGATAAGACATTAAATGCCAAAGGTTTAGATCGATCATTTAAAAAAATAGCAGACCACTACTTTTAAAAGGTATACATTAAATTTATTTATTTCTGAACAAAAGTTGTGCTAACCATTCTTATAAATTTTTGGGTCTATTCGATTTTGAAATCCCCTTCATCGGGACGTAGATTCTTTATTAGAATGATATTTTACGTCTGATCAAGTATGTAATGATAAGAAATTAAAAAAAAAATCTAGTGAACCCATAAAATTAATACATAGATATATAAGTATCTACTCCCTTCATCCCAATTCAAATGTCCCCTACGAATTTTTGTGCATTCACTTTAATTTGGTGTAAAAAAAATAAAAAAAATAATATATAATTTTTTTTTTTGGGTTTGAAAATGACCGAAAATCAGTAGTAGACATTTGAATTGGGATGGAGAGTAGAAGAAATTAACAATCGCAAAAAGAAAATTATTAAAATACAATAATATAAAATGATGTCGTTTCGAGAAGACCCAGTCTTTTTTTCGGTCCAAAATACTTAAATTGTTTCCCCCTATTTGAATTTTGATAAGCATGAATGTTGTTAACCCTTTGTGTTATTGTTCAAACCCAATTTGAATTATTTCAATCATAATTATGAGTTAAAAGTTATGCCCGAAATATTAAATAAATTAACTCTGATTGGGGGTAATTCAAATTGGGTTCAAACAATAACATAAAGGGCTACAATTTTTATGTTTATCAAAATTGCTAATTTTAATGTTTAAAGTAGGGGTGTGCAAAAAACCCGCAACCCGACCAACCCGACCCGAAGGGTCTCGGGCCGCTCCGAACATAGGCTTCGGTCGGGTACGAGTTGGGTTCTATTAAAAAAATGAGTTTTGGTTTGGATTTCGGGTCTGTGCATTTTTTACTCGCTGGGGTCAAACCCGATCCGAGCCACATAAAACCGACCAACCCGACTCGACAAAAAAAATCAGGCTCGCGGACGGGTCTATAGCATCAGTCGGTTCGGGTGCAAGCTTGTATTTTTCGTACCCGACATGGTCGGGTTGCGAGCCATACCCGACCCTCCCGACCCGTGCACACCCTTAGTTTAAAGGTTCAAAATCATGTTTGATTCAACTTTAATTGCTATTTTAATGTTAAATATATACTATATATATTAGATATTCCAAACATATAACGAAAAGTGTGTCTAGTGCAATTGGTCAGAGCCTTGTGTGTAAAGGCTTGTGTAGTTGGATGTCTTGGTTTCGAAACCCAAGAGGTGCAAGAAAATTGTATTTTTATCAAGTAACCTTTCGGCGACGCAATAATTGGTGTCGCCAATAGGCTACCTTTTGCGACGCAAAACACGTTGGCAAAGGTGTAATACGTTTGCCACATTAACTATGCTTTCGCCGACGCAAAGCGCATCGCCAAATCTATTGCCTTTTGGTGACAGAGGTGTTTGCATCGGCAAATACTATTGCCGACATAGCAACGGCGACAGCATGCCGACGCAAGGACTTGCGTTGCCAAAACCCTTTGCCGACGCAAATAAGCCTTTGCCGACATACTATTGTGCATCGCCAAAACCAAATTTTGTTGTAGTGAATGGTGACGTCATAGGCCATAGCCTTTCCCATCCAACCTTCAGTTGGTCATATGTGTGGAGGTAGAGGATATCGACTAAGCTCTCGCTGTCAATCAATGCCCTTCTCAGGAGGTAGTTGGCTATGACAATGGTGATAACCAAGGGGTCATCATGAGGAGTTTGGACCATTTGATGTCTTCTTCTGAAAAGATGATGGGTATTTCCTCCTTTTTCTGAAATATACTTGGATGACCAAATATGTTGACTTCCAGGTGTTCCTTACTTCTCAGCTTTCTTAGATGCACTTTCCTAGCATTGCTAGATTCTCCTCCTCTAGCAAATCCTCCATGAATCACCTTGATCTCTCCAATAGGACCCGATCGGTGTGATACGCCATCTTTACCCTCTTTACTTGTATCTTCTCTTCTAAATGGTTTCTGATACTTCTTTGTTACAAAATGTTGAAGTCTACCTCGTTGGATTAGGTCCTCAATCTGCTGCTTTAAGTCAATACAGTCATCTGTGTTATGACCGTGATCCTTGTTGTAACGACCCTGATTTTTGGTCGTTAAAAATTTCGTTAAATATTTGAATTTCTATTAATTTCCAAAGTTTGTCAAAATTACATTTTTAGCCCTTGAAATTTGATTTCTTTGCGCTTTAGCCCAATTGGCAAGCCTAGTTAGTTTCTAACCGACTTGTTGGAGAAACCGAGCTAGCAAGCCACCTAGTTACTTTTATCTAACCGCAAAATGACCGTTTTGCCCCTCTTGAACCATGTGAGCCTTTTGAACCCTAGAACAAGTATTGATTATTCATTTTCTTTTAAATATTTTTTGGTTTTATTCTTTGTCCATTGGACAATAAATATTAGGGGAATTATTATCCATTGGATAAAAGAACCCCAATTCTTTACATTAAAAGTATACTTGGCTAAGTACTTTTATCTTTTAAAAAATGGACATTTTTTATTAGTTTACTATATAATTACCCTAGCAACTATTATCCATTGGATAATAGAAGTTAGGGATTTTATTACCCATTGGGTAAAAGCTAGTCTTTCAAAGTACCATAGGGATTATTAGTTTAATACTTTCATTTAAACCATGTGTGAAAGCACAACCATATTTTAATAGGAAAGGTACTAGGTACTAAGATTCTAAAGTACCCTTTAATTATTTTCTATTGGGATTTTGATCTTCCTAAGTACTTGTGTATCTATGTATATATTATTTAAGTACTAAGATTGTAACGCCCCGAATTTTGGGTACGTTAAATAAAACATTTTATTGATAAAAACGAAGCGAGTCCAGCTCGTTATTACAACAAAACTCTCACAGGAGTTCAATATTACAAAAGAGAGGGATAGCTAGGGTGTCCTATCTACAGCTTCTCTTGATTCTCCATCCTAGCCAGCTCCTCGGCTCCGAACGCCTCCAAGGTGTACGGCTCGTCCTGTTCATCTACAAAATCTGACACATTATACCGGCGTCACCACCAATATAATATGCCAGGGTCACCAGAAGGTAACACCATGAGCTACGATGCTCAATAGGAAATTCTTACCCAACCAACCTTACCACAGAAAATCATTTACAACAATACCACAATCACACATCGATAATCGTCTATCGTTGGTGTCCATGATTCTCGTGTTTCTCCTACGCGACTCATCGTAGACCGTGTTAACATTTTCACTTACAAAACATCCTTTTCAAATCATTTGCATTGGCTCCGTACCTCGGATAACCAAGCCTTTCAAAATCTTTTGCATTGGCTCCGTACCGCGGATAACCAAGCACACACACACCCAACCTCGGTTCCGCCGCGCCGGGTTCCCGAGTATCCTCACAATGGTTCCGCCGCGCCGGGTTCCCATTGGCACACATTGCATTGGCTCCGTACCGCGGATAACCAAGCTACTCACCCTACCTTGGTTCCGCCGCGCCGGTCTCCCAAGTATCCTCACTATGGTTCCGCCGCGCCGGGTTCCCATAGGCACACACACACTCACACGACTTACATAATACCCTCGAGATGGTCATTATGTAGTTTCTAAGATATCTTATTTTTCGAAAAACACATTTTCCTTGTCAACCACACCCTAGGTGCCATGTTTCTACTTTCTCGGTTTTCGTGTCTCGTTTACATGCAAGACTCCGAGGCAGGACTTTTCACATAAACATTCAAACTCAAATCGACGCTTAAAGCATAACGCCACATGTCCGGACGCCCTTGAAGTGATAAATCACTTATGCTTTAAGCGTCGATTTGAGTTTGAATGTTTATGTGAAAAGTCCTGCCTCGGAGTCTTGCATGTAAACGAGACACGAAAACCGAGAAAGTAGAAACATGGCACCTAGGGTGTGGTTGACAAGGAAAATGTGTGTGTGTGTGTGCTTGGTTATCCGCGGTACGGAGCCAATGCAAAAGATTTTGAAAGGCTTGGTTATCCGAGGTACGGAGCCAATGCAAATGATTTGAAAAGGATGTTTTGTAAGTGAAAATGTTAACATGGTCTACGATGAGTCGCGTAGGAGAAACACGAGAATCATGGACACCAACGATAGACGATTATCGATGTGTGATTGTGGTATTGTTGTAAATGATTTTCTGTGGTAAGGTTGGTTGGGTAAGAATTTCCTATTGAGCGTCGTAGCTCATGGTGTTACCTTCTGGTGACCCTGGCATATTATATTGGTGGTGACGCCGGTATAATGTGTCAGATTTTGTAGATGAACAGGACGAGCCGTACACCTTGGAGGCGTTCGGAGCCGAGGAGCTGGCTAGGATGGAGAATCAAGAGAAGCTGTAGATAGGACACCCTAGCTATCCCTCTCTTTTGTAATATTGAACTCCTGTGAGACTTTTGTTGTAATAACGAGCTGGACTCGCTTCGTTTTTATCAATAAAATGTTTTATTTAACGTACCCAAAATTCGGGGCGTTACAAAGATGATTTAAATATTACCCTAAGTACCTCATGCCTATTTATTAGTTGTTGGGAAAATCCTAGGTCTTAAAGTCTATTTTTGATCTTAAAGTACTAAAGTACATATATTTTAATTGTATGCTTGCTATATATATATATATATATATATGTACCATGAGAAGCAAAGCAAGAGAGGAGAGAGGGGAGAGAGAGAATTCGGCTAGAGGGAGAGGAGAGAGAGAGAGGAAGGAAGGAAGGAGGGAAGAAAGAGAGAGATTTGGTTGTACCTTGACCTTGATCTCCAATGTACTTCAAATCTTTGGCCATGTACTCTTCCAAGCAAGACTTAACCTCCCTTGTACTTCCTTGATTTGTTTAACACAAAAATCTTGTACCAATATTCTTCTTGCCCACCAAGTCTCCCAAGAAACAATCCTAGCCATTGGATTTGCCTTGATCTTTCTAGTTGGCATGACAAGTGTCAAAGAGAGGGAGAGAAAGAGAGGGGGGCCAGCCATGGAGAAGAGGAGAGAGAGCCAATGTTTTGCCTATAAATAGAAGCTCATTCCAAGCATTTCAACTCACACCTTCAAGCTTGCTCTTCCTTCTTTCTAGAAACCATTTCTGATTTTCCAGGCAGCCTACTGCCCCTTCGGAAATCCCCAGTTTTATCCTACTTAGAGTAGTTTTTAGGATCAACTTCCTTCTAGAAAGTTGTAGAGAACTTCGAAACCTTGAAGTTAGACCCAAGAACCACCCCAATCGGTTTAGAAATAACCAAGTTATTGGCATCCAAAGTTCAGTAAAATTCGGATTTCCAAATTCCAGACAGATTACTGTCTTCTCCTTTACCCCCATTTTTCTCCTACCTAAAGTCATTTCTAGGATCAACTTCCTTCAAGAGAGTCGTAGAGGGTTTCGAGATCTTCGATTTCGACCCAAGAACGACTCTATTCGGCCAAAGATTGACCGAGTTACTGCCATCCGAAGTTCGGTCCAGATTCACCACCCGTAGAATTTTTCCAGCTAGCTTATTCGGCCCCGACGAGTTTCGGATCAAGGTAGTTATCCTTACCTACTCTTCCAAGTATAAAGTAGTTTTTCACCTTAATTCTATGTATTGTATAAATCGCATGTTGTTTGGAAGTTACTTTGATCGTAAATAAAATGTTGGAAATGCATGATGTGTGTTGTTTTGATTCAAGCATGCTATGTAGCTTAGATGATATTGTTGTAATTGTTTCAAAGCTTTAGATAAATGCATGATTGTATGAAAAGTCTTACACGCGGAGTCTTGCATGAGAACGTGACACGAAAACCGAGGAAGTTAGAAACATGGCACCTAGGGTGTGTTTAACAAGAGAAATGTGTTTTGAAACCGCGATGTGGCCGGACTTGGTAGCCCATTGCGTGGGTTGTGAAAACCACAAAGTGGCCGGACTTGGTAGCCCTTTGTGAAGATTGCCAATAGGGCCGGACGTGGTAGCCTTGTTGGTAATATGGCTTGGTTATCCGTCGAAAGGAACCATTGCAAGTTTTGTTTGCCAACGGGAACCCGGCGCGGCGGAACCGTTGTGAGGATGCTCGGGAACCCGGCGCGGCGGAACCGAGATTGGGTGAGTTAAAAAGGAGACTTTGGAAAAGAAAGGTAGTAAAAACAACCTTGTCTACGATGGGTTACGTAGGAAGAACTTCGAGAAAACTTGGACACCAACGTTAGATAACGAATGTGGATGTGTCATCGTTACTGTCTGTTATATAAATGATCTGTTGTTAAGTTAAGGGTTAGTGGGTAGGGTTACTCTATTGAGCTTTCGTAGCTCATGGTGTTGCCTTTTTGGTGACCTTGGCATATTATATGGGTGGTGACGCCGGTATAATATGTCAGACTTGATAGACGAACAGGGCGAGATCTTCACTTGGAGGCGTTCGGAGCCGAGGAGCTGGCTAGGATGGAGAAGCAAGAGGAGCTGTAGTTACGAACCCTAGAATTCTCTGTTATTTGAATAAAAGTACTTTTGTAAGGTTTATGTTGTAATAACGAGCTGCACTCGCTTCGTTTTTATAATAAAATGTTTTATTTAACATACCCAAAATTCGGGGCGTTACACTTGTGGAACCTGTAGTACTTATCCTTAGTTCTCTTGTTAGGATCTAACCTTAATTTCCCAGGCCACTTGAGGTCCGGGTCATCTTGTAGGTTGCTAAGAATTTGCTATGTCGTAGCTATGAATGGAGTAAACTGCTTATACCTTCCTTGAGGCAGTCCTTCTCCTCCTCGCTTTGGAGAGGACCTTGAATCCACCTTTTTGTTTCTTGGTTCGGCTCCTATTTTACGGGTGGCTTCTCGCTTCCTTTTGTCTGATTGAGGAAATTCGCCCATCTAGGATGGCCTTGCTTGGGGATCAAAACCATCTTGTGAGCGTCTTGCATAGATGGCTTCTTATACATTCATGTGCTTCTGAGTTCTGAGCATAAGCTCTGCCAACGTCTTGGGTGGTTCCTGAGACATGAGGTATAGGAACTGTCCTGAGTATAACCCAGCTATGTATGCAATTATACATACATTGTCATCACCTTCATCTATTTGAACCACTTCCTTGTTAAACCTTGTGGTGTAATCTCTCAATGACTCCTATCTTCCTTGCTTTACCGTAAGGAGGTGAGTTGCTGGTCTGCCGTAGAGTTGTCCAGCAATGAAGTAGCTTACAAAGCTCTTGCTGAACTCTTTAAAGCTACGTATGCTCCCTGGCTGGAGCTTATTGAACCATGACTGGGCACTTCCTTTTAGGGTAACTGGGAATGCCCGGCACATAACTTCATCTGGTACTACTTGAAGATGCATTAGAGATTTGTATGTTTCCAAGTGATCTAATTGGTCTGTAGAGCCATTGAATGTCTCTAATTATGGCGTCTTGAATTTTCTTGGGAGAGGTAGCCCCATGACTTTAGGTGTAAAAGGTGAATCTGTGGTGTGCACCAACTCTTTTACCGTAGCAGGGTTTGTGCTTTAATATGTTTTATCAATCCTTCAATCTGGTCTTGCATCTTGAACAATGCCTCTTGTTCACGTGACGGCCTCTCTAAAGGCGGCTTGCTATGCTTTCTTCGATTTTGGCTTTCCTTTTCACTAGATTCGCCTTCTTCTCGATTATCTTCTTCTTCGTGTTGACTATGTCACAAGTTTAGGATACTTGATTCCAAGATCTGTTTTCTAAGATCTGCATTTTCCTGCAGTGCAGTTTGTAACCCTTGGGTTAATGTTTTTATTTGCTCTTGCATGTTAGCAAACGCTTTTGGGGTTATTTCGGTGCCACTAATCTTGCTTGCTGCGGCGGCCTTAGCTGCCTCTGCTGCCTTGTCTCGGCGGCGGCAGTAGCCTTGGCAGCTTTTGCAACCTTAGCTGCCTCGGCTGCCTTAACTGCTTTGGCAGCGGCAGCAGTCTTTGCGGCATCGTCGATGCTCATTTGTAGGGGTCTAAAGCCATTACTGTTTTGTTTGATTAGATTTCTACCATACAAAACTATTCACCATAAGGAAAAATTCGTTCCCACAGTCGATGCCATCTGATGAATCAGCTTTGTTGTCAGCTTTAACCTGATCTTGCAAAACAATGTAAAAGCTAGAGTCACCGATGTGGTGGCTTGACAACCACCCTCCAATGCCTAAGTCAATCAAATACTTGTCATGTGGTGAGGAAAATGAAGTTCTCTATTGTGTATTGCATACCTTTGATTGGTATTCTACCGTTATATTTATAGGCACCTTGAAAGGAGGTTGAGTCCTTATTGGATTGTTTCACGTTAATTCTGGATTACCTATTTATGGTTAGGAGGAGTCCTACCGTAGCTAGGAATCCCAATCCATCCTTGATTGTGTATCTCAGGGGGTTTAGTGCTTATCTTATTGATGGCATCCTTTATCTTCTATCCATCCTTTATCTTCTATGATTTCAGCTCCATCCAATCTAGAAGAGATATCTCTGTTGGAATAAGTATATTCCATAGACAACGATCAAATATTATCCCAACGATCGAATATTACCCCTCTTTATGTAGATAAGGACCGGAGCTGGTCCTCAGACCTTACGATAAATTCGTCCGCGGAGTTGACCTTTGTATGACCTAACTTTATCCCACATAAGTATTATTGAAGAGGTCCAGGTGAGACTGGTCCCTACTCTCCAGGTCTGTGATTCTTGTGGTGTTGGCCTCACTAATCTGTTATACTTATCAGAGACAGATCATTCTCTCAATACATCACTTTCAATTCAAAAAATTACTCATTTGAAAAATAAATACTTACATCCCCTAAGCAGAACGGGGCCTAAATTTAGTTCTTTTCTATTTGGGTTAGGTTAACTGGAAGAAAATCAATTCGTATAAATATAATTGAAAATATCATTTTTGTTTTTCTTTTTGGTAAATAATACAGTAAGATTTTGTTTGACTACACGTAAAGCATAAAATGTAATTTGATCTCCATTTCGTTTTTTATCTCCATTTTATTCCTCCCTGCACCACAGATCCAGTACCGGGTGCTTGATATATATGGAGAATATGAATATTTTGGGTAGTTAATGGAGGCCACATTCAATGAGCAGAATTAGATTCTTTTGGAATTTTTTTCAAGCGGAACAGCTTGATTTGAAAGGAAAATTATTATATTCTGTAAACTTTTCTATATGTATATAAGGCGAATTCTAGCCTCCTGAGTAACCAAGAAGAAAAGATATCTTAAGTGAATTTCATTTCACAATAAAAATCAAAGTCCCACAGCTCTACTATTCTGAAATGGCTGGGTCTAATTACACTTGTAGGACGGCCTACAACGATGGTCGGAACCCAACTAGCTACATGAGTGGAGCAGGCTACACCGATGATCGAAACATAACAAGCTATGGCGAAAATGGCTATTCTGATCACGTGTGTCACCCCGTCATTGTCGATGCGGACGGAAGGAAATGGCCGATCATTTCCTACGGTTCTCCCAACGCCAGCAAAGAAAGCTACATGAGTGGAGCAGGCTACACCGATGATCGAAACATAACAAGCTACGGCGAAAATGGCTACTCTGATCACGTGTGTCGCCCCATCATTGTCGATGCGGACGGAAGGAAAAGGCCGATCATTTCCTACGGTTCTCCCATCGCCATCAAAGAAAGCTTTGTTACCACAAGAACAGAGAGGATCGTCAAACATGTTCGCGCCCCTGTTGTGGTCGCCGATTACAACACGTATAGCTCCCAAGCAAGAGTTGAGCCATTGAAGGAATATGGAGTCACCAATGACAAGCGGTCTAATCCTTCCACGACAGTCTACGATCACCCCGAATACGGGTACAATTCTCCACCAAAAATGGAGCCGGTGAGCAATTATGGAGTCGGCAACGACAACTGGCGTGGTAGCTCTTTGAATACAGGCCAAGATCGCCCTGAATACGGGTACAATTCTCCATCAAAAATGGAGCCCGTGAGGAATTA
The DNA here is from genome assembly GCA_019656295.1 of Rhododendron mucronatum var. ripense. Lineage (NCBI taxonomy): Eukaryota > Viridiplantae > Streptophyta > Magnoliopsida > Ericales > Ericaceae > Rhododendron > Rhododendron mucronatum. The sequence goes on along the minus strand of BPLT01000130.1, from coordinate 721,246 downwards.
TGGAGTCGCCAAGGACAACGGGCTTGGTAGCTCTTTGAATGCAGGCCAAGATCGCCCCGAATACGGGTACAATTCTCCATCAAAAATGGAGCCCATGAGGAATTATGGAGCCACCAACGACAACGGGCGTGGTAGCTCTTTGAATGCAGGCCAAGATCGCCCGCAAAAGGTTGAGAATTTCCTAACGAAAGTTCAAACCGAGGTCAGCCGGCCAACAAGGACTGGCCTTCTCAGTGCCGATCTTTGGCGCAACCCGCCTAGTTCAAAGGCGCAAGGCTATGGTGCCACTAATGGCTACGGTGGTGAGTATGCTAACAACAACAACAACGACCAACTTTCTGGACCGATAAATGAGATTGGTAAAGCTCCAGAGATACTGAAGGATGAAGCCAAGCCTTCGTCCATTGCTACAGCTGCACTCCAGTCGAGGCTCCCTGTATTGGCCTCGACAATAACTCCAAAAAGAGATAGTTCCACCGATACCATCAACAGCAGGGAGGCGGCAAAGAAGTATGGAAACCGCAATCTGGCGTCTAGGCCATCCCAGACAGAAGAATCATACACGGGCACTATCGATAGTACGGAGGCAGCAAAGAGATACAACGGCATACAATGGTGAGCTACCTGAGCATGATTTACAGCCTTTAAACTATTTGGGCTGACTAATTAGGTTTGTTTGAGCTTGCTTGCTACTGCAGTAATGTGTGTTTCACAATTTGGCTTGTATTTTCTTTGAAGTGTGATGTCTTATGTCCTGAGTATAGTATAATAAGTTTCTGTGGTAGGCAACCATACTTGTCTTGCCTTATGGTATGTGGCAGATGATGTGTGTTCCATCCTAGCAACTGAGCTACTCTATGATCAGATAAAAACAAAAACATATGTGCAAGTACAATAAGATAATTAATGTCATGTAATTTCCTATATTTGTGTTCTCTAATTCTTCTTGTCATCTCCCTCTCATGTTGTTTTATTCTCGCTTTTTCTTAAGACAGCAAATAAGCCTGACATTTGATTATCAAAAAAAAAAAAATTAAGCCTGAGTTTTTTTTTTTTTTGGAGGATCGGTCAAAGCGAGCCATCGCTATAAAAGTCCCACAAATTATGTCGGCCATTTGTCTCTATAGCCATACAGCACCCACCTAACTAGGGCAGGCATGGCATGTTTAGCCAACCAACCCTTTCTACAAATAAGCCGAGTTGACCTAAGATATGGAGTGTTCTAGCTTAGCCCGTTGCAATTAGTTCATGCTTGGGTTGAGGTCAAATAATCTAGGTTGAGTCATATAACAAATGACCCTAGTACAATAAGTTATGTTCCGGCATGCCTTTAGATACTAGCATCCACAAGTTAAACAAATGAAACTGAGCAGATTCCATGTAGGTTTTCTTAAGACTCCATTTAGTTGTCAGGAATATTGTGTGGAAAAGTTATTCTCAAGAAAAGTGAATTAAAGTGAAGTAAAGAAAAAGGAATTTTATTTTCCTCTGAGTGTTCATTTGTTAAAGGAATTTTGTAGGAAAATTAAATTTTAGTTGTTCATTTGCCAAGAAAAAAGAAACTTACGAGAAACTTCTTTATGTTGATTCAATGTCTAATTTTAAATGAAAGTAATTTCGGGAGCTAAAAACTTGGCCAACATATTTCCAAAAAATTAAGACATACACAACAAAAATATTGTCTCATCTCTAATGCAAAGCATTAAAATGAAAGGAAAAAATTGGACAAGAAGTGCTGAATGTTATTGTACCTTTTCCCTACACAAATTGTTGTCTTTTTGAATCATCATGCAACTCTAAAATTATTCACAATGAAAGAAAATATAAAGTATTGTGGTCAGTGACGATGTGATACTACGTACATAAGCTTAAAAATTAAATAGGGAAGAGAATACTAAATAAATATTGATGAGTAGTGATTAATTACTAGTTCGCATAAACAAAACAAAGACTAATAATAAGATAAATAAAAACTTTCAAACAAAAAAAAACCCACTATGTCTTAGCAATCAGCTAGGAGTCTAAATTGTTGAAATGAGATAGGTGATTTTTTATTCCGGGTAGAATGCCGAACAAAGGACATAGCAGAGCCCAGCCCATGCATTTTCCCATGACGCAAAATCTTGTCAAAATGGCTGGACTAGTTTTACAGGAAAGTAAAAATGCAGGAAAATTTAAATGTGTGGGTCCCCCTATTTTCCTAGCAACTAAATACTACAAAAGTTGTGGAAAAGTTGATTTTTCCATCCTTTTCTATCATTTCCTAACAACTGAATGGGGCCAAAGGAAACAATTATGTTATGTCCCTTTTGTCTGGGAGATGCCATATTCCTTCATAAACCATTCAATGCATGACATTAACATTAACAATGACATTAATATTTTAAAATTGACATTTTTTTACAGTGCTCTCAGTCATAACATCAACCACCCAATGAATAACATGTTATGATTGGGGGACACCATAAGAGGAGGATAATTTAGCATTTTCGTTTCTTAAAATGGGAAATTTTCCTTGTAGGCAACGTATTTTGTGAAATTTATAGTTTAGGCTTGGCTCCAAAAATCAATATTTATGTCCAAATACTCAATAGGGTGAATGTCTAACATTTTAGCTAGTGAATGTACGAAAACAAATTCCAATAGACCAGTTAAATTAGGTCATTAGTCTATTGCTCAATAACTCACCATATAGATTTGGCCACCTATTTGTGCACTCATTAAATTTTGTGTGTCTAATTTTTAGTTTTTTTTTTTTTTTGTGAGGTGTCAAATGGGCCAGATCGGCATGGCCATGGCACGTTTGAAGGCGGCACGGCACAGGCACGGATTTAATCCTAGCATGGCACGGCACGGTCATAGTAGGCACGCGGCACGACACGGGCACAGAAGTGAGCGGGAACGACACGGGCACGACACGAAAATTGGCCTAGTACGGCATGGCATGACACGGTCTTAGACGGGCACGAGTCACGGAACGGCACGACACGGTTCTAGAGAGGTACGGCACGGGCACGAAAATGGGGGGAACGACACGGGCACAGCATGACACAACACTGTCTTAGACGGGCATGGCAAGGAAGTAGGATTGGGCACGAGTCACGACACAGCACGATACGATTCTAGCCGGGCAAGGCACGGGCATGGGTACGGGTACGAGCACGAAAGTAGGACGGGCATGGCATGACACAACACAATTTTAGTCGGGCATGTCACAGCACAGGCACGACACAACACGGTGTCGGTTCTCATCGGTCACGGCACGGCACGGCACGAGGCATGGAAAAACCAAAAAAAATATGTTATTAAATAAACAAGGGATTTTAGATTATAGTTCACTTTATTTCTATGTATCTTTTGATAATTCAATAATTTATTAATCTTTTCCTTTTATTAAAGTAAAATAAGCTTTTAAAATATTTTATATGATTAAGAACTTTTGAATCAAAATTCAAACATGGTAATATACCAATTACTACACATATACTATTAATACTAATATACATTACGTTTTATGTAATAAAGATTTTTAAAAAAATACATAGAAAATAAATAAGGAAGAAAATGGTTTTAAAAAAATAATCTCTATGAGGTTCGAACCCAAGTCCTTGGGGACTTGACAGTTGACACACATCTCAAACAGTCAAACCACCAAGGCCAATAATCTTTTTGTGCTTATAATTAGAACAAGTAATATATATTATATAATTCTATTCTACAAAAACGGGCCTCTTGTACACTAGCCACACGATTGCGAAACAAGTATGACGATCCATACCGTTCATTTTGTTGTTCTTAGTGTTTTAATTACTCTCGCAAATTTTTGGGTCTATTGGGTTTTGGAAGCCCTTTCATCGGGACGTAGATTTATTAATAGAAATTTTTTTATTATGTGCGATTAAGTATATAACGAAAACCAATTTACTTCATTTTTTGAATATAATCACTGCCATATAAAAGGTAGAAGGTTCCGATTTTCAAAAAACAGCTCGGGCAGCCCGTTTAGAAGCACCGAATGTGTTCTGATCACATGGTTTCCGACATCTGATTATCACCTATTTAGGTGAGAATGATAAATTTTATAAGATCTTAAATTGTAACGGTTTAGATCGAACATTTGAAAAAATGAGTCTCCAGCTACCTTTCAAATCTATACATTCAACTTATCTAGTTCTAAACCAATGTAGTCCGCTATAGTCCAATGTACGCTAGCCACACGATTGCGACACAAGTATGACAATCCATACAGTTCATTTTGTTGTTCTTGGTGTTTTAATCACTCTCGCAAATTTTCGGGTCTATCGAATTTCGGAAGCCCTTTCATTGAGACGTAGATTAATTTATTAATAAATTTTTTTTGTTATATGCGATCAAGTATATAACAATAACCAATTTACTTCATTTTTAGCGCAAATGATATAACACTCCCACATAAAAAGTAGACGGTTCCGATTTTTAAAAAACATCTCGGGTGGCCCTCAAGTGATGCATTATAGGACTCTACGAGATTTTTTCTTTATTGAGTGCATATGCATTATGGTGCAACTGTCGCACATGATCAGGCACAACACTGGTATAAATAGGAAGAGATGAGACTGATAACAACCGTAGCAGCCCTCTCTCTATGTTCTCACTCTCATCTGACTCTCTCAACGTCTCTCTCTCTCTCTCTCTCTCTCTCTCTCTCTCTCCCTCTCAACGCCTGAGGCGCTCTCTCTCTCTCTCTCTCAACGTCTTTTTCTCTCCCTCTTAACTCTCAAACAGTGATAGTCGGTGACCACTGACCGGTGGTGACTGTCTTTGCCGTTTCCGTTTCCGGCAGTGAGTTGGTGACCGTTTCCGTTCCGTTGTTGTCGTTTAGCAGTTCAGTGACTCAAGCGACTCAAACCCTAGATCTACAACTAGATCTAAGTTTGCCCAACTCATCTCTGTCTCTCTTCGTTTCTGGTGACACATACCACTTAAATGGTGAGTATTTACAACCTTGGCCCATTTTCGTTCACGATCGTCGGCTGTGGCCCGTTTTACTGTAAGTACTTGGGGTTTTGATGTGAAAACATGTTAATTCCTGCTACTGTTTTCGTTTTCCTATTTGTTGACCACATGCTGACATGCATCCCGTTTTAGGTTCTCTTCATGATTGATGTGTTAAGTTCAATATTTTTTGAATACAAATCCAGTTTGGGTTTATTTGGAAAAAGCCAAATAATTAGGGTTTTTAAAATTAGGGTTTTTAAAATTAGGGTTTTGACCTGGTTTTTTAAATTAGGGTTACAAAATTAGGACCTTTGTTAGTTACTAATTTCTGAAATTACGGTTATGAAATTAGGGCATTTGTTACTAATTTCTGAAATTAGGGCTTTTGTTACTAATTTCTGAAATTAGGGTAACGAAATGGCTTTTGTTAAGAATTTCTAAAATTAGTAATTACTAGAAATTAGGGCTTTTCACTTTTGTTACTATTTTCAAGAAATTTGTCGAAACTGATTTTGTACACACACACACACGCACTAATTTCATATATTAGTACACAAATGCACTATTGATATTTCGTATATTCTAGAATGGCCAAATCTGATGATTTTGTTATAGATGCACTATTGATATGGATTAGTTTATTTCTGCATTCTTCCATGTGATTAATCAGTCTATTGTTGCATATGATTTTGTCAAATGCATATTTTTCTTTCTCTTTGGTGATATAGGTGATATGTAACCACTGTTATGGGTTTTTTTTTGTAGATGGATGCTGGTAATTCTAGTTTTGGCAGGGGGGAGGTCTGGGAGGATCATGACCCCTACTCAGATTCTTCTTTTGATGATGAACTACCACGAAACCTTGTAGTGCAATAGGATATGGATTCTGTAGGTGAGGAGGCTGCTTCAAATATGTTGGTGGTGGAACAGGACCTTTAGGTTCTACTTCTATTCCAGCAGATTTTGCTTCTGCAGATTCAGGTGGTAATGGTTCGTAAAGGTCACGACACACATCATGGGTATGGAATAATTTCTCTATAAATAAACACTTCAAGGATAAAAATGGTGTTGACACAGGAGCTAGGGCTGTATGCAATTGTTGTGACACAAATTATAGTAGCATAAGTAATCATGGCGTAGGGCAACGGGGTAGACATCTTAGAAGTAAACATAAAGATAAAATTAGTGGTGCATCTAATAGTAATTTTGTTTATTCAAAAGAAAAAATGAGACATGGGCTGGCCCTTTATGTAGCTGCAGTAGAACAACCATTTTTTTTTTGGTGATATATTAGATTTGAATATTTTGTCAAAAATTTTCTGAATCCTTCATTTGCTAAAGTTTCTAGAAATTCAACCCATAGTGATACGAAGAAAGCTCATAGTGAAGTTAAAAAAGATTTGATTAGTGAACTTGCAAGTCTTGGTGCAATAGGTTTTACTTCTGATATGTGGTCTGAAATAAATAATCGTGATTATATTTGTGTGACTGCTCATTATATAGACTCTAGTTGGACTTTATGAAAAAAAATTATTGCTTTCTGTTTAGTGGAGTTTCCTCATGATGCTTAATAGATTTTTTAAAGTATTATGGGTATTTTTAGAGATTTTGAAGTTCTTGATAAAGTTTTTAGCATCACATTTGACAACCATATTGCTAATACTCCTACAATTCCATTGTTTAAAAAAAAAATTTGACTCCTCCTTATTTTGGTGAATTATTGCATATTCGATGTGTATGCCATGTCATTAACTTAGTTGTGCAAGATGGTTTGAAACATATAGCACCACAGATTAAAAAAATTGAGATGCTTTTCTTTTTATTGCTACTTCCCCATCTAGGCAACAAGAATTTGATAAATTGTGTGCATCATGTTACAATGTTAAACCCAAAAATATGAACTCTGATGATCAAACTCGTTGGAATTCGACCTATATTATGTTAAAGTCTTGTAGGAAATATAGTGATGCAATATCTACTTTTGTTAGTCAAAGGTATCATGGTACTTCTTTAGCTCCAGCTGATTGGAAAATTGGTTTTGAGTTCATGAATTTTTCAAAAGTGTTTTATGTTGCTACCGTAGCTTGTTCGGGTGTCCATTATCCTACTTCTTGTATTGTGCTTAATCAGCTTTATAATATCTGTCTCAATTTTTGTAATTATAGGGAACAGCCAAATTTTGTAAATGCTTGTATAGATATGGAAGGAAAATTCAGAAAATATTATGAGGAAATGTCACCTATATTTATGTTAGCTACAGCAATGGACCCTAGGATAAAGTTAGAAGGTGTTAACTTGCTTTTAAGAGAGATTGGTACAAATTTAGGGATTACTACTTTACCTTCTTCTACTGTTGTGAGTGAATTATTGAATACCATGCATGCTAAATATGACTCTAAGTTTGGTTCCAATGTTACACGTACTACTGCTCCTTTAACATATTCTACAAGTACCAATGATGCATCTTGGATTCTGCTTATTTCAAGTTTAGATATGGGAAGTAGCACTGTAACTTCATGCGCTGAACTTTCGAAATATTGAACTAGAATCTATTAACACGAATGACAGGCTTCATTTTGATATCTTAGCCTGGTGGAAAAAAAATGAAGAAAAATATCCCGTTCTTTCAATCATGGCACGTGATCTACTAACCCCTCTTGTGTCTTCAGTGGCATCCGAATCTGCTTTTAGTGTAGGTAAAAGAGTGTGGATGAGAGGAGCAGACTAGCTTCAGACATTTTGGATTGTCTCATATGCTTAAAAGATCGGGACGATGCACGCCGTGGAATTGAAAAACGCTCAACTAAAGATGAATTCAAAGGCTATTTTGCAGAGTCTGATATAGAGAATGATTAGGGGGACCCGCTGGCATTTGGTTTGTACCTATTATTCATTTATTCTGCTGGGGTTGTGTTTGTGACTTATTCATTTCAGTATTGTGTACATATTTATGGTTTATTCATTTCAGTAATTGGGCTGAAGTGGATGTTGTGGCAACTTATAAAGGCCTTAAATGGCAACATGATGTTGCCCCCACTTCAGTTTTTGGCTATGAAGTATTTTCTTAACTAATATATGAGCCTAAGTTTTGCATGCCTTGTGTCTGTTTAGCTTCACTTAACTGAAGTGGTTGTTGCCTGCATGCGTTTTAGTGTATTTGTGTTCGTGGTTTATTCATTTCAGTAAGTGGGTTGTAGTGGATGTTGTGGCAACTTATGAAGGCCTTAAATGGCAACATGATGTTGCCCCCTCTTTAGTTTTTGGCTATGATGTATTTTCTTAACTAATATCTGAGCCTAAGTTTTGTTGCATGCCTTGTGGTCTGTTTAGCTTCACTTAATTGAAGTGGATGCTGCCTGCATGCGCTGTGGTGTGTGTGTGTGTGGCTGCTGTGGCAGTGTGGTGTATGTGTGTGTGTCTACTTTTATTCTTAAATAAATAACCCACAGACACAACCCCAGTTTTTTTGCTATGATGATAAATAAAACTAATATCTAAGCGAAGTGTGAATGTGTTGCAACTTATGAAGGCCTTAACGGCAACTTAACGTTGCAAGATCCATTTCAGTTTCTGGCTATGATGATTAAAAAAACTAATGTCTGAGCCATAGTGGTGTTGTTACAAAGTGTGATTGTGTTGCAACTTATGAAGGCCTTAATGGCAACTTAACGTTGCCGCATCCATTTCAATTTTCTGCTATGATGATAAAAGGATCTAATATCTGAGCAGAATTCAATTTTTTTATTCATTTTCCTTGTTCATTTGGCTTTCATATACCTATTTTCTACTGTTGTTGGTGCACGCCTGGCATCTGGTTCTTGTTTTGTAGGACATTGTACAGGGCATGAAGCAATTGGTATTCGTGAAATTCGAAGTTCTAGCATCTGCTATGATGGTAAATGGTAATCCACTACTTGCTTGTAATTCTAGCATCTCTTCTCCAAGCTTGACTGAATTAATGAACTTAGTTGTAGCTAGTACTCCCTCCGTCCCAATTTACTTGTCACAGTTCTATTCCAACCGAAAAAAAGAATTAGTTATATCTTTAAATTGGTAATGAATTTTATATTCAATATGGATCTTGTTTGATAGATCTTGATTTGTTCTATAATACAATGTTGTCAAAATCACCTAAAATATTATAAATTGCAAGATATAATCAATTGAAAAGTGGCACGAACTCCAAAAAGTGACAAGTAAATTGGGACGGAGGGAGTATCTTTTTCTAGTCTGGTTCTACTTTGGCATAGCTTGGTCTAACTGCCTTGCCTGGATTTCTGCCTCTTGTATTGTTGGGAATATTGGAAAACTTAATATGGATGAGTCCTCTATTGCTAATCTAGGATATTGGCTAGTATTGGAGGGATTTTGAGAAATCATGTCTGAGCGAAGTGTGATTGTGTTGCAACTTATGAAGGCCTTAATCGCAACTTAACGTTGCCGCATCCATTTCAATTTTCTGCTATGATGATAAAAGGAACTAATATCTGAGCAAAATTCAATTTTCTTATTCATTTTCCTTGTTCATTTGGCTTTCATATACCTGTTTTCTGCTGCTGTTGGTGCATGCTTGGCTTTCTGGTTCTTGTTTTCATGTTTTCTAGGACATTGTAAAGGGCCCAGAGGCCAAGGACCAGACCACAAGAAGGATGAAGCAATTGGTATTCATGAAATTCACTGCTTGCTTAATGTTGGTATTCGGGAAATTCGAAGTTCTAGCATTTGCTACTGCCTACTAGGATGGTAATCCACTTCTTGCTTGTAGTTCTACTGTTCTAGCATCTCTTCTCTAAGCTGCTCCCCCCTTGCATTTTCTCTGAGCAATTGGTTTAGCATTATTCCGTCGTTCAATCTTAAGCACTTGATTATTGTCTTTACAGCAGCCCTGCTTCGGTATTGATCCAGTAGGTTGAATAACTTAGTTACAAAATTTCGTATAGGGTTCTATGCATTAAGGAAGCTTGACTGATTTAATGAGCTTAATTTGTAGCTAGTATCTTTTTCTAGTCTGGTTCTACTTTGGCAGAGCTTGGTCTGACGGCCTTGATTGGCTTTTGGCCCCTTGTATCGCTTGCATGCATTGTGGTGTGTGTGGCAGTGTGGTGTGTGTGTCAGTGTGTGTCTCCATTTAGTCTGAAATGAATAAGCCACAGACAATCCCAATTTTTTGCTATGATGATAAATAAAACTAATATCTAAGCGAAGTGTGGTGGTGTGTGGCTTTCTGCCTGTTGTATTGATGTGTCTGTTGTGTTGATATTTCTTGTTCAATATAGGAAATTGCAGCACATTCTGGAAATATGAAGAGGGAAGGAGGGATGGCTGGTCTCGGAGGTGATGCGGATGCACATCATGTTATTCCAGCTTCAGTGCCCAAAAACTGAGTTGGATCATCTCAGCCTGCAATAATAAGAATGAATTCTGAACCTATGTAATATAGATAGGATACTAGTAACTGCCTGTGGGAGTACCATTGTTTTCTTTTTCATTGGTTTTTTAATAAGTGTGGACATTTTGAATTGAATTTGTAAGAGTTTATTTGGAGGTTGAACAATCCTTGCTTAGTTGCTTTGCTATTGTATTTATTATTGGATTGATAATTGGAGCTGGGTGTAGTGATTCCTTTACTTACAAGAACGGCAGAACTTTCTATGGTTATATTAAAAACTGCTTTGGCTTGTGGAACCTAAATTGTATTTCCGTTGTGTTAAGTTCCTCTTTGGTTGTGTTTGAATCACGAATCAAAAAAGAAATTATGTCTCGCCCAAATTTCATGGTCCATGTGTCCCGTGGTCCAACACTCCAACTGGTTGGATGAGTTCAGCTCTCGCTTAAGTTTTCCAAGCCATACAACTGCTTGGATAGTGTATTTCCATTCCTGTCCGGTTGGACTGAAAGTTATGTCTCACTCAAATTTCATGGGCCATGTGTCCAGTTGATAGTTGATGCAACTAGTTGCATAAACAAAACCTTTCCAGTTGGATACCTTTCCTTTGCTTGGGTAAATGTAACAAATATACAAGATACAAGGGAAGGAACATAGTAGATGGAGTTAACAGTCGTAAATGAGTCGGGTCGAGTGTTCGGCTGCTCAAGCCTAATTTGCATAAAGAAAAAACAGGTAAGTCGATTACCAACCAAACGAGAAATAGCAGGTCTTGTACAAGTTCAGCTAACCAAGTTTGATCTGAGTTCCCATAAATGACAGAATAATTAATCCACGGCACGGCACGGCACACGATTAAGTAAACGGGCCGGTACGACACGACATGACACGATAAAAAAGGCACGACACGACCCGACAAAAAAAGCATGGCACGACCCTACAAAAAAGGCACAGCATGACCCAACAAAAGAGGCACGGCACGACCCGACAAAAAAAGGCATGGCACGACGCGGCACGATTAATTAATCGGGCACGGCACGACACGACATGATTTTAAAAAGGCACGGCCTGACACGGCCCGATAAAGTAAAATGGCCCATCATGGAACGCTTAAAGCACGGCACGACACGACACGTTATTGTTAGTAATTTATTTTAATCAACGGGTATCTGTAATCTTAACGTGGGGAGATTAATAAGTATTTAATATCATGGAGCTCGTAATATAATTGAGATAAGGACGGGAGTGCAATTATAATTCTGTAGTTGGGTGAATTATAATTAGTGAAATAAGAAGTAGAATCCTGGTGGGATTAGGTTTTCTTATTTACACTGGGAGCCCAGACTTATTACTCCTTAGGTCCCTATCGTAGCCCTATATATATACGTTATGCTCTCTAGGTCAAATGAACGTTTTTCTATTATTCACAAAATAGAGGCAGACTTAGAGAGAGCAAACAGATCGCGAAAGAGTCCACACTCAGTTCGTGTTCTAGACGTGCAGGGAATACGATAGAAGATCATAAAGTACGATCGAGCAGTATTCGTGGTTTATAGCAAGACGTGCTATAACAAGTTCAACTAGCGTTCGTGTCGCAGGGAGTTGTGGTAAAACCCTAATTCCGCCTTGTAGGGTTTTTATTTTTTGATTGTCTAATCTGTACGCGTCATTACTGGGTCTTGGGGATTCGGTTTCCCAACAGTTATGGCACGATGTAGTAAACGGGCACGACACGGCATGACACGAGGCACAATTGGCACGGAAATTGAATGGCACGGCACGGCACGACTGGCACGTCTGACACCTCTAGATGAAGTAAGAAGTTTGGAAAGTATTGTTGTTGTAACAATAACGATAGGATGAAATGTATACCCTGGATACGTAGGCCTATACTAATCTGTTTCCTTCTCCACCTACAAACAAAGAAAACATTAGGAGATTTTTTAAAAAAAGTTGACGTTGGGAGGATATTTGACACTAATGACCACTTATCACTCCATAAGTGGGTCCTATTTTACAAAAAAAAAACTTCCATCTTGCCATCCAACTTTAACCATTCCACTGGAGATGCTCTAAAGCCATCAATGATCATTACTAAAACAGAGAGAAAAACGTAAATTTCCTTGCATTTTATTTTCTTAATCCTATAGTCAAGGGTGAAATTGGTATTCCTCACTAGAATCCCACCCTTCTTGGTACAAAACAAAAAGGTAATTATAATCTCATCTTTCAACCATGTGCAAAACAAATATGCAGAATGGATAAACATTGATTCCACCCACTACGAATTCCTAAATTTAGAATTTTAAACAGACTCATCAAAACTACATCAGTTATCAGATAAAACTTGTCTGAATCTTCTTGGTCACGCGACCTGATGACTCCCGTTCATTTATGTCGGGGATTAGTTTTGGGATTTGTACTTCGCAGTGGTGGCAGTCACGATGAAGGTTGGTGTTGTACAACAAACATGCTTATAACTCATTTTTAGTCTTTTAAGCAAATAATCAAAAAATCTAGCTTATAAGGGATATCAAACGGGGCCGCCATTTACCCAAATTTGTTGAAAGGATGAGAGAGGTGGGGCAAATCCCGTCCATTTTTATAGCGTCCAGTATGGCCCAATTTTGACCGTTTGTGGGTCCGGGACAATGATCGAAAATCGTTCACTTTTAGAGCACTTCGAGAACATTGGCCACGTCAAAAATCACGTTAATCCAATACCATTTGATATAGTTTTGAAATGCATTGAAGCTCAAATGAGTGTGTTTAATGCAATGTTGTGAATACTGTTCCGTACCGGTCGGTACGGCCCAGTACATACCGGTTTGGTGAAATTCCGGTACTTTAGCTCTATAATACTATCTCGGCCTCAATACCGGGCCTTACCTGTCGGTACCGGCCATTCCAGACAATACTAGGCGAGATCGTGTAACTGGCTATTTCGACCGGTATTTTGCAAAACAGAGAGAACAAGAAAATAGAGAAATGAAGGGGAGAGAGAGAAAAAGAAAAAGATCGGAGCAACATCTGACTCCTCTTATCTGGCGTAACCTTGATCAGAGCAAATCTGTCGTTCTATACCAGACCGGATTTGAACGCTTCCCATGGTACCATGCGGTGGATGATTGAAGCGAACCGTAGAGAGGAAGTGTGTTTGATGGGTTTTGATTCGGTCGTTACTCGTTAGATACACACACAGAGGGATAGAGAGAGGCATGAGGAGAGAGAGAGAGAAGGAAGTGTGTGTGTGTTTGATGTTTTGTTCAAGGATTGGAAAACTAGTGGTTGGTTTTCACTCTATTGAGCCCACCGTTTTGGCCCACTTTTGGGAATACAACTGAATAATGTATCCCGTGGTAAGAGAGAAAGTTAGAATAGTATTAAAAATAAATATTAATTGCTTTGTATTTTTTAAATTGTAATAGTTCAATAGGATTTTATGTAGCGGAAAAATATGGTTATAACTAAATGTATATATATTTTATATTTTTAACGATAAATCCGAAACGGTATCCGGTAACATATCTATACCGATACGTACCGTTCTAGTCACTACAACAAAAAAGGTCAAAGACGAGGAAAAAATTTTGTCGGCAATTGCATGATTTTCGTCGCCAAACTAATTGCCGACAAAAAATTTCGTCGTCCCCTTTCGGCGTTTTATGTTGGTCGAGAAAGGCCCCTGACGACGAATTTTTTTTTTTTCGTCGGCCTTTTTTGGTTTTGGCGATGAATTTTTTTCATCGTCTATTTCGATTTTGGGCGACGAAAAAGTTTTGTCGGCATTGGTTTTTTTTGGCGAGGAAATTTTTCGTTTGCAGCAAAAAAAAAATTTCCACCATTTTGCTCACTGTTTTTGGTCCCAATGGGTTTTGAACTCATGACCTCGCCACCTACAACACCCAAGCCCTTACCACTACACCAACACAACATCTTTTACTAGATGACTAATATTTATTACATATATACTATTTCTAATTCGTTTTTTTTTTTTTTCTAAAACCACCACCACGACGCCACCACTACCACCACCACCACCACCACCACTATACCACTACCACCATCACCACAATCACCACTCTGCCACCACCACTGCTACCACAACACCACTCCACCACCACCAGCACAATCATCATTCCACCATAATGCAAAAGGATCGATAAAGAAAATAAGAATGATCCGTGAGAAATAAAGTCCCGCTATATGGATACAATGAGTTATCCAGTCCCAGAAGGGAAATACAGATACATCTATGAGGCAATGCTCTCAGAAACTAGTTCGGTGGAATTTCGCCACACATATATGATAGCAAGATGGACCAAAAAAGTCCCATCAGCTACAGCAAGGCCATAATAAAGATGGTCATCCCAATTCACAAGTGGGGAATTCACCCACAGCAATCAAAAATTTTGACAATAAAAGGCCAAAATGGGATTCCAGTTCATTATAATTACTGGGATTACATTGAAGCTTGGTCAAAAGTTTTTTACTATCAAAATCAGAAAAGGAAACACTCATGGTTTCTAAAAATTTGTCCAAAATTAATTGGAAAAACTGAATTGCCAAATTGGTTTATTAATTGGTGGTCTAAATTTGGGCCAAAATCAGATTTTTTGCCAATAGAGGTACAGAAGGAACTAGAGTTCTTCGAAAAGAATCATCCTCAATTAAGGGGAACAAATACTTCGGAAGGGAAATCATTCCTTTTCACTATGATTACATTTGGGATCCCTTGGATTTGGAAGTGGGATCTTACTGTTGGAAGAAATAATTTGGGACTTCCTACTCTTCAGAGAACCTTTCAATACAGATGGTGGAAAGGTATCAATTTGGAGCAGACATTCTCGGAGATCCGAAATGCTACCCAAGAGTTGAAGACTCAAATAAAGAGAAAGGATAAGATGGCAGTCAAACATCCTTTCTTGGAAATATCAGCTCAGATAAGGGCCAAACACCCTAATCTGACCGACGATGAAGTGGTAATTAAGACCATGGATTTCATGAAAGAACAATTCTTGCAGATGGTCCAAGCTACCTAGACTACTGCTGATGACGAATCAATGACATCAGCAAAAAGCAATGAGGAAGATAATAATCCCTTCACATGCCTAGCAGGGGAATCTCAAGACCCCTACAAAGATGAGGGAACAACACCGGCACCTACACTGGGTGATTTTTGAGACAGTATGACAGAAATGATGGCTGAACAACTGTCCTCCCGAAAGGGAAAAGAGAAGCACCAATAATATGTGCTTTGGATCAAAGTCTTAATGATGGAGACTTAGAAATAAAAATTCGGGAGAATACTCAATTATGGAGTAATTTGTAAAACACTCAATGAAGGGGTGTTAGGTTCAACAACTTTAGGTAAAATGTTTTGTGTCGATGGGGCTCTATTGTACCCGACAAATGTTTTCCCTTAAGTTGTAATTTCATTTTCATTCTACCAATAAGTCCTGTAGAGTCCTCTTTAAAAAGGACGTGTCTTTCTTTAGGAAGGCAGGTTTTTTCTCCTGCAGGTTTTTCTTTTTGGGTTTTGCCCTCTCTCTAAAAACCAAGCATTCCGCTTCCCTCTTCCTCTTGTAATATTTGCAGTCTCTTTCCCCAATAAAAGGTTAGTGTTTTCTTTATCGATCCTTTTGCATTATAGTTTTAGTGCATATATTTGGTATCAGAGCCATTATGGCTTAATATAATGTGTTAGTACAAGCATAAACCATGGTATCATAAGAAAGCCTTTTACAATAAAAAATGATTTTAAAATTTTAAACAAAAATTTGAATGTAAGATAACGTTCAATGTAGTGGGACGTCATCCAAGTCGCGTTCGGATTTGTCTGGCCGTGACTCCGTGAGGACCCGGGTAGGGTGATTTGGCCTATTGCTCCGGTAAATCGTTGACAGACGTGCTATCAGGGATGTTCTCTCTCATTTTAAAAAAAAAAGGCTGGATTATGATATATTGGGTTATGTGAGTTGTAACGCCTCTAATTTTGGGTACGTTAAAAAAACATTTTATTGAAATTTCAAAATAGAGTCTAGCTCTTATTACAATATAACTCTTCAAAAGCGTACTTTCATTACAAAAGGAAAGGAAACTAGGGTTCCTAACTACAGCTCCGCCTGCTCTTCCATCCTAGCCAGCTCCTCGGCTCTGTATGCCTCCAAGGTGAAGGTCTTGCCCTGTTCGTCTATGAGATCTGACACATTATATAGGCGTCGCCACCCATATAATATGCCAGGGTCACCAAAGGTAATACCATGAGCTACGAAAGCTCAATAGAGTAAACCCTACCCACTAACCCTTAACTTACAAACAAACGATCATAGAAATCAAACTAATAACGATAACACATCCACATTCTCGATCTAACGTTGGTGTCCAAGTTTTCCCGTGTTTCTCCTACGTGACTCATCGTAGACCTTGTCAATCATTTTCCATTTACAAAACAATCTTTCGAAATCATTTGCAGTGGTTCCGTACCGCGGATAACCAAGCTACACACACACCCAACCTCGGTTCTGCCGCTCCGGGTTCCCGAGTATCCGCACAATGGTTCCGCCGCTCCGGGTTCCCATTGGCACACAATAGCATTGGCTCTTCTCCCCGGATAACCAAGCCATACCTCACCATGGTTCCGCCGCTCCGGTTTCCCATGGGAACGCACAATGGTTCCGCTGCTCCGGGTTTCCATTGGCACACACACACACACATCCCACGTAATACCCTCGAAATGGTCATTACGTGATTTCAAAATATTTCCAGCCGGGAAAAAACACAACTTTCTTGTTAAACACACCCTAGGTGCCATGTTTCTACTTTCTTGTTTCTCGTGTCTCGTTACATGTAAAGACTCCGCGGAAGGACTTTCACACAAACCATCATTCAACAAAACTTTGAAACAAGGTCATCCAATTTTTACATTATCTAACATGCTCAAAGCATAAGTTAATGAGTTCAACATACTCTCCATCCTTTTCATTATTTCAAAAGAAACACTTTCCGAATATTTTCATTGATAGCAATAGATAATCTTATCATAAACTAAATTAACAAAAGTTATACTAGGGAGAACGAGTAGAGATTAATCTACCTTGATCTGAAACTAGTTGGGGCCGAATAAGCTAGTTGGAAAATCCACGGGTGATGAAACTCGCGAATCTGGCCCGAACTTTCGACGGCAGTAACTCGGTCAATATTTGGCCGAATATGCTTTTTCTTGGTCCAAATCGAAGCTCAAGAAATTCTCTACAACTTTTGTGAAGGAAGTTGATCCTAAAAATGACTCTAAGTAGGAGAAAAATAGTGATAAACGAAGAGACAGTGAGCTGTCTGGAATTAGAAATCCGAGAATTTCACTGAACTTTGGATGACAATATCTTTGTCATTTCTTCACCGATTGAGGTGGTTCTTGAGCCTAACTTGAAGGTCTCGAAGTTTTCTACAACTTTCCTGAAGGAAGTTGGCCCTAAAAACCAATCTAAGCAAGAGAAAACTGGGGATTTTTGAAGGGGCAGTAGGCTGCCTGGAAAATCAGAAATGGTTTCTAGAGAGAAGGAAGAGCAAATGCTTCAAGGGGTGAGTTGAGATGCTTGGAATGGCCTTCTATTTATAGGCAAAGCTTGGCTCTCTCACCTCTCTCTCCCTCTAAGTCTCACTTTGACACTTGTCAAAGAATCCTAGAAAGATCAAAGGTACTCCTAGGCTTGCATGGCTATATTGGTCCTTTGGATTTGATTTAAGGGAAAGATATATTGTACAAGATTTTGGTATGAAACAAATCATGGGAGTACAATGGAGGTTAAGTCTTTGCTTGGAAGAGTAATAACCCAAAGATTTGAAGTACATTGGAGATCAAGGTCAAGGTACAACCAAATCTCTCCTCTTTCTTCCCTCCTTCCTTCCTTCCTCTCACTCTCTCCTCTCCCTCTAGCCGAATTATCTCTCTCTCCCCTCTCTCCTCTTTTGCTTTCTCTCAAGGTACACACACATAAAAATATAGGTACATATAAGGCAAGCATATAATTAAAATAGTAGTACTTTTAGTACCAAAAGATCTAAGGGCTAGATTTTCTATTAAACTACCAAATAAGCACATGGTACTTAAGGGCAATACTTTAGTCTTCCATGTACTTATAAAATATATACATATGTACCATGTGATCTAGGAAGATCAAAACCCTAATACAAAATAATTAAAGGTACTTTAAGAATCTTAGGGTTTAAAGGCTACTAAGTACTTCCATATTAAAATACTAGGTACTTTGTCACATGGTTTAAAGAGAGGTTTAATTTAATAAAAATCCCATGGTACTTTGAAAGACCAAGCTTTTACCCAATGGGTAATAAAATCTCTAACTTCTATTATCCAATGGACAATAGTTGCTAGGGTAATTATATAGTAAACTAATCAAAAATGTCCATTTTTAAAAGATAAAAGTACTTAGCCAAGTATGCTTTTATTATAAACATTTGGGGTTTCTATTATCCAATGGATAATAGTTTCCCTAACTTTTATTGTCCAATGGACAAAGAATAATACCAAATATATTTAAAAGAAAAAGAATAATCAATTCCTTAGTCTAGGGTTCAAAAGATTCAAAAGGTCCAAGAGGGGCAAAACGGTCCATTTGAGGTAACCAGATGGCTTCCTAAGCTAGTTTCTCCAACCGGATGGTTAGAAGCTAACTAGGCTTGCTAAGTAGGCTAAAGCGCAAAGAAATCAAATTTGAAGGGCAAAAATGTAATTATGACAAACCACAAGAGTATTAAAATAAAATTCAAATATTTAACGAAATTTTAACGACCGAAAATCAGGGTCGTTACATGAGTACTGACACAATCATCTCATAATGAGAAGATTATTTAGATCTGACGATGATAGAATAAAAAATTCCGAATTAGTGGAATATGCCAATGTGCAAGAACAATTGAACCACTGCACAATTCCTCCAGTGCGCCCTTCTACTATATATGGGCGTGGACTATTTGAATTTAGAAGTTCCATGGCAATAAAAACCGTGGAAAGAACAGAGAGTTTAGAGCTCAATGATAAGATAATAAATCTTTTGGATAGAAGAGATTTACTTGCTCACATGAATAATTACAAATATGTTCATATTGGTTTAGTGCAAATTGCCCTTAAACCTTTAACTCTACTTGGAATGGACACTTGTCTGCAAGTTACTTTACGAGATGGCAGGTGTAATAATTGGAGATCTTCAATCATAGGGGCTGTTGAGACCAGTTTGAGTCATGGTCCTGTTTATTTTAATGCTTATCCTGATTTCTCTCTTTCTCTTACTGATAGAAATATAGGAGAAGCTTTGAATTGTAGAATCCAGACTAGAGGTTATGATTTCTTACCTGGATCTGAAGTAATAGCTGGGATTTATAGAATTTACTATAAAGTCATGAATACAATGAAACCTAGGGTGCGAATTATGCGTCCTGCTGATCAAACTGTTTTGATCGAATCCAATATGTTGACATCTAATGTTGCAACTAATTGGTTGATCAATTGGGAAGAAATTACTTTCCCTGATAGTTGGACTATAACTAATGCGGTTCCTCCTAGACCAATTGTCAATAGAATTGAACATATAGTCCAAGATAATGATGGTACGGTTTTCTTAAATTTTAGAAACACCCAACCTGATAGGTTGCTTAAGAGCAGAAGCTCTAGAAATAGTCAACCAACAACCCAAGTGCCGTATAGGGTTAGTATTCCGAATACTAGTCGGCATTCGACGTCGAAAGTTCCGGGGTCATACCAGTCACACCATCCAAGAGAGGATGATAATTTAATTGGAATAAGAATATCTGAAAATCAAATACCACATGGTGTTTATACACATCCTAATAATACAGTAGAATCACCTACTGCTAGTGAAATGGCTTTTACCATTAATAATGATAATAACGCCTGAAATTAGGAAAGAGATTAATAAAGAATTTCAACAACCCAAATACCAAGAATTCAGAACTTGGTATTTTGCAAAATATAATGCTGATCAATTACAAAAATTCAAAAAGGAATTTTATGATTGGCTTGAATATTCACAAAGAATCATGCCATTTACCTAATGGTTTTATGGAAGATATTGGATAGAATTTGATAAGTCCATTAATGTAATACAAGACTATCATAGGAATTGGAGGCCTATGGCAGGAAATGTAATAAGGGCAGTCCATCCTCCAACAATACCGTTGTCAATTGAAGGTAACTCTGAAACTGAACCACCTTTGGAAACTGCTGCTTTTGTTAAACCTACAAACACAGATCCAAATGGAAAGGTTTATAAGCAGAACAATCATACTAATGTTTGCCTCAATACAATAGGAGACCAGTTGATTCGTATGGAAGAGCAAATAGCTCAAACTAGAGAAGATGTTAGAAATATATCTTCCAAAACTGATAAAAAAGAGGATGAAATTTCACCCTCAAATATCCGACCACCAATACCAATATCAGGATTTAATCTTACTGATCCTAGTAAAAATATCGAATTAATAGAAGAATTGCAAAAAAGATTTAAGGGTTTAACTCTTATGGTCATAACAGAATAACAAGAGATGTCTCAGCAAAAGGTTCCTGAACTAGAGAGTTCCTTTCTTCAATCTCAAATTGAGACTATTAATAAAGTTCAATATCCTCAAAAATTTCCCTACAGTGGATCAGATAGGTACTTATTTTCCCTCTCAAGACATGTTATATGAAGAATCTGATTTTCAAAAACAGATGTCTTATAGTGGTAGAACCATTTATGAATGGAACATAGATGGTATGACTGAATATCAAATTTTTGGAGTAGTACATCAAATGATGATGTATAGCACAATATGTTGAAATACTAAAAATGAGGATAAGGAGATTGCTGGATGGATCACAGTTGGATTCACTGGCATGATCAAAGGTTGGTGGGATAATGTTCTCACTGAAAGCCAACGGCAAGAAATTTTGAATGCTGTTAAGACTACTGAAACTGGTAGTGTTAAACAAGATGCCGTTTACACCCTTGTCCAATCAATAATTTTACATTTTGTTGGTCATTGGGATAACCAACGAGAAAGAAGTAGAGAATTACTTCAAAATCTAAAATGTCCAACGTTAACTCATTTTCGTTGGTATAAAGATGTGTTTCTTGCTAAAGTAATGCAAAGATTAGATGCTAATAGTGAGCATTGGAAATCCAAATTTGTGGAAGGATTACCTTATTTCTTTGCGGAGAAAATAAGAAAGAAAATGAGAGACCAAAATAATGGTTTAACTATTGATTATGATAGATATACCTATGGTCAACTAATATCCATAATAATACAAGAAGGATTAACTTTATGTAATGATATAAAATTACATAACCAATTGAAAAAACAAAACCTAACCAGTAAACAAGAGTTAGGACAATTTTGTGACCAGTTTGGTTACGATATACCCCAATATTCAAAACCTCAAAAGAATAAGAGTAGTAATAAGACTACCCAAAAATATTCTAAAAGAAAATAGGGGAAAAAGAAACACAAGGATAAAGATAAAAATGAACCATCAAGTTCAAAAACTACTTCTGCTAAGAAGCAGAATAATAAAGATAACAAGAAAGTTACTGCAAAATGCTTTAAATGTGGCAAAATCGGCCACTATGCTAATAAATGCAAGACTAAGAAAAAACTGGAAGAACTTCAGTTGGATGAAGAGTTGAAACAGACTCTTTATAAACTATTACTTGATTCTAGTGAATCTGATTCTGAAGATCAAATAAATGATCTTTCCAATGAAGAAGACACCTCTTCTACATCTTCAAGAGAAGAAGAAATTACCAATAATTGTAGTTGTAATGATTTAGAATGCTCAACTTCTGATAATTATTGGAAGGCTATAGTTGAGATGAATGGTCTCAGTATTAATGTTCCCACTGAGAAACAACAGGGTCTTTTAGAGATCATTGATCAAATTGAAGATCCCAACTAAAAATGAAAATAATTGAAACTAAAGAAGAAGAGGAAGAAAGACCCCATCTTCCTAATGAAAATTATAGTTTAAAAACTGTGCTTGATAGATTAGAACAGGTTGATAATCTTAAACCTATTACAATTC
Organism: Rhododendron mucronatum var. ripense; assembly: GCA_019656295.1. Lineage (NCBI taxonomy): Eukaryota > Viridiplantae > Streptophyta > Magnoliopsida > Ericales > Ericaceae > Rhododendron > Rhododendron mucronatum. Next base: position 698,786 of record BPLT01000130.1, on the reverse strand, counting down.
CTGAACTGAAAGGGGAAATAAATACTCCAAAAGCAGAAATTAAGTTGTTAAAAACTTTCCAGAACAAAGCTACTCAGGAATTTTATGATATTAAGACAAGACTAGTTGTCTTAGAAAATAAAGGCGAATCAAGTAAGACTGTTGACTTGGCTTATTTAAATTCTATTGATAAAGTGATTTACAAAAAATGGATATAAAAGTTAATTTGGTAATTCACAAATAAAATACTATCAACAATATTATTGCTCTGGTTGATAGTGGCGCTGACATGAATTGCATTCAAGAAGGAATTGTTCCAATCCAATATTTTAAGAAAACCTCTCAAAGCCTCACTAATGCTAGTGGAGCAAAAATGATAATTAAATACAAACTCAATAATGTTTACATTTGTAATAAAGGAGTTTGTTTAGAAACAACTTTTCTTTGTATAAGAAATCTTCAATAGGAGCTAATCCTTGGAACTCTTTTCCTTGCAATGTTGCTACCAATGAAGACCAGCACTGCAGGTATAACTGCTCAGGTAAAAGGTCACGAAATATTTTTCGAATTTATGTCACCACCTGTGTACAAAGAAATAAATGATATTATGAGAAAAATTTCTCATAAAGATAAACAAATAAATTTTCTCAAAAAAGAAATTCAAATTATGAATATTGAAGAAACTTTACAAAAACCTTCTTTAAAAGAGAAAATTTCTCAAATTGAAGAAAATTTCAAATAGGAAATTTGTAGTGATATCCCAAATGCTTTTTGGGATAGGAAAAAATATATTCTTTCACTTCCATATGAGAAGGATTTTGATGGAAAAAAAATTCCCACAAAAGCTAGGCCTTCTCAGATGAAACAAGAATATTTAAAATTGTGTCAAAATGAAATTGACAGTTTGCTCAAAAAGCAACTAATAAGGAAAAGCTACTCTCCTTGGAGTTGCACGGCTTTTTATGTCAATAAAAATGCTGAAAAGGAGCGAGGTGTTCCTAGATTGGTTATTAATTATAAACCATTAAATGAAGTTTTAATGTGGATTAGATATCTCATTCCTAATAAGAAAGATTTGCTAGATCGACTGAATAAAGCAGTCATCTTTTCTAAATTTGATTTAAAATCTGGATATTGACAGATTCAAATACAGGAATCTGATAGATATAAGACAGCATTTACTGTTCCTTTCGGTCATTATGAATGGAATGTAATGCCTTTTGGTCTGAAGAATGCACCTTCAGAATTTCAAAATATTATGAATGATATTTTCTATCAATATGCTGATTTTGCAATTTGTTATATTGATGATGTTCTAATATTTTCTGAGAACATAGATCAACATATTAAACATCTTAGAATCTTTAAAGATGTAATAAAGAGAAATGGTCTTGTTATTTCAGCTCCTAAGATGAAATTGTTTGAGATTAAAGTAAGATTCTTAGGACAAAATATTCATCAAGGAAAGATTATACCAATTGATAGGAGCATAGAGTTTGCTTCTAAATTTCCAGATGAAATTAGGGACAAGACTCAATTGCAAAGATTTCTTGGGAGTCTCAACTATATTGGAGATTACTATAAAGAATTGGCACAGGATTCTGCACCCTTATATGACAGGCTTAAGAAGAATCCTCCTCCATGGTCTGAACAGCATACTAGAGCTGTTCGAAAAATAAAATTGAAAGCAAAGCAATTACCTTGCTTAGCAATAGCTAATCCAGAATGGAAGAAAATAGTGGAAACTGATGCTTCAAATATTGGTTATGGAGGTATATTGAAGCAATATAATACAAATTCTAATAAGGAAGAATTGGTAAGATTTACTTCTGGTTTATTTAAAAATGCTCAGGCTAATTACAGCACAGTGAAGAAAGAATTCCTTTCTATTATTAAATGTGTTAATAAATTTCAAGATGATTTACTCAATCAACATTTTTTACTCAGAGTTGATTGTAGTGCAACAAAACAAGTTTTGAAACAAGACATCAAAAACTTAGCTTCAAAGCAAATTTTTGCTCGATGGCAGTTTGAATTATCTGCCTTTGATTTTGATGTTGAATACATCAAGGGAGAAGATAATTCCCTCCCTGATTTTCTTACTTGTGAATTTCTGCAGGGATGAATAATAATAGCTTTGTGCAACAAAGATCAATATTTGAACAATGGTTGATCTTGAGGAGAAGAGTTTTCCAAACAAATATTGAAATGACTATTCAGAAAAGGCCACATAATCGGTCTAATTTAATAAGATGGATTAGTGCTCGTGAAGCACTAGTTAAACATTATCAACAAAATGGTTATGATGATGATGAAGCATGGGATATGGAAATGCTTCAGTTGACAATACAAAGTCTTCAGAATAAACTAAATATTTTATCTTGTGCATAATTTTGCAGGATGAATCGGCCACCAAATCGTGGTCGAGGAAGAGGAACTTCCTCTAGAGGCCGTGGCAAATCGAGGGTCTCGCAAGCCGATGTGAAAGCCTACTTAAAGGCTCACTTGTATTGTAGTAGAAGTAGTAGTAGTAGTAGTAGTCGTCGTCGTCGTCGTGTTTGAGGCTTGTGTGCTAGTGTCAAATGTAAAGCACACCCATGGTAAGAAAATTGTATTTGGTTAGAAGCTATGTTATGAAATGCATGAGAGCAGTATAGCCATTGTAATAGAGAGTCCATAAAAAGTGCAGTTTTGAACCACAAAATCCATTAGTTTCTATGTCACACCCTCGATTTTTAACATAAATTAACAATACTGTTTAAAATACAGAGTCCTCACAATCATACGTACATTACCCCCAAAATACAATACAGTTCCCAGATATACGCAAACTGGCCTACAATTACAACTCTACAAAATAGGAGTTTCATGACAAACGATTAGTTTTACAAGAAATATAAAGTGCTTCCCAAAATAGCTTTACTTGATAACGTCAGAATGCACTCCTAATACTCCATGACCATGACCTGCAATGAACCTGAAATGGTAGGTTGAGCCAACACGTGCCCAGTAGAGAAATCTATACACCGGTTATAAGAAAAATATAATGAGTATGCTACTAGAGTGAATGAGTAGAGATAGGTATGCTCCAAGAATTTAAGACTATCGATAGGCAACTCACTATGGCCAAAAGATCTTAAGCAATTCGAGATGCAATACCTGACTGTATATAACCCACACAAGGACTAGTAACACCTCCATATCACTATTCCTAATATGTAACGACCCGGATTTTCGACCCAAATTTTTTTTCAAGAAAAAGATTTATATTTTGAATTTTTATAATTAAAACGACTAGTATCTGTCAATATTTTTTTTACCCATATGTTATATCGATCCAAAATTTTTAATAAGTTAAATTATAATTATTTCTTTATTAAGTTAGTTAATTAATTATAGATTGAACTCTATATTGGTTTAAATCGAATTATCAAAATTCCTTATAGGTGTGTGGTGTGCCACATACACCATAGTATTTTCCCCCCCTCTTATCAAAAAGATTCGGCTCTCTCCCTCTCCCAGACGACTCTCTCTCTCTCTTGCTTGTTCCCCACACCAAGTGAACCATCCCCCCTTATTCCTATTTTTATGGGCTAACCTTTTATCCTTATCCCCCAAACCATTCACCCTTATCTTCCCCCATTCCTTGGTCACCACTCCTCCTCCCACCTTATAAATACAATCCCCCATCTCAGTTACAACGGGAATCAGAGAAGAAATCTGGAAAAAGAAGAAGAGAATAAAAAGAAAAGATTGATCACACCAATTCGTTTTTCGTCCATATCACGTCCCTTTGTTCACGGCCTGTTTCTTTCTAGTTGTTGTCGTTTTTAGGCCTAAGTTTCTTCACAAATGTTGTAGAGGACGTCGAGGGCTTCGATTTCGACCGAAGAATCACCCAAAAAGGTCAAGGATTGATAGAGTTATCGCTGTCCAAAGATCAGTAAAATTCTCGGATTGCTGTTTCCAAACAGCAAACGGGACTTATGAAAACCCCCACTTTTCTCCTAGTTCGAATGGTTTTCGGGCTTCGACTTCTTCACAAAAGTTGTAGAGCGTTTCAAGATCTTCACGTTAGACACAAGAATTGTCCAGAACGGCAGAGGTTTGATCAAGTTATTCCAGTCCAAAGTTGCTGCTAGAATATCGATCTTTCGCCGCCAAACGAAAACCCACTGGACTCCACCGAATCGTTTTGTCTAGATTAAAGGTATTATAATTCATTCCAACCTCTTCTCTAAGTATATTAAGTAATTGAGAATTAATTTTATGTTCCGGAATGAATGAAATCGATCCCAACGCTGCGTTGCTGGAACCGGCCAGGTTCCTCTGTTTTGCCGGCTGTTCTCAGTAAACCCACGAACTGGGAATTGAAAATTGGGTTAAAAATTACACTGTAGCCCTTTTAGTTTAATTGGTGCATTAAGTTTGGCCCTTATGCATGGTAACTTGTTAAAATTGACCCCTGAAGTTATTCAGTTTATACTGTAGCCCTAAATGTTAATAATACGGGTATTATAAATTACGATCAATACCCGGAGGTGATTAACTGTAAAGTTCGGCCCTATAGTTGGTTAAACAAAAAAATGTTTTATGATTGTATTGTTTTAGCTAATATTTTATAGGTAAATAATAATATTGTTTATTAAATAAAGATTTCCTGTATTAAAATTTAACTTCTTGGCCATATAAGATTAAGGGCAACGGCCCATTCATAAAAAGTTACGTGATTGCCTCGCTTATTATTATTTCAATATCATTGTGATTATTTGTATATTACTCCGACACTTGATTTGAATGTTAGATTGGTGTCACGCCCTCGATTTTTTTAACATAATTAAGTAATACATTTTAATAAAAGAGCCTCGCATATCATACATATTACCCAAAAGAATTCCCGCCTGATTAATTTACAAACGAAGTCCCCAAGTTTAATGAAATACAACGTTGGCACCACGGCCCAAATTAACTTGAATACAGCTACCACAAGCTATTAAGTTACAAACAGTTTAACCAAAAGAAATCAAGATGGATTGTTACAAAATCACGTATAACAAAAGTACGTGATTTACAAAGATGATTAAATAACTAGTCTTCATTGGCTTCCAAAGTTGTCTTCCACACTGAGCATACGATGCAATGTAAGCCACTGCCTGACATTAAAACCTGAAAAGAAGGATTTTGTTGAGCTACACTAGCCCAGTAGGAAATCTATACTCAAGCTATATGCAAATGCGATGAAACATGCAACTAGAGCGATTGAATTTCAACAAACGAACGTAGGATACAAGAGTTACCACTATAAACAGACGAACTAAGACCGGAAGATCCTGGACGTCTCACAAACCATTTAAACGTCAACTAGAAGTGATATTTAAACTCATATTGATCTCATAGACTACAATAACTGTTCAACCATCTAATAACTTTTCGAACGAACGCCACGTCAACTTCCACAACTCATACCATTCACCATGCGTCTTTATTTCACAAAGCTTTAATTTTTGATTTCCAAAACAATTTTAGGGAAAACTCAAGACCACTTCGGGTCAAACTCCGTTGATTCGAGCTTGAATGCCGGAGTCCGTTGATTTGTGCCCAAATACCGGATCCGTTGATTCACTCAAGAATACCGGAGGATTTTCGATAAAAATCCTCTTTTCAAACAAATTTCCTTCTTTAATAAAATCTCAATAGAATCAACCTGCTCTTCTCTTTTCAACAACCACAATCTACGTCAACATAAACTTCTAAAGTCAACCGTAATTCTCTTCATCAAGCGAGACATTCAACTGTTACCACCCCTTGCGTCACATTGAATTCTCTCCACCTGGGTTTCCGCATTACCACACCTTGCGTTGCGGGCCCTCTAGAGTCTCTGCATTACCACACCTTGCGTTGCAGGACCCTCAATTCAAGATTTACAATTCACGTAGACATAAAAGCTTTATCAAACCATATATATGCAGACATCACTTCCCAAGTCACATTCGTTCTTACATCATTAACAAAGCATACAAACTCATAAGCACACCCCATTGCACTTTGAGAAATACTTTAAGCTCACGTTATTCTCTAAATCTATTACATCGCCCTATGCCACGTACCGGACCCACAACGATTCCACGACACATCACTGGCTAGTTTCTAAACGAGAATCTTAAAGAACGAGTACCAAAGGAATCTAGGATGATCAATTGAGATAAAGCACGAAGGTACGAGTTACCCTATTCTCTTTCGAACCACTAGGCAAACCCCTATTGACCGACCACGCGGCCTATGCCATAATTTACATTCTACTATACCCGACAACCTTTCTACGATACACTCCTTCATCCTATTGTTCACCACGTCAAGTCATAGCACCCAACATACCTATAGCATACATCACCTCATACTACATTGACTCCCAATTGCCATCAATCCCATGAATACATTTCGATTAAGTCTTCTTCTAGTAAGACGCTACGCTTTCCCTAACAACGGAAAACCAACGGAAAGGGGATAACATCAACTAATCAAGGGAAGTCAATTGAACGCGCTTGAGAAAGGTTAGGAGGTGTTAAAAAGGTACTAGAAGTGTCCGAGGTTCAAAATAATCAAATCGGAGCAACTTGGGCAAAACTGCCCAGAAAGCCCCGGAGTATCGATACCAAAATAACCGTATCGATACTCCAGAGTCTGGAGTATCGATACTCCAATAACTGTATCGATACGGAAACACTACAACAGATTTCTGAAGCTACTGGAATGCAGATCCTTTCAGCGTATCGATACGGAAGAAATCGTATCGATACGGGGACATTACGAACGACGATTTTGTGCAGAAAACTCAAAGGCAAATACAACAAAACAACCGACGATCCAAGGTACGATTGCTACATGAAATCAACTCATAAACACATAACAAGAGTAAGAATCCCTACCTCGAAGTTGGAGAGCAAGCACACAAAGAGATCGGGCCACGAGAACTCTTGAACTCGAACTTTGAAATACGCCTAAAATACTCCTTTCCGAGCTCTATCCAACGAACCACAAGCTTGAAGTCACGTCTAGAAGGTGGAACGGAGGTTGATTGCCATGGGTTTTGAGTTTCAAGGTGGAGTTTCAAGAGAGAAGGTGAGAGAGGGATGAAAGCGTCGGATGAGAGAAGGAGGGAGGGAGAGCCGAGAGGTAGAGAGAGAGTGAGATGGGATTTTTAATCCCCTACACACACACCCACATATTTATACTACCTCAAACACAAATCACACTTGCACTCCCTCAACTAACAATCCTATCATTTAAACCCCAAATCAAATAAAATCTCAAATTTCTCATTTATGCACTACTTTATCATTTATAAAACCTTTAAACCATTTTCGTAAAATACGAGTCTCTACATTCTATCCTCCTTAAAGAAATTTCGTCCTCGAAATTTGCTAAGCCTAGCCCAGTTGTCACCAGTCGCAATACATAACCCAATGCCACATTTCCACAGTCTAACGGTATGCTCCTACCACTCGACAGCCAATCTCGTACGCCTAGGATGCTCACCGGTTTCTCCTCAAGAACTACACCCACCTCTAATCATTCTTCTAAAATCTCAACCTTTACAGACACTCGAATTCTATCATTCACTCCACGATTCATCATCTTATACTCTCTCGTTGTCCAAACTCTGAATTTCCACGTTCTCCTTTCTCAATCAATACCAACTATCAATCCAGAAAACCCTGAATAATCTCTATGGTAATAAAGCCACGAGCCAAAAATCCAATTATTAGACTTCTTAGTAATCATTACCCCCTGCTCAGTTAAGAATACCAACTCACCATGGTTACACTCCTTACATCTCAAAGCTATTGACATTCTCTTTATCTGCAAGAGCAACACGTCGCACAATTGATTCGACTCTAATGATAATACTATGCATAAACATCGACACCAAGCACACATAAAACAAACCGCTAGTCCATATTTTCAACTCACACCTCCATCTACCCCCCATAACTCTTCCCTATGAACTCTGCACAAACCACAAACATCTTTTTGTACTTCTAACATTCAAACACAACCAAGATTTTAAGGCTTTTCCACATCTCTCCTCCCACTCAGCATCACTACCAACTCCTTTTCGAAAAATCCAAACTCACTCCTATGGTAGTGTGTCCCTTCTACATAACTCAACGCAACACAATATTGGGACCACTCATGCAAACTCTCAAATCCACCATTTTCCTTAAACTTAGTTCCCCGCGTAATACTATCTGCTACTCAAGAAAAGACATACACCACATTCCAATTACAAAACTAATTCCTCAAAGCAAATACCCACATATTCTTCATTGTTTATTCTACATAGTATACTAAAAGTAGACTTCACACATTGGGACTACATAACAAGTCAAACATGTAAGTGTAAACCAAATAGCAACCAAGTTCATACACAAAACATCTCAACAAACCAACCGTACACTCTAATAGCTCACAAAATATCAAACATATTCACATGTTAACAAACTCACTCAATATCCAAGGGACTCACAAGGAATCCTACGAACTCTCCGAGTGTCCAACGGACTCACCAAGTATTCACGGATTCACGAAGTACCCAATGCTTCCCAATTCATGGCTTTAAGGAAGCCCAACAACTATCTCGTTCCTTTCAATCTCATAATGCCTCACATGACGTCTATTCATTTTACTAATCTAGAGCATCCTCATTCATTAGTCAAGTCAAATCACATATTTCTCATGTTCACAGTCTTAAACATCACAAATACACGTATTATCAATTCTAATCATTCCGCTATTTCCATAACTTTACAACCTAATAACATATCTATACTTCTCGTTATCTTCTAGGCCTCCAACCACTTCGTCACTTAAGAATCGATCTCACTCGCACCAACATCCTCTAACAGTTCCGCCCACCAAGAGTTTCACAGCTCATAATTTTCTCTCAACCAAGTAATCCTGTCAACCTCAATATCCCTCAAAGGCACTAGCCACATCTACACCCAACCTCAAGAATGATAACTTCCATTACCACCACCATCCCTGCTATCACTACCATTATCACTACTATCTTTTAATCCCTCTTAAAGAAACTCAACATCTCAATGGCATACCTCACCATGTCTTGCATTGTCATTAGTCTAGTCTACATTCCTGACTGCACACCATATACAATCTCTACACTCCGATCCTTCATTCATGACATTCTATTTCTCTACACACCTATCACTTCGAGGTTTCTACCATTCCCATTCAGGGCACCAGTTTCGCTTCGCCTCATTGTCAACCTCAACAGTTCACGTTCGTTTCGCCCTCACACCAAACAAGTTTCTTACCACACACACTTACATCAATCACTCAACTCAAATCACATCGATGGAGATCACCTCAAGTCTTGTTGTTCCCCTTACAAGGTCCCCATATACAGCCATCTATCTCAACTTTCCAACTTAGAGATCTAGCCCCCTATACACAATCCTAGTGTCCAATTGACTTTTCGAGACTTCCATCTAGAAGGAGCGGTGATCAAGCGCCTCTTCCAACTGGATCTCATCGGTAGTCGCCTGGGTGTCCAGAAGACACATACTGTATCTAGACACCCCACCTATAACTTTCATCTTCCTAGGTCAATCTCGGATATTTACAATTCTCTACAAAGGCTCAACTTGTCTTACCCATACTTAAAATCACTATCTCAATGACTACCATAACAATGATAAACCACAATCATTACCACAACAAGACATCATCACTTTGAACACACTCAAGGTACTCGCTAGTCTAAACCTCTAGCTACGATACACCACATTCACTTTCTGAACAACTTATGATTCCGGTCACATCTCACATCACATAAAAATTTCTTAAAGTATTTGATATTTAGCACATAATCTGCACAGTTCAAATAAAACACATCAATTACTTAGCTCACAAAATCTTACTAACACTCTAACACTTCCATTATATGCTAACAACTTTCATCTTTCACACCTCGGCATTGCCACTACGCCCAACCACTACAACCATCATGATTTCAGATCTACCCCGTCCTACATCATGTATAGAAGACATCTTACCACATATGATTCAAAAATAAGATTACTAATAGCATCAAAAACAACAGCAGCTGTCGCACCCCACCCACTACAGTAAGGCCAAACTTCCATTTTCCAAAATATGGGTCACCAACATTCCACCATCCATATAGACATAGATGCAATTGTCACATAAGCCATATAATGCCAATTCACACAAACACATCTATGACATGCAAGAAGACGTGACATTTTGAACCCATGAGACTAAAAGTCTCCCCACGGTCTCAAAGTATTCAAACCTAGATGCTCTGATACCAATTTGTCACGCCCTCGATTTTTTTAACATAATTAAGTAATACATTTTAATAAAAGAGCCTCGCATATCATACATATTACCCAAAAGAATTCCCGCCTGATTAATTTACAAACGAAGTCCCCAAGTTTAATGAAATACAACGTTGGCACCACGGCCCAAATTAACTTGAATACAGCTACCACAAGCTATTAAGTTACAAACAGTTTAACCAAAAGAAATCAAGATGGATTGTTACAAAATCACGTATAACAAAAGTACGTGATTTACAAAGATGATTAAATAACTAGTCTTCATTGGCTTCCAAAGTTGTCTTCCACACTGAGCATACGATGCAATGTAAGCCACTGCCTGACATTAAAACCTGAAAAGAAGGATTTTGTTGAGCTACACTAGCCCAGTAGGAAATCTATACTCAAGCTATATGCAAATGCGATGAAACATGCAACTAGAGCGATTGAATTTCAACAAACGAACGTAGGATACAAGAGTTACCACTATAAACAGACGAACTAAGACCGGAAGATCCTGGACGTCTCACAAACCATTTAAACGTCAACTAGAAGTGATATTTAAACTCATATTGATCTCATAGACTACAATAACTGTTCAACCATCTAATAACTTTTCGAACGAACGCCACGTCAACTTCCACAACTCATACCATTCACCATGCGTCTTTATTTCACAAAGCTTTAATTTTTGATTTCCAAAACAATTTTAGGGAAAACTCAAGACCACTTCGGGTCAAACTCCGTTGATTCGAGCTTGAATGCCGGAGTCCGTTGATTTGTGCCCAAATACCGGATCCGTTGATTCACTCAAGAATACCGGAGGATTTTCGATAAAAATCCTCTTTTCAAACAAATTTCCTTCTTTAATAAAATCTCAATAGAATCAACCTGCTCTTCTCTTTTCAACAACCACAATCTACGTCAACATAAACTTCTAAAGTCAACCGTAATTCTCTTCATCAAGCGAGACATTCAACTGTTACCACCCCTTGCGTCACATTGAATTCTCTCCACCTGGGTTTCCGCATTACCACACCTTGCGTTGCGGGCCCTCTAGAGTCTCTGCATTACCACACCTTGCGTTGCAGGACCCTCAATTCAAGATTTACAATTCACGTAGACATAAAAGCTTTATCAAACCATATATATGCAGACATCACTTCCCAAGTCACATTCGTTCTTACATCATTAACAAAGCATACAAACTCATAAGCACACCCCATTGCACTTTGAGAAATACTTTAAGCTCACGTTATTCTCTAAATCTATTACATCGCCCTATGCCACGTACCGGACCCACAACGATTCCACGACACATCACTGGCTAGTTTCTAAACGAGAATCTTAAAGAACGAGTACCAAAGGAATCTAGGATGATCAATTGAGATAAAGCACGAAGGTACGAGTTACCCTATTCTCTTTCGAACCACTAGGCAAACCCCTATTGACCGACCACGCGGCCTATGCCATAATTTACATTCTACTATACCCGACAACCTTTCTACGATACACTCCTTCATCCTATTGTTCACCACGTCAAGTCATAGCACCCAACATACCTATAGCATACATCACCTCATACTACATTGACTCCCAATTGCCATCAATCCCATGAATACATTTCGATTAAGTCTTCTTCTAGTAAGACGCTACGCTTTCCCTAACAACGGAAAACCAACGGAAAGGGGATAACATCAACTAATCAAGGGAAGTCAATTGAACGCGCTTGAGAAAGGTTAGGAGGTGTTAAAAAGGTACTAGAAGTGTCCGAGGTTCAAAATAATCAAATCGGAGCAACTTGGGCAAAACTGCCCAGAAAGCCCCGGAGTATCGATACCAAAATAACCGTATCGATACTCCAGAGTCTGGAGTATCGATACTCCAATAACTGTATCGATACGGAAACACTACAACAGATTTCTGAAGCTACTGGAATGCAGATCCTTTCAGCGTATCGATACGGAAGAAATCGTATCGATACGGGGACATTACGAACGACGATTTTGTGCAGAAAACTCAAAGGCAAATACAACAAAACAACCGACGATCCAAGGTACGATTGCTACATGAAATCAACTCATAAACACATAACAAGAGTAAGAATCCCTACCTCGAAGTTGGAGAGCAAGCACACAAAGAGATCGGGCCACGAGAACTCTTGAACTCGAACTTTGAAATACGCCTAAAATACTCCTTTCCGAGCTCTATCCAACGAACCACAAGCTTGAAGTCACGTCTAGAAGGTGGAACGGAGGTTGATTGCCATGGGTTTTGAGTTTCAAGGTGGAGTTTCAAGAGAGAAGGTGAGAGAGGGATGAAAGCGTCGGATGAGAGAAGGAGGGAGGGAGAGCCGAGAGGTAGAGAGAGAGTGAGATGGGATTTTTAATCCCCTACACACACACCCACATATTTATACTACCTCAAACACAAATCACACTTGCACTCCCTCAACTAACAATCCTATCATTTAAACCCCAAATCAAATAAAATCTCAAATTTCTCATTTATGCACTACTTTATCATTTATAAAACCTTTAAACCATTTTCGTAAAATACGAGTCTCTACAGATTGGACCCTAGAGACATGGGGTGGTATGCGAATAGAATTCACTTAGACGGTGCTAAGTAATGGATAAATTGGAAAGTTGTATTTTTATTTTTAGAATGCCTGTAGGCGAGATTTTGAATGTGATGAGTTGGATGTGATGGTTTGAAATTAGCAAAGTAAGCCCAGTGGTGATTGATGAATTGATACTGGCGAGAGTCCAGTGATTAGTTGAAACTGGCAAAGTAAGCCCAGTGATGATTGTGATGTGGTGCATAAGATAGGCGAACCCTAGTTATGATTCGGGCATGATAAGCTTCCGTTTGTTGTAATGAGAGGGATACACACTGGGTACATAACTCAGGTGCAATCCGCGACAACAAAAGGAAGTGAGCTCATGGGACAGGGCATAGCTAGCGGTTGGGGAGGAAAGATCCCGCGGAGGAGATCTTAGATTACACGTTAAGTTAATGGATAGTAATAAACCGGTTTATGTGGAAAAAGCTTTGTTTTACTTGTTCGCATTACTATTATCTTGTTGTTTGCTAGCTGTAAAGTAAGAGGGATAGTTGGGTTGGATTATTTTACTGGGTGATTTTATCACTCACGGGTACGTTTGTATCCTGGCAAATCGTTTGCTTCGGCGATCAATTTTTCAGCGAGTGCAGGATTCAATGGTGGAGCAGTTTTAAGACAGGAGGAAAGCCAAGAGCGAAGATCGAGAATGCTTGGAATCATATCAAGATTAGAGTCAGCTCTGGAGTCAATGTATTTTGAATCACTAAATCTATCTTGAGTTTGTAATATCTAAACTTTCTTTTAGGAAATTATATTTATTTAGCAAATTTTCTTAAGAAAATTATTTTATTCTGCTCCCGAAAGTCGGGGCGTTACATAATAAGTCAGAAATGGCTTTGATACTGTACTATCACATTTCATTCGATTTATCGCAATCTTTCCATTTCTCGTTTCATCATCGAATCTCTTTATTTCAAAACTTTTCCTTTCTTTTAATCAAGTGCTTCCCTTCAACAATCACTTGGGTCACCTCGGGTCTAGTTCCCTCGAGCGCAGGGTCACCCCGAGTCTATTCCCTCAACAATAATAACCAATGGGGTCACCTCGGGTCTAGTTCCCTCGAGCGTAAGGTCACCCCGAGTCTTTTCCCTCAATAACAATAATCAGTTGGGTCACCTCGGGTCTAGTTCCCTCGAGCGCAGGGTCACCCCGAGTCTATTCCCTCAATAACGACTACTTGGGTCACATCTCACACTTTCATAATCAATTTTATCATCAGTCTATTCGTAAATCAATCTCATTCCATTTATGTCACAATAACCATTCATGTTCTCACCGTCCCATTTTTAATACAATCATTAGTACTCCCGTTTTCATAATCGACAGTCAACTAAAACGTTTATCAATTATCACATGTGTCTATTTCATTCCCTGAACATAACGCTACGTCTTACACAACACCTTAACCCATAAACGTCTTAATGACATTTTACCCACAACACTCACCATATCTTACACGACAATCTTACCCGTAAGTAACTCTATAAACTTCTACCCACTAGTATCGACATATAAACGTCAAAAGACAACACCATTGGAAACTAATTGTTTAACGAATCAAGAGGGCAGATGGTCCTGCTAGACATCCTCACATTTACCCATAATACTCACCATGGCACCCATATAGTCTACGGTACTCCTATTAATCTTACGGTATATTTCCTACTCAAACGACATTAATATTATACACCAATGAGTGTCAAGAGATAAGGTCAAACAACGAGTTACTAGGACAAGAGAAATCATGTCCGAAAGTGACTTAAACATGTTCTATTTACCTAGGGAGCCATTAAAACGGAACGAGAACAAACTTTGAAGTTGGCAGACTGACACACCTTCATTCCAACAGTCATAACTTTCTGTGTACTAAGGTTTTTAAGGCGATTCCAGCAGCAAACGAAAGCTAACTTCAAGACCTTCGAATCGATATAAAGTTTTCATAAATCGGACATCGGACGAGGAAGTTATGGCCGTTCGAAGTGGGCTGAAACCCAGAAAACGAGACAGATTACAGACCAGTTTTCTAAAAACCACCATAAATTCAATTCTCAACGGTTTTGAGTGATTCTAGCGGCATTAGAACGGGCTCTAAGTCTACTCTATTTCATATGAAGGAACCAAAATTCAATCATGAGTTGAAGAAGGCATAAAATACAAAAAACAGAGGCTCTGTTCTGCAGATTTTCGGAAATGGAATAGACAACCTCAAACAACGAAACAAAGCTCGATCTAGGTACATAAACACCGTATAAACGCATAACAAGAGTAAGAAATCCCTACCTCAAGGGTTTTGAACAAAACCCGACCCTTTGACCAAGTCAACCGAAGCTTTACGAGGTCCGATCATGATTTTTCTTGGATATTCGGAAAGCCCGTGCGCCGAATAACAACTTTAATACTCGGGCCTTGTTCGGAATCTTGCTCTAAGAAGATGAAATTTAGGAGAGAAGTTGATGGAGAGGTGAGAGGCGAGAGAGCCGGATGAGAGGAGAGAGAGAGAGAGATGATTTGTATGTGTGGGTGTGTGTGTCGGCTGACATAGAAAAAGGAAAGGGGAAAAATTATTCCATGCTACCCACCCACACTTATATACATGTACACACACTAATAACACTTGTTCCCTCTGACAAATAATAATATCACATTAACCCCAATCAAATAACCAAGCCATTATTCAAATTTCCACAATTTACACCATTACTTGATAATTTTAATATTTAAAAATAAAAAATAAAAATACGGCCCTAAAATACGGGTCTCTACATTCTAAGCTCCAAAACCTGCACTTTTACCCATCACAACTTGGATTTAATAACCACAAAACTACAATTTTAAAGCTCAAAAAATTGTCCAAAAACTGCATTTTTGAACCACAAAACCCTGCAGTTTCTAAGTTCCAAAACTTGCACTTCCTAACTATCACAACCTGGATTTGATAAACACAAAAACTGAAGTTTTTTAAACTTAAAAAACTGTCCAAAACTGCAGTTTTTTAGCATGAAAAACTGTCCAAAAACTGCAGTTTTTAAGCACAAAAAAACTGCACTTTTGAAGGTCCAAAAGCAATACCTTTGAAGATTCAAAAACTGTCCAAAAACTGTAGTTTTTAAGCACAAAAAACTTCGACTTTTGAAGGTCCAAAAACAACACCTTTGAAGCTTCAAAAACTGTCCAAAAACTGCAATTTTTAAGCACAAAAACTTGCTTCTTTTAAGCTCCAAAACCTGCAGATTACACAAATGTATTTCCAGATTACACAATGTATGTGCAGATTTCACATTCAGTGTATAATTCCAATAAGACACCCCAGAAAGAATGAATGACACAATTTCATTATTTCCAAAACATAACAAATTATCAACAAGAGCAGACACCAGCAGAGCAGTGTTTGCTTATAATTTTTGCCCTGCCATTTGCAGATACCAACAGAGTACTTTCAAATTAGTCAACATAAGGTTACAAATACTGTTACCAAACTAAGATAAAGCTAGGTTCCAAAAGACTACTAGCAGTACTTTCAAATAAGTCAACATATGGTTACAAATAGTCCCACCAAACTAAGATAAAGGTTCCAAAAGACCACTGACGAGTCAATAAGTATCCCAAAAGTACTAAATTTGGTTTTCAAGTGTTAGACTTCTGAGTAATGCCTGGGGTTAATTATTCTCCTTGGGATAATTGCCTAGGCCAGTGCTTGGCATTGTTGCACTGCCAGTGGTACTACCACTCCCACAAGATGCTGCAAATGACCCTACTGGTTGACTCCAAAAAAAAAAAAAAAAGCATTCCCTATCCTTGCCTATCTCCTCCATCTCTACATTTATACACATGTACATTCACCTTTACAAATTTTCATTCATACATAATACTATGGACAAATTTGGGAACCATTCCACCCATTCATACCTGTGACAATGACAAATCAACCCTTGGGGCTATAGATGCTATCACAGATTGACTCTAACCTGTACCTCCAAACCTTACGATTGGTTGTTTCCATTTTCCAACAACTACTTCTTTACACTTCCCATTGGTTGCAGGTCTTTGCCCCCCACCATTGTCTTGATTCTTTGCATCTCTCTCTCTCTAATGACTATACCAGGAAGTGCAGGAGTGCTTCCACCTCTTCCTCTACCATGAACATTGGGATTGGCATGCTTTGAAGTAGGATCACCACCTCTTCCTGTGCCTCCCACCACTTTTGTTTTACCACTCCTTGTTTTACTTGTGTTTGGTGCAATACCATTTCCTCCTCTACCAATCTTCCCTCCTCTTCCTCCTCGACCACTTCCACTCCCTCAAACACCAACCACTTCCATTGCCACTGCTATATCCTGTAGGTGAGTAATAATTATCATTTCACATATGCTTCAAAGAATAAAGTAGGACAATGTTTTAAAAAATGTAGTGTAAAAAAAGGTAAGGAAGACATAAAAAAATGTAAACTCCGTACTTGTTCAACGATAGTGTTTGTTGACTTTTTAGCACATTCCTTGCATTGTGTCTAGGCTGTTTGCATATTCTACACTTAATTGTTGCGTAGTGCCCCCGCACTCCTCATCTCTTTTTTGGTTCCTCATCATGCCCTCTTCTCCTTTCCTTTCTTGGTCTCCCACTCCTTGCCCTAAAAAGGAGGAGGAATGAAAGGATCAAAGTCTATATGAACCCACATAGAAACTAAAATTGGTTTAATCATGTGCTCGTATGTCTTTGCTAAAGTAGCCACATGGAAGCACTCATCAACAAAGTCTTCAAGATTACTTTTGTTGATTATAATTGCAGCCATTCCGTGTATACAAGGTATCCCACACACCTCCCACTTACCACATGCATGTGCATGTGCATGTTCTCTCTCTTATGTCCATAACATAACCCCTAAGTACAGTCAAGATTTCAAAAGTCATGTCACCACTATAAATTACCTGACAAACCCCCATGTTATCACATGTGTTTTTTGATCTTCTTCGAAATCCTTAGACATAGCTTACCATTCCACCCCTTGCACAGCTCACGTCTAAATTGTAACCTCATCATTAAGTACCCCATAATACTTTGCACCATGGTAAGGATTGGTTGGTCTCTTGCATCTTTGATAGCTCGATTGAAATCTTCATTTGTGTTGTTATCCATTCTATTGCACTTAGCCCTTCCACTGTACATGCTCCTAGCCCATGTCTTAGCTCTTCACTCATCAACCACTCATAAGCAATCTCATTAATCTCTTTAATTTCTTTCATCTTCTCCTCAAACTCTTGGATTGTGTAAACTGATGCAGCCTGCCACATGAGGTCTTTCCACTCCTTCCCCTTGTACAACTTGTTGAAATTTGAATACTTGCGCTTAATGCAGTACCTATGTTCTATAGTAGGATACTTTGCTGCAAATGTTTGTGTCAACCCCTATAAAAAATAGGAAATTCATTTAAATGACAAACATTTATGTAAAGCAACAAGTATAGGCAGTTATGGAATTGAACAATATAATTAATAATACCTTTTGCCTATCAGACATGAAACACCAACCCATTTCCTCTGGACTCCCAATTAAGTCCTCCAATATTCCCATGAACCAAGTCTAGGCATCTTTGGTTTCTACCTCTATAACAATGAAGGCCAAAGGGAAGCTCTAATTATTTCCATCTCTTGTCACCGCATGCATAAGTTGACCTCCAAAAGGACCCTTTAGAAAATAAGCATCCAACTCAATGATTGGTTTACAACCTGCTAGGAAACCCTTCACCTGTGCATCAAAACTTATGAACATCCTCTGAATAAATAGACCTTGTCCATCCCAGGGTCTGTCCACCTTAATTTTAGCCATGCTACCTAGGTTCCGCCTTCTGACCGTCTCACAATAGGCCCACAATCTTTTGTATTGTTCAGTATGATCTTCTCGAATCTTTTCAAGTGCCTTTCTCTTTGCCCTATACACCTTGTACTCTGAAACATTAATGAGCCACTCCCTCCTCACCATATTCTTCATAGATTTGACCTTAGTCTCCGGTACATCATTTAGTTTGGCTAAATACTTATTAGAAAGCCAAGAAGCAGTTGCATTATTATTTGTGTACTTTCTAGTACAAGTATGTTGTTGCCTGATAATTTTTATTTGGAATGATTTCTCTTCACACATCATTGAGGCATGAAGTCTAAATCCACAATCAAATGCACATTTCACACTCACCCTCGAAGACTCATTCTTCAAAATTTTGAATGTGTAGCCCTCCTTTATATGATATTCCCTCAACAATTTCCTAAACACCTCCACATTAGGAAACTTCATCCTTTCTATTAATTGAGGGTTCTTCATGCAAGAGTCTTTAAACTCAGAAAAAGCAAGCATTCTTCACCTTCCTCAGCGAAGTTGTTTTTCATCATTATCAAAATCCCCCTCCATTCCTTCATCACATTGATTGTAGTCACCTAGACCAACCTAGGCAATGTTCTCTTCTTCCTCTTCATCAGAAGATTCCTCTACCTCACTACAAGAGTCACATGAAGTTACACTATCATCATTGGGCTGCCACTCAGAGTCTGACTCACTATCCTCATCCATTTCATCACCTACTCTTTCTCCGTCTTCATTTGCATTCATACATTCATTACCTATTCTCTCCCCCTCTTCGTCAACAATTGGTTCACCACCTCCCCGATCTTTTCCTATTTTTAAGTCACCTCCTAATTCAGTTAAGGAGCTAGGGTCAACAGTAGTATTTCTATCTCTACCTATCACCTCCACCTCTGGCTCACGATCCTCGTCAAACTCTACCACATTGGGACAATCAACATATACATCAATAACCATATACTTCTTACCACAAGAATGCACTGCAAACATTTCAACTATGTCATAATGAGAAGTCAAGTTAACTAATCCATCGTTTATGTCATGCATTGGAAGTTTATAAAATACAGTTACGTGTTCTGTTATTCCATTACTATCTGTTAGTCCATGCCCCATCTCCCAAATTATGCCCATCAAGTCATAAAAGGTGAAGGAATCTGGATCTACCTTCATTTCTGCAATAACCCCATTCATGTATTCAAACTGCGAACCCCTGACTAGTTTACAACCTACGCGCACAATGTACACCTAAGATCCACCATGATTTCTGTGCAACAAATAACTTAGATTAATAACAAGAGAAGTAAAATTGAATGTGGGGCTTATAATATGGCTTATAAAAACAACAATATTTTACTCTTCTATTAAAATACAAGAATTTTTTAATCCCAGAGCTGAATACGACTTTTTTAAGCCCTACTTTACTATATTAACAACAATATTCTAGGGCCTAAAACATATTTTTTTATGCACTTAGCCACAATCCCTAATCCCCAACGTAATCCATAATCCCCAATGCCCAATTCTTTTAATCCATAATCTTTCGGATTTGTAGGGAAAATCTATTTTTTAAGCCCTTAATCTCATAAGTTTAGGGTTTATTAAATTCAAAAACAACATAACCCAATTTTTTAGCCCTAAACCTCGTATGCATATCAATAAACAACAAAACACCCAATTTTTTAGGCCTAAATCTATTTTTTAAACCCTTAATCTCGAAAATTTATGGCTTAAAAACAACAGAACCCAATTTTATAGCCCTAAACCTCGCATGCATGTCAATAAACAAAAATAAACAACAAAACACCCAATTTTTTAGCCCTAAATCTATATTTTAAGCCATTAGTCTCAGAAATTTAGGACTGATTAAATTCGAAAACAACAAAACCCAATTTTGCAGCCCTAAACCTCATATGCATGTCAATAAACAACAAAACACCCAATTTTTTAGCCCTAAACCAACATAATAGAAAACTTACGGATGCGGGAAGTAATTCATCATCATTCCCTAGGGAAGCATGCTATCGTTGTCATCTGGAGGAGAAGCAAGTCGTCATCGGAGAAGCAAGTAGCAGATTGTCATCGACTAGCTTGGGTGGGTTTCCATCTCTCAGAGATCGAGAGGAGGAAGAGAAGGAAGAGACAGAGGCAGAAGAGAGGGAGAGAAGAGATGTATTAAATGAACGTAAGAGAGAGAGAGTGTGTCACGCCCCCGATTTTAAACATAAATAATTATAACACTTGATAATTAAAATCCTCATCGGAGTTACAATTAATAACCCAAAGATAATTCAGTTCCCAATTTCACAAACTTGCCCCATAAAATTACGGAGTTCCAAAATAGAAAATACAATATCATGTTGTTTAGTTTACAAAGCTAGACAAGTATTCTCCAAAAATAACTTTAGTCGGTAACAGCAGCATGAACTCCAAGCATTCCATGAAAATGACCTGCAATGTACCTGAAAATGATAGGTTGAGCTACACTAGCCCAGTAGAGAAATCTATACACAAGTTATAAGAAAATATAACGAGTTATGCATCTAAAGTGAATGAATATAGACAGATATGCCCAAGGGTTATATGACTATCAATAAACAACTCACTATGGCCAAAGGATTCTAGACAATCCTATATACAACACCTATCATCTCACATGCCACACCTATGCCACAAACATTCCCACATCAATCACAAATAATCAACATTTGGTTTCCCAACCGATTCATCACATCATGTGTGTTTTCACATTCATTCTCATTTCACAATCTTCCACATTTCCTCGTTTCATTTACAAATCTCTTTCCTCATTCTCATATGTCATCAAAACTCTTTTGTTTTCCCAAATAGATACAATGTATAGAAATACGTGACCTATAGTGGTCAAGCTCCGCTGATTCGAGCTTGAATAGCCAGAGTCCGTTGATTCTGTGCACGAATACCGGAAACCGTTAATTCGCTCAAGAATAGCCGGAGGATTTTAAATAGAAAAATCCTTTTCCCTTTCGAACAATCCAATTTAGTGAAAACCAATGTTTCTCTCTTTTTCCGATAATCTCATATCATAACATCCAAGGTTCTCGCATGTATCGCTCGTTTCCGGTCATCTCACCGAATGTCCATGGTGATACCCGTTCATTTGCATAGTTCCGGTCGTCTCACCGAATGTCCATGGTGATACCCGTAGTGTCGATTCCAGTCGTCTCACCACCTCGTGGTGATACCCGTAGTGTCAAGTTTTCGTTGTGTCCGTAACATCAAACAATCATTCATATCTCATTATGCTACAAATCATCAACCGTCACATACACCAACAAATAGATAAGAGCACTTATTTCCATGAAGTATATCACCATAACCTACATCGCACATTGAACTCATAAGTAACTTTACGACACACTAATCACTAGTCTCTTTGCTAAAATCTCTTGAACGAGAGCTCGAGGAGTTTAGAGTAATCAACGAGATGAAATCACAAGGATACGAGTTACTAAGTTACCTTTCGGATCACTAGCTAAACTCACAACTACCCATCACACTCACCACAACGCCTCATATAACCTACGGTACACCTAAACAACCTTACGGTTCATTTTCCATTTACAAAGGTACAAAGATTACCTTTAACGAGTATCGCAAGGATTAGAACAATCAACGAATTATTGGAACCCAAGTAATTAAGTTTAGAGTTGATTTGAATATGATTGGAGAGTGTTAGAAGTGATCGGGAGCCAATACAATCGACGAATGATCAATAAAGTTCAAGAACAGTTTTCTGAGACAAAGGTACCAATACCTCAAAAAGTAGGTATTGGTACAAAATCAATCCAGTGAGCAATCCGAATCAAGGTACCAATACCTCAAAAAGTAGGTATTGGTACTAAGGTATTGGTACTTCAAAAATTAGGTATTGATACCAAACGAATCCAGTAAGCAATCCGAATCAAGGTACCAATACCTCAAAAAGTAGGTATTGGTACCAATGCAGCAGCAGGCGATTTTGTAGAAAAACTAAGAACGATCACAAACTCAAATTTCAACCAACTAAAGCACGATTTAGGCACATAATCATCATATAAACTCATAACGAGAGTAAGAAATCCCTACCTCAAGTCAATGATCGAAACCCATGCAATTTGAGCAAGCCCTAGACTCCGAAAACTTCAAAATCAACCGAATCTCCTCCTCCGAGCGAAACCCACGAAATTTCAAGCTCAACAACGCGATTGGATGAAGGATTGGAGGTTATTTGCCATGGGTTTTGAGTGAGGGTTGAAGTTTTGAGTGTTGGAGAGGGAGAGAGAGAGAATGCCGAGAGAGAGAGATAGATCGGGAGGTAGAGAGAAAGTGAGATGGGAGAATATAATCTCCTACATACACACACACCCTTTTATACTAACACCCACACAAATCACACTTGCACTCCCTCAAGAAGCAATTCTAACACATTAACCCTGAATCAAATAAATTTAAGAAATTTCAAATTTTCCTCAATTTCTAACATTTATAAAACTTTTAAATAATATCCAAAAAATATGGGTCCTTACAGAGAGAGAGAGAGAGAGAGAGAGAGGGTTGGAGTTATCACAGGATTTTTTTAAAAGGGTACGTAGGTAATTTTGTTCATCTCTGTTCTTTTATTTTTTAACGGAAAATGGGGGAGGTGGTGAAGTTGCTTTAATTTGGTAGTTAAGGGGGGTGTAGTTAGGGAGTTTTAAACTTAAGGGGGTGAAGGTGCAAAAAAGTGATAGTTGAGGGGGTGTTCTTGCAATTAAGCTTTTTTATTAACAAGATTGATGCATTTCAAAACTTTAACGGTATCAGATCAATGTGATTTTTGATGTGGCCAGTGCTCTCGACGAGTTCTGAAAAGTAATGCCTTGTTTGGATTCAAACTTGGAGGAAAAAAATTAACTCAAAAAACACTTATTACCCATACTTTCAATCATTACTCTCATTTTTCACTTTACTCATTACTCATATCTCCAATCATTACTCTCATTTCTCTTTCTATCTCTCTCTACTCATTATTTATATCTCCAATTATTACCCTAATTTCTCTCTCCACTAATTATCCCAAAAATAAAACCCAAAAACACTCAAATTTGAATCCGAACAAAGCATAAATGGTTATGATCATTATTTTGGACTCGAAAAGGTCCCAAAAAAGTCAAAATTGGACCAAACTGGTTGCTATCAACACTAGATGGGATCAGACCTGGGGAGAGAGAGAGAGAGAGAGAGAGAGAGAGAGAGAGAGAGAGAGAGAGAGAGACCTATGAATGACAAATTAGAGGCACAAATAATCACAATAGTTGCTCTAATCTTTCTAGCTCCTTCCATAACTTCTTACATCATCATCCCTATCATAGTCATTTCGCCAAAATGTATCTTCCCAATGCACTAAACTTTCTCTCAATATTTGGTTAAAGAACACCCAAAATCAAATAGTTGTTTGGTTTGCTAACAGAGACAATCTCATTTTCAAACCCAAAAAATTGACCAAATTGAAACCTCTTTCCTCAAGGATGAACCTTAAATTCACATCAATTTGATGCACCAACCGTGGTCTAAAAGGTGAACGGCTTGAGCTCATATTTTGGCCTAACACCGTAGTTGTGAGCGGCAACATACAATGGGAAAATCTATTTGCATCTCTCTATTTCCCTGCCATCAACTCACCATTTTCATCCATTTTGGTTTATTACGCACATCAAATCACATTCTTCACCTACCTTGAAACACCACCTCCACCCTCCTTTCATACATCATAAAACCCTAACCTTTTCAAGGACCTTAGTAGCCCCTTTATGCGGCTCTCTCTCCTTTGTTCACAATTTGTAAGATGTAGAAAATAATGAAAATTGATGAGGGGATTTTTGTACTATTACAATTGAGCGTCAAGTGTTTGACACCTGTCCCAAGAGTCGCCGATCAAATTGCAAGGGGTTGACCATGTCAACTCTGGCGAGCAACGTCCCACGATCGCACGAATGGGATAGTGTTCCTAGATAACCCCAGGGTCAAGGTCGTGGTTCACCCAAGACCTCGGGTGCACCTAGCTCCTGTATTACGTGGCCCATTATCTGAGATAACCGCTGCTAACCTCCACCGCGATCACCAACGTAGCTGGCAGTTGTGTAAAGTAGTATATAAATGACAGACGATGTGCAAGTAAGGCACATTCTCTATTTTTCCCTTGAATTACAGAGCAAATAGTCTTTCTCAACCATATACTAACTCAACCATCGGAGGGTCCACGAGTGGAAACCCCTCCAGTCATTGGACTTCTTGTAGGAACCATCTCGAAGACGAAGCTCAAATTGACTATCCAGATTTTGGTATCAACAGTTTGGCACCATCTGTGGGAATCGACGTTTCCTATTTCATAAATTTATCTGCGGAATCAAGGTCATGGTCAATACGAGACAAAGCCAACGCTCCCATCCGGAGCCCAACTCGTTACAATAGCAGTTCCACCACCTCACTCAGGTGGTCGGCCAATTGCGAGCTCAGAACCAGGAGTTTTTGGCTCGTTTTCCTCCTCCCCATCTGAATCACTTTGGGAGGAAGAGGAGGAGAGCGACCATCCACATGATACCACTCAGCACATCGCCAACCACCATCAACCCACAGAACATAATGGGGAAGATGGTGGCGTTGCTGCCTCGCAACAGAGGAATACGGTCAACCCAGAGCATGAGGTCGTTCAGAGGGCTACATGCCGAGATTTGCAAGAGAAAATGAACCTCGTTCTTCAACAGGTCAATGATCGAGGGGCCAAGGCTGTAGCAACCTTAGTGCAGAAGACTGACCTTCCGTTCACTGTCAAGGTATGGCCTACCTGCTTCCTTCAAAGTTTAAGCTCCCTACACTCAAACCATTTGACGGGGTGGGTTAGCCACTCGACCATCTGGAGATCTACAAGGCATTCATGCTGCTTCACGGGGTTCTGGACCAGATCATGTGTAGGGCCTTTCCCACTACTTTGAGGGCTCTGTAAAGGTTTGGTTTGGAAAGCTGAAGAATGGCTCAATCGAGAATTTCTTGAGGCTAAGTCAATTGTTCGTGGAGCACTTTTATAGTGGCCAACACTAACACTGGCCGGCAACTTATTTGTTGAATGTCAAGCAGAAGGAAGGCGAAACTTTGTGCGCTTACCTCAAAGGCTTCAACAACGAGGCACTACTCATCGACGAGGCGGATGACAAGGTTGTTCTTACCACTTTCATCGGTGGGCTCCAACCGACTAAGTTCTTTTACTGGCCTGATGCACAAAGCCCAGAAGCACATCAACGTCGAAGAAGCGATGGCTACGTGCGAAAAGGAAGCTTCGGAGCCGAGCAAGAAGAAAACAGAGGCCAATCCGCCAAAACCACCTAAGGACAAAAGAGTGAAAAGAAGCCCAGGCATAATGACCAACCGCACTTTTAGGAGTGGTTTGAACGATTCATGCCGCTCAACACCACACCTGAACGCATCTTGGTACATCTTATCAACGACCCCGAGCTACAGTGGCCTCGAGCAATGAAGCTAGGGGTTCCAAGGGATCAAAGCAAATACTGTCGTTTTCATTAGGATCACGGCCATGAGACCTCGGGCTGTATCAAGCTCAAGATGCAAATCGAGGCGCTTATTCAATGTGGTCGATTGCAGCATTTTCTCCAAGGACGAGCAGCGCCCGCGCCGGACCGACTAAGTGCGACAACCATATCGGTAGAACGATCTACAAGCTTGGCCGAATGAGCAACCTCGGCCACCAATCAGAGAGATCCACGTCATTTTGGGCGGTTTTGTAGGCAGTGGCGAGTCAGGATCATCACGTCGGGCATACGCCCGGAGGCTTAGGCCTTTCGAAACGATGCGATCGACAAACCGTCTAAAGCAGGGCAAATGGGGGAGCAACCGGTCAGCTTTAGTGAATAAGATGCCGATGGGGTACAACAACCTCACGACGGCCCTTTGGTAATCACTATGGTGGTAGGTAACTACAAAACTAGTCACGTCCTTATTGATAACGGAAGTTCTGCAGACATTCTGTTCACAGAAGCCTTCCATCAGATGGGACACCAGAAGAAAAGTTACAACTGATCCAATCATCACTGGTTGGATTTTCGGGAGAAAAGGTTCAACCGCTAGGAGCTATCGACCTACCAATCACACATGGTAGCATCTCGAACCAAGTGATCAAGCTCGTACGGTTTTTGGTGGTTGATTGTCACCTCCGCTTATAATGCCATCCTAGGCCGAACGACCCTGAATAGCATGAGGGCGATCACTTCTACATACCATTTGATGATCAAATTTCTGACTAGCAATGGAATTGGAGAGCAGAAGGGGGTTCAAGCAACGACGAGGGACTGTTATGTGGCAACCTTGAAGGAGAAGCGACCCAGGGAAACCTTTATGGTTGATGCACTCGAAGTGCAGGATGACAATGAGGACAAGCAGGCGGAACCAGTGGAAAAACTGGACAAGGTACAGATAAACAGCGTGCTAATTGATCGAACGGTCAACATCGATTCGTTGCTCAAAGGCAACATGAGGGACCAATTAATTGACTTCTTGAAGCGGAATGAGGACAACTTTGGCTGGTAGCATGCTAATTTGACCAGCATTGACCCAAGCATAATCTCTCTCACTTGAACGTTGACCCAAGTTTCCGACCGGTCAAGCAGAAGCCTAGAGTGTTTGGAAAGGAGAGGAGCAATGAGGTGTTGGAAGAGGTGTAAAAGTTGATCATGACCAACTTCATATGGGAAATCCAATATCCCGACTGGTTGGCCAATGTCGTACTAGTTAAAAAGTCAAATGGGAAATGGCGCATGTGCGTCGACTTCAAGGACCTGAACAAAACATGCCCAAAGGATAGTTACTTGCTTCCTCGAATTGATCAATTGGTGGACTCTACGTCCGGGCACGAGCTGCTAAGTTTCATGGATGCTTTCTCTGGGTATAACCAAATCCTGATGAATCTAGCCGATCAGGAAGGTACATCTTTCATAACTGAGCGAGGCCTATTCTATTAAAGAGTTATGTCGTTCGGACTATAAAATGCGGGGGCAACGTACCAGAGGTTGGTCAATCATATGTTTGCCAACCAGATCGATCAAAACATGGAGGTTTAGGTTGAATTCTTGCTAGCCAAGAGCGAGGAGGCGTCTAACCACTTGGCCGACCTCAAAGAAACATTTCATGCCCTTCGGAAGTTTAACATGAAACTCAATCCAGCTAAATGTGCGTTCGGGGTCGCGGCGGGCAAATTCTTTAGCTTCTTGGTCAGCCATAAGGGAATTGAGGCCAACCCAGAAAAAGTCAGAGCGATACTGGATATGCAACCACCAACAACTGTCAAGGAGGTCCAATGTCTAACAAGGCGAGTGGCAGCGCTGAATCGTTTCATCAATCGATCAATTGACAAATGTCTTCCTTTCTTCAAAACTCTAAGGAAAGCTTTCCAATGGACCTCAGAGTGTGGGGAGGCATTCTGCGAGCTGAAGGCCTATCTCAGCTCTCCGCTACTGCTGTCCTGGGTGACCCAGGGGATATTTTGTACTTGTATTTGTCAGCCTTGCCTCATGCAGTTAGCTTGGTTCTATTCCGAGAAGAACAAGACATATAGAAGCCAATTTTTTAAGTCAGCAGGGCTTGTAGAGGTCCGGAGGACCGGTACCCAATTATTGAACAGTTGGCATTTGCTCTAATGATCTTCGCTCGATGTCTACATTCGTATTTTTGCTCGCATACTATCGTTGTGCTAATTGATCAACCACTGCAACAAGTGCTTCGGAAGCCAGAGACTTCCAGTTGGCTTGTTCAATGGTCAATCGAGTTGGGGGAGTTCGACATTCAGTACAAACCACACTGAGCAAAGAAGGGTCAAATCATGGCTGATTTTTTGGCAGAATTCCCACACTAAGGTCGGGAGGTGAAGCCAGAAAGCCAACATGAACATATTTCAGATGAGCCACGGGGGGGTTAGTGGACTATTTGTGCTGACGGATCATCAAACCAATCCACCAGTGGGGTTGAAATCGTACTGATCTCTCCACAGGGGGATTCGGCAGAATATGCGTTGCGGTTTATGTTTAAGGCCATGAATAATGAAGCAGAATATGGGGCGGTTGTCATCGGTCTACAACTGTGCAGTGCAATGGGTGCTCGGAATGTGAGGGTGCTGAGTGAATCTTAGTTGGTTATCAATCATTGCAACTGGAACACGGCTACAAAGAATGAACAGATGAAGAAATACGTCGCTCTGGTAGCGAAGCTTCAAGCAACCTTTACGTGCGTGGAGTTCAAGTAGGTCCCATGAGAAGAAAACCAGAAGGCTGACGCTCTGGCACGTCTACCCTGTGAAACTGAGGATTAATTGGTTCCGACGGTCCCGATCGAGTACTTGGAAAGCCCGAGCATACAGGAGGGTGAACAGAGTGAAGTGCAGGTCATTCAAGTCAACGCCGTCTGGACCAAACCAATCATTGCTTTCCTGAAAGATGGTAATCTTTCGGCAGACTGAAGAGAGGCAAAGAAGATCAGGTACCGAGCGGCTAGATACCTCCTTAGGGAAACAAGCGAGGATACACCTATCCTTACCTTAGGTGTGTCTCGGATGTCGAGGGGCAATTCATCCTTAGAGAAATCCATGAGGGTATCTGCAGAAACCATTCTGGCGGGAGAGCATTGGCCTTCAAAGCCCTCCGAGCAGGATACTACTAGCCCACTATAAGAGCGAATGTGACACAGTTCGCTCGGCGGTGTGATAAATGTCAAAGGTTTGCTAGCATTCCCCATCAGCCTCCAAAGCCACTCACTCCTCTGGAAAGTCCATGGCCATTCGCACAGTGGGGGATAGACATTATCGGTCCATTCGCACTAAGTGCAGGTCAGAATAAATTTGTGATTGTGGCCATTGACTACTTCACAAAGTGGGTCGAAGCCAAGCCTCTCGCCAAAATTACTCAACAAGCCGGTCGGGATTTTTTTTGGAAGCAAATCATCTGCAAGTTTAAAATTCCTCATGTCATCATCTCCGACAATGGGAAGCAGTTCGACAATGAGAAGATAAGAGAATTCTAGGAGTAGTTCAACACCAAAAGCAAGTATGCCACACCTCGTCACCCCTAAGCAAATGGGCAAGTTGAAGTGACGAATCGAACTTTACTCGGGATCATTACGGCTCGGCTCGATGATGCCAAAGGGTTGTGGGCTGACATGCTGCCACGTACTCTCTGGGCATACCACACAACTGTCCGAACGCCGACTGGCCAAACACCATTCCAGTTAGCATTCGGCAGTGAGGTGGTCATCCCAGTTGAAGTCGATCTGTCGAGCTATAGGGTCCAGTCCTACGAGCCCGAGCAGAACGAGGAGGCGCAACGCCTAAATCTTGACTTGCTTTGCGAAGTTAGTGTTAGTAATTTATTTTAATCAACGGGTATCTGTAATCTTAACGTGGGGAGATTAATAAGTATTTAATATCATGGAGCTCGTAATATAATTGAGATAAGGACGGGAGTGCAATTATAATTCTGTAGTGAGGTGAATTATAATTAGTGAAATAAGAAGTAGAATCCTGGTGGGATTAGAATTTCTTATTTACACTGGGAGCCCAGACTTATTACTCCTTAGGTCCCTATCGTAGCCCTATATATATACGTTATGCTCTCTAGGTCAGATGAACGTTTTTCTATTATTCACGAAATAGAGGCAGACTTAGAGAAAGCAAACAGATCGCGAAAGAGTCCACACTCAGTTCGTGTTCTAGATGTGCAGGGAATACGATAGAAGATCGTAAGGTACGATCGAGCAGTATTCGTGGTTTATAGCAAGGCGTGCTATAACAAGTTCAACCAGCGTTCGTGTCGCAGAGAGTTGTGGTAAAACTCTAATTCCGCCTTGTAGGGTTTTTATTTTTTGATTGTCTAATCTGTACTCGTCATTACTGGGTCTTGGGGATTCGGTTTCCCAACAGTTAGGGCGGAAGCGATAATTCGAGTCGCGTCCTATCAGCAGAGAACCAAATGCTGTTTTGATTAGAAAGTCAGGGGCCGAGCATT
Source organism: Rhododendron mucronatum var. ripense (assembly GCA_019656295.1). Lineage (NCBI taxonomy): Eukaryota > Viridiplantae > Streptophyta > Magnoliopsida > Ericales > Ericaceae > Rhododendron > Rhododendron mucronatum. Next base: position 667,917 of record BPLT01000130.1, on the reverse strand, counting down.
CCAGGTCGGGATCTCGTGGTGAAATGAATTTTAGAGAAGAAGAAGCTAAAGAAGCTAGCTCCGAAATGGGAAGGGCCTTTCCAGGTCCAGGAGGTTATCAAGCCCAGGGTCTATCAGTTAGTCACTATGACCTGTTGGAAGCTCTTTCACCCTTGGAATGCAGAGCACCAGAGGGCCTATTATCAATAATTTTTAATTCTGTTAATGTTTACTTTCAGCTTTTTCAGACTTTCAAGTTAGGATTTGTCATTTATTTGTGTTGCGATGTCAGAGCAGTCTGCGATGTGTAGTTTTCGCTTTTCCTTAAAAGATGTCATTCCGGTTATTAGCGTATCAGAAGTTTGTAAATGGAAATGATTGAGACTTTTCTTTTCTAAAAACTGTTCATGTCTTTTCATCGTTGTACATCATGTATTCTCGAGCTATATGGTCGGTTGAGCTAACTCGCACTTCCGAAAAGATGGTCGAGCTAACTTGCACTCCCATCTCAAACTTTATGATCGGTCGAGCTAACTTGCACTCCCATCTCAAACTTTATGATTGGTCGAGCTAACTCACACTCCCAATAAGATGGTCGAGTTAACTTGCACTCTCATCTCAAACTTTAAGATAGGTCGAGCTAACATACGTTCCCATCCCAGACCTCACAAACAGTCGAGTTAACCCGCACTACCGACTGGCTGGATAAGCAAAGCAACAACGTACTCGATTCTTGGCCTCGTGCTATTACTTGGATGATCAAATGACAAACACCACAGCATAACTAACAATCACCAAAAGTAAGCCTGATAGTTTTCACCAGATTCAGTCTTTCCTTTTTTGCGAAACGCGGTTTCTGTTATATTTTTGCACGCTTAGGAGCCTATCTTTAACACAACGCACACAGAAGACACTTTCTACAAATAGCGTTAAGATGGATAAACCCCTTTGTGGGGGTACAAACTTACAAAAAAAAAGGTGAAAAGTCTTATTGCTACTAGTCCGTCCCCGGACTACCAAGCCGTATATCCCTCCTCCGAAACTAAAATGAAGGTTACCATGCAGCAAAATGGTAACCCTCACAGGCAACAAAAGTGAGTCTATTACTTGGACCCACTCCCTCGGCCGCCTTTGGCCTCGCAGGGAGGAGAAGGGAACGCCGTTGAAATACCCTGGAGCCTATCCTAGCTGATAATGCGCAGCGGGCGAATGGTCTTCTCTACATCCGACATGGTGTCGACCATGGTGTCCACCCTCTCCGCCAACCCCTCCACAACGATCCTCAGCCCACGGACGTCCTCCTAGAGGGTCTCCATTGCCTTCGCTTCGGCGGTGTTCGCAATCGCCTCCACATGATGAATTGTCAAGTTCGTGAGACTGCTGCTTGCCATTCTCTCTCTGTCTCTCTCTCTCTCTCTCTGGTATGGTGCACTGTCAAATGAATAACTCATTGGTTGCTTTTATAGCTGAACCCGGGGTGTTTGGTAAGGGGTAAGTACATTTAAAGACGCTATTAATTATCGTAGTTAGTTGAGGGCAGAAGTCGAAGCCTAGTTCTTATCATTAACACTGATTTGACGGATATTAACAAAGGGAACGGATCATGCTTATCTCTTCCACTTCCCTAGGAGAAGCGTGCCAGTCGGTCCTTACATGCTCAGGGGCTGAACGATTCCCAGGGTGCTCCTAGGAGCCGATCGTGCATCTTGGGCGCTCATTATAGAATTACTTGGCGAACTTAGACTCCGTTCCTCACTTAAGGACTGGGTGACTTACGGCGTATGACAAAGCGCTGAAGTTCGTTCGGACGAGGATAAACGCATTACAAAATATCGAATGTCAAGACTACCGATTCAAACATCGTCATAAACGCTTATCCATATACAAACTTAACTTGCTGAACTTTCTGAATTTAAATCTAGCACTTAATAACGACAAAAGGAATTGGAATAGTGCAAGTAAAAGGCATGCTTGCTGGTCGACCAACGCAGTCAACTCTGAGCGTCGTCCCGGTCATCCTCACCACCGCTCTGTTCAGCCTCAATTGTAGTTTCTTCCTCTAACGGCGGCTCGGGGTCAAAACCCTGCAAATCGACTTCAGGGAACCTCTTTTGGAAAGCCTTTTTCGCCTATTCGAAACCACGCACAAAATAAAGGGTCTTTTCTACACGAAAAATTTGAACCCTTAACTATTGACTGCTGACTTTTAATTCAGCAGCAATTCTAGGATTTGAATCTCCAAGGTACTCAGCTGAAGCCTTGAAATTCAGTTACTATGGAAAGGGCGGCTTTGCTTTGCCCCAAGTCCTTCTGCAGGGCAAGAATGGTCTAGGTATTCCATCCAGCACGTTCTCGGAGGCTTTCTTGGAGGCTTCAAGCTGACCTTTTAGCATGTTGATGTTCTTCCTCTCCTCAACCAACATTTTCTCGGCCGCCACCAACTTATCTTCCGCCACTTTTTGGGCCTGCTCAACTATTGCCCGACTTGTCTGTGCCTCCTCAACAACCCTCGTCGCCTCCTCTGTGGCCTGTTTCAACACGTCAGCACACTGAGCGTGGTCTTTCTTCAGGTTCTCTCTCTATAGGCGCTCGGCCTTGGCGCTATCAATTGTTTAGTAGACCAACTTCTTTCGACTTGACAGTCGGTTTGTCAAAGTCACAGTTACGGTAATCGAGTGGAAGTCAACCGAGAAAATGAAGAAATGAGTAGAAAGAGAACGCAAGTAAATATCCAAAAATGAAAGAAAACAGGACTAGGAACTTACTCGGCCCACGCTCAGGTATAGATTCTTGCATAGATGATCCGTTGTCAGCGCGCTAATATTTTCAAAGACTAGTGTGGGCACACGCCCCTGAAAATTCGGGTGCGCCCTTTTGGAAAAAAGCGTGGCAAAACGCTACAATTCAGAATTGCCACTCGGATTTTGCGGTAAACCACCCAAGGAACTGAACTTGAAACGTTTGCTACGTTTTGATTTTGAAAAGGTGTAGTTATAAGTCGAGAAAAATGAAAGAGGCATTGAAACAGCACAAGAGTGTAACGGCTTCTCGTGCCTCTTCACCGGAACCCTAGCACGTCGTCGGGAACCTAATCTGCAAAATAGAGAAGGGGAGAGCGCACCTTTGCCTCTCGTGGCAAAGGCCCTCCGATGCCCTCCGATGCCTAAGTTAGTATCACGTACTAGCAAAAAACCCTAATTATCAATAGGAAACTCGTATAATGCAAAGTGCTGCGTATTGCGTACCTTTTATCTCTAGGTTTACCTAGTATTTATAGATTCATAGATGCTTACTGCCTAAGCATCCCTGTTGCCCTAGGATTCCTATCTCGTGTAAGAAACCCAGGATATCTTGGATTCTCGTTCCCTTTTCTGTTCATTACCTTAGTCCTTTTAGGACTCTTTTCCATAACTAGCCGAACATCTCATTCCCGTTAGGTATCTTTTCCAGATCCTACATTCTCGGAATCTCATTCCTTAATGGAATACCACTATTTATGGACCCTTCCAGAGTGTTCCTTGCACCTGAAGCTGTTTTCCCTAGATTTCTCCTCCTGTTCGACCTTCTCATTGCCGAACATGCTACTTGGACCAGATTTCTCCTCCTGTTCAGCCTTCTCATTGCCGAATAGGCTACTTGGACCAGTGATTTCACATATCACTGATCCTTTATCACTCTCTTGGTCCAATAACTTCCTATGTTTACTGGCCCTTAACCCCGCACAGACTTCCTGGACCAGTGACCCCCATGTCACTAGTCCATATCGCCAACCACCATCTTGCACGATGACTATGTCTGTCGTATTTATACATGGTCCCACGTACCACGTGTTCAGGCCCTATTTGTGCCTGTTCGGGAATATCTCCCTACAATTGCTCCCTAGCTTTACTCGTTATTTTCACTTTAAATGACGAGCAAAGCTCTCAAGACCCAAACAAGTTCATTTTGTTCCTACACCTTGTTTCGTAAAATTGGTGCAACTTTCATCATTAGTAAAGGCAAAATGTCTCATTGTTTAGGTTGGACAGGCTTTTCTTGCCCTTACTTTTACACATGGCACCCTTCATATTACCTACTCTCTTGCTAAGTTTATTCGTACTTAGCAACGACCCTAGGTCATTCCGCACTTTCACAATGACCCTAAGTTTGTCCAAGGCCTAGGTTTCCTCCACACCTAGCCTATTTCGGGCTCAGCTCGCATCAGAGCAATGTTGGTTGCTCGGGCCCCAAACTTCTTCATGCTTGGGCCTTTGTCTGACAATCTTCGCTTATCATGATTCAAGCAATGTTCACTGTTTGAGCCTCAAACCTTTCCGTACTGGGGTCTACTTTTGACATTCTTCATTATCATAGTTCAGGTTTATTTGTAGCTATTTTCAATTTAGCTCGTAGTCACCCAAGTTTTCGTGCTTGGTATGCCCAAGCTCAACCATTCTCGGCAAACTGCCCAAGTTTATCCGTACTTAGGTATATTTGAGTTCGATCATACTCAATTAAATTTCGGCACCGTTCATAGCCATGGCCTAAGTTTACTCATACTTAGCCAAACTTTGAGTTTGATCGAACTCAATCGGATGGTGGCATTTTTCATGGCCTAAGTTTATTCATACTTACACAAATTCGGAGTTTGATCGTTCCCAACGAATATTTCTGACAAATGTTCTTTGCTCCCCAGTATGGAGAACAAGTATCCTTAACTTGTTCTTGCTAGGACCAAACACATGCAATATACATGCTTCTTAAGTTTCTCATACTTAGTATTGTTGTGCTTACATGCACACACCCTAGTTTTGTGTGTTTATTATACACATCTAAGCATTCGTACTTAGTCGGGTTTGTGTGTCTCTTTTGTATACCTCAACTGTACACAATCCTTACCAGATTTATTTATAGACCTAGGCCCTTTGTGCCTAGCCAATTTCGTGCATTCATTCATACACATGTACTATGCTTGCTCGTCCAAGTGTTTTGTACTTGGCAGACTTGTGTGTTTTTTCGTAGTTAAGTATTTCGTATTCAACTTGTTCGATTGCTCTTCAAGTGTGTTCGTACTTGGATAACCATCTAAGAATTGCTCGTACTTAGCTGGTTGTTGTATGCATCCCAAGTGGTCACGTTCTTGTATCAACTTCTAAGTATATGCGTACTTAGATAATGTTGCATGTTCCCGTATGCAACCCAAGTATTTCTCGTACTTGGAAAACTTTGTAAGTGTGTTCATACTTAGATAAATCTGCATATTCTCGTATGCTCCCCAAGTTCCACATACTTGGGTAAAATTCCTAAGTTTATTCATATTTAGGTTATACGCTTAAGTTTCGCGTACTTAAACAAATGCCCAAATGTATTCATATTTGGCAAATCTATGCATGTTATCATATGCATCTTAAGAATGCCTAAGTTTATTCGTAGTTAGATAAATCTGCATGTTCACGTATGCAACCAATGTGTCTCATACTTGGGGATATTCCTAAGTGTATTCATACTTAGGTTACCCAAACGTATTCATATTTGGCAGAAGTGTGCATATTCACGTATGCATTTCAAGTTTATTCATATTCATGTATGACCAAGTGTATCCATACTTGCATATTATCGTATGCTCCCTAAGATTGCACGTTCCTAGGAAAATGTCTAAGTTTGTTTGTACTTAGATCCAAGTAATTTTGTACACGGAAAAATTTCGTATGAACCCAAAATTTGTATGGACCCACGCTCTGCTCCCCAATACGAAGGGAGGAGAAAGAATAAGGCCTGGCTTCGTATTCAAGCGTAAAAAATTGCAAAGACAAAGTGTTTCACCAAAATCTGTGAATTTTATTCATAATTCAAAACTCAATGAGGCATTACGCGTACCCCTTGCAACTGGCAAAGAATAAAAAACAATATAATTTTATTCGTAATTCCCACACAATCACAATGTGCATTCTAAAACATAATGGAAAATAGAGTGAAGCCTGCTAAACGAAGAACTTCCTCAAGTTATGGACATTCAAAGGCCTTGGCACCGGGTTCTTGTCCAGGTCCGCCAACTTATAAGTCCTAATGCCCACTATCTCTGTTACTCGATATAGGCCTTCCCAATTGGCCCCCAATTTGCCCTCATTGGCACATTTTTGTTGTAGCTTTTCCTTAATGCCAAGACCAATTTTTCTAGAGGCAGATATCTCGTTTCTGCATCCAACAACGTCTAGCTCACGTAATAGACAGGGATTTGCTCGGATTCCTTATCCCTCAGTAATACTACACTAACAGCATGTTCAGAAACTGCTAAGTACAAAATTAAGGACTCACCTAGTTCAGGAGTAGACAAGAGCGGGGCCGCTGCAAGTACTTCTTCAGGTCTTGGAACGCCTTTTCACATTCTACTCCCCATTCGTATCCTTCTCTCTTTTTCAGTATCACGGGCTTATTTTGTGGATCCTCATTCAAGTGGTGGCAAATCACATTTGCATCCACCCCAAGCATCTCTTCGGGTACCCAAGCAAATACATCAATGTGCTCATTGTTCAGGTTTTCCCCAATCAAGAACCCGACCAACTCTTTCTCTTCTTCCTTATTCAAGTTTTGCCCCAATCAGGAAATACCTTTCTGGATCAGTCTCGTTGATCTGAATCTTTTTCAAGCCTTCCACCACTTACTCGACGGGGTTCCCTCCGACATCCTCAATGGTCGGCTGGTCTGGAACCTCGATGGCTTAGACCAATTTTGCTTTGGGTGCCTTCTTGATTATAGAAACCAAACACTACTATGCAACCTTTTTGTTTCCTCTAATCCTTTCGATGCCATTAGACCCAGGAAACTTCACCATCTGATGGTAAGTGGAGGAAACCGCCCTCACCTTGTGTAACCATGTTCTTCCTAAAATCGCGTTACAGGAAGATGGCACATCTACAACTAGGAAGTCGGTTTGCAGCACTACCATTCTTGCCCGAACAGGAAGAGTGACCTTGCCCAATGGCCGGACTGCTCCTGCACTGAATCCGACCAAGGAGTTATTGACTGCACCAGATCTGCCTGTGTCAACCCCCCAACTTTTTAAATGCATCGCAGTACAACACCCCAGTGCAGCTTCCTGAGTCCACCAGGATTCTCTCCATGTCATATTCCCCAATTCGTAGGGTTATGCCAAACCATCATTATGTGGCACCTGGACTTCTCGTAGGTCTTCATCTGTGAAGACTATGCCCTCGTTGCATACTTTTTCTTCACGTCCTCTCTTCCTCCCCAACTGCATCACATGTTAGTCATGTTTTACTTGCCTTTGGAGCTACCTCACCTTATTTCTCGTATAAGGTGTGGCCAATCCATGTATCATATGGATTACGCCCCTTGGATTTTACTCGTAACCCAATTCTATTGCTTTCTTTGCACCCTTGTGCTCGTCCTGAATGAACTCTTTCAAATAACCATGTGAGACTAGGTCATCAAGGTGCTATTTGAACATCTCGCAGTCCTCCGTTATGTGAGCCCAATCCTTGTGATAACTGCAATGCTGACTCATAGCTCGTTTTGCATCTTTATCCCCTTCCAACCTCGGGAGCCACTTGAAATATGAGCGGTTCTTTATTCGATAAAGAACCCGGTAGATTGGTTCTTTCCAAACCGTACTTACTGAAAAGAAGGACTTGGGGTCCGGGGCATGTTCCTCCCTGTACAGCTCTTTCTTAGCTTGCCCATAGTCTTTCCTTTCTCTGTAGGTTTTGGGTTCTGGCTTATCTACCTTCTTCGCAGGCCTCTTGGCTTGCTCGGCAACTACCTTGACGTCTTCCCGCAGTTTGTCATCCTCATTTCTGGCATGCTGCTCAATCCGTTCCATTAATTTCGCCAGTGTTCCCACTGGGCTCATGTTTAGTGACTTGCGTAGCTCCCCCCTAATGAGCAGCCCAGTCTTGAACGTGGCTATTGTGTACTCCTCACTGCAAGTTTCAATCTCGTTAAAAGTCTCCCAGTACTTTTTGACATAGTCCCTCATCGGCTCATTCTCCCCCTGTTTCATAACAGAGAGGCTCTCAAACGTTTTCGACGCTTTCCTGCTCATTAGGAACCGAGCACTGAATTCCTCAACCAATTGCCCTCATCCTCGTATAGAGCGTGGGCCTAGCTTATGGAACCAGGACAGAGCCACCTTTCCCAAACTCGATGGGAACATCTTGCACATGATTGCATCATTTCCGTTGTGCACGAACATTGCCTATTGGTAATGTTGTATGTGCGCCACAAGATCTGCATTTGTTTCATAGAGGATGAATGCACCGTGCTTCACCCTACTCGACAACCTTGCCTCTTGTAACCTCTTTGCAAAGGGGGAGGATGCTATATTGCTGAGGGCTTTCCATGCTGCTTCTCATGCAAACATGGTTCCCTTCTCACGTTCCTTCATCTATTTGGGAGCACTCCTTTCCCAATCAGAATCAGGTCTCTCGTACCAATCCCTATGATGTTTTCTGGTCCCCTCCTCCTCAGGGGTAGGACTTTGACTTCTGCTCCTCCTTTTTCGTGGAGAAGCCCTTTTCCTTCTCGGAGTGGGGCTCCTGCTCCTACTCCTGCTCCTGCTCCTCTTTGAAGGAGCCCTCTTGTGGACTACCAGAGCCAGCCTGTCTCCCCTGGAATTCCTTCATGAAAGTTCAGAATCCTCTGGGTGTTCTCGTACCCGTTGTAACTCTCGAATCTCATACTCTCATTTTTTGATTAAATGAGCGTACTCCTCGATTTCCTGTCTCTTTTTGTCCAAGATATCTTCATTGTTATGCACACTTCTCGAGTGTGAGTGACTCTCTCCCACGATGGGACTTACTCCTTCTCGTGGATTCCATGGCTGTCCTGCCCTCCCTATTTTTGGAGTCATCATGGACAGTCAGGGGGTAATCCTTGCTCGTAGTCCACTTGGTATGCCCGCCATCGGGCTTCCTCGGAGCCTCTGGTAAGGATTTATCTCCCCCCCCCCCCCCCCCCCCAACTGGATCTTTGGATCAAGCAGAGTTTTTGGATCTCCTTCCATCGTGATCATTTTTCAGATAGAACTCTTTCGTTTTCCATAGACAGCACCAATTGTAAGTGGAGAAAAATGAAAGAGGCTTTGAAATAGCACAAGAATGTAACGGCTTCTCGTGCCACTTCACCAAAACCCTAACACGTCTTCGGGAACCTAATCTGCAAAACAGAGAAGGGGTTAGAGCACTTATGCATCTCGTGGCAAAGGTCCTCTAATGCCTAAGTTAGTATCACGTACTAGCAAAAAACCCTAATTATCAGTAGGAAACTCGTATTATGCAAAGTGCGGCGTATTGCGTACATTTTACATCTACGTTTACCTCGTATTTATAGATTCATAGATGCTTGCTGCCTAAGCATCCCTGTTGCCCTAGGATTCCTATCTTGTATAGGAAACCCAGTGTAACAACCCCGATTTTTAACGAATAAAAATCTCGTTGTTATTTTAAATTTCTTGAATTACCTTAAATTCCTGTAGTTTGTCATAATTGCGCCTTAGCCCTTGAGCTTTTCTTTCTTGCACTTAAGCCCTACTTGGTAAGCCTAGTTACTTTCTAACCGACTTGTTGGAGAAACTAAACTAGGAAATCATTTGGTTACTTTTCCCTAACCGCAAATGGACCATTTTGCCCCCCTTGAACCATGTGAACCTTTTTAACCCTGGACTAAGAATTGTTTCTTCTTTTTCTTTTAATTAGGTTGGTTTTATTCTTTGTCCATTGGACAATAAATGTTAGGAAAACTATTATCCATTGGATAATAGAAACCCAATTCTTTATATTTAAAAGTATACTTGGTTAAGTACTTGTATTTATAAAAAATAGACTTTTTAAATGCTTTAAAGGACATTTTTGAATTAGTTTATTATATAATCTCCCTGGCAACTATTATCCATTGGATAAAAAAAGTTACGGGATGTAACGACCCTGATTTTCGGTCAGTGAAAATTTCGTTAAATATTTGAATTTTATTGTGGTTTGTCAAAATTACGTTTTTGCCCTTCAAATTTAATTTCTTGCGCGTTAGCCCACTTGGTAAGCCTAGTTTGTTTCTAACCGACTTGTTGGAGAAACTAAACTAGGAAATCATTTGGTTACTTTCTCCTAACCTCAAATGGACTGTTTTGCCCCTCGTGAACCTTTTGAACCCTAGACTAAAGTATTGAATATTCTTTTTCTTTTAATTATTTTGGTTTATTCTTTGTCCATTGGACAATAAATGTTAGGGAAACTATTATCCATTGGATAATAGAACCCCAATTATTTATTTTAAAAGTATACTTGGAATATTAAGAAAAATACTTTTTAATTACTTTAAAAGTACTTCTTGGATTATTTTAGTATATAAATGACCTAATAACTATTATCCATTGGATAATAGAAGTTAGGGAAATTTTTACCCAATGTATAAAAAGAAGTTAGTCTTTCAAAATACCATGTGCCAATTAGTTTGTTGAAACTTAGCCCTTAAGTCTCTTGACTTAAGTACAAAGAACCATTACTTTATTTGTTTGCTTGCTATATATGTCCCTATATGTGTACCATGTGAAAGCAGAGAGAGAGAGAGAGAGAGAGAGAGAGGAAGGAAGGAAGAAAGAAAGAAGAAGGAAGATTGGATTGTACTCACCTTGATCCTTCCGTGTACTTTCATATCCTTGGTGTGAACTCTTCCTAACCAAGAATCTAGTCCTTTATTGTCCTTCCATGAATTGTTAAACCCTAGAAATCTTGTTCACACCTCTAGTCTTCCAAGAAGGACAACCCTAGCCATGCAAGCCTAGGATTGGCCTTGATCTTTCTAGGATTCTTTGACAAGTGTCAAAGTGAGACTTAGAGAGAGAGAGAGAAGAGAGAGCCAAGCTTTGGCTATAAATAGAAGGCCATTCCAAGCATTTCAACTCACCCCTTGAAGCATTTGCTCTTCCTTCTCCTTAGAAACCATTCCTGGCAGCCTACTGCCCTTCGGAATTTCCTCAGTTTTCTCCTGTTTCAAGTAGTTTTTAGAACCAACTTCCTTCTAGAAAGTTGTAGAAAACTTTGAAACCTTCAAGTTAGACCCAAGAACCACCCCAATCGGTGAAGAAATGACAAAGATTTTGTCATTCAAAGTTCAGTAAAAATCTCGGATTTCCATTTCAGACAGCTTACTGTCCTTTCTTTATCCCCATTTTTCTCCTACCTAAAGTCGTTTCTAGGATCAACTTCCTTCACAAAAGTTGTAGAGAATTTCTTGAGCTTCGATTTGGACCCAAGAAAAAGTATATTCGGCCAAAGATTGACCGAGTTACTGCTATCCGAAGTTCAGTCCAGATTTGGAGTTTCATCACCCGTGGATTTTCCAAATAGCTTACTCGGCCCCGACTAGTTTCGGATCGAGGTAGATTAATCTCTACTCACTTATTCTATGTATAAGTAGGATACTCTTACCCTATCCTAAGTTTATGTATGATCTTCTTATTTTCCATCTCAAGTATAACGTATGTTGTTTTGATCTCTAAGAAAGAACTTATCGTTTGGAACGAAGTATTCGTATTTTGATCTTTTAAGATGTTTATGAGAATGCATATATGAATTGCTTGTATTACTTGTGACACGATAAAGCATAAGTAATTTATCACTCCAAAGGCGTCCGAACATGTGGCGTTATGCTTTAAGCGTTGATTTGCGTATGTTCAGCAATATAGAGTTGGATGATCTTGTTGAATGTTATATGATCATTGATGTGGAAGTCCTACCGCGGAGTTTTGTATGTAACGAGACACAAGAACCGAGAAAATAGAAACATGGCACCTAGGGTGTGGTTAAATGGGAAAAATGTGTTTTCCGAGGACGGAAATATTTTTGAAACTACATAATGACCGTTTTTGGTGGCATTATGTGTGTGTGTGAGTTCCAATGGGAATCCGGAATAGCGGAACCATTGTGAGGTTGTGTGTGTTCCCATGGGATCCCGGACCGGCGGAACCATGGTGAGGTATAGCTTGGTTATCCGCGGAGAGGAGCCAATGCAATGTGTGCCAATGGAAATCCGGTGCGGCGGAACCATTTTGAGGATACTCGGGAACTCGGCGCGGCGGAACCGAGGTTGGGTGTGTGGCTTGGTTATCCGCGGTACGGAGCCAATGTCAAATGATTTTGCAAGGATGGGTGTGTGGCTTGGTTATACGCGGTACGGAGCCAATGCAAATGATTTTTGAAAGGTTGATTTGTAAATGGAAAATTGTGACACAGTCTACGACAAGTTGCGTAGGAGAAACGCAGAAAAACTTGGACACCAACGTTAGTTAGTGAATGTGGATATGTTATTGTTATTGTCTTCTGTAACTGTTTATATACGTATCATGTGGAAATCGATGCTTTATTATGATCTTGATTCATAGATTAAGGGTTAGTGGGTAGGGTTACTGTATTGAGCTTTCGTAGCTCACGGTGTTGCCTTTTGGTGACCCTGACATATTATATTGGTGGCGACGCCGGTATAATGTGTCAGACCTCTTAGATGAACAGGGTGAGAAGTACACCTTGGAGGCCTTCGGAGCTGAGGAGCTTGCCAGAATGGAGGAGCAAGCGGAGCAGTAGTTAGGAGCCTTAGCTTCTCCTTTTTCGAATGAATGTATTCCTTTGATGTATTTATGATGTAATAATGAGCTGGACTCTCTTTATTATGTAATAAATGCCTCATTAACGTATCCAAAATTGAGGGCGTTACACCCAGGATATCTTGGATTCTCGTTCCCTTATCTGTTCATTACCTTAGTCCTTTTAGGACTCTTTTCCATAACTGGCCGAACATTCCATTGCGGTTGGGTATCTTTCCCAGATCCTACATTCTTGGTATCTTATTCCTTAACGGAATACCACTATTTCTGGACCCTTCCAGAGTATTCCTTGCACCTGAAGCTACTTTCCCCAAATTTGTCCTCCCATTCGGCCTTCTCATTATCGAATAGGCTACTTGGACCAGATTTCTCCTCCTGTTCGGCCTTCTCAGTGCCAAACAGGCTACTTTGACCAGATTTCTCCTCCTGTTCGGCCTTCTCATTGCCGAACAGGCTACTTGGACCAGTGACCTCACATGTCACTGGCCCTTTATCACTCTCTTAGTCCAATAACTTCTCATGTTTACTGGGCCTTCACCCCGTACAGACTTCCTGGACCAGTGACCCCCCGTGTCACTGGTCCATATCGCCGACCACAGTCTTGAATGGCGACTGTTCGTATCGTATTTATACATGGTCCCACGTACCACGTGTTCAGGCCCATTTGTGCCTCTTCGGGAATATCTCCCTACAGTAGTCTAGTTCGTCGTCACCTTCAATATCTGAGGTTCAGGAGCCAGGTTATGAGAAGGGAAGGGTTTTAAAGCACCCCTCTCGCCCAATTTGGAGATCGGTCTCTACTCAAGCATTTTGCAAAATATTTGATTCTCTCTTATTAATCGATTTTTTAGCATATGAAGGCGGGGAAACAGTTAAAGGGGATTAAAATTGTAAAATGTTGGCAGGATGTGATAAAATGGCATGCTTACTTTATTGAAACAATTAGTATAGATTGAGAACAAGGACTTCTGTGGTCATTTTAGACAAATTGGAACGCATTGGTCCGGAATGACATGCGCAGGAAGGAGCCTACATACACTGGCCATGCTACTGCATGCAAACCTAATCTGCGTACAGCACACAAGGACTGGCATTCGCCGGTAGGTCTAAACTTACAGCTCTTTTTCTCAACTCTCTGGGCTCTAGAAAGGACCAATACACACATAGGATAAACCACACAGTTTATAGAGCAGAATATATACAGTTACAGACAGTTGAAATGGCTTTAAATCCATAAAATAAACAAAACACCCCATAAACAGTGTGGGGAAATAAACAAAGGCCAAGGCCTAGTTGCCATGCAAGGGCTAGCCACTAGGCTTGATATTACTAACGTACGCCAGTCTATGGTGGTCGTACATCAGGTACATCTTTTTGTCTAAGGCTTGGCTTTGCATTTTCTGGGTTCTGGAACATGACCAGAAAGATCCAGAGGCATTCCAAAGTTGATAGAAGTAAATATTGAAAGCTACAACTACACAGTTCTAAATACAGAAAGCTGTAACTTGGTTTTTATCATGCAATAAGGTGATCAAATGGAAAGAAAAGCATAAAATAGCTAATCACTGATCCCCATGCCAGTACTGCACATACTGCCATAACTGGCGTACGGCTCACTCTTACTGGCGTGAGCCACTGATTGCTATACACGATCTTTGAAACCTTGCCAGCATTAGGGCCAGGACTGGTATTGATTACCAGCCTTGACCTTGCCAGCCCCCCTTAGGGGTCAGAATAGAAAGTTTACAAAAGGTGATATATCTTTGGTTTTGAGTTTGATAGAATGTTTTGAGCTTGAGCTTGAGGTTTGAAAGGTGGATGATGAGTGTTTGAGTGTGAGTGGTGTATGAAAAGGGCTGTTTGCTCACTCTTTCAAATGGTGGGAGAAGAGAGAGCAAGCAACCAAGAAAGAGTGAGAGAAAGAGAGAGCTTGAGAGCTTTTAAGGGGGTAACCCCTTGCATATAAATGCAAGGGGGGTATTTATAAAGGGAAGAATGAAGGAGGGGAGTGTAACCAGCTGGGTTTATGGCTAGTTGAGTTTGGAAGGGGAGTCTCCATGCATTAAATGCATGGGACTTATTGATGGAAGTTGTAGGAGAGAGGGGGGAGCATCCCCTGCACGTTTACAATCATCAGAGGAATGTATAGCATACTGCGGTGACCCAAAAAGTCTTGTGCATGTGGTTGAATAGGGTGATTTGACTGGCTTTGACCGGCGTACGCTTGTGAGGTACCTGTGTGCGCCAGTGGTAACCAGGTAAACGGTCGATGACTAACACATGGTAGTTACCAGCGTACGTTGATGTGACACCAACATACTCAGGTAGGGTTTTGTCAAGGCTTTCTGGTTCTGGCTTGAAGGGTTTTAATGGGGTTCAAAAGGGTTTGAAGGAGGTTCGGAATGCTCAGAATGCTCAAAGCCCAAACACAATAACATTCTCGGGGTGTTCTTGACCTCTACTCATCATCGGGGAATCAAAGACCATAAGTAAACTAATCTGGATAGTCCAAAATGGGGTGTCTACAGTTGTCCCCCTTTGACGGCACTTGGAGTACCATTGGCTTAGTACAAGTAACATCAAAGGTTTCTAGACACCCCTTAAGGCTTATCCAAAACAGAACATGATAGCAAAATAGACACAAATACTTAAAGAAACTGATTGGTTGATTGGACGGAACAGGCCGTCGAGGAGGTGGATTCTCCTAGGGAATAATTATTTGATGAACCGCCACTGCTGGGGATGCAAATGATGGACAAGACAGGTTGTCGCTTGATTTGATTGGACAGTGCAGGCAGTCACTGATTTGGACGGATAGATCGTCGTTGATTTGAAATTAGATGGATAGATTGTCGTTGATTTGAACTGGACGATATGGCTGATCATCGTTGATTTGAATTAATTTGAAGGACGGGTGGACCGTCGTTGATTGAATTGACTTGATGGACGGGCTAACCGTCGTTGATTTAAACTGGACGATATCGCTGATCGTCGTTGATTGGAATTGACTTGAAAGACGGGTAGACCGTCATTGATTGAATTGACTTGATGGATGGGCAGACTGTCGTTGATTTGAACCACACGATATGGATGATCATTGTTGATTTGAATTGATTTGAAGGACGGGTGGACCGTCGTTGATTGAATTGACTTGATGGACAGGCGAACCATCATTGATTGAATTGACTTGATGGGTGGGTGGGCCATCGTTGATTGATTTGATTTGAGAGACAGGCGGACCGTCGTTGATTAATATTTGATTGAAAACATGACTTGGGGCCTAATGGCTTGCTATTTAGGAATAATTTTGATGCAAAAGAGCAATTGGGCCTCAGGCCCAAATCACAACGCCGCATGCATGTACGTTAGTGCGTATGCAGGTACAGGCAGCAGACCCAGCTCCAAATCCGGCCCAGCTCTTCTCCTTCGTCTTATAAACTTCTGAAAACAAAAGGGAAACCGCCAGACAATGTTTTAAAACTCCTCCTCTCCTCCAAACTCTCTCAATCCCATTCTTTTACTCTCATCCCTCCAAAAATCACACAATCCAACACACCCATGCAAAAATTGATAGCAGCAGCGGCGGTGGCAATGGCAGCCATGATGATGATTGACCGAGGGCTAATGAAGCTGAAGCCGAGGGGCCTTGAATCAACGATCAGAAGATGGACGAAGCTCCAGTGAACACTGGTGTAGAGGTAGGTAGCAGCGGCAATGGTGGCGATGGCCATGCAACAGAGGTCGGGGTTGACAGAGATCGGCATACGCCAGGCTCAAAAGGGTGTACGCTGGTGGGTGCTGAAGCAAGGGGCCCACGGGTTCGTTGATTAGGCTCGAAGAGCAGTGTGGAGGCCCTCACAGTCTTTAAAGGAGGTTCGGCTAGTGCTGACAGTAGTGGCAGCAGCGGTGATGCTCAGTCGGGGTCACCACGGAGAGATCCGGCAAGGGGTAAGGACCCTATGGTTGTAGAGGATCCACCTAGAGGTGTATTCATGGGTCCAGTGGAGTTTAGGACAGCAGTGGGGTCCTCGGCACATGTACCCATTACACGCGGAAACTTTGCAGAGTTTGCTCCTGGAGAATCCGACGGTGGTTACAGCAGTTTTGGCAGTCCGAGAGGATAGACAGCGGCAAGTTGAGAGAGCTCAAGAGGAGGAGTGCTTGAGAGTCGAGGCCAAGTGGGCCAAGGCTGAGGAGGAGGCCTTTGTGAGAGAGACCGAGGCAGTCGAGCGGGCCCAGGAGGAGTCGGCGTGGGCTCAAGAGCAAGCACAGGAATCAGCGGTAGCGTTAGCTAAGTCTAGGGCAAAGGAGCCTCGCGCTGAGTTCATTGCAGAGACATACACGCCACCGGAGTCGCACGTCTTTGTTCCATCAGGGTTTGAGAGTTACGTGCCTCGTCGAGAGAGCTATGACGCTGAGCTTATGCTGAGGGATCCCGAAGACCACTTGGCATGGTCCTGGGAGCAGGTATACCTTTTAAAATTTGCTCCGACCTTCCATTTTGTATTGTTGTATCTACATAGACTTATATTTGATATTGCATGTAACTTGATCCACCGTACTTGACTTGTCATGTAGAAACCCTAAATGATATGCCCTGAATCGACCTAGAATGCCTCGACCTTGAATTTAGAACTTGAATCGACTAATAACACACTCTGTAACTTGATTCGTCTGGAGGGATGCCTTGATTTTTTTAGAACTCGACCATAGTATGTCTAAAGTAATTTGAATCGATTGTAGTATGCCTTAAATGCTAGCTCGACTGATAATGTAGCTTGAAATTACTTGAATTGACTAACAGAAATGCCTTAACTGTAAAACTCGACGGTAAGATGCCCTTGAAAATTTGAAATCGACTTCAGTATGCCTTGATGATTAATAATTGCCCATTGAATCTTGGGTTGCTTAAGCACTGATACATTTCTTTTGTCTATTTACTATTTTGAACAGAGGAAGGTGGCTAGCTCGCAAGGGCATGGAGGAGCAGCGAGCTCACTTGGCTTTATAGAGGACTGCCCAAGCGAGTGCGGGAGTTAGTGGATGCTGCAGGGTTTGGTCAGTTCATTCTCACGCTGACACCGGTGAAGAATGACCATCTTGTACTTACTACACTGGGCGAGACGTGGCCAGATACATCCAACACCTTCCATTTTTCGATCGGGAGATGACTGTGACCCGATTGGACTTCGCAGCCATCATGGGCCTAAGAGTAGGAGGCAAGCCCATCCCATTTGACTCAGGGATCCATAGGGATGAGGCGGCACTGAGGTGGTTCCTAGGCCGAGTGCCTGAGAGAGGAGAGGAGAGGAGAAGAGATGGTCCGATATGAGCAATTCCGGGGCTATTTGAGGAGGGCACCGACCATAGAGCAAGAAGAGGAGCAAATGGCAAAGGCCTATCTGTTGTACTTGTTTGGAGCTACACTGTACCCGAACAAGCGTGCCATGGTGCACTTGCCTTACTTGTCAGCTCTTTTTGACTTATGCACGGCCTCTCGATATGACTGGGGAGGAGTAGCTTTAAGGGCGTGCTATGGTTTCATGGGAGAGTTCACAAGGTACAAGAAAGCGATTGTAGGCTCCTGAAAGGTGTGGGAGGTATGAATCTCAACTTGTAACTCACTGTCATTTCATACTTGTACTTTGAATTGTAACTGCTGTATTATGATCCTTTGCTTGTTTGAAAACACCCCGCAGCTGTGGGCTTACAAAGTGCTGAAGATGTACCGTCCGGAGAACAAGTGCCCAGACATGAGGACTCTCCCACGTGCGATGATTTGGGGGCCACTACACAGGGGCAAGAAGAAATCAAAGGGAAGCCTGTTGGCCTTCAGATCCTACCTTGACGAGCTGTCGAGCACCCGGGTAAATAATAATTTTGTCATTTGATCATGCCTTGAAATGCTTTAATGCTTTCGTTAATGTTCTTTATCTTGACTTTTTGAATGTGATGTAGGTGGAATGGAATCCGTGGGGCGGTGTGATGCCTGAGCCAGAGTATGTGGCTAGGAGCAGAGCAGTGACAGCAAGCCGAGTGTTGTTGGAGTCGGCCTTTGGGTGGCAATGGTACTTGGGCAACTAGGTGACAAGACAGTCACTAGGTTCGTCTATGTTCCTGGTTCCTGGGCCATTTCTGCCTCTTGCTTGGCACACAAGCAGGTACACGCTGGCTGAGCTATAGCGATTTACCATTCCAACTGACGTTTCAACCTTTGCGAGGCCAGAGCGTGACTACGCCATTTACCAGAGGTAGTACTTGGCGGGACCACTTGAGGTGATGACACACCAAGCCATTGTTGGAAAGGCCATGGAAGCCGGCGAAGAGAGGCGAGGTCAAAGAGAGAGGACAGCTAGCTCAAGGGAGAGGTCTAGTTATGTGGCAATGACTGGTTTGACTCGGCTTTCTTGGACACTAGCAGTGTAGGGAGAGGCTGCCATAATTGAGTTTAAGCCAGCCAGGATAGAGCCTACCCGGGTCACAGGACCGATATGATGTACTTTCAGCCTGTGTCATTTCCTTGTATCGTATTTGAACTGTATTATGTCCTTTGTTCCCAAAATGTCTCTCAGGTACCAGAAGAATGGGCGGAGGAGGTAGCCCGCTTGATGTTTGTCACGGAGAAAGAATTTCACAAGATAGCAAGCGGCACTCCTCTGCAATTGAAGTATCCATCAGTGGCTCTAGCCCCGCCGTCTATACAGACGAGGCTGCAGGTATAATATCAGAAACTTATTCAATTCTGCTTGATAGAGTTGTTCTTGATCCCTGTTTTCAGCATTTAATATACACAATATGCACAATATATGTTGAAATGATATCAATGAATTGATAATACAGGGACAGGCTAGGGCGGCTCTTAGGTGAAAGAGTGTGCGGCTTCCTCCACAAAGGAAGATGGCAAGCGCTTCTACCATTCCTACCGCAGCTCAAAGACAGGTGAGCGTTTCACGACCAGTGGCCAAAGGAGTAGAGATCATCTTGACTAGCAAGGAGCCACAATTCCGCAGAGAGCTGAGGAAGAGGCTAGCTCAGAAGAAGCCAGCATAGGGGCCATCAAAGAAGAAAATGAGACAAGAGACCGAGAGCGATGAGGGAGAAGAAGAGGAGGAGGAAGAGGAGCGCTCACCTTTTAGCAGCGACTCCAACGACTCTGCCGACGATCCCAAGTACAAGATGGATTTGAGAGAGAGAGAGAGAGAGATGACGACGATGAGGAGGACGATGATGAGGACCTTTTTGACGACTGAGAGCTACCACCGAGCCTAATTTATTTTACTGTCTTTTGCTTTTGATTCGGGTCTACGTGCCCACGTAGATAGATTTGATGACGGGCCGGTGTGCCCTAGACTTGATATTTTGGGGGATGACTGGGCCTGCGTGCCTTCTTTGACATTTTGGCGCATGTGCCTTGTTGATATCACCTTTTGCTCGAGCCGTTGTGCCGCTACATATAGTGTTCCGCCCTTTGCTTTTGGATATTGACATCGCCATATATAAAATTTGCATCTTCTGTTTGTTAATCTTCTTTCGTAAAGAAAATTGATAAAAGAATATATAAACCAACCACAAATATCCAACTTGCATTGATTGAGTGACCTGAATCGACAAATAAACACACGTATATGTACAAAACTTGACCGGCTCAAAAGAAATCGGAAGAAAAGTCCCAAAATATGACACGTATCCTTAGATACACAAAAAATAATAAAATTTTGGGGCATTAATGGGCCAAAACTTGAAATTTTCCTAAACAGGGGAAACCGACACTTTTATAAGACCATATAGATGTAGAATGACTTGTACAAATCATCAAAATTCGGACAAACATCTGGAAACGAGAAATAAATCAAAAAATAAAGAAATGCCTCGAAAATGGACATAAGATGCAAAAGATGACTCGATTTAGTCCCGGACTAAAATCAACACCCTCTTACAGTCATGTTAGGTCCATTTGACGTGTATGGTTTGACAAAACTTGGCAAAAATCTCTAGAACGGATTTTGAGTCTCCGAAACCTTGATTTGAACTTAAAACGGGCTACCGAGGGTCCAAAATCCTCGTTGAGCGTGACGTTTGGAATCCGATGCTTTGACACAATCCCACATACCATTCATGACTTACAAGAACCACCAAATGACCAAAATAAGCTCAAAAGCTAAAAACGGCAATGCAACGGTAGTAGCTGCTACAAACTGGATTCTAAGGAACCTTACTGATGTACGCCAGTAGTTACTAGAGTACGCTGGTAAAGGGGGATACGTGCAAGCCGGTAGGGGGCCAGCGTATGCTAGCAAGGCCTGCTGCAAATCCACTTGTCTGACCAACTGTCCTTTTTCAGGAAGCACCTTGTATACACAATTTCTAAGTATCAAAAGGCAATGTCCTTACTTACTAGGGTTGTTTGGACACTAATGCTTGGTTTTAACTTTGACACGCGAATCGAGGCTCATTTTTGCCTATAAATGAAAGGTGCAAGCATTGTTAAACTCACATTCTCACTTCTCATATTCAGCATTATTTGTCACCCTTCATGGAAAACCCACTCCCAGCGTTGATCAAGCCTTGGTTAGTAGAATTTCTGTCCATTGATTGGTTGAACTTCCAATCTCATGGCCTTGCCTCATTCCAAAACCTTAGGCATGTGCCACTCCGTCCTGAGCTTCTGAGAGCTGCTCTTAGGTTTTGGGACCCTGATGTCCATGTCTTTCACTTTGGTGATGATGAGATGTGTCCGACTATCAAGGAGTTTCAAGCCTATCTTCGAAGCTTTGCATTTCATACACTTGTTATCCCACCCTATCAAGTGAGCATGTCAGGGCTGCTAGCAACCTCAATCAACATTTCTCGAGATTTGGCCAACACCTTGCTTGAAGGTGGTCAAATCAACATTCTCCACCTAATTGAAAGGTACAGCCCCAATGGCAACTTGGATGACGATGCTGTGCAAGCCGGCGCCACTTTGCCTTGGTGATCTGTCTGTTGGCTACCTATCTACTGGTTCCTGCCAATGGCGGGTTTGTACTTTCTTGGTGAGCGTTGCTGCTCAGATCGGGGCTCGAAAAAATGTAGTGCCTCTAGTTCTTGCAAAGACACTCTTAGGCTTAGACTTGATAAGTGCCGGTCAGACCAATGTCTTCAGTGGCAGTCCACTTCTTCTTCAGGTAAACTCACTCAACTCACCCTTTTTCAGTTTCACACTTTCTCATTTTACCTCGACACTCAGCTCAGGTTGCTCCTAGCTTCTTACTTGTTTTCTCGCTCAGGCCTTATTTGGCTTCTTACTTGTCTTTTCGCTCATGTAGTTGTGGCTTTCGGACAAGATCAGGCTGCTTCATCCTCCGAAGGAAGGCTGGAATCTTTTTCCACGACGGATTCATCGAAGACAGATGAGGCTTCCTGAGATGGAGTTGAAAGAGTGGTATGAATTTCTAAGGCATGTGCAGCCCAACGAGATTGCTTAGAGACGCGCTTGGTTGGATTTTCTTGACATGGCCACTCATTCGGACGGGTTCAATAGTATGGTAATTGCTGGATTGACGAGGTTCACGTTCTATATTCCCGGCCGCATCCTTCGCCAGTGTGGGCATGTGGATGCCCGATTTTTCTTTCTCTTTGGTGAAGGGATTTCGTTTCAACCCCCCCCCCCCCCCCGGTTTTGAGAAGAGAGAAATGCTGCTGGTTCGCGGGAGCACTTTTTAAGCTGGACGACAAGCGCTCGCGAAAAATACAGAATCGCCACTTGGGTTTGAAGGTCCGACACCCAAGGAACCGTATTTCGAAGCACTTGCCGCGCTTGTTTGATTTGAAAAAGTTAGGAACCAGTCCGTCATAACCATATCTGGGTTTGGGAGCCAGGTTATGAGAAGGGAAGGGTTTTATGGCACCCCTCTCGCCCAATCCGGAGATCGGTCTCTACTTATGCATTTGCGAAAATATTTGTTTTGCGATTCCATTTAGTTAATCAAATTTTAGCCAATTAGGGCGGGCAAACAGTTAATCGGGGATAAAAAACCATAACAGTTTGCAGGATGTGACAGATGTTGGCATGGATAAATGAAATGATACAGAATAAATGAGATAACTTTTAACACTGATTTCAGGATGCCAAAACAGTGCCTTGGCTTTGAGTTTATCGCATGCAATAGCCAACTTGCATGCACGGAAGTCCCTGCATGCAAATCAAACCATCGCGCGACACACTCAAACCATCGCGGGACTGTTGACATCCCACCAACAGGTTAAATTTTATCTCCTTCTGGGCTCTAAAAGGACCAGTGCACACCCAGGGTCAAACCAAGCAGTTTATATGTACTGAAAGTAAATCATTATTACAATCAGAATTAAATGGAACAAAATACAACCCTTAAACAATGAGGGTGTCAAAACAGAGGCCAAAAGCCTAACTGCCCACGCAAGGGCAATTATTGGAAATGGCCGAACCATCGCGCGAAGAAGTCACATCATCGCGCGATTGTTCTGACTGGACTTCCAGGAATTGCTTTGCATGCCTGAGCTCTGAGACATATTCAGAAGCAATCCAGGGGCATTCCAAAGTAAACAAATAGGTAAAGTAAGCTAACTTACTGGTTTTAACATGCATAACAGTGGAATAATCTAAGTATTATCAGACAGGAAAGTATAAAACCATATAAATGGACATGGATTAGGATCCCATCCCCACGAGAACCTTATCGCACAAACAGGAACCGTCGCGCGATGGTGTGGGTTACTCGCGCGTGGGTTTGCCTGTCCGCAGTAACTTGTAAATTTGTCGGCTTTAGGACCAAGACTGGTATTGATTACCAACCTTAGTCATGTCAGCCCCCCTCAGGGATCAAAACAGTAAACCAAAAAGGGTTATACCTTTGCTTGAGTGTCTTGAATATGGCTTGAATGAGGTGATATGGCTTGACAAATGAGTGTATGGGAGTGATTTTGAGAGAAAGAGAGTATTAGAACTTGTGTTCTTGTTTTCCTCTTGAAAATTTTGGTAACCCTTTGGAATGAAGACCATGGGGGCTTTTTATAGAACGAGGAGGGTTTGTTGGTGGTGATGCAAGGCAATGCAGCCAGCCAACAAGGCTGGCAGCACTTACTTGGTGGAGAAGTAGGGTATGAAGGTTGATGGGAGAGTGGGGGAGAGGTGGTGCAAGGGTGGCCCTGTAAAACGCTGTTCAGTCGACGAAACGGGGTTACACAGGCCTGTAGACCCCTGATCATCACAAACTCCAGCTGGAAAAAGGTGGATATGACAGGTGTTGACCATCGCGCGATGGAGTGAGACCATCGCGCGAGAGTTCTAGCTTCTCCGCGACGGTCAATCAGTCAAAGTTTGACGTTGACCACCACCTGGCAAGTAGAGCATCGCGCGAGAGACCCAATGGGTCGCGCGATGGTCAAACCTTCAGTCAAGCTTTGGGTTTTAAAGGTTTTGGGGTTAAGGATGGGTTCCATACACACCAAGCTCAAGCCATTCCATTTTCTCAAGACTGTTTTCGACCTGATTCATCATCGGGGGAACAAGAAACTTAAAAAGAAATAAAACAATTGGGAAATCGGATTGGGGTGTCTACAGTAGTCCCTCTTTGACGGCACGCAGAGCACCATTGGCTGGTACGGGTAACGTCAAAGATTTCTAGACACCCATCTAATTTACCCAAAAGCCGATTAAATGAAAAGTGCAAGCCAGTATGTACAAATACTGTGCACCTAGGAGTTGGACGGATGGATTGTCGCTGATTTGAAATTGGACGGATGGATCGTCGTTGATTTGAAATAGGATGGATGGATCGTCGTTGATTTGAAGTTGGACGGATGGATCATCGCTGATTTGAAATTAGATGGATGGATCGTCGTTGATTTGAAATAGGACGGATGGATTGTCGGTGATTTGAAATAGGACGGATGGATTGTCGGTGATTTGAAATAGGACGGATGGATCGTCGCTGATTTGAAATAGGAGGGATGGATCGTCGCTAATTTGAAATAGGACGGATGGATCGTCGCTGATTTGAAATTGGACGGATGGATCGTCGTTGATTTGAAATTGGACGGATGGATCGTCGCTGAATTGAAAATTGGACGGATGGATCGTCGCTGATTTGAAATTGGACGGATGGATCGTCGCTTATTTGAAATAGGACAGATGGATCGTCGCTTATTTGAAATTGGACAGGTGGATCGTCACTGATTTGAAATTGGACGGATGGATCGTCGCTGAAAGGAAATTGTTGCGCGGGGCAGACCATTGCTAGGGACACAAAGCATCTTTGATCATGGACATCTTGTAAGGATCCAAAATTATTTGCAAGGCCCGAGTAAAGCTTCTGGGCCATTATTATAGTGATACATAAGATTGGGCCGAGCCAAAAGTTGAATCTGGTCAACGGCCCAGTTGGACCGTCGCGCGAGGAAACCAGACAATCGCGCGATGGTTTTCGGTTAGGGCCTGGATCTGAAACGAGCCCAGACCCGGCCCACGCCTGCTTGCTTCCCTTTTCTTCCTGGGGACGCTTCAAAAATCATAACAGGCGGTTTCGAACTTTTGAAACTCCCCACCACTCTCAAACTCTCTCAATCTTTCCCAAATCTTTGATTTTTCCACAAAACCAAGGAACCCACGTGGGTACACTTACCCATGGCAGACCACGGCAATGGGGGCAGCGGAGGAGAGGTTGTTGATCGTCCGGAGGACGAGGGAGGACCAATGGAAGTCGAAATAGGGGATCAACGCCCGGCGGAGGTCACTCCGGACACAGGTGCAGTGGCGGCGGACGGCGGCGATGGTGAACAGGGCCATGCACAGGCGGTTGGAGATGATGGCGAGTATCGCGCGACGGAGTCAGATCGTCATGCGATGTAGCTGGTCGGGGCAATGCCTTCTGTTGTCGAGCCATTAGACCCGAGCACAACGGTGAGTGGCTCGGTTGTAGTCGATGGAAGTTCTGGCGGCACGGGTAGTAGGGGTGCCGATGGTGAAGATGCCGGGTCAAGTGATATTCCGCCCAAGGGATCCGGCGAAGGGCAAGGATGTGGTGACCGAGGAGGGAGGAGCTACAGAGGTTCCATTCGTGTACCGAGAGGAGGATGTGCTTTTTCGGCTAGCGGCGACATCATCCGGCCACAGGCCGATTACAAAGCAGGACGTCGCAGAACTCTTGAGTGACGCACAACTTGCACAGCTTTTGGAGGATAACCCCGCAATAGGGGCTGCCGTTTTGGAGGCTCGAGAGGAGTGTAGGGGGATAACCCCGCAAAAGGGCCTACACTTATCATTTGATTTGCTGATAAACCTATTAAGTGCTGCAGCCATCCCAGTTAACCTTTGAACCTCCTTCGTGGTTTTAGGGCTTTGCAGCCTTTGCAAGGCTGCAATCTGATCTGGGTTAGCCTCAATTCCCCTTATGGTGACCAAGTGCCCTAGGAACTTCCCAGAACCAACCCCAAACGCACATTTCGAGGCGTTGAGTTTCAACTTGTACTTTCTCAAAATCTCAAAGACTTCTCTTAAGTCTGTGATGTGCCCTCGTTTGTCTCGGCTTTTTACTACCATATCGTCAATGTAAACCTCCATGGTTTTCCCGAGCAGTTCTTTAAACATGATAGTCGCAAGCCTTTGGTAAGTTGCTCCTGCATTCCTCAACCCAAACGGCATGACATTATAGCAGTATAAGCCCCGTGGGGTGATGAAAGATGTCTTCTCCTGATCGGGCTCAAACATAGCAATTTGATGGTATCCTCGATACGCATCAAGAAAGCTCATTCGCTCGTAGCCAGCTGTTGCGTCAACCAACTGGTCTATCCTTGGGAGGGGGAAACTATCCTTAGGGCAGGCCTTGTTCAAGTCTGTGAAATCCACACAGACACGCCACTTCCCGTTCTTCTTCTTTACGACCACGGTGTTGGACAGCCACTCAGGATAATAAACCTCACGTATTGCTTTTGCCTCAAGCAAACGATTAACTTCTTCAATAACAGCATCTACGTGCTGTACGGCCGCCCTACGTTTTCTTTGAATAACTGGCTTATGCTGAGGGTCAACATTTAAATGGTGGCAAATTATCTCAGGATCTACACCGGGCATTTCTTCTGGTACCCATGCAAATACATCAACATATTCCTTCAGAAACTGTATTGACTCAGCCTTTTCCTCTGCTGGTAGTGATTCCCCAATCAAAAAATATCTTTCAGGATCAGCCTCGTTGATCTGAATCTTTTCCAAGCCCTCGATCACCTTATCAGCCGGGCATCTTCCGACGTCTTCGATAGTCGGTTGATCTGGTACCTCCAATGTATGAACATGGTGGGCCTTCGGGGCCTTCTTAACGATGGAAATCAGACATTGTTGGGCAACTTTCTGATTACCCCTAATTGCTTCGATCCCATTGGATCCTGGGAATTTCACCATCTGGTGGTAAGTTGAGGAGACTGCCCTCATTTTGTGTAACCAGGTTCTTCCTATAATCGCGTTATAGGAAGAAGGGACGTCAACAACTAGAAAATCCGTCCTCAAAACAACTGATCCTGCCCGAACAGGCAGCGCTACCTTTCCAAGCGGCCAAACTGCTCCTGCAGCAAACCCAATCAAGGGTGTTGTGGACTGCTCCAAATCTGTCTGGGCCAGCCCCAATTTCTTGAACGCGTCGTAGTACATTACCTCCGTACAACTTCCAGAATCCACTAAAATCCTTTCGATGTCATATTCCCCAACTCGTAGGGTTATGACCAAAGCATCATTATGGGGAACCTGGACTTCCCCCAAATCTTCATCCGTGAATGCGATGCTCTCATTGCATACACCACTCTCTCGGCTTCTCTTATTTCCCAACCGCGTCACATGCTGGTCGTGCTAAATCTGCCTTTGCAGTAGCCTCACCTCATTTCTCGTATAAGGTGCGGCTAACCCGTGTATCATGTGGATTACCCCTTTAGGATTCTGCTCATAATCCATCTCCATGGCTTTCCCTTTTTCCTTCGGATCTTCCTGGATAAACTCCTTGAGATAGCCACGAGAAACTAGATCGTCGAGATGCCTTTTATACATTTCACAATCCTCGGTCATATGGCCCCAATCTTTATGGTAACTGCAGTGCTGATTCGTGGCACGTTTCGCATTTTTATCTCCACCCAAACTTGGGGGCCATTTAAAGTACGGCTGATTCTTAATTCGATAAAGAATCCTGTAAATTGGTTCCTTCCAAACTGTTGTGATGGAGAAGAAGGACTTTGGATCGGGGGCTTGCTTTTCTTTATAGGGCTCTTTCTTAGCCTGTCCGTAATCCTTTCTCTCCTTGTACGTTTTGGGCTCTGGCTTATCCACCTTTTTGGCAGACAGTTTGGGCTGTTCGGTAACTGTCCTGCCGTCTTCACGGAGTATGTCATCCTCCATTCTGGCGTGTTGCTCTATCCGCTCCATCAACTTGGCCAGCGTTGCCACCGGATGTTTGTTCAATGAGCGGCGCAATTCACCCCGAACAGGTAATCCAGTTTTGAACGTTGCGATGGCGTATTCCTCACTGCAACTTTCAATCTCGTTGAAAGTTTCCCAGTACTTTTTTGCATAATCCCTGATCGGCTCGTCGTCTACCTGCTTCATCGTAGAGAGGCTTTCAAACGTCTTTGGAGCCTTTCTACTTGTTAAGAACCGAGCAGTGAATTCTTCTGCCAGCTGTCTCCATCCTCGTATGGAGCGCGGGGCCAGTTTGTGAAACCAAGATAGAGCCACCTTGCCAAGGCTTGATGGGAACATCCTGCACAGAATGGCATCATCGCCATCATGCATGAACAGGGCCTGCTGGTAATGCTGTATGTGAGCCACAGGATCTGTGTTTGTCTCGTAAAGTACGAATGCTCCATGCTTTACTCTGGTTGGCAACCTAGCCTCTTGCAACCTTCTCGAGAAGGGGGAAGCCGCTATATTGCTTAGGGCCTTTCTAGCTGCTTCTCGTGCAGTTACTGCCCCATCCTCGAATTCTCTCGTCTTGTGAGCCGTGGCTTTGGCCCGATCAGCATCAGATCTTTCGTACCTGTCCCGGTGATGTTTTCTTCTATCCTCTTCTTCAGGGGTGGAACTCCGGTCCCTACTCCTCCTTTTCCGTGAGAAGGACCTTTGTCTTTCCGGAGTTCGGCTTCTACTTCTATTACTCCTTTTTCGTGGAGAAACATTATATCGCCTCATAATAGGACTTCTGCTCCTTGCCCTTCGAGAACGGGCATGTCTATGGACTACTAAAGTCCGTCTATCTCTTTCAGGACTCCTCCTGGAGAGTCCAGAGTCTTCTGGGTGTTCTCGTACCCGCTGCAACTCTTGTATTTCGTACTCTCGTTTTTTAATTAAACGAGCGTACTCCTCGATCTCCTTCCTCTTTCGGTCGAGGAGATCCTCACTGTTGTGTATACTTCTTGACTGTTCCACCGACGCCTCTCTTCGGTGAGATTTGCTTCTTCTCGTGGAGCCCGTGGGTGTCTTGCCCTGCCTTCCAGTAGGCTTTTTCGGAGCACCTGGTGGAGATTTATCTCCTCCACCACTTAACTGGTCCTTTGGATTAAACGGCGTGACTGGATCTTCTTCCATCATGATTGTTTTTCAGAGAATGGGTTCGTTTCCCACAGACGGCGCCAATTGTAGGGGGATGAAACCAGTTAGTGCTCTGAAAGTACCAAACTGCAAACGGCCTCACGTGCCTCTACACCGAAACCCTAGTTCTTCGACGGAACCCTAATCTGCAAAACAGACAAGGGGTGAGTGCACCTTTGCCTCTCGTGGCAAAGGCCCTCCGATGCCTTAGTTAGTATCCCGTACTAGATGAACCCTAATTATCAGTAGGAAAACAATAAGAATGCTCAATCTTGCGTACCTTTTACCCCTAGGTTTGCCTCGTATTTATAGATTCACGGATGCTTGCTGCCCAAGCATCCCAGTTGCCCTAGGATTCCCGCCTCGTACAGGAAACCTAATATCTTATGGAATCTCGTTCCCTTATCTGTACAATATCTTTATAGGACTCTCAGTCCTTTTGGGACTCTTTCCCATAATTATCCGAACACCCCAATCACGCTGGTTTTCTAGGTTCGATTGTATAAACTCTGGATCTTATCCTTTTGTGGAATATTACCATTCTAAAATATTCTTGCCACGTCACGACTTAGGGCAATCGTTTCCACTGTTCGGCTTCCTCTTAGCCGAACAGCCTTCTTGGACCAATAACCTCACATGCAATTGGCCCATGCTATTACATCTGGTCAAATGACTTCACATGTCCTTTGACCATTATCCGCCGAACAGCTCGACTGGACCAACGACTTCTCGTGTCACTGGTCCTTACTGTCGTTCACCGTACTGATCGGCGGTATATCCTATATAGGTACCACGTGGCCCCGTACATCACGTGTTCGGCTACCAAATGTATCTGTTCGGGAATACCTCCCTACAAGGAGCGGGAGCGAGAGATAGCCGCTTCGGAGGCTGCGGCGAGAGCCGAGAGAGAGAGGGCTGCCTAGGAGGAGGTCCTGAGGGATGCAGAAACCGAGGAGAGAGTTGTGCTAGGGTGCACGGTCCCAGAGTGACAGCAGTGTCGGAGGCGGAGAGCTTGACTCGGGCTCCGTTTTCAACAGAGGGGTACAGGCTGCCCGTTCCTCACTTGTTCGTGCCGTCAGGTTTCACAGCATATCAGCCATGACAAGCGGAGTATGACTCCGAGCTCGTTTTGAGAGACCCTGATACTCATATCTCGAGCAGTTGGTCTGAGGTAAACTTCCGAAAATCCCCCTTTTTCCTTTGGCAAATATCATTTATATACAATGCATGATGCTCAAGTACAAAGAATAATCCTTTGAAGTAGGCTTGAATAGCAATGTCATTCTTTCACGTCGAATGTCATGCATGAAACATAATAACTTGAACCAACCATCTGTTGCCAGGCTGCATTTGATTACTTGGAACTTGAAAATGAAATTCTGCATGCTGATATGTTCCTTGTTGTTCGTTTCTGTGTCTGATGCAGGAGAGAGCAAGACAAAGAGACATTCGCGGCTTTGGGGGCGCGTGCAGTTCTTTGGCACTATACTAGAGTTTGCCTGAGAGAGTGAGGCAGTTGGTGGATGAGGCAGGTTTCAGGGAGTTCATACAAACTCTCACTCTAGCGAGGAACGACCATGCAGTCCTGGTTGCACTTGCAGAGAGGTGGAGGGATACCACGAATACCTTCCACCTACCGGTCGGGGAGATGACAGTGACACCCACTGACTTTGCGGCGATCACGAGCTTGAGGGTTGGGGGCGAGCCCATTCCGTTTGACTCAGGCATTCAGGAGGATGAAGCAACCCTGGAGTGGTTTTTGGGTGAGGTGCCCAAGATTGAGGAGGGGATGGCGAGATACGGGCAGTTCATCCAATATCTCAAAAAGGAGGTGACGATCGATCAGGAGGCAGAGCAGATGGCCCGGGCATACCTGTTGTACCTCTTTGGCGCTACCCTGTACCCAAATAGGCGTAGCAAGGTTCACTTGTCTTACTTGCCCGCGCTGAGGGACCTGAGGACGGCCTCGCGCTTTGACTGAGGCGGAGCAGCACTAGGTGCAGCTTATGGCTTTCTGGGGGATTCGTCGAGGACAGAGATGAGCACTGTTGGGTACTGGCAGATTTGGGAGGTATGATTCAAAATAGAGTGATGTACACCTTTCAATTCATACTTGTATTCACTTTAATTGCATAATCTGTTCAATGGTATTCTTGCATGTACTGATGATTTGATCTATTGATAACCGTGCAACTCTGGGCCTACGAGGTTTTGAACATGTGCCGCCCGGTGACAAAGAGCTTGGACTTGGGGATCCTCCTGCGTGCACACATCTGGAGTAGGAAAAACATGGGCGAGAAGAGAGGCAGAGGTGACCTGAACGGCTTCAGGATATACCTGGACAAGCTTCGGCCATCGCAGGTATAACATGACACTTTGTAAAAATGGAAATGTGTATCCCCTTTATTGCTTCAATGTTGTCGCTGACCGATACTTGCATTGTTTGCCTATGCAGGTTGAGTGGGACCCCTAGAGGGTGGCCGAGCCTGAGCCTGAGTACTTGGCTCGCAGCAAAGTCATCACAGCGAGCAGAGTGCTCCTGGAGTCGGCCTTTGGTTGGAAGTGGTACTTGGGTGACCGAGTGTCACGCCAATCACTTGGCTACGCCGGGTTTCAGGTGCCTGGACCGCTTCCACCACGGGCTTCACACACAGGAGAGTACACGTTGGCTGAACTGGGGGTCTTTACGCGGCCCGATACCGACCTGACACGCCACTAGCGTCCTAACATGGACTATGCGACTTATCAGCGGGAGCGGTTGGCGGGGCCACTGGGAGTACGAGAGTTCAGGGAGGTTCGGAGCCAGGCCCGTGGAGCTGCTGAGGAGAGGAGAGCCGTCTCAGGGAGACCGGGCAGTGGTGAGAGTCGCCCGAGGCGAGGTCCGAGTGGACCAGTGAGAGGTGGACCACCAAAGTTGATGTGGCAGATAGCAGTGGTAGACTCCCAAGGCAATCCAGCTGAGTTGCACCTTACTCCTGCCAGAGTCGAGCCAACGCCCGTTACCCTGCCGGTAAGACATTGTTGCTTTCATTACTGTACTTTGATAAAGTTTGAAATGTCATTCAATTGCTCATGTTCAAATCATCTTTGCAGGTGCCCAATGAGTGGGTGAACGAGGCTGTTCGGCGCATGCTCGCATTGGAGAACGTGATCAGGGGAGCGGCGAGTGGCCTACCATTGGACTTGCGCTATCCCCAGCCGGCGGCTCGGAGATCTCATGTATATCCTTCAGAAAAACGATACATTCCTGCTTTAGATACATTAATCCTGCATTCGATATGTTCTTGCATTCGATACATTCCTGCCTTTAATGATAGATATATGCACATACCCATCCGATACACAGCATGTTTTGATTGCCTTGCTTGAGGATTGATCGTACCTGTTTTAAAACATGCAATATGCAAACATGTGCTAATGTATACAAAATTTACAATGCAGGCACAGGGACAAGCGACTCCTAGGAGGAAGAGCGTTAGAGATCCCCCACAGAAGAAACTGGCTGCTAGGGTTCCTACGCCTATTACCCGACCACAGACGCGAGGCTCACAGCCATCTGTCGCGAGTGAGGAGGCGGCCCGAGAGGCCGTGGCGCGCGCCGAGGAGAGGTACCAGCTGAAGATGCGCCAGAGGCCCTCACAAGACAAACCGGTCCGCAAGAAGCGGCTGATCCTGCGTGAGGTCTCCGAGGATGAGGACGAAGAGGAGGAGGAAGGAGAAGCAGAGGGAGAGGATGCGTCCGAGAGCAGCGGTTCTGATGACTCAGCGGACGATCCAGGCTTTAGGGTGGATCCCAGAGAGGGAGACGACGACGACGACGGAGGAGAGGGTGACTGGTTTGGAGAGGACTGAGGGCTATTGAGAAGCCTCATCTCACTTTTTGCATTTTGCTTTTTGCTTTCGGGCCTGCGTGCCCATGTAGATAGATAGAAGGCTAGAGTGCCTTAGCTGATACTTTGACAGATGTTTTGAGGTCTGCGTGCCTTTTTGACTTGATGGGCGAGTGTGCCAGAGTTGACATGATGACTTGCAAGTGGCCAAAGTGCCGCATACACAGTAATTTCCTTCACTTTGATATGGATAGATTATGGTTAAGCTATAAAATTTGCATTGTCATCATTTATTCACTCTTGTAATGGATTAAAGTAGACAAGCGTTTGCCACTAATACCATGTTTGCATTGATAATGTACTAAGACTGCTCACAGACATACACACGTGTGTAGACGAAACTAGCTCTGAAGGAAAACGAGAATGTACCCTAGGACACGGCTAGGATACGAGAAATATAATGAAATTTTGCACATTCATAAGCCAAAACTCAAAATATCCTAGCTTGAATAAAACTGATGCTATGGTAAGGTCATGTATGTGCGAAATGACCCACGAGAGTTGACGGAATTGAGAAATGAGTTTCAAAACACAAATTAGACCCAAAAGTGTCACAAAGGACACAAAATGGACACAAGATGGAAAAATAAGACTCTATTATGTCCCGTACTGAAACCGACACCTCCGTACAGTCATAGGAGACTACCATGACCTGTACGGCATGAGAGAACGGGGTGCACCCCCCCCGGAACGAGTTTCGACCTCTCGAAATGGCTATTTGAACTTGAAACGGGCCGTCAAGGGTCCAAAATCTTCATTAAACGCAATATCTCGGATCCGATGCTTGGATATGGTCACATATGCTCATAGTGACTTGTTGGAACCATAAAAGTTGTAGAATGGCCTTTAGAAACACAAATGACCAAAGTTGGGCAGTAGCTGGTGTAATCTGCCAAATTGCATGTTGAACCATCGCGCGAGGGAGTGAGTCCATCGCGCGATGGAGTGGATACTGAACACTCGCACGATGGAGTGAGATCATCGCGCGATGGTTGATCCGTGCCAGGCCACCTTTATTTGTCCATTTCAGACTTTTGGGATGATCAGGCCTCGTCATCACCCTTTAACTATTCAGAGTACCTCAGGGGGTGGTGCAGAGATGCTTTTTACTTTGAAGGAAAGGATGGCACGTAATGTGGATATTTGCTCTGGGAAAGAAGAATGCCTCACGCATTCTGATTATAAAGAGACCAATACTCTGCCAAAAAGAGACATTCCTCCCACAGCTTGAGATTCCCACGAAAATCAAGATGGCGAATAACCTTCCGGTCCTAATTAGCCCGTGGCTCACGGCTTTTGTTGCTGGAGATTGGCTGTCATTCCGGTCTCACGGGCTGGCCGTTTTCCGTTTTCTCCGTAATGTGAGGGTCCATCCTGAACTTCTGAGGGCGGCCCTGCAATTCTGGGATCCAAATGTCCACGTGTTTAGGTTTGGGGTGAACGAGCTGTGCCCAATCGTGGAGGAGTTCCATGCGTACCTCCAAGGTGTTGCTTCGAGTGTGATTATCGTGCCACCCTACAGGAAAAATATACCAAAGCTCCTTCAGTCAAGCCTGGATATTACGAGGGGAGCGGCCGAAAGTCTGTTAACTGGAGGGCAGATCAACGTCATGCGCCTAATGGAGTGGTACGGACCAGAAGGGGACATAAAGGATATGGCCCTGCAGGCCAGGCGCCACTTTGCTCTGTCGATTAGTGTGCTAGCCGCTTATTTACTGGTGTCCCCAAGTGGAGAAGTGAATCCCATGCTGGTGAGCATTGCTGCTCAAAATGGGCGCCCGAAGGAATGTGGTGCCACTTGTTCTGGCTGAAACGCTCATGGGTTTGGATTTGGTTTCTACTGGCCAAACAAATGTTTTTGGTGGTAATCCGCTTCTACTGCAAGTAAACTCTCACTCAGCTCACCTTTTTTTTGGTTTCCACACATTCTATTTTTACCTCGTCTCTTGGTTAAGGCTGTATCGAAGTTTCTCACTTGTATTTCCGCTCAAGCTTTATGTGACTTCTTACTTGTTTTTCCACTCATATACCTCTGGCTGGCTGACAAATTGGGGTTACTCACCGCGCCAGAAGCAAATTGGCCTCATCTACCCGGTCGAATGCATCAGCGGGGTATGATCTACCCAGAAATGACCGTGCATCAATGGTACACATTCATGAGAGAGATGCTACCGAATGAAATCACTTGGAGGCATGAGGCTCTAAACATCCCAAACATGGCACTAAATTTTGCAGGCTTTCAGAGAATGGTGATAGCTAGACTGACCGCCTTCATATTCTATATTCCTGGTCGCATTCTCCGTCAATTGGGAATGAGCCAAGGGCTTCACCGAGCCGGGGTTGAGGACTTCCAAGTCCCTGCTTTTACTACCTAGAACTTGAGAGGATACGAGCATAATTGGGGTTTGAGGCAACTTGGAGGAGCCGATCCAGATTTCAGCACGGAGCTTATGCCTCGATATCAAGTATGGTTGAAAAGGGAGGTTGCAAGCAGACAAAACAACAACTGACTCTTTGACGGTCTTTAATGATCCAGAATAAACTGTGAGCCTATTAAGGCCTCGAGTGCTTTTATTCTATTTTTATGCTTAAACTCTTTTTAAGACTGCTCAGCCTGTGTAATAGAAGTTATAATTTAAATAAAAATGAAAGCTTGAGAATTCTCCCCTTTTGATCCAAGTGTTGAACACCACGTTGTTTTGAACATTGAGCACACTCCTGGTCAGGGAACCATGGATCAAGTTGATTGATTGTGACCGAATCTCACAGAGAGATTGCATACATATCCCTTTTCAAGGAATCAGGTCAGCACGTAGTTCAGGCTAAGGTTCGCTCGGGTGTTTAAGCTCTCCTTTTGCGCTCTAACTTTTGCCTAGTACCGCCCATTCAGGTTTTCGGTCTAGCGAGCTTTGATTGATGCCTATTTATTTTTGCCTAAACCGCCTTCTCAGGTTTTCAGTCTAGCAGGCCTGCTCTAATTTTTGCTTGAAACCGCCCACCCTTGTGGTTTTCGGTCCAACGAGCTTCTCTCAAGGATAGTAACGTTTGAGTTAATCCAGGTTAACCAGAGTGTTGAACTCAT
This sequence comes from Rhododendron mucronatum var. ripense, assembly GCA_019656295.1. Lineage (NCBI taxonomy): Eukaryota > Viridiplantae > Streptophyta > Magnoliopsida > Ericales > Ericaceae > Rhododendron > Rhododendron mucronatum. The sequence continues at coordinate 631,795 of BPLT01000130.1, read as the reverse complement.
TGCCGTCGAGATCGATTAGCTGAGCCACTCCCCCAGAAAGGATGGTCTTAATGATGTAAGGTCCGGAATGCTTAGGTCGGAATTTGCCGCGGGGGTCGAATACCGGCGCTCGAATCTCCTTCGTGACCGTGTCCCCTTCAACCAAGTCTCTAGACTTCACTTCCTTGTTGAATGCCCGGGCAATTCTCCGTTGATACCCCTGAACATGATACAATGCCCGGAGCCTCCGTTCATCAAAAAGCATAAGTTCGACGAATGTTCCACTGAGCCATTCAGATTCCGAGAGTCCTGATTCTACCATGATCCTCAGAGATGGTACCTCGAGCTCTATAGGGAGGACTGCTTCCATCCCGTAGACTAAGGAATAGGGGGTTGCCCCTGTTGACGTTCGGATCGATGTTCGATAACCCCAAAAGAGCTAAAGTTAGCTGCTCGTGCCAGTCCCTGGCGGATTCCACGGTCTTTTTGATGATTGTCTCAAACATTCTTATTTGCTGCTTCGACTGCTCCATTTGTTTGAGGGCGGTAGACAGTTGAGTGATGGATTTGGATCTTGAATTCCTCGAAGAGCTCCAGAACCCTACCTTTGAAATGATTCCCATTGTCTGATACAAACGCCTGCGGAACCCCATATTGGTAGATGATGTTTTTCCTGATGAAGTGAGCGACTTGAACCGCAGTTAAGGTGTTATACGAATCAGCCTCCACCCACTTAGTGAAGTAATCAATCGCTACAAGGATGAACTTGTGACCATTCGAAGCAGAAGGCCTGACCATGCCGATGACGTCGATACCCCATACAGAGAAAGGCCAAGGCGAAGCCATGCCAAATAGGTTAGAGGATGGAACATGCATCAGATTAGCATGGATTTGGCACTTGTGACATCGCCGCACGTAATCCACACACTGAGACTCCATAGTAGACCAGAAGTAGCCTTGACGCAAGATCTTCCTAGCGAGCATGACGCCGCTCATGTGAGGACCACAGACCCCTTCGTGGATTTCTTCCATAATTCTGACAGCCTCGGTGCCGTTGACGCAGAGCTTGTGCATTCCACAATGAGACCTTTTGTACAATTTCCCTCCACAGATAACGTATTGAGCAGCAATCCTTCGCAACGCAGTTTGATCCTTTTTAGAGGCCTCAGCCGGATACAAGCCACTCTCAACGAAATTCCATATATCATGGTACCAGGGTAGACCATCATCGATGGCATTGACGCATTGTTATGCAGGGCAGTCCCGTTGTTCGATTAAGATAGGGCGAAGTTTGACTCCCAAAGGCAATTCGATCATGGAAGCCAAAGTAGCAAGGGCATCGGCAAAGTGGTTCTTCAATCGGGGAACGTGAGTGAAGGTCACCCTATTGAAATGAGGGATTAGGCCCTCCAAGTCCTGATGGTAAGGTTTCAACTTCTCTTCGCGCACCTTTCAGTCTCCATTGGCTTGAGACACAATGAGATTAGAATCCCCTATGACCTTGAGTTTCTCCACGCCGAGTGCGAGCGCAGCCTCCATACCCACAATACAGGCCTCATATTCAGCTTGGTTGTTGGTAACATCGAAATTGAGCTTGAATGCAAGCGGGATATGAGATGCGTCAGGGGTGATTAGCAAAACCCTGATTCCAAACCCTTTCTGATTGGCTACTCCATCGAAGTAAAGAGTCCAAACGTCTTCGACAACCACTAGCACTTCCTCATCTGGGAACACAAAATCTGAATCTTCTTGTCCATCCACGGGGTGGTCAGCTAAGAATTCTGCGATGGCGCGCCCTTTTACTGACTTCCTAGTGACATACTCGAGATCGAATTCCGCTAAGAGTTCCAACCAACGTGCTAACTTACCAGTGAGTGCAAGCTTCTCAAATAGATACTTGAGAGGATCCATTCGAAAAATCAACTTCACTAGGTAAGCCAGCATGTAGTGTCTTAATTTCTTAGAGGCCCAAACAAGGGCCCAACACGTCTTTTCCAAAGCGGTATAGCGTTCTTCGGATCCGACCATCTTTTTATTCAGGTAGTAAATGACTTTCTCAACTCCCTTATCCCCTTCTTGAGCTAACAAGCATCCCATAGAGGTGGAATTCACGGATAAGTAGAGAATCAGAGGTTTCCCGGGCACTGGCAGCGTGAGAATAGGTGGATTCTGCAGATAGTTCTTGATTGAAATGAAGGCTGCTTGGCATTTGTCCGACCACGCAAATGGGGTATCCTTCTTGAGTAGACGAAACATCGGCTTTCAAGTTAAGGTTAACTTGACGATGAATCTGCTGATGAACTGAACCTTCCCCAAAAAGCTCCGCACTCCCTTTTCAGACTCAGGTGGCTTCATCTCAAGTACTGCTTTGATTTTTGACGGATCGACTTCAATCCCACGAGAGGTGATCATGAAACCAAGCATTTTGCCTGCCGTGACTCTGAAGGTGCACTTCTATGGATTAAGACGCATCCGGAACTTACGGAGTCTTTCGAAAAGCTTCCTTAACACGGGAATATGTCCTTCCCGAGTTTTTGACTTAGCAATCATATCGTCAACATAGACCTCAACTTCCTTGTGTATCATGTCATGCAAGATGGTCGTGGCAACTCTCTGGTAAGTAGGACTGGCATTCTTCAAACCAAACGGCATGACTAAATAGTAGTAAGTCCCCCATTCAGTGATGAAAGTCGTTTTCCTCGCAGTCCTCTGGTGCCATAAGAATCTGATTGTAGCCCGAGAAGCCGTCCATGAACGAAAGCAAAGCATGCCCCGCAGTATTGTCCACAAGCACATCGATGTGTGGCAAGGGAAAATCGTCTTTGGGGCTCGCTTTGTTTAAGTCCAGGAAGTCAACACAAACACGAATCTAACCATTCTTTTTAGGAATTGGAACGATGTTGGCCACCCAAGTGGGATATTGAGAAACCGTGAGAAACCCAGCGTCAATCTGCTTGGTGACTTCCTCCTTGATTTTCTACACCCAGTCTGGCCGCATCCGTCTGAGCTTCTGCTTTACTGGCTTAGCACCTGGTAATAAAGGGATTCGGTGCTCCACTATCTCAGGATCGATACCAGGCATGTCTTGGTGAGACCATGCGAAGACGTCGCTGAATTCAGTGAGGAGCTCTTTGAAACCGCAATGCTCCTCTGGATTTAACTTGGAGCCCACTTGAATCATCTGGGGATCACTTTCATCTTTCAAATTTACTAAAATTATATCTTGTTTTAATGGTTGAGCATGCCTTTCATCTTCCCTTTCGATGAGGGTACGGATTTCCTTGGGAATGTCCCCATCAAAATCTATCCCTTCATCGTCGAGGTCGACACAGTTTATATAAAGATCATCAAGGTAGTCAGAAGAGGAGTCTTTCATTTCATAAGACCCTGTAGGGTCGCCAAGTACAAGGGATTCGAACTCGAAGTAAAAGCTATGACGTGGAGGGCCGAGAGGAACAAACTCCGACTCAGAGCTAGACTTAGACTCAGAAGACCTAACAGACTCAGTGTCAGACTCAGATACATCATCAATGCAAGTAAGGCGTGGCTTGAAAATGCAATTTTCAAGGCTACCCTTAGCTTCAATGATGAGAGAGGTGGGGCCCTCGAGGGCGTCGGGCCCGAGCATGAACACTTCGGTCTCTTCAGCTTCCTTGACCAAACCCACTTGGGAGAATTCGAAGAACAGCTACTCTAAGCTTCCCTGATCAAAAGATCCCAGCCAGTCAGTCTTCAGCTTGGGCTGGCTAAGCTTTTTGTTGAATTCTGCCTTTGCTGGCTCTTCGTCACTAGAAGACCAGGTATCATCAGCGAAAACCTCAAAACCAGGCAACAGCTCCCCAGTAGCCGAATCAATGAAAGGCTCGACCTGCCCAATATAGATGTCATTCCCCTTTTCACGGACGAAGCAGCTGTCAGGTTCACCGTAGAGGGACCGAGGTTTTCCCGTGCATTTCCTTCTTTTGGCATCTTCTGCAAAGGAAGAGTACCCCAAACCAAAGCGGCCCTCACAGGAAGGAAAGGTAAGGAACTCCGGGATTCCTTGCTGGTGAATTCCTAAACCGAGACCAGGTAGATAGGACATCCTCCTCATAATGTCCAGAGCGACAGAGCTTATGAGGAAGTCCCCATCTACGTTGACGGCCGAAACTGAGCCAGAAGTGTCAAAAGAGAAACCCGCGAGGTCGACGTCTTCGTTGTCATGTGCGATGCCCAGAACAGGTGTGCCATCCTCCTTAAGCGGGCGAATGCCCAAATCCCCACAAATAGTCAAATTTTCAGTAGGAAGCCCAGCATGACCTTCTGATGAAGAATAGATGGCGCGGCCATGATGTCAGATCTGTGAAGCCACGGCCTCCCTAGCAAAAGATTGAAGGAGGCTGGGATGTCAACCACATGGAATTCGACATCCATTTTGAATCCTTCTGCATCGAGGTTGAGCACAAGCGTACCTTCGACCAAGCGACGAGTGCTGTCATACGCCTTAACAGCCATGTTGGAAGGTGCAAAGTCCTTTCTAGTTAAACCCAATCGATAAGGCACCCTTAAAGGACAAACATTAATTGCTGAACCGTTATCAATGAGAACGGTCGAAACCCAGAGTCCACGGCTTTTGACAGTGATATACAAGGGGCGGTTGTGGTCAACTCCTTCAATTGGTAAATCCTTATCAGTGAATACCACGGTGTGCTTAGAAGTAAGTGGGAGGATGAGAGATATCATTGCCTCGAGCGTGACGTCCAGTTGAATCTCAAGACGAGAGAGAGTGTGGCAAAATTTCTGACGATGCTCACGAGAGGAATAGATTAGTCCCCATAGCGATATGGCAGCGGGAATCCGCTCCAGTTGTCTTTGAATCACATCATCATTCGGGGCGCTAACAGGTACCTCGAATGGTGCAGACTTTGAGAAAACGGGAGATTCGTTCCTTCGGTTAGAAGAATTGGACGAACTCCCAGCTTGCAGATTAGCAGGTTGAAAGACTCGTCCACTCCTTGTAACGTTAAGAATGTCCTCTAAAGAAGGCACCACCTGAGGGTCTTGACTATCATCCCAAAGATCAGCAGGGACTTCCCCCAATTTGCGCTTCTCTTTGTTAGAGGTGGGAGGGGCTATAGGCACTTCCATGTCCAAACCCAAATCTTCAGCCAGATCTTTCATCAACAGTGATTCCCAGAAATCCAGATTCCCAACAGCTACAGTCTCTCGGACAGGTTCCGTACTAGCAACAAAAGGGACATCCCAAAGTCCTCCATCAGCGAAGGAACGATTGACGGTCCAAACCTCGGACCCAACTTGGATATTGACTACATCATCAACCTCCCAAAGATCAGCTGGTGGTACAAGGTCCGTGACCATGATATTGCAATCCTCTTCAGGTGGGGAAGGCACTACGGGGCGTGGGAGGTTTTCGTCGACGATGTAGAACGTGGGATCATACTCGGCATCGACCACCGAATTAACCAGCCTGTCGAGAGTAGAAGGGAAGAAGCATTCCCCTAGAACACGAGTCTCATCCTGGATAAGATCATCCTCCAGATATTGAACCTCATGGTGGGGCAGAGCGTAACCTTGGAGAGGATTAGGGCAAATCCTATCGGAAATTGCCAAGCAGGCTCGGGGTCCCAATAATATTCCTCTTCGAGCAGAACAGACTGAGGTTGTTGGAACAGCATGTCCAACGAGAAGCCATCCAAAGGATCGATCATGGCTGCTTCATAATTGGCCATCCAAGCATCATACCAAGCATGGTCAAAAGGGACATACTCGGGATTCTGCGGGAAACCATCCAACTCCAGTTCTGTCCATTCATTGATGATAGGGGTGGCATAGTCCTCATTATCAGCTATGGCCCAACCCACGGCTTGCATGTCAAGTTGTTGCTCTGGTTTAGGGGGAATAGCAGATCTGAAATGGTCCATCAGACTTGGAGAGGGGTTTGGATCCGTCACGTTGAAATACAGGCTGTCCATGGTAGAGGCGGTGTAACGCCCCGAATTTTGGGTACGTTAATGAGGCATTTATTACATAATAAAGAGAGTTTATTACATCATAAATACTTCAAAAGGGTACATATAATCAACAAAGGAGAACAAAGGCTCCTAACTACTGCTCCGCTTGCTCCTTCCTTCTGGCAAGCTCCTCAGTTCCGAAGGCCTCCAAGTGTACTGTTCATCTTGATCATCTACAAGGACTGACACATTATACCAGCGTCGCCACCGATATAATATGTCAGGGTCACCACAAGGTAACACCGTGAGCTGTAATGCTCAATAGGAAATTCTTACCCAACCAACCTTACAACAGGAAAACATTTACAACAACGCTAACAATCACACACTCTCATTCATCAATCTACTATCGTTGGTGTCCAAGATTGTCGTGTTTCTCCTACGCGACTCATCGTAGACCGTGTCAATCATTTTCACTTACAAAACCAACCTTTCAAAATCATTTGCATTGGCTCCGTACCGCGGATAACCAAGCCTTTCAAAATCTTTTGCATTGGCTCCGTAACGCGGATAACCAAGCTACACACACCCAACCTCGGTTCCGCCGCCGGGTTCCCGAGTATCCTCACAATGGTTCCGCCGCGCCGGGTTCCCATTGGCACACATTGCATTGGCTCCTCTCCGCGGATAACCAAGCTATACCTCACCATGGTTCCACCGGTCCGGGATCCCATGGGAACGCACACACACAACCTCACAATGGTTCCGCTATTCCGGATTTCCATTGGAACACACACACACCTCACACAACGGGCAAGTCCGGCCACATTGCGGATTCCAAAACATTTCACCCTTTTTAAACACACCTTTCATTAACCACACCCTAGGTGCCATGTTTCTACTTTCTCAGTTCTCGTGTCTCGTTTACATACAAAGACTCCGAGGCAGGACAAAAGTAAACATCATTCATCATAATCCAACAAGATCATCCAACTCTATAATTAACATGCTCAAATCATCACTTAAAGCATAACGCCACATGTACGGACGCCCTTGGAGTGATAAATCACTTATGTTTTATCGTGTCACAAGTAATACAAGCAATTCATATATGCATTCTCATAAACATCTTAAAAGATCAAAATACGAATACTTCGTTCCAAACGATAAGTTCTTTCTTAGAGATCAAAACAACATACGTTATACTTGAGATGGAAAATGAGAAGATCATACATAAACTTAGGATAGGGTAAGAGTATCCTACCTTGATCCGAAACTAGTAGGGGCCGAATAAGCAAGTTGGAAAATTCTACGGGCGGTGAAACATCCAAATCTGGACCAAACTTCGGATGGCAGTAACTCGGTCAATCTTTGGCCGAATACGATCTTTCTTGGGTTGAAAACGAAGCTCTAGAAATTCTCTACAACTTTTGTGAAGGAAGTTGATCCTAGAAACGATCTTAGGTTGGAGAAAAATGGAGATAAAGGAAAAGACAGTAAGCTGTCTGGAAATGGAAGTCCGAGAATTTCACTGAACTTTGGATGACAATATCTTTGTCATTTCTTCTCCGATTGGGGTGGTTCTTGGGTCTAACTTGAAGATCTCGAAATTCTCTACAACTTTCCCGAAGGAAGTTAGTTCTAAAAACTACTCTAAAAGGGGGAAAACTGGGGATTTTCAAAGGGACAGTAGGCTGCCCAGAAATGGTTTCTAGAGAGAAGGAAGAGCAAATGCTTCAAGTGATGAGTTGAGATGCTTGGAATGGCCTTCTATTGATAGGCAAGGCTTGGCTCTCTCTCCTCTTCTCAATGGCCGGCCCCCCTCTCTCTCTCCTTTCCTCAATTTGACACTTGTCATGAATCTTGGAAGATCAAGGTCTAAATCCCTAGGCTTGCATGGCTAGATTGTGATTCTTGCAAGACTTGGTGGGCAAGGAGGTGTGAACAAGATTAATTGTACAAGATTCTAGTGTGAACAAATCATGGAAGGACAATGGAGATTAAGTCTTAGCTAGGAAGGAAGTTTCCCATGGATTTTGAAGTACAATGGAAGATCAACCAAGGTACAACCCCATTTCCTTCTTCTTTCCTGCCTCTCTCTCTCTCTCTCTCTCTCTCTCTCTCTCTCTCTCTCTCTCTCTCTCTCTCTCTCTCTCCCCTCCCTCTTTCGGCCTCTCTCTCCTCTCCCTCTCTAGTACACACACGCGCGCGCGCGCGCGCGCACACACACACACACACACATATATATATATATATACACACACAACCATGTGTAAGAAAACAATTAAACAATGGGTACTTTGTACTAGAGATCAAAGGGATTTTAAAAGGGCAAGATTTTCCCATTAAACTAATCAATAGGTACATGTGTACAATGCTAATTAAACAATCATCCTAGTACTAATATATTAGATACACAAGTACCAAATAATCTAGGAAGATCAAAACCCTAATATAAAATAAGTAAAAGGGTACTTTAGGAATCTTAGGATTTAAAAGCTACTAAGTACTTTCCAATTAAAATAATGTATGCTTTGACACATGGTTGAAAAGAAAATGTTAAATTAATAACCCTTGGTACTTTTGGTGAAAGACTAATCTTTTACCCAATGGATAATAACAATCCTAACTTTTATTATCCAATGGATAATAGTTGCTAGGGAGATTAAATATTAAAATAATCCGAAAATGTACTTTAAAGTAATCAAAAAGTTACTTTTTTTAATATTCTTAGTACTTTGACAAAGTATACTTTTAATATAACAATTGGGGTTTCTATTATCCAATGGATAATAGTTTCCCTAACATTTATTGTCCAATGAATAAAGAATAAAACCAAAATAATTAAAAGAAAAAGAATATTCAATTCTTAGTCTAGGGTTCAAAAGGTTCAAAAAGGTCCAAGAGAGGCAAAATGGTCCAATTGCGGTTAGGAAAAAGTAACCAAATGTTTTCCTAGCTTAGTTCCTCCAACCGGATGGTTAGAAGCTAACTAGGCTTGCTAAGTTGGGCTAAAGTGCAAGAAACGAAATTTCAAGGGTGAAAACGTAATTACGATGAACTATAGGAATTAAAAGGAATTTTTAAATAAAAATTCAAATATTTAACGAAATTTTCACTGACCGAAAATCAGGGTCGTTACAGGCGGAGTTGAACTGCACAAACGGGATGGACTGGTGGAACAGATCGCTGATAGAAGCATTGAACACAAACGCTCCATTCTGCAAGCGTGCGGAGGGCACATCGGAATCGGACGACTGTCCTTCTCCAGAGTGGATATAGGAAATCTCGGCTTCGAGTTGAGAGGGTATAGGCACGATCGGCCTGGGTTGATCCGCTGAGGTTATATGGTCGGTAGGGTTGAATATGGTGGAGCTGAGAGATATGTGGTTGATGCGCGGAGCATTGTTGTACTTTGGCATGGAATTGGAAAGAATGTTCGGCTTTTGAGTTGACGGTGGTGGAGCATGAAGGGTCCCTTCATCTATGAGATCCTGAATCGCATGACGGAGAAAGCAGGAATCTGTAAGATGACCGACCCCTTGATGGTAAGCGCAATAGAGATTGGCCTTGAAGTTGGGTGAAGGGTTCTTAGGTAGAGGAGTTGGGTCGAGGAACTTCAGATGACCTGATTGAACCAGTTTCTCCATGACTGAGGACAATGGAGCCTCGAATGCAAAGAAGCTGCGAGGTTGGTTGCAAGGCCGGTTATTCTGCGGGGTCTGCACTTGATGGACCTCGGCAATGTGATTGGCAGCATTCGAGGAAGAGGCATTGGTACCACTGGTTGCGGCATTGGAGTAAGTTCCTCCCCCAAATAGCGCATTGGTGTTTCCGAGTATGCCCGAGGCTTTGACTTTGGTGGATTAGAAGATTCCCCTTTTGACAGAATCCCACTCTGCAGTGCATCTTCGATGGCCAGGCCAGACTCGAAGAAGGTGTCAAAGTTGGAGGACGCTTGAACAAGAACCAAGTGTCCAGCATAATCAGGCTGGAGGTTGCGAGAGATGATACGAAGCTGATCGCTTTCGCTCGGGCGTTCGGTCATTGGAACGGCTTAGGTCCTCCATCTTTTGACAAAATCCGCAAAGGACTCTTTAGCTTCCATTTTGGTGGATTCCAACTCCCGAGTAGTCATCTTGAGTTGGGAATTATAGATGTACTGCGAAATAAACGCAGCCTCGATGTCCTCCCAAGTCCTTCGCTTGGCGATGTCGAGCGACAGAAACCAATGGAAAGCGGGACCCGAGAGGGTTTGAGGAAACAGCTGAGACATGGCTTCAGGCTCTACTGATAAGAGCTTCATGGCAGCATGGTAACCATAGAGATGGGTTTGGCAGCATGGTAACCATAGAGATGGGTTTTAGGATCGCCACTGCCGTCGAACTTGGCCATATCAGGCATTTTGAATTTGTCGGGAAGCTTAGCATTGGGATAAAGGTAGAGACGATCCAAGTCGATCCCCCCAGCACTGATCTTCTCGAACTTTGAAACAAATTCTTCCAGCTTAGCCATTTTGGCAACAAGAGCGGTCATGTCAGGATTCTGAGCAGTTCTAACAGCAGTAACACCTGGATTCTGAGCAGGAATGCTGGTTTTTCAAGGATTGACCAAAGCTACCAAACGCCCTAGATGATCCGAATCTTCGACCATGATGGGTTGCTCATGCATGTCCTCTTCGACCTTGCCCTCCTCATGAACAGCTGGAGGAAGACGAGTGTTAAAGAGGTCATTCAGGCGGGTCATGTTGGCATCTGTCTGAGCGGCCCTTTGCTGTATGGCAGTGATGCTAGTCTGAATGTTCATGAGGATGGTTTCCAAAGAGAGTGGTTGCGGTTGATCTGCCATGACTGGTGGTCCCGAGGTGCTTGACATAGAAGAGGGAGCGAGTGATTCCAGGGATTCTGTTTCCTCAAAGATAAGGGACGCAACTGACTGTAGCGTGGCAAGCAGAGAACGCGAAGGATCTTCCGTGGTGACTGACTGGGCTTGAGATCTGACTAACCTCTGAACCGGATTTCGATGCAGACGTTCCCAAGTGGGTTTGGCTTTCTGCCTCAATACTTTCCTTGGCGGTGCAATGGTTCAGAACTTTTGCTTGTAGAAAGTGAGAAAAGGCTTAATAAGGGCCCTGCTGTAACTTTAATATAAATAAAAGACTAAAGCGAAAACGCAGTCACCATCGTCAGTGTCACCCTTAGACTCTAAGACTAATAGACAAGTTTGTCTTATGATGTTCGAACACTGCCAGTGATCCTCAGAAATATTTTTGAGCTGTATCCTTACTTGAATCAACTAACACCAAGAGATGTCAAGACAGTCTAAGTTTTTGGCTATTCCATTTCGGAAGTCCCAACTTTGAACTTGGAACGATTCGGCATGGACGACGCGATACTATAACTAGGGCAGCGTAGGCAACACAGTGCCATAGCCTAAATGGTGTATATGCTTCGCATGATAACCAAGGTGGTGTAAACATCACGGTGTTTTCTCTGTTTGTTCCTTGCTTTGTGTTTGAAACCTCGATTGGGTAATTAGCCAAAGACTTAGGAAGTCTTGATTTCCCAAAGTCTAATTGATCTAAGGACTTTGAAAATTAATAACGTGCACCAATGAGATGCACGACTCCTCATCGGGCCATGGCAATGTCCTAATACACATAAGACAGACTTGAAAGAGAGAGAACCTAGGAGCCGCCCTAAACATGCTTCTACACAAAACGGTATGTATGTACAGTGCATGCGATAGGGAAAGCAGTAACATGTAGACAGCATATGGGGTTAGATGCAAGTAGATCCTACCCTGTAGGTACCTGTTTGGAGAGTGCTAGTGCTTTGTAAATGCAAAAGGCTGGTTTTGGCTTGTAACAGGTTCCTCGGACTAAGCCAAGATATACCTTCCGCTGCCCGCGTAATCGCAGAGCAACAGTCGAACGGTAGAATGACTCATCATCGTCAAAGGTTGTTGGTCATTCGAGGTCCCCAGGCTCCTGTAAACCATGTCGGATTGCCATAACGATCCACCGAGGCTTATCCCACATCGATGCAAATGAGAATGCCAAAAATTTTGATTAATGGAATAGAATCGCAAATTCGCAAATGTCTTTTCAAATTTGGCTCATTTTATTTGGTCCATTTTTAGAGGAAATAACACAATTTGAACAAATGAAAAAGTCCCAGATTAGATTGGCCGGACACAGGGTCCTGTTAAATCACCATTCTAACCTTCGGCAGCGCGAAGCTCACCATTTTGACAGAATTTTAAGGATTTGTTCAAAGATGTTTTAAACTCTAAGCATGAATTAATATTAGTTCAATCCCCAGCAGAGTCGCCACTGTGGGCATGCGGATGCCCGATTTTTCTTTCTCCTTGGTGAAGGAATTCATTCCCCCCCCCCCCCCCCCCCCCGTTTTGAGAAGAGAGAAATGCTGCTGGTTCGCAGGAGAGCTTTTTAAGCTGGACGACAAGCGCTCGAAAAATACAGAGTCGCCACTTGGGTTTGAAGGTCTGACACCCAAGGAACCGTATTTCGAAGCACTTGCCTCGCTTGTTTGATTTGAAAAAGTTAGGAACCAGTCCGTCATAACCATATCTGGGTTCGGGAGCCAGGTTACGAGAGAGGAAGGGTTTTATGGCACCCCTCTCGCCTAATCCGGAGATCGGTTTCTACTTAGGCATTTGCGAAAATATTTGTTTTGCGATTCCATTTAGTTAATCAAATTTTAGCCAATTAGGGCGGGGGAACAGTTAATCGGGGATAAAAAACCGTAACAGTTTGCAGGATGTGACAGACGTTGGCATGGATGAATGAAATGATACGGAATAAATGAGATAACTTTTAACACTGATTTCAGGATGCCAAAACAGTGCCTTGGCTTTGAGTTTATCGCAAGCAATAGCCAACTTGCATGCATGGAAGTCCCTGCATGCAAATCAAACCATCGCGCGACACACTCAAACCATCGCGCGAGTGTTGACATCCCACCAACAGGTTAATTTTATCTCCTTCTGGGCTCTAGAAGGACCAGTGCACACCCAGGGTCAAACCAAGCAGTTTATATGTACTGAAAGTAAATCATTATTCCAATTAGAATTAAATGGAACAAAATACAATCCTTAAACAGTGAATGTGTCAAAATAGAGGCCAAGAGCCTAACTGCCTACGCAAGAGCAATTACTGGAAATGGTCGAACCATCGCGCGAAGAAGTCACATCATTGTGTGATTGTTCTGACTGGACTTCCAGGAATTGCTTTGCATGCCTGAGCTCTGATATATATTCAGAAGCAATCCAGGGGGATTCCAAAGTAAACAAATAGGTAAAGTAAGCTAACTTACTGGTTTTAACATGCATAACAGTGGAATAATCTAAGTATTATCAGACAGGAAAGTACAAAACCATATAAATGGACATGGATCAGGATCTCATCCCCACGAGAACCTTATCACACAAACGGGAACCGTCGCGCGATGGTGTGGGTTACTCGAGCGTGGGTTTGCCTGTCCTCAGTAACTTGTAAATTTGTCGGCTTTAGGACCAAGACTAGTATTGATTACCAACCTTGGTCCTGTCAGCCCCCCTCAGGGATCAAAACGGTAAACCAAAAAGGGTTATACCTTTGCTTGAGTGTCTTGAATATGGCTTGAATGAGGTGATATGGCTTGACAAATGAGTGTATGGGAGTGATTTTGAGAGAAAGAGAGTATTAGAACTTGTGTACTTGTTTTCCTCTTGAAAATTTTGGTAACCCTTTGGAATGAAGACCATGGGGCTTTTTATAGAAAGAGGAGGGTTTGTTGGTGGTGATGCAAGGCAATGCAGCCAACCAACAAGGCTGGCAGCACTTACTTGATGGAAAAGTAGGGTATGAAGGTTGATGGGAGAGTGGGGGAGAGGTGGTGCAAGGGTGGCCCTGCAAAACGCTGTTCAGTCAACGAAACGGGGTTACACAGGCCTGTAGACCCCTGATCATCACAAACTCCAGCTGGAAAAAGGTGGATATGACAGGTGTTGACCATCGCGCGATGGAGTGAGACCATCGCGCGAGAGTTCTAGCTTCCCCGCGACGGTCAATCAGTCAAAGTTTGACGTTGACCACCACCTGGCAAGTAGAGCATCGCGCGAGAGACCCAGTGGGTCGCGCGATGGTCAAACCTTCAGTCAAGGTTTGGGTTTTAAAGGTTTTGGGGTTAAGGATGGGTTCCATACACACTAAGCTCAAGCCATTCCATTTTCTCAAGACTATTTTCGACCTGATTCATCATCGGGGGAACAAAAAACTGAAAAAGAAATAAAACGATTGGGAAATCAGATTGGGGTGTCTACAACCAGCTTGGCATTTCCCAAGAGAACAATCGAATTAGCATCGGCAACTTCCGTCTTCCAAACTTGAATGCTCAGACACTCAATGGATACCAAAGGCTTTGGGGTCTTAGAGACATTCAAGCAGCAGATCCAAATTTTAGCCCAACGTTAACAAGTTGGTATATAAGATGGCTGCGAGCAGTGATACGCGAAAGACAACACATTGACTAACTCCGGAGCTAGCTTTGCTATGTTTAGAATAAGCTGTCAGCCGTTTGGCTCCTTTAGCATTTTGTTTTATTTTTCATGCTTCAAATGTTTTAAGGCTTTTATGCTCAGTTTGTGTATTAGAAGTAGTAATTTGCAATAAAGTTAAAAGATGAAGGGTTTCCCCCTTCTAATTCTCCAACACAGCTTGACTTGCTTTCAACTTTCTCGACCTTTGATGTATACTAAAATGTGTCAACCATGGATCAACTTGAAAGATTTCAACTGAATCTCTGGTTGAGATTGCCTACGTATCCTTGCGCAAGTAATCAAGTCAGAACGTAGTTCAGGCCAAAGTTCACTCGTGTATTTTACCTCTCCTTTTACGCTCTAACTTTTGCCTAGACTGCCTTTTCAGGTTTTCGGTCTAGCAGGCTGCTTTAATTTTTGCTTAAAACTGCCCACCCTTGTGGTTTTCGGTCCAACAAACATCTCTCAGGGATAGTAACGCTTGAATTGATCCAGGTTGACCAAAGTATTGAATTCATTTCCATCGAGATCAATGAGTTTAACAACACCCCCAGATAGGATGGTCTTGATAATGTAAGGTCTAGAATGCTTTGGTTGAAATTTCCCACGATGATCAAACACTGGAGCTTGGATTTCCTTTGTAACCATATCCCCTTCGACTAAGTCCCTGGATTTCACTTTCTTGTTGAATGCACGAGCGATTCGCCGTTGATACCCCTGAACATGATACAAGGCATGGAGCCTTCTTTCGTCAAATAGCATTAACTCTACAAACCTCCTGTTGAGCCACACAGATTCCGTGGGGCCACATTCTGCCATGACTCTCAGTGATGGTACTTCAAGCTCGATGGGGAGTACTACCTCCATCCCATAAACCAGATAATAAGGAGTTGCACCAGTTGAAGTTCGGATCGACGATCGATAACCCCAAAGTGCTAGAGGCAGTTGTTCGTGCCAATTCCTTGCAGACTCAGCGGTCTTTTTAATGATCACCTCAACATTCTTGTTTGCGGCCTCGACTGCTTCATTTGTTTGTGGACGATAGACTGTCAAATGATGGATCTGGATCTTGAATTCCTCGAAGAGCTCCAAAACTCTATCCTTGAAATGAGATCCATTATCTGATACAAATGCCTGTGGGACACTGTACCGATAGATGATATTCTTCCGAATGAATTGAGCAACTTGAACCGTTGTCGAAGTCTTGTAAGATTCAGCCTCGACCCATTTGGTGAAGTAGTCTATCGCCACTAGTATAAACTTGTGACCATTTGAAGCAGAAGGCCTAACCATGCCGATGACGTCAATGCCCCAAACAGAGAAAGGCCAAGGTGAAGCCATGCCATACAAAGTTGATGGAGGAAGATGTTGTAGGTTAGCATGGATTTGGCATTTGTGACACCGTTGTACATAGTCAATGCACTGAGACTCCATTGTTGACCAGTAATAGCGTTGCCTTAGGATCTTCCGAGCAAGCATGACACCACTCATGTGAGGACCATAGACTCCTTCGTGAATCTCCCCCATTATCCTAATTTCTTCAGCGCCATTGACACACAACTTGTGCATCTTACAATGAGACCTTCGATGCAGTTCCCCTCCACAAATGATGTACTGGGCAGCTAACCATTGTAAAGCAACTCGATCTTTTCTGGTGGCTTCAACGCGATCGTGATTCCATATGTCATGGTACTAAGGTAGGCCATCATCGACATCATCGGTGGCGTTGATGTACTCGTATGCGGGCAAGTCCCTTTGTTCAATCACGATCGATCGCAGCTTGACTCCTGTTGGAAGTTCGATCATTGAAGCCAACATCACTAAAGCATCGGCAAACTGATTCTTCAAGTGTAGAATATGGGTGAAAGTCACCTTATTAAAGCCAGGAATCAATTCTTCCAAATCTTGGTGAATTGGGCTTCAGTTTTTCCTCATGAACCTTCCAATCTCCATTGGCTTGAGAGACTACCAGGTTTGAATCTCCGATTACTTCGAGCTTTTCGACTCCAAGAGCAATTGCAGCCTCCATTCCGACGATGCAGGCCTCATATTCAGCTTGATTATTCATGACATCGAAGTTTAACTTTAAAGCAAGTGGAATATGAGCACCGGCAGGCGTGATCAACATTACTCCAATCCCAAATCCTTTCTGATTAGCAGCCCCATGAAAATAGAGCGTCCAAAATTCCTCGACCACTGTTAGAACTTCTTCATCAGGGAACGTGAAATCCACGTCCTCCGGTCCATCAACCGAGTGGTAACCCAGGAATTCTGCCACAGCACATCCTTTCACTGATTTCCTTATGATGTATTGGAGATCGAACTCCGCCAGCAAAAGCAACCAATGCTCTAACTTATGAGTAAGCGCAGGTTTCTCAAACAGATACTTGCTAGGATTCATTCGAGTAATCAGTCTCACCGAATAAGCCAACATGTAGTGCCTCAGCTTTCTGGAGGCCCAAACAAGCGCTCAACACGTCTTTTCCAAAGGAGTATAGCTCTCCTCAAATTCTACCATCTTCTTGCTTAGATAGTATATGGCCTTTTCGACTCCATTATCCTCTGCTTGTGCTAGCAAACTGTTAGTAATTTATTTTAATCAACGGGTATCTGTAATTTTAACGTGGGGAGATTAATAAGTATTTAATATCATGGAGCTCGTAATATAATTGAGATAAGGACAGAAGTGCAATTATAATTCTGTAGTGGGGTGAATTATAATTAGTGAAATAAGAAGTAGAATCCTGGTGGGATTAGGTTTTCTTATTTACACTGGGAGCCCTGACTTATTACTCCTTAGGTCCCTATCGTAGCCCTATATATATATACGTTATGCTCTCTAGGTCAGGTGAACGTTTTTCTATTATTCAGTAAATAGAGGCAGACTTAGAGAGAGCAAACAGATCGCGAAAGAGTCCACACTCAGTTCACGTTCTAGACGTGCAGGGAATACGATAGAAGATCGTAAGGTACGATCGAGCAGTATTCGTGGTTTATAGCAAGGCGTGCTATAACAAGTTCAACCAGCGTTCGTGTCGCAGAGAGTTGTGGTAAAACCCTAATTCCGCTTTGTAGGGTTTTTATTTTTGTTGTCTAATCTGTACTCGTCATTACTGGGTCTTGGGAATTCGGTTTCCCAACAGTGGTATCAGAGCTGGCTGTAATCACGCGTATGGATTAAACAGGCCATGTTGTCCGTTGGTTATAGATGGTAAAACGTAGAACTGTACTAACCCTGTTTTGCAGCGGTCTTACTCAGCTATTATGGTCACATGATTTTTGTTGATTTTATGTGATTAGATTCCACGATAATTTTTTCGTGATTATTGTTATTTATTGGGTACCACGATTATTTTTTGTGGTTGTAATAATTAACGTAGCATGTGTTATTTATTGGGTGCCACGATTATTTTTCGTGGTTGTAATAATTAACGTAGCATGTGAACTCCAATGGAGGCATAAGATCAATGTTTGTATGTTTCTTCGATTGAAATAGCATTCGACGGTTATTCGGAGATCGAAGACGGTAGATACAAAGATACAAGTTGTTTGGCATGCAATAGATTTTTTCCAGATTCGTAGAGTCTGATTGCAGGGCTATTTCGACCCAGAAAACGTTGGAATCAGAAAATCTGTTCTTCACGAAAGTTGTAGATAATTGAATTTTGAATCCAACCCAATTTGAATCACTTCAATTGGAGGTCGGATGAGGAAGATATGGCCAAAATACTGAAGGCTGTGCAGTTTACGCGGGAATATGTTAAATCCGAATTTTCTTGCCTAAGCACGGTTGGATTTTGGTTTCCTTGATTGATTCATAGTATCTTAGTCTTCCACACAAGTATAGCTGAAGAATTTCAAGTTTGGAAGGATTGCTTAAGGATTTCAAGTTTGAAAGGACTCCTTTTTGCTTAAGGATTTCAAGTTTGGAAGGATTCCTTATTGCTCAAAGATTGCATCCTTGACCATAATAGCTGGATTCTTTATCTTGTATTTCCTTATTATTTGTGTTTCTATATTGTTTGCATATGTGATAGTTTACCATATTGGGACAACATGGTGATAATTGGCTTTGACCTAGATCGCGGTTTTGCAAACTCGAAAATTTTGATAACCCTCACAAATTTTTTTTAAATAACTAATGCCTTGTTCTCTTTGAAACTTTGTAGACACCCCAATCTGATTTCTCAATCATTTTGTCTATCTTCAGTTTGTTTCTTTTCAGTTTCTTGTTCCCCCGATGATGAATCAGGTCAAGGACAGTTTTGCTTGAAATGGTTTTGAGTTTCGTGAATGTGGAACCCCTTCCTTAACCCCAGAACCATTGAGCCCAGCTTTGACTATGGGTTTGACCTTCGCGCGATGCACTGAGACACTCGCGCGATGCTTCTCTTGCCAGGTGGTGGTCAAAGTCAAACTTTGACTGATTGACCATCGCGGAGAACTTAGAACCCTCGCGCGACGGTTCCACTCCATCGCGCGATGGTCGACACCTGTCATATCCAGCTGGATTTTGTGATGATGAAGCGCCTGCAGGGCCATGTGACCCCGTTCCATCAACTGAACGGCGTTTGCTCGGCCATCCTTGCACCACCTAAACCCCCACTCTCCCATCAACTTAAACCCCACTCCTCTACCAAGGGATTGCTGCCAGCATTGTTGGCTGGCTGCCTAGCCATGTTTGACACCAACAAGCTCCCTCTTTTCCTATAAACCCCCCCCCCTTTGTTCTACTTTCAAAGGGTTACCAAAAAAATCCTAAGGGAAAGAACAAGAGTCACAATCTTGATCTCCCCTCTCAATCGAAAACTACTATCACTTTCTCCCTTGTCAAAGGCATATCACCTCACTCAAACCATCCTCAAGCAAAGGTATAACTTTTAGCCTATTACTGTCTTGATCCCTGAGGGGGGCTGACAGGGTCAGGACTGGTAATCAATATCAGCTTCTGACCCCAAAGCCAGCAAATTTACAAGATGCTGTGAACGTGAGAACCCACGCGCGATGAACCCATATCATCGCGCGACGCTTCTAGCTCGTGTGACATGGTTCTCGTGGGGATGGGTCTCTCATGTTCTGATCCAGTTTATATGATTTCATATGTCCATGTTTAATCATATTTGATATCTCACTGTCTTGCATGTTAAAAACCAGTAGATTAGTATACTTTGCTTTCCTTATTCATGTTGGAATGCCCCTGGGTAGCTTCTGAATATGTCTCAGAGCCCAGGCATGCAAAGCAATTCCTGGATGTCCAGTCAGAACAATCGCGCGATGATTTGACTCCATCGCGCGATGGTTTGATCATTTCCAGTGATTGCCCTTGTATGGGCAGCTAGGCCTTTGGTCTCTGTTTTTATCACCCTCACTGTTTAAGGGTTGTGTGTTATTCTTACTCAATCAGATTGTAATAAGTAGTTATTTCCAGCATACATAAACTGCTTGGTTTGTCCTGGGTGTGCACTGGTCCTTCCAGAGCCCAGAAGGAGATAAAATTGAATCTGTAAACGGATGTTGACACTCGCGCGAGGGTATGGGTGTGTCGCGCGATGGTGTGACTTGCATGTTCCCATTTTCTGCATGCAAGTTGGTCACTGTTCGTGATAAATTCATACCCTGCACTGTTTTTGCATCCAGAAAGCAGTTTTCAGTTTTATCTCATTTATTTCATCCATGCATGCTATCTACCACACCTTGCGAACGTGTTACAGTTTTAACTCCCCGATTAACTGTTCCCCCGCCCTAATTGGCTAAAAAATGATTAATTAAACAGAATTGCAAAACAAACATTTTCGCAAATACCTAAGTAGAGACCGATCTCCGGATTGGGCGAGAGGGGTGCCATAAAACCCTTCCCCTCTCGTAACCTGGCTCCCGAACCCAGATATGGTTATGACGGACTGGTTCCTTAACCTTTTCAAATCAAACAGCGCGGCAAGTGCTTCGAAATACGGTTCCTTGGGTATCGGACCTTCAAACCCAAGTGGCGACTCTGTATTTTTCGCGAGCGCTTGACGTCCAGCTTCATAAAAAGCGCTCACGCGAACCGGCAGCATCTCTCCTTTCTCAAAAAAGGGTGGGGAACGGAATCCCTTTCCCTCGGAGGAGAGAGAAAGAGTCGGGGCAATTCGCATTGCCCACAGTGGCGACTCTGCTGGGGATCAACCAATATTGATCTATATTTAGATTTTAATACGCTCGAGAACAATCCCACAAAAGTCTGTCAAAATAGTGAGCTTCGCGCTGCTAAAGAAAGGATTGGTGATTTAACAGGACCTCGTGTCCGGCCATCCAATCTGGGACTTTTCCGATTGTTCTCCCGCGTAGTTTCTTCTAAATATTGATTGAATAAAGAGAGCCAAATTTGAAAAGGCATTTGCGAATTTGCGATTCTGTTCCATTAATCAACTTTTTAGCATTCTCATTTGCATCGATGTGGGATAAGCCTCGTTGGATCGTTTTGGCAATCCGGCACGGTTTACCGGAGCCCGGGGACCCCGAATGACTAACAACCTTCGACGATGATGGGTCATTCTACCGTTCGACTGTTGCTCTGCGGTTACGCGGGCAGCGGGAGGTATATCTTGGCTCTAGTCCGAGGAACCTGATTCAAGCCAAAACCAGCCTTTGCATATACAAAGCACTAGCACCCTCCAAACTAGGACAGGTACCTACAGGGTAAGATTATTTGCATCTAAACCCCCCCTACTGTCAACGTGTTATTGCTTTCCCTATCGCATGCACTGTTCATACATGCATACCGTTTTGCGTAGAAGCATGTTTAGGGCGGCTCCTAGGTTCTCTCTCCTTCAAGTCTGTCTTATGTTTATTAGGACCTTACCATGGCCCGATGAGGAGTCGTGCATCTCGATGGTGCACGTTGTCAATTCTCAAGTTCCTTGAATCAATTAAAACTTGGGAAATCAAGACCTTCTAAAGCCTTTGTTTAAATTACCCAATCGAAGTTTCAAACAGAAAACAAGGAACAAAACGGGAAAGATACCGCGATGCTTACACCATTTTGGTTATCATGCGAAGCATGTACACCATTTCGGTTACGGCACTGTGCTGCCTATGCCTCCCCGGTTATAGCATCGTGCCTATCTACACCAAGTTGTTCCGAGTTCAAAAGTTGAAACTTTCGAAGCGGAATAAACCAAAATCTTTAGACTACCTTGACATCTCTTTGCTTAATTGATACAAAAAGGATACACCATGAAAAGATTTCTGAGGATCACTGGTAATGTCCAAACATCATAAGACAGACTTGTCTGATAGTACTAGAGTCTAAGGGCGACACTGACGACGGTGACTGTGTTTTCGCTTTAGTCTTTTATTTAGAGCAAAGTTTTCTGCAGGGCCCTTATTAAGCCTTTTCTCACTTTCTGCAAGCAAAGGTTCTGAATCATTGCACCGCCAAGGAAAGTATCGAGGCAGAAAACCAAACCCACTTGGGAACGTCTGCACCAGAATCCGATTCAGAGACTAGTCAGATTGCAAGCCCAGTCAGTCACAACGGAAGACTCCCCGCGTTCTCTGCTTGCTACCCTGCAGTCCGCTTCTTCTCCGGTCCTCGAAGAAACAGACTCTCCGGAATCTCCTGCCCCCTCCTCTGCATCAAGTACTTCTGGACCAACCATCATGGCAGATCAGCCGCAACCGCTCTCTCTGGAAACCATACTTATGAACATCCAGGCTAGTATCGCTGTGATACAACAAAGGGCTGCTCAGACGGATGCTAACATGACCCGCTTGAATGACCTCTTTAACACTCGTCTTCCTCCAACTGTTCAAGAGGAGGGCGAGGTCGAAGAGGATGTGCACGAGCAACCCATCATGGTCGAAGATCCGGACCATCCAGGGCGTCTGGTCGCCTTGGTCAACACTCAGGGCACTCGGAATCCCATTCAGAATCCAGGCATCACTGCTGTTAGGACTGTCCAACATCCTGACATGACTGCTCTCGTCGCCAAGATGGCCAAGCTGGAAGAATCTGTTTCAAAGTCTGAAAAACTCAGTGCTGGAGGGATCGACTTGGACCGCCTCTGTCTTTATCCCAATGCCAAGCTTCCTGACAAGTTCAAAATGCCCGACATAGCCAAGTTCGATGGCACTGGCAATCCTAAAACCCATCTCTATGGTTACCATGCTGCCATGAAGCTCCTCTCTGTCGAGCCCGAAGCCATGTCTCAGCTGTTTCCTCAAACCCTCTCGGGTCCCGCTTTCCATTGGTTTCTGTCACTCGACATTGCCAAGCGAAGGACTTGGGAGGACATCGGGGCTGCGTTTATTTCGCAGTATAGCTACAACTCCCAGCTCAAGATGACTACTCGGGAGTTGGAATCCACCAAGATGGACGCTAAGGAATCCTTCGCGGATTTCGTCAAGAGATGGAGGGCCAAAGCCGCTCAAATGACTGATCGCCCGAGCGAGAGAGACCAGCTCCGTATCATCTCCCGCAATCTCCAGCCAGACTATGCTAGGCACTTGGTCCTCGTTCAAGCATCCTCCAATTTTGATACTTTCTTCGACTCCGGTCTGGCCATCGAAGATGCATTGCAGAGTGGGATTCTGTCAAAAGGAGAATCTTCCAATCCATCAAAGTCGAAACCTCGGGCATATTCTGGAAATACTAATGCGCTGTTTGGGGGAGGGACTTACTCCAATACTGCGATCAGTGGTACCAATGCCTCTTCCTCGAAAGCTTCTAACCAAATTGCCGAGGTCCATCAGGTTCAAACTCCGCAAAACAACCGACCGCGTAACCAACCTCGTAGTTTCTCCGCTTTTGAAGCACCACTATCTTCGGTCATGGAGAAACTGATCCAATCAGGACATCTGAAGCTCCTCGATCCAACTCCTCTACCTAAGAAGCCTTCTCCCAACTTCAAAGCCAATCTCTACTGTGCCTATCACCAAGGGCCCGGCCATCTTACCGATTCTTGCTTTCGCCTCCGACATGCGATTCAAGATCTCATAGATGAAGGGACTCTGCATGCTCCACCACCGGCACCTCAAAAGCCCAACATCCTCGCCAATTCTATGCCAAACCACAACAATGCTCCGCGCATTAACCAGATATCCATCAGCTCCACTGATATATCCCTCAGCTCCACTATATTCAACCCCACCGACCATATAACCTCAACAAATCAACCTAGGCCGATTGTGCCTATCCCCTCTCGGTCCGAGGCCGAGATCTCTTTTATCCGTTCTGAGGAAGGGCAGTCATCCAATTTCCAGGTACCCTTTTCGCGTCTACAGAACGGAGCGTTCGTATTCAACGCTTCTATTGGTGATCTATTCCATCAGCCTATTCCTGTTGTGCAGCTCAACTCTGCCTCTACCACGGATAGCCAGTACTTCAATGTGACGGATCCGAACCCCTCTTTAAGCCTGTTGGACCGCTTCCGAACTACTATTCCCCCTCAACCAGAACAACAACTTGACATGCAGGCTGTAGGGTGGGCTATAGCTGATAATGACGACTATGCCACCCCCATAATCAATGAATGGACGGAGCTGGAATTAGAAGGATTCCCACCTAATCCCGAGGACATTCCCTTTGACCATATCTGGTATGATGCTTGGATGGCCAATTACGAGGCAGCCATGATTGATCCTTTGGACGGATTCTCGTTGGACATGCTCTTCCAACAACCTCAGCCTGTTTTGCTTGAGGAGGAGTATTATTGGGACCCCGAGCCTGCTTGGCAATTTCCATTAGGATTTGACCCTAATCCTCTCCAGGGTTACGCTCTGCCCAGCCATGAAATCCAGTATTTAGAGGAAGATCTCACTCAGGATGAAACCCGCGTCCTAGGGGAATGTTTCTTCCCTTCCACTCTTGACAGGTTGGTTAACTCGGTGGCTGATCCCGAGTATGATCCTACGTTCTTCATCGTCGACGAAAACCTTCCGCGCCCTGTTGTACCTTCCCCTCCTGAAGAGGACTGCAGCATCATGGTTACGGACCTTGTGCCGCCAGCTGATCTTTGGGATGTCAATGATGTAGTCAACATCCAGGTTGGGTCCGAGGTTTGGACTGTCAATCGCTCCCTTGCTGATGGAGGACTGTGGGATGTCCCTTTCGTCGCTAATACAGAACCAATCCAAGAAGCTATAGCTGTTGGGGATCCTGACTTTTGGGATTCACTCTTGATCAAAGATCTGACTGAGGATTTGGGTTTGAACATGGAAGTGCCTGTGGCCCCTACGACCTCCGACAAGGGGAAGCGCAAATTGGGAGAAGTCCCTGTTGATCTGTGGGACGATAGTCAAGACCCTCAAATGGTACCCTCTTTAGAGAACGTTCTTAATGTTACAAGAAGTGGGCGAGTCTTTCAGCCTGCTAATCTGCAAGCGGGAAGTTCGTCCAACTCTTCTAACCGGAAGAACGAACCTCCTGTTTTCTCAAGGTCTGTGCCATTTGAGGTACCAGTCAATGCCCCAAACGACGACATGATTCAAAAGCAATTGGAGCGGATTCCCGCTGCCATATCACTCTGGGGACTAATCTGTTCCTCCCGGGAGCATCGTCAGAAGTTCTGCCACGCTCTCTCTCGTCTTGAGATCCGTCCGGACGTCACGCCTGAAGCGATGATTTCCCTTATCCTCCCACCTGCCTCTAAGCATACCGTAGTTTTCACCGATAAGGATCTACCGCTTGAAGGAGTTGACCACAATCGACCCTTGCATATCACTGTCAAGTGCCGAGGACTTTGGGTTCCAACCGTTCTTATCGATAACGGCTCGGCAATCAATGTTTGCCCTTTGAGGGTGGCTCACCGTTTGGGACTAACTAAGAAGGACTTTGCACCTTCCAGCATGGCCGTTAAGGCATACGACAGCACACGTCGTCTAGTTGAAGGCACACTCGTGCTCACTCTCGATGCAGAGGGATTCAAAATGGATGTCGAGTTCCATGTGGTCGACATTCCGGCCTCGTTCAATCTCTTGCTAGGAAGACCATGGCTTCACAGATCTGACATCATGGCTGTTCCATCCACTCTTCATCAGAAAGTCATGCTGGGACTTCCCACTGGGACTTTGATCATCTGCGGGGATTCAGGCATTCGCCCGCTCGAGGAGAACGGCACACCTGTTTTGGGTATCGCGCACGACAACGAAGACGTCGATCTCGCGGGATTCTCTTTTGATACTTCTGGCTCGGTCATGGCCATCAACGTGGATGGGGACTTCATCATAAGCTCTGTCGCTCTGGACATTATGAGAAGGATGTCCTACCTACCTGGCCTTGGCTTAGGACTTCACCAACAAGGGATTCCGGAATTCCCTGCGTTTCCTTCCTGTGAGGGCCGCTTTGGTTTGGGATACTCTTCCTCTGCCAATGATGCCAAAAGAAGGAAACACACGGGAAAACCTCGATCCCTCTATGGTGATCCCAACAGCTACTTCATCCGCGAAAAGGGGAATGATATCTATCGTGGGCAAGCTGAGCCCTTTATCGACTCGGTCACCAGGGAACTGCTACCTGGTTTTGAGATCTTCGCGGACGATACTTGGTCTTCCAGTGACGAAAAGCCAGCTAGCGCGGAATTCAAGAGGAAGCTTAGCCAACCCAAGCCGAAGACTGACTGGCTGGGATCTTTCGATCAGGGGAGCTTGGAGCAGCTGTTCCGAGAATTCTCTCAAGTGGGTTTGGCCAAAGAGGCTGAGGAAGCCGAAGTGTTCATGCTCGGGCCCGACGCCCTCGAGGATCCCACCTCTCTTATCGTGGAAGCTAAGGGTAGCCTTAAAAATTGCATTTTCAAGCCGCGCCTTACTTGCATTGATGACATAGCTGAGTCCGACACTGAGTCTGTCAGGTCTTTTGAGTCTAAGTCTAGCTCTGAGTCGGAGTTTGTGCCTCTCGGCCCTCCACGTCATAGCTTTTACTTCGAATTCGACTCCCTTGTACTTGGCGACCCTACAGGGTCTTATGAAATGAAGGACTCCTCTTCTGACTACTTGAATGATCTCTATATAAACTGTGTCGACCCTGACGATGAAGGGGTAGATTTCGATGGGGACATCCCCAAGGAAATCCGTGCTTTCATTGAAAGGGAAGACGAAAGGCATGCTCAGCCATTAAAAGAAGAGATAATTTTAATAAACTTGAAAGATGAGAGTGATCCTCGGATGGTTCAAGTGGGCTCCACGTTAGATCCGGAGGAGCATCGTGAATTCAAAGAGCTCCTCACTGAGTTCAGCGACATCTTTGCATGGTCTCATCAAGACATGCCCGGTATTGATCCTGAGATAGTGGAGCATCGAATCCCCCTGTTGCCCGATGCTAAGCCAGTGAAACAGAAGCTCAGACGGATGCGACCAGATTGGGTGCAGAAAATCAAGGAGGAAGTCACTAAGCAGATTGACGCTGGTTTCCTCGCAGTCTCTCAGTATCCCACTTGGGTGGCCAACATCGTTCCTGTTCCAAAGAAAAATGGCCAGATTCGTGTCTGTGTTGACTTCCGGGACTTGAACAAAGCAAGCCCCAAAGATGATTTTCCCTTACCACACATCGACGTGCTGGTGGATAATACTGCAGGGCATGCTTTGCTTTCGTTCATGGACGGTTTCTCAGGCTACAATCAGATTCTCATGGCACCTGAAGACCGGGAGAAGACAACTTTCATCACTGAGTGGGGGACTTACTGCTATTTGGTCATGCCGTTTGGTTTGAAGAATGCTGGTCCGACTTATCAAAGAGCTGCCACGACTATTTTGCATGACATGATGCACAAAGAGGTTGAGGTCTACGTTGATGATATGATTGCCAAGTCAAAAACTCGAGAAGGGCATGTCCATGTGCTAAGAAAACTTTTCGAAAGGTTCCGCAAGTTCCGGATGCGTCTTAATCCTCAGAAGTGCACCTTCGGAGTCACAGCAGGCAAAATGCTGGGTTTCATGATCACTTCCCGCGGGATTGAAGTCGATCCGTCGAAAATCAAGGCAATACGCGAAATGAAGCCACCTGAGTCTGAAAAGGGGGTGCGGAGTTTTCTGGGGAAGGTTCAGTTCATCAGCAGATTCATCGCCAAGTTAACCTTAACTTGCGAGCCGATGTTTCGACTACTCAAGAAGAATACCCCATTCGTATGGTCAGAAAAGTGCCAAGCAGCTTTCATCTCGATCCAGGACTATCTACAGAACCCTCCCGTTCTTATGCCGCCTATACGGGGAAAACCTCTCATTCTCTACTTATCTGTGAGTTCAACGTCCATGGGATGTTTGCTAGCTCAAGAAGGGGACAAGGGAATAGAGAAAGCTATTTATTACCTGAGCAAGAAGATGGTTGGAGCCGAAGAACGCTATACCGCTTTAGAAAAGACGTGCTGGGCCCTTGTCTGGGCATCTAAGAAGTTAAGACACTACATGCTAGCTTACCCAGTGAAGTTGATTTCTAGAATGGATCCTCTCAAGTATCTATTTGAGAAACCTGCACTTACTGGTAAGTTAGCACGTTGGTTGCTTCTCTTAGCAGAATTTGATCTTGAGTACGTCACAAGAAAGTCGGTAAAGGGACGCGCCATTGCAGAATTCTTAGCTGACCATCCCGTGGACGGGCCTGAGGATTCAGATTTCGTGTTCCCGGATGAGGAAGTGCTGACAGTTGTTGAGGATGTGTGGACTCTTTACTTCGATGGGGCAGCCAATCAGAAGGGGTTCGGAATCGGGGTTTTGCTAGTCACTCCCGACGATTCTCATATTCCGCTTGCCTTTAAGCTTAATTTCGATGTCACTAATAACCAAGCTGAATATGAAGCTTGCATTGTGGGTATGGAAGCTGCACTCGCGCTCGGTGTTGAGAAGCTTGAAGTCATCGGGGATTCGAATCTTGTTGTGTCTCAGGCCAATGGAGACTGGAAAGTACGCGAGGAGAAACTGAAGCCTTATCATCGAGACCTGGAGGATTAATCCCTCGTTTCAATAAGGTGACTTTCACTCATGTTCCTCGGTTGAAGAACCATTTCGCTGATGCGCTTGCTACCCTGGCCTCCATGGTTGAACTGCCGTTAGGTGTCAAGCTCCGTCCTGTCTTAATCGAGCAACGGGACCATCCCGCTTATCAATGTGTCAACGTCATCGATGATGTGGAGGATGGCCTACCCTGGTACCATGACATATGGAATTTCATCGAGAGTGGTTTATACCCATCTGATGCTTCTCAGAAGGACCAAACTGCGTTACGAAGGATCGCTGCTCATTACATCATCTGTGGAGGGAGGTTGTACAGGAGATCTCATTGTGGGATGCACAAACTCTGCGTCAACAGTGCTGAAGCTGTCAGAATTATGGAAGAAATCCACGAAGGGGTTTGCGGCCCCCACATGAGCGGCGTCATGCTTGCTAGGAAGATCCTGCGTCAGGGTTACTTTTGGTCTACTATGGAATCTCAGTGTGTGGATTACGTGCGACGATGTCACAAGTGCCAAATCCATGCTAATCTGATGCATGTACCACCTTCTAACCTATTTGGCATGACTTCGCCTTGGCCCTTCTCTGTATGGGGCATCGATGTCATCGGCATGGTCAGACCTTCTGCTTCAAATGGTCACAGGTTTATCCTAGTAGCGATCGATTATTTCACTAAGTGGGTCGAGGCTGAATCATACAAGACCTTAACTGCAGTTCAGGTCGCTCATTTCATCAGGAAGAATATCATCTATCGATATGGAGTTCCGCAGGCGTTCGTCTCAGACAATGGGGTTCATTTCAAGGGTAGAGTTCTGGAACTCTTTGAAGAATTCAAGATCCAGATCCATCACTCGACCGTCTATCGCCCTCAGACAAATGGAGCAGTTGAAGCGGCAAACAAGAACATCGAAACCATCATCAAGAAATCTGCAGAGTCCGCCAGGGACTGGCACGAGCAGCTGCCTCTAGCTCTTTGGGGGTATCGAACGTCGATCCGGACATCAACAGGGGCAACCCCTTATTCCTTGGTTTACGGAATGGAAGCAGTTCTCCCCATAGAACTCGAGGTACTGTCTCTGAGGGTGACGGTGGAATCCGAACTTTCGGAATCTGAATGGCTCAGTGGGAGATTTGCTGAACTCATGCTTTTTGATGAAAGAAGGCTCCGGGCTTTGTATCATGTTCAAGGGTATCAACGGAGGATCGCCCGGGCATTTAACAAGAGGGTGAAATCTAGGGACTTAATTGAAGGTGACATGGTCACGAAGGAGATTCGAGCGCCAGTTTTCGATCCCCGCGGCAAGTTCCGACCTAAGCGTTCCGGACCATACATCATTAAGACCATCCTTTCTGGGGGAGCAGCTCAGCTCATCGATCTTGATGGCAACGAGTTCAACACTCTGGTCAACCTGGATCAACTCAAGCGTTACTATCCCTGAGAGAGGCTCGTTGGACCGAAAACCACAAGGGTGGGCGGTTCCAAGCAAAAATTAGAGCAAGCCTGCTAGACCGAAAACCTGAAAAGGCGGTTTAGGCAAAAATAAATAGGCATCAATCAAGCAGCTCGCTAGACCGAAAACCCGCACGGGCGGTTCTAGGCAAAAATTAGAGCGTAAAAAGAGAGCTAAAACACCCGAGCGAACCTTTGCCTGAACTACGTTTTGACCTGATTCCTTGAAAAGGGATACGTAGGCAATCTCTCTGTGAGACTCGGTCATAATCAATCAACTTGATCCACGGTTCCCCTATTACCAGAGTTTGGATCGATATTCGCGGAATGCTGTGGTTCAACACTTGAAACAGGCGAGGAAAGCTCTCCAACTTTCACTTTTATTTTTATTATAACTTCTATTACACAGGCTGAGCAGTCTTAAACAAACAGTTAAAAAAAAAAAAAAAAAAAAAAAAAAAAAAAAAAAAAACAGAATAGAATGCTCGAGGCCTTAACAGGCTCACAGTTTATTCTAGATCATTCGAGTCTGTTGAAGAGTCAGTCATTGTTTTGCCTGCTTGCAATCTCTCTTTTCAGCCATGCTCGATATCGGGGCATAAGCTCTGTGCTGAAATCTGGGTCAGCTCCTCCGAGTTGTCTCAGGCCCCAATTGTGCTCGTATCCTCTCAGATTCTGGAAGGTAAAGGCAGGGACTTGAAAGTCCTCAATCCCAGCTCGGTGAAGCCCTTGGCTTATTCCCAACTGACGGAGGATGCGGCCAGGAATGTAGAAGGTGAAAGCAGTCAGCCCAGCTATCACCATTCTCTCAAAACCTGCAGAATTCAAGGCCATATCCGGGATGTTCAAAGCCTCATGCCTCCAAATGATCTCATTTGGTAACATTTCTCTCATGAATGTGTACCATTGATGCACAGTCATCTCCGGGTAAATCATGCCTCGCTGATGCATTCGGCCGGGCAGATGAGGCCAATTCGCTTCTGGTGTAGTAAGCAGTCCCAACTTGTCGGACAACCAAAGCTGCAAGAGCGGAAAAACAAGTCAGAAGACACATAAGCTTGAGTGTAAAAACAAGTGAGAAACTCTGATATAGCCTTAGCCGAGAGACGAGGTAAAAGCAGAATGTGCGAAAAATAGAAAAAGGTGAGCTGAGTGAGAACTTACCTGCAACAGAAGTGGGCTACCACCAAAAACGTTCGTGTGACCTGTGGAAACCAAGTCCAACCCCATGAGTGTTTCAGCCAAGACAAGTGGCACCACATTCCTTCGAGAACCCATTTGAGCAGCAACGCTCACCAGCAGAGGGTTTACCTGCCCATTCGGAGACACCAGTAAATAAGCAGCCAGCACGCTGATTGTTAAGGCAAAGCGACGCCTAGCCTGCAAAGCCATATCCTCTACATCCCCTTCTGGCCCGTACCATTCCATTAGGCGCATGATGTTGATTTGTCCTCCGACTAGCAAACTTTCGGCTGCTCCCCTAGTGATGTCAAGGCTGGTTTGAAGGAGCTTCGGTATATTCCTCCGGTAAGGCGGCACGACAATCACACTTGAGGCAACACCTTGGAGGTATGCTTGGAATTCCTCCACAGTCGGGCACAACTCGTTAACCCCGAACCTGAACACATGGACCTCCGGATCCCAGAATTGCAGGGCCGCCATCAAGAGCTCAGGGCGAACCCTTACATCACGGAGAAAACGAAATGCGGCCAACCCATGAGATCGGAATGAGAGCCAATCCCCAGCAACAAAAGCAGTAAGCCATGGGCTAATCAACACTGGAAGGTTGTTCGCCATCTTGATTTTTGGGGAAAATTACCAGGAAGATGCTTCTACTGAATGAAGCGCCAATCTTTTTATAAGCCTGAATGCGTGAAGCATTTCCCTTCTCAAAGCAAAGGCCTCTGCTGCACTGTCCTTTCTTCTGAAACCAGGGCATCTCTGCACCGTCCCATAAAAACTTCTGAAAAAGGTGATGACAAGGCCTGGCCCCCCTGGACTTTTGAGATGGTCAAATAAAGGTGGCCTGCAGTGCCCAAACCATCGCGCGATGATGTCACTCCATCGCGCGACTGTTCAAAGCCCCTCCATCGCGCGATTGTTTCAGTCCATCGCGCGACGGTTCAACCTGCAATTTGACAGTTTCCAGCTAGCTACTGCCCAACTTGGTCATTTTAACCTCCGACGGTTGCCTTGCACCTTTTATGGTTCCAGCAAGTCATTATAAGCATATATGACTATATCCAAGCGCCGGATTCGGAAAATTGCGTTTAACGAAGATTTCGGACCCTCCGTGGCTCGTTTCAGGTTCAAAAGGCCGTTCTAGGGAGTCAAAACTCGTTTCAAAGGGTTTCCCCTCATTCTCTCATGCCGTACAGGTCATAATGACGTAATGTGACTGTACGGAGGTGTCGGTTTCAGTCCGGGACATAATAGAGTCTTAGTTTATTATCTCGTGTCCCCTTTGTGTCCTTCGACGTGTCTGTGGCTTTTCGGCATTTTTGGACATGTTTTTTTCGAATTCCATCTATTCTCATAGGTCATTTTGCACATATATGACCTTACCCTAGTGTCAGTTTCATCCCGGTTGGGATATCTTCAGTTTTGGATGGCAAATGTCCAAAATTCCACTATATTATCCGTATCCTAGCTGTGTCCTAAGATATTTTCTCATTTTCTTTCGAGCTAAGTCTCTTTTGTACGCGTCTCCGTGTCTGTGTACAGTCTTGGTGCGTTATCAATGCAAGTACGGTATTAGTGGTAAGAATTTATCTACTTTAACCCATTGCACAAGTAAAATAAACCGCAAAATGCAAATTTTATGGCTAACACTGTGATCTATCCACATCCAAATGAAGAAAACTACTGCATGTACGGCACTTCGGCCCCCCAAAGCTATCATGTCAAGTTCGGGCACATCCGCCCATCAAGTCAAAAAGGCATGCAGGCCTCCAAAACGTCTATCAAAGTATCGACCAAGGCACTCTGGCCTTTCGTCTATCTATGCGGGCACGCAGGCCCAAAAGCAAAAAGAAGGTGCAAAAGTGGGAAAAGGCTCCTCAGCAGCCCTCAGTCATCCCCAAACCAGTCGCCCTCTCCGTCGTCATCCTCGTCGTCTCTCTCTGTGAGGTCCACCCTGTAGCCTGGATCCTCTGCTGAATCGTCGGACCCACTGCTGTCCGACGCCTCCTCTCCCTCTTCTTCTTCTTCCTCCTCCTCTTCGTCCTCCTCCTCGGAGACCTCAGGCAGGATCAGCCGCTTCTTGCGGATCGGCTCGTCTTGTAAAGGCCTCTGGCGCATCTTCAGCTGGTACCTCTCCTCGGCCTGCGCCACAGCCTTTCGGGCTGCCTCCTCGCTGCCAACAGGTGGCTGTGGGCCCTGTGCCCGTGGCCTGGTACTAGGCGTAGGAGCAGGAGTCCTTGCAGCTAGCTTCTTCTGTGGAGGCTCTCGTGCGCTCTTTCTCCTAGGAGCCGCCTGTCCCTGTGCCTGCATTATAAACATTGTATATATTAGCATATGTTTGCATGTTTCGTCTTCTAAAAGCAGGTATGTTTAAGCAAAATCGAGAAGCAATCAAAGCAAAGGAATGTATCGAATGCAGGAATGTATCGTATACAGACATATATCGAAAGCGGGAATCTATCATTTTCTAAAGGAATATACCTGAGATCTCCGAGCTGCTGGCTGAGGGTAGCGCAAGTCCAACGGTAGGCCACTCGCCGCCCTTCTAATCACATTCTCCAACGCAAGCATGCGCCGGACAGCTTCATTCACCCACTCATTGGGTACCTGCAAGGAGGATTCAAATATGAGCAATTGAATAGCAGTTCAAATTTTATCAGGATGCAGTAATGAATGCAACAGTATCTTACAGGCACAGTAACAGGCGCTGGCTCAACTCTGGCTGGGGTAAGGTGCAACTCAGCTGGATTGCCCTGAGAATCCACCACTGCTATCTGCCACGTCAACTCTGGAGGCCCGCCTCTCACTGGTCCACTCGGACCTCGCCTCGAGCGACTCTCACTGCTACCTGGCCTCCCTGAAACGGCCCTCCTCGCCTCAGCAGCCCCACGGGCCTGGCCTCGAACCTCTCTAAACTCTCGTACTCCCAGTGGCCTCGCCAAGCGCTCCCTCTGATAGACTGCATAGTCCATATCCGGACGCAAGTGGCGTGTCAAGTCGGTATCAGGCCGCGTGAAGACCTCCAACTCAGCCAAGGTGTACTCTCCTGTGTGTGAGGCCCGTGGTGGAAGCGGTCCAGGCACCTGAAACCTCGCATAGCCAAGTGACTGGCGTGTCACTCGGTCACCCAAGTACCACTGCCAGCCAAAGGCCGACTCCAGTAGCACTCTGCTCGCCGTGACAGCCCTACTACGAGCCAAGTACTCGGGCTCAGGCTCTGTCCCCCTCCAAGGATCCCACTCAACCTGTAAAGACAAACAATGCAAGTATCGATCAGCGACAGCATTGAAGCAATAAAAAGGGACATGCACCTTCATTACTTCTACAAAGTATGATGTTATACCTGTGAGGGGCGAAGCTCGTCAAGATATACCCGGAAGCCGTTCAGATCTCCTCTGCCTCTCTTCTCTCCCATGTTCTTCTTGCTCCAAATGTGTGCACGTGGGAGCATCCCCAAGTCCAGGCTCTTTGTCACCGGACGGCACATATTCAACACCTCGTAAGCCCAGAGCTGCATGATTGTCAATGGATTAAATTCGATAATGCATGCAAAGACGCTATTGAACAGATTATTCTATCAAAGTGAATACAAGTGCGAATATCAAAGCGTGTGGAATCATACCTCCCAAATCCGCCAGTACCCCGCAGTGCTCACCTCCGTCCTCGACGAGTCTCCAAAGAAGCCATAGGCCGCACCTAGCGCTGCTCCACCCCAGTCAAAGCGCGAGGCCGTCCTCAGGTCCCTCAACGCTGGCAGGTAGGACAAGTGAACCTTGCTACGCCTGTTTGGATACAGGGTAGCGCCGAAAAGGTACAGCAAGTACGCCCGGGCCATCTGCTCCGCCTCCTGCTCATTTGTCACCTTCTTCTTTAGGTATCGGGTGAATTGCCCGTACCTCGCCATCCCCTCCTCAATTTTGGGCACCTCGCCCAGAAACCACTCCAAGGCTGCCTCATCTCTCTCAATGCCCGAATCAAACGGGATGGGCTCTCCTCCAACTCTCAGGCCCGTGATCGCCGCAAAGTCCGTGGGCGTCACTGTCATCTCCCCAACCGGTAGGTGGAAGGTATTTGTGGTATCCCACCACCGCTCTGCAAGCGCAACCAAGACAGCATGGTCATTCCTAGCCGGAGTGAGCGTCTCAATGAACTCTCTGAAGCCTGCCGCGTCCACCAACTGTCTCACGCTCTCTGGCAAACCCTGGTACAGCGCTAAAGAACTGCATGCACCTCGAAGCCGCGGATATCTCTAGGCCGCGCCCTCTCCTGCATTGGATACAAACAACAAAAAGACATGTCAGCATGCAATGCTTTCATTTTCAAGTTCCAAGTAATCAATGCAGCCTGCCTACAGATGGTTGGTTCAAGTTATTATGTCTCATGCACGATGTTCAAACATGGAGTTATAGTATCGCTATTCAAATTTTATTCAGGGGTTTGCTGTTGCTGTTACTCTACAAACTTTCAAGAACATTTGGGCGCATGCATTGTATTTGAATTGTATCTAAACAAAGGAATGAGCATCTATTAGAAAGTTACCTCAGACCAGTTGTGCGAAATGTGAGTATCAGGGTCTCTCAAAACCAACTCGGAGTCATAATCCGCCTGTCGTGGCCGATATGCTGTAAAACCCAACGGCACGAACAAATGTGGTGCCGGTGCCCTGTATCCCTCTACTGAAAACGGAGCTCGAGTCAAACTCTCCGCCTCCGACACTGCCGTCACTCTGGGACCCCCCACTCTGGCACCGGCTCTCTCCTCGGCCTCAGCATTCCTCAAGAGCTCCTCCTCTGCAACCCTCTCTCTCTCGGCCCTCGCCGCGGCCTCGGAAGCGGCAATCTCCCGCTCTCTCTCCTCTCGGGCCTCCAAGACGGCAGCCCCTGTCTCGGGGTTGTCCTCCAAAAGCCGCGCAAGCTGCGCGTCACTCAAAAGCTCGGCAACATCTTGCTTTGTGATCGGCCTATGACCCGATGATGTCGCCGCTGGACGGAAAAGCACATCCTCCTCTCTATACACGAATGGAACCTCTGTGGCTCGCTCGCTCTCGGTCGCCACGTCCTTGCCTTTCGCCGGATCTCTCGGCGGAGGCTCGCTCGGCCCAACACCATCACCATCGGCACCACCACTGCCCGTGCCACCAGAACCACCGCCGGCCACTACTGAACCACTCACGGCCGTGCTTGGGTCCAGTTGTTCGATCTGTGACTGCACTGCTCCGTCCCCCTCCATCGCGCGACGATCTGACTCCGTCGCGCGATGCTCGCCGTCGTCCCCGACCGCCTGTGCATGGCCCTGTCCGCCATCGCCGCTGCCCGCCGCCTCTGCACCAATGTCTGGAACGGTCTCCGTTGGCGACTGATCACCCGTTTGAACCGCCATGGGCCCCCCCTCGTCCTCCGGACGATCAACAACTCCTCCTCCGCTGCCCCCGTCGCCGTGGTCTGCCATGGATGAGTGAATGTGCTTGGGCTCCTGGATTTCGAAGCAAAATCAGAAGTTTGCAAGGTTTTTTTTGAGTAGAGTTTGAAAGAGACTAGAGTTTGAAGGGAGTTCGAAACTGCTGTGAGCGGTTTCTGAACGTCCCCGTCGATTAAAAGGAATCCAGCAGTCACGGGCCGGGTCTGGGCCTGTTTCAGATTCAGGCCCTAGCGCAGAACCATCGCGCGATGGTGTGGCTCTCTCGCGCGACGGTCCTCCTGGGCCGTTGACCGGATTTGATCCCTGGTTCGGCCCGTCATCATATTTGAGGCCCACAAAGCTTTTCTTAGAGCTTGCAAGTAATATTGGATCTTTACAAGATGTTCAGAGCCAAAAATGCTTTATATCCCCAGCAGTGGTCCGCCCGCACCATCCAATGTCCAATCAGCGACGATCCATCCGTCCATTTTACAATCAGCGACGATCCATCCGTCCATTTTACAATCAGCGACGATCCATCCGTCCATTTTACAATCAGCGACGATCTAACCGTCCAATGTCCAATCAGCGACGATCCATCCGTCCATTTTACAATCAGCGACGATCTAACCGTCCAATGTCCAATCAGCGACGATCCATCCGTCCATTTTACAATCAGCGACGATCCATCCGTCCATTTTACAATCAGCGACGATCTAACCGTCCAACTTCCAATCAGCGACGATCTAACCGTCCAATCCTTTGGTGCACGGTATTTGTATATACTGTCTTGCGCTTTTCGATTAATTGACCTTTGGGCGAGTTAGATGGGTGTCTAGAAATCTTTGACGTTACCCGTACCGACTAATGGTGCTCCGCGTGCCGTCAAAGAGGGACTACTGTACACACCCCAATCTGATTTCTCAATCATTTTGTCTATCTTCAGTTTGTTTCTTTTCAGTTTCTTGTTCCCCCCGATGATGAATCAGGTCAAGGACAGTTTTGCTTGAAATGGTTTTGAGTTTCGTGAATGTGGAACCCCTTCCTTAACCCCAGAACCATTGAGCCCAGCTTTGACTATGGGTTTGACCTTCGCGCGATGCACTGAGACACTCGCGCGATGCTTCTCTTGCCAGGTGGTGGTCAAAGTCAAACTTTGACTGATTGACCATCGCGGAGAACTTAGAACCCTCGCGCGACGGTTCCACTCCATCGCGCGATGGTCGACACCTATCATATCCAGCTGGATTTTGTGATGATGAAGCGCCTGCAGGGCCATGTGACCCCGTTCCATCAACTGAACGGCGTTTGCTCGGCCATCCTTGCACCACCTAAACCCCCACTCTCCCATCAACTTAAACCCCACTCCTCTACCAAGGGATTGCTGCCAGCATTGTTGGCTGGCTGCCTAGCCATGTTTGACACCAACAAGCTCCCTCTTTTCCTATAAACCCCCCCCCCCCCTTTGTTCTACTTTCAAAGGGTTACCAAAAAAATCCTAAGGGAAAGAACAAGAGTCACAATCTTGATCTCCCCTCTCAATCGAAAACTACTATCACTTTCTCCCTTGTCAAAGGCATATCACCTCACTCAAACCATCCTCAAGCAAAGGTATAACTTTTAGCCTATTACTGTCTTGATCCCTGAGGGGGGCTGACAGGGTCAGGACTGGTAATCAATATCAGCTTCTGACCCCAAAGCCAGCAAATTTACAAGATGCTGTGAACGTGAGAACCCACGCGCGATGAACCCATATCATCGCGCGACGCTTCTAGCTCGTGTGACATGGTTCTCGTGGGGATGGGTCTCTCATGTTCTGATCCAGTTTATATGATTTCATATGTCCATGTTTAATCATATTTGATATCTCACTGTCTTGCATGTTAAAAACCAGTAGATTAGTATACTTTGCTTTCCTTATTCATGTTGGAATGCCCCTGGGTAGCTTCTGAATATGTCTCAGAGCCCAGGCATGCAAAGCAATTCCTGGATGTCCAGTCAGAACAATCGCGCGATGATTTGACTCCATCGCGCGATGGTTTGATCATTTCCAGTGATTGCCCTTGTATGGGCAGCTAGGCCTTTGGTCTCTGTTTTTATCACCCTCACTGTTTAAGGGTTGTGTGTTATTCTTACTCAATCAGATTGTAATAAGTAGTTATTTCCAGCATACATAAACTGCTTGGTTTGTCCTGGGTGTGCACTGGTCCTTCCAGAGCCCAGAAGGAGATAAAATTGAATCTGTAAACGGATGTTGACACTCGCGCGAGGGTATGGGTGTGTCGCGCGATGGTGTGACTTGCATGTTCCCATTTTCTGCATGCAAGTTGGTCACTGTTCGTGATAAATTCATACCCTGCACTGTTTTTGCATCCAGAAAGCAGTTTTCAGTTTTATCTCATTTATTTCATCCATGCATGCTATCTACCACACCTTGCGAACGTGTTACAGTTTTAACTCCCCGATTAACTGTTCCCCCGCCCTAATTGGCTAAAAAATGATTAATTAAACAGAATTGCAAAACAAACATTTTCGCAAATACCTAAGTAGAGACCGATCTCCGGATTGGGCGAGAGGGGTGCCATAAAACCCTTCCCCTCTCGTAACCTGGCTCCCGAACCCAGATATGGTTATGACGGACTGGTTCCTTAACCTTTTCAAATCAAACAGCGCGGCAAGTGCTTCGAAATACGGTTCCTTGGGTATCGGACCTTCAAACCCAAGTGGCGACTCTGTATTTTTCGCGAGCGCTTGACGTCCAGCTTCATAAAAAGCGCTCACGCGAACCGGCAGCATCTCTCCTTTCTCAAAAAAGGGTGGGGAACGGAATCCCTTTCCCTCGGAGGAGAGAGAAAGAGTCGGGGCAATTCGCATTGCCCACAAACTTAAAAAGAATTTTTCAAAAAATTCCCCTAGATTCCTCCTATCTTTAACATTTCTTTCTCTATCTCTCTCCACTCATTACCCCTACTATTTTTCAAAAAACTTTTCAAATTCCAATCCAAACAAGGCATAAGTGGGAGAGGGAGTTTATTTTTTATAAATCCCACGGTCTCCATTACTAGTATGTAGATGATGTAATTAATTTTATGTGATGGTTTTAGAACCTTCCCCCCCATCGGGCAAAATTAATTATGGTCTCATCGGTACAAACTTTCTTAAAGGATAGGTCTATGATAATTGTTGTGTGAATTACTTCACCATCTGAGGTAATTCATAATGGAACAATGGGTCATGGGGCTAGGTAATGGTATACACTTAGCTGTAAATAATAGTATCATCACCATCTGAGTCACTATTATTATTTATAGGACCGAAGCTATATTGGCTATTTAATTTTGCTTGGCACGATATAGTGTCTAGATAGTAAAATTAAAAGGTTGTGCCTATCTACACGAATGATGAAGAATAGACGACCTTCCTATCGAGGCATACTCTTCACGGTGTATAGGGTTGCCAATGTTTTTCTTTTAACATATGGTTGAGGGAACCAATATTAAAATGAAATTCAAAGTTTTTATTGCCCTTCATAATTGTTGTTATGTGATTCTCAGATTCAAAAATGGATTTTTTCAATCCACTTGTCATTATTCTCAAAGAAAATAAACTTACTGGATCGAATTATATTGACTGAAAAAGGAACTTGAATATTGTGTTAATTGCTAAAGGGCACAATTTTGTGCTGTCTGAGGTGTGCCCTCCTAGACCTGATGAGAATGCCACAGAACAGAAAGTAAAATTTTATAAAAAATTGGTGAGTATCACCCATGTAAAAAGGACCCCAATTAAGGATCATGTTCTGAAGATGATAGCTCTTCTTAATGAACTAGAGATTCTTGGAGCTGAAATTGATAGGGAAACCCAGATCGATTTCGTTCTTAACTCACTACAGTCTGAGAGTTTTAAGTAATTTCGCCTGAACTATTATATGAACAAAATGTATTTATCTTTGGCAAAACTTATTAAGGAACTCCAAGCAGCTGAGGGTCTTTTGGTTGTGAAAAAACCACCATCAGTGTTAGTGGCAGAGAAAGTTTCTACTTCTAAGCTGAAAGGCAAGAAGAAGCAGAACAAGTCTCAGAAAAAGGTTATGGAGGCAGTTTATGCGCCTCAAGGTAGAGTGAAAAAGCCTGCGGACAAGTGTTTTCACTACAAGCATCAAGAACACTGGAAGAATGAATGTCTATTCTATCTCAATAAAGTGAATAATCAAGATACATCTTTTCGCTAGTCGTTGAAACATGTTTAGTGGTGTCATCTGCCAGTACCTGGTGTGTAGATACGTGAACTACTAATCATATTTGCAATTTATTGCATGGGTTCCAAGAAACCAGAAAACTCAGTAATGGAGAGATTTATCTACACATGGGAAATGCTACGAGAGTAGCAGCAGTTGTAGTAGGAAATGTTATTTTAAATTTTAATAATAATAGGAGTTTAATTTTGAGAGATTATCTTTATGTTCTCATACTTAGAAGAGACTTGGTTTCAGTTTCTAAGTTGATTAAAGATGGATATTTGGTTTATTTTAGTAACTTTGTGGTTATTAAGTTAAATAAACGTTTTATCTATTCTGGTTCATTGGTGGATAATCTCTACTTTATTAATCCTATATTTCCTACAGTACAACTGCATGAATTGAATAACACTAATGATATGCCATGTAAGAGAAATGAGCCTTCTAAATTGAACCAAATGTATCTTTGGCACTTATGCCTTGGTCACATTAGTCTGAATAGGTTTTTTAGACTAGTCAGGATGGACCTTTAGGTTCATTGGAAGTTGAGGAACTTCTAGTCTGTGAATCCTATTTAGACGGTAAGATGACCAAAAGAATTTTTTATCAGTAAAAGGTTATAGAGCCAAAGAGCCATTGAAATTGGTTCATTCTGATTTATGTGGATCCTTGAATGTCCAAGCAAGGTGTGATTTTGAGTATTTCATCACTTTGATTGATAATTACTCAATGTTTACATTTATTTAATGCACCGTAAGTCCGAATGCTTTGAGAAATTCAAGAAGTATTGTAACGACCCTGATTTTCGGTCGTTAAAAATTTCGTTAAATATTTGAATTTTATTTTAATTTCCTTAATTTCCTTGTGGTTTGTCAAAATTACATTTTTGCCCTTTAAATTTAATTTCTTTGCGCTTTAGCCCATATAGCAAGCCTAGTCAGCCTCTAACCGGCTAGTTGGAGTAACTAAGCTAGGAAGCTATCTAGTTACTTTTCTCTAACCGCAAAATGACTGTTTTGCCCCTCATTGAAACTTTTGACCCTTTTGAACCCTAGACTAAGTATTGAATATTATTTTCCTTTTAATTATTTTGGTTTTATTCTTTGTCCATTGGACAAATATTGTTAGGGAAACTATTAACCATTGGATAATAGAACCCCAATTGTTTATAATAAAAGTATACTTGGCTAAGTACTTTTATCTTTTAAAAAAAAATGGACATTTTTTATTAGTTTACTATATAATTACCCTAGCAACTATTGTCCATTGGATAATAGAAGTTGGGGATTTTATTACCCATTGGGTAAAAGATTAGTCTTTCACCAAAGTACCTTGGGTTATTAATTTAATCCTTTTCTTTTAAACCATGTGTGAAAGCACAACCATATTTTAAT
Source organism: Rhododendron mucronatum var. ripense (assembly GCA_019656295.1). NCBI lineage: Eukaryota > Viridiplantae > Streptophyta > Magnoliopsida > Ericales > Ericaceae > Rhododendron > Rhododendron mucronatum. The sequence continues at coordinate 589,744 of BPLT01000130.1, read as the reverse complement.
AGGAAAGGTACGAGGTACTAAGATTCTAAAGTACCCTTTAATTGTTTTCTATTGGGATTTTGATCTTCCTAAGTACTTGTGTATCTATGTATATATTATTAAGTACTAAGATGATTTAAATATTACCCTAAGTACCTCATGCCTATTTATTAGTTGTTGGGACAATCCTAGGTCTTAAAGTCTATTTTTTGATCTTAAAGTACAAAAAGAACTATATTTTAATTGTTTACTTGCATGTATATGTATGTATATGTACTTGAGGAAGCAAGAGAGAGGGAGGGAGAGAAGGGATCAGCCGAATAGGGAGAGAGAGAGGGGGGGGGGGGGGCTGGTTGGGAGAGAGAAGAGGAGGGAGATTTTGGCTAGTACTTGCCATTGATCTTCCATTGTACAACTAGATTCTTGATGGTTGATCTTCCAAGCCAAGTCTTAACTTCCAATGTCCTTTTTGTACACTTCAATATTTGTTTAAACAAGAATCTTGTACCAATATTCTTCTTGCCCACCAAGTCTTCCAAGAAACAAATCCTAGCCATTGGATTTGCCTTTGGTCTTCCAAGATTCATGACAAGTGTCAAAGAGAGGGAGAGAGAGAGAGAGGGGGGCCAGCCATGGAGAAGAGGAGAGAGAGCCAATGTTTTGCCTATAAATAGAAGCCATTCCAAGCTTCAAAACTCACACCTTCAAAGCTTTGCTCTTCCTTCTCTCTAGAAACCATTTCTGGGCAGACTACTGTCCCTTTGGAAATTCTCAGTTTTCTCTTGCTTAAGTTAGTTTTTAGAACCAACTTCCTTCGGGAAAATTGTAGAACACTTCGAGAGCTTCAATTTAGGCTCAAGAATCACCCCAATCGGTCAAGAAATGACCAAGATATTGGCATCCGAAGTTCAGTAAAATTTCGGATTTCCAAATTCCAGACAGCTTACTGTCTTCTCCTTTATCACTATTTTTCTCCAACCTAAAGTCGTTTCTAGGATTAACTTCCTTCACGAGAGTTGTAGAGGGTTTTGAGATCTTCGATTTCAACCCAAGAACGACTCTATTCGGCCAAAGATTGACCGAGTTTCTGCCGTCCAAAGATCAGTCCAGATTTGGAGTTTCACCGCCCGTAGAACTTTTCAACCTTGCTCATTCGCCCCCGACTAGTTTCGGATCAAGGTAGGATCTTCTTATCTTTCATTCCAAGTAGGATACCCTTATCCCTATCCCTATGTATAAGTATGTTATCTTGAATTACTTTTCATTGTGTTTTGATCTTTAAAGATGAATATGAGCATGCATATATGAATTGCTTGTATTACTTGTGACACGATAAAGCATAAGTGATTTATCACTCCAAGGGCGTCCGAACATGTGGCGTTATGCTTTAAGCGTTGATTAAACATGATTAGCATTACAGAGTTGGATGATCTTGTTGAATGATCATTATTGTGTATAAAGTCCTACGGCGGAGTCTTTGTATGTAAACGTGACACGAGAACCGAGAAAGTAGAAACATGGCACCTAGGGTATGGTTTATAAAAGGATAAGTTTTTCCGAGGAAGGAAATATTTTTGAAACTACGTAATGACTAGTTTGGTGGCATTACGTGAGATGTGTTTTGAAAACCGTAATGTGGCCGGACTTGGTAGCCCATTGCGCGGGTTGTGAAAACCACAATGTGGCCGGACTTGGTAGCCCTTTGTGAAGATTGCCAACAGGGCCGGACGTGGTAGCCTTATTGGTAATATGGCTTGGTTATCCATGGAGAGGAGCCAATGCTAGTGTTGCGTGCCAATGGGAACCCGGCGCGGCGGAACCATTGTGAGGATACTCGGGAACCCGGCGCGGCGGAACCGAGGTTGGGTGTGTGGCTTGGTTATCCGCGGTACGGAGCCAATGTCAAATGATTTTGAAAGGCTTGGTTATCCGCGATACGGAGCCAATGCAAAGGATTTTGAAAAAATGGTTTTGTAAGTGGAAAACGTTGACACGGTCTACGACGAGTCGCGTAGGAGAAATCGGGAAATCTTGGACACCAACGTTAGATAGTGAATGTGGACGTATTATCGTCATTTATGTGATTTCTATGATCATTTGTTGGTAAGCTATGGGTTAGCGGGTAAGGATTTCCTATTGAGCGTTGTAGCTCACGGTGTTGCCTTTTGGTGACCCTGGCATATTATATTGGTGGCGACGCAGGTATAATGTGTCAGACTTCATAGATGAGCAGGGCGAGATCTTCAGCTTGGAGGCGTGCAGAGCCGAGGAGCTGGCTAGGATGGAGAAGCAAGAGGAGCTGTAGAGTAGGACCCTTAGTTCCTTCTTTGTCATCCTATTTTGTATTTCAAATGCTCTTACGAGAGTTATGATGTAATAACGAGCTAGACTCGCTTCGTTTTTCTAATAAAATGTTTTATTTAACGTACCCAAAATTCGGGGCGTTACAAGTATAGGGCGAAAACGGTGAAGCATTTAGGTAAATGTCGTAAGACACTGCGATCTGATCGTGGTGACGAATACCTCTTGGGAGAGTTTAGGGAGTACTTGTTAGCTGAAGGGATTACATCCCAGTTTTCAGCACCAAGTATCCACCTCAAAATGGTTTAGCAAAAAGAAGGAATACGACTCTTATAGATATGGTGAGATCAATGATGAGTTATTCAGATTTACCAATTTCGTTTTGGGGACATGCACTAGAAATAGTAATGAACATTCTTAACTTGGTACCATCTAAGTCAGTACCATTTACACCCACAGAACTATAGACTGGGCGCAAACCTAGTCTGCAGCATGTTCGGATTTGGGGTAGTTCAGCACATTTGCTAAATGGGAACGCAGATAAATTGGAATCAAGGACATAAGTTTGTCTGTTTGTGGGGTACCTTAGAGGAACGAAATGTGGATTATTTTATAGTCCTAAGAATCAGAAGATCATTGCTAGCACCAATGTTCGATACTTAGTGAAGAACTATGAAATAGACCATAAACCCAGAAGCAAGATTGTTCTAAAGAAATTGAGAGGAGAGGGACCAATAAAGACTTCTTCAACACCAATAGAACCGGAGGTTACACTGCAAGAAAGAGTTGTTGACACACTGGTACCTCATCGTAGTGGGAGGGTTGTTGTCCTACCCAATCGGTATACGTTCTTGGGAGAATCTTATGATATGATCCCTAAAAAACAACATGCTGAACCCTGCAACTACAATGAGGAATTAGAAGATAAAGATGCAGATTTTTGACAAAAGGCTGTGAAATCTGCATTCCTGAATAAAAAATTTGGATGAACGCATCCACATTATGGAATCAGATGGATTCATAGCAAAGGGTCAAAAGCGTACGTTATGCAAGTTTAAGGAGTCTATTCATGGACTCAAGCAAGCATCTAAATCTTGAAATATCCGTTTTGATCAAGCAATCACGTTTTCTTGGTTTTGATCAATGTCCGGAGAGTCATGTGTGTACAAGAACCGCAACGGAAAAGTGGTGGTATTCCTGGTACTATACGTAGATGATATTCTGCTAATCGGAAACGATGTGGGAATGTTGTCTTCGATAAAGGTGTAACTATCTAGCTTGTTCGATATAAAAGACTTGAGAGAAGCCGGTCACATCCTTGGGATTAAGCTTATGTGAGATCGCAAGTATAGGATGTTGGGCTTGTCATAAGTTACTTATATCGATGAGATCCTTGCTCGTTTTAGCATGCAGGATTCCAAGAAAGGGTTCTTCTCTTTTTAGACACGGAATCAACCAATCCAAGGATCAGTGTCGCAAGACACCTGAGGAGATGGAGAAGATGAAGGCAGTTCCTTATGCCTTGGCAGTAGGAAGCCTCATGTATGCTATGCTGTGTACTAGACCTGATATTTGCTTTGCTGTTAGCATGATTAGTAGATTTCAGTGTAATCCAGTGTAAGAGTATTGAACTGCAGTGAAACATATATTCAAGTATCTGAAAAGAACTAGAGATCATATGTTGGTGTTCCAGTCAGATAGTCTGGTACCTCATGGATACACTGACTTAAACTTTATGTCAAATAAGGATTCCAGAAAGTCTACCTCGGGATATGTGTTTACCTTAGGAGGTGGAGCCATAAGTTGGAGGAGTATCAAGCAATCGTGCATTGATTGATTCCACCATGGAGGCCGAGTATGTGGTAGCTTCTTAAGCAGCCAAAAAGGCCGTTTTGGCTTAGAAACTTCTTGATGGATCAAAAAGTGATTCCTTTAGTGCAATTAGCTTTTACATCTATTGTGACAATAGTGGTAGAATTGCTAATTCTAAGGAGCTATTGACTCATAAGAAGGAAAACATGTCGAGCGTAAGTATCACCTGTTTCGAGAGATCGTTCAGAGAGGTGATGTTACTGTGACCAATATTGCATCAGTAAACAACCTGGCAAACCCTTTTACGAAGAGCTTACCGGCTAAGACTTTTGATAGTCACGTAAATGGAATGGAAGTGAGATGCGTGGCAGCATGGTTTTGAGTCTTAGTGGGAGTTTGTCAGAAAATTATACTAAAAGTTATACTTTTGTGTAATGGATTAATATTTGATTGCTATTTATTAATCAGTTTTATCCAATTTTGATGAGAATCTTTTATGGACAATGTTTGCATAATACTATTGTATTTTGTGCATGTGTCTTTTATTTTACAAAGTAGATGATCTGGTGTGTAGAATTCGGCTTACACACAGAAGATCAGATCATCAGTTCTTGTGAAATATAAGATATGGTTCGCAGTCTTAGATGGAACTGGACACACCATCGGTAGGACTGTAGTACAATGTTTAGTAGGTCTGTCTTGACTACAGGGAACGGTCTAGTTCTAACTCATTGTGCTAGTACACTTTGTGTGTATTGAACTGGGACCGCATTGAGGTAATTGTCTTTATACTAACTTTATACGACAATTGGATCCTCATGGTTATTATGAATGCTTATACTCTTAATTCAAAAATAATTATTAGAGGTGTATATTTAATGTTGTTGACTTTGATTCATTAAAGAGTGAGATCTTTATACGGTCAATACTCTCGGTGGGTTGGGTCGCAACATTATGTATATGACAACTATTAATTATTGATGGAATCCACGTCCCAATAGGGATTGATGATACCCCTTTGAGTAAGCTTATAAGTTTCGATTATGTTAAACCCTGCAGGTGGATATTTGTATCCGACATATAGAATAAGTTAAGCGGATAGTCTCAAGTTAAGATGTTGATTAAGTGGGAGATTGTTAGTAATTTATTTTAATCAACGGGTATCTGTAATCTTAACGTGGGGAGATTAATAAGTATTTAATATCATGGAGCTCGTAATATAATTGAGATAAGGACAGAAGTGCAATTATAATTCTGTAGTGGGGTGAATTATAATTAGTGAAATAAGAAGTAGAATCCTGGTGGGATTAGGTTTTCTTATTTACACTGGGAGCCCTGACTTATTACTCCTTAGGTCCCTATCGTAGCCCTATATATATATATACGTTATGCTCTCTAGGTCAGGTGAACGTTTTTCTATTATTCAGTAAATAGAGGCAGACTTAGAGAGAGCAAACAGATCGCGAAAGAGTCCACACTCAGTTCACGTTCTAGACGTGCAGGGAATACGATAGAAGATCGTAAGGTACGATCGAGCAGTATTCGTGGTTTATAGCAAGGCGTGCTATAACAAGTTCAACCAGCGTTCGTGTCGCAGGGAGTTGTGGTAAAACCCTAATTCCGCTTTGTAGGGTTTTTATTTTTGTTGTCTAATCTGTACGCGTCATTACTGGGTCTTGGGGATTCAGTTTCCCAACACAAACATCCTATAGTTGTCAGAGTTACAGATAAGTACAACATCAAGGGTCAACCTGGTGTAGGAGGCATCAGTACCGGTGGGTTTTGCAAGTATTTCTGGATTGACTCGAAAGCAGCTTGACACTTGTTTGGCCATTTGAATGGGACATCCTTTTTGAGCAGACAAAACATTGGTTCACAAGTTAAAGTCAACTTGGCGATGAATTTGCTTATGAATTGAACCTTGCCCAGAAAGCTTCGCACTCCCTTTTCAGACCGTGGTGGCTCCATTTCAAGAATTGCCTTGATTTTAGATGGATCTACCTCGATTCCTCTTGCAGTGATTAAGAACCCCAACATCTTGCCTGTCGTGACCCCAAATGTGCACTTCTACTGGTTGAGATGCACCCAGTATTTATGAAGTCTTTCGAGGAACTACCCGAGTGACGGAATGAAATCCCATCGTTCTTTTGCTTTCACGATCATGTCATCAACGTAGACCTCGACTGTCTTGTGGATAAAGTCATGTAACAAGGTCATTTGGGCCCTTTGAAAGGTGCAACCAGCGTTCTTTAGTCCAAATGGCATCATCACGTAGTAGTAAGTACCCCATTCAGTGACAAACGTTGACTTCTCCTGATCCTCTGGTGCCACAAAGATCTGGTTGTATCTAGAGAATCCATCAACGAACAAAAGCAAGGCATGCCCCACCGTATTGTCCACAAGCACATCGATGTATGGCAAGGGAAAATTGTTTTTGCGGCTTGCCTTATTCAAGTCCCTGAAATCAACGCAGACTCAAACTCTTTCGTCCTTCTTAGGTACAGGCACAATGTTGGCAATCCATTTAGGATACTCCGCAACCCTCAAGAAACCTGCATCAATCTGCTTGGTGACTTCTTCCTTGATCTTCTGCACCCAGTCTGGCCTCATTCTACAGAGTTTCTGTTTGACTGGTGTAGCTCCAAGTGTCAAAGGAATTCGATGTTGCACTATTTTAGGATCAATGCCAAGCATCCTTGTGAGACCATGCAAAGACTTCGAAGAATTCTTTGAGCAGTTCGATCAACGCGGTGCCATCCTCCGGGGATAAACTTGAACCAATTTGCATCATACGGGGGTCATCCTCGTCTTTCAAATTTACAGAAATTACTTCTTCTTTTAGAGGCTGATCATGCCTTTTGTCTTCCCTTTCGATGAGGGAACGCAATTCCGCGGGGATGTTTCTATCAAAATATGTTCCTTCATCGTTAGGGTCGACACAGTTTATATAGAACCCTTCAAGGTTGCCAAGTACAGTTGACTCAAACACAAAGTAAAAGCTACGACGTGGAGGGCCAAGAGGCAAAAACTCTGACTTTGAGCTAGACTTAGACTCGACAGACTCTATGTTAGATTCAAACGTGTCGTCAATGCAAGTTAGACATGGTGTGAAGATGCAATTTTTAATACTACGCTTGGCCTCCATGATGAGAGAAGTAGGGCCTTCGAAAACATTGGGCCCAAGCATCAGCACTTTAGCCTCCTCATCATCGCCAACCAAATCTACTTGGGAGAACAGTTGCTCCAAGCTTCCCTAATCGAATGTCTTCAACCAGTCGGTCTTTATTTTGATCTAAGCCAACTGCTTCTTGAACTCCTCTTTAGCTAGCTTTTCATCCTCACTATCAGACCTGGTGTCAACAGCGAAGACCTCAAAACCTGGCAGCCAAGTACAAGTTTCTGGATCCCAAAATGGTTTGACCTATCCTATCTAAGTAGTGCCTCATCTTTCATGTACAAAGTAACTATCGGAGTTACCTTGAAGGGTTCGAGGCTTTCCTGTACCTTTCTTCTTTTTGGCATCTTTGGCAGGGGGAACATATCCCAAACCAAAGCGGCCTTTGGTGAAAGAAAAGATAGGGAATTCAGTGATCCCTTGCTGGTTGATCCCAAGTCCTAAGCCAGGCATATAAGACATCCTCCTCGTTATCTTGAGGGTAACTGAACTTATAATGAAATCATCGTCCATGGTGATGGCGAGGACTAAACCAAACGTGTCAAAAGAGAAACCTCCAAAATCGGCATCCTCTTCCCCATGCTGAATTCCCAAAATTGGTGTTCCATCTTTAGTGTGTGGACTGATTCCAGAGTCCCCACAGATTGTTAAATTCCCAGAAGCAAGTCCCAGCATGACTTTCTAGTGAAGAGTAGAGGGTACAGCCATGATGTCTGCCATGTGAAGCCACGGCCTACCCAGCAGCAGGTTAAAAATAGCAGGAATGTCAACAACACCAAACTCGACATCCATCTCAAAACCCTCGGCGTCGAGTTTGACCAATAGTGTCCCTTCTACCACATGGCGAGTGCTATCGTAGGCTTTAACTGCCAAGATCCTTCTTGGTGAGACCGAGGCGATAAGCGACCCTCAAAAGGCAAACATTGATTGCGAAGCCATTATCAATGAGGATAGTTGGCACCCAATTTCCTCTACACTTAACTGTTATGTATAACGAGCGATTATGAGCAGCTCCATCAACAGGGAGATCCCGTTCGGTAAAAGTAACAGAGTGCTTTGAGATGAGTAGCAATATGAGGGCAATCATAGCCTCCGAAATAATGTCGGTAGGCACAGTGAGATAAGCAAGAGCTAAAAACAACTTTTCACGATGCTCTTTAAAAGAACATATTAGTCCCCAAATAGAGATTGCAGCGGGGATCCGCTCGAGTTGCTTTTTAATAATATCGTCCTCCGGAGTACCACTTGGAGTTATAGGGACAGCAAGAGAAATGTTCCTTTGAATAGCAGGAACATTGGGCCTTCGAGCTTCCAGCTTGAAGATTAGGAGGTTGGAACACTCGGCCACTCCTTGTGACATTAGCAACATCCCATAGAGAAGACATACCATCGAAATCCCATAGATCTGCAGGAACTTCTTCCAACTTGCGCTTTCCTTTGTCGACTGAAGTGACCATTGATGACGCATTTTACCCTAAAGTTAAGTCCATTGCTAAATCCTCCATAACCAATCCCTCCCAAAAAGCAGGGTCCTGAGCAGCAGCAGCATCTTTGAAAGGTATTCTAGGGTTGGTAACAAACGGAACATCCCAGAGACCTCCATCCACCAAAGCCGAGTTGACAGTCGAGACTTCATCGCCAACAGTTACATCCACCACTGTATCGACATCCCAGAGATTAGCTGGTGGTGAGGATTTGCCCACATCGACAATTTCACCCACCTCCCAAAGATCATCGGGCGGCGCTTCTTGTAAAACCATGATGCTGTAGTCGTCCCCAGGAGTAGTAACGACAGGGCAAGGTTGCTCCACAGAGATAATGTCGAGAGTATGGTCGAATTCATGGATGCGACGATCGACCATGTTTGAGATGGAGTTTACTAGAGGTAGCATGGCACCTAGTGGACAATGTACATCGGGAATAACCTCCCCTGCCTAATAATAACTCAAGTACTTTTCATTGACATCGCTCTGATCTAAATCAGCTTTAAGACCCCTGCGTCGGGTTGTGAATCCCACACATACTCTTCGACTTCCTCCTCGGGTTGGTCCAATTCAGGTTAATGGCAGAGTATGAATAAAGACAGACCGTCAGCTTGGGCCGCATTCCATTTATCTTCCCACTGGTCTAACCATATTTGATTGACACGAGGGTATGCAGGGAAACCCATATTGTACTACTCAATCCAATCCTCAGAGAGCTTTTTCCATTCTTCAGCTTTATCTTCCATGGCCCAACCGACTGCCATCATGTTAATGCTTGGTTCAGACAGAATGGGTACAACTGGCTTAGGGTGGCTTTCTAGGTCAATGGAGTGGGTAGGATTGAATATGGTGGAGCTTGGATTGTTTTGAGTGAGGCTTAGGGATATCTGGCCAATTTGAGGTTGGAGTTGTGTTTGGGCATAGAGTTGGAAATGACATTTGATTTTGATGGAGGTGGGGTTTGAACAGTGCCATTATCGATCAAATCTTGAATCGCATGGCGAAGGCAATAAGAAGAATTAGTGAAATGATCGGGCATTTGGAGGTAGGCGCAAAAAGCATTGGCATTATGGCTAGGGGTGGATTTTGAGGAAGAGGGGTTGGAGTCAAAGGCCTAAGATGGCTAGATTTGACCAACTTTTCCATCACCGAGGACAGAGGTGCCTCGAAGATAGCAAAGTTTCAGGGTTGTTGGTTTTGGTTTCGATTTTGTTGTGGAACTTGGACCTGATTGACATCAACAACAAGGCTGGAATTCTGAGCAGGGGCATTGTTTCCACTAAAGGTTGTATTGGCATAGTTGTTACACTGAACAAGGCAGTGCTGCTTCTTGTGTAAGCACAGGGCTTAGATTTTTTTGGACCGAGGTAGAAGAGGTAGGCTCGCTTCCTGGCAGAACCCTAGTCTGCAATGCTTCCTTGATGGCTAAGCCGGACTCGAAGAATGTTTCAAAGTTGGCCCCTTGAACCAATACAAGGTTCTTAGCATAGTCAAGTTGTAAGTTGCGGGAGATAATGCGGATTTGATCCCTTTCACTCAGACGATCTGTCATTAGGGCAGCTTTGGCTCTCCACCTCTTCATGAAATCTGCGAAAGACTCATTTGCATTCATCTTAGTGGATTCCAAATCTCGGGTGGTCATCTTGAGTTGAGAGTTGTAGCTATACTGAGTGACAAAAGCTACCCCAATGTCCTCCCAAGTTCTTCTTTTGGAAATGTCAAGAGACAGAAACCGTTGGAATGCTAGACCAAAGAGAGTTTGCGGAAACATTTGTGCCATTGCGTCATCTTCAACTGCAAGGAGTTTCATTGCACTATGATAACCCAAAAGGTGAGTCTTGGGATCACCAGTTCTGTCGAACTTAGTGAAGTCTGGCATTTTGAACCTTTCGGGTAGCCTGGCATTTGGGAAGAGGCAAAGTCGGTCCATGTCCAACCCTCTAGCACTAACCTTTTCAAATTTGGAAATAGCTACTCTGAGCTTCACCATTTTTGCAATTAAAGCTACCATTTCAAGATTAGGGACAGTTGCTTTGGGGTGAGGAGTTTCTTCTTCAGGACCTGGATTAGGTTTTTCTTCTTCGACTCTTTCCCTTCTTACTGGGAGTAGCTCATTGATCAATGCACGCAAGTTGGCCATAGAAGCCTCGGCCTAGTCGGCCCTTTGTTGCATGATGGCCATGTTGTGCTCGAGACCTGTCAGAATAGCAGCTTGATCCTGAGGATTTTCTGCCATTGCTTGGACAGCTTTTGGTGAAGATGTTGAAGAAAGAGTGGATGGAGGAGTCTCGTGCAGTGTCGTCGGTGGTGAATCCCCTACTGACGAAGAACCAACCAGAGCTTTCGTTGTGACTAACTGAGGATCGAGTCTTGCAAGTCTTCTTCTGTACGGACCTGGTGGGCGTTCCCAAGTAGGTTTGGCACTTCTTTTGAAAACTTTCTTTGATGGTACAATGATTCATGGCTAGACAGTAAAGCAAATGAAAGCTTAGTGGAGTCCCTACGGCAATTTATTTGAAAGAATGGAAAATGCGCATGTCGTCGTCGTTGGTGTCCTCCTAGACTCTATAACTAAAGAATGTCTGTCTCGTGACATTTGGACACTGCCAAAAATCCTCGGATATTCTTTTTGACGATGCATCCTTGTTTGAATCGACTAACACTAAAGATGTCAAAACAGACTAAGCCTTTGACTATTCCGTTTTCGAAGTTTCAACTTTTTGGATCGAAACAAACTCAGTATAGATGACATAATACTTTAACTAAGATGGCGTAAGCAGCACTGTACAGCAGCCTAAGCAGTGTAAGTGATTAGCACTTTTAACCTGGGTAGTGTAAGTATCATGGCATTCTCTCCGTTGTTCCTAGTTTTCTGTTTGAAACCACGATCGAGTTTTAGACAAGGATTTAGAAAGTATTGATTTTCCAAAGTTTCGTTGATCCAAGGACTTCGAAAAGTTGACAATGTGCAACATCAAGATACACGACTCGTCATCAGGCCATGACAACGTCTTAATAGACATAAGATAGACTCGATAAGAGACAACCTAAAAGTCGCCCTATCATGCTCCTAAGCAAAACGGTATATATGTATAGTGCATGCGATAGGGAAATCGATAACACATAGACAGTATATGGGGGTTAGATGCTAATAAACCTTACCCTGCGGGTACCTATCCTAATTTGGAGAGTTCTAGTACTTTGTACATGAAGAGGCCGGTTTTGGTTTGAGGGGATTCCTCAGACTAAGGCCCAGATAAACCTCCCACTGCCCGCGTATTGCAATGCGACAGTCGAACGGCAAAATGACTTATCATCGTCCAAGGTTGTTGGGCATTTGAAGGCCCCGAGCTCTAGTAAACTGTGCCGGTTACCCAAAACACCTCAACGGGGCTAGCCAACATCGATGCACATGAAGAATGCTAAAAAAATTGATTATGGAGAGAGAATAGCAACATTTTGAAAATCCCTTTTAAAATGTGGCTCACTTTTATTAACCGATATTTGGAGAAAACTACTCAAGTGAACAATTGAAAAAGTCCCAGTTCGGATTGGTCGGATGCGAAGATCCCGTTAAGTCATCATTTCGTTCTTCAGCAGTGTGGAGCGTACTATTTTGACAGACTTTTAAAGGATTGTTCTCAAGAGTATTAATTTCCAAGTATAGATTAATGCAATAGATCCCCAGCAGAGTTGTCACTGTGGGCACACGCCCCTAAAAATTTAGGTGCGCCTTTTTGGAAAAAAGAGAGGCGAAACACTACAATTCAGAGTCGCCACGCGAGTTTTGCCACCCAAGGAACCGAACTTGAAACATTTGCTATGTTTTTATTTTGAAAAGGCGTAGACTGGTCCGTCGTCACCTTCGATATCTGAGGTTCGGGAGCCAGGTTACGAGAAGGGAAGGGTTTTAAGGCACCCCTCTCACCCAATCTGGAGATCAGTCTCTACTCAAGCATTTTGCAAAATATGTGATTCTCTCTTATTAATCGATTTTTAGCCAATTAGGGCGGGGGAACAGTTAAAGGGGATTAAAACTATAACATGTTTTGGCAGGATGTGATAAAATGACATGTTTGCTTTATTAAAACAATTAGTATAGATTGAGAACAAAGACTTCTATGAGCATTTTAGACAAACTGGAACACACTGATCTTGAATGATGTGCACAGGAAGGAGCCTGCATGCACTGGCCATGCCACTGCATGCAGACCTGATTTGCGTACAGCACACAAGGACTGGCGTGCGCCGGTAGGTCTAAACTCATAGCTCCTATTCTCAACCCTCTGGGCTCTAGAAAGGACCAGTGCACACCCTGGACAAACCACACAGTTTATAGAGCAAAATATATATAGTTACAGATAGTTGAAATGGCTTTAAAGTCATAAAATAAACAAAACACCCCATAAATAGGGTGGGGAAATAAACAAAGGCCAAGGTCTAGTCACCATGTAAGGGCCAGCCATTGGGCTTGATATTAATACCGTACGCCAATCTATGGTGGCCGTACTTCAGTTACATCTTTTTGTCCAGTGCTTGGCTTTGCATTTTTTGGGTTCTGAAACATGACCAGAAAGATCCCAGAGGCATTCCAAAGCTGATAGAAGTAAATATTGAAAGCTATAACTACACAGTTCTAAATACAGAAAGCTGTAAACTAGTTTTCATCATGCAATAAGGTGATCAAATGGAAAGAAAAGCACAAAATAGCTAATCACTGATCCCCATGCCAGTACTGCACATACTGCCATAACTGGCGTACAGCTCACTCTTATTAGCATGTGCCACTGATTGCTATACACGATCTTTGAAACCTTCCCACCATTAGGGCCATGACTAGTATGGATTACCAGCCTTGACCTGCTTGCCCCCTCAGGGGTCAGAACAGAAAGTTTACAAATGGTGATATACCTTTGGTTTTGAGTTTGATGGAATGTTTTGAGCTTGAGCTTGACGTTTGAAAGGTGGATGATGAGTGTTTGAGTGTGAGTGGAGTATGAAAAGGGTTGCTTGCTCACTCTTTCAAATGGTGGGAGAAGAGAGAGCAAGAAACTAAGAAAGAGGGAGAGAGAGAGCTTATGAGCTTTTATGGTGGTAACCCCTTGCATATAAATGCAAATGGGGTATTTATAGAGAGAGGAATGAAGGAGGGGGAGTGTAACCAGCTGGGGTTATGGCTGGTTTAGTTTGGAAGGGGAGTCTCCATACATTAAATGCATGGGACTTGTTGATGGAAGTTATAGGAGAAAGGGGGGAACATCCCCTGCACGTTTACAATCATCAGAGGAATGTACAGCGTACTGGGGTGGCCCAAAAAGTCTTATGCACGTGGTTGAATAAAGGTGATTTGACTAGCTTTGACTGGCGTACGCCTGTGAGGTACCTGTGTGTGCCAATGGTAACCAGGTCAACGGTCGATGACTGACACGAGGCAGTTACAAGCGTATGCTGATGTGACACCAGCGTACTCAGGTAGGGTTTTGTCGAGGCTTTCTAGTTCTAGCTTGAAGGGTTTTAATGCAGTTTGAAAGGGTTTGAAGGGGGTTCAGAATGCTCAAAGCCCAAACACACTAACATTCTCGGGGTGTTCTTGACCTCTACTCATCATCGGGGAATCAAAGACCATAAGTAAACTAATCTGGATAGTCCAAAACTACAACTAGCATGGAGAACGCATTGAGAAAGTCGGTGCAAGCTTTAAGGTCATGCAGATTGTTTCCCGGGATGGGCACTCGTGGGAACTCGCTTCCCCCAGGGTATAGCAACCTGGACATGTCCACCCAGTCCTGTTGCGACCACTTCGTTGGGTCCGTCTCCGAGGAGCTTGGTTGGCCAAGAGATTGGAAGCCCACCTTTCTCTTTTTTCGTACATCTCCCACCTCCTGACCTGAGGTCGCCTCAGCGGGACTTTTGGCTTTGGTCCCTTCCATTTTCACTGGATCAGTGTGACCGACTTGGGGGGGGGGGGGGGGGGGAGGGCTTAGCACGTGGCTTAAAGTTTTGCTTATCGAACCAAATGTCACCTCGGTCACCACCGCAGTTGCCAGACCATCGGTGTGGTCTGCTTTCCTCTTCCTCTTACCCAAGCCATTCTCCACAACAAAGGCGCCAGCCTGAATGGCTTGGGTAAGGACGTTCTTGTCAATCTTCAGTTTTGGGGTGCTCGGCGTACCCGTGCCAATGGTCTGGCGACCCTAGAGTCGGCTTAAGGTAGCTTCATCGATTTCCACCCCATCTGCAAAAGGACACGATCAGGGCATTTGCCGCCTAGGAAATCGTATCAGGACTATTAGGGTAAAGTTGGAAGTTACCTTTCAGATTAGGGCCCAGGAAAATGGAGTAGAGCTTTCCTGAGGTCACCAGCTCACTATACCCGGTCGATTTCTTCTTTATCGCCTTGACTATACCTTCAAGGTCGTCAGCCTTGGGGTAAATATTTCCAATCTCGTTTAAGTCCGGATCGCCCCACACCAGATTGATTCCCAAGGTTACTGGACCCACGACCTCCGTCTCCTGATACTCCCAACCCTCTCCAGAGATAGAAAAAGAATTTCTCTTTCCAACGTTTGACTAAGGTGGGTAGTTTAAAGACGATTTGACGATCGTCTCGGGCTTGAAAGAACCAAAACCTCAGCTCGAACATTTTCAAAGAATAGCAGCAAAGAAAATCATTTACCGTCATCAATCAGCCTGGCTCTCTTAGCTCTTCAAACACCATGATAGCCCCATAAAAGATCTTCCAGGCGTTCGGCATCAACTGACTTGGAGCCAGACGTATGTGGGCTGAGGGCTCGCGCACAATCCTAGGAAAAGGAAGTCGCAAACTGGCATGAAAGGCCTCTGTAGGGAGGTATTCCTGAACAGGAATAATTGGGTCCCAAACACGTGGTGCGTGGGATCACGGAATAAAAAGGATAAGATGAACCACCGTATGGGAAAGTAATTGGCGACATGGACCAAAGGCATGAAAAGTCATTGGTCCAAGCAGTCTGTTCGGCAGATAAAGACAAAATACATAAGACGACGTTGGTGCAAGTAGTTAATAAAGGACCAGTTACATGTGAGGTAACCAATTCAGGCAGTCTGTTCGGCAACGAGATAGCTGAACAAGGAAAGAACTCCAATGAAGAGCTGGAGCAGAGGGAATACTCTAGGAAGTTCCAGAACTATGATATCTCGTAAGGGATGAGATCCCGGGAATATAGGATCTAGGAATAATACCCAATAAGAAAGGGATGTTCGGCCAGCTATGGAAAAGAGTCTGAAAGGACTAAGGTAATAAACCGATAAAGGAACGAGAATGCAAGAGATCCTGGGTTTCCTATATGAGATAGGAATCCTAGGGCAATAGGGGTACTTAGGCAACAAGCATCCGTAAATCTATAAATACAAAGTAAACCTAAAGGTAAAAGGTACGCAATACATTGCACTCATATTGTTCTCCTACTGATTATTAGGGTTTATTAATAGTATGTGTACTAACTTTGGCATCAGAGGGCCTTTGCTATGAGGAGCAACGGTGCACTCACCCCTTGTCTATTTTGTAGATTAGGGTTCCGGAGACAAACTAGGGTTCTGGTGAAGAGGCACGAATAAGCCGTTGCAATCCAGTGTTGTTCCAGGCATAAATTGTTTTCATCCCCCTTCCATTGGCGCTGTCTGTGGGAAACAATAGAGTTCCCTGAAAACCGACCATGGTGGAAGAAGATCCAGTCACGGCGTTTATTCCGAAGGACCAATTAGGTGGGGGAGGAGATAAGTTCCCACCAGGTGCTCCAAAAAAGCCATATGGCAGGAAAACAAAACAATTAGAGATGACCCTCTGATATTCCTAAATAACTCCAAAGACAAAGGGGGCAGGATGGCTACAAGCTCCACGAGAAGGAGCAAATCCCACTGAAGAGAGGAATCAGTTGCATACTCAAGGAGTATACATAACAGCGAAGATGTCCTTGATAAAAAAAGGAAGGAAATCGAGGAGTTTGCTCGATTAATCAAGAGATGGGAGCACAAAATCTGTGAGATAGAACGAATTCGAGAGCATCCCGGGGACTCTGGACTTTCACGAAGATATTCAAAGGGAGACAGGTATGCTATGGTGGACTATGAGAAGGCTCCTTCACGAAGAAGAAGAATAAGAAGCAGGAGTCCTACTCCAACACGGAGGAGAGCTTTTTCACAAAAAAGAAAAAGCGAAAGTTCATACCAAAGTCCAATCAGGCGGAGGGCTACTTCATGAAAAGGAAGGAGCAGATACCGAAGCTCCACCCCTGAGGGAGAAAGGACCAGAAAACACCACAGAGACAGGTACAAGAGACTTGATACCGATTGGGCCAAGAATGTGGCTTACAAAACCAAGGAACATGAGGACGGAACAGTGACTGCACGAGAAGCAGCACGAAAGGCCCTAAGTAACATAGCAGCTTCCCCCTTCGCAAGGAGGCTACAAGAGGCTAGGTTGCCGAGCAGAGTGAAGCATGGTACGTTCATACTTTACGAGACAAACGCGGACCCCATGGCTCACATACAGCACTACCAGCAGGCCATGTTCATGCATGATGGAGATGATGCCATTATGTGTAAGATGTTCCCTTCAAGTTTGGGGAAGGTGGCTCTATCTTAGTTCCACAAATTGAGCCCGCGTTCCATATGACGATGGAGGCAGTTGGCAGAAGAATTCACTACTCGGTTCTTGACAAGTAGAAGAGCCCTAAAGACGTTTGAAAGTCTTTCCACCATGAAGCAGGCAGAAAGTGAGCCAATTAAGGATTATGCAAAGAAGTACTGAGAGACTTTCAACAAGATTGAAAGTTGCAGTGAAGAATATGCGATTGCTACCTTCAAAACTGGCTTGCCTGTTCAGGGAGAGCTACGTCGCTCATTGAATATGCATCTATTAGCAACGTTGGCTAAGCTAATGGAATGAATAGAGCAACATGCCAGGATGGAGGATGACATACTCCGGGAGGATGGCAAGATCGTGGCCGAACAGCCGAAGGCGCCTGCAAAAAGGGTGGATAAGCCAGAGCCCAAGACTTATAGGGAGAGGAAAGAATACGGGCAGGCAAAGAAAGAGCCGTACAAAGATAAGCAAGCTCCTGACCCCAAGTCTTTCTTTTCTATTACTACGGTTTAGAAGGAGCCCATCTATAGGATTCTTTATCGAATAAAGAATCAACCATATTTCAAATGGCCCTCTGAATCTAGGTGGAGATAAAGATGCAAAACATGCCACGAATCAGCACTGTAGCTACCATAGGGATAAGGGCCACATGACCGAAGATTGTGAAATGTACAAGAGGCACCTTGATGATTTAGTCTCTCTGGGCTATCTCAAGGAATTCATCCAGGAAGACCCCAAGGATAAAGGGAAAGCCATGGAACTGGAACGAGTAGAATCCTAAGGGGGTAATCCATATGATACATGGGTTGGCTGCACCTTATACAAGAAATGAGGTTAGGCTACTCCAAAGGCAAGCCAAACATGACCAGCATGTTATGAAGTTGGGAAACAAAAGAGGGCGAGAGAGCGACATATGCAACGAGGGCATAGTTTTTACAAATGAGGATCTGGGAGAAGTTCAGGTGCCCCATAATGATGCTTTGGTCATAACCCTACGAATTGGGGAATATTACATTGAGAGAATCTTGGTAGACTCGAGGAGTTATACAGAGGTGTTGTACTATGATGCGTTCAAGAAATTGGGACTGACCCAAACGGACCTGGATCAGTCAATGCCACCCTTGGTTGGGTTTGGTGAAGGAGCAGTTTGGCCCCTTGGAAAAGTAACATTGCCCGTTCAGGCAGGGTCAGTGGTACTGAAGACTGACTTTCTGGTTGTGGATGTTCCATCCTCCTATAATGCGATTATAGGGAGAATCTGGTTGCATAAAATGAGAGCAGTTTCCTCAACTTATCACCAGATGGTGAAATTTCCTAGGTCCAATGGGATTGAAAAGATCAGCGGTAACCAGAAGGTGGCTCAACAGTGCTTTTCTATCGTCAAGAAAATCCATAAAGCCCACCAGGTACACACTGTAGAAGTACCGAATCAACCGACTATCGAGGATGTCAAAAGAAGCCCAGCAGAAAAGGTGGTTGAAGGCCTAAAGAAAATACCGATCAACAACAATGATCCTGAAAGGTATTTTTTTAATTGGGGAAACATTGCCAGCAGACGAAAAGGCCGAGTTGGTGAGCTTCTGTGTTTGCATGGATACCCGAAGAGAAACCTGGAGTAGATGCAGATGTGATCTGTCAGCACTTGAACATTGATCCACAACATAAGCCAATCATTCAGAAAAAGAGAAGGGCAGTTGTGCAGCATGTTGATGCTGTCATAGAGGAGGTAGATCGTATGTTGGAAGCCAAAGCAATACGGGAAGTTTACCACCTAGAGTGGTTGTCCAACACTGTGGTTGTAAAAAAGAAGAATGGAAAGTGGCGTGTCTGTGTAGATTTCATTGACTTAAACAAAGCATGTCCAAAAGATAGTTTCCCTCTTCCAAGGATAGACCAGTTGGTAGATGCCACTGCTGGATACGAACGAATGAGTTTTCTTGACGCATATCGGGGATATCATCGGATTGCCATGTTTGGGCCTGATCAGGAAAAGACTTCCTTCATTACACCACGAGGGTTGTATTGTTATAGTGTCATGCCTTTTGGGCTAAGAAATGGAGGGGCAATGTATCAAAGACTCACAACCATCATGTTCAAAAAGCTCCTAGGCAAAACTATGGAGGTTTACATCGACGATATGGTGGTGAAAAGTAAAACTAGGCAGGGACACATAGCGGATTTGAAAGAGGCTTTTGGAATGCCAAGGAAATACAAACTGAAGCCCAAAGCCTCGAAGTGTGCATTTGAAGTTGGTTCTGGGAAGTTCCCAGGCCACCTAGTGACCATGAGAGGGATTGAAGCCAATCCTGATCAAATTACAGCCTTACAAAGGCTACAAAGTTCCAGAACCACGAAGGAAGTCTAGAGGTTGATTAGGATGGTTGTAGCACTCAATAGATTTATCAGTAGGTCAAGTAATAAGTGCAAACCCTTCTTTCGGTTATTAAAAAAGCGGGAAGGATTTGAATGGGGAGCAAAGTGCGAGCAAGCCTTCCAGGATTTGAAGAAGTAATTGGCTGAAACCCCACTCTTGTCAACTCCAGAGCCAGGTGAGCTTTTAGTTTTGTATTTGCCTGTATCTGAACATGCTGTGAGTGCAGTCCTATTAAGGGATAAGGGGTTCGAGCAAATCCCTATCTACTATGTGAGCAAAGCATTGCTAGACGCAGAAACGAGATATCTACCCCTGGAGAAGCTTGTCTTGGCACTAAGGACAGCCACAAGGAAGTTGCCACATTATTTTCAAAGCCACAAGGTTGTGGTTTATGCTGAGTTCCCATTGAAATCACTGCTACGAAAAGCAGACTTCTCGGGAAGAATCTAAACCTGGTCCGTCGAGTTAAGCCAATACGACATGGATTATCAGTCGCGCATAGCAATTAAAGGCCAAGTGTTGGCTGATTTTGTGGCGGAGTTTTCACCTGCAATAGCACCCCTGCCTCCTACGAGAAAAGAGCAGGTGACTGGGCCACCAACTATGAAGAACAGAGTCCCAGCCGAACAGGATCCCATGGAATGGAAGTTATTTGTTGACAGATCAGCATGTAATACTAGTTCAGGAATTGGGGTTGTGCTTTTTCCTCCTGAAGGAATAATGATTGAGCTATCTGTTCGGCTTGGTTTTACCCCATCAAATAATTTGGCAGAGTACGAGGTGCTCTTAGCTGGCCTAAGGAGTGCGAAAACTTTGAAAATGAAACTAATCAGGGTATATTGTGATTCGCAACTAGTGGTAAATCAACTGTCTGGAGAGTACGAAGCCCGAAATGAGAAGATGGCAGCTTATGTGGAAGCAGCCAAGAATTTACTTGATACCTTCGAAAAGGTTTATATCGAACAGATAAGCTCTGGACAGAATGCTCATGCCAATTCTTTGGCTTGGTTGGCCACGGCTGTTCCAACTGAATTCAGACGAAAGGTAACAGTCGAGTATCTAACCTAGCCAAGCATTGGCAGGAGTATAGAATTGGTCTTGGACGTGAACCAAGGGCCAAGTTGGATGGGTCCAATTGTGGGGTTTTTACGAGATGAAACACTCCCCACTAATAAAAAAGAGGCTCGTAAAATCAAAACCAAATCTGCAAGGGTTTGGCTGCCCCTAGAAGGGAAGTTGTACAGGAAGTCCTTTACTGGACCGTATCTGCTATGTGTACACCCCGAGATGGTGCAAAAATTTCTTCACGAGATTCATGAGGTGACCTGCGGGAGTCATGCAAAGGGTAGATCCATTGCCCACAAAGCAATAACCCAGGGCTATTAGTGGCCACACATGCAGGAAGATGCGAAGGTGTATGTGAAGATTTGTGAAAAGTGTCTGAAATTCTCACCAATGATTAGAACACCAGCAGAAGATCTGGTACCATTGACTAGCCATTGGCCATTCGCTCAATGGGGAATGGACCTCGTGGGTCCACTTCACAAAGCAACGGGGAACAGGAAATTTCTGCTGATAGCAACAGATTATTTCACGAAATGGATTGAAGCTGAGCCTTCGACCAAAATAACCGAACCTATGATAGAAAGGTTCGTTTGGAAAAGTATAATTACTCATTTTGGGGTACCTTATTCTTTGATTACAGATAACGGGGCGCAGTTCCAAAAGAAATTCGAGGCTTTCTATTCCCAGTATGGGATAAGAAACTATTATTCAACTCCAGCTTACCCCCAAAGCAATGGACAAGCAAAGGCATCCAATAAAACCATTCTTGATGGGATCAAGAAAATGTTGGATAAAGCTTACGGAAAGTGGCCTGATGAGGTCTATGGGAGAGACCCCCTATTCATTGGCGTATGGAATAGAGGCAATTATACCCCTAGAAGTTAGTCTTCCAACCAACAGGACTGCATTGGTTAAGAGTGGGGGCAATGACAGGGCCCTTGAAATTGAGCTTGATCTTTCGCTAAGGAAAGGAGGGAAAGGGCCCTGGTGCATCTAGCTTCTTACCAGGAACAGCTAATGAAGAGCTACAACAAACACGTTCACCCTCGAGAGTTTGGTGTTGGGGACCTTGTACTACGTAAAGTGCTGGGCAATACCAAGGTGGCCAATGAGGGCAAGTTGGGGGCCAATTGGGAAGGCCCATATCGAGTAACAGAGATAGTGGGCATTGGGGCTTATAAGTTGGCAGACCTGGACAGGAACTCGGTGCCGAGGCCTTGGAATGTTCATAATCTGAAAAAATTCTTTGTTTAAAAGAGTTTAGTTTTATTTCATCCTACGTTAGGGTACACTACGTGATTGTGTGGGAGGTACGAATAAAGCTCCTTTATTTTTTATTATTTATTAGTGACAAGGGATACGAGTAACGCCCCCTTGAGTTTCAAAGATTGTGAATAAAATCACTTTTTCTGTTATATCAAATTTTTGGAGTTTTTATTTTCTCTAAATACAAATTACAGACTTGATTTTCTATATTCGTATTGGGAGCATGGAATGGGCACGAACACCATGTACGAATACACGTATCCACTACCGAGATATGGGAAGTTTTGAACTAGACTAAGTATGAGAAACTTCAAGTACGAAACACCTGGGCTCAGACATAACGAGATATGTCTAAGAAACATCAAACAAGTATAAGAAAATGCTATAAGTACGAAAATACTTAGCTTTTGTTTGAGCAAAGTACGAGATGCTTAAGTGATTGCCAAAGTAAGAAACACTTGGGTGTACACATGATGAGTTTATCTAAAGTATGAAACGCTTGGATACTTGTATGCATTTGAATACGTGCATATTCATTAGATTGAATTGAACAGTAATAATGCATATGAGAAAATGCTAAAAACTTTAAAGGAAAGCATTTCAATATTGATCCTACGAAAAGCCACGGAGGCTTAAGCAACGAGTTAGGCCATGCACGGCCACCAAAACATATGCCACAGGGGGCCAAATACTTGTTTTATCATACAAAAAAGAGAGTACGAATATACTGATGCCACACAGGGCCAAAAACTATGGTCACGTAGGACCTGCAAAATTCACCAAGAGTTTAAAAGACATAAAGTACTTATCAAAAGGATCAATCGAGATTTTCAATCTCAGGAGGATGCTGACTAGATATTTCTACACTTACCTCAATATTGGCAGCGCCACCAGCATCATTCTCTTCCAAAGAGATGGGCTCGTTGACTCTCTCCTGAGCAAGTGAACCACCAGGAATGACTTCTTGAGATTTGGCTGGGGTGTTCTCATCCGCATCAGCAAAATCTTCAATTTGCTGTTTGATATCATCATTCAGATGCTCCTCTGGATTTTGGGATGACAAAGGGTGTTTGCTCGGTAGATCGTTCTCCACCCACAGAGGGGAGTTGTTGAGACCCATAAATTTCTTTTAAATTTTAATGTTTTATAAGTGGACAAATAATGGTTTAATGTGGAATTTATAGTTGTGGGTTAAATGTGAAAGTGTTTGGAAATCGTGGGTGTTAGTGTAATATGGTATGTGTGTGTATATATAAGTTCCAGGAGAGGAGAAATCCCTTTTTCCCCCTCCCTCTCACTCTCGACACTCTCCCTCTCTCTTGGCTCTCTCACTCCCTCTCACCATCTCTCAAAAACTCACCTCCAAATTCAAAACCCACAGCAAATAACCTCCATTCCATCTTCTACTTGCATATTGGAGTTCGTATCTCGTTGGATAGAGCTCGGATCGGAGTATTTTGTACGGTTTGCATTCCGGAAGCTAGGGCTTGCTCAATCTCTTAGGTTTCGGCTTGGATACTCGAGGTATGGAATTCTACCTCTCTTTATATGTTTTATGAGTGATTTGGTGCATGAAGTCGTGCTTGTAATGTCGTGTTTAAGCTTGGATTGAAAATCTATTGTTACTGTAAGAATCATCTGTTTTTCTTGGATTCCTACCGGTAGAACGTTGTTGCTTTGCCAGAAAATCAGTTTCCTACCGGTAGGAACTTTTTCCCTGCCAATAGAACAAGTGAGAAATTCTTCGTAACCAGCTCAAACGTATAGCAGCAACTCAAGAGCTGCTCTACGTATTCAACTTCTACCGGTAGGAATTCCTTACCTGCCGGTAGGCCAAGCACAAATTTGAAATGTTGGCCTTTCTATTTTCGGTTTCTAGCGGTAGAAACTTTTTATTTACAGATAGGCCAAGTTCTACCAGAAAGACTTCCTTACCTACCGGTAGGCCAAGCACAAATTTGAATGTTGGCCTTTCTGTTTTCGGTTTCTACCGGTAGAAGCTTTTCATTTATCGATAGGCCAAGTTCTACCGGTAGGACTTGTTGACCTACCGGTAGGAGATTGAGCTGCTGTAGTATCTTTCAGCTGCTTTCTTGAGCTGCTGCAGGTAGGAATTCCTTACCTACCGGTAGGCCAAGCATAAATTTGAAATGTTGGCCTTTCTGTTTTCGGTTTCTACAGGTAGAAGCTTTTCATTTACTAGTAGGCCAAGTTCTACCGGTAGGACTTGTTCACCTACCGGTAGGAGATTGAGCAGCTGCAATATCTTTCAGCTGCTTTCTTGAGCTGCTGCAGTGTCTTTCGGCTGCTTTTCTATATCTTCCAACTCGCATTGTGAAGCTTTTCATCGACTCCAATGGGTTTGTTTGCACATTCTTTCAAGTGTCTTAGAGAGTATTACTTGTCTCACACTTAGAGTGGTATCCGATGGACTTAATTAAGCTTGTCGAGTTAATTGTTAGGAAAATTTGAATCAACGGAATGATGTGAACGAACTACGGATACAATGTGATACATTACCGCCTAAAATGAAACGAAGATCGCGGTGAGCAGTTGGTGCGTGGGGTAGCCATTCGTTGAAATGAGAAACATGTAGAGTAAAAGTTGACGTCGACTGAACTTGAAGTTGGAAACCAAATGTGTGAACTGGATATACGGGGTCCTACGTACCCGGAATATGAGTCGGATATACGGGGTCCCGAGGACCTGGAATGAGAATCAGTTATACGGGGTCCCGAGAACCCGGAATGAGAATTGGATGTACGGGGTCATGATCACCTGGAATGTAGACTGGGTATACGGGGTCCTAATGCCCGGAATGTCTTTAGATTGATCTCGTGATGTGACGATGTAAAGGCTTGGATGCCTGGATTGCTTGGAGTGTGGACATTACTTTTGGAACCTATCCATCTTAGTAAATTTCTTTTGAAAGATGTATTTATAACTAAAGTTGTGATTCTTTTGACTTGGAATATTGTAACTGTTACTTCTTATTCGAAGTTTGATACTTATGCTAATTTGGGGCCATCGAGCCGATATTGTAATATTTGGTAATCTCATGGACTTGGAAGTATTATTATTTTGGGAATGGAATTACAGCAATCTTTTGGGTATCGTATGGAATATTGTGAGGATTTATTTATGAAAAGTCCTTTATATTTACGTTAAAAATCGAGGGCGTGACAGGAGTCTTCTGCAATCTCCGCTTTGGTAAGGCATGCTTCCCAGCACGCAGCCCAAATTTGATCTTGTATAGCGGGCATCTGTTGGGGACAGCTTGATCAAGCTCGTCTGAGGCTATTTCCTTTCTCTCTGAAAGACAAGGCCAAGCAGTGGTTCAACTTTTTGAAGCCCGGCTCATTGGAAACTTCGGGTGATGTTCAAGATGTTTTCACAACCAAGTTCTTCCCGGCTAGCCGAACCAAACTTCTTATGGATCAAATTCAAAATTTCAAGCAACGGGACGGGGAAGCTTTCTATAAGTATTGGGAACACTTTATGGATTTGCTTATGGCTATTCCCCATCATAATTTCGCCAAGTACCGGCTGATTAACTACTTTTACTTGGGTTGCGCTCGGGATAGCAAGCAACTCCTTGATACGATGGGAAGTGGTGACTTTATGGACGCTCTGGCGAAAAGAGCACAAACTTGGCAATATACAAATCCGGGTGAGCAAGCAATGAGGAACCAAGGCCCGGGTGGCTCCCGCAAGTTTTCTATAGCCGATCATACAGAGTATGACACTCATTTGGAAGAGTTAGCCAGGAAGTTAGAAAAGATGGAACTAAAAGGAGAGAAGGAAGTTAAGGCTATCAACCGTGTGGAAGAGGTGTGTGTGATTTGTGAAACTTCGGGGCATTCCACCGATAACTGTCAAAGCATTCCCACTCTCAGAAATGCGATAAGTACTTATGTACCGGAGGAGGTGAACGCATTGAATCAACGTTATGATCCTTATCCTCAAACTCTCAATTCGGGGTGGAAGTAAACTTCGGGACCGCGTTGGAAGGGGTTGTGGTGAGGTTGGACTAAAGGGTAAAGTTTGGAGGTTAAAGATGGGTGAACACTGAGAAAGGAGACAATAGTTTTTTTTTTTAGGAAATGTTGAGAAGGCGGCGGCCGCATAACCCCTCTAGTCTGGTTAACTAGTGTTGTGCAGGTTGCATGCCTAACGTCTATCGTAGTCTTTTATCAAATCGGCTACATTGATCTCTTTCTCCTCCGGGCAGCCCAATGGCCAAGATCCTCCGGTTCAATCGTTGCATGACTTTCTAAATTTGGAAAGGGCTCCTTATGTGTCTCCTATTGTGGTTCCAACCCCCACTGCTGCCAATACATTTGCGTTCAAGCCAAAGGACCTCTGTGTGATCCTTGAGTTCCGTGGCCGCGAGCTTGAAGACCCATATGCCCATATTCGCGATTTTGAAACTATTGTCCACACGTTTGTGAGTGTTCCGAGACAGCTTGATCAAGTTCGTCGAGGCTGTTTCCTTTCTCTTTGAAAGACAAGGCCAAACAGTTCAACTTTTTGAAGCCTCGCTCATTGGAAACTTCGGGTGATGTTCAAGATGTTTTCACAACCAAGTTCTTCCCGGCTAGCCGAACTAAACTTCTTATGGATCAAATTCAAAATTTCAAGCAACGGGACGGGGAAGCTTTCTACAAGTATTGGGAGCACTTTATGAATTTGCTTATGGCTATTCCCCATCATAATTTCCCCAAGTACCTGCTAGTTAACTACTTTTATCTGGGTTGCACTCGGGATAGCAAGCAACTCCTTGATACGATGGGAAGTGGTCACTTTATGGACGCTCTGGCGGAAAGGGCACAAACTTTGCAATATACAGATCCAGGTGAGCAGGCAATGAGGAACCAAGGCTAGAGTGGCTCCGGCAAGTTTTCTATAGCTGAGCATACAGAGTATGACCCTTGTTTGGAAGAGTTAGCCAGGAAGTTGGAAAAGATGGAACTAAAAAAAGAGAAGGAAGTTAAGGCTATCAACCTTGTGGAGGAGGTGTGTGTGATTTGTGAAACTTTAGGGCATTCCACCGATAACTGTCAAAGCATTCCCGCTCTCAGAAATGCGATAAGTACTTATGTACCAGAGGAGGTGAACGCATTGAATCAATGTTATGATCCTTATCCTCAAACTCTCAATTCAGGGTGGAAGCAAACTTCGAGACCGCGTTGGAGGGGGTTGTGGTGAGGTTGGACTAAAGGGTAAAGTTTAGAGGTTAAAGATGGGTGAACACTAAAAAAAAAAAATAGTAGTTTTTTTTTTTTTTTTTTGCGGAACATAAACATATATTCACAACCAGAAAATATTACAAGATTAAGCGCAGTTCATATTAGGCTCAAATCCACCAGATCAACAGAAAACAAATAAGCAACCACGATAACTAGTTGCTATGACCAATACATAGTTAAACTTAATAAAAACCCTCAAACTATCTACCGTAAATAGCTGAACCATCTAGCATTCAAAATCAGTCCCCAACAATCGAAAAGCCACGAGAGCCGCAAACCTGCACTATCGCCCAAGGATAGAAAATGCCAGCAATAAGCAAAGGCTAACAGAGGCCTAAAGACCAGAGCAAAAATCTGAGGCAGCACATCGGGAGCTTGATCGGACACCAAGTGAGCTAGAGGCAATGCCGGCGATAGCATCAGGACAAGAGGAGACCCGAGGAACAGATCACAAACATGCCATGGAGCAGCAACCATATGGGGGAAACTGATCGGGGAGTAAAAAGCTGAGTTATTTGGTGGACAAAGATGAAGGGGGAGGAGGCAGTGCCTCCCCCACAAACAACCCTAAATGAAGTCGCCTTGTTTATCGCTTGTTTTGAGAGAGAGAGAGAGAGAGAGAGAGAGAGAGAGAGAGAGAGAGAGAGAGAGAGAGAGAGAGAGAGAGAGAGTAGTTTGGAAATTAATTATAATTACATGTAATTGATTTTCACACATTTATTTTATAACAACACTCTTTTTGTTCTTAAGTGATTTGAATTTACAGAATTTAGCCTTTTATTTATGTACTCTTTCACATTTGAATGACAACATTGTAAATTCATATCACAAGAAGACAAAAAATAAATGTAGTTATAAAAGAGGAGAGTGTGAAAATCATAACTTTGAGTATAGTTACGAGGGACGGGTGGGAAAAGCACGCTCCTTGTCTCTAAACAAAAGTATCTCTCCTTCTTCTCGATTAATCGGGGGAAGGGGGAAGGGGTCCGAAAATCACCTCTCCTCCTTCCACCTCCTCTACTGCCAATTTGGTTGGGACTCTTCTCGCTGGCCTCCTCACCAGCTCGTGATTTTGGCTCTTCGAAGGTCTCTATTGCCTCCATCATCGAACCTCCATTAGTGATAATGTTGCAGGGTTTGTTCCCCATCCCTCGGCTCCGATTTAAGTCTCAAGAGGGTTAGATTGTGGAGCTTGTGTAGTTTTAAGGGGGTTTGGTGTTTCCTCGGGCAACATCTTCAGTGACCAGAGTTTTTATGTTCATTGGTTGGTTATTGTTCCTCTCTGGTTATGAAGATTTTCATTTCCTATGTGGAACTTTGTCTACCTTCTATGGGTATGGATTGCTCGAAAGCTGACGATCGTTTTTCCCAACGGAGGGTTTTTGGATTTTGGGTGTTTGTATCCCTTTGGACGAAAAATTATTCGATGCCGTTGGGGCATGGCTACGTGGTGCCACAGACCTCTTTTCGATCACACATTTCTGTAAAACCCGAGACTAAATACGAGGATCCGATAACAATAATGTGTGGTGGAGGGGTGCCCTAAGGGCACTGAATAATCTCTCCCGTTGGGACAATTGTTAATGATAAAAAAAAAGGGGCAAATTTTCGTAGTAGTCCCTGTAATTTTACGGTTGTCTCACTTTTGTCCCTCTAGTTTCAAAGTGCTCGAATTTCGTCCCAGTAATTTGTTTTACGTTCCAAATTGGTAAAATCGTTAACACCGTTAACGAAACTAACGGAAAAAAAAAAATAAGTGTTCCAATTTTCAATCCGTTTGAACCGGTGCGAAGATCTTATTTTTTTGATAATTTTATCCTAAATGATCGTAATGAATTTTTGGCTCTAAGGCCTTTCAACGAGCATCTGAAGACTCCTTATTTAATTTCAAGGCTCTCTTAGGGTGCTTATTGAAAAGCCTTAGAGTCAAAAATTCATTACGACCATTTAGGATAAAATGATCAAAAAAATAAGATCTTCGCACCGGTTCAAACGGATTGAAAATTGGAACATTTTTTTTTCAGTTAGTTTCGTTAACGGTGTTAACGATTTTACTAATTTGGAATATAAAACAAACTATAGGGACGAAATTCGAGCACTTTGAAACTAGAGGGACGAAAGTGAGACAACCGTAAAATTACAGGGACTACTACGAAAATTTGCCAAAAAAAAAAAGGGCGCGGCTATTCGCAGCCACGTATTTTCTCCCACAGCCCGTTAAAAATTTTCAATTAGACTCGACAGCTAGTTACCGAAATTAAGATACATTTTCAATATCAAATTACCAAAATATAATATTTTTTTCAACAGCTATTTACCGAAAATGCCCGAAAATGCATGTTTGGCAGTTGTCTACCGAAAGTTGATTATATTTTCGACATGTAGTTACCGAAATATAATCTTATTTTCAACGGCTATTTACCGAAATGTTATTTATAATTTTCAACAACCACTTACCGAAATAGAGTGGGTTATGGGAGAAAATACGTGACTGCAAATAGCCCGGCCCAAAAAAAAAAACCTGCTTTTATTATCGAGAAAAAAGCTTACAAATAGAATTTTCCCAGAAGGGCCCCGAGTTCCCGAAAATACACGTTCAAAGACCATCAACAATTTTGCTTTTAACCTCTCTGGTCTCTAGCTCTGTGCTGCTGCTGCTACTACTCTCTACCTCCATTGCTCTATCCCACCCCCTGTGAATCGCCAAAACATCGATAACCCTCCTGCCTGACGGCGATGGACGACGGTGCCGTAGCAAACAATGTGGCTAGAGCCATAGTTGCTGCCCTAGACTGGAGCTCCTCTCCCGATGCCAGGAACTCCGCCGTCTCTTACTTAGAATCTGTATAACTTCTCTCCCTACTCGCTTATACGCATGTCACTGCACATATGTATTTCTACACTCATTTACGAATTTCGTTGCATTTGATTCAATTTTAGGGCTTACAGATGGATGTTGTGGGATTTCTGTTTTGCAACTAGACATTTTTATTGTGTTTATTCTCGGAACCGGCAAGTAAAGGTACTATCATAATCACAATGAGTAACTTATTATTAACCCAAGGGGGTTGTCGCAGTGGTTAACTGACTTGCCTCGGCGTGGCTTACCACTCCGAGGTCGCAGGTCGATTCCCCTCAACAATTTGTCCTTGGGGCCACCTCACCTCATCAAATGCGTGGAAAGGGCTGTGGGAGAGGTGGAGAGATTAGTCTAGATGCATCGATAAAAAGCTTTTATTTCATTCAGGTTGTATTCCGCCCGGACTAAATTCCATTTTGTGTAATGACTTGAGATGAGTTTGGAATACATTGACATCTTCAAAAAAAAAAAAAAAATTGGGACAATCTTCATTAGCAAAAAAAAAAAAAACTTATTAGGGCGTGACTGTCTTCAAATGGATACATTTTCCCCAATTCCTAGACAACTATATATAGTGACCTAATTGACTGCCAAAATTTTTCGAGACCTGCATCGTCAATTTTTTTTAGGAGTAATCACTTGCAGTAAAAAATTGTTGGGGTTTCTTGTAGTTTCTAAACCTAATGACATTAAGTGATAACGGGCGTAACAGTTTTTGTGGTTATTTCTCTCTTATTTGAAAATACTTTTTCGACTTCGTCGAACTTCGGATGTTATGGCCTTTACTGTATGTACTCAAAGTGAGATGCCTTCCGAATTTGATATGGTTTAAGGCATCGGTAAGTTTAGCCATTACAAAGAGCACTGCAGCAGTGTCAAACTCATAAATGCATTCGTTCTAAAAATCATTGGCAATATTACATTTTTGTTGGCTTAAATAAAGATGCATATAAGTAGCTTTTTGCATAAAGTGAGTTCAAATCATGCTCCAACTTCAAGATTACTCATCTTGCACTCTGGTACTATTTACCCCTTATTTACATATGAGTCTAATGAAAGGGTATGTCTTTTTGGTGTCACGAAAGAAGAGGGAGATTAGATTAGTGCACTTTTAATGTGTTTAAGTCGGTTGGGTGATGCAACTCTGGTGTGTATGCACGCTTTGACTCACTCCTAGAATCGTTGAAGTAAGGGCCCTCGTATGTGTGTGCTAAACTCGATGGAGCAAGCATAATGTTATCCAGTCATAAATGTGCGAGCTCTCAGAATGTGGTTCATATAAACACCTGCAGTTGTTGTTTGAAAATCAAAAGGTAAAGCATGTGAAAACTTTTAAATCTCTCTTTTAGAAAGTTCTATTCATCAACACGTTGGAAGTTTTGTGCTCCATCATTTCTAAGATAAAATACATAAAGGAGTGCTTTGATTCATGGGTTTATATCAACCTAGTTTTTTGTTTTATTGTTGTATCCAGAGTTATTTGTTTTCAACTTGAATTGTGTTTATGTTTTTAACTCATTGTGTTTCTCAATCATTGAAGAATGTTCAATTGTTTAAAAGAATGGTAGGACACTTTGGATTCGGTAAAGTGTTGAGTGCCCGACAATCCGACATGCATGTGATGCCCTCAGTTAATTGTCCATGCTTTGTAGAGAGGGGGTGGGGTTGGAGGGCTGTTTTTATTCATCTTGGTACTGGTAATCAAGGATTCTGATGTACATATAGAGTTTATAGACTATAGCTAGCAGTGACCAATATTGGCATCCGGTTGTACTTCAGGCTTCAGCAGTGGAACTTGTTGCTCATCCAAAAAAAGTAGAGGGAACTGCTTGTCTTTTAGAGAGGATAGTTTCTAATGGTTCCATCATTGCATGTTGAAACATTGGTCAACTCGAAGGTTATGGACCTTATGGTACTGTGGTTTGATACTTTGATGGGATTCAGTCCACTTTATGTGCTTACTTGGTATTGATAGCTTCTATTTGTATGATGGCTTCTATTTCTGATAAATATATTTCTGGTTAATGAATATCATAGAGTGCTTCCCTAATTGTCTTTTACTTTATTGGGATAAGCGTTTGCTAGTAAATTACACTTTGAGACCCCTTGGAGGTTTTCAGAAATTTCCTTTCACTTCTCTTTGCCCATTACATTTTATGATTAGTTCTCATGGTGTCTTCCAAGTCAGTGGAATACTTGTTTGATGTGATTGGTGGCCTTGTTTGGAAATATACTTGGAGTAGCATTTTCAGTCTCTTTAGTTGGAGCAATATTTGTTGGATACTCACGTCTCACATTCTCATTAATTTATTACTGCGTTCTATCTGCCCGTACTTTTGCAACTTTTCGAGCTTGAATTGAGGAAGATGTCTAAATATGTTGATGATCCACAGCTCACCTTTTTCTTTATATGTTATATTTCCATTACATTGCAGATTAAAGCTGGGGATGTACGTGTCTTGGCAAACACATCGTTTATTTTAGTCAAGAAGGACTGGTCTTCAGAAATTCGGTTGCATTCTTTCAAAATGTTGCAGGTGTGTCCACACTTCTTGGCCATTTTAATAGGAAGGGATTTTGTTTTTCAATTGGTCACTTTGAGTCGAGCCAGTAATGTATAGGAGGTCCTTGTGTCATATCGTGAGATTCCTTGTGTTATGGTGTGTACTTGGAATCTTATAAACTAATGTCATGTTGTTTTCTTATTCATTTCGTCAGTCATAGGGATGGACAATTGGACATCCACTTAACTTAAGTATGTGTTTATAGTAGGTGATATTAGGAAATGCCTAGGACAGTTAGTTGTAGGGAATTACTCCATTTATTATATTTGTACTGTTTTCATATATTTGGGTATATTTAGTTTTCAGTAAGTTTTTTTTTTTTTGTGTGGATTGGCAGCAAGTGCAAAGAATAAGAATACAGGAAAATAAGAAATATAAGAATGACAAGGGGACTAGAAATCCCCCCGAATTAAAAGAAAGGTACAAAAATGTCTCCGGAAAAAAAAGTTACCATTATAACCTAGAAATGGAAGATGTAGGGTTCCCCTCAAAAGAAGAGCCACTAAAACCCAAAAAGAAGCCAAATGAGATATCTTATCTCATAGAATGCGGTAAGTCTTGAAATTTGTATTGAAAAAATATAGCATCAACCATATAACCTACAATACAACACAATCAACCCCAACAAACCTTCACTGTGTCACTTGACCCGAAACCTCTGATTGATGTCAACACCAGATTATGGAATCAGCCCATGTGCATCCATGAGATGAATTAACCTCTACTGCAGAGACAGACTTGACCACAATGTAAGAATAATGGTCATCAGTTTCGTCAGGCCTCCTATACATGACACGCCACTGAGGCCATAAAGTACATTTATGAGCCAAGGACCACGCAAACACTTCGACATTAAGAGGCAAAAAAGTACTGGAAACCATCTTGTGAGGGTAACACGTTGTCGTATTCTTATATTGCATTGTCAACGATGTTGCTTCAAAGAACTAGACTTTCAAGAAGAGTCAACACGTGTTTATGAGTGAAAACATTGGAAAAGGATGCATTCTTAAGGCATCAAAGAAACAAGTGTGATTGATTGTTGAGATTCAATTTGTATCAATGTCTTATGTTGAAAACATATCTCTTGATGTTGCTTTTATGTTGAAAACATATCCCTTGATGTCGCGATCAAGGTTGTGAATAGCGTATCGTAGCTATGGTAGCAGCTGCTCTGTGCCGTTTTGGAGAGAAACTGGTATTTTGGAGGTCTCACTTTGTTTTGATCAATTTTTTGGTGAGTTTCGTAGGTATCTGCGAGTTTTAGAAAGTTCTGGCAACTTCTGGCCTTCTTCACGAGCAGTGTTTTAAATGGCGAAAGGCGCACCGAGGAGCAACGGTCCCTTGGGGCTTTAGCGCAAAGCGCAAGGCGCGGCGCGCTCTTTATTGACACGAAGCGCAAAAAAAAAAAAAAAAAAAAATCTTCGCAACGAGGCAAATTTTATTAGAACAAGTTTTCAACACAAACAAACACTTGTAAAACTTTCAAATGTCATAAAACATAACATGTCAATGGTTAAACAAAAGTACCAAACACTAAACATAACATATCATCCATGAAAATTGTGTGTATCAACCTTTTGGCAATACTTCCAACCAGGGCCCTTTTTACTAGAAGATGTCATCTACAATTAACAAGTACAAATAAATACAACAAATTGAACAAAGACTTTAAACAGAAAAAAAAAAACCAGCAGGTGTCACTATGTGACTGTGACTGGAAAAAAAAAAAAAAACCAGGTGGGTCGGTCCGTCGGTGGAAAATAGAAAGAAGAAGAAGAAGAAGAAGAAGAAGAAGTGATATGGCGAGAGGAGGAGGAGGAAGAAGTAGAAGAAGAAGAAGTGAGACAGTGA
Organism: Rhododendron mucronatum var. ripense; assembly: GCA_019656295.1. NCBI lineage: Eukaryota > Viridiplantae > Streptophyta > Magnoliopsida > Ericales > Ericaceae > Rhododendron > Rhododendron mucronatum. The sequence continues at coordinate 555,141 of BPLT01000130.1, read as the reverse complement.
GAGGAGGAGAAGAAGAAGAAGAAGAAGAAGAGTCCTAGAGTCTGGACAGACGACGATCAGAGAGGGAGAAGAAGAAGCGTCCTAGAGTCCTGGTCTGAATCGTCTGAAGAAGAGGCTGCTCAATCTGAAGGGTTGAGATCCATTTAAAGGTAGAAATTATTCAGTGCATCGCATCTTCCGGCAAGGTGTGAGATCGTTTTTTACTTCAAAACAAAAAGCGCGCGCCTCAGCGCCTTTCGTGCGCTTTTGGGTTCCGCGCTATAGCCCACATTCTCGCAGCGCAACAGCTTTTGGGTTCCGCGCTATAGCCCACATTCTCAAAGTGCAATCCTTGCGCTGCGCCTCACGCTATAGCGCGCGCTTCATGCGCTTCTTAAAACACTGAATCACGAGTACCGAAGGTACCTGCATTACGTACGGTTTAGTACAAAAACGAAGAAAAATCCAAGGAAATGAGAGAAGAAGAAGATCAAAGTTAAAACTGATTCTTGGACCTATTTGGCATATTCCATATCAGAAAGAAGCAATGTTCTAAAAGTCGCTAGACGCTAGTCGGGCGGTCGGCCACCTTCGAGCGATTAATCGGATTAATCGGTGCATATTAAATAGCAATCGGCGATTAATCGGATAGGCCCCACCAGCGATTAATTCCTTGTTTTAGAACACCAGAGATTGAAAAGCACCACTGAAACCAATTCTTTTTGCGTCTTGTCCCTTGGTGAGTTGGTGAAGATCTTTGCGTCGGTGAGCATTGAGTTGATCTAACCAGAATGAGTTCATGCCGTTTCAAACTTAATGCATGTTTTCCCTCAAGATGGCACTGAGGATTTTTGGGAACTTGAGCATAAGGCAGTGTTCTAAAAGTTGGCCACCTAGGCCAACTAGTCCCCACCTAGCACTAGGCAGTTGTCCAATGCCTAAATTAGGCTGCCGACTATTTGGCACCTAGTCCTTGCTATGTGGCTAACTAGTCGGCGCCGAGGCTCTAGGCGGCCCTTTCCCGCCCGACTAGCGCCTAGCAATTTTTAGAAAATTGGCAGAAGGTTCAGTGGAAGTGGGAGGAGAAAGAGGTGCATTGGACAGTGCAACCCATCAGCCTCACTCAGATTACATTAGTGGACAAAACAAAACACCACATTTGGGTTTACGTATATTCTCTTTTGCCCTTTACACTGAGCCGTGGAAGAAATTCGTGGGGGAGCCTTTCATGTGGTCCTCGGTTCATCGATTAAACGGCGATTTTGAGTGTAAGTCCGATGGAGACGAAGTTATGGATGGATATGGAGAAGGAGAGGAGGAATAATTGATTAATAATTCCGTACTTGGTTTCATTTGGTTTGAACGTTGAACTTTATAATTGACTGATAATTTCGTACTTGGTTTCGTTTGGTTTGAACTATGAACATTGAACTTCTCATTATGGATTGACTAGTTATTTGGTAGTACCTAGTTTCTATGTCTCTATATTTGAATTGTAGAGAACGGTTAACATTTAGAAGTGTTAACATTGAGTATCCAATAGCCAAAGAGAACTAGGAAATTTTTTGGGAGAGAAGATATATCACATCAACTAGGAAATCTCTGATTATTAATGGTAGGGAGGTTGCAAAATATTTAAAAATAAAAAAACCCGACTAATTGCTAAAAGGCGATTAATGGCCGATTAATAGGTCTCGAAGCTCGAAGTTGGTTGGCCGCCCACCTAGCGCAGAGTGCTTTTTAGAACAATGGTATTTTACATTAGATAAGGTTGTTTACGAAAAAAGATTGGATATATTAGTATATTATATTTTTGTTAGATGTCTATACGATGAAGAGGAACTCGAATTGGTACCCAGTAACTGTACCGTACCAACAGGGGAAATGGTACCATTTCCATTACGGTTGGTATTCAAAACGTTGATTACGCTGCTATATACATGCAAAAGTACAATAATACAATGTGTATGTTTTCTGGTTTTCCTATGCCAACAACTGACATAATTTCCACATATAGACAATGACTTCTGCAACAGGTATCGTAGTTTTCCTGGAGACATATGAACCAGTAACCAATTCAAGGGAAAGGAATTCCATTGACATGCCAGTATCCACCCTCTCTTTGGAAAAGGAAAAAACAAGAAAGAAAAAGTCACTGTTAATACTTCATTATATAAACTCATTCAGGTACAATTTCTTGAAAAGTAAGTGACCTGCTAATTTCTCTTGGTATATATAAAAATTGTTTTTTTACCAAATAGGAAACAATAAGTAAATACCTTTTGCACTAGCTCTTGAGCAATTAATGAAAATTTTGTGCAAATCAAGATTATTAAAGTGATGGGCATTAGTTCACCGCTTTGTATTTGGTGGTTAAACACGATGATTGCCTTCTTGACCAGAGAATTTCCTCTTATTCAGGAGTGACCTTTTTTTAACCTGGCTTGTGAGCCTTTCCTTACTCAATAGGGGCTAGTGTCATGGAAGGGCGGTAGGGTCTTACCGACTAGACTAGATATGGGTGACCCTTCTTTTTTTCTCACAGGTACGCGAAGGGGTAGTAAGAACAGAGAAAGTCTAAGGTCTTGAGTCGAGAAAAGGTGCCTAAAAGGGCGTGTTCATCTTGCATTCTTTCTTTTGATTCTCAATTGATATATGTCTGCAGCATTTGGTGCGATTGCGATGGGATGAATTAAACCCGATAGAGCGAAGGAATTTGGCAAATGGTGCAGTTGATTTGATGTCTCAAATTGCAAGCCCTTCTGAAGAATGGGCTTTGAAAAGTCAGATGGCTGCTCTTGTTGCTGAGGTTGTGTATTCCCTTTTCGTTAAGTAGCGGATGGATCTTGTTGGGATGTTATATTCATTTGTTTTACCTTGATTACAGATAGTGAGGAGGGAAGGCCTAAACCTATGGCAGGAGCTTCTTCCATCTCTAGTTTCTCTTTCAAACGGTGGTCCTATACAAGTATATGGCAGCTTTCTATATTAACAGTTGTTGATTAAGTCTACCATTCTTGTTAATGATGCTTTTTTGATTTGCTTAATCCATTGTAGGCTGAGTTGGTTTCAATGATGCTAAGGTGGCTTCCTGAAGACATTACTGTACATAATGAAGATTTAGAAGGTCTATAACTGGCAGCCATGAGTATATCTTTCCTTTTTTAGTGTAGCATTAGATGTAAGTTGGTCCTCGTTAATGTGGCCTTAATTTTCATGTTATGAACTAAGGAACATGTGTCCTTTTCTTGGCACTGTAAAAAAGGGGCATGGTGTGCATGGGGCCGCTTGGTGAACATCAATGCCTCATTTTTAAAGTGATGAAAAACCAAGTGATCTTGTTTCCCTTCCTGTTTATTTATTAGTTTTCAACCAAATAGTGGGGTTAAGATTCTTCTATTTGGGTCATAACGGAAACATAAGAAGTATGAACAGTGTTGTAGAAGTTGGCCTATGGCCCAAGCGGTAGTCCCCGCCTCGACTAGGGTCGTAGGCATTACATTAGGCGGCGGGATGGTAGGCAGGATTAGTCGGCGAGGCATGATTAGTTGGGAAGGTGGCATTAGTGGGCAAGCGGGGACTAGTTAGCAGGTATATTTTTGTAATTTTGTTGAATTGGGGGTTTAAATATGTAATAGTAGAAGGACAGGGTGTCAAGTGTTGTTTAACCAAAAAAATATATGTAATGACTTTTAAGTTCTCTCGACAATTTACATCACTAAATTGCAGCAAACGCAAACCTAAATCACAGCAACACAAAACTCTCGTAGAGTAAAAACTTTGACTAAAAAGAAGTAAGCGACCCAACAATTGGATATTCACTTTGATGAAATGGTCGATGATGAAGAGTCCATGACTAAAGAGTAGTTTATGGTTTCCAAACTAGACATTAAAACATTTGGTTTTGATGGATGCATAGATGGGTGAGTGTTTGATCCTTAGTTGCACGAAAGGGCGGGAGCTGAAGGAGCATGAGCGGGGGAGCGCCAGAATATAGCTCCCAAGGTTGTAAGCGTGAAAGGAGCGTAGCATAGAATATACCTTTAAAAATTACATTCTTTTCAGGAAATAAAAACATGTGCCAAGCCCACCATAAGCGTAAGAAATGTGCTAGTGTTTCAATATATGGTTTTCTTTTCATCAAAGACCAATTAATAAAGTCAAGTGATAAATCCCCACTGTTCTATACAAGGATTGTACAAAAGCTCTCATCTTCGTAAGGAGTGGGCTCCCGTCGAGCACCTTAGTTGGGAGCGCAGGAGTGCGCTCCTAATGTAGGATTGGCACCACTTGATAAGCTCCTTACAAATAAGGTTTGATGTTTTCATTTTGGATGATATTTGATGCTTTGTTCTACTTACTCAAACTTTGGGGAAGGGGAAATATTTTTGAAAAAAGAAAACCCGTCTTATCTATAGGCACCGACTAATTGGCGACTAGTCGGCTTAGGTGCTAGGCGCCCCTCCGCTGCCCAACTAGCACCTAGCGATCCATGAGTATAAATAAGTGATTTGACATGCTCTTGTAATTTCTTTCTGCTGCTGGTTCTTTTACCTGGTTCTGAATGTATTCTATTGGCTTCAGGTGACCGGCGCAGACTATTGTTACGCGGGCTTTCTCAGTCTTTGCCTGAAATCTTGCCGTTACTATATACTGTATGTCTTTGTTCTAACTGTTGGCATGAGATGCTGTTTTTCAAATGTTCCTGATGCCTTTGTGATACAGTTACTTGAGCGGCACTTTGGAGCTGCGGTGAGTGAGGCAAGTCGGCAACAACTGGATGTTGCAAAACTGCATGCAGCTACAGTAACGGCTACTTTGAATGCTATCAATGCGTATGCTGAGTGGGCTCCTGTACCGGATCTCTCCAAATATGGATTGATACATGGGTATGATTTGCTTAAGCATATTTTAGAGCCTCATTTCAAATTCTGTGAGGAGAGTTGACATCTCTTTGTCCGTCTCTCTCATCAGGTGTGGTTTCTTACTTTCTTCTCCTGATTTTCGACTTCATGCTTGTGAGTTTTTCAAACTCATCTCATCAAGGTATGGGTATAAGTTATTTTCATGCAATTTCTGTGTCATATTGGCAAAATATAGGATGTTATGGTAATTTTGGACTTGGTTTTCCAGGAAGAGACCTGTTGATGACTCTGCTTCAGAATTTGATTCCACAATGAGTAATATCTTTCAGATATTGATGAATGTCTCTGGAGATTTCTTGATCAGATCTAGCTCAAATGTTGGTGGAACTGATGAAAGTGAATTTGAGTTTGCGGAATACATTTGCGAGAGTATGGTGTTTTTGGGTTCTTCAAACTTGCAATGTATAACTGAGGATAGCACAATTCTATCATTATATGTTCAGCAGGTAATGTTCGATACTAATCATTATCTAGTATAAGTAATCAACTGAAGAAATTAGGACCGTCAATGAGATGGAATGAGTGGGGGTATATAGTAAATTGAGGTTCTCAGTCATCTCTTTGCAGTACTTCATTATATAAAAAATTGGTCTTAGGTTCATTATGTGAATTTCATAAGCCGACAAGTCTACCTATTAGTTTTGTAAGGTGTCAAGTCCATTTTAAAAAGTTCATGGCTGCTTGCCTGTGTCTTGTAAATTCTTCTTGTTCAAAATATTTATGTGGAAGATAAGCTTTGAAGCTTGTTTGCCTCCTGTTGATTTTAAACCTAATTGCCTGTAACTTGGATTAAAGAAAGAAATAAAGAATCAATAGGTTATGGTAATGGCAAAGTTATGTCTGTCATGTACCTCTTGGCTTCTTCAAAACGAGGTTCACTGATTTTATCTGGTACAAAATTTTCTTTCAGAAAAGTTGATAGGTTTTCTCAAAGTTTTCAGAGGCAAAAGCGCTAGGGCCTCGTTGTTGACCTCTCATGAGGGGAGGCTTAAGCCTCAAAGCGTTGAGGCATAAGCTTCTGGAGTTTATACTTTTTATTGGTAAAAAATAAAATTAACTAGAAATACCATAGATAGAGGGGATAGTGTTTGCGCCATACAAAGGTGTCTCACAAAAAATAAGAAACAGTAGATTGAATTCACAAAAAAGCATGTTAAGGCATAAAGACATAGTGTAGTGCATTGTAGGGTTGCAAACAAACAGAGCCGCTCACAAGCAGCTCGACTCAGCTCGGTTCGTGATGTAAATGAACAAGCTCGAGCTAGGACTTTTAGCTCATTTCATAAACTAGCCAAGCTCAAGTTTGCCAAAGCTCGCGAGCCCAAATATATCTATACACACGCTTATATATATAAATGTAATATATATTATTACTCCACATACATACATCAGTACATAGTAATTGTAATTGGAAATGTTGACTGCCATCAACGTGGCTGTTGTGAGTCCCCAACGCATGAGAGCACATAGAAACAAACACTCCACCGGAGGAAGCTTTATAGAAGGAAGGAATGCCTCTTGAACACTTGAGTTTCCGATGTGGGACAAATGAAACCAAGCAAAATTTTCCTTCTCTTCTAGTCCCACATTAAACTCTTACACAAAAGAGCAACGTAGAGCACTTCATAAAGAGAGAGCAATCCTTGGTGCATTTGTTGCTGGGCTGGGGACGAACTTTCGAGCGACAACGAGCCGAGCTCGAGTCAAAGAAATATTTTTCGAGCCAAGCTCGAGCCCATACCTCGTGGCTCGCCACGAGCTCGAGTCAGTGTCACGTATGGAGGGCCGGGTCTGAACATGTTAGAAGCTCGGCTCAGCTTGTTTGCAGCCCTAGTGCGTTGATAGATCCAACATCTAAAAGCACTCTAAGTTGTATTGCGAATATGCAAAAACCTGGTGTCTTTGCCCCAACAACTTCAAATGAAACAACTCTTTACTTGCAAAAAGAAAAAGATCCAACTCTTCTTAGGAATTCGCTTCCATCATCTGGGCAAAAAAGGCGTGAAAAGCGTATGCCTCTGTATGCCTCCCAACGGATGGGCCAATGCTTTTGTGGTTCTCTACCCAAAAAATCAACGCCTACTCGCCTAGAGGCATTTTTGCAGTGCCTTGTCCTGAGGCAAGTCTCAGAATCGCCTTTGAAATAGACTCACACTTGGACACATCCAATTGTATCAAGTCTTAGTTGCAGAGATCGCCTGATTTGTTCTCGATCCCGACACAGGAGTGCAGATTTACACTCCAGAGTGAGATTAGTTATTGAAGCGCTGCTTTGCTCTCAATCCTGACACAGGAGCTCGGATTTGCACTCCAGAGTGAAATTTGTGACTGGAGTGAGAGTCCAGTTATAGAAGAAGATAGCAGCAGCAGCAGACTGCAACAGATCATCACAGCAGCAGCAGATCGGGGAGTAGCAGCAGCTGCAACAGATCAGACGAAGAAGATTAAGGAATGTAGGGTTTAATTAAGTAGTTGGGCTTCTTTAATTATGGGGCTTCTTTACTGAATAGAAGTGATGGGTTTGTATTTGTGCTCCTTGGGCTTCTTCATTCAATAGAAGAAGTGATAGGTTTGTTTGGGTTATGTATTGGGGTTGGACCAAATTTCATTTTAAAAACATTATGGGAATAAGTCTCCATTTTAAAATATGAAATATATTTCAGACATAGCCAAGCTAGTAATAAATAACATAAATTCCACATGTACGCTCCTCTCGGCGCTCCTAACCATAGGATCTTCTACTTGTCCCCGTTTACACGCTCCAGCTCCTGCTTCCTCTCCCGCTTTGTGCAACTAAGGACAAAGTCTTATGCTTATCTTGGCTGTATCAAGTTATCAACACAAGTACTCTATTCAAATTCATTATGAACGATGGAGTTGAGCTTTTGTGGACTCATTGGTTTATTAACCATAGATTTGCTATGATTTTACACAGCAAGAATGGAGATCAATTAGTATTCATCTCTTACTTTCTCTTCTCATAGATTCAAGGCCCCTTATTAGTTGGGTTTTGACCACTTTCTTTGCCCCTCTATCCCTAGCGGACTCTAGGGGTTCTCCCCAGGTCTCTCTCCATCCCTAAATCTTATTTCCCTTTATACAAACATACACGTTATTCGTTGCATTTATGGATTGTGTTTGCCGTAATTGTGCAATTTCCAGGTTGCATTGGTTTGGTCTTATTGCTGGAGATAAGCTCAATCTTGTCATGAATTTGCTGCTACTGCTGCATCTTCCTCTCTCATCCTACCTTTTTCTCTGTTCTTCTCTGCAACTGTTCTATAAAAAGTCCTAGGACAATGTAGCTTCTAAGAAAAATACAATCTGAACAGTACACAGCCGTAAAATTCCATTGAGGAAGAAGCTACTTGTTCAGGGTAGTTTCTTCTATTTTGCATAATTTCCAGGTTGCATGATTATTCTTAACAAGTTGAAGTACCTCGTGAGCATAGTTCTTGAATTGCAAACTCAACCGAATCATCAGTTTTGGATTGTACATATGAAATTTAACATTGATTTTTGTCAGAAGTATGCGTATTTGTGCAGATATGCACATAGTTGTAATGCATGCAGTCTATGCAACATGTTTGTGTGCGTGTGCTCGCGCGCTTGTGCGCAACTCTTTTGTCTAAACGTTTTTGGAAGGTTTCTACTCAGAGAAAGTATTTGGCATTATATTTTGGATGTGCAAAACTAAAAGAAAAGGGACATGGTTGTTGAAATTGAAAGGCTACTGAATCAATTAATTGTTTGCTCATTGTGAATTTTGTATTTGTATGCTTAGTGTGACAGGAAGGTTACACCGCTTTTGTGTTTTATGAAACTTCTTATTACGTATTAAAATGAAAAAAATCCTCGACGATTTCCATAGATCATTTTCAGTACTTCAATTTCGAATTTGGTGGACAAATTTGAAAGGACTAGGTTGCAATGGATAATCGAATGATAGGATTACAGTTCCAAATTAAACCTAATAAGAAAAAGGAGAAGGAGTGCTTCAAACTTCTGCAGCCTACTCTTCGAACATAATGGAGGCATGCAAGAATTTGTATATGTAGTTGACTGTTTATTTGATTTCCATAGACAAACGTCCCCGTCATCAGGAGCATATTATCGTGGTTCTTATTTCAAAAACCGTTTAGCCTTCTGAGTCCTGACCACTTGTCAAGGTACTATATACCTACTGTACTTAAGGAACAATTTCCCTATGTGATCAAGTTTTCACATAAAAACTGGGGCTTTCTTATTATCCATTTCGGCTGCACGTGCCACAAGCATGATTGATCAGCGCTCTTAAATGAAGGTTTGGAAGCAGTATGCTGGAATTGGTATCGCTGCAGAATATGTAGCACATAGAGCCTAGTTTTTCTGTTTCTTCGGCCTGAATTGTTGTTTGTGCTTGAGTGCTTTTAAGTGTCACCCAAAGGAACTTCTGTGCTGTCTTCTAGGGTGGTCTGTAAGAAAGTTGATCAATAACCAGGATAGCAAACGCATTTCAGCTTTCCTTCAGTATAACTGAGGTTCCTTTATGGCTATTGACATTGAAACCTTTTTTCTTCATGTTGCTTAATATCACTTTGGGCATTGTCAACTGGGCCTTCAAGTCTTGGTTAAAAAGTTTGAATTTTAGTTTGGAAGGGGGGGTTTTTCCTCCTTTTTTTTGAACTAAACTGTGTTTTGATCAGAGTGACTACTGAGTAACTAATTCATGAGATTGCAATCTAACTCCTCTTATTTTCAGATGCTGGGATACTTCCAGCATATGAAGCTGGTGCTTCATTATCAATCTCTTCTTTTTTGGCTGGTATGATTTGTGAGAAAGTACATTCCTTGTAAAGTTATAATAAAGCATTTATGCATCCCTGCTTGGCTGCTTCCATTAAACATCTTTTGTGGTTGCCTATTTTGTAGGCACTGCTGAGAGATATCGCATCCAAACAAAAGAATGTGGCACATGCATCTACAGATGGTTTAGTTAAAAATCTGACATCTGGTTCGGGACAAGGCGTCAATGAAAAGCAAAAGGTTTCAATTTTTGTGACCGATGATGTCTGTAGTTGTCTATTGGATATATCCTTCCAACGCATGCTCAAGAAAGAAAGAGTTCTTCCTGGATCAGCACTTCCTTTTGGGTCACTGGAACTATGGAGTGATGATCTTGAGGGCAAAGGAGATTTTGGCCAATATCGTTCCAAGCTTGTATGTTCTACATTTTTTTCCCTTGCTTTTATTACAGCATTGTACAGTTATCCATAAAAGATATACGTAACTCGCAGAAATAACAGAAAAAAGGAGTCCAAACTTATTGTTCTTTTCCCTTGCATCTTAATTTCAACCTTTTTTTATCGACTGTTCTGGTGTTGTGCTTCTCAAAGCAAGTCATTTGGGCCACTACCCCTTTAATTTGCTCTCTCTCTCTCTCTCTCTCTCTCTCTCTCTCCCTCCCCTCCACGAGCCACTCAACACCACCTCTCTTGTCTCTTTCTCTTCTTCTCCTCTCCCTTCTTTCTCTTCTCTGGACAACACGGGTGTTGTCTGACATCACAGCCACTAATTCGTTTTTTTCTGGGGGATAGATGGACCTATCTTAAATTTTCATGATAAATGCCCACTTGTAACTGTTTACTAGCCTTTTCATGTTACATTAATCTACTTGCATCATAGCCTTTTTGTGAAGAAGTTCTGTTCAAATGGTTCTATGTAGCTTCTACATGGTTTCCTTCGCCTTGTCAACCATGGGGTAATTGAAGCACCAATGGTTTACAGAGTAGAGCAGTAAATCTCTGAGTGGAAGAATATGAGTGATGAATTGGGATTGAAGGATGAAGTCATCTCACTCAAAATGACATTAGTTTTCTCTTTTCATGTGGGTGCACTTGAATCAGAATATCTTGTACCTTCCATTGGATTGTGGCATGACGTGGGATTGGCATACATCAATGCCAAACTAGTTATTAGTAATCAATAATCATAACTATTTATTGGATACATATTTTGGAAAAGTGCATAGCTGGGTTAGGTACTTTTCATGATTATGAACTATGCAACATATAAACCTAATTGGATGTGTGCAGGTGCCTGACCACTCACATTTCTGTTGATAAAATCGGACGTTGATTACTGAGTGTTCTAATTCGGCTTGCTAAGTGGGCCGAACAGGTTAAGTGATTACCTAGTGTTGAAAACTAAGAAGATTGACACATGTGTCTAGCCCTAGACCATTATTATTTAGGGTTCATTCAAGGACGAAAAGCATTCACCTTCTGGAGCTTTTTATCATTCCATCTCAACTTCCAAACTTTTTTTTTTTTTAAAAAAACACTCAAGTTCCAAATCGCTGAGGGGTATCAGAAAGTCAGGTATGGATTTAACTGACAATATCTCTTTCTTGAAAGAGGGTAGATGTTGACGTAGATCATGCTGGATATCATTCCAGCCTACCTATTACCCTGAAATCCACGAGCAACTGCGATGCTAAACAGAGAGATATAACCTGATGGACAACAGCATACTGTTTACGCCCATACTGGGAAATATAATGTGTAAGCTATGGTTTGAGCTACGAGGGAGATATTTTGTGAACCATGTGTGTAAAGCATGAAATATGTGACAATTCGTTCCAATTGAGATGCGAAGGAAATTCAGTAATGCTCTCCGTCTGCTTGTGTTCTAAAGAAATTAAGCAATACTAATACGTCATTGAATCTGCGTTTCTTTATGGCTCTGTGTTGCTGATGTTCAACTTATAAATTCCTCTAATTACTACAAGTGTTAGTATTGCATCTGATCATTTTCTATATGCTGATTTCAAGGAGATACTGTTTTTCTCATTAGTTTTTATAATCATGCCCGAACCCTTGATGCAGTTGGAGCTTATCCGTATTATTGCTTCTATTAAACCCCTAATAGCTGCTGCCAACATTTCTGGGAGGATAACTGCAATTATTAAGAGTATCATGCTTGCTGCAGTGCCTGCACAGGTTTGGTTACACTTCCCCAGGATTCTTTCATGGTGGATTCAGTTTGATTTTTGATCTCTGGGATGTCGCAAAATTTTCATTTTTCTTTTTACGGGCATCTTCTGGAAGTTAACATTACTAAAATGTAACACATCTTGATTATTGGCGATCCTAGGAATTGTTTGTAATGGAAAGCATGCAATCGGCTCTGGAGAATGTTGTTGTTGTAGTTTTTGATGGATCAAATGACTCTGGTGGCAGTTTATCTGAAACTCAACTGGAATTGTGCCGGATATTTGAAGGTTAACCATTGACTTCGTTGCAATACTTTGGAATTTATAAAATTTTATCTTAAGGCCTGCTGACACTCTATCACTGCGAACTGAAGGTTTACTTCAGCAACTCCTTTCCTTGAAGTGGACTGAGCCGACACTTGTGGAAGTACTCGGGCATTACATAGACGCGATGGGTCCCTTTTTGAAATACTTCCCTGATGGGGTTGGCAGTGTCATCAACAAACTGTTTGAGCTTCTAACCTTGTTGCCTTTTGTGTTGAAGGTACTGTTGTTGACGTATTGGAATAGATATCTTCTGAGCTTTTATGACATGCAAAGAGAACTTGGATGTGAAATTTTCAACCCCTTTATTGTTTGCAGGATCCCTCAACAAGTACTGCTCGACATGCAAGGTTGCAGATTTGTACATCATTTATTCGAATTGCCAAAGCTGCTGACAAAAGCCTTCTGCCTCATATGAAGGTAATTCTTTCTCTCTTGGAATTGGCAAGTATTTGAATACTTATGCCACATGGAGGTGGTACTTTTGCCGTCTGTTAAGCATGATGTGTCAATGTTTTAACCAGTCCACACTACCAATTTGAAAATGAAACTTGACCACAGTAGGTATTACAAATGCATAACCAGTATCCACACACTCCGTATCCGCCCCTACGCAGTCTTTCGAACCCATACTAACATTGGGCAGGAATCTCTCAGTACTTAGCAAGATGAAGATCTACTGATTAGTCATATTTGAACTGTTGTAATGCAGCTTCAAATTAGGCAAAATCTTATTTCTGTGGGCTCATATTGAAACCCTGCTCATGACTTGTTACTCCAGTAGGTGAACAGTTACTTTTTTCTCAATATGACTTGTTACTTGGGGCCTTTTCAATGCCTACTTCTCCACATGCCTTGAGACAGACGCACAAAAAAGAAAAAAAATAAAAACAGAATGCAAACTGAAGGGAGCATGGGTGGACGAATATCGTGTGGAAGAATACAGCTGGAGACGTATGAGTGAAATATATTGCAAAACGAAAGCTCTGATGTCACCACTAGTTTTGAAATTTAAGCCAAGGGGAAATGACAATATTACGAGGATCTTTCAATTTGTTTAGACTCTTGTGTCTATGGAATGTCTAGTTGAACATGAATCCGCCAAATATGGATGAATACTCATGTAGATAATTACATCATTAAATGCTGAGAGTTGGTTTATGAATACAGTTAACCCTTAAATTCTCAGATGTTAAGTAGGAGTATTATGAATCTGGTCGTGTCCTCACTACCTTGGGAACGACAGGTGGATTTGACTTTCAGTCACAGACCTGCAACAAACAGCCATACTGCAGTGCACATTTTGCAACTAGCATTTATTTCTTTTAAGTAGTATACCTTTCGTAACAGTTTGATACTTGTTGCCAAGCTATTCGGCAACCACATAACTAGTCATTAGAAGGGCGAGAGACAAAAAAAGCAGCACTAGTTGAACTAATATCTTATGATGACAAGGAAGGTGAATAAAGACTATTTTGAGAAATTATACGTAATGACCCGCTCCCGCCCTGTACAATATTGTCCGCTTTGAATACCAAACCCCATCAGACTTCCCAGTGAGGTCACCCATCATTGGATTACTCCTAGACGAGCACGCTTAACTATGAAGTTCCAATGGGCTTTGATGCTCACACGGCTTTAAAATGCCTTGTATAAGGTAGGATGACGATCTATTATTTATAGTTACACTTCACCAAGGGATGTGGGACCACCCCTGGCTGACCTCTCTGGTCACCGATCAGATAGCCCCTGCATGGGTCCCAACTAGCCCAGGCCGGTCGACCACTACCTGGAACTCCCAGAGGCGGGGCGTCTCATTATATCTCGAAGTTAGACACTCTATGGTTCTATTTCTCTTACGTCAAATAAAATTAGGATTCAGGACTCTAAATGGGAAAGTTGAAAAACTTTTCAGTAGTTACCATTTAAAGAAAGACATGACGAACTGAAAACAACAATTGACCCAAAATAAAAAAAGTAAGGGTTACCACTGCTGCTCATATCAGGCAAACCTTGAAATTATCCATGCATTATCAACTACCAACATATGTTACTTGCATCCGCCCTTTTCATCTTAGCACCTGTGGTTGACACAGCACAACATAGGTTTGGGTGTGAGATATTTACTGGACACCAGTGGCGGAACCAAGATTTTAATTCGGAGTTGGCACCCAAAATCAGTGTACTTCCTCCCAAAAAGATAGTCTATTACAAAAAGACGTACAATTTTTATAGGGCAAGTTTTCGTAGTCGTCCCTCTAGTTTTACGGTTGTCTCAATTTCGTCCCTCTAGTTTCAATTGTTACCAAATAAATCCTGTAGTTTGTTTTACGTTCCAAATTGGTAAAATCGTTTACACCGTTAATGAAACTAACGGAAAAATATGATTAAAAAATTAAGTGCTCCAATTTTCAATCCGGTTGAACCGGTGCGAAGATTTTATTGTTTTGATGATTTTTTCCTCGATGGTCGTAATGAATTTTTGGCTTTAAGGCCTTTCAACGAGCACCCGAAGCTCCTTATTTAGTTTCAGGGCTTTCTTAGGGTGCTCATTGAAAGGCCTTAAAGCCAAAAGTCCTTTATGACCATTTAAGAAAAAATGATCGGAAAAATAAGATCTTCACACCGGTTCAAACAGATCACAAATTGGAACACTTATGCTGTGTTTGGATTTGGATTTGAAATTTTTTTTGAAAAATAGTAGGGGTAATAAGTGTAGAGAGAGAGAAATGTTGAAAATAGGGGGAATCTAGGGGGTGTGAAAAAATAAGTGTTCCAATTTTCAATCTGTTTGAACCGGTGCGAAAATCTTATCTTTCTGATCATTTTATCTTAAATGGTCATAATGAATTTTTGGCTCTAAAGATTTTCAATGAGTACCCTAAGAGAGTCCTGAAACTAAATAAATAGTCTTCAAGTGCTTGTTGAAAGGCCTTAGAGCCAAAAATTCATTATAACCATCGAGGATAAAATGATCAAAAAAATAAGATCTTTGCACTGGTTTAACTGGATTGAAAATTGGAGCACTTAATTTTTTAATGATATTTTTCCGTTAGTTTCATTAACGGTGTTAACAATTTTACCAATTTGGAACGTAAAACAAACTACAGGGTTTATTTGGTAGCAATTGAAATTGGAGGGACGAAATTGAGACAACCATATAACTAGAGGGATGACTACGAAAATTTGCCCATTTTTATTATTATATATAAAAAATAAGTACTTGCGGGCATAATTTTTTAATTTCTTAACACCACATTAAAGATCTCAGTTCCTTAATTTGGCGTTAAGAAATGTAAGAAGTACTTTGGTTTTTAATCCGAAAATTGCACTTTCTTGATAGTGGACTATCATTACAGGGCAAAAGGAGTAATCAGGATTAAAAAGCGCAAGTGTTCTAAGGTTAATAATTTATTATGCATACACATTTTTATATGCTAATTATCCATCAACATACTTAATACTGTAAAGAACACACTTTTTCTTGGGTTAACTATTCATAATACCAGAAATAGTACACATTCATCAGTTAATCACTCATAAACATACTTAATACCAAAAAAATAATACACGTGTTGTATAGAACAACACAGAAATTACATAAATAGTTCTTTTATTCTGCCACCCTGCCCCCCTTATTCCCTCCGCCCGTGGACATGGCATTACAAATCTAGAAAGCACCCATTTATTGCTTCTGTTTGTTGTGTGAGCATTTACGATTATTAACATTCTTTGAGTTGTGTGATTTACCATTGTTGCAAGGATGGAATCCAATAAGGCTCATGGATTCATGGATTGACAACTTATTAAAGAGTTTGTATGTTGGACCCTTAGTTGGCTTCTTCATTTCTTAGGTTTGACTATTCCTCATTGAAAAAGTTGTCCTATTTTTAGTATCTCAGTGTTTGTGGGCCAGCTTACACTCACCTCAACATATCCCTCCCTCAACATATCCCGTGAGGACCAATCCCGTGGTCCACTAGGGCACATGAGGGGTGGGGGGGAGGGGTTGGGTGGTGGTTGTCTGGATCAAATTCCTTGCCACATACAAATTGGTAGCATTTGGGACGTTTCGATCTTGAAACCTTGGGAGGGAGCAAACCCCTTAACTCACAAGCCGTGACCACTAGGCCGACCCCTGGGGTTTGCCCAAAAATAGAGATAAATAAAATGTTCTTGGCAGACTTCCTACCTCAGGTGTATATGGAATACTGTACTACTGATTCAGTGCATGGTCATGGATCACATATAGAGTTTTGGATTAACAATGAGCTTCTGAGACATGTTGGATATCCTCCAGAACTCATTCCATCTTTTAAATTTTTGTGTCTATTGAAACAATTATGTATATTGGTTTATTGTGTTTGTCGCTTTATTTCTTACAGGGAATTGCAGACACCATGGCATGTTTGCAAAAAGAAGGCCGTTTGCTTCGTGCAGAGCATAATTTGTTGGGCGAAGCATTTCTTGTCATGGCTTCTGCATCTGGGTAAGTACTTGCTTCCTATGATCTTGTAGTGCTTATGAAAATGTCTATGACTACGTGATGTCTCCTTTATCAGTTTCCCTTTAACTCTGTGCAGGGTTCAACAGCAGCAAGAAGTTTTAGCCTGGTTACTCGAACCTTTGAGTAAAGAGTGGACACAGCTGGACTGGCAAAATGCTTACTTGTCTGACCCAACAGGCTTGGTTCGCTTGTGCTCTGAGACTCAATTTATGTGGTCACTTTTTCACACTGTGACCTTTTTTGAGAAGGCTCTTAAGAGGAGTGGTTTCAGGAAAGCCACAATAAGCTCACAGAACAAGTCAGCAGGATGTTCCGGTCCTTTGCATCCAATGGCTTCTCATCTATTGTGGATGCTGCCTCCTCTCTTAAAGGTAAGTAAACCAGCGTTAAGAGTTGGTCATGTCAATATCCTTGCGCATGCTGTCAGATAATGGAGCCCCAACTTAAGCAGGATCTTACTGGATCGCAGCAGGATCTTACTGGATCACTACATGTTTATGTTTGTGGTATCTCCTTGATCTGCAGCAGGATCTTACTGGATCACTACATGTTTATGTTTGTGGTATCTCCTTGATCTGCAGATACTTCGAGCTATACATTCCCTTTGGTCTCCACCTGTAACTCAAGCATTACCTGCAGAAATAAAAGGCGCAATGGCCATAAGTGATGCTGAGGGAACCACTCTTCTTGGCGAAGCAAACTCGAAATTGTCAAAGGGGGCATTAACTTTGTCTGATTTATCTCAAATTGACTTGCATAAGGAAGGTTATCCAGTGTCCAATGAGGTTGATATGCGAAATTGGTTGAAAGGTATACGCGATAGTGGGTAAGTATTTAGATTTTTTATGTTTGGGTTCTATTACTGTTGTTTTCAAACTTGTAGTCTTTCAACTAGCAGATGTCTCGGTCTTCCTTTATGGGGTCAGTATGTATAACTTTTGGCAGTGGGTAAGTATTTATATTTTTCTTGCAATGGTTTTGATTCTGTGCTGGAGTATTGGAGGGCTCTTTTTTCCTTTGTTTGGTTCCTTACTGGTTACTGCCATTACCAAACTTCCAGTAAAAAAGGAATTTAAGGCTTAAGCGTTCTATTAGTTGTACATGAGCATCGTACCAAGTTCGCCAGTGTCATTTCCTATCATTTAGATTCTACAGCGTATTAGTGTGGACTAAACAGGGTGTAGTGTTTATGTTAATTTCCTTGCAGTATCATTCATCAGAGAAAAGTTTTCCAGCTGAAGGTTTCTCATCTAAATGTCTATGTTTTATTCATAAAAAAATTCTCCAGCCCTCTGATTGATCTTATCATTTCTGAAAAGAAGATTATAAGTGTGGATTGAAAAGGAAATGGAAATTGTTAAGGCACTTATTTTCCCTAATGCTTAATCAGGTTAGAAATTGGACCAACAATGCACATCAAGCTAGCGAGTAATTATTTCGATGTCTTGGGGCACCGCCACATGGTGCTCAGCAGCCTTCTCCACCAGAAATCCATATGGGGTCCATACACTTGGTCCTAGGCTCTACATGAATATGTGGTGAGGGGTGTTGGGGTACCACGTGGCGGTGCAGTAGGAGCACCCAATAATTTTGCCGAGCTAGCCAACAGGGTTGCACAAAATTGAAGAAAAATTCTATGGAATTGCCATTAGACCAGCGATGCTTTGCGGGACAGAATGTTGGCCTATTATGAAACAACAGGTGAGCAAGATAAGTATAGCGGAAATGCGAATGTTGAGGTGGATGTGTGGTAAGACCAGACGAGACAGGATTAGAAATGAAACGGTTTGTGAGATGGTAGGTGTCGCACCTATAGAGGAGAAGTTGAGGGAAAATAGGCTAAGGTGGTTTGGGCATGTCTACCGTAGACCAGGAGATGTAGTAGTTAAGAGAGCGGATAGGATAGCTTTGGGTTGCAATGCTATGGGGAGGGGTAGACCTAAATTGACATTAGATACTGTGGTGTGCAAAATATGAGTATAATGGGTTTGTGTGAATAAGTGGCCCTTGACAGAGCTCAATGGAGGAAAATGATTCATGTAGATTGGGACATAAGGCTCGGTTTGGTTTAGTTAGCTAACAGGCTTGCACACTTGCAACCACATCTTGCAAGAAGATGCAAACTTTTGTACGGAGAAGCATATTGCAAACAAAGAAGAATGCCTACGGGGCAACAGATGCTAATGGATATTTGCATCTAAGAAACCCAAGTTTTGGTACTCCTAGTAAGTTGCCAAGTGTCTCATAAGCTTAAGCTGTTTAAAAATGGTCTAAGCAATGTATATCAAGCTAGCCAACAAAATTAAGAATTAAGTTAAAAAAAGATGGTCTATTCATACAAGCTAGATTGTTAACACTTACCATGCAAGTGCACGAGTGAAAGAGAAAGTAGGGAAGTAGGAGAGAATAAAATAGGAAAGTGCCGAAATTCGGCAGGAACACTAGCATAATATGCAAGTATAAATGATAGGGTTTAAGAGATCAATAGGGAATTTAAGACCTCAATATGTAATGCAGGAAGAACATGGTAGCCTTTGAAGTTTGAACCTGAACTTGATGAATCATTTTTATTATTGTAAGTCATCTGATATGTGATTTTCGTTGCAGCAAACTATGTCCCATCCATTGTTAATGCTTATTGTTCCATTCTAGGTACAATGTACTGGGCTTATCAGCAACCATTGGGGATTCATTTTTCAAATGTTTGGATGTTCATCATGTTGCCCTAGCACTGGTGGAGAATATTCAGTCAATGGAGTTCAGGCATATAAGACAACTCGTTCATTCAGTCTTGATTCCATTGGTAAAATGCTGCCCTCCAGGTTTGTGGGAGGGGTGGCTAGAGAAGCTCCTGCACCCATTGCTTCTCTGTGCTCAGCAGGCTCTTAGCTGCTCATGGTCCAGTCTGTTACAGGAAGGCAGAGCAAAGGTTCCAGATCTACATGGAATAGTTTCCGGATCAGACTTGAAGGTCGAAGTAATGGAGGAAATGCTACTTCGAGGGCTAACTCGTGAGATTTGTTCGCTCCTCTCAGTTTTAGCTTTATCAGGACTAAATGCTGGGCTTCCCAATTTAGAACAGTCGGGACATGTCAACCGTGTGGATGCATCATCTCTCAAAGATTTGGATGCATTTGCATCAACTTCACTTGTTGGGTACGCTTGAAGCACATTGCGTCTGTGGTTTATTGTGAGAGAATTTGATGTATTATTGGTTTTCCTTTCCTTCTCTGTTCGAAGTTCTAATTGTTTCAATCCTCCCATTTAATTACAGTTTTGTTTTGAAGACAAAAGCCCTTGCCCTTCCGGCATTGCAGATTGCTTTAGATGCTTTGAAATGGACTGATGCTGAAGCTGTGACTAAAGTTTCCTCCTTTTGCGGAGCTGTGATTCTTCTGGCCATCTCATCCAATAATGTGGAACTCAGACAATTTGTCTCAAAAGATTTATTTTACGGAATCATCCAAGGGTTGGCCCTCGAGTCAAATGCTTTTATTAGTGCTGATCTGGTTGGTCTCTGCCGTGAAATCTTCTTGTATCTCTCTGATAGAGACCCGGCACCCAGGCAGGTTTGTGAGACCCGACTTGCGTTCAAATTTTTTTACTATATTACATGTAACTAAGATATTGGAATGTTCATTTCTAATTGGAAACTCTCTCTCTCTCTCTCTCTCTCTCTCTCTCTGTGTGTGTGTGTGTGTGTGTGTGTGTGTGTGTGTGTGTTTATCAGATCTTGCTCTCTCTTCCTTGCATTGCTCCCCAAGATTTGCTTGCTTTTGAAGAAGCCTTGACCAAGACAAGTAGTCCTAAGGAACAAAAGCAACATATGAGGAGCTTGCTCATACTAGCTACAGGAAACAAGTTAAAGGCACTTGCTGCTCAGAAAAGTGTGAATGTAATTACCAATGTTTCAAGTAAGCTCTCTGACATTGTCTCCTCTTCTGAACTGTATTTTCTATTTCATCCCTCTCTTGTTTGAGTGCATATGTATGCTGTAGCCTATGATTCCCTTTATTTTCAGTGTACTTATGATTTTAGCCTACCGCATATGTTGCTACATGTTGCAATGCCCAAAATGTTGGACAATAAAAGAATGGGCCAAGCACATGAATGTGTGAGTATCGTTATTAAATAGTAAATATCTCTTTTAAAGTTCAATTAAGAGATAATCAGAGAGGTAATTACTGAAGAGTTGTAGTTTAATATCCCTATAAATAGAGATGGCCTCCATCATGTCTTTTCCTTACACAACCATTGAGAGCTATGAAGGTACTTCAGAATTCAGTCGAGTCTACATCAAATCATAGTTATTAAGGGCAAGAGTATGTGGTAATTTTATATCCAACCCAAAACTAATTGGCAATGAGTAATCACCCATTGCACTTCCAAGCAATGAAGGACTATAGTTCCTTAACATCACCCCCTCATATGCAATGAGGTCTGGTACGCGTAGTCTTTTTTTGGGTCTATCATCGTGCAGCTTTTTTGCTGGTTTATCATCCTGGGGTGTGGATTGTGAATTCTTTTAAAAACGTGGGGTGGAATGGGCCCCACTCTGATACCATGTGGAAATTTTATATCCAACCCAAAACCAATTGACAATGAGTGGAGAGGTCTCAAATGTTACTAGATGATCTCACATTTAATATCCAGCAATCTGGGACAACTACTCTATCAAAGACGTACTAAGGCGCAAAAAGCTGTAGGGGTCTAGGCACAAAGCACAAGGAAAGGCACAGGCCTTAATGAAGAAAGGTGCACTTGGGAGGAAATAAAGAAAACTAACATACACCAATTATTCAAAGGATAAACACTAAGACAATGAAGTTTAGAAATTGTACCATGTAAAAATCTATAAAACAACCTTCCAAATGTCAAATAGCCAACAATCCTTGCATAGACAGAGCATAGCTAAAACATCAAATTCAACAATCATCCAATGTTTGAAACAAAAGCAGAGATCATTTAGTTTGAGTCGTTCAATTGAGATATGAAAGATGGGCATGGTGTACTAATGCGTGAGGATGGTTTATCCCTTACATTAAGACCTTAGTTTAAATTTGGCACTTATTGAATGTTTCTCACCAAAAGACACATGCCTTGCACCTTACCAAAGGGCTTTGCCTTGGTCGCCTAGGCTTTGCCTTTATAAATAACTAGGACATGGACACGTCGGAGATACGTTGCATAAAAAAAAATTGACAAACATTTGTTAATAGTGGTTAAAAATTAATGACAAAAGCATATTTGTTTAAAATGGTTACATATTTGATACAAGAATATATATATTTGTTACAAATGGTTATGTATTTGACAGAAACATTTGTTAAAAGAATTAAGAGCTGAACTAAAAGGATACATAGATACAAAGAACAATAAATTATGATTATATTACTATTAATTATTCTCTTTTAGTTTTATTTTGCTCGCCATGTACTTGTATGGTGGCAGAGAGAGGGTCGCAGGGCCTGCCCAATACTTTTGGAGTCCCTACGCAAGTTCCAAACATGGGGCCCTACGTATTTTAATTGGTAAATTAAAAAACAAATCATTAAATAAATGTATGTGTGTGTGTGTTGTAGCTAATTTGAGGTTAGAAAAAAATTAAAATGAATCATGAAGTCAAATATTAAAATAAATGAGCAGAATAGCATGTCTATATCTATACTTTGAAAGTGTAAGTTTAATAATGTATTTGTGTGGT
Organism: Rhododendron mucronatum var. ripense; assembly: GCA_019656295.1. Taxonomy (NCBI): domain Eukaryota; kingdom Viridiplantae; phylum Streptophyta; class Magnoliopsida; order Ericales; family Ericaceae; genus Rhododendron; species Rhododendron mucronatum. The sequence goes on along the minus strand of BPLT01000130.1, from coordinate 532,729 downwards.
AAATAATAGCTTCTTTTTCTTTTTTTTGGTCAATCGGTAGAAGAGATCATTTTTACATCAGATATGAAGAATAGCGTACAAACCCAGGACACTACATCAATTTTAAGGGTCCACGAGACAACCTAGTCCAACAACTCAACCAATACAATAAATAAACCCATTATAGGGTAGAAACAAAGAAAGGAAAAGCCCTCTAAGGGAAGAATACCTACACGCAGACGGGGAGACTCGAACTCAAACTCCTGATCTCTTAGTGAGATGCAAGATTCCTGGCCAACCGAGCTAGCCCCAGTTAGTTAATAATAGCATGTTGAAGTAGTGATTTTCTGAATTTCTGGTACCAATACCACATAAGTTCATTTTAGGCCTTGTTCAACTCTCAGCAGTCTAAAGGTTCTGAAGAATAAAATTTTCAAACCATTTAACCATCAAAAAAAGAAGGTAGCAAGGTTCGAACTCGCATCCTTGCGCGTACGTGAGTAATGCCCTACCACTGGTACGTAAGAGCATATCTATGAAACTTTGGGGTTTTTTATATATTGTACTTATCCTGACCTGGGGGCCCCGTAGCAGATTTCTAGAGTGTAATTAGGTACGATTAACTTGTAATTGTATATTAGCTTTTGTAACGTGATTTTAGAGTCTAATTAGGTACAACTAACTTGTAATTGTATATTAGCTTTTGTTAACCTCTCTTATGATCCTCGATACATAGCCCCATGTGATTCATGAAATGAAAAAACGGTGCACCATACTTATCCCGTTTTGCTGGGCCTATGCCTGCTTAGTCCCAACATAGTTCTGCATCTGTGTGCTTCTTAGGGTCTCAAGATCTGAGATGGGGGAAAAAAAGAGTTCTCTCTATTGCTACCAATTGTCTAATATTGGGATGTAGTCCGCACAGTGGATGGGTAATGTTTATTGTCGGCATTTCAGTCGCAAAGCATTACCAAGATGTTTGGGCGGTAGCGAACAGAGTTGAGCTTTGAGGCTGCCATATTGATTGTCTCAATTACCTTGAATGCCTTTTTGCTTTTACAGTATTTTTGCTATAGATAAGCTACCATTTTAGCTTGTATGTTGAAAAGAACTAGTCCCTCGCATAGGGGGAAATTGTTGTTTGGAGTAATTGGTCTGAGATCCAATACAATGACCGGGAAAAAATTATATAAAATAGACTCGACCAAATACAACCTTATCCTGACTACTTGCAGTTTTTTTCTTTTGAACTGCCCCGACTACTTGCAGTCGCCTACTTGAATTTTGATATAGGCCATTATAATGTATCAGGGGTCCCAACATACCTGCTGTCGTACTAACCAATAACTGCTTTTTTTCAGCAAGACCACGTAATTTGGTCTCTGCTCCAGAATCCAAGATTGGAGAAGAGGATGATGCTATAGGATTGGCAGCCATTACATGAATGAAAAGTTGTGTCAGATTTCGCTGTACAGTGACGACTAACTCTGAAGGCACCCATTATTTTGGGCAGAAGTCTACGAAGGTTTTTTTTTTTTTTTCCTCTTGTAATCGGGAATATCTACAAAGGTTGAGAAAGTAGTTTACTTGTACAATATACCAATTATCGGCTAATTATTATTGTGGTGGCTCTTAACTTAAGTTAATGTTTGTCAGTTATCAAGTTTGTATATTTCAAATTTGTGCATGTATATGCCTTTAAATGAAACACTTTTTTGCCTTGTACTTGTTGAAATATCTATTGCATACAGCTATGAAACTGGAGCTTTCTTTAACTTTCTCATGGTGCGGGAAGGAAGAAAATGAAGTCACTAAATATGTGGCCAATTTGTATCGTAGCCTTCCCCCTTCCTGGCTTGCATGCCCTTCCCATGTTTTATCTAGTATTCTAGCCCTTTGGGTGTTTATTCCAGACCCAAAAACAAAAGATGGCTTTCTATGTTTGGAGTGGTTTCCATAATATTTTTTTTAATAGGAACCAGTAATTTTATTGATAAAACGGAGATCGATTAAAAATTGCATCCGTAATACTAGAAAAACAATTGAAGTTATGTAACATACTTAACACACAATTAAAGCCCTCCTTTTATAGGCATAAGGAGGGGAATCCAGACAAGTGAGTTATTGTCCTTAGTCTTCTACTACAAACTTTCTTATGACAATACATTTAACATATCTTGACCTAACAGACCTAACATCTTTACTTTCCTTACATCATATAATTGGAAAATACTATTCAGCTACTATTACACCCTGGACTTTTACTAAAGTACAACTCCCACAAACAGTACACGCTAATTATACAGACTACAAACAGTACACACCAATAATTTCACCCTCTCCGGAAAAGAGGACAACACGACCATACTTTATATTACATCACAACAACACAGCTGGCACAAGCACATGGTTTTCACTCTAAATCATCTGAACTACTTTCTTCAGCTCTGTCAGTCAAGTGATACTGGGTCAAAAGATAGTGAATATTTTGGCGTCACTCTTCCGAATAAGTATAATTAAATTTCTAGTTTGCAGTTTCATAATGGAGGAGAGACGAGGGAACCTCTGCCGGTGTCAATCCATTGAGTGAACACAGTGTTTGAGTCATGACCAGATAATTTTCACTGTGGATCTCGATGCTCGGAGACTCTTGATATGCCGAAAGGAATATAGTGTGATACTCCTTTCTCCAAGTGATAGAACCATCTGGATTAGGAAGACATCTGTTGTTGCGAGTTGACCAAAAAGCAAATTGGAGGTCTTCGTCTGCACTAGTGGGGATTTGTCGGATCTTCTGCTGCCATTGCCAAACATAGCCTAAGATTTTCCGAAATGGTCGCTCAATTTCCCATCGTTTCTTTGCCAATGATTTTTCGTATTTTCTCCGAGCCTACGTTGAGCAGTTGTGATCTTCTCCAATCCACCCTCGGAACTTTCAGCGCTTTCTCCAGTCAATTCATTAACTCTAATAAATTTTACATTTCCTTCACCCCCCTCGTTTTCTCGTCTTTTTCCAAAACTTATTTCTTGTTCCCCATTGGAATGGAGGGATTCTTATCTTGGTCTGCACGTAGGGATTGCTTCTAACAAGTAGGAGTGCTTCAAATATATTCTAAATAAGGTCTCGGAATCTCTTGGAGGTTGGCAAGCTTCAACATTATCCCAAGCAATCAAACTAACTCTTATCAAATATAAATTCATGGGGCAGTTGGACTTGTTTATACCATATATTCATCGCCTATCGATGATCGATTGAAAGATGGCGATTATGGGAATGCAACCTATTTTATCTATCAATATCCTAAGGGAATGTAGTTGAGCTCTCAATAGCCTCCAAACCCCCAATCCTTATTTCCTAAATTTTCCATTTTCTTTAAAAACAAAAACCCACGTCCATACTAGATTTCCCATTTCGTTAAAAAAAAAAAAAAAAAAAAAAAAAAAACCCACGTGCACAACTCTCACATGCTTCCAATATTTTCTACTTCATATATAATAAAAAAAAAAAAAAAAAAAAACCCCACGTTCAAGACAGTTAGCAATGGGGAAGGTTTAGGGTGCCCACGTTAAAAACCCACGTTTTGTTCAAAAAAAAAAAAAAAAACGTTCGAGATTTTTCTCTTTTTTCTTGGTTAAAAAAACACCCCCACGTTCAGCTCTCACACACACATCCATATATTACTCCTAAAAAGACAAACTCCCTCCCACGTCTCCTTCCCTCCTTTCACCTGCCCACTACAATCCTCCACGTCAACAAAATAAAAAATAAATGCCCCACGTCCTCATTCTCCCCTAATTTTCTCTTCTACTATTTAATCTCTTCTTATGCAACTCTCCACCACTTTTTCCATTCTTTAATTCTCCGCAGTCCCTACTCAAATTGACATAATTGTTTCTACTTTTTTGTTCTGCAAATTTTGAAAGTTTGTTCGGCAGATTTTGAAAGCAAGAGGGTATGTTGAGGAATTATGCTGATTTGGGAGATTGCTCAACCGATCAAAGGTTAAATTTTTTTTTTTTTGTATTCATGCTCTTTTCTTTCCTCTTTCTTTAATATTCTCACATTTCTTTTCCTAATGTTGTTTCACTTTTTGGTTTCTAGATTTTGATTAAGAGGTTGTGATTACACCAACATTTGGTTTTATTGCTCATCCACGGTTAAGGTCAGTCTTGCGAATTCTCTCCCCCTGCTTCTCCCCAAAAAAAATAAGAGTGAGCACAAGTTCGAAATATTTCCACATTCCCTTCGAATCTCCTAATGATCATGATGTTTCAACTTTTTTGTCTCTTGATTTTGATCGTGGTTTCAGTGCTCATCCACTGTTCCAAGGTCAGTCTTGCGAATTCTCTCCCCTTGCTTCCACCCATAAAAAATAAGAGTGAGCACAAGTTCGAAATATTTCCACATTCCCTTCGAATCTCCTAATGATCATGATGTTTCTACTTTTTTGTCTCTTGATTTTGATCAAAGTAAAAAGTTTGGTTCATCAAGTGAAATTTAAAAAAAAAAAAAAAACCACGTTCAAAAACTAACACCCACGCCAGTTACCATGGAGGAAAAACAAAAAACACATGCAAACTACCCCCACCCCACCACGTTCATTTCCCATAAAAGCAAATTATCTAACACGTTTATGACTAACACACCATTTAATATCATACCATTTTACTCTCACAAATCTGCCACCAAAAGAGAAATGTTTGCAACTCCTGATCACTTTTCCTTTTTTGTAGTTTGAAAACTTGAATAAATTGACGATAGCTATCGCACGAAGTAAAAAAAAAAAAAAAAAAGAAAAAAAACCTAACCCGTTTTTAATTAACTATCTGCGAGGTTCAAAGGCAAGGGACAAATTGTTGATCACGGGCCTGGCGAGGTTCAGAGGCAAGGGGTGTAAGTTGATTTTCTCTTCACTAAGTTCGCCATTCAAAATCTGTGTTTTGTTTCCCGTATGTAGTAATTGGATTTTCCCCGTGCATAGAACGGATTTTGCAATAACAGAAAAAAAAAAGAAAAAAGAAAAACCATCTGCCCATATCCCCGAATTATCCCCGAATCCTACCTACGCCGGGATAAATCATGCAAATTATTTCATCTCAAGTCAACATCTGCCCAAACGGAGTCCATATAATAAATCATGCAAATAGTAGTAGAGAAAAGTTTAGCAAATACTATCCGATACCCAGAAAACAAACTGTAGCTTACTGGGTATTATCTCACACTGTGCCCAGTATTAAATCCACATATGTGTGTTTGTTTTGCTCCCTATTTGTAAAACTCTTGATAAAGCCCAACATTGTTAACTCTAGGTGTTTGGTTTCACATTCAAACCCCAAACAGAATTTTTTTTAAAGCAACACCCTCCAACTACTCTCATAATACCAACTGCTTGTCCACTATCTAAAAATGAGCCCCAATTGTTTCTCTTGAGTACTTTTTAAGTTTAGATTCAGTACTTTTACATTTTATGCAGGTTTTCATGAGGCCAACGAACATTGGAATTTATATAGGGAGGAAGCTCTATAGTATTTGGAGTTGAATGCTATCCATTTTGTAAATATATCGCTTTGTTTAATTTTAGGTGTTCAGTTTATGAGTATGAGAGTACTTTGTTTTATTTTAGGTGTTCGTTTTATATGAGTATGCGAGAATTGTTCATTGTTGTACCAAGAGTTGTTTCTTTAATTCTTATCGTAAAGTTTGACTCCAGTTGGAAATTTTTATAGTTAAAAATTTATAGGCTGGAATTTATATATTCAGGATGGATGCAGTGTATGGTGGAGACATAAACGAACAAAGAATTAAAGCCAAAATGGCTCGACTCATGCGCAGGAGAAGATTAATGACTCAACGTAATGACCCATTAATGAATCAACGTTTCTTAGAAATTGAAAAAGAGGCGCGATGTTTGGGAAGTGCATACTTTCGTCTAAGACAATTGCGGCGTGTGCCCTCTCTGGTCCGGAACGACCGCAATGGTGCGAATGCTCATGTCATCTCCATTGGAGGACAATCTGTCAATATTCCACTACCAACATCGAATGAGCCAAATCCAACTGGTAGGTACCTTTCCCGCAATTAAATATTGCTAATCTTTTTTAAACAGTCTTTCCTTTCAACCAAAAAATATGTGATTTTTTGTTACTTAATTCATAGAAGCTACCATGGAAAATTTGAATGGAGATCAACCAACTGATCAAAACATAATGCTTCCCCTCGGCCATCCAAATATCGGTTAGTCTTATAGATCCCACCAATCGTCAATTGTTATAATTTTTTATAAACTGAATTTGAGAGAGAGCAAGTAACGAATTTTAAGGCCAAGAATGAATATACTAAAACCAATCGAATTGTTATATACTATAGTAACAATTAAACATGTATATACATGTATACATTACCATGCTAATAGCCACTGTTTCATCTATCACACAATTGATTTACAAAATCTTATTAAACATGTATATACATCTATGCTACTCATCTTTTTTTGGTATTATGTAGGAATGTCTCATAGAAAAATAGTATTTCAATTTTGGGAAAAATATCAACATGAGAGTGCTATGACTGATGAAGCGATAGATGTACAACAGGTAATAAGTAAATATATTTATTCGATATTGTGTGGCTTATTATTGCATTAAAAGAAGCTTGTTTAGGAAATTTGTAAGTAACACTATATTCTTCATCGAATGACAGGTTTCGACTCCACAATCTACGCGGATAGTAAAAATAGGTATCTATTGTTCAAAATGGATGTTCTCTGTGAGAGCTAACACAATTGATTTATGCAAATCTTATTGAAGAGTACTTAGGTATAAGATCGTGGCAAAATCGATTGCAGCAGCGACGTTAGCAAAACAATGGCGATTAGTTTGTAAATAGTTTCTTAAAACACTTTTTAAGTTGCAAGGACATTATCTATCAGCTTTATCATTTTATGCATGATTGTTAAGCAGTAAATGTGTTTAATGTTCACATACTACCATTATATTTTTTCATAAACTAGCGTTCAACACGTTCTATGCACGGACAAAACTAACCCGTTCTAGCATTGTGCCCGTTTGAACCTACATTTATTAATTGTCCCATGCATAGAACGGGCACAACGCTAGAACGGGTTAGTTTTGTGATGAGCACCCAATATTGTAGATATTTGGTGCGACTGGTCCCGTAGTATGTTGGTTTAACTTGCGTTTATTTAGCTTTTATAATGGTATTGCACGTAAGGTAGGTTTTTATGTATTTCAGGTAATTCGTATAAATAAGGCGCGTTTGAACGCCAAGGAATGCTCCGGGTGCAACCAAGTACTCAAGGCCATGCGCCACCCCATTGTGGTGCTCGAAAGATGGTTTAGGGATTGCTCGGGTCGCCCAAGGGTCAAGGGAATTGAAGGAGAAGTGAGGATTTTACCAAAACCACTCATCTTCCGACCAGCTGAGGGTAGAATTGACATAACTTTTGATGTACAAACTACTTTTAATCCAAACCACTTGGGTTAGAAAGTAGACTCGATGAGCTTTCCAACGGTCCAAAGAACGCCTAAATCCGAGTTCGGGAGTGTCCGGAGCGAGCCTGCAAAGTTTGCCCAAAAAAGCTGTAAAGCGGGTACCGGTACTGGGCAATTCCCAGTACCGGTACTGGGTGTCCAGAGATCAATTTTCCAGCCCGTTGAAGCCTGGTACCGGTACTGGGAGTTTCCCAGTACCGGTACTGCCTGGAAAAATCTGCCGATTTTTGCTACCTTTTTCTTCCTTCTATTTATGGAAAGTTTCCACTTATGGAATATTTTTGGGATATTTTGGGGACTTTTTGGTCCTTTGTAATTTAACTTTAGAGCCCTATAAATAGGCTTGTATGCCTTTTATAGAAGAGGGCCATTTCTAGTCTTTTTTAGGCCTTAGTCTTTCTTGCTTTCTAGGATTTCCTCCATTGTTGCTTTCAAGCTTTCTTAGCTAATTTCTTCAAGAACTCATGTAAGTATTTGTCTTATGTTAATTTCTCGTTTATTAATGTTGTAGCTACGCTTTGGATCTTTGCATAAATCAAGTTTATTTACGTTTTCTTCGGTTAAATCTTTCGCTCCATTTTCTTACCATGTCTAGTCTTTTAGCTATGTGTGAGTAGTCTTTTGGCTAAGTCTTGGGCTAATCTTTCCCAATGACTTAGGTGGTTATTTGGTTCTCGAACTCTCGGGCTTAAAATCATGGTTTTCGGAATTGGATTAATCTAGCCATTTTGGTCTAAGCGAGGGGTGTTAACTCCTTGGTATGTTGTTTAGTCAAGCGGTCTTGGCAAGCGGCATATTGAGGACTCGTGGCCTCCTACGTGTTAGATACATTAGCGAAAATAGGTTGATTTAGTTCTGTTTAATCACATCTTTCTTGAAATGTAGTCATTAAAGCTAAATCTTCCGGGCGTGAGCACGCGGTCGTGACTCTCGCTTGAGTTATAATCGAGAACCGATAGCGGCCTTTGTCAAGGGATAGATGATCCCTAGACTTGCCTCTTTTAGTTTATAAAGCTATTTTCTAGTCTTTTCTTTAGTTTTCCATTTCGAAGCTAAACCAAGTTGGCCGCCTTGAACGCCGCACTCTACCATAAAACCTACAATCCGATTAAGCTATATTTCGATTCTCTGTGGGTACGATCCCGGTCTTACCGGTTTATTATGCTATCGACGACCTAGCCCTACGCTTGGGGTTTTCTCAACCTTATTCGAAGGCGAGGTTCGGAGGCTAAGCATTTTTGGCGCCGTTGCCGGGGATTCTTAATATAGCTTATTTGGAGGTTCGACAAACCACTGTAAGTATTCCGTTTATTTTTTATTTTTCCTTTGTGTAATTTGAACTCAACTTAGCGGATACCTCTAACCGAGCCACCAATTCGACTTGAGGTGTAACGAAGCTAACTTGAGCATCAATTGCCTTTTTATTGTTTTATTGCTTATATAACCGTGGCGGTGGCTTAACCCCACGGAACTGTTTTGAGAAAGAGGTGGCGGCATAGCCCCTCTAGCTTGTTTATTTTATGTCTTATCTATCTAATAGAATAGTTGCGGCCAATTGGGGAACACCGCACAAGACTTTGGGGGAATACCTTTGTCCTAATCAAATTATAACACCCCATAAGACTTTGCGGGATTACCTCTGTCCCAATCAAACTTTCACACCCTCTTGCATAGCCCCTCACGACGTCAATGCTTTTAAAAGTCGTATGACCATTACTAATTGGTTTGATCTCAAAAACCAAATTCAAACTTTTGCTGAAAGAGTGAATGAGTCATTTTATGCATGTTGGGGAAGATATAAGGACTTACTCATTGCGGTCCCAAATCATGGCTTTGAAAATTTTCAAATTGCTAACTATTTTTATGATGGACTTTCTCAAAAAAGTCAACGGTTCTTAAACATAATATGCGATGACAAACTTTTTGAAAAAGGACCAGCTCAAGCCTTAGATTTCTTTGATCATTTGGCTGAAACTTTGCAATCTAAGGTTTTTGTTCAACATTGTCAAGAGTCCAATTCAAATGCCATGGAAGAGGATATTGAGCCGCCTATCTTTGTTGAAGATGTTAGTTTAGATTTTGACAACTCCTCAGAGTCTGAATGGATTGATGTGCCTGAAGTTGAGCCTGTTGTCCAGTGCTCTCCATCCATGGATCCTTCTTTATGTGACAATCCGGGGGAGAAATTTCTCATTGTTGAGAAAACAAATGTGGAGGTAGACTTTTTATATGCTCTGCTGAATGAGCAGGATGGAAAGAATGTGTCTAGACCTGAGCGTTTGTCTCCTTCCTTTGAGGAGTTAACTTCCATAGAAATTTTGAACCATCCAATACTCCCGGCTCTAGACGATGCCACCATTCGTACTGAGTCTCCACTAGTGCAAGAGCTTTTAAAAGTCGAATCGATTGATTTTGTTAGTGTTGATGAATTTGATTTGGTTTACCATCCTTATATTTTGGATTTTGTCAACTCATTGAAAATCAATTTAGTTTGGAATGCGCACTTGATTGAACTTAAATATCTGAAACGAATTCAGCAATTGTGGTACTCAAAGTATTTATTTTTGTGGCATGGCCGGATTCAATTTTTGAGGCAGAGTGTGGAGTGGAGTGTTATTTTCATTTTATTAGCTCTAGTTGGCATGTTAAATGTTCGTAGGCCGTATTTGGTTGAATGTACATAAATTCTTTCTCTTTTCTTTTCCTCTTTAATTTGATGGTCTGGTATAGCCACCTGTTTCTCGCTTAAAAAATGGGGAGAAAAGTAGTACCCGTGTAATCGCGTGAAGATTTGGTTGTGTTTTACTTTTGGTTGCTTTTGAGCCCGGATAACATGAGCCGGGCGGTACTAATGTCATTTGCTTCTTAGTAGGTAGTTGGTTCTTAAGTCTTTTACAGGGTAAGCATGCTACCACACCAGCCTTGGTGGTTTAGGTCTAAAAGCAAGGGTGAGTGAGGCATTCAGGAGCCCTAAGCATGGGTGCGATTACGTGTCGCGGTTGTTAGACCAAGAAAGCCCCGGCGATGACCTTGTGTGACTAGCTGTGGTTCTGATGGAGGAGCCGAACGAGTGAGCCTTGGAAGCAATTCCAATGACGAAGGGAAGCAATGACCCAAAAGCCTCCAACTTGGTCGAGGTATACGAGGGTTGACATTCCCTCGGAGGTACAATCTTTTGTTCTTTCCTCTCAATACTATTGTTCTTCATGCTATGAGGACATAACATCATTTAAGTTGGGGGGAGGGTTATATATATGCTATATATATGTTATTGAGACTTATCTCTTTTTGTTTTCGTTAAAATTTTAAAATTTTTTGCTTTTGCTTGCAATCCTCCCTTGTTAGTAGTGATTTCACTTCCTAGATACTTTAATTATGCTCAATTGTGTCAATATGGCAAGAGTCGTGTATCCCGTCGATTTCGGTTGTGTATTTGAATCCATGTCACATGCATATACATGAACATTGATGAACAAGTTGAGCCTAAAAGTCAAGTCAAGTGTTGTGCATCGCTTAGAGTTAAGATTCGTTTTGAAGCATCCCATGCTTTTTGTTCTCAATTTTCGCATTTGCGTAAATAATATCTTTTGTTCATGCTTGAGTACTGTATATATCTTTTATGCATCTTGTTGGAGTTGTTGGCGTACTTAGGAAATGATTCAAGGCATTTTTCCTTGATTAAACCACATAAGAGTCACCTTGTCCTTATTTTGAACCATAGTTCGAGTCTCTTCCATTGCTCAAACCTAGGTAACCGGATGTTCGGAGGGTTGTGTGTCTATAGTTTTCAATGTTTCAAGGAGGTTTGGGGGTGGTGTGAATGTGATAAAAGTGGTTGGGATGAAAAATGTGAAAGAATTGATACGTGATTTCCTTTCTCTCCTCTTCCACTACAAAAGCTAAATACCTAAATTTCCATCTCCTTCTCCCAAGCTCTCGAAATTAGCCCCTCAATCTCTCTTAATCTCAATTCAAATGACCCTATTCCTCAAAGCAAAATCAAAGCAATGCTATGAAAAAGCAAAATCATATTCGAAAGAGGGTTGAATGTTATGATGAGAGAATGGATGTGACATCCGGGCTAGCTTACATTTCGGATGAGAAAGAATCCGATGGAAAGGGGGAGCTCAATGCTCAATACCGTAAGGAGCCGGATGATGAAGACGATTATGTGTGGTTGAGTCGGTGGTAGTAGTTTTTCTTTATTTCTTCTTCATAATTTTATTTGGTTTTGGTGTTTGGCTGATATATGGTCATACCTTGGGTAGTTTAGGGTCGGTAGTGGCTAAGGGGTAGTTGATCCGTGCTAGTATATGGCCACTACATTTTTGTAGTCCTTTTCTCTTTGTATCCAAGGTCGGTATAAGCCAATAAAGCCCTCCGTTGATCTTTTGTACGCTAATTAACTCCGTTTGATGCATGATTGATATCTACTACTTTTTGAGTATGATTTGTTCCTTTGTCGTGCATAGTTGTGAATAATTAGCTTTCTGTTCTTTCTTGGCGCTCTTTTAATAGCATGCATAGCTTTTTGTCTCTGGCTATTGCATTTATTCGCTAGCGCTTGTCATGGGATGTATCGTGTATCTCGCAGTGTGAAAAGTCGAATAAGAGCGTATCCTTGTGAGTTTTGGAGTCGAAACTCGTTGTGGTGCATGCATGCTTGACTACTCTAATATGACATAGTTTGTTCGTCCTAGTTCATGGCATGTTTGTGCATGGATTGCATGTACTCAAATTTGAAGGGGTGTTTTGGACTCTTGCCTAGTTGTTGTAGTTGAGCATAGTTTTTGTGTTTTGAATTTTAGGGAAGATTGCATAGCTTAGTTAAATACATTTTGTTTTCGTTTGCTAGGGACTAGCAAAGTTCAAGTTGGGGGGCGTGATGAGCACCCAATATTGTAGATATTTGGTGCGACTGGTCCCGTAGTATGTTGGTTTAACTTGCGTTTATTTAGCTTTTATAATGGTATTGCACGTAAGGTAGGTTTTTATGTATTTCAGGTAATTCGTATAAATAAGGCGCGTTTGAACGCCAAGGAATGCTCCGGGTGCAACCAAGTACTCAAGGCCATGCGCCACCCCATTGTGGTGCTCGAAAGATGGTTTAGGGATTGCTCGGGTCGCCCAAGGGTCAAGGGAATTGAAGGAGAAGTGAGGATTTTACCAAAACCACTCATCTTCCGACCAGCTGAGGGTAGAATTGACATAACTTTTGATGTACAAACTACTTTTAATCCAAACCACTTGGGTTAGAAAGTAGACTCGATGAGCTTTCCAACGGTCCAAAGAACGCCTAAATCCGAGTTCGGGAGTGTCCGGAGCGAGCCTGCAAAGTTTGCCCAAAAAAGCTGTAAAGCGGGTACCGGTACTGGGCAATTCCCAGTACCGGTACTGGGTGTCCAGAGATCAATTTTCCAGCCCGTTGAAGCCTGGTACCGGTACTGGGAGTTTCCCAGTACCGGTACTGCCTGGAAAAATCTGCCGATTTTTGCTACCTTTTTCTTCCTTCTATTTATGGAAAGTTTCCACTTATGGAATATTTTTGGGATATTTTGGGGACTTTTTGGTCCTTTGTAATTTAACTTTAGAGCCCTATAAATAGGCTTGTATGCCTTTTATAGAAGAGGGCCATTTCTAGTCTTTTTTAGGCCTTAGTCTTTCTTGCTTTCTAGGATTTCCTCCATTGTTGCTTTCAAGCTTTCTTAGCTAATTTCTTCAAGAACTCATGTAAGTATTTGTCTTATGTTAATTTCTCGTTTATTAATGTTGTAGCTACGCTTTGGATCTTTGCATAAATCAAGTTTATTTACGTTTTCTTCGGTTAAATCTTTCGCTCCATTTTCTTACCATGTCTAGTCTTTTAGCTATGTGTGAGTAGTCTTTTGGCTAAGTCTTGGGCTAATCTTTCCCAATGACTTAGGTGGTTATTTGGTTCTCGAACTCTCGGGCTTAAAATCATGGTTTTCGGAATTGGATTAATCTAGCCATTTTGGTCTAAGCGAGGGGTGTTAACTCCTTGGTATGTTGTTTAGTCAAGCGGTCTTGGCAAGCGGCATATTGAGGACTCGTGGCCTCCTACGTGTTAGATACATTAGCGAAAATAGGTTGATTTAGTTCTGTTTAATCACATCTTTCTTGAAATGTAGTCATTAAAGCTAAATCTTCCGGGCGTGAGCACGCGGTCGTGACTCTCGCTTGAGTTATAATCGAGAACCGATAGCGGCCTTTGTCAAGGGATAGATGATCCCTAGACTTGCCTCTTTTAGTTTATAAAGCTATTTTCTAGTCTTTTCTTTAGTTTTCCATTTCGAAGCTAAACCAAGTTGGCCGCCTTGAACGCCGCACTCTACCATAAAACCTACAATCCGATTAAGCTATATTTCGATTCTCTGTGGGTACGATCCCGGTCTTACCGGTTTATTATGCTATCGACGACCTAGCCCTACGCTTGGGGTTTTCTCAACCTTATTCGAAGGCGAGGTTCGGAGGCTAAGCATTTTGCCCGTGCATAGAACGGGTTGAACGTTAGTTATTATTAAGTATTCGTATTAATATTAGAACTAGTATTAGTATTTCTTTTATTATTGTTATTTGCATTTAGGACATTTTGTTAAAGCATCCAACTCTAAACCAATTGGCAAAGAGTGGAGAGGCTACCCAAGCTCATATACTAGTTTTGGAGGAGATAATTAACCGATGTGAGACAAATCCCAACATTCTCCCGCATGTGCGACCCCCGACTGGCACATGGAGAGGTAAACAAAGAATCCATAACACTTGGATCACAATAAACAATGGTGCACTTATGGCACAAACAAGGGGGAACAAATTCTCTGAAACCCTAGCTCTGACACCATGTTAAAACATTCAATTCCAAACCAATTGGCAAAGAGTGAAGAGGCTGCCCAGGCTCATATACTAGTTTTGGAGGAGATAATTAACCGATTTGGGACATATCCAAACACTCCCCCGCACGTGCGACCCCCGACTCGCGTGTGAAGAGAGGTAAACAAAGAATCCATAACACTTGGATCACAATAAACAATGGTGCACTTATGGCACAAACAAGGCGGAACAAATTCTCTGAAACCCTAGCTCTGATACCATGTTAAAACATCCAACTCCAAACCAATTGGCAAAGAGTGGAGAGGCCGTCCAGGCTCATATACTAGTTTTAGAGAAAATAATTAACCGATGTGGGACAAATCCCAACACATTTGGCATGCTCCTACACCTTTGGAATGACACTTGGCATTCTACTACACACTTTGAAGTTGAAGGGAAGTTATTTGAACACTTGGAAGCAAATTAGAAGAATGAAGAGTAGTGGGGAAGTTAGGAAGTTATTTCTTACACATTTTTTGTTTCCTATAACTAGTCTTTTTAGACTTCATTGTAAATTCTCTCCAACAAATCAAAGTCTATCTTTATTTGTCTTAAGTTTTGGCATTACTAACTCGTTCTTGGATTATAATTAGGAGTAGGAGTAGAATTCATATTCTAAGCTTAACTTTGAATCTCCGATGTATCGACCATGTCGATAAATCGATCATTGAAGAGTGTCGATTTCGTTCTTGAAGATCAGTATGCCTTGCACCAATGATTTTCTTTTACATGTCTAAACGCTTCTCTCATACTACCAATTTTGCATTTGACTCGACTACCATTTGTCCTCCGGTGAAATCCTGAAATACGGCATGGAATCACGGATCCATCTTGTGGAGACATGGCCGCATCGCCCTTTATTTTGCTGTTAACTTTGTTTCCCGAAATCTCTGTTGAGTTTCGATTAGGAAAAAAATAGTTAAACAATTTTGGCGCTAGAGGGAGGGCAATCATTATTAAATCGAAAGTAATTGCAAAGATTAAATGTGAAAATGCAAGCCTTGCATGTAAGGCTTGAACAATTTGCGGAAATGAAATAACGGCCATTTGTTGGCCAACTTTGGAATCATTCTGGGCAACAGAAATTGAAACGGCCAATTAATGGCCAACCGACCAAAATCAGAGGGTTCATAAGAAATGGAAGAATTCTAGCCTAATACAGAGGCTACACCAATTTATGTGTTTAAAGAATGTCATCCAGTAGAAAGATTAACCATTATTAAGTGGGACAATCTATGAATTTTAGCATCAATTAGAAGACCAATCCTTCACGCCACTTTCTTGGATGTTGAAGATTAATTAGATTAACGGTTTTCAAGTGCTTAACTATGAAAGTGGCCATTATTCATCACAGGCTACGGGAAATTTTTAAATGCTGTACTGGCATTATATCCCTTTCATTCAGATTTTCGTAAGGATGAAAAGCATGTTTTCCAAATTATAGAATAAGAAATAATCCCCTTTCGATGATGAATTTAGGGGGCAAAATTTCATCTTTGATAGAGTCAATTATAAAACCTAAGTGGCTCAAAAATTTGAAATTCGACATATATCATTCAGTATGAAAGCCTTGTATAGAAGGCTTGAAGAGTATGTTTGCTCGACATATGCCATTCGGTGAAAGATTTGACTGTAAATTTGACAGAATGAATTATGGGTGGCCAATGGCCATCAGTCGATCGATTGAAGAGGCTATTGTTCAAGGTTGCAAATGCTAACAACGATGCCCATTATGCTTAGTAAAAGAAAATTGATGCCTTTACATAATAGGAATCACATGGGGGGCACATCTTGCCTTTGATTTGCTAAGTGGGCACACTAATGAAGGACACATGGCAGCTTATGGGAAAGCATGAGTCCATGATCTTGAAGAAACTGCTACAAACTGTCGTGCATGGGCAACGTGGGACACTTGGCCCATCTCAGAATTGGCAGTTGATTTCCTTGGTTTGGCTGGTGTGGAACCTCGTTAATTGTCCGGTATTATTTGATTTTGCCAAATGAACTTGGGGACAAACAAAATTCATTTTTTAGAAAAGCCAACTATAAAACTTAAATGACTCGAAAATTTGAAACTATTGGCATCTTGTTTATACCATAAATTCGTCAACGTGAATCGACTAGACTAAGTTGGGACACGTGTTGATTACACCTAATTAAGTATCACAGAATCTAATGGACTAGTCGATGGTTAGAGTTTTTAAATGCAGGACATGTGTCCACGAACAAGTTACAAATGAGCAACACGTGTAGCGGTTGATGAAGGAAGTTGAAATGAACAAACACAATCTATCCAGAGAACGTGTGTTTGTATCAGTTCCTAATACAACATGGGATCGTGTGAAGTTACTGTCTGCTCAGAGAACATGGAGGAGAAGAGGGAAATGCAACAACCGCTTGATTCAAATTTAGAGAGGGAATTCTGCCCAGTTTGAAATTCAAGTCGAAGTGGCAACCTATAAATACTAAAGTTGAAGACGATTTGAACCCCCACTCAATCACCCAAAGGCTTCTACTTTTTATCTGTACTTTACTTTTCTCGCTCTAGGAGTAGCTTGTAACGTAATCGTCCAATCGATTGTGTTCTCACAGTCGACTGACTTCTACTTTGAAGAATAATAAAGTCCATTTTGTTATTCTTCTTTCATTTCCATTCACTTCATTAAGTTTGCTTCCAGAGAAGTCCCGAAACACGGCAAGGAACCAAACTCCACCACCACAAACACCACATTTCCAGCATTCCAAGCATTTCCCAGTCGATCATCGACTGTACGAAAAATAGACAAACAAGAATTGGCGCTAGAAGGAGGGCATCTTACTAATTTGGAAGTGATGGCCCCAACTACAAGAAAGCAAAGCGACCGACCGACAGAGCCTCAGAACTAAGGCTTGGAGTTTCAAACCGAAGACCATCCTGTACCAAGGATGTCAGAAAATAGCCAAGGAAATGGCTCAGGATCATTAGTCGATGTGCAAAGTCTGTCTAGACAGTTAGCACAAGTTTTGTCTAATCCAGAAGACAAAGCAGCACAAGAATTAATCACTCTAATGAGAAGAGTGGTTACCCCTCCATCTACCATCGATGTTGATGCAAATGGAGTAGTTCATGAACAAGTGAGTTATAGTGATATGCCTAGACAGGCTCCTCAACAGGCATATTCTAATCCTGTGTTTGAATCAAGTATGTATGTGCATGGTCGGCCGGTAACGGAATCAAATACATTTAGATCTACAATCAGGCCAACTAGCTTTTATCAAAATATCCCGTCTGCTTACGAAGTTGGGAATAGTAGTGGTTATGGACAAAATAGTTATTTGAATAATGGTCAGAGTATCCAACACGGGTTCACGAGAACCCATGTTATAAATAATGATCAACATATTGCACAGAATGTCTCAAATAACGGTCCATACGCACACTATGTCACACAAGCCTTGCCGAGCAATGGCAACGGCAATGGCCCATATGTACAAGCTTTACCAAGTGTTGGCAATAATAATAATAATTAGAATTTTCCTTTCACGCAACCATATGTCACACGAAATGCTCCAAATGTTTATAGAGCCATGGAACCTTTGAACGATAATAGAATGCAGGATCCTATGGTTGTTAATAGAGCACAGATTACGGAAATCATTCAAGATATGTACGGTCCAGGGTTGTGTAGGTTAGAAAAACCCATGTTTCGGAAACCCTACCCACAATGGGTAGATAATGTTCCATTGCCAAGGGGTTATAAACTCCCTGAATTGTCAATGTTCAGTGGTATTGAGAATCAATCTACCATAGAACACGTGGGCAGATTCTGCCTTCAGTTAGGTGAATTGGGAATGGATGATGTTCTTAAGTTCAAATTATTTCCTCATTCATTAACAAAAACAACATTTACTTGGTTTATAAGTTTGCCTGCTAATTCCATTCATACTTGGCAAGACATGGAAGAACAATTTCATGCTCAATATTTTAGGCATGAACCAGAAGTTTCAATTGCTGACTTGGCTAAATTGAAACAAAAGTCAACCGAGACAGCAGAGCAATTCTTGACCAGATTTAAAAGGTTGAGAAATCAGTGCCACTGTAATGTCCCTGAAACTGAGATTGTACGAATAGCACAAGATGGTCTTCAGTTCAACTTTAAGAAATAGTTTAATGGGTCTAATTTCAAAGACTTATTTGAACTCTCAAAAAGAGCCTCGCAATTCGAAGCAATTCTTCAGGAGGAAGAACAGTTGAAAAATTCATCCTTAGGTACATATTACCAAGATGTAGAAGGTGACATGGAAATCGACGTAGCACAAGTTATTGGCAAAACTCCTATCATTTGTGATACTCTTGTGAAGACAGAGAAACCAATGAATATGCCTTCATCTCAACCCAATAGACGTGGGGGCCAAGCTAATTATAGGCAATATTCATTCGATTTAACACAAACTGACCAAATATTTGATGAACTACTTAAACAAAAGTTTATCGTTTTAAGTCCTGGACATATTCTTCCTTCTGACAAAGAAAAGAAAGGAAAAGAATATTGTAAATGGCATAATTCGTTTAGGCATAACACTAACAATTGTGTTACATTTCGTAATTGCGTGCAGGATTTGATTCAGAAGGGATTATTGCAGTATGCTAAAGGAGACAAAGATCCAATGAGCATTGAGTCAGACCCTTTTCCAAAAGTGGAGATCAACATGGTAAATGCCAGCCTAGCTAAAAGGTTGGGATCGACCGTTGAAAAGCAAAAGCAAGGAGAAGGAGATCGAATGGAGACTGATGAAGAATCAGCAAAGTCTCAACCATTAAGATTCCCCAATGATTATCTTTGTATTCGATGTGGACGAGAAGTTAAATACGGGGAAGCAATCATAGCTGAAAAAGAACAGAAATGTGCATTCTCCAAATCTGGACTTCGATTCAACACTATGGGTGGAAACGATCTCCAGATTTATGTTGGAGCAAAGCTGATTTATGAGGGAATTGATCCTGGACTCTTTAATAGAATAGAGTCAGAACATTGTTATGGACCAGATGATGGACCATTTCTATTCCGAGGACATCCAGTGGTGCCTGCAAGGCCCGGAGTACCTCTAGTCAGGATTTAGAAGCAGTGGGATATCAATTTCCTAGTTGAGGAAGATACTCTAATTACAGAGGTGCTGGTTCTAGGAGAGGCATGGGACCACGAGGCAGAGGTCCTTATGGATATGGGGGGCACCAACCTAGAATGGTAATGCCTCCAAATAATGATCATGAGAATTGGAGTACGCTTAGTCACCCAAAATTTCCAGCAGAAGGATGGTATACTAAGGTGTCTACTTCACAAAAGAGAAGGCTTCAGAGGAAGTTTGTGGCCAGAGTATATAATGATCCATGGGATCACGTTTTTGAGCATAAGGAGAAAGCGGAACCACATAAGGTTCCAAACATGGTATGGACTCGAGATCAAGAGGGAACTAGCGGTCAAAAGCAGATAGTCTCCAAACATGAAGTACAAGATACTAATATTGCAGCCTCTTCTAGATCGATTATCCTACCAAAAGGAAGAAAGGAACTAAAGCAAAGTTTGAAGAAAAAGATGGAGGAATTCCAGAAGCTTATGGAAGCAGATGATGATGATCTCCTTGATGAAGAATCAGAGCAAGAAGATCTAATCAAAGATGCTACTCCATCTCCACAGAAATCAGTAACATTTGGAGAAAGTTTGGCCGCAATCCAATTCGGGTCAGTACCTATCAATTATCAATGTCATATGATTTTAGTTTTGCCAAAACATTTTAAGGCAAAGCCAGACCAGCCTATGGAATTGGCAGGTGACGTAGAAGATAAAACACAATCGACTGTTAAAATAGTTGAAAAAGGAGAGAAAAACTCAATCACAATTAATTAATATTGAAACAGATGAAAAGGGAACGGAAGTGGTAGTTCTTAGACCCCCTGATGATGCTTCAATCAGGCATTTGAAACCCCTATATGTTAAAATCCATATGAATGGCCAACCTATTTCAAAAGTGTTGGTCGATAACGAAGCAGTGGTTAATATCCTACCCTCAAGAATGATGAAGGTGTTAAACAAAACCAATGATGACCTAATTCCAACAGAGGTCACTGTTGGTAATTTTGCGGGAGGGTGTTCTCCTACTAAAGGAGTCATATTCTTACAATTGCAAATTGGGAAAAGAAAAATGAATGCTACATTTTTCGTAGTCGATTCATCATCCAATTATAATGCCCTGTTAGGTAGAGATTGGATTCATATAAATGGCTGTGTACCATCTTCTCTGCACCAGGCCTTGATCTTTTTGAAGCAGGAAGAGACAGAAGGAATGGAGGTCTTTTGGGCAGACCAGCATCCTTTCCAAGCAGAAACCAACAACGTTGAGGCAGATCTCTACAAAGAACACCTCTGGCCAATGAAGATAGAAGACGCAGAAGTGAAATCCAATGGGATTGGTGTAACTGAAAGTCAATTCCTTACTTATATAAAGGAAGGTTTTCGGGAGTTGAGCAAAGATTTTACCAGGCCTAATGTTATTGCGTGGCCTGTCGGTAGTAAATCTCAAGTTTTTAATGTTTAGAAACCTTTTGGACACAGGAAGTGAAGAGTTGAATACTGTTAAAGCCACTTTCAAAAGGTTATTTTCCTTTTTAGTTGATAAGAAATTGCAGGCATGTAAGCCTATTTCTTGTAATTGGGCTGAATGTGTTTTTGATGATAGCCCGTTAACTATGAAGGACTTAGGATTAGCGGATTTGAAACCCGCACCAGCTAAGTTAGATGATGATATGGCCCAGGTTAAGGATCCTACAGAAGAAGTAAATTTAGGGACTCAAGAAGTTCCTAAAATTACATATGTGAATGCTACTTTGCCTGATGAAATAAAGGAAAAGTTTAAGTATTTATTGCGCAAGTTTAAAGATTGTTTTGCTTGGAGTTATGATGAAATGCCAGGCTTGGATAGATCATTAGTCGAACACAGAATCCCCATAAAAGAAAATTACGTACCATTCAAATAGGCACCTAGAAGAATGAAAGATGATGTTCTTCCCCAAGTCAAAAAAGAAATGGAACGATTATTCGAAGCAAAATTCATTCGACCAGTTAAATACGCAGAATGGGTTTCAAATGTGGTTCCAGTTATGAAAAAGAATGGAAAAGTTAGAGTGTGCGTCGATTTCAGAGACCTCAATACAGCGTCACCTAAAGATGAATACCCAATGCCTGTTGCCGATTTACTCGTCGATGCGACTGTAGACTATCAAATGCTGTCCTTTATGGATGGTAATGCTGGTTATAATCAAGTTTATATAGCAGAAGAAGACACTCATAAAACAGCGTTCAGATGTCCTGGATATATAGGAACGTTCGAATGGGTAGTTATGGCCTTTGGATTAAAGAATGCAGGAGCTACCTATCTGTCACGCCCTCGGTTTTCAACATAAATAATAATAACATTTGATAATTAAAATTCTCACCGGAGGTACAATTAATAATCCAAAAGAATAGTTCAGTCCCCACATCCACAAACTTGCCCAATAAATTACAGAGTTCCAAAATAGATAAAAGCAAAACAATGTAGTTTGCTATACAAAAGTCATCAAGTATTCTCTGAAAATAGCTTTAATTGACAACGACAGCATGCACTCCACGCACTCCATGATAGTGACCTGCAATATACCTGAAAATGATAGGTTGAGCTACACTAGCCCAGTAGAAAAATCTATGCTAACCTTATGTATATATAAGAAGATAAGTGCACAGGAAGAAGATCGCATCGCAATAAGATGGCAATTTGAACCAACCATGAACATACCACTTAGTTTAGACGTTTAAGAACTCAGATAACTCCCTCGTACCAACCCTCTTACTTTTATGTCACATCTCGTCATCTATCCTATCTCTACAGTCGGATTCTTGTTTCTAGTCTGACATACGAATGCTCATTTAGGTCTTCCTCAATGTGCCACACTATGGTAGGTTAATTGTGTCTCTTTACCAAATGCTACATCAAAGGAATAGTCGAACGATAAATAATAGTGATAATTGAGTAGTCAATACCCCACATGAAAACCGTTTCCTCTAATTGCCATATACTACAATGATATTCAAATACTTAGTTCAATACAACCAATTTCACCTTTAGAGTCACCACGGCTTTTTCCCGGGTCTTTTCCCTAAGTCGAATAGGAAGAGAGTCACCTTGGCTTTACCCAGGTCTATTCTCAAATCCGCAGAGCAATAGGGTCACCACGGCGTTACCCAGGTCTATTCCCTCTTTCATAGAGTAATAGGGTCACCACGGCGTTACCCGGGTCTATTCCCGCATTCACAAGGTACTTGGGTCACCACGGCGTTACCCGGTTCTATTCCCATATTCAACATGCAGTCACGATGCCAAAATATAAATCCAATTTCACAATAGAGTCAACCATACGACATTCATTATAAGAGAGACACCTACATATCAACGAGTACTTCCATCATATCTCATCTCGCATTGACCTATCTCATACCGATAATAACTCATCACATCACCATTTTAACCTTAGTTTATTGGTTTGTCGCATCATCTCACATTCCCATTATCGTCATCATATCATAATTTGTGTTCAAGTGTCCCAATCATTCACGAATCATTCATTATGCATCATGATTCTCATTCTAATACTATATGATTATCCACGTTCAACCATGTCAATACTAGGTGTCCAACATAAAGGATTATCAATAAACTCATGAACGAGTGTGCTACAACTCCAAAGAAAGAATCACAACGTGAGAGTCTATACGAATGGTAACAAGGACGGAATGAAACAATAGGATATGAGCCCAATAAACAATGTATCTCCGAGCAAGGATCAAGAGTATATCAAGTTCGAATCTCATTCAGCTTTGATAATCAACCGAAAGTTCTATAATAGCCAAGTTTCGCCCGACACGAAACTACGAATGAATGAACATCTAATGACCAAAGGGATACATACTTCGATGTTAAGAAGTGGTTTGGATATGTTGAGAAGGTGTTAGAAGTGACGGAGGATCAACACAATCAACGAATAAATCAACGAAGGTCAAAACAGTTTTTCTGAGTCATTGGTATCAATATCTCAAAAAGTAGGTATTGGTACCCAACCAATCCAGATAGCAATCAGAGACTGAGGTATTGGTAGATCAAAAAGTAGGTATTGATACCAAGGTATTGATATCTCAAAAAGTAGGTATTGATACCAAACCAATCTAGTGAGCAACCCGAGTCAAGGTATTGGTAGCTTAAAAACGTGGTATTGGTACCACTGCCTTACACAGCGCGATTTGCAGAAGTTCAAGGGAAAGCTTAACTCCAAATTTCAACCAACTAAAGCACAATTTAGGCACACAATTAACTCATAAACACATAAAGATAGTTAGATTTCCCTACCTCGAGTCAATGATCGAAACCCACGCGATTTGAGCAAGCCCTAGCTCTCCAAACTTCGAAATCAACCGAATACTCCTTCCCCGAGCTTGACCCACGAAATTTGGGCTCAATAATGCGAATAGATGAACGATTGGAAGCTATTTGCCATGGGTTTTTGAGTGAGGAGTGAAGTTTGGGTGTTGGAGGAAGAGAGAGAGAAAAAGCCGAGAGAGGGAGAAGAGGCGAGAGAGATCGGGAGATGAGAGAGAGTGTGAGGAGTAAAAATACTCCCCTACACACACACCCACACATATATATATACCAACATAAACACATATTGCACTTGCACCCTCCTACAAACAATTTCATCACATTAACCCCAACTCAAATAAACTCAATAAATTTGAAATTTTCCTCAATTGTCATATCGAATAAACCGTTTAATAATTTCTGAAATTACGGGTCCTTACACTATCAAAGGGTCATGAATTTAATTTTTCATGATTTCCTCCATAAATTCTTGGAAGTATACATTGATGATGTGGTAGTAAAATCAACTTCAGTTGATGAACATTTGTATCACTTAGAACGAACTTTAGAAAGAATGAGGCATTATAATCTGAAAATGAACCCTCTAAAGTGTGCATTTGGTGTCACGGCTGGAAATTTTCTGGGATTCCTAGTACATTAAAAAGGAATTGAAGTTGATAAATAAAAAGGAATTGAAGTTGATAAAAACAAGACTGATGCTATTTTAAAAGCGCAGCCCCCAACTAATAAAGAAGAACTTCAGCAATTCTTGGGAAAAATTAACTTCCTTCGAAGATTTATTGCCAATTTATCTGGGAAAACAATGGCTTTTTCCCCACTGTTGAAATTAAAATCTGAAAAAGAATTCAGATGGGAACAAGAACATCAAAAGGCCTTTAATATATTAAAACAATCACTGGTGACGCCTCCTCTTCTGGCACCTCCAGTGAATGGGAAACCATTAAAGTTATATATCTCAGTAGCACACCAATCGATTGCAAGTTTTCTAGCTCAAGATGATGAGCAAGGTCGAGAACAATCGATTTATTACCTAAGTAGAAGGTTAAATGAGTGTGAAACTAGATACTCGTACATTGAAAAAATTTGCTTGACATTGTATTTTTCAGCTATAAAGTTAAGACATTATTTACTGCCTACAAAGGTAAAGATTATTTCCCAAACAGATATAATAAAATATATCTTAACTAGACCTGTCCTGAGAGGAAGGCAAGGGAAATGGATATTGGCACTAGTCGAATACGATTTCGAATACGTGCCTCAAAAGGCAGTTAAAGGGCAAGCTTTGGCTAATTTCTTAGCCGAACATCCAAACTCTCCATTGGAAGAAAATACTTTCGAAATTCATCTAGTCGAGATTAAGCATTGGAATTTGTCTTTTGATGGTTCAAAAACAGACAATGGGGTTGGTGCAGGCATAGTGCTTACCTCGCCCAAAGGGGAAATGTTCCAATTCTGTTTCCAATTAGATGATGATAAAATTTTAACAAACAATCAAGCAGAATACGAAGCCTTGATCATAGGTTTAGAAATTGCAAAAGACCTAAATATACGTCATCTAAAAGTCTCTGGAGACTCACAGTTGATTATTCGACAAATTCTGGAGCAGTACAAATGTTACCATCCCTTGTTAAAATTGCAATTAAACAGAGTGAGACATCTTACTCAAGACTTTGATAAAATTTATTTCCACCATATAATGAGACTCCAGAATGGAGAAGCCAACCAAATGGCTCAAATGGCCTCAGGAGTTAATATTCCTGAAGGGAAAAATGAAAGAACAATTAGGATTCAAAAGAGATTTTTACCTTTCTCAATGGAAAGAGAAGAAGAAAGACAAATAGATATATTAGTCATTGATATTTCTGAGGAGTGGATGAATCCAATTAAAAATTATTTATCGAATCCTAATGAAAAAACAGAAAGGATAGTGAGGTGCAGGTCAGTCAATTACGTTCTGTTAGGAAATGATTTGTACAGAAGAACATCTGATGGTCTGTTATTACTTTGTGTTGATAAGACCCAATTGATGAAAATCATGGGAGAAATCCACGAAGGAACCTGTGGTGCCCATCAAGCTGGAGATAAAATGAGATGGTTAATAAAAAGACATGGGTATTATTGGCCAACTATTAGGGCTGATTGCATCAGATATGCTAAAGGTTGTCAACAGTGCCAAAAACATGGACCTATTCAGAGGATCCCTGCTCATCAATTACAATCGATTGTAAAACCCTGGCCATTTAGAGGTTGGGCAATCGATATGATAGGAGAAATTCATCCAGCATCTTCCTTACAACATCAATTTGTGGTTGTAGCAACTGATTATTTCACAAAATGGACAGAAGCAATACTTTTAAAAGGTGTTTCACAAAAACAAATAATCGATTTCATTGAGGAATATATCTTATGTAGATTTGGAATTCCTGAAACAATTACAGTCGATCAAGCTTCTGTATTTAATGGTCGAGAAATTGTTCAGTATGCACAAAAATATGGAATACAAATTTTAAATTCTACTCCATATTATGCCCAGGCTAATGGGCAAGTCGAATCAACCAATAAAATCATAAAGAATACTCTATCCAAAACAATCGATGATAATCCAAGAGAGTGGCACGATCTTTTGCCCCGAGTCTTATGGGCATATAGAACGTCGCAAAGAACCAGTACTAAGGTAACACCCTATGAATTAGTCTATGGACATGCAGCAATCTTGCCAGTTGAAATTAACGTTCAATCGTTAAGAATCGCACGTCATTATGATCCAAGCCTGCAGTACGAAGAGGCCATGTATCTAGACATTGATGGATTGGAAAAAAATAGATTAAATGTTTTGAACCAAATTCGAGCCCAGAAGAAGAGACTGGAAAGATCTTATAATAAAAGGGTCAAAGAAAAGTCTTTTGCTGTTGGAGATTTAGTTTGGAAAACAATTCTTCCCCTTGATAAGAAAAAGAAAAAGGGTAGATTTGGAAAATGGTCCCCAAATTGGGAAGGACCTTTCCGCGTTTTGCAAGTCTTAAGAGGAGGAGCGTACCATTTAGAATCAATTGAAGGAGTTATTCATGAGAGAACTATCAATGGCAAGTATCTTAAACATTATTTTCCTTCTATGTGGGAGAATATGAGTTACTAGTCGATTATATAAAATTTAAAACTGCTCATGTGTAGGGCAGCCATACAAAAGGTTATGTTCATACTTGAACATAACAAAACAGAAGAGAAAAGATCCATATAAGGATCTAACGACAAAATAAAAGATCCCTATAAGGATCTAACACTAAAATAAAAAGATCCCAACTGAGATCTAAAAGGAAAATAAAAAAAAACCCTACATCAGAGTAGCCCCATAGAAAGAAAAAGCCTATTCTTTAGGCCATTCCTTCCACTGGCCAGAAGTGCCAGCCATGGAGGTTCTGATGCTCGCAGGATCGACTGGAGGAGCAGAATCAATGGTGTCCCAGTTGGCCACCACAAGCTTGATAGCAGCCTCCATCTTCTCAAGACGAAGGGCCATCCCTTCCACCCGATCGCTGATAGCAGTGATCCTCCTCTTACACTCGTTATGATCCTCAATGAGGACCCACTGAAGCTCGTTGGCAAGTTGCTTAATGTGAGCGGATGTGATTTGAGAGATGAGAGGGGAAGAGGAACTGTTGCTGGCCATGGTAAAAGAAGAATATATGAGTATAACATTTATACTAGAGTTCGTGTATTTATAGACCTAGATGGTCTATAGACGAGCTTCATGGAAGTTATCCCGAGGTGAATGACAAAACGTGGCAGTTGGATGAAAAACGTGGGTTAAATTGCCATTGTAAGTTGAAAAGACATGCCAGCTGGTGATTTTTATTCTAAAACTCGAAAAATATCATTTGAAAATGGTATTTAACCGCCATTTGAGACTGTTTATGTTCCCCAAATACGGAGAAATATCGCCGCCTCTATCAATTAAACGGCGAAGTCATAATGACGGGTCATTCAGAATTTAGACACCCAGTACAAAGGTTGGAATATGAAAATGGATCTATGACAGGCTTGTCATAATAATTGAATCACATTACACCTTGTTATAACCTTTCTAAGGTGGCAATATCATAATATGAGTGATACATTGATCCATGGAAAAACTAGGGAATCATACTTTGATTTTCCATTTAGTTGATTTATTACCTAACAAAAGCAGAACTTGAAAGTTCACATATAAACTTGCCTATTAATAAAGGCAAAACCATGAGGTATACATCGACCGCCTATTGACAAAGGCAAACAACAAATATACATTGCCATGACTCAAAAGTCTTTAACAAAAACGTGATCGATTGTTACAAAGGAAGTTCAAGATCAAGGAAAAAAGGACTTAAAAGTCTCCCACTTGGCCAAAAGCTCATCACGTTTGAAGCTGTTCCTCTGCAAATCTGCTCTTGCAGCAGAAACATGAACGGAAGCACCTTTACCCTCTTCTGCTAGACGCTTGAAATCCTTATCAAGCTGACTTGCTGTCTTCAGAAGATTTTCTTTCTCAGTTTGCAGTTGACCTAATCGATGCAGTAATTTTTGCTCTTCTTCATCAATAGACACAAGCCTTAACTTTAAAGTTGAGGCAGTATCATGCATAGTCGATAACACAACTGTCATGTTTGATAGATTGTCAATTAGCTTCTGCTTCTGGCTAATTTCTCCTTGGTGATATCGGAAAAGGTTGACAGTTTCATTCAAAGAAGATGCAAAGTTCTCAAGAGTAATTTGTGCCCTAAGAGGAAACACATGTCTCTGAACCAACGATTCTATACAAGCAATAAACTCAACAGATCTGACCATTGCTAATTCCTCAAAAGGAAGCTATAGGAAGTCAAGAAAGTCTTGGATTTCTTTCTGAGTGGTATCACTATACTGTAAGAAAAAGAAAGAATCACTAGACTCCGATTCTTCAGTCAAAGATCGAAAGGTTTGAGAAGTCGACCTTATCTCCTCCATCAAATGATCTAATGAGTTGCTAGAAGATTCGATTGGGGTTGAACAACCAGCTCCAGAAGGATTAGTCCCAATTTTGTTCACTGAACGTGGAGATGCTTCAGTGGTAACGTTCGGGGGAATGATCAAAGGTTGAGTATCCACGTTTGGTTCAGGAGTCACATGATGACTAGTAGGACTAGAGGCCACATCCTCTAAGGCATGATTATCGTTTTGAGGCAGAGTAATTGGGAACAATTCCTTTACAGGACTTTTTGTGAGTCCTTTTTCCAATTTCTGCTCACCCAGAGCGGGTTGAGGAACGACAGAACGATCTGTTAAAAGAGGCACATCTATCGATGGAGCAATATCAATTGGTTCCTTGCTTTTTTCCTGTTGATTTAAGGTAGCAACTTCGAGAGGTAAAGACACTTGGGGCCCAGTTTGAAATGTACTCATCTCCACAGTTGTCAACAGGTTTTGAATTACTCCAGTAGTTGTTGGATTTGGCTCAAGATCAGCCACGACCAATGACTGACAGGTGTTTTCCTTTTCAAAGCCAGTTTGAATTGGCTCAAAATTAGCGCTCTCGTCCATTAACAAGAAGAAACTATCTTCTTGTAGTACAGGATTCAAAGGGACCTCTTGTGCCTCAAGCAACTCATCATCTTGGTATAATGGGTCAGAAATAGCCGTATCACCAAACTCTGTTTGGTCGACTACTGGCTCAGTGTTGACAGTCTTTCCTGTTGAAATGATAGACTTTTGAAGTTGCGATGACTTTGAGGAAGCCTCTTCTGTTTCTTCGAAAGCATCCACAATCTTGGTACCTTTACGTTTCTACAGTAAAAAAGGTGAATGATCAGATGCAAAGAATTCATTATGAGTTAACAAATACACATAATTATACCCTTAAAGCAACCTTGACTCCGCTAGGACTAACTGACTTTTGAGTCTGAATCCTCTTCGATTGTCTTGATGAAGTAAGGGTAGCATCGTTCTCATTGATTTCCTTGTGACTAGTCGAAGCAGGAAGATTCTTCGTAGTCTTGGGAATTGAATCACTTTTGGTTCGAGAAGTTTTCTTCTTGGGTTCTGACTCTATATCCTTAATAGCTTGTTCCTTCCTCTTCCTAGTATTTTTACTTGGAACAGAAGACAAAGGAATAGCTGTCTCTGTCTGAGGAACAATTGCTTTGGATGTCTCATCAGAAAGTTGGGCCATTTTGTCTGTTGAATAAACTAATATCAATGACAAAATATGATAACCAAAATTGACTACTAAAAAAGTCAAGAATATTACCAGCTTTATCTTGAAGATCCTTGTATTCGCGATCAAGTCTATAAAGACAGTCAGAGATTGGCGAGTTAAAATAAAGCACTTTCACGACTGACCACCATTCTTCAAAGGCAGCAGAGGTCTCATAACAGACCTTGAAATCAAGAAGCTGAAAAGTTCTCACACGTTGATGGAAATTACTGATCATCAGAGAGATCATTTCAGAGTCCTTCAGCTTAATCGATGGCCTGCTAGAGGCCATCTCAATAATTACTGGATGAACAAAAGGCATTGGAATGCCTTGCATTAAACCAAATTGTCGGGCAAACTGACAAGGGGAGTAGTTCTCATAACTGCAATTCCCAAAAGGAGTGTTGTTCAGGGCAAAGCCAACTGGAATTAGTCTAGGAAGAAGAATACTAACCCAAAACAACCGTTTGGATTCTATCATCTTCGTCATAAGCTGAGATGAAGCTGCAGGAATATCCTCAAAACATGGCTTTAATCGCTTGGAGGCATATTCAAACTTGTCAAATGGATTGAAGACAGGCCAATTTTCCTTTTTGTCCTCATAGAAAAAAGTGAAATACCTTTGAAAGGAGGTTTCTTCCATATCAGTTTGAAAGCCCAAAAAATATTCAGCATAACTACGACATGTCTTGTAAGTCTCATCAATCCTAAGGGGATAATTTGACTTGGGTTTCAGCTGAGGAAAATATGCATATAGCCAAGCCTGAAAAATCCAAAAGGGACCACCACAAGAGTCCGCTATCTTTTTATCCACAAAAGTAAATATTCCTTTGTATAAAGACCCAAGAACAAAGGGAGCTAAAGCTAATTTTTTCACCTGAGCCAAACAGACGGCCAAATTAAGGTATTCTTTAGTAACCCTTAGACCAGGAACTGCCATGAGGAATTTACAGATCCAAAAAAGGTAAAATGCAACTTTCTCATGAAGGCTAGGTGCAGATGATTTAGCGTTGAAATAGGTTTTCAACCACTTTGAATAGCTCACCCCAGATGATGATATGGTAAATAATGGATCATATGGTTCAGGTGAAAGAAGAGCATTCACTTCACGGCCTAATGAAGAAAGGCCGGTTAAATGAGAAATATCCAAAACAGTTGGGGACAATAACCCACAATGTAAAATCAAGGCGTTGAACGATTTAGACCAAAAACAGGCCGCAGCGGCTATAAGTTCAGCATTCATATCCAAAGGAAACTGAGAAAGCTCAATAGTTTCACGAATCCCCATTTTCTCCCAATCATCAAAAAGAAACTTTGTCATACGCTTTACCCAATCGGCCCATTCTACTTCAACATTATAGGGCCAAGAGCGAAGATAAGAATTCTTACCCCAACCGGACCATTCGAGCGACGAGTGTTGAAGTAAAAGCGGATCTCGCTCTACTACGAGATAAACTGACGAGATATCATCTGATATAGTTGACGGGAACACTGGACCCAACATGCAAAGGGAGCTAGATTTCTCGTCAGGAATCAGAGCTTGACTTTCCGACTCGATTCATCACGAAACGAAGCTAGGAATCGAGGAACAGTTTCTAATCCCGATTCCGTAACTAAGTCTTCGTTGGAAACAACAAGTGCTTTCGATTTTGTCTTCGAAGCCATGGAAGTGTAGTACAAAAGCTCAGTGTGAAAAGTTCTGTGCCCTAGAAATTCAAAGTACCCTGCTTTATATAGACGTTGGTCTTTCAGAGAATATTTACTTAAGTTAAATTCTTAACTCAAGTAAATAGGGGGGCATTGTTTATACCATAAATTCGTCAACGTGAATCGACTAGACTAAGTTGGGACACGTGTTGATTACACCTAATTAAGTATCACAGAATCAAATGGACTAGTCGACGGTTAGAGTTTTTAAATGCAGGACATGTGTCCACGAACAAGTTACAAATGAGCAACACGTGTAGCGGTTGATGAAGGAAGTTGAAATGAACAAACACAATCTATCCAGAGAACGTGTGTTTGGATCAGTTCCTAATACAACATGGGATCGTGTGAAGTAACCGTCTGCTCAGAGAACATGGAGGAGAAGAGGGAAATGCAACAACCGCTTGATTCAAATTTAGAGAGGGAATTCTGCCCAGTTTGAAATTCAAGTCGAAGTGGCAGCCTATAAATACTAAAGTTGAAGACGATTTGAACCCCCACTCAATCGCCCAAAGGCTTCTACTTTTTATCTGTACTTTACTTTTCTCGCTCTAGGAGTAGCTTGTAACGTAATCGTCCAATTGATTGTGTTCTCACAGTCGACTGACTTCTACTTTGAAGAATAATAAAGTCCATTTTGTTATTCTTCTTTCATTTCCATTCATTTCATTAAGTTTGCTTCTAGAGAAGTCCTGAAACACGGCAAGGAACCAAACTCCACCACCACAAACACCACATTTCCAGCATTCCAAGCATTTCTCAGTCGATCATCGACTGTACGAAAAATAGACAAACACATCTATATGCACTTCATCCAGATTTTAGCAAAGATGATTGAAAATGAGAAATAGCCCTCTTTTGATATCGAGTTTTACATGGGGGACAAATTCATATTTAGAAGAGCCAATTAGAAAACTTGAGGGGAAAATTTCAAAATACCCCCGAACCTTTACTTTAAATTTTAATTAGACTCCCAACCTTTTAAAAAAATAAATTTTACTCCCAATGTTATCCTCCGTTAATCAAAACGCCCCCTCCCGTCCGAATGACTAACGGATATCTTTAAAGGCTTTGTTAAATAGCGTCCCGATCGAATTTTGATGATCCAAGGCACTCAATGTGTTCAGAATATAATTTCAAAGGTACTCGCGAGAAATCAGTAAAAAAAAAAATCAGTCAGGGATTGATTTGAGTAGTTTTTTATTGAACCCGGTCATTTTTTTTTTGCAAATTTCTTGAGAGTAGCCTTAAAATCATATTCTGAACACATTGAGCGGTTTGGATCATCAAAATTCGATCGGAAAAGGGGAGGTGCGGACTCATCTGGATTTTGTTCAAGTTAGGACATCCGGATTTTGCTTCGGTCCATACCTCCCCTTTTTCGATCAAATTTTGATGATCCGAGCCGTTCAATGTGTTCAGAACGTGATTTCAAAAATACCCGCAAGAAATCAACCCAAAAAAAAAAATTGTCTAGGAAGGGCTTCGTCTGAATAAATTTTTATTGAATAGTTCAATAAAAAAACTGCTCAAATCAAGCTCTTCCTAATCATTTTTTTTTGCTGATTTCTTACGGATACCCTGAAAATCACGTTCTAATCACATTGAGCGGCTCGGATTATCGAAGTTAGATTGGTAAAGGGGATGTGTGGACCGATCGGGATTTTGTTCAAGTCAGGACGTCCTTGACAAGTTTGGTTTAAGCAGTGGTTTTCCGAATGTGGCAATGGACGATGAGAATTTCTCTTTCAACGATTAGCTTATGGAGGAATGGAAGGGTAGATATTTTGACGACTTCTCTCCCCTCTGGACAATTTTTGAAAAATCGGAAAAGATTATTTTCTCGGATGAGTCCTTCAGTCGTGACGCCACTATTGCAATAGCTAAAGCAATCTAGTCTAATAAGGCCGATCCAAATGGACTATTTATCATAATTTTGATGCGAATGATTTAGTTGATAGTCAAGGTCTTCGTAGTATCACTCCATTCCGCAACTCAACATGGTCATTTCAATTGTGGATGGAGTTTGGCAGAAGAATCACGTTTGGAGTGGAGTCACGTTCACAGCTAGTCACCCTGATGGCACAGCAATTCATCAAATTGCTATAAGAGTAAGCAAGAGTCTCAGCAAAGGAGAATTTCAAGCAAGTTAAATAGATCGGGGACAAATAGGAATTGCAACTCAATATAGAAACTTTTCCAATTTGGTAGGTTTCAGAAAATATTTTACAGCTTTGGGGAATGCCCATACAATACGTCATTAATATTTTCACATACACTATGCACTTGAACACGAGTGTCTCTAAAAAAGTTGGAGGTGATTATAACAGTCCACCCACACTCCGCGTATGGAACCTTACTGGTGTGGGATCTAGGCTTAGCCGGGAAAAAAAGAAAGGATGTTCCCATTGCAAGAGTAACAACTGCAATCATTCCCACAATGATTTACGTAAAACACTGAAATAGTATTTGTGGCAGAAGCTGGAAATCAACTTTTTGTTACGATTTATTGGTTTTTCCCTAAAAGTTTAATAGACATTGAAAGATAATTTTAATATCTAGTTTACTTCGACATGTCAATATGAACGCCTCAACTTTGTCCAAACATAAACCACAGAAAACTGTAATGGGGCAATTAGTTTTTTCCTGCTAAAGTCATACGTTATTACATGATGCAGTGGTTCTGTAAATGGCTGCAAACCCACCTCGGGAACGATGGAGATGTGGAGGAATGGCAAGGTAGTGGATGAGAAGGAGGTAATTGTGGAGGAATGACAATGGACTGGGGCTGCCGGGGAAGGTAGTTGTGGGAGGTCCCGGAGGGTAGGGGCCCGTTGGTTGCCTTCAAAGGTGGAGAAGAGGCAACCCAAACGGAGGAATTCAGGTGGTGGTAATGGCAAAAGTGACAGCGGCACTGGTTGGGTGGGGGAAGGGAGGGGGTGTATTGGGCAACATTTTTCCTGTTCACAGTTGTGTTTCGGCAATAACTAGGGAGGAAATAGCAACTCCAACAAACAATTGTCAAAACATTCCAGTACCAATTCATCTATTCTAAACCATTAGCCCAAAATATAATGTTGTTCAGGATAGTCTATTCTTGCAGCGAAGCGGCTCAAGCCCTCAAGCTGGGGCATCGCACCCAATAAGAGAAACATCTCATCCACCAGCCTTACTCTTGATCTCAAATGATGAAACAAACAGCACAGGACCGAGTCCCAATAAATAACGTCCTACTATCTCAAAGCAATCCCACTTTTACATTAGCGACGCAATTTTGCGGTTGGGACTGTATCAGAACAAAGTGACTGGGCATTTATATAGAGCTTGAGGATCCTGGCCTATTTGTACAGAGACTACCCAGCACATTTATAAAGAAAAAATTAAGAGAAAGAAGAACCAAAACCATGGGGTAGGGTAATTTGTAGGCCGGCGAACACTGCAACTATTTTCAAAATTCAATGAACTAAAATCAGGTTCAGAACCCCTAAGACAAGTCAGAATCTATGGTACTAGGAGCCACTGGAACAATCGTGCAACTTTACTTGCATGGTCGTTTGGATCCTCTGCCATTAGTGTGGGAAATACTGACAAAACTTACATCCACCAACTCCACAGAAAATTCCCATAAGAATGAATTAATCCCCAAGGATCAGGTCATTTCCACTCCGCAAAAGTCTATGGTACAAGCCTGACTGAGCACTTCAAGCTGGATAATTTACAACTATCTCTCTGTTTCTGTACGCTAATAACCATTAAACAGATTTAGAGTGTATCTTCTAATTCATCTGGTACATGCAACTTCTCAATTGCAGCCTGCAGGTCACCATAAAACAGAAGTAGAAGAGTTTACTTCATAAGACAATTTACAGTGCAAGCTTAAAAGAGTAACCAATGACCAAAGTGAAACGGCAATGTGCCAGCATCCAATAGATTTATCAGCACAAAACAAAGAATTATATGAAAACCCACGAACCACTATGAAAAGTGAAAAATTAAGACCCACCTCCTCTCTGCCAACTCCAAGAAAGACTGGAACCTAGGATCCTATTTTCTTCCAGTAGGATCAAAAGAGAAATCCCACTCAGTTTCTGTATATTTAACGATTTGTAGTCACTTTCAGTTTGACGGTGTTAACTGACCTCATAATCCTATAGGCCACTCCTCCCCAATAACAGAGGAGAAAGAGATGGATTTAGGCAGTTCAGTAAAATGTCATTGACTGATTTACTTACTTGCTTAAGGTTGGGTTTAGATGTAGACTTGTGAAGAATTTATCAACGATAAGGAAAATGGTAGGAAACTAGGAAAGTGAATTTCGTTTCTTTTTTTTTTTTTAATTATAACAAGTCATTATTTAGCAACTAACTAGGGAACATAGTTGTCAAATCACAAATCAAATCGTGTTTGCCTGAATCGTGAATTGAGGCAAATTGTGAGTCGCAGGTCATAACTGTGAAAATAGAATAGATCACAAGATACCACTATCCAAATAGTTATAACTTATAAGAGATAGATTAAAGAACCGGAAAAAATTAGGACAAAACAAGATTAAAATTGTCTGTAGTGAATATAATGAAGTCTAATAGCCATTAGGTTACTAGCTGCTTCTATGGGAGAAACATGCAAGTTTGAGGCTCCAAGCCCACGGCATCCTATGATGCTACACTATGACGCACGGACACGGATGCGGGGACACGGGAATTCTAAAAAAATGCGGACACGGACACGGCGGGCGACACACCACGTGCATATTTATTTATTCATTATTTAAATAAATAAATAAATTATAGTTTGAAACCCAGAATTTTTTAAAAATTACAATTTGGCCCCAATTTTTTAAAAAAAATTACAGTTTGGCCCCTACCATGTCCCCAGCCGTGTCCCCGTAAAAAATTTAAATTAGATTATGGGACACGCCACGTGGTGTATCCCATACATGTCTCCACCGTGTCCCCGTGTCCAACACTACAATACGTCGACCTCTAGAGGTGTCGGTGCTTCATAGATCCTACATAACATACTTGATTATGCTTCGAGGCTATGAATCACCAATAATCCAAATAGGTCGCCGTACTTGTGTCGGGACACAGGAATAGAAAACTATGACCCGCCACGTGCCGTGCCCCATACATTTAATTGATTTTTTAAGGGAGGCATGCAGGGGACACAGCATGGACACATGGGGAAACGTACGGGGGTAGATTTGTAATATCTTCTAATTTTTCTGAGGTAAACATGGTATTACCGTAAATGTTTGGGTTGGGTTGTAGTGCAATTAAGCCAACAGAATCTATCCAAACACAGTTATGGAAGCCAAAAGAGGGGGAAAAGCCGAAAAGGCATTCGTTCAACCCTAGATTGAGAATCTCAATTGAAGCAGCTCTCTCTCTCTGAACATACATGTGCTGGTACATATATAAGTATAGCTGTATAAATAGGTATATCTTAGTATTTACATATATAACATTGTATGTATCTCCGTGTATATATACGTATGTAACAGTACACATCTTAAATTTATGACAGTATATATGTCTTAGTTTCAGCAATATATGCCTACGTATATGATATGAACCCGCCAACATGGAAGTTGTAGTCTTTACAGACGATGGGGATGGTGACCAACGATGACAAAGTGATGGAAGTTAGGTCTAGTTGAAATTTGGAGACATACTTAGTTTATTTCTTTTGCTTATTACTATGAAACTATGGATGTTTTCTTTTCAATTGGGTTGCATTGAATCTATGGATGTTTTGTTTTATTTTGTTTCGTCTTAATAGTGTTGGTACTCATCCATTATGTTATAATTATAAATACCTATGGTTAGTATTTGAGGTGAATGTTCGTAATTGTTAACATTTTGCAATTTAACCATGGAAAAGAATAAAATATATACATATGCGTGTGTTTGTGTGTTGCCATGTTCCCTGCAGTGTCCGTGTCCCTATTCTTTTAGAATTCCAGTGTTCGTGTCCGAGCTACATAGCTTAGAGGTATAAGAAGGGCCGGGCTGGCATGGGCACAGGCACAACACATTTAGCTTTTGTCAGATCCATAAGATTAAGAATCACATAAATGTGAATTCAATCGTGAATCCTATAACCATTGCTGTTTCAATCCCCAAAAAAAAAAAAAAAACAGATTCACCTTACACGTTCGTACTGATTCTGAGAATTACGAACCGACACGCAGACCATATAATTTTGACAACTATGATGGGGAATGAAAGCTAACACTGACTCAGTGACCAAAGTTCCTTATGCCCATGTATCTGACTCAGTGACCAAAGTTCCTTATGCCCATGTATTATAGAAACATATGCTCACAACAGATGGAAAATATGTAAATATACGCAGACCTCTAAAAAAATCCAGGTCTGTTTTAAAAACTAGTACCAGTTCCCAAATCATATAATGAATAATGCATGCAGGTCACCTTGATGGTAGCAACATCTGTCGCAGGTGGTTTCAAATCCAGAGCTAATCCAAAGTGAAGCATTGCCTTGTCATACATGTTACTCCTTTTATAAATCTTACCCATCAGGGCATATACACTGCTTTCTTGAGGGGCATACTCTTTAAGCTCCTCTAGGACTTTCAAAGCTTCATCAAATTTTTCTATGCTCACAAGTATATTAGCCTTCTGATACATGGGCAGAGGATTCTTCTTATCTGCCAAAATAGCCTTCTCCATCATCTCAAAAGCTTCATCATTTTTCTGCCAGATGTATAGAAAACCAAATTCAGACAGCTGCAGGAGATAAAACTTCCTTTTTGGAACTGGAGAACCACAATCAAGTAGGAATGCACAAACCTTTAAGGCGTGGAAAGCTGTTCCAAGATAAGACATTATAACCGAAGAACGCGGATTAATTTGGAAAGCCATGTGGAAGTGATGCTCCGAGAACTCAAATTTCTCTTGGCGAAGGTAGATCATTCCGAGTCCATACCAAGCATTATAATGTCTCCCATCAATTCGAAGGGCACTGTGGTAGCTCTTAATTCCATTCTCAAAATCCTCTAGCGCAACATATCTGTGAACAGAATATATCACCAATACTCAATCAGAAGGAAACTTCAAAAAAACAAAACATCTTTTGTATCTTATTATCCCTTATGTCTTTTCAGAAAAAAGATGCATGTCC
The DNA here is from genome assembly GCA_019656295.1 of Rhododendron mucronatum var. ripense. Classification (NCBI taxonomy): domain Eukaryota; kingdom Viridiplantae; phylum Streptophyta; class Magnoliopsida; order Ericales; family Ericaceae; genus Rhododendron; species Rhododendron mucronatum. Next base: position 493,852 of record BPLT01000130.1, on the reverse strand, counting down.
TACTCATGTCCACAAAGGGTGTGCGCATAAGCAAATCTCGAATTCAGTCGCACAGCGCGTTGGAAATTTTTAAGAGCAGTTTCATGGTCTTTCTGCAAACTATAGCAATTTCCCATAGCACACCTGCAATATCAAGTCAACAGAAAGTATAAGGACACCAAAGAAAGATAACAACCGCACACTTTCATGCGCCTCCAACAAACACATTGAAAGGTTTTCAAAGCTCTAAAACCTCAAAATCTGCTCCAAACCACCTCACTATTGAAACCAAGGACAACTAGAAAGGTCGCTTAATTGCTTATGTAGCATCATGCCAATGCAAGTACAATAACTTGCAAGCCCTCCACAAATACCCTGCTAAACTAATCGCCAACTATAGAAAACAGTAACCTATAGCTAACTATAACCAAAACTTTAATGCTTCTAGAGCTCACTAATAAAAATGCTGAAGACATTGCCAAAGACATTTTCAGCTATTTGCAACGAGGGCACGAGGATAAGCAGCTGACAAGTGGCAAGAGCGAAGATACAACCCCACAGTATAAACTCGCGAGTCGCGAGACAAAAAGTACGTACTTAATAATGCAATCAGCTTCACAGATAGAATTCTATCTAACACTGCAACGAAGGTAAGAACAAAAAAGCAAGTGGAAAATATTAATTGCAAGAAAACTGAAGCTGCACACCGCTTTGTATACAAAATGTTCGATTGCAGTTACCAAGATTGAGGAGCTAAGCGGTCAGTTGATATCAGCTCCTGAGCCAGGTAACTTAACTTCATATCTTCCTTCAAATGCTGCAAGAAAGATCAAAGAGTCTCAGAGAAAACCTATGTGGAGTAACAAGGTTCCATGGTTGCTGGGTCCAAATGAAGCATATATTGTCACATCTTCATCCTGAACCTAATGATATTTTCCACTTTGGGCTAGGCCCTCATGGCTTTAGAACACATCGGCATCCTTACTAGTAAGGGAGGTAAACTCACTTATAGTCCAAGAACTTTTCGATGTACGCAATAAAAAAATGAACCTTACGAAACCTAGGAATCCAGCTCTAGGGGACGAAACGCGATCCATTCCATTACTCAATAAACCTGAATTCATTCCATTCATCCTACCAAACATAATGAGAGATTTTTAAATAGACTCTTACAGATAAAGAAAGGACAAAGATAGCCTACTAAATAACAAACAAGATAAATCCTACATAACAATCACGATAATCATAAATAACAGTAAGTCAACTAAATAGAATCTTCCAGCCCAGCCGTTGACGATGAGAGACAACATGTTACATTCTTACCTCACAGGGCCATGTGTCCTTGTGTGGTGCACGGTGTAGCACTTCACTATATACAGTACGTTGGCACCACTCATGGGAATCAAGAGGTGGCTCATACAGCTGACACCACTTGTAATGTCCACGTCCCCATCCCGAAAAGTAATGATAGTCAGCTTTGTACTAGTAATGTAGGACAAGATTGAGAAGATTTATATTCTCATCCTTATTATTCGGGAATTAGACTTTTACTAGGATTGTCTTTGTAAGCTTAGAAAAATGGTGTATACTTTTTTGAGTTGATTTTGTTTTCCTAAATCCTTAGGAACTTTTAGCTCCCGTGCCCGCTTGATTTTATTACCTCTCAGTCACTAAGTGATTTGCTCCTAATTTAATCTGTTAAATTTGTTTTATCTTTTATTTCTTAACCGTAACTTCTTGATTACAAGAAATTGTCGTTTTGATTCCTACCAGAAATACAATTTATCGATGTCTATAAATAAGGGTTTAACCCTATATGAAAGAGAAATTCAATCAATAAACTTTTTCAGAGTTCTCTTCATATTCCTTGTAATCAAAGTGTCTCTATCTTTCCTTTCCATTCAAGAGCCCGTAAGCCTGGAAGAGATCTAGTAAAACACTTATATTAGAATGATATCTACTTGTTCTTTTGCTACAATGCTGCGTCAGCTAGACCCTCAAGATTTCAACAAGAGTTGTTACGACTAAGGGAGGTGGACTCAATTATATAGTGGAAGAGCTTTTCCTGCCTACACAATGTGTAATTTGTACGTAGGTAAATAACACATTAGGATTGTATAAGAGTTACTTTGACCATCCCAGCTATGCTTACAAGTAAGCCTCAAGAAGAAAAAACTAGGAGAGAGCCAACTTCTACACAGAATCTATATAACATAAGACTGTTTAAAAGGTTAAATATCAGTTGGATTGAATCATTGATGGTCGGTATATGTTGTACGTGTTTCATAATTTAATTGATAAGAAGGATATTATGTAATTTGGAGTTCACCATAGAGCTATGCATAAAACTAGAGAATTTCCACGAAATGCTCTATGAAACATTGCAAACAGCCAAACACTATATTATGTTACACTGGAAAATAAAACAAAGATATTCAAAATCGGATTCTTATAGCGTGTCATTGTGTCCTTGAGGTAGGAATTGGATGAGTTGATGCAAAGACACATTCACACAGCAATAGTTATCTAGGTCAGAGGAAAATTGCGCCTCCAAACTCTCCGTATAGCTTAGCATGAGACATGGGCTTCACGTAAGCGACACATATGTTCTAGTTATTAAATAGTTCTCTTTTTGTTTATCCATGTCTTTCTTGTTCCACAAGCTAGGCCCAAACTCTCACATATATTAAGCAATTTACATATTAAAGCAGTTAAAATATTACACAAATTGAGTAATTGAATAATTAAGCAATAAGAAACTTACACGAATTGAGTAAATCAAACTAGGACTGAAGAAAATTAGGTCATTAACAATAAACACTTAATCTGCAAATTACAATTTGACCTTAAATATAAAAGTTTCCATACTCCATTCGTCACCTAAGGCAGAGGCTTTCTACATTTTTTAGAGGCATTGATAGAATACATAACATGACAACAGGTATCACTAGATCACAGGGTAGCTATGGAAAAATTAAGTAATTTGGCACAATTTCAAATGGTGGGCACCTCGCACACCTTGAGCACCTCAACGCTTCATTACAGTTGCCTTGTCAGCTAAGGCAAAGGCTTTCTATTTTTTTGTGAGGCATTGATAGGATACATAGCATCACAACAGGCATCACTAGATCACAGGGTAGCCATGGCAAAATTACGCAATTTGGCACAACTGAAAATGGCGGTGCCTCGCACACCTTGAGCATCTGAGCAATGTTAAAATTGCCTCGCACCAGCAGTGTTGAGGGCTTGAGGCGTGTTGTGGGTATCGTGCACATCTCTTTGCTCAAAGTACTTGAATTTCCAACAGAATGTCTTCAAATATCCAAGGACTAGCATAGAAGGTTTTTGATAGTGGGGTGAATTGAGTGCTAACGCAGAGTCGTTTATTGATTAACAAAGAACCGCTCTAAAGATTGCAAAAGATAATAAATACAATATCTTTAAACATACACAGTGAGGGAAAAAAATGTGGATATTTGGATAGAAAATGAACAGGTTGCATCTCAGAATACTAAGCAGCTCGAAACCCAATCACGCAAAAGATAAGAAACTCACATATAGAACTGTAGAATGTATATCCATCCCTTCCAAACTGTAAGGAGATGCTAGACGGGCAAGACTGAAGGCACGATGAGCTTCTTGGTAATCAACCAATTCAAAATACGATTTCCCCACCTGCAGTTGCAGAAATGCTTCACGAGATGTTAAATAAAAAATAGGTAAAAGCATTAAAATCAAGAACTAAACAATCATGTTCAAAAAAAAAAGTCAAATCATTATCTAAAAATAAGGCACAAAGAACGTGATATATGGTTTGTTGGACCTTCAAATACAAGCCTCATTCCTCATACAGGAGAATTTCGGAACCAAGTATAATACAGAAGAAAGAAAAACCGTAAACTGAGGCGTTGAGGCTGATGTCTCCAGGTCAAAAGGTAGTTGTCATTAATTTTAGCTGATAAATGGCTAAGTATCAAATCCATTAAAGGAAGGGGTCAGGCACTTTTCAGAACCAACAATTTTAGCAACTTCATCTGTCAATCTCATGTCACCCCTTAGTTTCCACTTTCCAGAAACAGGTATACCTTTCTGTTTTAATGTGTACTAACCGGCAAGACCACCGAAGGTAGAATTTGTAAACCCACTAAATTACCTGGGAAAGTACCCATCCAGTATTATAATGTTTATGCGGAAGTTTCAGATATGCATCCAGCGCGTCCTGTTGCACCAAGAAAGAAGACTTAGACAACTAAAAGCAGCAGAGTGAAACAAGACGAATAAGGACATTGTTCCTTAGACAATGGCTTTGTAATACCTGGCACCTGTACATGCAGGATAGCCTATAGCCTTCCCCAAGAGTCCTTAAGAGATCCAATATTTCAGAAGTACCAGTTATTACTCTTGAGCTACCCATAACTACCCCACCCATTGGCATTGCTGTTTCTTCTTGATCATGAGAACTAAGATCACCAGCAGGAGATGAACTTGAGGTGGCTGCATTGGAACGAGAATCATCACGAACCTCGTGACGTATTCCTAGAAACCATAAACATATGTTTCTAAACTTCAATTGAGCAGGTCACTGAACTTGAATTAGCAAGAACGAAATCCAACTTCATTAACAGGTTCATAAATGCTCTTATACTATTTGCCTCACAGGTCAAGCGTGATGTCAAGCGCAGAAGTACAATTGTTTATCACTGAACCGAGAAAACAAAGCCGACAAATATGGCTTTTCTTCGTTTGTTTTATTAAGGGGGTGGGGGTGGGGGAAGTGAATTAATGAAACCATCAGGAAATAATGAGTTGTTTCAACTCATGCCAATCAAATGAATGGATTGCATCAATATTAACTGATCTTGAAAGTTGAAACATACTTGGAGGTAGATTTGTACTCTCAAACACAGATAGTTACACTGTTATACACTCAAACACTGGCTATATGCTATTATGCTCACTGATCCTCTCTCTATACCACTATATTTGTATGTAGTGTAAATCACTTCTATATACATACTGACGTACGTAACATATATACTACACTGTAACATACTAGCAATTCAACTATCTTTTATTTCTTTCAGCTTTATTTTTTTTTTTTTTTTTTTTGGGGTACTTCAGAATGTTCTTTCAGCTTTATTTTTAAGCCTAGTATGAAATAACAAGACTAATAATTTGACAAACCAATCCCTAACATATCCTTATCCTATTTTTTTAGCTTTTGCCATATCGCTGTATCCATATTGTGTCATATCCGTATTTGTATCTGTGCTTCATAGATTGAATCTAATGGGTAATGGCTCACCTAATAGTAGGCAAGCCCTCAGATAGATATACCGGTGAAGTATGAGAGGACGGAAGTCCCGATTCAGATATGCATGCAACCAATCTAAAGATAATAAACTACAAACAGTGGTTCTACTAGCGATAATGCCGCCGGGACGTCTCAGAGACAGTTTGAGACTCAGAAATTTGCTTAAAATATATAGAAGGATTCTTTGGGTGATCATGGAAGAATTATTGGCAAACAAGGAGGCAGCCCCTGCAATGTGCCACAGTAGTTTAGAAAATGGACAACACCAGCCGAAGAGTAACCAACCACATCCCATTCAGGAAGTCCAAAGCCTAATTGTTATGGGAAAAAACTCTTTATAGATCGCTATGGCCTACGAATTATGCTACCAAGGCACACTAAAGATCTATTATATGCTTTGGGCACTGCCAATAATAAGGAACCAGACTTAGCAGAAGAGCATAGTAATAAAGCAAACTCATTCTGTTCTGTTCTAGCTGTTGTATCAGCAACGACAACTGAATCAGTAAGACAGTGAAAAATAAGATCAATTAATCACCTTCATCAAAACTTTCACTGGTCCACGGCTGCCCCTTGCGAACTGTCACTGACCGAAATGTCACCGAGCTCAACTTGGAACCACCAATATATTTAGAGGAGTGGCTAGTTCCATTTCCAGTTACTGTAGTGGCATTTGAATTCGTGCTCACTGCTGTTTCTGCTGCAAGCCGGGTGCTTCGTCGAGGTCCAGAATCAGAAAATAACCTCCCTGATATCTAAAAGAAAGCGTCTCGATGCAATAAGGAACTTCATTACCAGCTAATATAAGGAGAATATTGGACAAGACCACAAAAATTTTCTTTGGTAACCAAAACCAAAACTTGGCCTAGCCAAATTGTAGGATAAGCTAGCCGCCCAAAAAATGTAACCACGTATTACAAAAAACCACAGGTTGAAGTTTTCTGAACAAACATAGAAAAAGCTGGAAGATATCTTCAAGTTCAACCACAGGAAAGTACAAAATTAGGTATGATGAATGATAGAGATGCGGAAAAGAATGCTTAATCAGAGCACAGAGCTAGGTAATACACAGGTGAATCAAATTATGTACTATGGTAGGGAAAGGCCGGAAGGAGGGACTTATAAATGCAAAGCTGCCCCCAAAAAAAAAAAAAGAAAAGAAAAAACCAGATACAATCTTTTACCTAGAGAGATTGACAAGGTATAAGGAAAATCTTTGTGTATTAGCTGATCTGCACAGATTGCCTTGATCAAGTAAGACTAATCAGAGCAGCAGACTGCGTACCTTTGAATTTGCAATTTTACTAAAACCTTACGGGTCAAAATCTCTTGCACGTATGCCACATATAGGGGCCTAATGTAAGATTATGGAAAATTCAAATTCAACTGAAACCATGGCCCAAAAAAAGAAAGGACTCTTCAAAATGGACAAATTCCTACAGTCAAGCTAATAAAAATTTTGAACTGAAATAATACAACACATCAGATATAGAAGACAAAGTGAAAAACCTTTCTCAATTTTCCTTCATCCACAAACTTTCTTCGAGGGGCTTGAATTGTAGAGTTCACAATTGACCTTGGTGAGCCATCCATAATAACTGCATTTGGGTTAGGGCCATTAGGTTGCACATTTTTGCATAACGGGGGTGGAGCAACACCTGACAGCTGCGAGATATAAAAGAGCTTAGAGCAATTATCCATTCTCATTCCCCCAGTAAAAAGAATAGTCATTGATATCAAGCACACAAATGTCCAATATCTTTCTCCTGAGAAGAAGTTAAAGTTTAACAGAACCATACATGCAAGTCCGTAAGCAAGACTGACACAACTTCCATTAGCAGAGTACAGTCATCAGTGGAACAGAAACAAAAGGCATTTTTTCCACCAAAGACACTAGTTAGACACATAGCAAAACTATGATGGAGCAAGAAGATGACAAAAATGAGAAAGAAATAAAAATAAAAATAAATAAAAATAAAAACCGCAACTTGTGCCAGAAGAACAAATAATATCCACAAAACATACAAAATCAATTTACAAGAGGAAGATTTCATTCCTAGTAGTTCAAACTAGGAATCAGCACAACTAGGATAGGATAAGCAAATTTACTCTGAATAAATGACACAGAATAAGTGAACAAAACAAGTGCAATTCAATAGTTCTATCCTACGCGGTAATATACCAGTGCAATCATGTTTAATGGGGTGGTTGTAAAAAACTTATACTTTGTCAAGTGGTTCTCCAAGAGTTCTCAATTTTAAGAGTTTGCCCCCAAAAGTTTCCCGTGAAGAAAAATTTAGAAGACTTTAATAAAGTAAAACAGTATATAAGACTATAAGAGGTAGCATTATTATGTTGGGGGACAAAGAGAAACCGAGAAAACCATGAAGCCCATGTTAGTTCAGGTCATGTAGTAAAACAATAAATGAGGAATAATTAAAGTATTTGATCCTTAGTTGCACAAAGTGGGAGTGGGAGCTATGCTGGGGAGCGAGAGGAAAGATGAAAGTAAAGTTGTGCCGTGTGTATCTATAGGAGAGTACACATATATGTGAGTCTCTGTGTGTGTGTGTGTATATGCATGTATGTATCTATTCTTAAACATATCTATCTACATGAACATAATAATCATATATGTATGTGCGTGTGTAAACAAAAATATACATCCTCCAACAATAGAATCTTCATGTTAATTCTATTATACATCTTATATAGTATTGCACATCAACTGGAAAAAAATATTTACAAGTAGATTTAATTCGTACTTAATACTTGAGCAAAGTTGAGTTAATGAGTCTTCTAGTTTCTAAGTGTAATTCCAAATATTCTCTTGCTTGGTAGCTCGCTCTTAATTTTTTTTGAAAATTAAATGCTTAAGAGACTCTATTCTAGTTGGGAACGAGCTCAATCAATGAGTGAGATTCCTAGGAGATTCTAATTTTGGAGCACGGTAGCAAGGTTTCAGGATGGATTCGTCACCCTGATAGAAGGATCCTGCAATTAAGATTTGATCCAAACAGAGGGGAATTTTCTTGTGCCTTGGTAAAAGTATGAGCTGTCAAGAACGAGAAAACGGATTCCAATCTGCAAGCAACTTTGTGCCAACAATCCCAATCACCTCCTATCTTACTCCTAGTTAGTTCTAGTACACATTTATTTAGTAACGGATTTCAACTGCAAATATTTTTGCTGTAGAGCAAAGTTGATTTTATGTTTCTTCTCGTATCTAACCGTTGTATCACATATTCTCTTGCTTGTAAGCTCTTCTTTTATTTCATTTTAAGAATTCAAATGCTTGAGAGATTTTATCCAAGTTGGGAACACGTTCGTGTCGATGAGAGTGAGATTCCCAAGAGATCCTGACTTTGGAGCTCGGGGCCAAGGTTCTGGGGTAGATTCATCACCACAACAGGAGGATCATGCAACGAAGATTTGATCCAGAGAGCAGAGACTTTGCTTGGTGTGTCGGTAAATGCTTCAGCTGTCAACAAACGGGAAAACGGGTTTGCATGTGCAAGCAACTTTATGCAAACAATCCCAAAGCTAAGTTGTCTCCCGTCTTACTCCTAGCAACATAATATCAATAGAGTTTTAACCCCCAAAATAAGTAAGATGTAGAACCAAAAGGAGATCCATATAAAAGACGATATCTCCACCACGAAAGTGGCGAATGAGTAACATAGGATCATTGTCTGCGCACGGATCAACCAAAACATGCTCCTTCTATATCAGAGAAATGGAAACCACTTCCGCCAACAAATTAAAGAAGAGAAAATTACATATGCTGTTTGTTTGTGCATGCTATTTGTCCTGGGGCATGCTACCGAATTGGCTTTTCTTTTTATTTTTGAGACATTGCAGGGGAAATAATTTGTTGGTTGTAAAACCTCCCTCTATTTTTACTCATAAATTCTAAGTCATGTACTGGGCCGTAGCTCAAGGTTTAAGAATTCCTCAACAAAGCAAAGGTTTCATCAGGGAAATAGCATGACTTGTGTCTAGTTGGGCCTGCTGATAGAGCTGGGCGGGGAGGCGGTGACCCTATTGCACACTCTCCCACACATACTTCTATACAAATACAAGTAAGCCAAATGCATGAATAGTGCTCTTTCCCTTCCTTTTTATGCCCTCATTTCTATAAAACAAAAAATAAAAAATACATGTTTTCTATCAGAATAGATAAAGAGGTAAGAAGATGAAGAGCTTATCTTAACTTACACACTTACAAGAAATGCATAGTTCATTCATAGAGGAAAGAGGTGATCAGCGACATAATCTTTTTATTCAATAACTTCGTAGAGAGGATGCTTGTTACCAGTGTTACATGGACTTGGATGCACAGTTTAGTTGTGGCTGTACGTCTAGCGATTGGATTCCTAAATTCAAAAAATAGAGAATACACGGACATGGATCTAGTTATCTTTATATTATACAACTCCCCTATAGGTAGCATATAATCATCAATCCTTGAATATTATGTAATGATTAATTCAGCGTAGAGAAATAAATAAAAGACCATCATTAGTGTTAGGCTGTTAGAATATTCTTTTGAAATAACATAAGTTGAAATGTTGGCTCAATATGTATAATTCATGGACCAAATACATGGATGACAATACTTTAAAGACTTCATCAAATATACAACCCAATCAAAGACCAATAACCTGGAACCTAAGAGGCAAGCCATGACCAGTAAACAGTTTGAAGCCCAATAAAAAATGAACTGTTGCAAATTGATACATATACGTTGTATGTATTCCAATAACTAATGCTGTAGACAACACAAACAGCAAACAAGAGGGATAGGGAGAGATAGAGAAACGAAGATCTAGAGTCAAAACCAGATGAAGATGAAAACATGCAGGACTGGAATGTGATATCAGAATCCAGACGACAAAGATCTGAACCCAATCCACAAAACAAATCTCTGATTCTCTGCCACAAAGAAAACAGGTACTTGATAATTTTTGTGATTTGATGTTGAGGCTTAGTCAAGCAGAGGTGTGACTTAATCTTATCTCAGCCATGTCCAATGGGAAGTAGAACCATCCAACACACATCCATTACCCATACTCCTACAAGTGTCATGCCATGTTGACATGGGTACTTTGCCAAATTTGGGGGATCGAGTAGCTTATCTCAATTGGGATGGAGTGCAGTACATGTACAAGCGTTGTGTCAGAGGTAATTTGCGAACCAAGGATAGCTGGAAGTAAATAAAGCATGCATATCCACAAGGTAACTACAAATACACAACCAGTTTTACAAGTTTTCCCAAACTAGTGCAATTAAAAACAAAAAAATTAAACGGCAATCCAGTTTTCCTTTCAAATGAAGGACAGCACAACAGGTTGAATCTTTAGTTGATGTTTCCGACCATAACAAGGGGTAAAGTCGTGACAGCTCAAAAATGGAAGTGCAAGACTTTACTAACAACCAAAGCTTGGCAGCATATATTGGGAAATGCAAGACTTTACCTGTGCAGCCATTGGTGAAGGAGTACTGTAGAATGACATGTTGCCAGGACCACCATTTAGAGATTGACTGGCAATTCCTCCAGACGTAACTACTCCATGATAATTTCCTGGGATAACTCTAATGTCATTACCACTCATATGTCTCGCTTCCCTCGGACTACTATCTTCTAAGCCAATGTTTCTACCCAAAACTAAACTATGGTCATCACTGGATGGCTGCGTGTTTTGATTAGCCAACGCTTTGTTCAGCTGCTGCTTCTGAATGCAAAGAGCAGCTACTTCACCAAAAACTGTACTTGCTTCTTCGGCTGCACCTGGAACATTCAAAAAAAGTGTTTTCACTAAAACACGAATGCAATGTAAGAAAATCAGCGTGTATGTAAATGGATAAAGGGAAATTATATTCCACCATCAAATAGTTTTCTGAAAACAGACAAAATATAGTCAACAAACTGCAGATAAAAATATACCAAACTTGCAGTGTAAAAATATGTCGTGAAAAGATAATAGCAAACAACTTAATAGATTTGGGAAGGGAAGCAATCATGTTTTCTTAATGGCTAGAGATGCAAGAATTTTAACAGGATAATATACTGGGTTGCAAGAAGTCATTATGGTACTCAAGCAATTAGCAACCGCCGAACTTTTGGAGCTACAAGGTAAAGCTAATATATATATATATATATATATATATATATATATATATATCAAGCCCTTCCCGGTCATTTTTTTTTTGCCGATTTCTCGCGAGTACACTTAAAATCATGTTCTAAACACATTGAGAGACTCGGATCATCGAAATTCGATTGGGAAAGGGGTGTCCGCATTTTAAGAGGTCCTCATTTGAAACATTCCATGTGTGTGTGTGTGTGTGTATATTACTAGCTTTGGGAAGGGAAGCAATCATGTTTTCTTAATGGCCAGAGATGCACTGCCAGTTAGCATATTCCACATTCCATCCTAGCCTAGATGCAGGCATCCATTACATTCACTGTAAGGCTAGATTGGTAGCAGATAACCCAACTTTTGTGGATTAAATTCTTATCCTAGTTGAACTGTCACAATATAATGGACGAGGCCTGCAATAGATTGCAAGAGGAAGTGGACATGAAATAATGTATCTCACATACAACAACAGGTAACAGATGCATATCATATCAGAAGCCCAAAAGTTTCAAAGGTGTGCACCACATCATGATGTAAGCCACTCAAACCCTCAACAATGAAGTTTTCTTCCTATTGTGAACAATACAGCATAATTGTGCCGCTAAGGCACTAAAAGTCACACGCCATATACAATTTAAAAACATGCAGAAACTACAAATTCACAGCCAAAGAGCACAATAAAATGAATATATGCCCCCTTTTTCTATTCATGGACTCAGCAATATCAAATCAGCGATAAGTTGAATCTAGTTGTTTTCATAAAAGAGAAATACTCTGCTAAATGCAGGAGCAACCAAAGGAAGACTGCAGTTAATTCAAACTTAATTCAAGTAAAATCAAACTCGAAGTTTTCACCATAATGACTTGTAAAATTGCCTTGTTAGGCCTCATGCTCATGAGAATGCAAATTAAGCACAAAATCATCTATTAATGTAGAGCTTCTCCACTAGAAGAACAGTTTAAATATTTTTCATTCAAACCTAATAGACACAGCTCCTCGTATGCAGCCCACAACAATGGATCTATTGACAATGCCTGCTTAAAATGATGAACAGCACTTTTTCTTCTATCAGTGTACCTGCCAACAAAATTAAAATCAATACTTGAAAGATGAACACTTGAGCATACAGATAAAGCAAAGTTTGAAGTCATATAAAGATACTTCTTGTCAAGGAAATAAGATGCTTTGTTTTCAATGCTGCCATCCCTTCATAAGCAGCAGTTATCTCAGGAATTCAGTATATAGGATCCATACATTAAGTTACAAGGATAAGAAAAAAAGGACAATAAGCGAATTCTTCCTAACTACATGGCCTTCATAACTACTAACAAAAAAAAAAAAGAAAGCAATGCTGGAAAAAAATCAGAACTGATACCACTAGAAAGGATGGCAATATTGTCCCTACAGAATTAAAGGGTTCGACGTGGTCCAATAAAACAATTAAAATTTCCAGAAGCCACATACTATGAAAAAAAAATCAAGATCAAGTAATAAGCCTGACCTCCAAAGTCTCCATACAAAACCAGCTGGCGAAGAAACATAAAATGAAGGACATACCATTGTTAGATAGTTACTTATCAGGAAATCATATGTTGTTTGATAGGACAGATACTTGGAGGAAGAAGGGGAGGCAGAGGAGGGAAAGAGTGAGCCTATATATTCCAGTCACCCAAAACCGACTGTGAGCTGAAATTTGGATTCAAAATTCAAAAGAGTAAAACTGAAATAATATCAATTTTTCCTTTGACTTTTCAACGTTGACAAATATAAAGGACGACCCAAAATGGAGTAATCCCTCTGTCTGCTTTTGTTTGTCCCTAATGAAGAAACATGCATTTTTCGCCAACGAAAAATATTTATTTCTTCGAATTTTGTAAACCATTTAAAAGATTTGATTGAGCACTTCTGATTGGCAATATTTCTTCGAATTTTGTAAGCCATTTAAAAGATTTGATTGAGCACTTCTCATAGTGATTGGTGTAAAGAACCTTTACAAATTATCTACTTAATATATTTTTTTGTCCACGAAAAATGCACATTCTTTCAAGAGGGGCAAACAAAAGCAGATGGAGGATTATTCTTTTAATCTAAAAACTATAAGCTATTATATTGAAATGGTCAACAAATATTTAGAAAAGAACCCTAAAACAATACCAATTCCCCAGCCCTCAATTATCATTTCTCAAAATTTAAGGATATTAAAAAATCTAATAATTGCTGACCAAAAAAAAAAAGAAAATCTAATAATTGTGACATTTCATTGTTATAACTCTCATTAAACAACAGGAATATAAGTTGTGAGATGGATGATATAAGTTCCCTCTCATACTTTATTACCAATAACATAAAGCAATCAATTTATTGCGCACTTGGTAAATCAGCAGGTCAAAAATATTACCGTACCTATAAATAAGACCAAGAAGGTAATGACCAGCAGCACCATTAGGAACCTGGATCAAAAAGGATAAACACCAATGAGCAAGTGTCCTCGTTCATCTATTTAGCACATTTCAACAACCAGCCATAAGAAGTGAAGTCTTCCAACCAAAGGATGTAATACATTTGGGAAAACAATAATTTATAATGCAGGGTGACACGCAGGAGTACCTCTGCAGTAGGATCGGTAACAGGAGACAACGAAGCTTCGGCTTCGCTGAGAAGACCCATCTGAAAGCATGATATTGCAAACAAGTACCGCGATTGAGCCATTTGTGTTCCTTCAAAGAAAAATGAACAAGAAAGCAAGGGAGAATGCGGATGAGCACTTTAATGAATAGATCACAATAAAGAGAAGAAAATGTCAATATATGGAAACAAAAATAAAAGGAACAATAGCAAAAGATAATCAAGACAATATGCTTATGCAGTAGAACACACTGAAGTACTGAACCATAACATCAATATTTTGTAGATACCTTTCAAAACATGGTATGCAGCATAAGCTTGATTATTATGCAAGTAACAGCCAGCAAGCAATTGTAGATTTGTCTGCATTTGATAAAGAAGCCACAAAGGATCACGTTATGTGATAAATATGAAGAACACGAGAAGTTTCACGAATTTGTCTGAAATTTGATAAAGAAACCACAGAGGATCATGAAAGTGGTAACTATGAAGGCAAATGAAATTTCACTCAAAAAAAGAGAAAGAAACTTGTCATATAGATCACTGCAGTAGTAAAGAATACCAGCATGGTAACTGCTAATGTTAGAAAATAGAAACAGAGAAGTAATGAGCATGCAACAGGGAAACCAATCCAACCCAGCTTAAACCAACACAACCCAGCTTATTCAATAAAAATCCATATCCCAGTCCACAATTACCAATGTCCACTAATAAATTGAATTAATGTCGCTATGCAACCAGCAAACCATGCCCTAATGTCAAGGAATATGTAAGAGTTGCATCTTTTCAAATGGAGGGTTCATGTTTGTTCTATATACTAGTTTTGGAGTTTGCAATCAACCAGTGTGAGACAAGCTCTAACAATGTCTTAATTTAGTCCATTTTCTCAAAATTAGTCTTGCCCAAATAACTGTATTTCTGGCGTGAAAACGAGAATAAAGAAACTAAACCAGACGTAACTCCGGAACTATTGCATTGTTCTCAGACCGGAAAAAGAGCTCCCCTTCATTGGAAAAAGGTACTACAATTTCCCCTTATCAGTAGAGGTTACGTCCACCAGTGTTCTAAAAGTCGGTCCCCTAGGCCGATTAGTCCCTGCCTAGGTGCTCGGCAGTGGTCCAACACCTAGATTAGGTAGCCGACTAGTCGGCGCATAGTCCTCGCCTAGGCGCTAGGCAGCCAATTAGTTGGCACCCCTTTTCCGCCCAACAAACACCTAGCGACTTTTAGAACATTGACGCTCACCTCAGGATGAGTAAAAGGATAACTTCTAAAGTCACTAATGGCTTCTGACGTTGAGTAAAAAGTAGGAAAGAGAGTAAAAATGCTGAGGAGGTTTGGCACCGATAAGTCTTGTAAAATACCGATTCACACTCATTGCCATTCTGCTATTCTCAACAGATCCTCAAAAGTAAGGTTCAAATGAAAAGAGAAAAAGAAAGTTGCATTCATTTCATTTAAAACATGCCAAAAAAGAATTTATAAATCCTTGAGAATTACCTACGCTCTTACAGGGACGGAGCCACGATTTTAACTTAGGACGGGCAAAAATAATTGGTAATTGGCAAAGAGAGCTGTTATGCATTTCTCTGACCTCCTATTTGAGCATAAATCCTCCGTCTTAAATTTTACCATATGAGGCTAATAACTATTGACCATTACCAACTTGGGTAATCATTATTCATCACTCTATATTTTTTAGGCTAAGCCCTATTTTTCATTAATCATCTATATGTTTTATACTGATAAGAGTAGTAACTAAACCTCGGTTCAAGTAGTGAACTATTTCTAGAATATGTGTGGTGCTTCATAGCTCGAAATTCATTAATACGGAAGGGTTATGTTCAATATTCCAGCATTGAAAACCTAGAGGTGGCAGAGTTATTTATTTTTTTATTCAAGGAGTTATATATAGATTTATGGGAGCTAATAGATTACAGGCAATTCCTTAAAACCATTCGGGGTCGGGATAGCGAACATCCAAGGACAGCCCAGACTGCAATATTTTTGGTGAGCAAAATGGAAGTGCCAGTATGTTACCCGTCACCTCCGCCGGGGAGTATTGCCCTGTCACCCACACCACAATCGATAGGAGAACCCACCAGCCACCGCACCTATGTCTTGCTTACTCCATTTCCAGCAGCGCCTTATATCGTCAGAAATGCCCTGGAAGGGGGCCCAGAATGGATTAATAAAGATCCCAAACCCGAATTTCTTTCTCAATGACTCTTCCAGACCCTCGGACCGAGGCTAAGGTCGCTCCACGTGCGGGTGGTGATGTCAGGAGTATATTTAACCCCAATAAAGGGCCATCAAGAATCGAGCCTCGGCATTGTCCAAGTCCGAGTTTCCAACCACTGAACCAACCCCTCATTGGCGCCTAGACTGAAATTTACCTCCTCGCCAACGAGGATACGTACAAAAAAGTTCACTTATCGCGGACAGCACGACGGCCAGTACTCACTCACCCCGCATGTAAGTGCGTATATATACAGATATACAGAAAGAGATTGCAAGAACGAAGATGTACCTCGGAGGGGAACTCAGCACAAAGGCGCTCGCACATGAAAATGGCGTTTTGGTGCAGAAAGTGACGCAAGCTGTTCTGCACACAGTCGATGAGTATAGCCTCCATGACCTTCGATTATACAGATCACACTATTGCACTTGTGTGTCTGTGTGTGTGCTTGGGCGTGGGTGGGGAGAGAGAGAGAGAGCGCGCCAAGAACTGATCAAGTGGAACCCTAGCAACAAGAAACTAGGAGAGGAGTGAGCGAGAGAGAGATTTGAATTTTGGAAACGAGTCCAGAAATTCGCAGCGAACCGTTTTGCCCTAACGACTAACGCAGTCGTCCGTTAGCTACTGGAGAGTTCCAAAAAAAATTATGACCTTTCTCTGCAGGTCATGTGATGGGCCTGATGGCAACCGTCGGTTAACGACTTCAATTTATTCAAATTTGTTTAAAATTTTCTACCAATATGCTTTTATCAGCAAAAGATTATTAATAATTGTCAATACAAACGGTTCAAATTGGACGATACATGTCTCTCTGCAGTCGACTGATGCCGAATCTGAAAAGAAAACACACTTTGGAGAGTTCGAAACATATGATGAAGTCCTTTGGTAACCAATCACACAAACCGTTCATTTTGTTTGGTTTTGAGTATTAAGAAAAAAAATTGAGGTAAGCATTTTCAGTCTTGACCCATTTTAAAGCCCAAATTCAAAATTTGGATAAAATCATCAAAAACTCATCTCCAATCATGATTTAAACTCTTTTCCATTTTTGGGTTTTATCCATTTTCTTTTTCAAATTTGGGACAAACTAGACTCATATCCATTTTTCACCCCCCCGTCTCTCACTGTAAATATATATTCACACCCACACCTCATTTTATGTCCATGTCTCGAAACCTAGTCCCACCCAAGCTCTTTCAATTCGCTCCACGACGCTCTCAAGCTCAACAGTGCCAACATCTCCCTCTGCTGTAACCCATCAAAAAACGACCCCAATGACTTCCATCTCATCTCTTCCAACCTGCACGTGAGACATTCGAAGCTTCACCAGAGCTGCGTTGGAGCTGCTGATCTAAGGATTTTCTCCTGTCTTATTTACATGAATATCACTAGGTATTTAAAAATGATTAATTTGGGTCAAAATAAGGTTTTGTCATTGGAGATGTTTCTACCCAAAATGAGTTTTTTCTCAAAATTTGACCCAAATTTGAGAAAGGGAAAGGGTAAGGACCGGAGATGCTCTAATGAGTTGTTTCTAATTTTATTGCAGACCATAACACATGTAAAAAAAAAATTACTCTCATTGTCCCTTTTTTAGTGTTCTCTGTGAAAGTGGTGTAATTTTCAGACAAAAATTAAATTACTTTCGTTCATAAGTTCTAAAATTTCATTCCGCCAAAATAAAAAAACTCAATTAGATCTTTAGTTTGATGCAAAGAAATTAAAAATTACGTACAAAAGTACTGCTTTGTTTTTTGATCTACTAAATTAGCTGGGATTAAGAATCCTGAGATTAATAGTTCTTGACTATTTATCCTGGTACAAATTTAGTCTTGAATCCTACACAATCCCATGTTTGATTCGCATGGGATTAAAATCGGGTACAAACAAGTTCTTGAGGTTACCGATAAATATATAAATAAATAGAACAAGTTCTTGAGGATGTGACGATGAGACACAAATCCGTGCAATTTTCGGGACTTCCTTCCGTGTTTCATTAATTCAGGATTATTCCCACCCCCGGGATAACTTTATAACCCCCTAGGAACCAAACAAAGGAAAAACCGGGATTAGGCGCTCTTAGTCCAATCTCAAGTGCCTAATTTCTATATCAAACGAGGCGATACGTACGGAGGAAGTGAATAATAGATCGGTAGAACTTGACCAGACCAATTTTTTTAGACCAAAAATATATATCTTAATTCAAGATTGATGACAATATAATCACACGTAGTTGTGTTCAAACCATAACATATATCCAAATGAAATAAATTAGTCAAAGACTAATAGTCATAGATAATGATCCTATAGTTCTGTTTTTGTATTACAAATATAAATATTATCCAATCATGTGGGAATTAGAGCTTCTATACTTTTAAGAAATATTTAAATATCTATCATCTTTATCCATGTCATGTAAGAATTCATCCCGCCCCTTTTTCATGCTTATGTTTTCATCATTTTAGTGTGTGAATTACCTTTCTTACCATTTTCACTATGATATACATATATTATGTTACATTGCTTTTCTAATTTAGTGGGAATGGATTGAATTATTTTTCCAATTTAGTGGATTATTGGATTGGATTATTTTCCAAATTCAATGGGATTTGGTAAATTTTCATATGATTGATTATTTTTTTCTTTTTTTTTATCAAGGAATGTATTTGAGGAATCGATATTTTTGGGAATATAACATGATAAGTTGATCATATCTTTGCATTTTTTCTTCATTCTTCAAGTTGGCCAATCAGATAACAAAAGTCATATTTTTCATTGATCTTATTACACGAAACATGGCTAAATTACCATAAAAAATATATATATAACATGACATACTCAAACCGTTACATGGTTAAATTACCAAGATAATTACGACATTGACACGATAAATATCCCATGATTCGAACAAATATTTCATGGTAAATGATTCAAATAATTTATCATGAAATGAAAATAATAGAGAAGCATATTTCATGGTAAATGATACAAATAATTTACCATGAAAACTAAAACCCGAAAAAAAAATCAACCATGTGATGACAGAGCAGATCGGGGATGGCATGGTGGATTCGTCAAGCAGCGCTAGCGATGGTCTCAATCAACAGAGAGATAGATCAAAGTTCATGATGGCTTGACTGTGCCAGTCGGCCACAATTTGGTTGATAGCGATAATGAGGTCGATAAACAATGGTGGGCTGGATGATTGGGCGGCCGCAATTGCAGAGGATGCCATTTTGGGATTTCGATTTTTGACGACAGTGGGAATTGGAACGTTTCTGGATTTCAATGGGGGTTGGATGAGGCGAACAACGGCGACAAAGCGGAGGACGTTGGACGACAAGTGGATCGCCGCCCACCGGAGGACGTTGGAGGACTAGTGAATGGTGGCGGCTATTTATGAAGGATGAATGTAGGACTTTGGAGGAGAGAGAGAGAGAGAGAGAGAGAGAGAGAGAGAGAGAGATGCTTACTTATATATAATCCCACCAGAATTTTTGGGATTCAAAATTTTAGGGATTGAACGGAAATCATGGGACGGGATGGAAAAGATTATGTTTTGGTCTCATTTTCCGGTGATTGAGGACACTTTTGGTATTAAAAAAAAACAGGGATGAAAATATAAGTGTTAAAAAAATGGAGGATGAATACTTAAGTTGGATGAGATTTTAGGATGGATTTTTAAGTCTTCCTACTTTTAATTAATTAACTATTCTCTCTCTCTAAAGGAGAGCACATTCCTCTAGCTCTAAAACAGCCGTCACACTTTCTCTTCTTCTTCTCCTCCTCCCCCCTTGGGTTTATACCCAACTTTGGGTGGCGGGAAAGGAGGAATCAATCTTTGCCTTCAGATCTGGTTTCCCCTTCCCTTCTTTACCCAAACCGCTTGTCGTTCGTCACTGCTCCGCTCGCCACCGGTGGCTTCTTGAGTCGTCGACTTTAGAGCTTTGATCGGTAGGGGGTTAGACAAGAGAAGGACTGCTCAATGACGGAGGGGAGTGTATGTTTATTTTGTTTTGTTTTTGTCCGGATTCAGTCCAATCTCTGTCCGGATTAAGTTCAGTTTCTGTCCAGATTTAATCCAGTGGGTTGTTGATTTCCATCGGTTTTTGATGTTGTCTTTGATATGGAGCTCTGCCATCCCGAGGCGTCTGGTATGTGGCTACTATAGCTTCACTTATGCCGATCCTTACTTGATAACGGTGTGGAATAAGCAATGGCTCTTGCTTAGGCGTTAGACATCAGTTTCGTCTCTTTGCTTTTCTTGTATATCGTTAGCTTTAGAGTTTGGCTGTGGCTCTGTATCTCTGTATTCGCGTACGAATCCGTTAATGCCATATGGCTTGATCTGTCTTCCAGTGATTATCTGTAGATGCTGTATGACTTTTATAAATGGGTATACTTCTTCCTTTGACAAAAATAAAAATAAAAATCATATGGGAAATCGATTTTCAATCAACTTATAGTTTAGATAGATAATAAGTATAGTAAATTGATTTTGGCATTTCAATTTTAATAATTGGCACTCCACTTTGTGTCTTGATCCTGTGAAATTACAAAACACAAAATGGAGTGCCGTTGGCTAAAAATAAAATGCCAAAATCACTTCCCTAAGTTTACTTTATACATCTTAAAAAATAATCAATTCCGGACATTGGCGTTAAATTATCCCAAATGGCGTCATTCTAAATTGGGATACCAGGGTAGAAAGAAGCTTCTTTTTTTTTTTTTTTACCTTCCTCCTCTTCTCTTGTATGGAAGTTAAAGGGATTGTTTCCTAAGAAAATTCAAATATAACAATTCGAAAAATATGGGAAAGTCTTCATTACACACCCTTTTAAGGTGTGTACCATATGCACCTATAGTGTGTGATGGCTAGGCGCATAAATGTTCACATAAGTGACCGCTAATTTACACTTGCTAAGTCCATTTATATTGTTACTCATAACCTAATGCTTGATTTTTGTATTTTAGGTATTTGGAGGTTTTGACATTTTAAATGGGCTTTGTTTAGTTGCTGAGAGTGAGAAGCATGGATTGCGTCCTATAATTTTTCCTCTTCCTAGTGTGCTGCCGTGTACGTGGTACTTGAAGGTGGAATGGTGGAGCAGAATAATACAAGTTGTAAATGTATTGGTGGGCCCCCAAAGCTATACTAATTGAATGTACAATTGGCTGGGCCTAATATTTAATTGTTAATCTGACAAAGGCTGGGCCCAAGTTACAAATATTTTTACGGGGCCTTTTGCAAGAAAAGGGGCTACCGAAGGTCGGCTACGATAAAGATATAAAAATACAACAAGCATAACAGAGAGCGTACTTCTTTGGGGACGCACGAACAGAACAGAGAGCTGCGCCTATATTTGCCGCAAATGACAACAAAGAACAAAAGCAATATCGCGATGAGTTCCACCCCGATGTCCGGCTAAACTTGGTTCTAGGGTATAGATGAAGCTTGAACTCTAAGCAACGATGTTTATATTTTGATTTAGTGTTTTAATTATTCGAATCGTGGTTGTATGACTTGAGAATTTATTTGCGGTATTAATTTTCTCTATCAAATCTTGTGTATAATTTTCTAGATTTTTATACACATTCATACAGCAGTTCTTAATTGCTCTGTGATAGCTGGGTAAGATGGGTTATGTTCCGTAAGACGCGCCATGCTATTAGACGATCTATACCATAGAGACGGATTGTACGAGTAAGACGATTCGTGCTAGGGGGCGATGTCCCAAGCTATTCGTGATTCATAGAAATCTTTTGACGATTCTGTGAGGGCCCGCGAACCCTAACGATATCTGGATTGATTCGAATAATAGACCTTTATCATCATATAGAAATTGTTACAACGGGTTGAGTGGATTTGAAACCCTAGATCTTTTCTCTCATAAACTCTATCTCACTTTTTATGCTTATTTTTATTCAGCTTTAAATATTTTAGAAATCAAACAATCAAATCTCTTTCTGAATTAAGTTAGAAATTAATTAGAACAATTGCAACTTAGTCTTCGTAATTCCTAAGGACGCTACTCTGAGTACTTGCCGCTATCTTTTAGGTAGTAGTAATTATTCTGTTTTATTAATTATTTTTTATATGGAAACGACACGATCAAATTTTGGTACCATTGCCGGGGATTACAAGCATGATTGCGTTGTTTTAGTTGATTTTTATTTTAATTCCTAGTATAGGTATTTTTAGTTTTTTTACTATTCATCTTATTTGTTTAATTGCATTCTTTCTTTGTTAGCATTTTTATTGTGTCAGGCACAGGAATCGAGAAATTGTAGCGCACAGGAGCAAAAAGTAATCGGGAACATTGCAACTTAACAGTGTAATTTAATTGACTTTTCCTGGCGCTGTGAGTTTTCTTATTTTTCTGAGTTTTAGTGTTTTGTTTGTTTGTTTATTTTTATTTGAGTTAGGGGCATTTTGCATTGTATGTTTAGTCGTCGATCACTGGACCCTTTACTTGATAATTTTGACCCAGAGATCGAACGGACCTTTAGAGCTAATCGAGCAGCCCCTCGTAACCCTTGGCCTTTACCCATTTCACTTGTTACAATGGCTGAAAGAATAGAGGCTGAGATTCCACCTGCGATCGGGGAGTACTTTCTCCCATCTGTCTACACCTCACCATCATGCATAACATTGCCTACCACTGCCTCAACACAATTTGAAATCAAGTCCAGTTTATTACGGACACTCCCATCATTCTATGGACTTGATAACGAGGACCCATATCGGCATTTAGGGGACTTTGAAGAGATTTGCTCCAACGTTAAAATTCAGCGCTTCACTGATAATGCCCTTAGCTTGAAGTTATTCCCATTCTCACTTAAAGATAAAGCCAAATACTGGCTTAATACTTTGGCACCGAATAGCATCACTTCTTGGGATCAAATGAAAACTGAGTTTTTGAAAAAGTACTTTTCCATAGGCAAAACAAAAGAAATTCGCCAAGAACTCACTAGTTTCTATCGAAAAGAAGGCGAACAATTTCACCAAGCATGGGAGAGACTTAATGATATCATTAAGAGTTGTCCACACCACCAAGTTCCTAAATGGCAGTTAGTCCAATGTTTCTACGATGGACTATGCGAACAACACCGATATATGGTGGATGCCTCATGTGGAGGCACATTTATGCTTAAGAACGAGAATCAAGGGTGGGACTTGTTTGGGCAGTTAGCGGAGAATTCACGACACCGAGCCTCATCATCCCGCACAAATAGGACAACTTACCTCTTTAAAACAGAGTGGCCTTCATGAGGTGGGCCGCTCTGACGATCTTTCCTATAAGGTAGATGCATTGACCCACAAAATTAACTCTCTCTTATCTTTGAATCATGGTCCTTCACATTCTTCACCTCCTACTGCTGTTGCGGAGGTCTGTCAGTTGTGCTCCAGTTCATGCAATCAAATAAATGAGTGTCACATGGCATCTCAATTTCCAAAATTTCTTCAAGAGCATGTGAACGCGGCCCAAGGGTTTGGTAGGCCAGCGAATGACCCCTATTCTCATACATACAACCCCGGTAGGAAGAAGCATCCCAACTTTGGATGGCGACAGTCAGACCAAGGGCAACCCTTTGCCCAACCTTTGGGGCCTCAGTTTCCTAATACTGCCAACACTCAGGCTTATTGTCCACCACTTGTATCACACCAATACCAACAACCTCCTGCTCCTCTTATGTCCTCCCAAAGGACACCAGCTTTTGAGGAGCAAATGTTGAAGGCCATGGCTGAAATGAGAGCCGATTGCGAACAAATGAAAGCTAACTCCCAATTGCTTCACTCCCACTCTCAATCCATTGCCAAGATGGAAACCCAAATGGGTTAGCTAGCTAATGCTCTTAACCATCGGGATGAGGGTAGATTACCAAGTCAGCCAGTGGCTAACCCACAAGGGATGCACCATATTGACAATTCGCAAGGTCTCGAACAAGCGAAATTAGTTGTCACCCTCAGAAATGGGAGAGGCGTGGAGACCCAACCGAAGGAGGTCAAAGCGCAGGAGAAAGTGTCTCCACCTGTCGCTAAGAGGTCTAGGGTTGATAAGAGGTCTAAAGAGAAGGAGACTGATCCAGTGTCCACAGTTGTTCTAGGGTCATCTGAGACCCCATCTTATATTCCTAAGGTACCTTTCCCGATTTACCTGAATGCACCTTCACCCTTTCGCAAGAAAGAAATATCCACTGATAATATCATGGAAGTGTTCAAGCAAGTTAAGATGAACATCCCATTGCTCGATGCCATTGAGCAGATCCCTTCTTATGCCAAGTTCCTCAAAGACTTGTGCACTCACAAGCGGAAGGCTCGAGCCAAGTTTTTAGAGCCCATCCCCATTCCTCACCAAGTTAGCTCTGTTCTTCAATCTAACACTGCCCCCAAGCTTACTGATCTTGGTGTGCCCACAATCTCTTGTGTCATAGGTAATCACTTTATTAGTAAGGCACTCTTAGATTTTGGGGCAAATGTCAATCTTTTACCATACTCTGTGTACAAGGAGTTGGGGCTTGGTGAGTTGAAGCCCACATCGGTTACTCTGTAGTTGGCCGATCATTCTGTGAAAGCCCCACGGGGCATGTTAGAGGATATCCCTTGTCAAGGTGGATAATTTCTACTTTCCTGTTGATTTCATTATCCTTGACACAGAGCCAGTCCATCCCACAGCCCTTAAATCTCAAACATGCTTGACCGATTTCCTAGTCCTAAAATAATGGGTTGCCCCAAGCGTAGGGCGGAGACCGACGTAGCACAATATCCGGTAAGTCCGGAGTCGAATCCACAGAGACGGTGATGTGTGCTGACTAAACTCGGGTTGTTATTAATTAAACTGGCTCTTAGGTAGCCACCCCTTGTCGTTTTGGTTGAGATTAACTATAACCTAGAAAATTGATTATACTTTTCAAATAATTAAAAAGGAGGTACGGTCGTAGGATTCATAACACTTGTAACCAGTCCGGATTAATCTGCTTCATTCGATGTTCTTAAAAACGTTCAACTTAAGATTGAAAAAGATACCCCGCAAGATGCGAGATCCTATGGTCGCCGTATACCCATGCGCAGCGGAGAATAAGTTTTGGACCCCTATTCTCCCGTTCACATGGGCTCCGACAATGCCCGGATTCGTCCGCGGGAAGTATTTTTCCAATCAAAAATCGTCTTTACATTGTTTGAAAATAAAGCAGCGCCCGAATTGGCCACGTGGTGTTAATCACCCTGCGACCTTACCTAAACGACTACTCACTAATCATTATGCATGAAATAAAAGAAGCCCTAACTTGAAACATGCTTCTATTGCGCAAGATGAAAAATAAACTGAAAAATATCAACTAATCAAAACAAGCGAATAACTTTATAAAGAACAGAAATTAAAATTAGTTACAGGAGTGCGAGTAATTGAACAAAGCTTGAAATAACTTGAAAGAAACAAAACACTAAACCATATGTGCCGCGCTGCCCCGTCCGGCCTTTCTCCGTGGGAAGAAGTTCTGTCCGTGGTAAAACAGTGATCTCGGCAGCCCCGTGTGTCCCTCCTCGATGGCGCAGCCCTCGCTCTCTTTTTATAGTGCTACCAATTATACTTGGCAGCCCTAAAATTCCCCAAAGAATTATTAACTTTCAATTGCAATTCATTGATCTGGCCCACTACCAATGGCTTCTAGCCTTGCTCCCACGTGCACAGCTTTCATAAAGGCCAAGACTACTTCTAATATCACCCACTTTTGCGCTAATCAAACTTATGTAAAGCCCATTAGCGCGTTAAGCCTCCAAATAATACATTGGGCTTTCCTGAATCGCAATCCAGTCACATCTTCAAATCTCTATATCTCTAATTTAAAGCCAAATTCTACGCAAACGATCCGAGTGACCTGCAATCATGGAAATCGCATAAAAAGTACTAAGTGACTATATAAATTGGCAAGCATAGTATAGGTTAAGAAGATTAAATAGGTGCATTTAAGCACTCATCACACCCCCCAACTTACACTTTGCTAGTCCCGAGCAAATAAAACAAAATGCAACTAAAGAAAATAAATTAAAACTGATAGTTCTTTTAAACCCCTAGGCAGCCCTAGTAGGACGAGTGAAGTCTCGTGGGGGTTTTTAGCAATGACTACCCACAAAACACCGCAGATCCCTTACTTGGAACCCAAAAAGAAACTGCAATGCAACTCTTTGATATGCCAATACCAAGAATATAGCATATGCGAAAATAGTTCTAGAGGCTATCAAAACATAGAAATAAATCATGGCATCCAAG
Organism: Rhododendron mucronatum var. ripense; assembly: GCA_019656295.1. Lineage (NCBI taxonomy): Eukaryota > Viridiplantae > Streptophyta > Magnoliopsida > Ericales > Ericaceae > Rhododendron > Rhododendron mucronatum. The sequence continues at coordinate 467,280 of BPLT01000130.1, read as the reverse complement.
CTTATTGTATGTGAGTAAGGACCTTAACCACAAGTGAATCACAACCAAATAATCTCTCCGGACCGAGTCTCGACTTCAATTCTCACTGTGTCATGCACTCAACAAAAGAAAACACTCGAAACATGGTGCATTTAATAAACTCTCAATGTGTGCGGGCGGAAGTTATGCAATAAAGAATCAAAGTACTCCGCACACTTTAGACACGAAGAAAAAGCTTTTTAAGGGAGACACATGATCTCATGAAAGGAATGTCAAGCATTAAAGACTATCTATCCATCGATCCACAACCCATTGCCCCTAAGATCAAATAGGACTTTTATTCGGTTATATCATTGGGTAAGGAAAAGTGCTTCAAAGGTTAGGATAAATCATAAGCAAGTGTCCGAGAATCGGCTATAACAAAGAAGGGCAAGTGTAACAATGTGCACCCTCTTATCATTCTTTTCAACTCCGCCTCATCTCTCTTATTTTTCACCCTTCACATAATTCCCCTTTAAAGTTCACACGTTTCTTTCTTCAAACAAATGTATGAGTGTCTTCCCCTTTTTCATTCAAGTTCCATTATTTTTTTTTTCTTTGTAATTTGCTCAATTTTTTTCTTTTTAGCTATGGGGAAGAACACACAATATTTCAAGCACATCTCTCTCAAAAACACTTTCTCCATTCTCTTCAAAACGTAACCTTCACATGATTAACTTGCCATTCTCAAGACACAATATGGTTGGTGAAGCTTAACAAGAAAAAGACTCATGCAAAAAGCACAATGTGGCTTGCAAGGGATAAAGTGTTTAAGAAAAAGAAACGAACCGGCTCAAAGCACAAAAATGGCCTACTATTATCTCCTAGGGGCAATACAACCATGTAACTTTCCATTCCAAAAAAGAAGAAATAATAGGCATGCATTAAGTCCTAATACTTGACGACAAAGATAATGAGATCGACAACGATTTAGCTTCCTTTTTTACAACAAACAAAGAATTTATGTGACACCACTCCAATAAAAGATAGGGCCCAAAAGCTCTCTAGGGCATAAGTCTCCACTAATCTAGCCATCAAGATTGGTCAAGTTACGGCTCACAAGTGGTCAAGGCCCAAATAAACGTGCAGTGCAAAGATGCTAAGAGTGTATGCCAGGATAAATTTCTATCGCCAAGCTAGCAAAAAGAACTACCATGCAAAATAAATATTCAAGAAATGCCCACAGATTCTCAGCACAAGCAATCAACAAGTAAATATTGCAATCTCCAAGTCTCAAGTAAAAAGGATCCAACAAGTTTTTTTTTTTTTTTTTAAATAAACTACCAAAGTAATTCCTCCCCCCAACTTGAATCATTCGATGTCCTCATTGAATGTAAGAACAAAAATAGGACACAAAAGAAAAAGAATGGAAAGGTATCACCTCGTAATGGACAACTATGCAAGAAATAATATTGCGGGAAGAAGACCCCCCAACTTGAACGAAGCATCCTGCAATGTTAGTCCTCACAAAAATAAAATAAAAGTAACTAATCTAAGGAAGAGAAAAGGGGGAAAAAAAAAATACAAAATACAAAAAGTTAATGATATTCACTCCCATCACGTGAAATCCAACCATTCATTACACTATGAAGCGCAACAAATTGTAACATCTCACCCCACTTCAAACACTCCGTTAAAAATTGTACGCGACCATGCCACGAAATCAAATACTTAGAGTATTTCAATTGCCTTTGTCGCGTTTGAATTTTAAATTCCACCAATTGCATATTTCCAACCAAATTAACTTTCAAGTTGTTAATAAATTTTAAGAAAAATGGATAGTAAACCATATTAAAATTATCAACACCAAGAAAGTCAATTTGTTCAAACATGATAATCTCTTGCAATGGTGGATGCTCAATAGGAGTGATGACATCAATATCTATGGCCGGGGATATTTGATCATCAAGAACAAGTGGACTTTGCACAATTATTGGCAACGACTCCTCAAGAGTCGCATCATGAAAATCCATTTCAAGTGTACTAGAATACTCTCGAGAAGACTGTTGCACTTCAGGTGAACCAACTATTTCGTTAGTTACAAGTGACTCTGTTATTTCATCTTCCAATACACAAGAATTATCCACTTGAAAATTTTCAACTTGATTGCAAGATAGAGAATCAGCTAATTGATCAAAATAAAGCGGCTCTATTTCCTCTTTTTCCCTCCTATCAGAATTGGTATCCTCAGAACTCTCAGTCAACTCACAAAATTGGAGCTTTTGGGTCAAGTCATCTAGGTAATCCCAAGCCTCTTCAGGGTTTTTATCTAGAAATTCATCAGTGGAACTAAAATCCACCTGGCATGACTTAGGATTTAAACTACGGCAAAAGGTAGCCAGAAGACTGCCAATCTCACAATTAAAACTCGACCAAGAGAATACGACAAATTTAAATCGCTCCCAACACTGTGACAAAGACTCATCATCTTGTTGAGAGAAATCTGATAGTTCTTGTAAAAGCATATGAGTCTCATATGAGGGATTGAAAGTTTTGAAAAACTGTATTACAATCTCACTCCAGGTTAATCTTGGACTCAAACAATTAAACCAATCTAGAGCACTATCACGCAAAGATGCTGAAAATACATGTAAAAGTGTCACTTCATCGCTACCAAAAGCATTCTCAATGCTATGAATATGTGAAAAAGGATTTTCTGACCCCAAACCATAAAATATAGGAAGTGATATTGAACAATCAAATTGTTTTATATAACCTCCAAACCACTTTGCAAAATCGGCCATTTTTTTTTTGCTTTTCAACAATTAAAAAAAATAAAAATAAATAAAGAACTAAAAAGAAAACAAAATAAAAAAAATAACTACCCGGATTCTTAACACACGTTACCGTCCCCGGCAACGGCGCCAAAAATGCTTGACGATTTCCTAGACCTAAATTAATGGGTTGCCCCAAGCGTAGGGCGGAGATCGACGCAGCACAATATCCGGTAAGTCCGGAGTCGAATCCACAAAGACGGTGATGTGTGCTGACTAAAAACTCGGGTTGTTACTTATTTAAATGCGGGCTCTTAGGTAGCCACCCCTTGTCGTTTTGGTTGAGATTAACTAAAACCTAGAAAATTGATTATACTTTTCAAATAATTAAAAAGGAGGTACGGTCGTAGGATTCATAACACTTGTAACCAGTCCGGATTAATCTGCTTCATTCGATGTTCTTAAAAACGTTCAACTTAAGATTGAAAAAGATACCCCGCAAGATGCGAGATCCTATGGTCGCCGTATACCCATGCGCAGCGGAGAATAAGTTTTGGACCCCTATTCCCCCGTTCACATGGGCTCCGACAATGCCCGGATTCGTCCGCGGGAAGTATTTTTCCAATCAAAAATCGTCTTTACATTGTTTGAAAATAAAGCAGCGCCCGAATTGGCCACGTGGTGTTAATCACCCTGCGACCTTACCTAAACGACTACTCACTAATCATTATGCATGAAATAAAAGAAGCCCTAACTTGAAACATGCTTCTATTGCGCAAGATGAAAAATAAACTGAAAAATATCAACTAATCAAAACAAGCGAATAACTTTATAAAGAACAGAAATTAAAATTAGTTACAGGAGTGCGAGTAATTGAACAAAGCTTGAAATAACTTGAAAGAAACAAAACACTAAACCATATGTGCCGCGCTGCCCCGTCCGGCCTTTCTCCGTGGGAAGAAGTTCTGTCCGTGGTAAAACAGTGATCTCGGCAGCCCCGTGTGTCCCTCCTCGATGGCGCAGCCCTCGCTCTCTTTTTATAGTGCTACCAATTATACTTGGCAGCCCTAAAATTCCCCAAAGAATTATTAACTTTCAATTGCAATTCATTGATCTGGCCCACTACCAATGGCTTCTAGCCTTGCTCCCACGTGCACAGCTTTCATAAAGGCCAAGACTACTTCTAATATCACCCACTTTTGCGCTAATCAAACTTATGTAAAGCCCATTAGCGCGTTAAGCCTCCAAATAATACATTGGGCTTTCCTGAATCGCAATCCAGTCACATCTTCAAATCTCTATATCTCTAATTTAAAGCCAAATTCTACGCAAACGATCCGAGTGACCTGCAATCATGGAAATCGCATAAAAAGTACTAAGTGACTATATAAATTGGCAAGCATAGTATAGGTTAAGGAGATTAAATAGGTGCATTTAAGCACTCATCAAAACACATGTCATCTTGGGTCGTCCCTTTCTAGCCACGGCTAATGCACAGATTCCCGTAAGGAGTGGAATGATGGAGGTATCATTCGGCAATATGAAACTTAGCCTGAACATGTATTCAGCCACTCGACAGCCTCATGAGGAGGAAGATTGCTTTGCAGTCGATGTCGTTCATGAGTTAGTAGAAGAGGCGTTGCCGTGCATTTTAGTTGAGGATCCTCTTGAGGCATGTCTTGCCCATTTTGGCTATGAGGAGTTCGATATTGACCAATCCATTGTTGAGGTCAATTCTTTGTTAGACCTCGCACCTTGTATGGCCAAACCTAACTGGCAAACTCCTTTCAAGCCTTTACATGCTTTATCTAGTACTCCAGCTCTTCCCTCCATAGAAGCCCCACTGAAGCTTGAGTTGAAGCCTCTTCCGGCTTCTTTGAAGTATGTTTTTCTTGGCCACGATGACACCTTGCCCATGATCATTGCCTCTGACCTTTCTTCCGAGAAAGAGGGTCGATTACTTGTGGTGCTTAAAAAGCACAAGGGTGAGATAGAGTGGTCAGTGGCCGACCTCAAGGGTATTGATCCCTCTGTTTGCATGCACCGCATTCATTGCGAGGAAAATGCGAAACCATCAAGAGAGATGCAAAGGAGGTTGAACACAAGTATGAAGGAGGCTGTTATGAAGGAGGTGGTCAAATTGCTAGATGCGGGTATCATATACCCCATCTCTGATAGCAAGTGGGTGAGTCCCACTCAAATGGTGCCCAAGAAGTCCGGCATTACTGTCGTTGAGAATGACAAGGGTGAGCTTGTGCCCACACACATGACGACTGGTTGACGTGTGTGTATTGATTATATAAAGCTCAATTCCATGGCTAGGAAGGATCATTTTCTACTTCCATTTATTGATCAAATCCTAGAGAGGTTGGCGGACCAGAGCTATTATTGTTTCCTAGATGGCTATTCCAGATATAACCAAGCGGCCGTTGACCCAGCGGATCAGGAGAAGACTACCTTCACCTGTCCTTATGGTACTTATGCTTATCGACGCATGCCTTTTGGCTTGTGCAATGCGCCCACGACCTTTCAAAGGTGTATGATGGCTATCTTCTTTGATATGGTGGAGGACTTTCTAGAAGTATTCACGGATGACTTTTCGGTCTTTAGGGCCTCCTTTGATTCATGTCTCCAAAATCTTGCAAAGGTGTTTAAAACGCTGCGAGGAGACTAATCTGGTCCTAAATTGGGAAAAGAGCCACTTTATGGTCCAGAAGGGGATTGTTTTGGGCCATGTAGTGTCCAAGAGGGGGATTGAAGTTGACAAGGCAAAAGTTTACTTAATTTCTCGACTTCCTCCCCCCTCATCAGTTAAGCAAATTCGCTCTTTCTTGGGACACGCTGGGTTCTATAGGCGTTTCATCATGGATTTTTCTAAAATCGCCAAGCCCTTGTGTGATCTTTTGGCTAAGGATGCCCCTTTCGTTTTTGACAAGGCTTGTATGAGAGCTTTTGAGAAGTTCCATGAGGCGTTGTCCACAGCACCTATCATGCAGTCTCTCAATTGGTGCCTGCCCTTTGAAATTATGTGTGATGCATCCAACTATGCAGTCAGTACTGTTTTGGGCCAGCGGGTTGACAAGGTCCCTCACGCCATTTATTATGCAAGTAAGACCCTCTCTGATGCACAGTTGAACTATACCACTACGGAGAAGGAATTACTCGCTGTGGTCTTTTCCCTTGATAAGTTCCGGTCCTACCTTTTAGGGTCAAAGGTCGTAGTATACACTGATCATGCCACTTTGCGGCATTTGAATTCTAAGAAGGAGACCAAACCTAGGCTGATTAGGTGGATTCTGCTCCTCCAAGAGTTTGATGTGGAGATTCGAGACAAGAAAGGATCTGAAAATTCTATAGTAGACCACTTATCAAGGATCCTAGTGGATGCCTCTGGTGACACCTTGCCCCTCAAGGACTCATTTCCTGATGAGCAACTCTTTGAGGTGTCATAAGTGCGACCCCCATGGTATCCACACATAGTCAACTACCTAGCCACATGTGCGCTTCCCCATCATTGGTTCAAGCATGACAAGGACCGTTTCTTTCCGCAGGTTAGACACTATTTTTCGGAGGATCCGAAACTCTTTAAGTTATGTTCGGACCAGGTGATTAGGAGGTGCGTTCCTGATACTGAGTACCATAGCATTCTCACCTGCTCTCATTCACTTGAGTGCGGAGGACATTTTAGTGGGAAAAAGATGTCAGCGAAGGTTTTACAAAGCGGTTTTTACTGGCCCACTCTGATTAAGGATGCATATTTGTTTTGCAAGGCATGCCTTAAGTGCCAGAAAACTGGTAATATTTCGCGCCGTGATATGATGCCATTATCCTCCATCCTTGTTGTGGAGATGTTTGATGTTTGGGGGATAGACGTCATGGGTCCGATCTCGTGTTCGCATGGGAATGCGTATATTCTTGTGGCAGTGGACTATGTGTCCAAGTGGGTGGAAGCGATAGCCACCAAGACCAATGACCACAAAGTTGTGGTCAAGTTTCTTCAAAGTAATATTTTTACTCGTTTTGGCTATCCGCAGGCGATTATTAGTGATGAGGGCACCCATTTTCTTAATAAACACTTCGTCGCCCTCGTGCAAAAGTATTCTATCACCCATAAGGTGGCAACACCTTATCACCCACAAACTAGTGGGTAGGTTGAAGTGTCAAATAGGGAGATTAAACGCATACTTGAAAAGACGGTTAGGCCCGATCGAAAAGATTGGTCTTTAAGGCTCGATGACGCTTTATGGGCCTACTATACAGCTTATAAGACTCCTATTGGGATGTCTCCTTACCGGTTAGTTTTTGGTAAAGCGTGTCATTTGCCCGTTCAGTTGGAGCATAGAGCTATGTGGGCCATTAAGAAGTTTAACTTCGATATGGCCGCTGCCGGGTTAAATCGTAAGCTCCAGCTTGCTGAATTGGAAGAGTTGCGCGATGAAGCATATGAGAGTTCACGAATTTATGAAGATATGACTAAGGCATTTCATGATAAACACATTGTTAGAAAGTCCTTTGAAGTTGGTCAAAAAGTTTGGCTTTTTAATTCTAGACTTAAACTGTTCCCAGGCAAGTTTAGGTCACGATGGGATGGTCCATATGTAGTCATCCGTGTTTTCTCCCATGGAGCTGTAGAGATTAAGGATCCACGTGTTGATAATATTTTCAAGATCAATGAAGGAATTGGTGATGGCGTGATGAATGATGCTACAGTAGAGTCCATTACGTTGATGGACCCAATTTATATCGATTAGTGCTTTTATTGAAAGTCTAGGAGACTTAAAATCCATGGAGTTTGTGATAACTCCAGTGTTTACCATGCTCAAACGGTTTCCGACGGTTTGGTATAGCCACCTGGTCAAAGCTATGTATGTAGTACCGAGGAGGTTGGGTCTGGCGGCAGGCGCATAGTTAGCAGCGAGAATTCTACCTGAACCATCTGACTTTAGTGTCCAACTCTATGGAGATTGCTTCACAAACGGAGTGGTGGGTAAGGGATCTGGCAGCCCCAGAGGGAGTGACAAGCTATTAGATGATGGCACCACTTCTCAAGATATTGTTGAATCCTATGCATATTGTTCTTCCAACAAATAGGGAACCACAGTCTTTGGTCAGGGAGAAAAGTAATACCCGTGTCTTTCGCATGAAGAAAATGAATGGATATTTGTATCTTTTTTATTTCTTGTCTTTGTTTATTTTGTTTAGTTGCTTTTCTTTCATTTATTTTGTTGTCGTGGAGGCTAACATTTTGCAGGTTGTTCGATCCAAGTTGGGGGGACTCCTCCTACGCTTTATTACTCTGCTTTGGTTCCTCCCATTCACGGTGATACCTTTCCTCTCTTTTACATTTCTGTCATATCTTTTCATGTTTATGTTTTCAATGCGGACACTAAATAGTTCAAGTTGGGGGGGGGGGGGGGTATCACTTTGTTCTTTTTCCTTGTTCAAGTTTGTGGGACCCTTTTGCATGCGGTCTGACACTTGTTGTGCTTGCTTGTTGATTACTTGAGTATAGGCATGCTGCTACCATTTTGATATCTCTTTGGCAGAGTAGTTTCACTTGCTAGACTACTGGCGATTTTGTCTTAGCATGTTTGCACATTGCACGTCGGGCTTTGATGGCTTGTGAGCTGTGATTTGACTGGTCTTAAAGGCGAGACTTGTACATGCCCGAGTGAGCTTTCGTGCCTTAAACTTTTTGTTGGAGTGGTATCGAATAAACTCTTTGTTTGTCATGAAAAGAAACACATTTGTTGTCAATCTCATTATCTTTGGTCACCAAGTGTTGGACTTGAATGCATAACAGTATCTCTTGGTTTTGGTTTGTCACATGGATGTTACACCCATGGGAGAGGATTATAGGCACTTTCTTGATATTTGAGCCAATTCGTTCCTCTGTGTTCACATTTATTCCTTGCAAGCCATATTGAGCCTTATACATTTAGCATTTTCTTGGTTAGCTCCACCTTCCATATTGTGTTTGGAGAAAGACGAGATTGTAAAGGTTAATTTTTGGGTAGATTGTTGAATTTTGCGCTTGAACTAGTGGTGTTCCTTAAAAAAAAAAAAAAGAAACACAACAAAAAAAAAGAAGAGAAAAAGGGGCACCGAAAAGTTGGAAAAAGGAGGACTGGTTGCTTTGTAATTGAAAGATGTTGAAGGGTTAGAAGGAGAGATAAGGTGGAGTTGAATTAAAATACTCGCCTATTCTCTCAAACTTAAATCTATTTTTACCCTAACCTTGATACATTATCCCATCCTTAATGCTATGACCTTGAATAAAGTCCTATTTGATCTTTAGGGGTGTGGTGGGTTGAGGATTGATTGGTGAAGAGTTCTAATACTTGGCATTTTGTTCATGAGATTGTGTGTCCACTATATAAAGCATTCTTTTTCGTGTCTTGTGTGCGAGGTACTTTGCTTTCCATTTACATACCTTCCAACCGCACACTTAAGAGTTTATAATGCACCTTGTTTCGAGTTATTTCATTTGTGAGTGCATGACACGGTAAGAATTGAAGTCGAGGCTCGGTCTGGAGAGAATGGTTGGTTATTGTTCATATGTGATTGAGGCCCGTATTCACACACGCTAAGCTTAAGTGGCACAGTTTATTTGTTGAAGTGATAGCTTTTGGAACTATGTTTGCCTTGCTATATCTTTGTGGTAGCTTTGTGTCCTTTGCTTGATATGTCGATGAGTTGCATGACAGGTTGTGATTTTTTTGTTGAAAGGTTCCCCGTGTTTGTGGGTGTTCACTGCTGAAAACCCTCACGACACTTCACTCGTCCTACGGGGGCCGCCTGAGGGTTTAAAAGAACTATCGGTCTTAATTTCTTTTCTTTAGTTGCATTTTGTTTTCTTTGCTCGGGACTAGCAAAGTGTAAGTTAGGGGGTGTGAAAGCGCATAAATGTTCACATAAGCGCCCGTTAATTTACACTTACTAAGTCCATTTATATTGGTACTCATAACTTAATGCTTGATTTCTTTGTTTTAGGTATTTGGAGGTTTTGACATTTTAAATGGGCTTTGTTTAGTTGCTGAGAGTGAGAAGCATGGATTGGGTCCTATAATTTTTCCTCCTCCTAGTGTGCTGCTGTGTACGTGGTACTTGAAGGTGGAATGGTGGAGTAGAATAATACAACTTGTAAATGTATTGGTGGGCCCCCAAAGCTATACTAATTGAATGTACAATTGGCTGGGCCTAATATTTAATTGTTAATCTGACTAAGGCTGGGCCCAAGTTACAAATATTTCTATGGGGCCTTTTGCAAGAAAAGGGCCTACCGAAGGTTGGTTACGACAAGATATAAAAATACACCAAGCACAACAGAGAGCGTACTTCTTTTGGGGACGCACGAACAGAACAGAGAGCTGCGCCTATATTTGCCGCACATGACAGCGGAGAACAGAAGCAATATCGCAATGAGTTCCACCCCGATGTCCAGCTAAACTCGTTTCTAGGGTATAGATGAAGCTCGAACTCTGAGCAACGATGTTTATATTTTGATTTAGTGTTTTAATTATTCGAATCGTGGTTGTATGACTTGAGAATTTATTTGCGGTATTAATTTTCTCTATCAAATCTTGTGTATAATTTTCTAGATTTTTATACACATTCATACAGCAGTTCTTAATTGTTCTATGATAGCTGGGTAAGATGGGTTATGCTCCGTAAGACGCGCAGTGCTATTAGGCGATCTGTGCCATAGAGACGGATCATACTAGTAAGACGGTTCGTGCTAGGCGGCGATATCTCATGCTATTCAGTGATTCATAGAAATCTTTTGACGATACCGTGAGGGCCCGCGAACCCTAACGATATCTGGATTGATTCGAATAATAGACCTTTATCATCATATAGAAATTGTTACAACGGGTCGAGTGGATTCGAAACCCTAGATCTTTTCTCTCATAAACTCTATCTCACTTTGTATGCTTATTTTTATTCAGCTTTAAATATTTTAGAAATCAAACAATCAAATCTCTTTCTGAATTAAGTTAGAAATTAATTAGAACAACTGCAATTTAGTCTTCGTAATCCCTAAGGACGATACTCGGAGTATTTGCTGCTATCTTTTAGGTAGTAGTAATTATTCTATTTTATTAATTATTTTTTATACAGAAACGACACGATCAGTGTGATTCATATTGTGCCTCCTCATAAAAAATTACATGCAGAACTAGTCGTTCATAACATTTTATTTCGTATCGTTACTTTTATACTAAAAATTCATAACTTTTCATCAATATCGTAACTTTTACGATAACATTTTTAGTGCATATCGTAACATTTAATGTTATGAAAAAATTCATAACATTTTTTCTAAAAATCATAACTTTGTAGTGCATATCGTAACTTTTAAGCTAATCAGTCACAACTTTTTAGCAATAGATTCATAACATTTTGGTGTGTTTCATAACTTTATAAAAAAAAATCGTAACATTTTCAACAATACAGTTTGTAACATTTTCAACAATACAGTTTGTAATATTTTCATTACGAATTATAACATTTTGGTTTGTTTCGTAACTTTTTAACTGAAATCCCAATAAGTATTGAATAATGTATGTATAATTAATTGTGCAATCGATTAGTTAATCAAATATGTAATCCATTATGTTAATATTAAAACATAGACATCACGTTCAAGGAATTTGACACCGAGGCTGCAAGGCTCGGTATTGCATTTCTTTCAGCTCTACAATTTTGGTTTTATTTGTTTGGGTAGTGTATTTGTTTGTTACTAGTGTACATTAATTCTCAGGCCCTTATTTCATAATTCGGTTGGTGATGCGTTACATTAATTTTTTGTTTTTTTACTAGAAACCACATCGACTTGTGAAGATACATTACTGCTCTCATAGTAACTCTGACCTTAAAAAATGGGTCAAGGAGAGAAGATACATTTTTTATGACCCACATTATCATTACCCCAAAGGCTTTTGTCCAATTGAAATATTGAAGTGTTGGAATGAGAATTTAGGTATCATTTTCTATTTCTGGTCGTAACCCTTTTACTGCTCATATATATCCAATTAGTTTAAAGAGGCTTTTTGTCCAATTTTTCTTTTCTTTTTTTTTCTAATCTGGTTTGTGATATTTTATTTATTTATCATTTTCCTTACGTTAGGCATCTTTCAACTCTTAGTCAATGGAAGGCAACACATACGTGAGCAACGAAGAAGAAGATTCACAGGTATCACTATTTGGTGTATCTTTCAAAGACGTTATGAGTACTTCTGTCAATAGATGTCATAGATTTTTAAGGGTACATTGCAACTTGATGGAATCTAATACTATCAGATTTATGTGTAGTAACCTTGATTTCATGTCTTTTTATTTTAGACCTAATTTGAAGAGATCTTTTTATCATGAATGACATTACGAATTCTATCCATGTAAGTCCATTTTCTGAGGAAATCTCTCTCTCTCTCTCTCTAACCCTAAAGAAGTCGCTGCCCCCTTTCTCTTTCCTTCCCCGCCCCCTAGGGTTTTATGCCCCAATGGGTGACGGGAGGGAGAGTGTTGGTCCAAAAGCAACCTGGGGGGGGGGGGGGGGGGGGGGGGGGGGGAAGGTTGTGAATTGGGTGTCACACTGACTTTCTACAATTTAAAAACTAAGTGCACGACAAAAATAAATCAACACAGCAGCAGAATAGAGCTAACTCAGAACAATCGGCAACACCGTAGTAACAGAATACTAATGAGTAGATTTTTGGACTTTATTATCGACTATTCAACCAATTATGCAAGCTATTCTACTCCAAGTGTGATTTCAAAATTATGTCAATTTTCTTATGCAATATAGATATGCAAAAACTAAAAGTAAAAGAGTAAGGGAAAGAGAAATCAAACACGAGGATTTTATAGTGATTCGGTTCGCAACTTCACGGCCTACTCCACTCCCCAAGTGTCCTACTCGAGAATTGCTGCACTATCTCCAATAGTTGTTATAAACCTCTAACTTCGCAGGTGCTAGAGAACCTTGCAACGAGCTATTACTCCGAATCCACTCTCACCTAGCTAAGACTCCGGCGCTAGTCACACCTAAACCAAATAATTTTTCTACCCAAAAATCACTCACAAAAACGGTTTCAATCTCAAACAAGGGTGTGAAATTGTAACGCCCCTAATTTTGGGAACGTTAAAAAGACATTTTTATTGAAAACTTAAGTAAAGTCATACTCATTATTACATCATAATTTCTCATAAGAGTACTTTTATTACATACAGAAGGGTAAAGCGAGGGTTCCTATCTACTACTCCACTTGCTCCTCCATCCTAGCCAGCTCCTCGGCTCCGTAAGCTTCCAAGGTGTAAAGTTCATTTTGTTCATCTATGAGGTCTGACACATTATACCAGCGTCGCCACCGATATATTATGTCAGGGTCACCAAAGGTAACACCGTGAGCTAAAAAGACTCGATAGGATAACCGTACTTGCTACCTCTTAACTTAATAACATGAAATTAACAATTTTCATATAAGTCGTGCATACTTAAACAAAATCAGTTAACAATGACACATCCGCATTCGTTAATCTAGTAACGCTGGTGTTCATGATTTCTGTGTTTATCCTACACGACTTATTGTAGACCGTGTCACCTTTCGCTTTTACCAAATCAACATTTCCAAAATCTCTTTTTAACACACCCAACCTCGGTTCCGCCGCTCCGGGTTCCCCAGTATCCTCACAATGGCTCCGCCGCTCCGGGTTTCCATTGGCACACAATTGCATTAGCTCCTCTCCGCGGATACCAAGCTACACACCCAACCTCGGTTCCGCCGCTCCGGGTTCCCGAGTTTCCTCACAATGGTTCCGCCGCTCTGAGTTCCTATTGGCACACCGCGCACACACACACACACTACTCACATTGGACTACCACGTCCGGCCACAATGTAGTTTCAAAAATAGTTTTTTTCTCAGAACACGCCTTTCCATTAACCACACCCTAGGTGCCATATTTCTACTTTCTTGATTTCCGTGTCTCATTTTCATGCAATGACCCCGTGGTAGGACTTTCTACTTACGAAATCATAAATCATTTATTGAAATCTTGAAACTAAACTAGCAAAATTATCCAACTCTATATTACTTAACATGCTCAAATCACAAACTTAAAGTATAACGCCACATGTACGGACGCTATTGGAGTGGAGACCACTTATGCTTTATTTACAACCACAAGTAATGCAAGAAATTATAACAAACATGTATACGTTCTCATAATCATTCTAAAGATCAAAAATACGAATACGTACAATCAAGCGAAAATTTTTATCTTTTAAAACTCGTTCTTTCTTCCTTTTAGGAAAGTTTAGAACAACATATGTTTTCCAGAAAAATAAGTCGACATACTCAACATACTCCCCTTCCTGTTCATCTTTTTACGAAAAACACTTTTCAAGTTTCTCATGCATTTCTCAACATACAAGTATCATACATTTATATTTAGAGTTTAACAGAAAAGGAAAACTTTACGTGTACTTAGAGAAGGTAAGTAGAGATATTCTACCATTCTTCTTAGCGGTAGGGCGGCTACGGAAAGGTAAGTTGCTTTTCGGACGGAGTGACTTCCTACGGTAGCTTTCGGTAGTTTCGAAAGAGAAAAAAATTCCCCTCGAAACTAGTTCTTGACTACACTACCTAACGTTTTGGATCGAAAGGGTGGTCGACTAGCGGTTTGGTGGCGGTCTTGGATGAGTTTCTTGAAGAACTTTGGAAAGAACTCAAGAACACTCAAGAACAAGAAAAACAAAGTAATAACACGAGGATTTTCTAGAGAGAAGTTGGAGGACTTGAAGGTGTGAGTTGAATGGTGAATGGGGGTGCTATTTATAGCAAAATTTGGGCTCCCCCTCTCTCCCCATGGCCGACCTCCCTCTCTCTCTTTTTCTCTCACTTTTTTGCTCCATGGACTTGTCATTTCAAGCATGGCAAGCCTTTCAAGCATGCCAAGCAATGTCACTTCCATTTTAGGCCATGACTTAGGTAATCATGAAGGGTTTTAAGGCTTGTCATGTCCTAGGATGGGCTATAGCTTGCAAGAAAGAATAAAATCATTGGCTAGGTTTGTACTTTGGAAGACTAGAATGGGTTGTAAAGTAGGTTTTAGGCTTATGGGCTAAAGGTAACTTGTGTAAGTGATCAAAACACATGCACACACTCCACCTCTCTCTCTCACTCTCGGCCTCTCTCTCTCTCTCTCTCTCTCTCTCTCTCTCTCTCTCTCTCTTGTACTATGTACACACATAAACATATATATATATATACACACACATGCTTATGTGTATAAACACAAGTACACTAAAGTACTATAGGTCTATGGAATAAGAGATGATTGTGCTAGGGCTTTCAATGACAAGAACATTGTCTCATGGGTAATATTTTCCTAGAAAATGCATATAAAGTTTTATGGGCATGTTTATAATAGGCTATGAGGTAGATATACCTATATATGTGCTTAGAGAATCTAGGAAAGTAACTTTGGTGAGCAATTTAGGTGTAGGGCTATAATTCTTAGGGTTGCATGCATGGCAAGGCTAATCTTGCTTCTTTTGGAAGCAAAATGATGGCTTCTTTGGTCCATGATTTTGTATTGTCAAATCAAGGCTTCATTGGCAACCTAAATGTTATTAACCAACGGTCAAAAATTTCCCTAGCATTTATTAACCAATGGTTAGAGGAATATTAGGGTTTGACATGGCTTGTTATGAGAGTAAAATGATTACTTCCTTTGGTATTACTAGTCTTGTCAAGCATATACATTCATTGGCATTTCCTAACATCTATTGTCCAAGGGATAATATTTTTCCTAACATTTATTATCCAATGGACAATTATTGTTGATAATTAGGGTTTGAATTGACTAGTCATGGGAATAAAATGATTACTTCATAGGGCTCAATTAGGGTTTGGAGGGGTTCATAAGGCTCAAAGATGGTCAAAAAGATCCATCTAGGGTTAGGGAAGTGTAACTAGGAGAAATGGTAGTCCGGTTCCTCCAACTAATCGGTTAGAATCCATTCCATTTGCCAATTAGGGTTTCTAGTCAAGAAATATAATTTTTAAGGATTAAAATCTAATTATGACGGATTATTAAAAAAAATAAAAAATGAATTTTAAAAGCAATCCAAGTAATTAAAAATAAAATTCAAAGATTTAACGAAATTTTTATTTACTAAAAATTAGAGTCGTTACAGAAATCCCTTTTACAATAAGGTTCAAAGATAACACTCAACCTAGTATAGAATAACCAAGATGAAGCTCTCAATATGATTGACAGATTTTCAAGAGATAGCTCACTATGATGTTCTTCGAGAGTTGTATGTTTCTGTGTTTCTGCACTTGTTCTTGTTATCCTTTTTAACATGGAATCCCCAATTGAAGGTTTAAATCTTTTCCTCTTAGCCGTTGCACAAAACCAGCCCCATAATTTTTCCATCTCCAATCTTCCAGCAACAAGATTTCTTCTTTCCTTACGAGCCCTTCCAGCCGTTAGAAAATTTGGAGAGATTTTCCTTAATCTCATTCCTTCTTCAATTTCTTGACTATTGGAGATAGAAATTGTGAAGGCCTTTCCTTTTATATCTTCAATCGACCCATGCAAATCCTCTTCAACGTTGTTCTATACTTTCCTTTCCTTCTATCTCGGCATCGCCTCTTTCTTTCATAGAAACGTAGAACCCTAGGAAAGAAAAATAATTCCCTGCACCTACCACATCTTCTAATCTTTTAGACAAGAAGGAATTGTTACATAAATCCCTTAAAAATCAAGGAATAACATAATTAGCCCAATAAGAATATATTTCACCAATGAGGCCAAATAGATTTTGTTATCATCAAAATCTAAAACCATGGAGCTAACAGAGGGATTTCTGCCCCTCGTGAGATTTTTCAATCTCCCAATTCTAGATCTCGAAGGTTTTCTCTCTTTTCTCCTTCACCACCATCCTCCTCCTCTTCAAACCACCATTCGCCGCCCCTCCTCCGCCGTGCAGTCCGACAGCATTTGGATGTAGTGCCTTGTAGATCGTGGTTGCTAGAAGCGTCCTCCTCCCACCGGAGTGGGAGATATAGGTGGGTGAATGAAGTCTACTCTAGTATGGCGGGCTCCATTTGATTACGTTACCATTTTTTTCTTTTTTCTTTTTTCTGGTTCTTTTCTATGGTGTCTCCTGTGTGAGATTTCTCCATGTATGTGAGGCTTCTATCACCCCTGTGTGGGTGTTCTTGGTTATTTTCTGTAGTGCTCTGTCTGTTTGGAGCGATAAGTTTAGTTAGAGTTGAGTGTAGTTTTTGAACTGAGTATCCTCCTATTTGATGTCTTGATCCCTTTGTTTAGGGATAGAGTTTCCTCTTGATGTATTGTTTCTTGGATCTATAATATTACCTGTTATCATGTTATCATTGTGGCAAAAAAAATAAAAAAAAAATCCCTTTTCTAATCTTTTAGATTTAAACAAGCATCTTTATTATCTTTAACCCATGTGCTCCCTCCGCATAGATTGCTAATTCTTCAGAATGGGGCTGTTAGTGATATCATGGGCCAAACTACAATAAATCCTTTAATTCTCTTATTTCTGCTTGTTTTTCTTTTCAATTTTCCTACATCTTTTGATACTATTTTAAATTTCAGTTGCGTCGAGCACGGAACGTGGGTATTGTTATCCGTGATGGACCCTAAAATGACATACGTTGGTGAAGGTAAACTCACTGAAGCACCATTTGTTTTTTATAAGTTGCATCGGCTAACCAGTTGATGGGTACCCAATATTGTAGATATTTGGTGCGATTAGTCCCGTTTTATGTTGTTTTATCTTGCGTTTATTTAACTTTTATAGTGATATCGCACGTAAGGTGTGTTTTTGCGTATTTCGGATAAATCGTATAAATAAGGCGGGTTTGAACGCCAAGGAATGCTCTGAGCGCAACCAAGTGTTCAAGGCCACGTGTCACCCCATTGTGGTATGAAGAAATGGTTTGGAGATTGTTCGGGTCGCCCAAGGGTCAATAGAATTGAAGAACATGTGAGTATTTTATCAAAGCTACTCATCTTTCGACGAGCTGAGGGTAGAATAGTCATAACTTTTGATGTAAAAACTACTTTTGATTTAAACCACTTGGGTTAGAAAGTAGACTCGACAAGCTTTCCAACGGTCCAAAGAACGCCTAAATCCGAGTTCGGGAGTGTCCGAACCGAGCTCGCAAAGTTTGCCCAAAAATCTGTCAAGCGGGTACCAGTACTGGGAGTTGCCCAGTACCGGTACTGGGTGTCCAGAGATCAATTTTCCACCCCGTTGAAGCCTGGTACCGGTACTGAGAGATTTCCAGTACCAGTACTGCCTCGGAAAATCTGTAGATTTTTGTTAGCTTTTTCAACCTTCCATTTATGGAATATTTTTGGGATATTTTGGGGACTTTTTGGTCCTTTGTAACTTAACTTTAGAGCTTTATAAATATGCTTGTATGCCTTTTATAGAAAGGATGGCCATTAGTTAGATTTTAGGCCTAAGTCTTTCTTTTTTCCTAGAGAATTCAATTAATGTTATTCAAGCTTTTCTAGTTATTTCTTCAAGAACTCAAGTAAGTATTTGTGTTATGTTAAGGAGCTACACTTTGGATCTTTGCAAAAATTAAGTTTATTTACGTTTTCTTCGGTTAAATCTTTCGCTCAATTTTCTTACCATGTCTAGTCTTTTAGCTATGGTTGAGTAGTCTTTTGGCTAAGTCTTGGGCTACTCTTTTCCAATTACTTAGGTTGTTGTTTGGTTCTCGAACTCCCGGGCTTAAAATCATAGTTTTCGGAATTGGGTTATCGTAGCCATTTTGGTCTAAGCGAGGGGTGTTAACTCCTTGATATGTTGTTTAGTCAAGCGGTCTTGGCAAGCAGCATACCGAGGGCTCGTGGCCTCCTACGTGTTAGATACATTAGCAAAAATAGGTTGGTTTAGTTTCGTTTAATCACATCTTTTGATAAATGTAGTCGTTAAAGTTAAATCTTCCGAGCGTGAGCACACGGTCGTGACTTTCGCTTGAGTTATAATCAAGAACCGGTAGCGGCCTTTGTCAAGGGATAGACGATCCCTAGACTTGCCTCTTTTAAGTTTATTAAGCTCATTTCTAGTCTTTTCCTTAGTTTTCACTTTTAAAGCAAAACCAAGTTGGCCGTCTTGAACGCCGCACTCTACCATATTAACCTACAATCCGATACACCACACTCCACCATATTAACCTACAATCTGATTAAGCTATATTCGATTCTCTGTGGGTACGATCCCGGACTTTCCGGTTATTATGCTATCGACGACCTAGCCCTACGCTTGGGGTATTTCAACCTTATTTGAAGGCGAGGTTTGGAGACTAAGCACCAGTAACAGATACCGAGTTAGTTGGAGCTTGAAGCTTAAAAAGTCTACAATTTTGTTATCAGTGATTAATAGAAATAAAATTACATTTTTATATTCAATTGAAGAGCTGATTATGTTTTGCCTTTTCCTCTTGAAAATAAGTAAACTTGATGAATAAAAGCTAGATGTTGCTATATTTTATCATTAAGTTTAATTACTGATTTTGTGTTCTTACATTCTGAAGCTTGATTTATTTTTTAAGCCCATAAAGTGGATTTTGTTATAACGCTTTTGGCGGTTGTGATTAGTAGTTGGTAGCGTGGTCGAACAGGCTGTGAATTTAAATGGCTAGCGTTAAATGCCTTCAAGCTAGCACGGACACTACAACTGTTAGTTTGTTTATATGTGATAAGTGCCATTGTTTTTGTTTTTTGCGCAGTTGGATTTTTACGAATGGAGCCTCGGCCTTGAAGAGGTTAGAGGGACAAAATTGGCTAATGAGTTGAACACCAATTTAGAGTCGTGCCTTCAGACATAGGCATGCACTAGTCAACCTAATAAAATACAAGGGTGTGGAGACCACACAAACACAAGTTAAAAGAAAGACTGGGATTCATTTGATCTTAGGGCTGATGTATGCTCTCCAACTCTCTTTAGAAAATACCCACATTCTTACAAATATATTACAAAAATGCCATCAAAAAGTGGGTAGTGCTGTAGGTATGGACAAACACTAATCTATATATATAACATAACTATATAAAATGATCTAAGCATTAAGGTCTTTAAAATGCATGGCTCAAATTAATTGCCAGACAAAATGTCTGGTCAAGTTAGGGACGGAGAGAAGAGATCTTATATAGTACTACTCTATCCATCTCAAATTGGATGTGAATTTTTGATATCCTTGCCAATTTCAATTCCTTATATCTTTTAATATGGATCTTAAAAAATATACAATATGGATCTTGTTTGATAGTTCTCGATTAGTTTTATTATACAAAATTTTCAAACTCATGAAATACATTATAGATTGAAAGATATAAGCGATGAAAAATGACACGAATTTCAAAAATTATCATCCTTTCTAGAATGGATGGAGTACTACATTGGTATAGTGATTAATCTACTCTACTCGGGGGATGGGCCATACCTGGACAAAATTTTCAGCCCAAAAAAGAGAGATTTCAAATCCAATTCAATGGATTTTAAAATTTGTCCACTACACCGAGTTGTTACATTTGAGCCTCAAAATTTCGGGCTTATTTTTCCTGAAGCTAAACCCAAGCCCTGTCCTTGGTTCGAGCTTTAACTAACCCATATCTTGAAGGTCATTGTATCTGTAACCAATCCGGTGCCACCAAGCCGGATATAGATATTCGACTGGGCCATATCCAATGTTTGTTTTGAGTTTTGCTTCCCGAATATATAATAGTTGGCTTGGATATGTTTATCCACCTGGGGCACGTTTAGATGGTTCCTTGTGAAGGGGATAAATTAACACCCCCTCTAAAGGCTGTGGGGCTAGGCCTTATACCTGGTTTGGGACGTTAAAATGGGAAAGATTTTAGTTTATTTTTGTGTAAGACCCGCCAATACCTCTACGGGGTACTATTATTTATGGGTGGATTTTGGAGTGTTATTAGTTAATATCCCCGGATAAGGCTGAAATAATACCCCCACCCCCTCTATTTCAATTACAAAATAATTTTATCTTTGCATTTTATCCTTCATTCAAATTAAGTATTATTTTATCCCATATTTTTAATATCTCATCCAAACCAACTATTATTTAATCTCTTATCTATAAACATTACATCAATATGGATTATCTCTTATAAATCAAGACTCTTATTATTTTATCCCCATTCGTAAATAATACCATCAATCCTTATCCCGCATCCAAATAAGCTCTGGTGTTATATTTGGACACCCGGCCCCGAATCCAAATTATACCCGGCTCCCACGTTACCAAATTAACCCTCTGGTCCCACCAGTTTTCTGCCCGTTCCTTGCACGGAGAGAGAGAAGAAGAAGACGAGGACTCACGAGGAGAAGAAGAAGAAAGAGATTGACGACGGGGCATTACCAAAAATCAAAACGATCTGATCGAAACCCATTTTTATCCTCTCTGTTACCAAAAATTGAAACCCATTGTGCGTCATCAAGAAACGATCAAGTGGTATCCCGGTCATCGGACGCAGAACGCGGAGACATTTTTCATTTGTGATCGAAAAGTTGTAGAATAGAAAATCTGGTCTAAAACATTGAAATGCATGACACCTGGACCATAAAAATCATACTCCCTCCGTCCCATATTATTTGGACTTTTTCGATATTTGTGTCAGTTTTCAATCGCTTATATCTTCCAACATGAATCTCCAACAATGTGCAATATGGATCTTGTTTGATAGTTCTCGATTAGATCTATAATACAAAGTTTTCAAAATTATAAAAAATATCATAAATTTAGAGATATAAGAGTTTAAAAAATGGTGTGAATATTGAAAAAGTCCAAACAATATGGGACGGAAGGAGTAACTTTTGACCATATATATATAAATTACTTTTATACAGTACACATCTATTTGTATTATGCCCAAAAATAAGTAGCATAAATAAAAAAAAGAGTATCTAAATGGATGAAGAGTTCGTAATTTTGCTACGGTACACACCTTGTTTGCCGCACTGGCGGCTCTAACAGCCATCCTTTTGGTATTCAGATGAACCTCCTAAATTGGCATGTCCATGTAGGGAAGTAATAAAACTTAAAGTTTACCTCACTATTACGAACATTTGGCTCCGTCTGTTCCGATGTAAAATGTTTTATAATATAAAATATTTTTTAAGAAAACAATTTTCAAACTTCTATTTTTCGTTGTTTGGTTAACACTTGAAAAATATTTTTAGAAAGCAACAAAATAGTGTAGAGAGAAAGTTGGGGGCTTAAACAGTAGAGAGAACTAAAAATATTGGAATTGAACGTAGGCCAGGACTAACGATCGAATAAGCTATGAAGTACTGAAAATTGCAATAAAAGACAATTGATTTATTTCGGAAAATAACTTACAGAAGGAAAATAAGACGGTAGGGAGTCTATCCGCACAACTTTAAAACCATAAGAGGTTATATGCACACTTTAAAACCACAGGAATTGTATCTGTACATGGCCAAAACCACAAGTGATGGAAGTGGACTTTGCCCTATTTAGAAACATAGCTATACTCAATATTCGTTAACTCTTTTACTTTTAAAATTTTCTCATGTTGAATTTTATCTCGTGGCGATGAACCTGTTTGTGAGAAAATTATGAACCGGAATTGAAAATAGAACACTGCAAAAAGGCATAAAAGTGCAAATAAGAAAGAAGCAAAAAGTTGGAAGTTTGCCAAAACATCGATGTTTGGGCTGTTTTGAAGCTTACGTGATCATTGGTTCACCATGTACATAGGTTCTGTTTTGGCTTGGATAAGAAAAATGCAAATGGTAAGCCAATCGAGAATTCAAAGGGTGCATGGTGCTGACACATCAATTTCGGGTTTGAAACGGTGTCGCACTGGGCACTGATGCCCAACATGCCCCCCAATCCAAGGGGACAGAGTGAACAACGTTTCAAATAGCAGGAGTATCAAACAATACAAAAATCGAGTGCAGCGGTCTCCAATGCTTTAAAATTAGTTGTGGCTCCATAGCAGCTGAAGCGGTCGCATAGGTAGGTACCATGGCGGTTGTGTAGCTAGCAAAAAATCAGATACAAAACGATACGTAGCAGGAGTCAAAGAATCAATTGACGACCGATACAAGTGTGAATCTACTTTAAAAAGCACAAATGTAACAAAGTGTAACGGTACCGGAGGTCCAAAAGACCGCTACGTAACAGATAGTCTTCAGTAACGAAAGGGTCCCACGTTCTGGGATTAAATAAACTGGTCCCAGTGTCTGCATGCAATCACGTGTCCTGCTACACTGTTGCCGTTAATTACACCATCATTGAGCATCAGCTACTGCATAGGATTCTCGGAGTAATAACAAGAACCATAGGGAGAGGTACACAGGAAAGGTTTTTTGATATTTTCACATAAAAAAACACTGCACCACCCACGTGTAACAGAGCCACGTGCACTGCACGCCCCAATCGCAGTCCCCCTGACAATCCTGTCCGCACTGATTGCACGGTACCTTCACTCTCATTTAAAACTGAGTGGGCCTACTTCCCTGCCGCCGATACAAGACAAATTCCTTGATGAATACTATTTCATGGGAGAGAGAAAGAGATTGTAGGGATAACTTTTTGGATGCAAATTGGCTATTACAGGCGGTACTCAGCGCTCATCTATCATTTAAATGTGTTTTGAATAATTCAAATCCAAGAACTCACTAGTATTTAGGAACCAATTCGAAGAGCATTAATTAATTTACCTCATCTTAGGGGTTGCGCGTAGCCAGCCCTAGAGGTACCACACTAACAACGGCACTCTCTCCCTTTCTCAGTCGAGCACTCTCTTTTCTCTTTTGCTCTGCCCAGATCTAGTACCACACTAACAACGGCACTCTCTCTCTTGCTCAGTCAAGCACTCTCTCTCGTCTTTTCCTCCGCTCGAATTTAGGCTGTCTAAAACAAGTTTTTTTTTTGAACTATTTGGTACCACATGAACTATACTCTATTTCTACTACTCCCTCCATCCATATTTGTTAGTCCTTTATAGGAATCTGTGTCATTTTCAAATATTTATATCTTTCAAAAGGGACTTCAAAAAAATGCAATATAATATTGTTTAATAGATCTCAATTAGTTTTATTATTATATTTTTCAAAATTATGAAAAATATTATAAATTAAAAGATAAAATGATTTAAAGTTGGCACAAATTTTCAAAATGGACCAACAAATGTGGACGAAGGGAGTAAAAAATTCCTGGAGGACCCTACCTTAGTTCTATTATTTTTTGAGAAGCACTATAGTACTGATACATACAATTTTAGCACAAAATCCCAAAAATAATTGTGTTTGAGACCGTTTGATACACACAATCCACATTCAATTACTGCAACATAATAATATTGTAAAAGATTGTGTGTTGTATGACAAATGATAATGCTAAAACTGTTTTTGTTGGTGCCAAAACTTCTGTGCATAAATGTCTTGTACATTGCAAATAGTACAAACCTTTTGTACACCAGAGTTTTGGCATCAACAAAAACAGTTTTGACATTATAATTTCCCAATAATAATATTGTAAAAGATTGTGCATGGACTTCTAATGCTAGTATATCAATTACATATTTCTATTACTTCAAATTTGAATAATCGCAACTTCAACACTAAAAAAAAAAGAAGAAGTGTGGATATAAAAAAAAAAAGTGTGAAACTCAATTGCCATAAAATATATACTTTTTTTTTTGGAGAAGGATCAAATCCTGATTCCTATTCAAATTACTACTTGAGCTAACTCTGAATTTTTAGAATGACACATTCGTGTCTTAAGTCTCAATGCCCCCATCTGGTCCCTTGTACTAACTGTTAAGAATATATGTAATCAATAGCTAGAATTTAAATCTGAGGCTTTTATTGATCACCAGTACACCTTTTATTTCGGATTATATATGTAAATTTATAAACTTCATAATGGCCGGACATACCCATTTTATTCAAAGAAAATATGTCTATATATACCCTTTGAATATCTTCGAATTAAATTGACGCCAATCATATGAGACGAGGAGAGACCGAACTACGCTTTTGAGGCGTAAATCAGATTTTTTGTATGCAATTGTCATTTTAATTGATTTAAGTTACAAACACATGAATAACATAGTTACATTCTAAAACAGACAGATTTGAGATATAATCGTTTTGTATTGGTCATTTCTTAAAATTTGAATCTTTTAACATTTAAGAAGTACTTTCATAGTTTCATGCATATTTTTCTTTCTCTAAAAAAGATCACATATTTTAAAAATACTACAAACAATATATAATGGATGGAGTACATATATAGGGAGTGTGGAATCGCATTGTAGGGGTACATAAATTATAAATACATTACATAATTACTCCGTATATATATATGGAGAGAGAGAGAGAGAGAGAGAGAGAGAGAGAGAGAGAGAGAGAGAGAGAGGTTCGTGTTGAATGGCCTATTAGCAGGTAGTAACATTTAGGCAGCCGTTTTAGTTGCAGTTCAGCTGAGGTGAAAGGAGATGGAGGAGGCAAAGAAGAGATAGCTTATGCAGCTAGCTAAGGCACAGAGACAAGCCATGTTCGAGGGTGGATTTCCAGAGCAATTCCACCACTTCATGATAGCCTCATCAACACCTCCTCCTCCTCCTTCCTCATCACTCGCTCTCTCTTTCCCTCTCCAAGCCCCTCCCTCGCCACTGCCGCAAGCCACCTTCCCAATCACTGCTCCTCCATACCCATCATCTCATTCATCGGCCCCACTGCTGCTCCATCTGCAACCCCAGCTCGATCTCGACGTCCTTCCCCACAAACATGACGAGAAGCAGCAGCAACAAGTCATGATGATTAATGCTTCTAGTACTGCCAGTGGCTTAGAGCTCGGAAGGGATCGGGGATCCGGCATACCCGGCCAACTACTGTTCGATCCGTGGACCAACGACGAAGTGCTTGCACTCTTGAGGATCAGATCTAGCATCGAGTACTGGCTTCCCGATTTCACTTGGGAACATGTTTCAAGGTATAGTACCTTACCGACATCCCACATATTTATAGTCTAACCTACTCTACTTAAATCTTTCAAAGTGAATTAATTAGGGTTTTGCATCTGCACTGATTTTGAGATGTACTGCAGTTTGCTGTTTAATAAGTAAATCTTGTACTGTAGTAGTACTTTTTTCCTCGATATATATAAATATTCAGTCAATGGGTATTGGTTTAGCTATTGTTACTTCATCATTAGCTTTACCCGGCCCTCAGCTACTAGCTCTTGGCATGGGGAGAAAAGAGAAAAAAGAAACTAACTAAAGAAATTTTAATCTTCAACTTCCATTTTGTATAGGTTTAATTTATAGGAATGCAATGATATGTAGTGTCCGGCGTAAGTACACCTTTTATACGAATATTGCGAATTTCAAATATAGATGCTATCACAAAGAGTATATATCGTATTGTATGTACACAGCCGAAAATTGAGATGTATGTTAGGGAGCATTCCATTAACTAGGCCAACTCCTTGGCTCTTTGGCTCTTGAAAGAGAGGGTATATAATTAACAAACTAGAACATACAAACTTGTGATATATAATTAATTCATTCCTCAAGTATAATACAATATTACACCAGGCCACAGGTAAATGCTTGTAATATTTATTTATTTATTTATTTATTTATCGGCAAACTTTGTTTTCAATAAATGTTATTTTGAAATTATTTGCATATACAGGAAGCTGGGAGAGCTTGGTTACAGAAGAAGTGGTGAGAGCTGCAAGCAGAAGTTTGAGGAGGAAAGCAGGCACTTTGACAACATGAGTACTAGTAGTTACACAATGAAGAGCCACTACACTAGGCCTTTCTTCAGTGAGCTTGAAGAATTCTGCCATGGCGAAAACTCGTCGCAGGTCTTAGTCGAAAGAAATCAAAATGTTGTGCAGAAGTTACCCCGTGAAGAAGGCGAAGTAGAGAATGTTGAGCAGCAGCAGATCAGCTTGGTACAAGATTCTAGAAATGAAGTATTAAGGGTGAGTTTGGCTTATCAACTGTCCTTTTGTTGTCTTCTGTATTTTTATGGGATCCTCACTCGTTTGGATAAGAGGAATCTGAAGTACAAAATTATATAACCAAAAGCTAAAACGAATTAAGTTAAGGCTAATAAAATTCAAAAATACAGTTCTACTATTGTATTTCTTTCTCATATGTGTTTTTAACTTCATTACATATTTTCATATCCGAAGTGAATTATTAATGCAGAATATTTTGATGAAAGTTGTAATTTTGAAAAACAATCATGCGATTGGCTTGGCTATCGCTAGCTTCCAAAACAAATTTTTTTATTTGATCGGCAACAAAATTTTATTATAATCAACAAAGGGTTGGCTTCAAAATTTTATGATTCAAGTTTTTTCTTGTATCTCTAGAGTTGGCTTCCAAAACAAGTTCGTTAAACAACAATAAATTTCGTTGTCTTTAAGGACAATTAGTTTAGTCTAAATCGTTTGCAATACTACTAACAGGCCAATTATCAAACTCATTATTTGATCAGGAAAATGACCAAAAGAAATCAGAAAGCAAGAAGAGAAAGAGACACGGCCACCACCGGAGGAAATTCGAACTGTTGAAGGGCTTTTGTGAGGACATCTTGAACAAGATGATTGCTCAACAAGAAGAGCTTCACAACAAGATAATTGAAGACATGTTAAAGAGAGAAGAAGAGAAGATTGCAAGGGAGGAAGCTTGGAAGAAACAAGAAATCGAGCGGATCCACAAAGAAGTTGAAATAAGAGCTCATGAACAGGACAGACAAACCAAACTCATTGAGGTCTTGAAAAACTTCACATCAACAATTTCTTCTCCTGATCAGAACCAATCCTCCGGAAGGAGAACTCGCGACGACAACGAGAACTCTGCCAAAATCGCAAAGGGGGGTACCGCTTCGTTTTCCTCTACTTCATGTTCTCTCATCCAACCTCACAACCCTAATCCAACATCTCAACCGAGCCACACGCAAAACCCTAGCTTCGCGGCCACACTGAAAGAGAATCCAAATGGAATCATGGAAAATGAAAACCCTAGTTTGGCCGGAGTGGGAATCAACCTTGCTAATGACAAAAGCTCTCCTCGGAAGCGGAATATTGCGGCAGTGGTACTAGAGAAGGAAATGAAAGAAGATTTAGGGAAGAGATGGCCAAGGGATGAAGTGTTGGCACTCATAAATCTTCGGTGCAGCAGTCACACTAGCAATGAAGACAAGGAATCAGGAGTAGCAAAGGGTCCTCTGTGGGAGAGAATATCGCAAGGGATGTTGGAATTGGGGTACAAGAGGAGTGCCAAGAGGTGCAAAGAGAAATGGGAAAACATCAACAAGTACTTTAGGAAGACCAAAGATGTGAACAAGAAGAGGTCTGTTGATTCCAGGACTTGTCCTTATTTCCACCAATTGAACACCTTGTATGCCCAAGGAGCATCACTTGTTCATTTGGCTCCGCTAGGTCGTGATGACGGGCGGGAAAACCCTTCCCCTGCTGCAGAAGCTAGCTCGGAGGTCTAAAATTCCGTTACGCGCGTAAGGGCTGTTATTATACGTAGTAGGCAGGAATAGCAATGTTGGCGAAGCAGTGGGGAATTTGCTTAAAGTACTAGATACCGGCTTTAGACTTTTGAGTTTTAACTCTGTTTGTGTGTTTGATTATTCTCAATGTCCATGTGCCTTTTTCTTTTTTCTTTTTCCCCACTGTTTTGGTGAAGCTGTGCCATCTCAATTATTTGATATAGTCTTTATGTAGGTAGGATATTTGTGAGTCAGTGTCACCGACAGCTTGAGGATGGGAAATAAGGCCAGGTCCTTCTCCTCTTCCCCTACCTACCAACAGTGGCGGAGGCAGGAAAAAAAATCGGAGGCCGAACTATGAAAGAATTTTTTGTTAATTCAATGATTTTTCGAGATGAAATTCAGTCACTCAAGTTTTTATAGAACAGTTTCGATAAATTTAACAATTAATCTCGAGTATTGTTGCTATCATATCATTCGACGACACGATGGATCACTACCGCATAGTATCATTTACTATAATTTAATTAGTGTGATCAAAATGAAAGGAAATTGGGTGGAGCTAGGGCTGCTTCCGACCCCACGGTAGCTCCCCGACCAACTTTTGTTACTCCCTTCGTCCCTTATTTAGAGTGCAGTATTCTATTTTGGGTCGTTCTTTAATAAGTGTCTATTTTGTAAAGTTAGTAGATAAGAGTTAGTGCATTGTCTATTTTCTCCATAAAAGTAGATTCCATTTTGAAAAGTTAGTAAGTAAAAAATGTAATGATGGTAGGTAAATAGGATAAGTGGAGGAAAAAGTTGATGTAAAAGGTATAATAATGATATGTTTTTAATAAGTTAGAGTTACGAAGCAAAACACTTAAAAATGGACTGATGGAGTAATTCTTATAGCTTCGAAAGATTGAAATTTAAACCTTACCCAAAATTTATGATTAAAAAATGCGAAAGTTGGTATTCAGAACTTGAAGTAGTAGACTGATAAAAAAATTGCTGTTCAAAGCTCACTCAATAATTAATTGATATATGAGACATATAAAATTGATGTGAATCAGGAATATTAGTCCAGAAATACAAAAAGGTAGATGTGAATTTGGTGCCCGGCCATCTCTTGTGAATCACTCTAATTTTGATGTCTGGCTTTAACTAGAACCAAAGAGGAGAATAATCGAGGTGTCATTTGGGCACCCTGACCGTCGAACCAAACAAAAGATGTATGAATTTGTACCCTATAAACACAACAAAAATTATTTTTAAAAAAAATGGGGGTGGCCCGGCCTCCGGCGCCCTTGCTAGTTCCGCCACCGTCTACCAAGGAGGCTTAGTAAATAAGGCCAGCCCGAGTACTACATTGAGGTCCCAAATGTTATTAAGTGAACACTCATTCCACTCCCAAATAATGTGGGATTCATTTCGTTAACATCCCCCCTCACGTGCAGCCGCGTTTGAGATCTGTCACATGTGGCCATTTTTGGATCCTATTATCGTGCAGTATTTTTGCTGGTCTATCATCGTGGGGTGTGGATTATGAATTTTTAAAATGTGGGGTGGAAAGGGCCCTACTCTGATACCATTTAGAAACTTTATATCCATCTCAAAACCAATTGGTTATGAGTGGAGAGGTCCCAAATGTTATTAAGTGATCACTCATTCCACTCCCAAGCAATGTGGGATTCATTTCGTTAACACTACATCATTACGTTACGTTACGTTATGAGGAGTATGAATTTTCGTCTACAAATTAAATTCCTGAATTTAAATTCAAGCAGTGCTTTGAAAGAGAGAAGCAAGAAAACAACTGAAACAGGCCATAGTTTAAGGTACATGTACTTTTTAGCATTGCAAAAAATTGAAGGCACGGCGCAATACGTTCTCTGCTTCTAACAAACCTGATAACGAACCCAACCTTTTTAGGAAAAGACTTTTTAAATAAGCTTCAAATAAAATACATCTAATCAATTCAAAGCAAGTGAATTTCAAAAATAAAATAAAATACTACCAACAAAAACCCAGCTGTCTAAGTTTACTTCTCAAAAAAATAATCACAACCTAAGCCAATTAAACCATTGCATAATGATTCGCTCTTTCAACCATAACCTCTGCAAAATATGCATAGAACAATTTTAACAATTCAATCAATTAAGTTGGATACCAAAAACTTGCTTGTTTCATTTCACCCCTTCAGAGAATACTCACTAAGAATGAATTCTAATAACAAATGAGCATGTGACTAAAGTCACTCATTCAAAGCATTGACCAACAGCCCTGGCGCATAGGATCATCAAAATTTAGTGCCTTGAAATCCCAAACAATCAAGCAATTTTGTTAAGTAAGGGAATACAAATAAAAAAAAAAAACTGACTACAATACAATTGCATGTGCCTCATACCAACCTAAACCAACTACGCTATTTTACTATTGACCTCAACTATCTAATAAAGGATCCGATAGCTCCATCTCAAAATCATTGACACCTGAAAAAATAAAATAAAATAAAAATCACATTCATGTTAGTAGTAGGAAGGGTTACCTATTATAGGCTTAAGATGAGAGAAAAATATGGTGTATTATAGAATGCAAATCAATCTTATGTATTTGATGTGTATTATAGAAAGCCAGATGGGCCATATTACTTTTGAGGCAAATGCTCGTGTGTTTTAGAGAGAAATC
The DNA here is from genome assembly GCA_019656295.1 of Rhododendron mucronatum var. ripense. Classification (NCBI taxonomy): domain Eukaryota; kingdom Viridiplantae; phylum Streptophyta; class Magnoliopsida; order Ericales; family Ericaceae; genus Rhododendron; species Rhododendron mucronatum. The sequence goes on along the minus strand of BPLT01000130.1, from coordinate 436,307 downwards.
ATATAATCTGTAGCGGCCCGAAATATATTGACTTTTTGGGTCACATATGGGGCATGCCCATTAAATTAATCGTGGAACACGCTGACACTAGGGGACACGACAGGCTCATTTTATAAAAAAATTTAATAATATTTATCGGGTAAAATATTTTTAACTCCAGCAATAATGGGACACAAAAGTAATATGTACATTTGCGTATGTATATTATAGGCATGTACAATCAGCCGATAATGCACTCTATAGGAGTCTTATCCTAATTAATTAGTGACTAAATATAGGTTTGTATAACTAAAAAATGAAGTAGAAAATTTTCGTGTACCTAGCCATGTCTTTCCCTCTTTTTTTAGAACTGTAGCACCATGTATCTGTCCGAGTCACATGCTATGTTTGTCGTCAAATCCGTGCATCATAGTTTATCACTCTCCTGAAGGAGGTAAAAAATGCATGTAATCGTTTGCTAAAAATATGATTCAAAGAATTGCAAAAAAATCACACGTCGAGAAAATCACACATCATAGATGCAACAATTAAGAACACATTTATGGCTTATGTTACCAATATGCAAGCTTCTGTCGGACCGTTTTTCCACCATCTCCCCTAAAACCAATTGGTGGTAGGAGGGGTTTCAATTAAGTCTTTTATGGCATTCGACATCGCATCTGTAAGTCTGTTTTTAGAGTGGTCGCAGGGAGGGAGTGGCATTGTGTAACCAAATCCATGGGGGCACTCCAAGCCCAACAATCCATCTCTCACGATGACGCTCCCGCGACTCGAACCCATGACTTCCCGGCTCTGATACCACTTGTCAGACCGTTTTTTCCACCATTTTTCCTAAAACCAATTGGTGGTAAGAAGAATTTCAATTAAGTCTTTTATGGCATTCGATATCGCACCCGCAAGTCCATCTTTAGAGCGGTCGCAGGGGGTGGCATTGTGTAACCAAATCCATGAAGGCACTCCGGGCCCAACAACTTCTTTATAATCAAGTCAGCAACAATGCAAATAACAATTCAAGCTCCTTTAATTGAATAAAAGAGACAGAAAAAAGGAGCAGAATTCAAACCTCACAAAAATAATAGGGCCCTGATTGAAAACAATGAGATCGATAAGAGAGGGAGTTGGGTAGTGGTTGCCAGAGATCGCCGAAGGTTGATAGGTAGTTTTCGGTGGTCGATGACGTCTGGGAATGCAATTTCGAAGGTCGTAGTTGCCCTGCAAATTTTAGACCCAAGGATAGGCCAAATGATCAAGGCCTTAGGGGTTTGCTCACTACAACAAAAAAATGAAGGACAAAAAAATAAAAACAAAGAGATAATATATTGGGCCCAAAAAAATCATTTAATTTAAACACATTATTTTATATTCAATATTAGACTTATTTGATAGGTTTCGTTGAGTAGATTTCAAAAATATAAAATTTATTAAAAATAAATACGTGCAAAAAAAGTTATTAGCATTTACTAAAATTTTATAACAAAAAAAATAAAATAAGAGAGAGTGACTGCGGTGAGAGAGAGAAAGAGAGAGAGAGAGAGAGAGAGAGAGAGAGAGAGAGAGAGAGAGAGAGAGCATGTGGAGGGTAAAAGGGAGAAATGGAGGGGGTCCGTGTCAAGGGGGCCTGACATGGGGGGCGATTAACAGCTCTCATCTTCTACTACCAGAAGAGGGAGAGAGGGAGAGAGAGAGAGAGAGAGAGAGAGAGAGAGAGAGTCTTCTACTACCAGAAAAGAGAGAGAGAGAGAGTGCGAGAGAGAGATTTGAATTTTGAATTCAAAATTTGGGGATTTTGAATTCAGGAGTGAGAGAGAGATTTAGCCGTGAGAGAGAGACAGAGGGGGTGAAGGGCTTGTTTTTTTTTTTTGATAGGCAAAATTTTTATTAAAATGGGGAGAGGGGAAAGGGAAATCCAACAGAAAGTTGGATAATACATCACCAATGACCGAAGCCCAGGCCAAAGGTCTAAACGGGAAACCAAAGATAATACAATAAAGTCCACCCGAAACCCAAATAAGCAATAAAGCCCAAACAACAACAAACAAGCCAAGAATGACCCGCCCGGCTAGCCCAACCCCACAAAACCCTAACCCGCCCCCAAACCGCCGCCGCACAAATCACCGTAAGTCTCACCACGCAACAGACACCACCACCCAGCCGCCTCGTTGTTAAGCAGATCCGGTCCCTCCCTGATGTAGGAGACCGGCGGCAGAAAGGGACCCAACAAACCCACCAGAGTGAAACAGACGGCCTACAGCGACGGTAATGAGAACAAAGACAGGGCCATGGGAGAAGAGTCAACCGCCAAAACTCCGCCTCTCCACGAACCCTCGGGTTTACGAACGCGAACAAAGACAAGAACCATCACCGCCAAGTCAACCCCTCGATCAGGCTACACCTCCGAAGCGATCGCCGGCCGAAAACAGCACACAAAGACGACCAGAAGATGCAGACCATTGGGGTCGCATACCCTTCGCGGCCACACCTCCAAACCTCCGCCACCACCGCAAATCCATTTTGCCTACCGATTTTGAAAACCTGCAAAGAAAACAGAAAACAGAAAAAACTTCTCTGCTCCAACTTCCACACTGAATAGACCTAACCCCACAACCGCCGCTGGCCACCACAACCGTCCAAGGAAAAGGGAACACAGTCTCGCTATTTGCCATTAAAAATCCCACTAGCTTATTTACCAAAATTACCATCCAAAAGTTAGTTTATGAGAGGGATATTTTTTGGACCATTACATGCGTAGAATTAGAGGATTAAGATTGGAAGCAAAGAAATATTCTTTAGGGATATTTGAAACCACCCCCACCCCCACCCCCGTCGTTATATGGATTTTTATATTTTGAGAAATCTACTAATAATAATGCAGCTTGACCACCTGGACGGTGCTTGGGGCCGAGTTTTTAAATAGCGGTACCGGTTCGTCTAACGGTATAGGAAATGAGAATATGGTCTTAAATTGTTGAGAAAAAAATTTGGTGTCGCTGCAAGGACCGTGATTTTTCATGCATACTTGCGAAGTTCTTTTTTTTTTTTTTTTTAGGTACATACTGCGAGCAATTTTCATCCGAACATCCCCTTCTACAGTCTGACACATTGTGACTTAGCTTGCACGGGCGGCCTAAGGCCTTAGGCGAAATGTTTATACCATGAGTCCTTTTTTGTTAGAATTAAATTATTTTATTTAATTATTAAAATTATATTTTTCTTGCTTTTTTGATGTAAAATTACTAATCAATTAAGCTTTTGAAAGCTAGTTGTTTTGTATTTTCTTTCAATTGATAAAATGGCTAATCCACATAATCAACGTAATTCTTATTTCCTAAATGGCTGCAAACAACATTGAATGACTCTTCTTCCCTACCTTACGCAATGCATTTGATTGGTTCGGTGTTTTTTACATTAAGTGGGAGAAGTTTGGATTTCCTTCAATTTTCAATTTAGCCTTCTAGTTTTAACTAATTAAAAATATTAAAACGTCAAATAAATAGATGTATATACCTATAAATATTATAAGTGAATTCTGAGACCCTGTTGTCTTAATAAGGATGTTGTCCTCGTCCGGGCAGTCCATTTCGGCAATGGATATACGGCTCAGATTTCATCTTAGCCAAACAAATTTCAACCATCCATCCGTTCTGGTGATCAAGTTTTGCTCTCTGTTATCTGCTGTTAGCTTTTTAGTTTGGTGGTGTTAGGAGGTTCCTTGTCTGGTTGTCTCTGTTGTCTATTGTTTGTTGGCAATGGCTCAAGCCAGGGGTGAGTTATTTACCCTCTTTGTGGACAACTTACTTGAGGATGGAGATCCTCTCTGGTTTAGAAAGTTCTTTAATCAATTTGGGGCTGTTAAGGATGCGTTTATTCGAGCTAAGCGCAGCTGTGTGTCGAACAGGAGATTTGGTTTTATACCCAATAACTGTGCTACCGCGGCAAATATGGCAATATCTAAGTCCAATGGGGTTTGGATTGAAGATAGGAGGCTCTATGTGAAATTTGCGACTTTTAAGGATAAAGAAAAGGTCTCAGTTAATGAGAAGGTTCCGTATCCTTCAGAAATCCCAAATGTGTCCACCCATTCTGTTAAGTTACACCTTTCAAATACCGATTGGCTCACTAGAAGTACTGTGGCCATCCTCAAAACCCCAGCCTCTTCGAACCAAGTTCTTGAAGCTTTGAAGTGTATTGACTGCAATGATGTTCAGGTTAGATCTATGGGGGGAATGGTCATGCGTTTTACATTTCCTAACATAGTAGAAAGGAACAGTTTGGTGAATAATAAGGATATCAAAAACTGGTTTGCTTCACTCAAACCTTGGAATGGTGAATCTTCTAGTTTGTCTAGAATTGTGTGGATCAATTGCAGGGGTATGCCTCTTTCTGCTTGGAGTAATAGCTCTTTCAGAATAACAGGGGAGTTATGGGGCGTGTTTTTAGGTTTGGAGGAATATAGTATTCGTGAGGCTGTGTCGTTTGATGTTGGTAAGATGCTGATTGTTACTGAGAAGGAAAACAAGATCATAGGTGGATTAATATTTCGGTTAACGGGAGAAACTACAGAGTCAAAGTTTGGGAGGAAGAATGCGAAGACCCTTTCTCTCTTCGTTTCTTATCCGTAAGAATGAAGGATCTCGTGCAGGTGACTTGGAGGTGTCTCTCTCTCTCTCCTCAATCTAGTGGGAAGGATGTTGATGGAGTCATGGAAAACACAAAGGTCCGTGATTCGTTGGGTGAGGATAAGGCGGATAATCCATATCAGTTGATTAAGTCATGGAAAGCACAAAGGCCCGCGATTCGTTGGGGGAGGATAAGGTGATAATCAATCAGTTGACAACCTAGCAATGGGGAAAGAAAAGGACTTTAGTGTAGAAGGAGAGCTGGAGGTCCATTCTCAAGCTTTGCTAGCCAAAGGGGATCATGTAACTTTAGAGGATATAAATTAGTCCTCTAATTAAAGATTATTAGGTCAACAATCTGATTTCTTTGGGGGCTGTTGACAATACTTCCCAAACTTCTTTTATTGGAAGCCGTGTGGGTGATTAGCAGAGCAGGGGAGGATGTAGCTCTTATGGCGAGAGATCAGCCTCTAAGGATATCCATAAATTGGAAAGGAGGTTGAGAAGATCGAAGAGGAAGATTAAAAAGAAGAAACTTCTTAGTTTGAGATTAAGACCGACATAGTTAGTCGTAGAAACAAGATGATCCCTACTTCCTCAATATCTTCCGGTGACATCAGGAACCGCGCGAAACTTCCTCATTTTTAAGGAAGCTTGAGAGATGATGGATGTTGGTGCTAGGTTGGGCATTCAATTTAAAGGGGGAAGAAATTTTATGCTAAGACTCTTGTTGAAATGCAGGAGATTGAACTAGTTGAAAGAATTGATTCGCCATGATGATTCGGAGAATGAGTTTAATTTGGAGGATGATGTCGACCCTGAGGACGATGCCTCCCTTTCTTTGAAATTTTAATCTAAGGTCTACTATGTTGGAGTTTTCTGGGTTAATTTAGGTATTTTCCCTTTTGGCTTGTTTCTTTTGGGATTTGGGTGTGATGGTAGGTGGTGAGTCGTGCTCTTGTGTTTAGGTGCATGTATAGGCTTTTGATCTTTGCTGGTGTTTCTGTTTTCATGCTCTGGTGTTTCTTTTGGCTTTTGTATGTGGTGTTTTGGTTGTGGTGGTTTAGGTGGTTTCCATATTTTCAGAGTGTTGGTGCGGATGGCCTGGCCTCTTGCCATTTTCAGGTGGTGTTTTGCGGTGTGCTTGAGATCCGTTTAATCTTTATAATTCTCTTCAAAGATTAATAAAATCTATTTGCTTTTTAAAAAATGAGTGCTTTTTGAGTTGAAATTTTTTTTTTCAAAAAAACCAAACCAAACAAAGCATCAATTATCAGATAATCAAGCTGAAAGTTAATTATGATGAAAATACAAGAGGCTGCTGTGAGACGGTCATATTGCCTTCTTGCACATTCTGACGGATTCGTGTGACCCTTTGAGTTGGACTTATTGATCATTGGACTTAACGGTTTGAACATGGAACTTAAGTGCTATTCGAATCATTCATACAATCTTGTTTTTAAGTTAGTCGTTAAACCACCATTAATACGACTAAGGCCCATTTCGAGCGTGTTAGCCCAAAGGTTTCCATGGAATACCTTATTGATTTTGATGATAACAAAATATATTTTTATTGAAAAGAAATATAATTAATATTGTGATAATTGGAAATTGGTTGAAATGCACATGGGAAGATTGCTACACCAAATCACTATCTTCAATGGTCAAGATAAATCGAAAGGAGGAAGATTAAGGACAAATCTTCTCCTATTTTTTAATTAGCTACAAGGGATTTTATGGAAAGCAAAATGCTAATCAAGGAGGAAGATTAAAGATTACTTGGAGCTTAATTATGTCTAACGGCTAAATGATGGGAATAAGTTAAAGGGATCCGAGTATGGCTTCCTAATGTGTAACTATTGGAGATAGTGCAGCAAATTCCGAGTTGGACACTTGGGGAGTGGACTAGACCGTGCAGTTGTGGACCGAACCCCTATAAATCCTTGTGTTTGATTCTCTCTTCCCTACTCTCTTTATTTTAGTTTTGCATATCAATATTGCATGAGTAGAATAGCATATCATTGATATTGGAATTTTGGTTGAATAGATTGCAATTAGTTTTTAAAATTCCGCGTTATATTTGAGATACCCCCCCCCCCGGGTTGCTATTTGGACCAACAATTGGTATCAGAGCAAGGCTCTAGTTATTTTTGACTTAATCGTCTTAGGGTAAGATCCATGACAACCCCTTATGGCACCTTTATTCCCGAGGGCCAATCGAGCAATAGACCTCCTTTATTTAACGGGTCTAACCACAATTATTGGAAGGCCAGAATGCGTATTTATATTCAAACTGACTACAAGTTGTGGAGAGTTATTGTTGATGGGCCGCACCGTCCTACCAACACTGTTGATGGGATAGTAGTTTCTAAAGAGGAAAAAGAATGGGATGCGAATGATGTTAAAGGAATTGAATTGCATGCTAAGGCTATGAATCTTTTATATTGTGCATTAGATCCTAATGAGTTTAATAGAGTCTCAACATGTGAATCGGCTAAGGAAATTTGGGATAAGCTAAAAATTACGCATGAGGGTACTAGTCAGGTAAAAGAATCAAAAATTGACATGCTTGTTCATAAGTATGAATTGTTTAAAATGCAGCCTGACGAATCCATCTCTGACATGTTTACACAATTTACTGATATTATTAATGGCTTGAAATCTCTTGGAAAGTCTTACTCTAATGTTGATCTTGTGAGAAAGATTCTCAGGTTATTACCAAAGCAATGGGAGCCAAAAGTGACGACAATAATTGAGGCCAAACAAGACCTCACAAATTATAGCTTGGATGAGCTTTTGGATTCGCTTATGACTCATGAAATCACGATGAACTTTGAGGATAATGGAAGCCGTAAGAAAAAGGACCTTGCTTTTAAAATTTCTACTTCAAGTACATCAAGTGAAAGTGAAGATGACTCCGAATCAAGTGGTTATGAAGATCTAGCAGTAATCACAAGAAAGTTCAAAAAGTCCATGAAAAGAAAAATACGAAGGGCAAAAAGAACTTTAGAAAAAGATGGTTCAAAAGGAGAGAATATCAAGAAAAGCGACATCATATGCTATAAGTGTAAGAGGCCGGACCATTTGAAATCACAATGTCTTGAAATCAAGAAGTCAATGAAAAAGACAAAACGAAGAGCAATGCTTGCAGCATTGAGAGAAATTGAGATGGGCAGTTCCGAAGAAAATAGTGACGAAGAAATCACTAACCTATGCTTGATGGCACATGATGGTGATGAGGTAAATTCTAGTGATGCTTTTGATGATCAATTTGATTATGATGAACTGTTAGATGCATTTGAAGAATTGCACTCTGAGTTTAAGAAGTTGAGTTCCAAATATAAGTCTCTCAAAAAGACTAATTTTTCCCTCTTAGCAGAAAATGAATTTTTGAAAAAAGAGAATGATTGTTTGAAAGAAAAAATTGAACAAGTCTCTTCTTTAAAAGAAACTGTAAATGAGTTAATACCTGAAAACAATTTGAGACTTGAAAATGATGCTTTAATAAAAGAAGTTGAGAATTTGAAAACATCTCTTTTTAAGTTTGTTCAAGGAAAAGAAAATTTGAATATACTTCTTGGAAAACAAAGATGTGTTTTTGACAAAGCGGGCATCGGCTTTAATCCCACCAAAAAGCAAAAGTTTTATCGAAATTTCTTTGTAAAATCAACTTCTTCTGGTCATTCTTACACTTCTTGTAACTATTGTGGAATGAATGGTCATTTATCATATTTTTGTCCTATTCGTAAAAATATTAGTGTTGGAACGAAAAAGATATGGGTTCCTAAGCATCCTATTACTAACCTTCATGGACCCAAGCAATTGTGGGTACCAAAGAACTACATATGATTTATTTTTGTAGATTGATGTGTGCTCAAAGGTGAATGTTTAAAGATGGTTTCTAGCTAGACAGCGAAAAAGATGAGTTACTGCAATGGAGTAAGAATAGCTCTCAACTCAGAGTTGTATGGTATGATTATTAATTGTTAATTTTAGTTGCCGAAGGTTCTATAATCGATTTGAAGGTACTGAATTTGATGAGTTATCTACTCTTTATTAACTCTTGCTAATTGAAAAGTTTTTTTTTTTTTTATTTATGCGAAAATATCTTTTTCCAAATGAATTTGTTTCCAAATGGATAAGGCTCTAGGATAACATATGGTGATTAATCCTCCTTAAGTTTATTAAACATTGTTACTGTGCTTAATGTCTAACAAGCTTTTCAAGTGAAGGCAGCTTATGGATTTTTTGGTGAGCATGAAGCTTTATTTCTTCTAACGAAATTGAAAGGGAGTTTCAAATTCTACAAAAAATGAGAAATTTTTGTGGAGAATCATGAACAAAGAGTCCCCTACGTTTTGTTGATGATAATGGAGGAGAAATATTGTGAATGACGAAAAGAGAGATGATTCTATCATGTCTTTCCCGCGATCTTTTTATTGATGACAAAGGGGGAGAAATATTGTTAAAGCTAGAGGGGGGAGAAAAAGCTCTAGCAAAGGATGCATAAATTGAGGGGGAGTATCTTATTTCTTTTGCACTAATTATATTTCCAAATTTTATTTGACTAAAATCATTAATGGTTTGTCATCATCAAAAAGGGAGAGATTGTTAGCCCAAAGGTTTCTATGGAATACCTTATTGATTTTGATAACAAAATATATTTTTATTGAAAAGAAATATAATTAATATTGTGATATTTGTAATACCTTAATGTTTATTTTGTAGGAATTGGTTGAAATGCACATGGGAAGATTGCTACACCAAATCACTTTCTTCAATGGTCAAGATAAATCGAAAGGAGGAAAATTAAGGACAAATCTTCTCCTATTTTTTAATTAGCTACAAGGGATTATATGAAAACCAAAATGCTAATCATGGAGGAAGATTAAAGATTACTTGAAGCTTAATTATGTCTAACGGCTAAATGATGGGAACAAGTTAAGTGGATCCGAGTATGGCTTCCTAATGGGTTCAACGGCTAGTACACAAAAGGAATGGATTTGTGTGGACTTGGATATGTTTCCAATCAAAGGCATAATGTGTCAGAGTATTTTTTATTGTGATTGAATGTTTCCAACGTTCATATGTTGAAGACTATATATAAGGCCAAGGAAGAAAAAAGGGACAGGCCAGTGAGCTTCACGGAGAAATATTTTAAAGAATACATCAATCTCTTCATTCTCTATTCTTCAACTTGATAATTTTACACTTGTGTGAGAAAGCTCTTATTTTGATCGTTATTGTAAAAAGGGATTGTACACCCTTATTCATACTCTTGTGAGCGGTTACTTTTTGTGAGTGGTTTTGGAGATAAAATCACTTGGTAGTTAGGTGTTACTAGCACCGGATTCAAAACTAGTTAGGTTAGGTGTGACTAACACCGGAGTCAAAATTAGTCGGAGCGATTGGGGATAGATTGCTCGTTGTAAAAGTTGTCTAGCACCCGCGAAGCTAGAAGATTGTAACTATTGGAGATAGTGCAGCAAATCCCGAATTGGACACTTGTGGAGTGGACTAGGCCGTGAAGTTGCGGACCGAACCACTATAAATCCTTGTATTTGTTTCTCTGTTCCCTACTCTCTTTATTTTCAGTTTTGCATATCAATATTGCATGAGTAGAATAGTATATCATTGATATTGGAATTTTGGTTGAATAGATTGCAATTAGTTTTTAAAATTCCGCGTTATATTTGAGATACCCAATTCACCCCCCGCCCGGCTTGCTATTTGGACCAACAGAGCGAACCAAAATCCCCGAATGAACCAAACTCATTCCGAATCGAACTAAACCAAAGTCATCCTGAACTGAACTAGTCGGGGTTGGTCCTGGAACGATTCACCCCAAACCAAATAGGTCTTTGAAAATTTCACCCCGAATCGACCAAATCCTAACCAAAATCACCCCTACCCATGGTCTATCACTTTTACCTACCAAGCAATGTGAGACAAATACCCGCTTAAGCTCATCAAGCTCGTCTCATGTGGGACCCACCCAAAGCACCTCAGGCTCCACATTTGTTAGGTCCACCCGAGCACGTCTACTTGTGGGGCCCGCTCCACACTTCCGGTTGGTGTAGACTCTGATACCATTTGTAACTACTCGCGCCAGCTGACTTGTTAACCCTTAGTTTTAACCACGTGACTCAAACTATTAACCTCAAATTATACAGTAACTATACCTTCACTTTCAATTCTTTCCCGATGTGGGACTTTATATTTTATGCAAGACTGGTACATGAGATTTATTGTTGGTGTGAACCTGGTAAATTGATATCCAATATTAATAGAATTACAGTCCTTTATGCATTTATTATTTGTGTAAATATAGAATGCCAAATGATTTTGACATTCTATTTTATTATGATGACACATATAAACGGTTAAACCCCACTCATACGTACTTTATGATTGATCTTACAAAATAGTTTGATTATTTACGAAAACATTGATTAAATGTACACGATAAATTATTCTAACATTTAGAAGCTTCTAGAAGTACCCTTGTCCCTTGGGAGTTAACGACCTGCAATTTGGATCATGGAAAGTCAAATCCTTTGACGTCTTTGCAGATAACAATAGAAGGAAATGAATGGTTCAAACAATTAATAATATGACGATCGATTATTGTAGAAAAATTGCCCAAATCGCCATTTACCCACTTCTTCTTTTCTTTTTTGTTGAATAAATTTGTAATATCGAAGAAAGCTTCTACGTTTACTTGGAAAAGAAGCTTCTATGTGGAAATTTTCAATCCACAAGTTCATATATATATGCACCAGCCCCTGATAGGTAAAATATATTCTCTCTCTCTCTCTCTCTCTCTCTCTCTCTCTCTCTCTCTCTCTCTCCATGGCTTCAGCTAATTTGATCATGACTTTTCTAGCTATCGTTCTGGCAGCACTGGTTTCTGGGAGTGCTGTTAAAGGAGACGATATAACACCTATTCTAGCTCCTTACTTTGGTACTCTCTCTCTCTCTCTCACACACACACACACACACAACATGCATGCGTCATGGCCAGAACCAGAGTGTTGTCAGTTTTATAGGTTTAGAGCGTAATCTGATGAATTATTATGGTTTTTTTTTTTTTATGAATTATAGTTTTTTTTTAATGAATTAAATTATTATGTTTGTTTGATGAATTATTACGTGGTGGACAGATAACATATGCAATGAAGTGGAATGTGGAAAAGGAACGTGCCAAAAAGCTATTGGGTCCCCATTCAACTTCAAATGTGAATGCGAATCCAACTGGAAACGCACCCACCTTGACGACGAATCTGATTTACAGTTTCTTCCTTGCGTCGTCCCAGATTGTAAGATCAACTTCATAATTATTCCCCTTTTTTTCCCTTTCGTTTTCCTAGCTACCGTGTGCGTTTTTTCATGTTCGATCTTCTGTTATATGACGATCAGGGTTTTAAATCACGGTATTGAAAATTGTAACCGTATTGGAGATACGGTCATGTATCAGCCAAAATCGGACTGTGTATATATATATATCGGCTGATACATTAATATGTAATGCTATCGGCAGTCTGAAATCTCATTACGTATTGACTGATAGAATACATAACGGGATTTATTTAAAACCCTGATGACGATGGTTCATTAAGATATATAATTTTTGAAATAGAAAATACTGCATTTTCATGCATAATTTTCAATGCATAATTTTCACAAAATTTTCACAAGAAGTTAAAAATGTAGCAATTGAAAATTTTAAATTAGTACAAAAGAATTTGAAAAACCTTGCACAAATCTGCTTTATTTTTTATTTACATAGTAGCATGACTTTCGTAATGAGATATAATCACTACGGAATGGGAGGATACGTTCCAATAACTAGAATAAATACTTATTTTTTGAATTAAAGATGATGTATTATGAAAGAATAACCTGCCTCATAAAGTAAAAAAAAATACTTAAAAAACAAAGAACTTAGCAGAACAGGGCCTAATACTGTTTTTTTCCAAAAATTGTGTCAATGCTTGTAACAAACAACTTTTCTTAATAGACTTAATTTAGTAATTTATTGTCTTAATTTGCTGCAGGTTCAGTTGACTACTCGTGCATGCCCGCCCCTCCTCCAGCTCCGGCCGTCCCACATAATCTGTCTATCTTTGATCGTAATCACTCATATATCCTCACATTATTTTTATTACTTCTTTCATCCCCAAATTTTAATTTATTGTGAAAAGTAAGGTAAATTGTGAAGTAGAAAATAAAATACTTAATTTCGTGTATACCTTTTCAAATTAATTCTTGCACCATATATTAAAAATCTCAATTAGTTCTATGAATTTGTGCAAAGTTTGAAACTTTATACACAAAAGTTCACTCTTATTCAAAATCTTACAAATTTTCGTATTGGAGTAAAATTGTGGGATGAGTATTGGGTGTATCGTTTATCATACATGTTTGTTATGATCGCTTTTTCTTTTATATGGGTTTTGGGGAAACCGAAATAAACTCTATTTGGCACACTATTATTCAAAGCTAAAATGTTTCTAATAACATTTTCTTCAGAAGAAAACAGATAGACATCAAAAGAAAAGGGAATGGTAGGACAACTACAAGAGTTTTCAAACTTTCCTTTACTTTTTTCAATAATTTTAAACATCAAAAATTTTTAAACATGAAACATTAACAAAAGAAAACCAAACACAATTTCAAATTTCAAGCTATATATATATATATATATATATATAGAGTTAGGAATACATAGAGTTAGGTTCCGGTGAGGGATTCCTCATTTTATTGAAATGCGGGACTCCCCTTCCCGATTGAATTTCAATGATCCGAGCCGCTCAAAGTGATCAAAACGTGATTTTAAAGGTCCCCACGAGTAATCAGCAAAAAAAACGACCGGGAAGGGCTTCATCCGAGCAGTTTTCATTGAACGGTTCAAAAAACTGCCCGAATGAAGCCCTTCCCGGTCATTTTTTTTGCTGATTTCTTTTATAGACCCTTAAAATCACGTTCTGCACACATTGAACGGTTCGAATTTTCAAAATTTGATCGGGAAATAAAAGTCCCTCATTTTGTTAAAATGAGGGATCCCTCACTTGAAAATTCCTATATATATATTACACCTTGTGATGTAATCTATATCACATGCAGTGATATGATTTTGTGGGTTTTTGTAGCTTGTTATTGGATCTACTGTGGAGAAGGAACATGCACAAAGAATTTGACATATACTCATACCTGCCAATGCAAAACCGGTTATTATAATCTTCTCAACATCTCTGCATTCCCTTGCTACAGCGACTGTAAGAGTCAATAAACTTATGCTTGGACCATTTTTCCTAAATTAAAAAAGTAGTTTTTTTTTTTTGTTTGCTTAAAATAGAGTGTTTGTTAGATATGCTGATAACAGATCTAAAATTGTATAAAATTAGGACAAAAGTTTAAAAAATTTCTAAAGACAAAAAAAAAAGGTTTGAAATTTGCAATTTTACCACCTTTTTGTTCATTTTTTAAAAAAAATTTGAAGTTGTGTCGACATCAGTTTATTTTTTATTGCTCTCCTCAAGACGGATGATCAATTAATACTAAAATTTTTCACAAATGGTCAAGAGTTCACTATACATCAAAGTACCAACTGTCTTTAAGAATAATTAGGAAAAACTTTGAGAATGATTTTACCACACCCTTTTTTGTTAAAGCCACTCCCCAATAAGTATTTTTTTGTTGCAAAAATACACTTACAGGGGAGTAGCGTTAACAAAAAAGAGAGTGGCAAAATCAGCAGCCAAAAGTTTTCCTATTAAAGACTGTATTATTGGTCTTTAGCAAAAAATTTCTTTGCTTTTGGATCATATTTCTTTACCTTTCAGATTTTATTTTTCAAAATAAATGATTAATCAAAAACAATAGACGAGAATCTAATGAAAATTCAGAAAGGACGACTAAAAAAAGTGGCAAATTTTTTGCAAAAAAATTGTCTCTGATTGGCTTTTAATTTTCTTAATGAAATTTATTGACAGTTTGACGTGGCTTTCCATATTTTGTTTTCTTTTAGGCGCCGTTGGATCCGACTGTGGAAAGCTTGGAATCAAGGTTTCAAATTCAACGTCTTCAGATAATAATAACCGAGGTGAGATAATTACCATTCTGGATGATTCTTTTAATCCCCATGGTATACATATATTAATTGAGACCACAAATCTCGTATATATGTGCACGCTATTAATTTCACGATAGCTAGGCTATTTGAATTTATTTTTTTTTCTCGACAAACGAAACATTTTTATAAATCTCAAAGGGGGTTACATTGAGAGAGAGGGGAAGATGAGCAAAACTTGCTCATCCTCACAACAACAAACATAAAAACAAAACACAACATCCAGCCGAAGATTGGATGTTGCACACCTCAAATCCACAGTTAGAGTTTGTACTTACGAATTTCTCCTAGAAAACTCTTAAAATCCTCCACCGAATTCACTTTGATTTCGAACTTTGCTTTCATCGACATAGCTACCCTAGCTTTGATTAGGTCCCCTACCTCACTAGCAGACTTTGAAATTATTTGGTTGACGAATGTTTAATACAATGCTGAACTGTTGAAAAATGATACGTAGGCATAAATGTTTATAACGACCATCCAAAACATGCATGTGATGTGATGTGACCACATATAGTGATATTAACTCATGAAAACAATGTCCCATAGACCGACTATATATAGACTCGTCAGGCTATGCTAATTATTTGTTTTGAACTGGCGCATGCTCATTTCTATAGGCACGGTTCGAAAAATTTGGTATTCGATACGATTTCAAGTGTCCTAAGTAAAGTGAGCAAACTGCCCCCCAAGGCCTGGCGCAACTTTATATTGAGTTTGTAACAGTTGAATCGTTCAAACCAATTACACATCAATTAAAAAGCATTTGTGAATCCTAATCATCAATTATCCATAATAAATATAATTTTCAGCAATTAACACTACGTCCAGGCATAGGATTTTATGTTGCTCGTACTTACCTTAATGAATTGTCCTCCTTACTGTTGACTAGCCTCACAAACAAATCTGAATCATCCCAATTTTTTTTTTTCAATAAGCTTCACCCTTTGTGACATTCACGATCCACGACATATCAACCAAACAAAAACACTAAAAAATGAGTTAACTTTTTTAATTGGGTTTATAATTGACTGGGTAAGCCAATAATTAAACAAATAATCCCAATTATCTTTTTCCCCAAACCGAGCCTAAATTGGTCTTGGTGGCGTATAAGTCCTAAATGTACTTTGAAATGCAGAGCCGATCCTAATCAGTTAAAATTTGCGTTGCGGCCGTTTTAAGCTTCCAAAAACTTTTGAGTTTAGGAGAACTTTCCTACTTTTTTACCGAGAAAATTTCTTTTATATCCATTCGATTTTGACCAAAAATTCATTTTGATTCTTCACCTTTCAATTTCGGCATAAAAATACTTCAATTTTCCAATTTTTTTCAATGTCATCATTTAAGGATATATACATATATGTATATACAAAAAATATGGTGTTTGGATCAAGCACCCTACACACATTGGATGCCGTTGATTCCCGCACCGGCCCCCTCGTTTTTGTTTTTTTAGAATTTTTGGACGGCTCGGATCGGCTGTCCGGTGGTTGGAGACGGCCCGGCGCGGACGTCGGTCCCTATAGCAGGACTCAAAGAAAATGAATTATTTCTAAAGGGTGACATTGAAAAAAATTGAAAAGTCAAATTATTTTTATACCAAAATTGAAAGGTGAAGAACCAAAATGAATTTTTGATCAAAGTCGAAAGGATATAAAAGAAATTTTCCCTTTTTTGCCCCTTATAAATAATCCAACAGAAGGGTCTCATTTTTTGTTTTGCTTTAAATGCCTGAAAATGAGGGTCGACACGGTTGAAACGTTTCTTTCAAAAACCAATATCTCAAAGCTGGTTAGGTAAACCATGATGCCTCTTGGTCAAAATCAAAGACTTTCCAATACATCCGTGCCCAGAAGCAGGTTTTGATTGGTTTTTAGAAGAAGATAGGCTACGAAAGGAACACATGTGTTCTGATGTGAAAGTGTTGGTATATATATTATTTCCTTCTCTCCATTGAAATTTGAGGAGTCAAAATTGATCAGCTTCCAGAAAAATGAAAAGAACTATCACAAACCCCAATGGGTCGGTCAAATGATATTGATCTAAGATTTAGGTGTTTGCTACTTTGTTCCATCTTAAGATCTTTGGTTCGATTTTTCTTACCAACTACTCTTGGGATCACCTTGCTCCCACATATAAACGTGTGAAACGGTTGTGAGGGACTGGGGGGATTAATCCGACGTGCACACAAGCTAGTCCGGGACACCACCAAAAAACAAAAAAACTATCACCACCTATGTGCCTCTGATTTTGGATGCTCCAGTACTCTCATGATGGTCTAAATATACTGAAAGAAAATATGACAATGATGGGAAATTTTTGCAATTTAAAAGATAATTGGATCAATTTTAACATCAGAAAAACTTACAGCTGAAGTGTTTGTTCAAGAATCGACCATTTATATATAGTGTAGAAGCCAATAATCTAGTCAAGGTGGAGATTTTATGCAATTCAGCTCTATTTAGTTTGGCGTCAAATAACTTTAGCCTGGGCCATCTAAACCCAAACTCAGCACAGTTTAGAAAAACTTGAGCTTTTGTTTTGAGTAGCCCATGCTCATTCGATTTGAGCCCGGGCTCAATCTGATTTGGAGATATTTTTCCTAACGCATTTTTTACTCTTTCGACAAAATAAGCTGAACCATTTATATGTCTTACACTCTAATGTGTACTATTGTTAGTTAGTACTCCATCTGTCCCAAAAAGGATGACAATTTTTAAAATTTGTGTCATTTTTCATCTCTTATATCTTTCAATCCATAATATTTTACACGAGTTTGAAAATTTTGTATAATAGAGCTAATTGAAAACTATCAAACAATATCCATATTGCATATTTTTTGAGATCCATACTAAAAGATATAAGGAATTGAAATTGGCATTGATATCAAAAATTGACATCCAATTTTGGACGGAGGAAGTATTTTTTTCGTATAACTTTTGCATATATATAGTCATTTTCAAATGAGGAGGTCCTTATTTTAGGATCTCCTCATTTGTCCTATTTTTCGATCGAATTTCGATGATCCGAGTCGCTCAATGTATACAGAACGTGCTTTTCAAGACACCATAAAAAATCGGCAAATAAAATGACCGGGAGGGGCTTCATTCGAGCAGTTTATTGGAAACTATAAAATTCGGATTTGAAGAGAAAATTTGCAAATCTGATACCTCTGTCTGATCCTTGGTTTTTGCAGCTACCTCTTTTCTGCCAGGAAAGTTCAATTGGATACTTATAGTATCCCTCATGTCCATTGCCATGTCCCTGTGGAAGTAGAATTATCAAGAAATATACCCATGAATTTTATTCCACCTGGCCACTGGATCGATTTAAACTTTATTCCTTGTAGGTCAAATAAACTTTATTCCTTGTGGGTGTATGGCTGTATGAATCAATAAGGCTAGCTAGACAGGAGTCGTGTGTTGTATCTAATATACTAAAACAATAAATAAGGCAGGTATATATATCATCTGTTTCTTAATTAGTTGTATTTTTTTTTAAATTTCTGATTGACAAATTTTTTTTCATTTATTCGTATGGTCTTTTCGTCTATTTTATTTGACTTTTTAATTAAAATTGAAGTTCTTCCATGTAGAAGTTTTTTATTCTTGCATCAATTCGAAGATCACGATTACTTCTGCAAATTGGTACCAAAAAGTTCAAAAATAATATTGCACGAAAGTACTTTGTTTATTGATCCAAAAAATAATAATTTCATTTTGTGTAAAAATTACAACCCATATGGGACAAAGTTAGTTTTGAATTTTCTCCTCATTTGCATTGTGCTTTTTCTTTTTCTGGACAAACGAAACATTTTATAAATCTCGAAAAGGGGTACATCGAGGGAAAAAGAAAACCTAACAAAACATCCAACCAACAATTGAACAAAACACCTCAATAGTAAATTGCAATCTCAATTTTCGAATACCATCTAAGAAACCCTTAAAATCCTCCACGACTTTGATGTCGAATTTAGCCTTCATCCACATCACCACTCTTGTTTTGATTAAATCCCCCACCTCCCAAGCTTAAGTTGTTGCATTGTTGAAGATATAGTCATTCCTTACCAGCCAAATGGACCGCAATGTTGCATAAAAACAAATTTCCCAAACAAATTTCATATTGTTCTTTGAATGCTTGATTTGGCTTTTCAAGCCTTATTCTCCTATATATGAATTCAGGAGTTAATTATGCGCGCTAACTTACATGCCTTATAATTTATACTCTTAGACCCTATTCTGCAGGAAATAAGTATTTATTATTTAAATTAAAGGTGATGCATTATAATATAACTAGCGAATGCCCATGCCTGAAAGCACAGTTTGAACATTCAGCACACACAAATTAAAATTGAACAAATTTAACCAACTAAGATGCATAGAACATACTCAAACGCATAAATCTTAATCAAATAAAAAAAACACCATCCAAAACACTGATAAAAATAAAAAATGATATACATTAATGAAAATGCGTGCCTCGAGGAGACATCTAAAAAGAGAGAACATGAAACATGTCAAGACTAAAAATCTTCAAGCATATTGATCCTTTTGAACTTTGAGGCTTCTCGATCACAATCCTAAAAAAGAATGATTGTCAATAGAAGCCCAGTTAGTATGCGAAGTCATTTATTTAAGGGATGATATATGATAACAGAGGAAAATTAAATTATAATATTTTACAACTCATTGTATCTGGTATGATAAAGCAAATTACAGCAGAACTTCAGGGTAAATAATATTGGTAGTGAAATCGATTTCTTCTTCAGGGAGAAGGACAGTTATACGATCAAAAGACGTGCACCTTGCATGATAATGCCACATATAGTTGCCCATAACTAAATACAGATGTGCGCAAATCGACTCCAATGAATTTGACAGATTATCCTTGTGATTTGTTAATAGTCATAGCATATGCCAAGCGAACTGGAATGAAAAGAAAAATCTAAAGATGGTGGTGATAAAGATATTCTTGGTATGAAGGCCAATTTGCCAAATTGTTCGTCTGTTAACTTCAATAATACGGGAGCCGCCTTGTCATATGAAAGCGAACATCGGTACCGTAGGCAAAAAAACCAAGCACATAGTTAATAAACGAAAGAAAAAAAATGTAAGACTACTGAAGATATATGATACATGAAGGATAATGCTATGGTGTCCTCGGTCATTTTTGGGACACCGTAATTTTTGGTATAACTTTACCATTAGGAGCATAACAAAAATCATTACAAGTATAATAGAACCATAACATGGCATAACCAAGGCATAACCAAAAACCAATCAAGGTATAACAAAAAATCAACCAAGGCATAACCAACTAAGTTATACCTTATTATGGTTTTGGTTATGCTTATAATGGTTTTGGTTATGCTTGTAATGAATTTAGTTATGCTTATAATGGTTTTGTTATGCCAAAAGTTACGGTGTCCCCAAAATGACCGGGGACACCGAAGTCATTCCCATAGAGGAAAGGATGATGCTATGGTGTTCCCGATCATTTTGGGGACACCGTAATTTTTAGCATAATTTTACCATTATGGGTATAACTAAAACCCATTACAAGCATAACAGAACCCAAATAAGGTATAACCAAGGAATATCCAAAAAATCAACCAAGGCATAATCAAACCTAACTAAGGCATAACAAACAAGTTATGCCTTGCTATGGTTTTGGTTATGCCTTGCTATGGTTCTGTTATGCTTGTAATGGATTTTGGTTATGCTCATAATAGTTTTGTTATGCTAAAAAGTTACGGTGTCCCCAAAATGACCGGGGACACCGAAGTCATTCCCTGGATGGAATAGTCAAACATACCCAAAATTGGAACACTAAAAATCATAGTTCTCCTTGGGGACAGCTCCTCTTGGTCAATACATCCATACGAATTCAGATTCTAATCACTAACTCTAGAAATTGGTCAATACATCCATACAAATTCATATTCGGTAATCACTAACTTTTCATTGTTATGTAAGTCACTCTTCCCACATAAGCATATACACCCACACCTTTTTTTCTTCTTCTCAAATCATATACTGTACATAAGTATTTAACCCTCTTCCCCCTTCCTTTTTCAAACCATACTGTTTTAGATTTATTAGACCCCCTTTTTTTTTGGTTCATCCTACTAACGTTTCCAATTTTAGATTTTGTTCATAAATTTTGATAATGGCATGTTCATAAAATTATGAACAAACTACCTATTAAGTCAACAACAATATTATACCTCCTCCTCCTTCAATCCACCAATAAATTTCTTCCCTCTTTAATAAATCGATAATTTCCTGCACAATGGATGCAACCAAGAAAGAAAAATTAATATGATAAGCTCAAAGCCATATGAGAGAGAGAGAGAGAGAGGGAGAGAAAGAGAGAGAGATGATTATCACGTAAATAATTATTAAAAGTGAGACGTGATGTTGGTATATATACAGAATCTCGACCGCTAAAAATCATAAAAAAAAAAAAAAAAAAACTCCACTCAAATCCACATAAAAACGAAAAGGCCAAAATCAAAATGTGAAAAATATAACCACATATATTGTTGATATTTAGAATGTAATATATAGTTGCAAACCTTCAAGTAAGCAACTTACAGTGTTCTGGTCAATTCAACACCGAGCTCAGAATTAACACATATCCATGTTCGAGAAGGAGAATAAAATTGATGAACAGTTACACCGCTTTAATCCATGCTAGCTTCCATTTGTTTGAATGCAAGAAAGATCCCTCGGTCGTTCACCAAATCCAATTTGGCTGCCCACACATAGTATTTCAATTCACAAATTAAAATCAGAAGAAGTTAGGGCTATATATACATACCTTTTTTTTTAGATGAATATACATACCTTTTGATGAAGCACATGTTGCAATGTAAATTCTATTATTTTTGCATTGGGTCGAAGGGAGAATATAGGAGGGATTTGTCATGCTTTCTCAGGTTCATCTTTTCATTCTTTTGTAGTAAAATGGAGAATGCAGTGTTCAAGTTTCCTTATGAAAAATATCATTCATCGTAAGTTTCCTTTCATTCTTTTTCCATACATAGATTCTTCCCAAATATATCGTTAGCCCTTCTATCTGTATATCTCAGCCGTA
This sequence comes from Rhododendron mucronatum var. ripense, assembly GCA_019656295.1. Classification (NCBI taxonomy): domain Eukaryota; kingdom Viridiplantae; phylum Streptophyta; class Magnoliopsida; order Ericales; family Ericaceae; genus Rhododendron; species Rhododendron mucronatum. The sequence continues at coordinate 414,461 of BPLT01000130.1, read as the reverse complement.
GAAAAAATGTGTACCCATCTTAGGGTCCAAAATATAGGAGAAAATTTAGGGGATTTGAAAAATTCCCTGTCATATTATATAGATGATATGTCTCGTAAAACAAAAAATAACTACTTAAAAAATATGAACATTAGCGGCATGTGACCTAAAATGTATTCTCATATTTTAACTTGCTGCGGCTGTACAAAGTGTACTTGCATGTAATTTAACAAGCACCATTCTCCAGTTGAAAAGTCCAGCCCACATTACTCCTTAAAATTCATAACATAATAGGGAAATTGGGGCCTTATAACCAACACAAATGGGGCATGTTCAAGCGATATGGGACACGTTTCAAAGCACCCTCCTGGACCACAACACATGGCAACTAGATAACGGTCCACCAAACAAATGTCCAACCAAGTGTTGATACCAAGTTGAAAAGCCCAGCCCACACTAGTCCTTCAAACCCAGGTGTTAAGAAGAGGGAGGGAAACTAAATGTCACCTTTTCTTTTCCTTTCATTTCTCGCCTTTTCTCCATAAATTGTAATCCTCTCTCTCTCTACTTTTCCCAGAAAACCCTAAAGTTCTGCTTCCGCTGCCTCTGCCTTAGGGGGGGGGGGACGCCTCATCTTCCTCCTCCCCCCGAGCTCTCCTCCGTTTTTCTTCCCCTACCTCTATCTTGTACCTCCTTCACCGTGTGTTTTCTTTGCCGTTTTGTTTCTCCTTGTCTCGCCTCTGATCGGTGTTGTTCTCGCCCGCCGGTTACCACATCTGGGGGTAACCGATTGTCCTAACGGCTAGGTGTGATGGTGGCATCGGGTGGAGTCTTGACAGCAAGATCTCCAGCCATCTTTAGCTCTTGGGCAAGTTTGGTTCAGGCCTAACGGCAAAGTGGAGGTTTTGCGGCAGGTGTGGGTGGTGGCCGTGGAGATTCTGGTGTTTGGCGGTGAGGTCGGTGGCGTTGCAGCGGCGTACGGAAGTGCTCAGGTGTCGGTATCCTTGGTCGTTTATGAGATCCGAATCGGCGGCGTCTTGGCGGCTTTTATGGGGTCCGGCATCTTGCGGGGTTCACGACGGCACGACTCACCGTTCTTTGTCGTCCATCACTGGATGTGGTGTTCCTGTGGTGGTGGCGGGCGGTTTCGGTGGTGGGGGCTTCTGGTGGTGGCTGGTGTGAGATGGTCCAAGGGTGATTGTGGTGCAAAGGTGATTGTGGCTGTTGACAGCGATTTTTTGGTGTGCGGCGGTGAAGATGATGTGCTGGGTAGGGTAGGTTGGGTCTTCTGGGTTTGGCCTTGTTTGGGCTGAGCCCTATGAGGTGTGGGTCAGGCCCATTTGCTATTAGGATTTTTATCTTTTGGGGCCTGGCCTGTTTGGGTGTTTCTGGGCTTTGTCCCAACTTTTTTTATTCAACCATTGGTTGGATTCCTCTCCATCTTCCCCCATCTTGATGTACCCTTGTCAAGATTTCTGAATAAAACTTTTTTGCCTATCAAAAAAAAAAGAAGAAGATAGAAACTAATGCCTTGTAAGCAGCACAGATGGGGCATGTCCAAGCGACGTGTGACACATTCCAATACACCCTCCTGGACCACAACACATGAAAATCGGACAACGGTTCTTATAACTAGCATAGATGGACATGGAGCATGTCCAGGCGATGTGGGACTCATTCCAACACACTCTCCTGGACCACAACACATGAAAACCGGACAACGGTACAACAAACAAAGGTCCAACCAAGCTCTGATACTAAATTGAAAAACTCAATTCACACTACTCCTTAAAACCCAAGTGTTAAGAAGAGGGAAACTGAGGCCTTATAACCAGTACAGATGGGGGATGTCTAAGCTATGTGGGACACACTCCTAGACCACAACACACGGCAACCGGACAACGGTCCACCAAACAAAGGCCCAACACCAAGCTCTGATACCAAGTTGTAAAACCCAGTTCACACCACTCCTTAAAACCCAGATTTTAATAAGAGAAAAACTGAACCTTATAACCAACACAGATGAAGCATGTTCAAGCAATGTGGCAGTGGCACAACACAAAAATAGGTGTAGATCGACTTCTATGACAAATCATAAATTATATGATTATTCTTTTGAAGAAAGGAACCCCACATTTCTTTCTTTATCATAAGTGATGGTAATCATCATGCATCTAGCAAAATATATACAAGGAATGCTAGAATCACTTTGTTTGGTTGTCAGTTTTAAGATTAATTTTTGAGATAAAAGAAGTTTTATAAATTTGTGTATTTTTTCATTTTTAGTAATTTTTTTTAATATTTTTACAAACTCTGTTACACTTGAAAATTATAAAGACTTGAAATATCATGAAGGTAAGTACAAAAATTTCTTTTAAACTCAGATCGAAAAGCAAAATTGATTGCATGTTATGCCCTTTTGCAAAATGCGCATATAAATTGCATTCATAGTGCAAAGAACCAATACATTTATAACACGAAATTATGCCATAACTTATTCACTTTACTACCACTACAACAAATAAGGCTTTTAATAGCATGCCAAAAACGCTATAGTATCATTTACATAGCATTCAAGAGAACGCCTTATTAGCCGATGCTATTAAAAGTCTTCGCTTTCAATAGCGTTCATTGTCCGCTATTGTTGATCTCTTTTATAGCGGGCAATGACCACTATGGAAAGCTTTCAATAGTGTTCATTGTCCGCTATTGTTGGTCTTTTTTATAGCGGGCAATGAACGCTATGGAAAGTAATAGATAGTGTTCAGAAAAATGCTATATTAGCCCATGCTGTTAAAAGTGGGGTAGATCATAGCGTTTTCTGATTGTTGTTTATCATAAACTTGCAATAGCGTTTCTTGAATGCTATGTATTATAGGCCTTTGCTAGCAGTCTTAGAACGCTATGTATTCTCTACAAATTACCTAAAAAGCATTTCATAAGCTCATTTGACAACACGTTTAATGAACCAATGAACTACACATAAATTCACCTAGGATTTCATTCAAAACAAAAGAGAAATATATTTCCATCCAACATCAAGTAACTTTAAATAAAAATAAATTCAATAGCAAGCCTTCTGCCTTCATGTCCTTCCAACATTTTGAAAGAGAATGGCATGAGTGAAACAATCTTATTGTCGCAAAAGTTGCCCACATGTCTTGACACAAAACGGGAAGTATTAAGGAAAAAACTTCAACTAAGTTCCAGCGGCACCATTGTAATCTCCATCTTCATCAAAGTGTGAGACAATATTGATCTTCTCTTCCAACTCGAACACCTACACAGAGATATTGAACACTCATTATCCAGACATAATTTACTAATTCATCTACAAGAAAATGGGATTTCAGAAAACACCACTACTGACCAAGGTCCCCTACTGAGACTTCATACACACGACAAGCACATGCACAATAGATAAAGTACTATAGAGTTGGAAATTTTACAAATGTTAAGCCAATGTGTGTGTGATATCAAAAATTACATGCTACATAACGGGCAAGTTTTAGTTGAGCAGAGTATTTCATTGACTTTCCAACTATTACTAGGCTATCAAATGTCCTAAGTTCAACTTTGTTTTACAGCACATAACTCTCCCTGGACCTTGTACTGTGAGACAGCTTCTCTCTTTTAGTCAATAAGCGTCTTTGTTTCCATTTCAGAATCAGAAGGGCATAAAACAAAACTAGAATCAGCATCAAATAATCCTTGGTCATACTCATATATCCAGAATTCAAGTCCCTGGATTAAGTTCAGTGTTGTGACATGTGACAAGTTCAGTGTTAAAATTCCGAATTCAAGTCCTTAGTCATACACATATACTCATACATGCATTGTGACATGTGACAAGTTCAGTGTTCAACTCTACATAGCTCCTAACCAAGCTTTGAAACCAAGAACATAGAAGTAGGAGGAAGCTATTTTTTATGGAGCAATTAGATATCAACAAATATGATAGCTATAGCTATAAGCAAATCAGCACATACAGATTTACCCATTGCATAATCAAATGGGCAAATTTTCGTAGTAGTCCCTATAGTTTTATGGTTGTCTCACTTTCGTCCCTCTAGTTTCAAAGTGCTCGAATTTCGTCCCTGTAGTTTGTTTTACGTTCCAAATTGGTAAAATCGTTAACACCGTTAACGAAACTAACGGAAAATAAAATAAGTGTTCCAATTTTCAATCCGTTTGAACCGGTGTGAAGATCTTATTTTTTTGATCATTTTATCCTAAATGGTCGTAATGAATTTTTTACTCTAAGGCCTTTCAATGAGCACCCTAAGAGAGCCTTGAAACTAAATAAGAAGTCTTCGGGTGCTCGTTGAAAGGCCTTAGAGCTAAAAATTCATTACGACCATTTAGGATAAAATGATCAAAAAAATAAGATCTTCGCACCGGTTCAAACGGATTGAAAATTGGAACACTTATTTTTTTTTCCGTTAGTTTCGTTAACGGTGTTAACGATTTTACCAATTTGAAACGTAAAACAAACTACAGGGACGAAATTCGAGCACTTTGAAACTAGAGGGATGAAAGTGAGACAACCATAAAACTACAGGGACTACTACGAAAATTTGCCCTAATCAAATTTCACAAAAACTGCAACTTGAAGGGAAAAAAACTAAACAACTGTGAAATCACAATATCGGAGATTTGGTTCAAGAGCAGGGGATTTCTTTCGACTTGGTTAGAAGATTGGTGAATCAGGTGGCGCATGAGGTGGCCTCCTTGGCAAAGACGAGCAAGCTTCCTCTTGACTGGAGGGCTAGGCTAACCCTCCTTGTTACGCTTTGTCTTTTTTAAGCTTTGATAGCTCTTTTTTGTAGCCTTGAAGGCATGATTAGCGGATTTTAAAAAAAAAAAAAAGGAAAACCTAATGTCGCAGATTAGACAAAAGAATGTACCTGCATTTGATCATTTTCCGCTTTGTGCGCCCACACACGAGAATACAGGAGATGATTTACTATTCTACTGTTTTCTAAAGGATTACTAGATGAAAGACTGAGATTAGTAAAGGGCTTAAAAGCGCCTTAGGTATTCACTATGTATGGGTAAAATTGCTTCGGCAAAAATTGTTCCAGGTTTCATTCTTGTGATGTATTGGCTAAAAAGATCCAAGCAATGCTCAGTTCAAATCACATTCCCGTGATGCTTGTGTGCAAATTAGACAAAAGAATGTACCTGGATTTGATCACCAAGATTGACAAATAGGGCATGAGGAATTACGGGAACTATAAGCCACCGGTCCTCTTTCAAAACTTGAAGGCCCTATACTTCTTTGTTTTGCAGTAGAACAGTGACCCTGATCCGTCTGAATGGGGTTTGACCACGAACACTTGGTCTGGTTTGGTAAAAGTTGGGTAGAGGGCGAATCTCCCCTGCATAATTGGTTTTTCTCAAAATTGTTTCGAGAAGCTGTTCTCTTACGATTTCAGTGATTTTGCCATGGCCTTGAATAAAATACCAATTACAAAAGCGATGTTCATGGCATATCCATCAATTGTCTCCCTGCAATAACAAAGAATCGTAGCTCATATTTATCCGGAAAAAAAAGAAAAGAATCGTAGCTCATGGCCAAATATGAAAACAAGTGTATATTTTGTTCGTTGCATTCATATAAGTATTGGCTTTGTATATACTGTAATATATTAGGTCTGCAGATATCTGAGAAGCTATGGCCTTACAATCTTTTGAGCGACATTTGTGTAAAAACAAAAGTAATTAGCCAAGCGACATTTGTGTACAAACAAAATTTTCTTGCATCGCAGAATCCATATCCTATATATTTCTGTCCTGTATCGGCATCTATGCTTCATAGCGAGCCGCTTATTGCTGGAAATCCTAGAATTGCAGCAGAAGCTAATTTGCTTCCTGTTTTGTTTATAAAGATCACTAATTTCGCTGATGAATCTAGTGTTGAAGTGGATACTACCAGGGATACTTCTAGCGAAAGAAGTGGATACAACTCTTGGTTGAGGTGTGACTCTTTGTGAGTTGCCCCAACCAGGGGGACCATTGTGGGCAGATACATGGATTTAAACTACCCTAGTTTCTACTTATTAACCACTGCTATCTCGAACTCTTTCGGCTTTGGTTGACACAACTCTGAGGTTGTTCTTGCTACCTTTACACCATAAGAGGGGAAAGAGAGGAAAAAAGCACTGTTTGCACATCAAACGGCTGAGAGTAATTTCAGTGGGAGGCTCAAAAAATCTTCTTGGTCCCTAATATCGGCTGAGAGGGACTGACTTGATGAGAGGTGAGGCCAACTACCCCACAAAGAAGACTAATCTCAACAATGAAAACAAAACAGTATATAGTAAAAAAAACAATTGCACTATTAGGCTTTGGGATTTCATCTTCCTTTTAGGGCGGTTTTTTTGGTTAGTGACAACATGGACCATGGTGATTAAGATAATGGTATTATTCGACAAATATGTAGCCAGTAACTAACATTGAATGCTCTAAAACATTGCATTTCAGTAGTTCATCTCAATATTCAGCAAACTAATCCATTTTCAGCATTTAACATCAAACTCCAAGACTTAAATCTATAGTTCTAGCTTTCTCTTTACAATTTCAGCAGTCAGCTCATTTCAGCAACTATGGTATATTAAGCAACAAAATATCATATTCCAGCTCTTTATCTAAACAATATACTAATTCATAGTTCATGATTGCAGTATCAGCACACCACAACAACAAATATGAGTTGAATAAATTTGACTTAGTACTTTTTCCAAGTCCAAAAACTACTCATTAGATGATTCCTTAGTCTCTCGAGGTCAAAGTATCCAACCTTGACATACACAAATGAAAAAAAGAAAAACAAACTCGATCCTTCCTATACACCTCAATCACCCACAAAGTGGCATAGATCTAATTTTTCAACATAACCATGCAGACACAAAACTTCAATGAACCTTGTTCTTGACACCACGTTTGCGATTGAAACTATTTTCAGGTCTTTCATGAAGAACATTGGACCAGACCAACAAAAAATGTTAGACGTTTGCTGGAATTCTATCATGATGGAATTGAAAGGTGCGCTCAAATGAGAACATACCTCTATAGGGGAAAGCAAAATTCAAGTTAAGCCTGCCATCTTCTGCAAGTTGTCACTGCACCCTCAAGCACATTTCAATCAAGCTTGCTATCCTCTGCAAGCTGAATCATAAAATTTGAGAAAAAAATTGGAAACAAAAATTCAGAAAAGTAAAAAATGCTGTTAGCACCAAAAGTAGTGACTTACGGGCACTATTAGGTACTTCACTCCAAAATCTTGCAAGGAACCAATCCATGAGAGTCCCTAATACCAATAAATTCCTCTAAGGTATCACATGGAGCACCAACAAAAGCTGATAACTTATTTAGCGTAAATCATATTCTAGTAAGAAATATGGAACCAATATATACAACAGGGTTGAAATTATAGCCCACCTCATGCCCCAGCCGAAGAAAGCAAACAAAGCACAAGTGATGGCATGGGTACCTGGGAAAAACTTATTGTGATAGAGAAGAGCTTATTAACAAAGCTTCATGAAGGCGCACATATGGTAAGGAAAAAGACAGTTAACACTAGGCAAACCTGCAAACAAACTATTTGCTGATTCAGCAACAAAAATTTTGCAAAAGCTTGGTCAAGTGCTTCACATCCTCCAGCATCTTCACATCTATAGTTTGTACACAAATAAAGAACTCAACAGAAGGTGACAAATAAACACATACACTCCCCCAATAAGAAGAATAAACATCTCAAGGAATTGGAATCACTAATCATCTACAGTAACCAATTGGGTTAAATTTTCTACCGCGCACCAATAGACATACACACAAGAGAATGTTGATCTTAGGGCAACATCAATAACCACTTGTTCATAGTGGTTGAATATTTGGCCTAGCCAAACAACATCCATTTGAGATTACCCACATATAAATTCACCACACCCATTTCATTTTTTTCCTCCTCACCATTGTTCCACAGACTGAAACTAATTGGGAAAAAAAGTTGAACAGGTGGTGGGCAGATTTGTGTTACATGTAATTTCAAACTCAAATATTAAGCCCATAAAAAGTTCAAACCTAGAGCATATCAACAAAGTTCAAAGTAGAGCAGCTCCAAACTAAACCTGGAGTCGAAACCCTCAAAATTGAAATCCCAAAACAAAACCCCAAAATCAAGAACCGAAATTGAAAACCCTAAAACAAATCCCTAAATCAAAACTCCAAAGTAAATCAAGAATAAACATTGAGAGTGCAATTATTCGACTTACCGAGTTGTGCTCGAGGTCAGAACAAGCGATGGGGCTTGGAGATGACGCGATCGAGGCCAGATGGTGGTACTGCTGGTGCTCGATTGGCGAAGGCAATGGCTTTGAATCACGCCATTCCTTTGCTCACCTCTCTTCATGTGTGTTTCTGTGTGTGTGTGTGTGTGAGAGAGAGAGAGAGAAAGAGAGAGAGAGAGAGAGAGAGAGAGAGAGAATGACGATGGTGAGATCGGCGAAGAAAGAGAAGGGAGAGAGAGAAGGAATTTCCTGAATTGAGACCGGCGCCTTTCTTATTAATTGGGTGAACGCTATGAATTTTTTTTTAATGCGTGAACGTTGTAATTGAGTTTGTGGAATGCTATCAAAAGCCTTCCGTTGGACCACAGTGTCGTGCACGCTATAGATGCACCTCTGTTATAGCATTTTTTTTAAAACGCTGTAAGTTTATGCTATTAAAACTCAAGTTTGTTGTAGTGTACATATGTCATTGATTTTAAAAGAATACAATACAAGTTCATCTTTGGCTAAAACTAAAATTGTAATAAATAAAGGGGCCGGCTATTTGATGAGCACCCAATAATGCAGATATTTGGTGCGACTAGTCCCGTAGTATGTTGGTTTAACTTGCGTTTATTTAGCTTTTATAATGATATTGCACGTAAGGTAGGTTTTTGTGTATTTCAGGTAATTCGTATAAATAAGGCGCGTTTGAACGCCAATGAATGCTCCGGGTGCAACCAAGTACTCAAGGCCACGTGCCACCACATTGCGGTGCCCGAAAATTCATGAAAAGATGGTTTGGAGGTTGCTCGGGTCGCTCAAGGGTCAAGGGAATTGAAGGAGGAGTGAGGATTTTGCCAACGCAATTCACCTTTCGACTAGCTGAGGGTAGAATCGTCATAACTTTTGATGTACAAAGTAATTTTGATCCAAACCACTTGGGTTAGAAAGTAGACTCGACAAGCTTTCCAACGGTCCAAAGAACGCCTAAATCCGAGTTCGGGAGTGTCCGGAGCGAGCCTACGAAGTTTGCCCAAAAATCTGTCAAGCGGGTACCGGTACTGGGAAATTCCCAGTACCGGTACCGGGTGTCCAGAGATCAATTTTCCAGCCCGTTGAAGCCTGGTACCGGTACTGAGAGTTTCCCAGTACCGGTACTGCATGGAAAAATCTGCAGATTTTTGTTATCTTTTTCAACTTTCCATTTATGGAAAGTTTCCACTTATGGAGTATTTTTGGGATATTTTGGGGGACTTTTTGGTCATTTGTAATTTAACTTTAGAGCCCTATAAATAGGCTTGTATGGCTTTTATAGAAGGATGGCCATTTCTAGTCTTTTTTAGGCCTATGTCTTTTTTGCTTTCTAGGAGAACTCCATTGTTGCTTTCAAGTTTTCTTAGCTAATTTATTCAAGAACTCATGTAAGTATTTGTCTTATGTTAATTTCTCGTTTATTAATGTTGTAGCTACGCTTTGGATCTTTGCATAAATCAAGTTTATTTACGTTTTTATCGGTTAAATCTTTCGCTTCATTTTCTTACCATGTCTAGTCATTTAGTTATGTGTGAGTAGTTTTTTGGCTAAGTCTTGGGCTAATCTTTCCCAATGACTTAAGTTGTTATTTGGTTCTCGAACCTTTGGGCTTAAAATCATGATTTTCGGAAATGAATTAATCTAGCCATTTTGGTCTAAGCGAGGGGTGCTAACTCCTCTGTATGTCGTTTAGTCAAGCGGTCTTGGCAAGCGATCTACCGAGGGCTCGTGGCCTCCTACGTGTTAGATACATTAGCAAAAATAGGTTTGTTTAGTTCCGTTGAATCACATCTTTTGATAAACGTAGTCGTTAAAGTTAAATCTTCCGAGCGTGAGCACGCGGTCGTGACTCTCACTTGAGTTATAATCGAGAACCAGTAACGGCCCTTGTCAAGGGATAGACGATCCCTAGACTTGCCTCTTTTAGTTTATAAAGTTCATTTCTAGTCTTTTCCATTATCATTTCCGTTTAAAGCAAAATCAAGTTGGCCGTCTTAAACGCCGCGCTCAACCATTTAAACCTACAATCCAAACTAGCTATATTTCGATTCTCTGTGGGTACGATCCCGGACTTCCGGATATTATGCTATCGACGACCTAGCCCTACGCTTGGGGTTTTCTCAACCTTATTCGAAGGCGAGGTTGAAGGCTAAGCACTATTCACAACCCCTTATTTTCTCCATTAGCCCGTTAAAATTTTTCAACTAATTACAACATGACCCCATACAAAATGACCTATTTTTCCTTATATCTATATATGAAATGACCTACAAGCTCTTATGACCAAAACCCCTAAATTATCGTCCACCCCCTTCCCCCTCATTTAGATCGTTCACATTTAAAAAAAAAAAAAACCAATTCAGTCGAAACCAAAACCCATCTCCTCTCCCTCAAGCATGTTCTAAGAAACCAAAATCCATCCCTATTTCTTCTTCATGTTCATCCTCTTTTTTCCTCTCTCTCTCTCTCTCTCTCTCTCTCTCTCTCTCTCTCTCTCCAGCTTGTTAATGGAGGAGCAATGACCAAATATTGTATCAATGGAAGGTTCCAGTCCTCCATTGAAAAAAAATGACCCATTTCTATGTTATAATTTTGAAATTGAAATGAAATCAAATTCTATCGGCAACGATATGATGGCTAAGGAGAAGAAAAAGAAGAAAGATGTGATGGACATTATATCTTGGAAGCCGCGTGAGGAAGTAAGTTTTTCCCATTCACAGTGGCCTCTGATTTACAAATTTTTGAACCAGTGTTTCATGTTTCAGGTCTGAATAAGTGAAGTAATTTCGGTAGTTAACCAAAGTAAACAATTACCCTATTCAATAGTTAGTTACCGAAATTTTTACAAAATTTTAGCATTCAATTACAGAAATATATGTATCTTTTTTTATTGTATGCTAGTTCGGCAATTAATTACCAATATGTGTACGCATTTTCGACATGTGGTTAACGAAATATAATCTTTTTTTAACAGCTATTTATCGAAATATGTATAGGATTTTTGTATACGTATATAGATGTTTTTTTCCCTAGAATTCGGCAGTTAGGTACCGAATTTTGCACACATTTTTTATATCTAGTTACCGAAATTGACAGTTCTTCTCGACAGTTAGTTACCGAAGTGTTAGTACTTACTTTTCATTCACTAATACTTGGCAGTTAGATACCGAATTGTAAGTATATTTTCGACGTTCACTTACCGAAATTTATAGTTATTTTCGACTGTCAATTATCGAAATAGATCCAGAGAGCTAGAAAATTTGTTTTAACAGACTATTCAATTTTTGATATTTTCAAGGTGATTCGGCAGTTAGTTACCGTATTGTGCACACATTTTTGACATATAGTTACCAAAATTGATGCTTGTTTTCTACAGTTAGTTACCGAAGTTTAGTACTTACTTTTCCTTCAGTAATAGTCGGCAATTAGATACCGAATTCTAAGTATATTTTTGACTTTCACCTACCGAAATATAGATTAAATTTCGGTACTTATTTACCAAAATTTGTAGTTATTGTCGACTGTCAATTACCGAAACAGATCCAGAGAGCTCTAACTTGTTTTAATGGACTTTTCAATTTTTGATACTTTTAAGGTGATGCTTCAACACATAGCAACCACATAAGTCCAGTGGCCCTATATGATTTCATAAAGGAGTTTATGACGGAGAATATGACTATTTTCAAACAGGTGGATGATTATTGGTTCTTTTGATTTTATTTTTTTACTGCTATTGAATATTTTTGTTCAACCATGTTTGTAGGTTTTTCCATCCGAAGATGAGTTGAGACATTGGATAATATCTACCATTAAAAAAATGGGTTTGTGATGAGAATGACAAAGAACTGAAGACCAAGGATGCGATTTTCATGTGAACGGAGTGGAAAGTATAGACCGTTTATCAACAAGGCAAAGGATAATGGAGGTAATTTCAAGGAGAATGACAAAGAACCGAAGGCAAAGAAGATAGCATGTGTCATAAGGACTACGAAATGCGAATGCCCGTTTGAATTGAGATGTATTAAGGGGTTGAAATGTTGGACTGTCACTGTCTTCAATGGCAATCACAATCATACTCGCACGGAACAGCTTGAGGGACACGCTTATCCCAAGGGTTGTCTTCGGAGCAGTCGACTATGTTGGTGGATATATGTGTTTTGTCATTGTCTAAACCGAGAGAGATCCCAAGTCTAATAAAGGGCAATGATGAATTCAATGTAAGTACAATTAAAACCATCTACAATGCACCCTACAAGCATGGGTTTAAAGAGCGAGCGGGGAGATCTCAAATACAATATCATTTGGCTAAGTTACAAAAATATGGGTACATCGAGTTTAAGAGAAAAAATGACAATGACCGTGTGAATGACTTGTTTTAGTCACATCCTACTTCTAGTGACATGTTGCGTGCTTTCTCTCGGGTGTTGCTAATGGATTGCACATACAAGACCAACAAATACCAGTTTCCTTTGCTCCAGATTATTGGCGTTACATCCACCGAGAGGACTTTCTCGGCCGCCTTTGCATTCATCGATAGGGGGAAAAAGGAAAACTATACGTGGGTGTTGGAGAATTTGAAGAGTACGATGGATCCTAATGCACTTCCCGGTGTTATTGTGATAGATAGGGAGTTAGCTCTAGTGAATGCCATTACAGGAGTGTTCCCAAAGGCCAGCCATCTTCTATGTCGGTGGCATATTGGGTAAAATGTATATGCCAAATGTAGGAAGATGTTTGATGAGACGACTTGGGCTCTATTTAAGCATGCTTGGGATTCATTGATGTACTCACCAACTGTATCTTTATACGAGCAGGCACTTTGTACAATGAAGCGGGTGTTTGTGCTATATCCAGCTGCGATTAAGTACGTTGAGACAAATTGGTTGCGACCGTATAGGCAGAAATTCGTATCAGGTTGGACGAACAACGTAATGCACTTTGGCAACTTGACTAGCAACAAGTAAATGGCTAACACTCCATGTATATTTTACGGTGTCCATATCTTTTAACAATTAGATATTGATATTTCGATACTTAAAACTCTCATTTACCATTTCCACAGGATTGAGTCTGAACATTTAAAACTTAAATCTCACATTGCGAATTGCCAAGCCAACTTCTCGGCGGGCCAAAATGCACGACTTGGTTAAGTTACAAATCACAGATATAAAGGCTACATTTGAGAAAAGTTTGAATTGTTGGCAACATCAGTATAGAATTTCTATCTTTGACCATCTAAGAGGAGCTGCTTCACAGAGTGCCGTGGGTTTAATGTTGCCGGAGATTAAGAAACTTGTGACATGGTCGTAGAGGACAAGGTTGACTGCGTCTGTCCTATTTGCCGAACCCATGGTTGAGATTGCTCCATTCAAGAATCAGAGTGAACCCATACCATTGTCGTTGATTAATGATCATTGAAATATGCTTTCTTTGGAGAAACGTAAAAATGATGGGGCAATTTTAAAAATAATAAAAAGCTGACTGGAATATCTTTATGGGCAAATTGGTTGGCCAAAATATGATGAACCATATACATTAGATAAAGAATCTGAAACCCATTTTGAATCCATCAACCACATCCATGTCTTCACCCCAACAGAAGGTCCAGACCCGCAGTCGAAAGTCAAGTTTGGTCAATAAGTCAATGCGTAGGAACCCGTCTGAGTTTGATGCATCCTTGAAAACTCCTAAGTCGGTGAAGGAAAAAACCTCCAAGGCTAAGGCCGCTGTGGAAAAAAGGCCCAAGGCGAGCACGGGAACCCCCGACAAGGCCACGATTAAAAAAAGCACCAAGGTGGTGGATGATAATACCCCCTAGGCCAAGGCCACTGTGAGAACCCCCAAGGCAGCCAAGGACTTGCCGCGACGGAAGAAGCCAAAACTTGTTGGAACTCTATTTGTAGAACCGTACCTTAATAACTTTTCGGAACTAATTCGGCCGCACATAAAATCTATTACGTATGTGAAAAGTGATGAAAATTGTGGGTACCAAGTAGTAGCTTATTTTATGCGCCAATTCGAGCATAATTGGAAGACATGCCAAAATAATTTGCTATTGGAGGTGAATAACCATTATGACCCTTACGAAAAGGTGACCGGTATTGGAGGTGCTAACAAGTTACATTACAGATTGTTATTCTTTGAAGACGAAACTGCACCCGAAAACAGTTGGATGATTTTTCCTGACATGGGTCGCGTTGTAGCTTCTACTTATAATGTGGTGGTTGTCTTCTTCTCCCAACTCCAATACCTTACTTTCCTTCCACTTCATTCTCATCCTCCATCATCGGACAAAATAAGGGTTCTTGAAATTGGACTCGTGAACAGAGATCACTTCGTACATGTACGTAGCGTATAGTTTTTCTTTTCTTTTCATAAATTCAACATTACTAGAAAATATTAAAGTTTGATTTTGAAAGTCCTTTTACTTTGACAGGTTGAGCTAAAAGTGTGTTCCCCAATGCCACCTATTGCCAACTATTAGTTCAAATTCCAATGGAAGGAGGCCAAAGAATGGGAGACACTTTTTCCTAGCCAATAGAAGCGTTTAAAACCATAATTGGAAGTGATGTAGCAACCGCCGAGTCCTTTGATGTAGATTAGTTTCATTTTATATGTATGGTTATCATGTTGTCTCTTTACATTGGAATGTTGTTGACTGAGCACATCCATAGAGTTTGGTTTCGCCCTTTGTTTGGTTTCGCCCTTTGTTGAATTTGTTTTATTATGGGGTTGATCTACACAGGTTGATTTCAGCATTTGCATTCCAAAATTATTGTAATTTTTTAGTAGGTGATTTCGAAATTTTTGTAATGTTTCAGCATTTACAACCCGAATTTTTTTTAATATTTCAGCACTTGGATACCCAATCATTGTTACGATTTCATCATTTAATTGCCGAAATATATGCACAATTAGGTGGGCTCTCTCAGGCTATTGTGTTCCACGAATTTATTGCCTTACTCACCTAAACATATGCCCAAATAGCAAAGTTTCATTGGTTACAAGACTCTTCTTTCCACACCTGGGTACCACAATTTACAAAAAACACAAGGAAGACAACATTTGAGTAGATATCCGATGTGACAATTCACTGACGCCACTTTCGTGGACATTCAAAATGTCCAACAACGCTGTTTCAGGAAGGAGCAGGTTGGGGTAGCTTTGGCCTCTTTGACTGCAATAAGGCTCGACGTGAATATAACTCCAAGACCCGGAGAGGGTAGGAGACCTTCCTTCCACACAATGAGCAAAGCAAATGTGCTCGTTGCATTAGTTACGCACACCAACCTCCGTTCCCAATCCCTCCTATAAGAACGGTGTGAACGTTGAATATTCCCAATACCTCATATTCTGATGGACACGGCTTGATTATCTTGCTTGAAAAAATCCGGACAATGCACAAGCCATCGAAATAACTTCACTGAAAGGAGTAGCACGGTATGGGATGTAGATATGTTAATGGAAACTCCGGCCATTGACTTTAGAAATTTTGTATTAAGAAATTTTGTATGAAAGAGTTGGAAACATAGAGGGGGATGTAGGTACGTTGTTTTAAGAGTTGGACACTTCTCCATTTAGCTCCCAATTTATAAGCATAAACATTGGGGCTACGGAGGAAGATAATAGACTGTATGGAAGAAATTATTCATCGAAAATCGTGTGGTGATGTGATGACTCACTGCACCTAGATTTAATAAGATTCTCTTCATAATGATGGCCACGTGGGCTGGCCTGATCAAATTTTGATGATCCGAACCGCTAAATGTGTTCAAAACATGATTTTAAAGTTACTCGCGAGAAATCGGCAAAAAAATTGACTAGGAATGGTTTGATTTGAGCAGTTTTTTATTGAACCGTTCAATAAAAAACTGTTCAAATGAAACCCTTCCCGGTCTTTTTTATTTTGTTGATTTTTCATGGGTACCCTTAAAAATCGCGTTTGATTACATTAGGTGGCTCAGATTATTGAAATTCAATTGGAAACTTTAAGGTATTTTTTAAGATGTTTTTTAGGTGTCCGCAGAGCGGTTTCGGGGACACCTATAAAAATTTCCAAAATCTCAATCTTATAGTTTTCGATCAAATTTTAATGATCTGAGCGCTCAATGTGTTTAGAACGTGATTTTACGGGTATCGCGAGAAATCGGCAAAAAAAATGACTGAGAATGGCTTGATTTGAGTAGTTTTTTATTGAACCGTTCAATAAAAAACTGTTCGGTTGAAGCCCTTCCCGGTCATTTTTTTTGGTTGATTTCTCTCAAATACCCTTAAAATCGCGTTCTAATTACATTGAGCAGCTCGGATCATCGAAATTCGATTGAAAACTTTTGGGGTGCTTTTTTAGATTTTTTTTAAGTGTCCCCGGAACTGCCTAAAAAAACATCTGAACCACGTGTTCCGGGGACACCTAAAAAAATATCTAAAAGTCGGGGCGGTTCTGGAGACACCTAAACAATATCTTCAAAAAAAACATCCAAAATCTCAATCTCATAATTCCTGATCAAATTTTAATAATCCGAGTTGCTCAATATGTTTAGAACTGCCCCATTTTTGTTTTCTGTAAAACGTAAAATTAAAAAAAAGAGAGAGAGAGAGAGAGAGAGAAGAAATTTTTTGTATGTTGGTACTTTTCTCTTTAAAAATTATTTATCGGTTAAATAGTTTTTTGAACATGTTTATCGGTTTTTTTTTTTTTAAAGTTGAACCCATTCTTGAGTCCGTTTATCGTTTATGGGTTAAATAGTTTTTTTTTTTTTGTGGTGCGATCCGAATCGGTTTAGGGCTGGGACGTAATTTCCAGAACCTCAAGGATTCAATTGTAGTTCAATAATTTTTAGTTTTTCCCTTAAATCTAGCGTGACGTCTTCCTTTCCAATCCAAAATTCATATACGATCTACGTTGCTGTTGTCTCCGAGAGAGAATCATTTGCACGCCACCGTCACCATGTCTGCTGAATCCGCCTCTGCAACTCAGAAAACCCTAGTTAGTACTACTACCATTTTATCCAATCTTTTTTTCAATCACTATATACGATACATATATCCTTTTTTCTGAACATGTATCTATAACTGATGATTTGAAAACTTTTTGGTACTAATCGCGAACCTTTTTGTGATTAGGCGGATCTTCTCGACTTCGTAGACTGGTCGGGAGTCGAATGCCTCAATCAAAGCACTAGTCACTCTCTTGCCAATGCCCTTAAACAGGTAAGCTTCATCAGCTGATTACCTCACTGCAGAATGTTGTGTATCGATTAATGTTTCTGATATAAGACGTGTTGTCAGTTACTTGGGCTTTGTTTTTGTCGTTCTCTGTACTTTGGTGTTTGTTAAAACCACCCAGACTCAGATTTATGTATTTTTGCCTAATTTACAAGCACGCGCATTGTGTGGGTACCTTCCGCTAGTATACACCTGTGTGTGAAATATTTTGATCATGAATTTTCCAGCGAGTTGATTTAGGTTGTCGGTTGTCCTATGCAATGCGTGTGGACAGCGGTAAGAAATTTGTTGCTTCAGTTTCAACTATACTGGAACTTCTTCAGAATACTCTTTGATATTTGATTTGATAGATCTTTTGTGATGCTAGGTGTATAATAAGCAAGGAACTCTCAATTGTTTTTCCACTTCGGTAATTTGCTTGCTTGTTTGTGGTACGCAAGTTGCTCATTTGGGTCTGGTTTGATTTGCACTTGTTGATGATTGCGATGGTTCAAATGTCCTGTCCACTTAATAATAAGGGAAAAAAGAGTTAAACTTAAAAGAAATTGAGAGAGGAGACATGGAAAAGGAAAAAGTGTGACAGAGACCCCAATGCAAGTGTAAAGAGTGGAAAGAAACCTTATTGATTATCAAAAGAAGAAAAGAGTGGAAAAAGAAACCTACAAAAGGGGGGGAAAATGGACGAACACTTTTACAGTTGCAGACTGCCAAGTTTGGCAGATGATATTGCTGGTACTAATGTTTGAGGCACATGGAATTATCAACAGTCAATCTTTGGCGGTTGACCCGATTCGAAATTGTATTCTCACACCATCTCTCCTTTCATTGAATTGCCCCACATGACCAGACTTGGAACAATGTTACAAGTGTTTGTTGGTACTCGGTAGCATTGGTTTTGTGGAGAGTTGGTGATAGTGAATTGGAAGGATCACCCTATAGGGAGGCTATTCATAGTTGATCCTGGTGTATATTTATATGTGTAATTGTTGTTTAACGGAGAATTTTATTTAGTTGTCAGTTTACCATAGGAATCGTAGTTAGAAGAAAGTATGGATGTGTATGTGTAACAGTTTATCTTGTTTCCAATTGATTTTACAAAATGTGTTGTTGGAAGAAAGTGTTGATGACCACTAAATTAGGCTGTAAGTCTTATGCAAAGGGATAAGGTTTTAGGAATTTGAACCTGCGATGTGAGGGTTTTGGGGAGTCAAAAGTTTTTGTTTGGGGACACTGAACTGTGTTATGGCCATGGTAACTTGATTGATATTGAGAAAGAGCAGAATCTAAAGGACTTAACGCTTGCAAGGGGAAACAAAACTACTTGGACACAACCAGAAGTTCCATCAAATAACTTCATATTTACATTACATAGAGTGATTTTGCTCTTAAGTATTAAGGGTTCAGTATTTCAGGTCGGGGTGGTGTTAGTAATGTTCTAAAAGTCGGCAGCCTAGGTGGACTAGTCCCCGCTTAGGCGCTAGGCGGTGGTCCAATGCCTAGATTATTTTGCCAACTACGACTAGTTCCCCGTGGCCCAGCCTAGGCGCTAGGTGGCCGAATAATTAACGCTTAGGTACTAGGTGCCCCTTTTCCGCCCGACTAGCATCTGGCAGTTTTTAGAACATTGGGTGTTAGATATGGGATTTAGATTGTCCAATCCAATTATTTTGGTAGGATTAGTTTGATGTGGCGAAAGGCGAAAGCATTGGTGATGGCAACATTGGCTAGCAGGGGAATTGGTCTGGGACTAGAGACTGTTCAAGAAGGATGGGGCCACTTCAAAGTTGAGAATGAAGCCAAGTAGGCTGGAACCTCAAATAGAGCACGTCTTTTTGGTTTCCCTGGGTCTTCTTCCTCTGATTATTTTCCTACTTCTTGAGGTCAAGGTGTTGTGGGTGGTGATTTTGAGCAAGGGCAAGGCACTTTCTGCTTTAATGAGAAACCGAAGCTTGATGGGGTGGCTGCATCAGTTCCAGGTAATTTAGAGCTTTTAATGAGAAACCCAAGCTAGATGTGGTGCCATGCTTGAGGTTCAAGTTCAGCATGTAGGATTTCTTTTATCATTCTGGATATTATTATTGGAGTTCGAAGTCAAAAGAGCTGTGTTTTCTGAAGGTGAGATTTCGGTTTCAGGGAATTTAGTTTCGGGTGCTAAGACTACGATGAACTTCTTATTTCCCATGTTGCATGGACTCGATGCGAGTATCAATTATGAACGCGTGTCCTAGTGTTTTGCTTAAATTATGATATCGGCATATGATTCTGAATGTACAGAATGGATGCAGGACAGGCCATGAACTCATATATCAACTCCGTGCCATGAAATATTGTCAGAGGACATGTTAATTATTTCCAAATACGCTTGAAACAAATAGAGTGAAGGAATGATTTAGATAACGCATATTGCACACCCTTGGCCAAGCGTCAAGTGTTTGACACGGTCGCTTACACATATCCTTGGAGCATAGATTATTCCTACTTTTAAGAGATAAACATAGCAATAGAAGTCATTTTTGTTTGTTAAGTCTATATGTTAAACACAAAGTTGTTTATCGCCAAAAATGGATAATTTGTTATACTTTCATGAGCATGTTTGTGCAAGATTTTCTTTGTTGGTGCATCTGAATTTTGTCCTTTTTTCCTCATAAAATGAAGGGCTGTGATATCATGTCTGCATTTTGTTGTCCCTCCTTCCTTGCCCTTTTGGTATATATATATGTAGTCTGTACGACTGTTATTTTTATGCTTCTATTTATTCGTTTGCTTATGAATCAGGGCTATAGGGAAGATGAAGGTTTGAATCTCGAAAGTGATGCAGATGAGCAGCTTCTGATTTATATACCTTTTACCCAAGTGATTAAACTGCATTCTATTGCCATCAATGGACCTGAAGATGAAGGTAATTTTCACCTTTACTTACTCTTTTGAAAGCTTGTTCTTGTCATTGACAATTGAGCCATAGTCCTTTAATTAGCTTTGATCTTGTTTCCTTCCTCTCCCTTTCTGTCTTTTGTTGTTGCGCACTTTTATCGAGAGTCGTGTAGAAGAACTGTTCACCCTGTTCTGATTGTCATCTATGTTTTCGACAATAGGTTGAATTTTGGCAATATATTAAAATGGTACTACTTTGTCATGGAGATTTAAGGTTTATATAACTCTGTAATTGGTAAGGGCACCATGGTTGTCTTTCCTACATTTGTGCTTATGGAATCCAATGCTGTCTTTTTCTCCTAAGAATACACAAATCACAAAGCAAAATCTTTGATTGGAACTCCATGGCAACATAATAGAAAGGTTTTGCCTTCTTGAAGATCATAGATGGTGGGAGGATGATGCATAGGACAATCATAACGTTTTCTGCAATGGAGTCACCTAGGGACACCGAGTGGCTGAGGTTCCTTTCCCTCCTACAGAGAATCAAGTTCGACTCTTCCGAAATTGCAGCAGAGTGTGGTGGTGATAGCGTATGCTTTTGCTGATGTCTGCACGCTAATAGTTTCGTTGATTGTTATGTTGTGTATGCGATAGGCCAACTTAGGGCTGCTCTTACCCATTGAACCCCCATTATACATGCGTTTGAGGTTTGGGAAAAGGTCATGGTATAGGAAAGAGGCTAGTGTGTGCCATCTTCATCAGCTTGGTTGAGTGAGATTAATGGTCTTTTGTCAAAGTTACCTATGTAGCAAAACAAATATTTAGTTGGCTCGAGTTTGTGTCAAATGTAGAATGCCAATGGGTAAATAGGCATTCTCTAGCCTTGTTACTCATCATTCATATCAAGGATACTATTCTGCTTTGAGTGATTAACCAACTAATGCCTTGAGCATTGGAGATACATATTTTCTTTTGACATAAACAAATAAAATAGAGATTCTTATTGCCATCAAGAAAATGGATTTACCCATTCTGAAAGCGACCAGTACCGATTGTGGGAGGTGAAATTAGAATTGGCAATTATGAACTAAAGATCAAGGATAACCAAAAAGGTAACAACAAAGTAATAAATGGCATGACGACACGTGGCTCCAATCTTATGACATCAGCAAGTATGATGCCGACCAAAAATCTCCTTGGACTTTACATCCCATGCTAGAAGCCAACTAGAGAAGCGCTTGGCATTAACATGTCCAAAGGAAGAGAGCTCTCGATAAATTGAACAAGATGGACTCACTCGGCTCTGAGTCCGAGTGAGCACACGGGTGAAGCAAATAATCCAATCAGTAGGGGAAGCGGCCGTGTTGTTAGCCATTGGTGAGTCATGCACATTAGAAATGATTGTGTTATGTCCAATTAATTAAGAAGTTTTTGTGGCAGAAAAGCTACTCAAGTCAGACCAACGCAACACTGCAAGATTCCATAAAGGGCAATTTTGACCCGGACCCCTGACCAGGGTTAGCCAAATGGTTACCAACCCAGGTTAAAGCCTCACCAATGGCCTATTAATATAGCTATCATGGAAGAAGAAGGGACTCGATAAAACTGAAATCTAGACACCCATCGTGAGCTAGTTGCTCACTTGGATGCGTCCAAAGTTTTCAGAGGCAAAAGCGTGAGGCGAGGCTGTTGATCTCTCATGAGGCAAGGCCGACATAAGCCTTTGGAGTTTTTACACATTTGTAAACTAAAAATTAAGTAAAATTACCATAAAAAGATGGGGTTAGTGTTTGCGCCATACAAAGGTGCCTCACAAAAAAAATAAAAAAATAAATTGTATACAAAATTCACAAGAAAGCATGGCAAGGCATAAAAACATAGTGCATTAGTAGATCCAACTTTTAAAAGCACTCCAAGTCATCTCTTCTGATGCGTTCACCTCCGTCCTCTGAGCAAAGAAGGCATGAAAAGCATATGCGTCTGACAGATGGGGGAATGCCGTTGTGGTTCTCTGCCCAAAATTAACATCCCGGAGCATTGTGCCTTTGAAAACATTGATTCCGTTCGAGCAGCAGTGGCCCTTAGCGCCGGTGCTAACTAAGCCATTGGGGGACACTCCAGCCACCACTCAACGGGTGGTCTGTCTTTGATTGGTTCTTGTGTTTTCTAGGAGAAAGAAAGAACAAGGAGTCAACAAAGTCAAAGTCCAAGACTGGTCAAAGTGCTAATCCCTTTAACACGTGGTGGCATGAAAATAAGCCCGCCACACCTCTTTTTTAGATGGTCTTCCTTGCCACTGTGGACGGTGGTTAATAATACCTGCTTGATGATGGAAAACTTAATGCTTGAATATGCATTTCACATATTTCATTAATGTTTGCAGATTTTTGTGCACTTTTCAGGGATATCAAAATGCACTTTGCACACGTCAACCACTAGGTCCAGTACCCTAAGGGCAATTGTTTGCATTTTCATTTCTTAAAACAGGAAACTAGTAAAAGAGGAATGATACTTGATGCATGAGAACGGGAGGGTTAGAGATTTACATGCTTGGTCCTTTATGTTTCTGAAACTTATGAAAACTTCACCTTCAGAGTCTTGTGTAATAAGAAATTTCTGGGGTCGGTGGTCGTGTGCTAGAGTTGAAGTCTCCAAATATGGGATCTCAGCCTTTTTTCCCTAATTTCATTTCATTTTTATTCTCGTCATGCCACAGTATCTCATTCAGTTATGGCAAATACTTTGTATGTTAGGTTATTCAAAGGACAATTAACTGGTGAAGTTTTTAGGTCAGTCCCAATAACCCAAGCCTCCTAGGCCAACTCTTAAATGTGGACAAGGTCCGCAAGAGTCACAGCAAATTCCCATGTTGTAATTGGTCGTTTACCTTTGTAAGAACTATCCAGCTCCTTGGAGCGAACTAGAATCAGTCGGGGATTAAAATGCAAGGGCGACACTCTGACAGAGGAACACCGTCATAGCTAGCCGACGTAGGACTTCCTGCTACTGAGCTTTGGACATCCTATAGTCTTTTCTACTCTCTATGTTTGTACTTTTTGCTATAAACTAAGCAAGTACTTACAAATAATGGAAAAAAGAAGAATCTTACGGCTCCAAGTTTACCTGCTTTCTGCTTTTCTGGGTATTATACTGGGCAAACATCTTCAGATTTCTTTTCTGCATGCACCTTGTGCAAGTATTTTGCCTTGTTTGTAGTTTAGTGAACTGTGAACTCGATCTGCATTAAGTGATCCAAATGCTGTTACGTATAATTTTTCAGTATTAATGCAGATGTTGTTTTCCAGGTCCTAAAACTGTGAAACTTTACGCTAACAGAGAACACATGGGATTTAGGTAGAGTTTGAGCAATGATTTTCATAACTTTGATGTTGGACATTCGGTTTTATAGTAGTGGCTGCTATTCACAGTGAATCTTTCTAAATATCGTAATAATCTTTACAGCAATGTCAACGACTTTCCTCCAAGTGACACAGCTGTTCTATCCCCAGAAATTCTGCAGGTAACTTTTTCTTATCAAAGTTATTTCTACTGCAAGCATGTCTCAAATTCCTGGAATTTTTTGAGAGGCAGAAGTTAGAATACTCAAGTTACATGTTATGTCTTCTTATGTGTAATTTTGCAGGGTAAACCTGTAGTCTTGAAATATGTGAAGTTTCAAAATGTTCGCAGGTATTTAATGTTTACATAATTATCATTTTACATTTACTTGATCTGGTGAGGATATGACTTGATCTTACCAATGGCTCCATCTCAGCTTGACTATTTTTGTCGAGGACAATCAGTCTGGGTCTGACGTTACGAAAATTCAAAAGATTG
This sequence comes from Rhododendron mucronatum var. ripense, assembly GCA_019656295.1. Taxonomy (NCBI): domain Eukaryota; kingdom Viridiplantae; phylum Streptophyta; class Magnoliopsida; order Ericales; family Ericaceae; genus Rhododendron; species Rhododendron mucronatum. Next base: position 390,240 of record BPLT01000130.1, on the reverse strand, counting down.
TCCTTTATGGAACAACGTAAGTTTTTATATAGCTTTCATTCTTCCTGATTCATTTCATTACTACTTTTAGTTATGGCCGCCGTCAAATCTCGTTGGAGTTGATGGTGCTCTTTTTATGGATGCTAGAAATTGTAGTGCTGGGTATTGAAGTTTTGCTGGAGTATGGGATTTTTTAATTTGTTGTTTTGCGGAAATCAGGTGGTTACTTGCATACCTATGGACGATTTAATATTCTCTTTCAACAAAGAAATTAAAAGATCATACTCAACAAACCATTTTACCCTTGTAGTGCTGGGTATTGAAGTTTTGCCGGAGTATGGGATTTTTTAATTTGTTGTTTTGCGGAAATCAGGTGGTTACCTGCATACCTGTGGACGATTTAATCTAGTCATTGAGCCTTTAAGATTTGGGTAAAATGGTTTGTTGAGTATGATCTTTTAATTTCTTTGTTGAAAGAGAATATTAATTTCTTTCCTGAAAATTTCCGATTTACCAAAAAAATAAATAATATCTTCCCTGCTAAGAGAGTTACCTCGTAGCTGTAAATTGGTTCTGGGTTCTGTGCTAGCATTCCCTTGTGGATCGATCTTTCATTTCTGTAGATTCTGTTGTCTCTCACAATGTGCTTCTATTACAATTTCCGTGGTGTCTTTTTCTTTTTCCTTATCCTTCTTTCGCCTTAATGCAGGGTGGAAACAACAGATATGAAAGGTTTGAAGAAGATTGAAGATCACTAGCCCGAATTACAAATAAAAGAGTGAAGAAAATAGAATGAGGGATAGCTTCATGTGCACTCATTGTGCTTATCCTAAAAAACACGCCTGTATCCCGTTCGAATCATTTAAGGTTGTCTTTGAAATCGTCTTGTCTGTTTTCATTCTAAAATTCTTAGAACTTTTCAGAGTTTAATCTCCTTATTCATATATAACACCATCCGCACTGTGGCATTGCTTGTGGTACTGTAGTAGGTGTATATTGGAGTACAGAATGGCGTTGATATAACTCTTTTTAAGTAATGGGCCGGTTCCGAGACGCAATTTCTGACACAAAATATGCACCACCTTGTGTAAGACTCATTTTGAAGTCCCATGCAAATGATTAAAGTTGTTCAATTTATTTGAAAATATCTTTTCAAAGAGTTTCCATAAAAAAGTAACTTATTCAGATAAATGGAAGGGGTTGATCGATATTTGTACCTTAATTTGATAGGATAAAAATTGAATGAATCGATCAAATGATTACCGATACTTGAAAGTGTTGATTTGTTACGGAAACTCTTAAAAACATGTTTTAAACAAATGAAACGGTTCCATAAGTGTGGGGTTCCGATTATTTGTGTCAAAATTTCTGTTCTTGGAACCCTCCCTTTTAAGCAAATGGATCATTTATCCGAGACCCTGTTACTGAACATCAACACTCCAGAGGTTTTTTTTTATCCGTACGCTCCAGAGTTTACGAGCTGGTTGAACCTTGATTCAGTCCTGAATTTGGTTTTTAGCTATTCGTTCTCTTTTTTTCTCCCTAGGGAGCTAGGTTTCCTTGCAAAGAAAAGAATAAAAGATTTTTCCCCCAAAAAAATAAAAATAAAAGATGCATTTTGTCATCCACAAATCAACACCCACCCAGAAAAAATCACTTAAAAAACTCTCTTTAAGCAAGGCAAATCCTTATCTACTACTCCCCGCATGTCCTTTTTTAAGTATTCAACTTCATAAATTCAACGTATTATAGAGACATCATTATTTTAGTTTACATATTTGCTCCATATAAAGACATCCTCATTATACTTTACCCACTAACTTTTCAAACAAGAATCTACTCATAGGCACAAGATAAAAAAATTTACTAACTTTTACCCACTAAATTTATAATGGACACTAATGTAATAATCCAAAATGGAATACTGGACCACAAAAAAGGGACGGAGGGAGTACTAATATTGGGGATGGAGCTTGTGATATTTGAACCCTCACCAATCGAAAGAAAGAAAAAAGAAAAAAAAAGCGCTCCAACGGCAACGGACACAAATTCAGATATGAGAAGCGAGTACAACAGATTCACATGCTGTTGATCTCACTTCTTATGAGTAGTGTGTACATTGTAACAGCATGGGAGATGAAAGGAAGATACAGGCTCCTTGTGTCTCGTATCCACAACTCTTCCAGAAAAGCTGGCAGGAATATACATATGCACTCTTAAATAAAACAATAAGTATGTTTTTCAATCCTTGATTTCAGAGGCTACAAATAAGACAATAAAACTAATTTTTTCGGTAGGCTTCTTTCAAATATCACTAACGCTCCCAAAAGAAAATCTGGGGTGAAAAAATGTAGTTCCTTTGATAAGCGGACTTGAACCAATGGGAAAACAAAACTTATAATCATAGAACTAGATGCGGTATCTCATACTAAAGAATCCTGTATGTTGATACTCCTTTTGATGGGGAAATAGCTCATCGATGATCACAATAAACCAGCTTCAAGGAGGTTTCTCCTCCTCAAAGTCTCGTCAACAAGTTTGAATGTCTTCTTGACAAGCTTCTGATCAAGGGCAGTCGTCCTGTAGATCTTGAAAACCCGGTCCACACGATCAGGGGCAGTGCTTTGGAAATACAACTCCTCAAACTTCTTCTTCACGAATCTGAACGCAATATTCCACATGGAAAGAGCAATATGACATGTGTTTTGTATAGGAAGAGATCATAGTAATTTTTTATTCTAGATCTCAACAAAACCCTAGGGTAGAGAACCAGAAATTACCCAGGCAAGCTGAAGGTAAGTAATGGCTACAAAGAAAAAACCCATTTTACTAGGAAAATCTGACTTTTGTATGTATCCAGCCTTTAGCCCCCCCAGTTCCCATATCCAGAGACACTACCCCCCACACACCCCCGCCCCTCCCCCCAAACACCCCCCCCCCCCCCCCCCCCCAAAAAAAAAAAAATCCAAACTTCCAAAGTATTTTTCAACAAGTTTGGCAGTTTATGGTATTTATCAGACACCCCTCTATCTATTGTAATTTCTTACTGGAAAGGTAGGGAAAGGGAAGGGGAAAAGGGCTAATCAGGAGATCCAGAACTCCACCAAATATCAGCCAAGGTAATTTATTTCTCTCTAGAACGGAAGGTCAATGAATAATGAATTGCTTACTCGTATGCATGCTCAATCTCTTGTTTCCCTGTCGAAACTGGCTGGTAATCTTTGAACCACTCGCATACATTCAAAGGTACCTACACAAATAACACATCAAATCCCAGGTAAGAGGTAATCATCCATCCACCTATGAACAAATGTTATACAGTTGTTACTTGCTCTTACATTTAGAACCTTCTTCTCAAATATATCGAACTTGTTTAGAAACAGCATGAAGGATGTTTTCTGCACAAAAGAAATGAAAATTAGCACTGGCATATCAAACATAGGACGAGAAAGGGTGCACGTGACCCCTGAATTTCCATAATTACAGTTTCACCCCTCTTCGGATTTGAATCTTTCAACTACTACCCAAGAATTTATACTAGCGCGCCTAAATTTTTTTAAGACCACTTGTTATGTCAAACGGAGTTGATAAAGACTCAACACTTCCTAAAACATAACCTGTCATGATTAATTCAATAAGTATACCTGAATCATTTAAAGATTGAATCATTTATGCCTTGTTCGTTTCCCTTTTTGAAAAAAAAAATCCAACTCAAAAAATATTCATTACCCCTTCTTCCATTCATTACTCCTATCTCCAATCATTATTCTCATTTCTCTCTCTATCTCTCTCCACTCATTACCCATACTTCCAATCATTACTCTCATAAAAAATTTCTCAAAAACTCATCCAAACACAGCATTAATTATTTGTGCTCTTTGTAAATACTTTGACACTGTGGTTAATTCACTTTTTTGCTTAGTAATGAACATTTGAGTTGACATTATCTCATTGTGTTTGATTTTTGTACCCCCTATAAGCAAAATCCCTGGACCCACCACTGAGCATTAGTAAACCAGGTCTGAGGTCTCCACTGCCAAAAAGACAATTTGTCTGCTTTTTTACAATTCTTTGTTAAAATGAGCACAAGATGCAACAGAATCCCCCGTAAGGAGAAATGAAAGGTTGTGGCAGATTTAAGTAAAAAGAACCTCAAAACATGGTTGCTGAAGGACCCAATCAAAGAGTTCCTTGGTCTCCATCATCCGATTCTTGCTTTCATCCTCAAATAGGGTTTGATCATACCTGAACCCATTGTGCTACATTAGTGGTAAGTTTTGCAACTTTCGATCTACCAGTAAACAATATAGAAAGGTATGATCAAATTGCTTTTTGCTAATTAGAGAAAAATAAAAATAAAAAACAAGAGTAACCTATAGGGACAGCACTATCGACATAACGCAGTTACTAACTCTCTCTTTATTTTTATTTTTTTCAAACTGCTGTGGGCAATACAGTAACAGAAAGCATCTTCCTGAAGAAAACTTCCAACAAATGTAACAGTTTGATTCAACGTTGTCAGCTCCATACCAATAGCGCCACCTTTTGCAGACAAATGCCAACTTAAAAAGATAACAAGCTCTGGTTGTGGAACAATACAACTTCAAGCAATGGCATTTCCCAATTAGAATGTCCTCACAAAATTGCGAAAAAGAATATTGATAAACAACTCAATACTTTATTAGCATAAATACAGAATATCAAATGAGGACAAGTCTCAAACAACTCTCCATTATATACTAAAAAGCGAAGCAAGAATCACCGCAAAAGGGGGTCACAGAGCCCCGAAAGGAAGATAATAGCAACCTTTGGCCCATAAGACACCACTATGCTGGAAAAAAAATTCATAGTTCCCCCCAATCAAATACCCCAGGACGTTCAAACGATGAATAATCTCAATAGGACATAGAGTTCTTATGGCTACCAAAGCCACATTTCAACCAAAAGCAACTTAACACAACTAAAATGTACCAGTACCACCCAGTCCAGATCCACCAAATAGAAAAACAAAGTTTGTTTCATCGATAACCACAGGTCCACAGCACAATCCAAAAAAATCAATTATCACTATTGAGGAGTTAACATGACCGATGGACCGAACCTGGGCCTTGGCCAAGCCAAGGGCTTGAGCCTTCGTGGTTCAAATGGATTGCCCCAGTTGCTTGGGCCAAGCCCATTGGGGACAACCCAAATCTTTCCTGGCTTCGCAAAGGCTTCCACAAATGCAATAACTAAAGAGGCTTAGTGCAAATGGCCATACGATGCTAGGACGAGCATTTTCAGAAGGTGATCACCTGCAGAGAGGGTCACATAGGTTTAACCAGCGTACCATGGATGTTTCCTAGACCCTTAATTTTGCACGATGAACACGTGCAGCGGTAACCTCACGTGATAATGCTTAAACAGCAGTTGCGGTCCCAATACAAGGGTGGTGATCATGTGGTTCCAATGTGTAATGGTACAACGGAGACGGCAACCTGAGGCATGAATTCTCTTCTTCACAATTGGGGGGAGTAATGTCCATAGCATAATGGGCAGCGGTAACCACCCATAAGTAACGAAGCGGTTGTGGCTCACTTTAAAAACCATGACTCTAACCCTAAAGGGTATGTATTCTTCACCCTTCTACTTGCACTTTGTGCCCTACTCTCCTGTCAAACTCCAACTCCGGTCGGAGACATTAATGTTGCTCTGCTCTATTTCAGTCAAGTCATGTCCCAACCAGGGGCAACACCAGTTGGTTAAGTGTGGGGTCAGCTGACCCCGTGGGAGAAAATAATTAATAATATTACTATTATTGTGGTGTAATTTTTTTGATTGGTCAATGATTGACACCATCAGAAATGTCTTTGACCCCATGAATAAGGCAGCAGAACGACATAATTTCTCTCTTCACCTTTCCAACGACATAATTTTTTTGTTTTGCTTTGGTAGGTAAGCTCTAATCCAAATACTTGCGCAGTAATATGATCAACTTCGTATTTTTGTTGAGACTTGAGATGGTATCTAAACCTTCTTTTTCTTAGAATATGAAGGATTTAAGTTTATTAATAAACCAATGCTCAAGTTAGCTTAGAGCCGCTACTGGTCCCAACAGAGGATGGTCAAGGCATAGCAGGTCTCCAAATAATAAGAGAATTTCAACCCGCGACTTTCCTCATTCTAGACATAACACACAAAGTCAAGGACAATTTACCTCTTCATTTTTTATTCGTCACTCTTGTCATTGACTTTTTTTCCTTTTAATGACCTAAAGACCACAAGGGAACAAAGCATTCCACATCCATACATGAGGGTCTTTTTTGTGTACTTGGGACATTTAGAATACCTAATTACATGTAGAATTGGTTGAGGTCCTTATGATATAGCAAATAATAAAAAAGTCCACTGAAACCATAGCTCATCTTCCAAAAAGAAGATGCAACCATAGGCAATGGGATAACTGCAGGAAATTCCCTGCTCACAGATGTTTTGATACTCAGCTTCGTATTTACAAGCAAACACAATATTAAACTTACTCGCTAAGAGAAGCACAAAATATGACAGCTGTAACACCTTCAAACAGGTGAATCCACTTCCTTCTCTCATTTCTCTGACCTCCAACGTCATAGAGTCGATATACTTCACCACTTTTTTTGTTCTCACCAACTGGGCTGCAATTTAAGCCAACTAAATTGTAGGTCATATTATGATGAGAGCCTGAATGGAATGTGGCTGACCTATTACAATAGCGTAACACAGTATGCATGGGGAAAAAAAGATAGAAACATATCATCATTCATCAGCTGTTTCTCAGTGACCCTAGATTCTAGAATCAAGAAGTTGAGATAGATGAGTGGCAAGATGATATTGGACGAACAAGAACAAGGTAGAAACAGAACCCCTGGCATCCCCGTGCCTAAGTACCCCTAGACATCTTGTGTCAAAGGAAGTAAAGTCATCACAGAACCAAATCAATCTTGTTCCCCACCACAAGACGATTGAGAAAAGAAAAAGAAGTGGATACCCAAATAAGAGGTAGAGGCAAACACCAGCTAAGTGAAGGAGGAAAAGCTGGAGGGTTCACGCTTTACGTAGTCTGTTACTTGGTATCTCTTCTTTTGGTTCTTTTATAATAGATATGCTTGAAAGGTTCTAAGTCAGGAACGCACGCCTTACTCGATGGGAGCAAGGTCAATAGGAAATTTGAACTAGCAGAGCAGGAAAGTGAAGATCCAAGAATGATTTTTCACGCGGATAAGAGGCTCACACAAGTGAAACGTATTTATCAACAGTATGATCTTTCAGTTAGAAGACACAGCACCCAGTTGCAGCCACATAAAAAAGAACGCACTACAAGAGGCAATGCAAATAAAAAGCATGCCATAAATGGAAACAGTACTCACCTGAACTGGATTTCAACAACCCCTGTAGTTCGAACTCTAGCATAAAGAACATCCTCCTGCGTAACAGAAGATGCTGAGAAGCCTGAGGCAAAACTTATATATTATGACACCCAAAAAATAACCAAACCAAATCCAACCCAACCGAGCCTTAAGTCCCAACCTAAAGAAATAACGAATTCAGAAAATTAGGGTAAAAGATGGTACAACTCATCTGTGCTACAGTAAAATAGGAAATTCATTTTCTTAACAAGATAAATAGTGTGACTTGTGCCAATCTGTAAGTCCACAACACCGTAGCTCGTAAAGCGAAAATTCAAAAAACATAAAATCTAGAAGTACCAGAGAACATAGATGATATAGCATCACTGGATTAAAGTCAAGTTTCAGTCATTGACAATAACCATACTTCCAGCTACTTTCCTTTAATGGATCTATTCCTGCAATTGCGAAAGTGTACCAATATATGATCCTCTATCCGGGGTCACTCTCACTAGAAGTAGGAGCAGCTACGCTATGGTATTTTGACCCCTATCTTCTCCCGAGAGGAGTCATTGCCTCTTCCATGTTTACAGAACATATGAAACGCCCATATCCATTCTCTTCACGGATAGAAGGTGAAGTTGAACATATCTCAAAGAACATTATTGAAATGACAAAAATACTGCCATATAGAGGGAGGGGAAAGGTTCGGGCGAAGGTATCAGAGTGGTCTTATATTGTTCTGTACACACTTAAATTTTTTGGTGTAGTAACAAGACAGCTAGGTATTGATAGTAGTTGGCACAGTAACATTTCAAGTTCGGGTCCTCAATTTACATACACTAGACGTTAAATTGCCAAACCACTTCCTGGGTATGGCAAGCAGGTGAACCATGCGAATTTCCTTTGCAAATTTTATAGTTTATTTGTGCTTTTTCAATTGTTATATTTCTCTTGCACAATAACCTTGGAAATTAGTGTCAACAAACCAACATGTCGACAACTTTCATTGCCAGCCTCACAGGGGTCATAAGGTCTTTAACAATATGTCAATGATTGATCTTTCCATCAAGTCAGACAAGTTTTACCCATTTAATAATATCATAGTGACATAAGTTTCCAGTGTGCATATTCAGAAACGTGATTTCGAAGCAAACTTATTTCCTACTTAATTTACTTAACCATTTCCTTAACAAAAAAAACGAATACAATGGTCAAAATCTAGAGCGGAGTTTTGCAAGAGAAAATCGGAAAAAAAAAAATGGACCATAAAACCCTTGGAAATGTTGTTTTACATGACTAACTAGAACGATGATACACTATGTGTGTAAAATGTGTAAATTTGAACAAGAATTGTTTTCATGTCAAGAAATGCTTTAATAAATTCTAATAATGTGATCTATACAAGCCTACCCTTGTCGCATTCCATTCTAAAGATCTTTTCTTTTTTTTTTGAAAGGCGAAAAAGGATTTCATTAATCTTTGAAAAGAGAATTACAAAGATTAAAGGGAAATATGAGAGAACGACATCACAACAAGGAGAAGGCATCCCAACTAAAGATCATATGTCAACCACGCTCCTCCACTAGTTAATCTTCCTCATGTGCAAGTTTAGTGGTATCAGCAATGCGCACGAAGAACAAGTGTTAGATGATGGATCTATTTGTATCTAGTGTAATTATGTGTCTTGTAATGTAATTAGTTTAAGTATCTAGGACCGTAGTGCAATTATTATTCAGCTTGTATATATATATTTTACGTTGAATGAAATTAACCCTAATGGGTTTTCTCCCTATTACGATTACCCTAAAATTGAACATGGTATCAAAGCAATAGAACCTGGCGACCTACGACGTGTGAACAGTACATCGTGAACAGTGCTCGCGCGAACAGTGAACAGTACTTGTGAACAGTGCTCGCTTGAACAGTACGTCGTGAATAGTGCTCGCGTGAACAGTGAACAGTGCTCGTGAACAGTACTTTGTGAACAGTACTTCAGATCTGTTTTTTTCTCGCCGTTCAGATCTGTTTTTTTCCTTCCCTCACGAAGTTTCAGCGCTGTTTTAGTCAGATCCGAAGGTATTCAGTTGATTTTTTTGAGGTTCTAGGGTTTTTGGAACCTTTATTTATTGTTATTGGAGTTCTCAAGTTGCTGGGAACATTGTTTATTGTTTATTTGGCATTATTGTTCTGCTTTCAAGATGTCAGAAGAGAAAAAACAGGCTTCCGCTAGTGGCAATGATGAGTTGAGTCGTGTAGGGACTCTGGATAACTCTCCACTGGATATTTGTCCCATCAAATTGGATGGCACAAATTATTTACTTTGGTCTCGTACTTTTACATTAGCTATTGAAGCTAAAGGAATGTCTGAGTTCATTGAAGACCATGTTACTGAGCCCACTACTGATGTTGAACTCAAGAAGTTTAAGTCTCGTCGATCTTTAGCCATGACCTGGTTGTTTAATTCTATGAAGGCTGATATTCGTAATCCTTTCTTGCTTCTTAACACTCCATATCAGATTTGGACTATTGCAAAACAGACTTATTCTCAGCAGGGCAATGATGCTCAGTGTTTTGAGTTGCGAAAGCGACTTCGTACTATGGATCAACACAATCGATCTGTTGCTGTTTACTTTGCTGATCTCAGTGGGGCTTGGCAAGAATTTGATTATTATCAGGGGTTTCAGGCAGTCTGTTCCGTTGATGCTGGTGCTTGGTTAAAAAGAATAGAGAAAGAGCGTGTGTATGATTTTCTTGCTGGTCTTGATGTGGAGTATGATCAAATTAGAGTGCAGGTGTTGGGTCGTGTTCCGTTTCCATCTTTGGGAGAGGCCTATGCCATTGTTCAACAGGAGGAGAGCAGAAGGGGTGCTATGTTACAAACTCCTACTTCTGATCGTTCTGCATTGGTTGCTATTCCGCAGGGACAGTTTGGGTCTGGCAGTGGAAAGTTTGGGTCTAGTACTACCAATGGGACCATAGACCGTATGTCACTCCAGTGTGATTATTGCCACAACACTGGACATACCAAGGATTTCTGTTGGAAGTTACATGGTCGTCCTTATCGTGGGCGAGGCAGTGGACGTGGAGGTCGAGGTCATGGTCTCGGGCGTTCTCAGGCTCAGGCACATGTTTCAGAGTTTGCTACATTGTCTGATTCTGGGTTCAGTACAGGCGTTCAGTCACCTTCTGATTCTGTTGGCGGTTTCTCTCAGGGGGAGATGCAAGCTCTCAGGCGTCTTATGGCTCGGGCCGATTCTTCCTCTACTATAGCTCCTACTTCCACAGCAGCTCCTACTGCATCCTATTTTGCTCATTCAGGTATTCCAGCTAGCGCATTTACTGCCTCCTCCGGTATTCCTTGGATTATCGATTCTGGTGCTTCAGATCATATGACAGGTTGTTCATCTGTTTTTGATTCCTATTCTACTTGTTCTGGTAAGGATAAGGTTCGAATTGCCGATGGATCGTTCTCTTCTATTTCAGGGAAAGGTTCCGTTCGCTATTCTCCCTCTATCTCTCTCTCTTCAGTCCTCCATATTCCAAACTTTGCCACTAACCTCCTTTCAGTTAGTAGTTTTACCCATTCTGCAAACTGTTCTGTGACATTTTTTCCTACTCATTGTATCTTTCAGGAACTGGAAACGGGGAAGGTGATTGGCAGTGGTAAAGCACATGGTGGTATCTATTATCTGGAGCATGCACCTCATCCATCTCAGCCATCTTTATCATGTGGACAAGCTCTACGGGCAGATATGAGTTCCACTCTTTCTTTGTTACATCGGTGGCACCGTAGATTGGGTCATCCCTCTTTTGGGATATTAGAGAAACTCTTTCCTACTTTAGTTAAACATTGTCCTAGAGATCAGTTTTTTTGTGAAGCCTGTGAGTTTGGAAAACATAAACGCTCTTTTTATGCACCTATTAATAAACGAAGTGATTCTCCATTTATGGTTATCCATTCTGATGTTTGGGGTCCTTCTCCTGTTACTTCTTTAAAGGGCTATCGATGGTTTGTTACTTTTATTGATTGTTATTCTCGTGCCACATGGGTGTACTTACTCCAGTCAAAAAATGAAGTATTTTCCTATTTCAAATCTTTTCATAAGATGGTGTGCACTCAGTTTGATACACATATTAAAATTCTTCGGAGTGATAATGGGACTGAGTATATTGATAAGATTTTTCGGACATATCTAGATGATAATGGTATTATTTTTCAGACGACTTGCGTTGACACTCCACAACAAAATGGAGTCGCTGAGCGTAAAAATCGTCATCTTGCTGAGGTCGCTCGATCCCTTTTGTTCACTATGAATGTTCCCAAATACTTATGGGGAGAAGCTATTTTAACTGCCACATATCTTATCAACCGTATGCCATCCAGTGTCCTTAATTTTAAAACACCCATTGAGTGCTTGCCAAGCAGTTGTCGGGTTACGACTCTTCCACCTAGGGTGTTTGGTTGTGTGTGTTTTGTTCATGCCCCAAAACCTTCTGGGGGCAAGCTAGGACATAAAGCCCATAAGTGTATTTTTGTTGGGTACTCTCCTACCCAGAAAGGCTATAAGTGTTACGATCCTTATTCGAGAAAGATGTTTGTCTCTATGGATGTTACCTTTTGGGAAACAGAGGTTTTTTATTCTTCCTCCCAACCATCTCTTCAGGGGGAGCATCAGCAGGAGGAAGAGATGTTTACCTTTTATAATCATAGTGAGGGGGAGAAATTTTTCTATGATTATAGTGAGGGGGAGAAGGAAAACACTGGAGAGGGGGAGAAGGAAAACACTGGAGAGGAACCAATATCTGTTGAAAGGGAAACACATGATATTGGTGGTGACATTGAGGAACAACTACCTGCACGACGACGACTGCAGGGAGCTGGCTTACAAAGGTATGCTAGACGGAAAAATGGAAAGTCTTCATGTACGTTACCACCGTGTCAATCACAATCACCCACTCCAGTTCCAGATTCCTCAGCTGACTCTTCTGGTAATGATTCTTCTTTTATTGAACCTCCTCCTATGGATCCTGACAGTCTTCCTATTGCTATTCGAAAAGGTGTTAGATCTTGTACTCAACATCCTATCTCACAGTTTGTTTCTTATGACCGTTTGTCTCCTTCGTACCATGCCTTTGTCTCTTCTCTTTCCTCTATATCTATTCCACCGAATTGGCAGGATGCATTCAAGATACCTAAGTGAAAATGAGCTATGGTAGAAGAGATGACAGCTTTGAAAAAGAATGGCACCTGGGATCTAGTATCACTTCCAGGAGGGAAGAAACCAGTGGGCTGCAAGTGGGTGTTCACTATTAAGCAAAAGGCTGATGGTACAGTTGAGAGATACAAGGCAAGGCTTGTTGCCAGAGGTTTTACGCAAACTTATGGTATTGATTATGAAGAGACGTTTGCTCCGGTAGCGAAGATGAATTCTGTGCGAGCTCTCCTCTCGTGTGTTGCCCACTTGAATTGGCCTCTTCAACAGTTTGATGTGAAAAATGCATTCCTCCATGGTGATTTAGAGGAGGAAGTTTATATGGATATTCCACCAGGTTTCTCTTCTCCTGCAAGTGAAGGAAAGGTGTGTAGATTGAAGAAGGCACTTTATGGGTTGAAGCAGTCACCTAGAGCCTGGTTTGGCAGGTTTTCTACGGCTATGTTGAGTTTTGGTTACAAGCAGAGCCATGCAGATCATACGAATGCAGATCATACGATGTTCATCCGCCGAAGTAATGGTAAGATTGCTGTCCTTATTGTTTATGTTGATGACATAATAATGACAGGCAATGATGTGAGTGAAATTCATAACCTTAAGTCTCGTCTAGCTCAAGAGTTCGAGATTAAGGACTTAGGATCATTGAGATACTTCCTTGGAATGGAAGTAGCGAAATCTGATAGAGGTATCTTTATTTCCCAACGCAAGTATATACTTGATTTGTTGGAAGAAACAGGTATGTTGGGCTGTAGACCTGCAGATTCTCCTATTGATGCAAATCATCATCTTAGTGGAAACGTGGGGGAGTGTACTGATAAGGAGAGATATCAGCGACTTGTGGGTCGACTAATATACTTGGCCCACACTCGACCAGATATTACTTATGCAGTAGGTGTTGTTAGTCAGTTTATGCATGATCCTCGTACTTCACATCTAGATGCGGTTTATCGTATTTTGAGGTATCTGAAATCAGCTCCAGGAAAAGGAATTTTGTTCTCTAATCATGGTCATTTGCGATTGGAGGCATTCACTGATGCTGATTGGGCTGGTTCTGTAGATGATAGACGCTCTACTTCTGGCTATTGCACTTTCCTTGGGGGTAATTTGATTACCTGGCGAAGTAAGAAGCAATCGGTTGTCGCCAGGTCTAGCGCAGAGGCTGAATATAGAGCTATGGCTCATGGTGTTTGCGAGCTCTTGTGGCTTCAAACTTTGTTACTTGATTTGGGGTTTGCTGATAGTGTTCCGATGAAACTCTACTGCGACAATAAAGCTGCCATTAACATTGCTCATAATCCCGTTCAGCATGACAGAACAAAGCACATAGAGATTGATCGACACTTCATCAAGGAAAAGTTGAACGAGGGTTTGATATGTATGCCATTTGTGAGATCTGGAGATCAGTTAGCTGATATATTCACAAAAGGGCTGGGTAGCAAGAGTTTTCATCCTATTGTGTTCAAGTTGGGCTTGATTGATATCTTCGCACCAACTTGAGGGGGAGTGTTAGATGATGGATCTATTTGTATCTAGTGTAATTATGTGTCTTGTAATGTAATTAGTTTAAGTATCTAGGACCGTAGTGCAATTATTATTCAGCTTGTATATATATATTTTACGTTGAATGAAATTAACCCTAATGGGTTTTCTCCCTATTACGATTACCCTAAAATTGAACAACGAGTGATGATCCAAGACCAGGAGATACCAAAGAGTGATCATTTTAGGTACTTAGGTTCAATCATTAGTAGAGATGGAGAGATTGTAGATGATGTGACCCATAGGATCCAAGTGGGATGGCTCAAGTGGAGGAGTGCTACTGGTGTACTGTGTGACAAAAGGGTACCCATAAAATTGAATGGAAAATTCTATGGAACTGCCATCAGACCAGCGAGAAATGAGAATGTTGAGGTGGATGTGTGGTAAGACTAGAAGAGACAGGATTAGGAATGAAACGGTTCGTGAGATGGTAAGTGTAGCATCCATAGAAGAGAAGTTGAGGGAAAATAGGCTAAGGTGGTTTGGGCATGTCTACCATAGACCAAGAGATGCAATAGTTAAGAGAGCGGATATGATAGCTTTGGGTAGCAATGCTATGGGGAGGGGTAGACCTAAATTGACATTAGATGTTGGGGTGCGCAACGATATGAGTATAGTATGTTTGTGTGAACAAGTGGCTCTTGACAGAGCTCAATAGAGGAAAATGATTTATGTAACCAACTCCAAGTGATTGGGACTTAAGGCTCGGTTTGGTTTGGTATACCAGAGAGAGCGAGGGGGGGGGGGGGGGGGGGGGGGTGGGTTGAGTTGGAGAGAAGAATTGAGGATATTTCATTTTTCCAACACATCTTGAGGAACTACAATACATCCGTAACCTTCTTAAATTTCACAGCAAGCGATAGGAAGCTTGACTCTATACTATCATGGTACTATCATGGACCAGATTCAACCACAACATGTAGTGCCCAGACGATTGTTCAGCAAATTCTCTCTTATGAATGTAAAACATCCTTCTAACTTATACTATGTTTGTCACAGTACTAATTAAAACCGGACAAGGATACAAAAGACAGTATTATGAACTTTAATATTGGGTACCTTCGTTGGAACATAGTTTGCGTCCGACAATCTTTGCAAATTTGCCATGAAATAATGTGCACAGTCTGGAACCTGGAGTTCATTACCATGAGAGCAGATTTCCTGAACGGAACAAAATAAGTAAAATTTAGAAAGCTTCATTTGCGAGAAGTAAAAAGAAAAGAGCGTAAAAAGAAATCACCAAAAAAGTTGAAAAATCAAGAGGATAGGAGACTTATTGCAGAATAGGAGTCAATCAAACCATTAAATCAACTTTGAAATTACCTGAATGGCAGAATCTTTCCATAGAGCTTCTATGTCTTGTGCAAGCTCTTGTGTCAGAGGGGGATAATCTACCCCGCCGCCAATTTCTGATAGTTTCTCTCCAATTCCCTGTTACCGAATCACAGATTCATTACACTTCGACACCAAATATTGGACCTTCTGCTTGGTCCAGCGACCATAACTACATCACAATAATTGCACACTGATATTGGAGGGGTGGGACCAATAGCCGCCTAGGTTGCTCATACACCAATCACAGAACTTAATATTCAAAATAAACAATACGAGGGTCAAAAAAATGCACATCAATTAGAAAACAAAATAGTAAGATCATACCTTATTTTCAACAGATACAACATATTTCGAGGAATCAATTTCATTTTGAGCGAACTCCTTGGAGCCATCATATAATAGCTGTCAAAGCAGGTTGAATCATC
Organism: Rhododendron mucronatum var. ripense; assembly: GCA_019656295.1. Taxonomy (NCBI): domain Eukaryota; kingdom Viridiplantae; phylum Streptophyta; class Magnoliopsida; order Ericales; family Ericaceae; genus Rhododendron; species Rhododendron mucronatum. The sequence goes on along the minus strand of BPLT01000130.1, from coordinate 374,382 downwards.
ATCAAGTACAATAATAACAATATCCGTTACACATTAATAAATTGACTTCAAGTCTACAACTCATGTCATGACAGTTTTACAAGAATCTCTTTAACCAACTGACACTAAGTATCTTTTGTATTTGACAAAAAGGGACATAACCAACACACCCTTTCAAGTATTGCGTACTTTTATTGTCTGATACACATTGGCATGGATGACTGTGATATAGCTCTTCAGTTCTGCCTCATCAAATCCAGTTTGAAACAGAAGTTTTATCTGCAAACGAATCATACACTCTTAAGGTTATAGAGCACTCCATAAATATGACACAAAAAAAAGAACAATTTGATTTTTTTAGAAAACAGACTAGTATCTGTCTTGCCTGTTTAAAAATCGTAGACTTCCCCGACTCTCCAGCACCTAAATGACAAAAGTGTTATCAAAGCAAATGAGAGAAACCCATAAGAAGGGTGTTGACGAAATATAGGGCATAATCATGCAAAAGAAGAGAGAAAAGAGAATGTGCGTAAAAGAACATCTCATGCTATTAGCTTAAATAACTAAACTAAAGTATTAAATCCTTCCTATGCAGTTGGCACTGGTTCCACCCATGTATCTGATACTCAATCAACAACTACCCACCCAAGCCATCGCTGATACACAATGCAAAAAAGAAGATATATTCTGTGGTGGTAATGATAACTATAGATTGTTAACGAAATTCTAGAAACCCTATTCCTTTTCCTAGGGCCTCGCACCCTAACCTTTTGTAAAGCACCGAAATGACAGATTTCAAGGATAGAAAACACATTATTCACAAAATCAGTTGACTTCTAGCTAGTTGAAGATCACAGTACAGGTAAAATACAATTACGTCACTGTTTCCTCATGACATGAGGAAGATCAAGGGACGGCAGAATCAATATATACCATTGCTTCCTCCTTGGCCCATGTCCTACAATTCCAAAATCATTTGACCTCCAGGAATGGAAGTTACAGGGACAGATCACATCTTCAAGACCATATTAAAAAAGGGGGGGTGAATTAAGTTACTATTTGACCTGGTCATTGTGGCCAAAGAGACATTACAAGGGATTGACTAGAAGATTAATAAGAGTAAAATACGACTGCCATTCAAAACTTGACTGAGTCTCTGAAGTCATCCAGGCCTTCTCACTAACGCAAGCTTCCCCTAAGAATCAGACACTAAACGTGGCCAAAGGATAACTTATGATCTCTCAATCTGGAGAGAACAACACAATTGAAACCATGCACAATGCAATTTAGCTGTCCTTGCCCATCTTATTGTACTTAATAGGGACACAAAAAGAAAAGAGTTAGGTGTACCAAGGAGGAGAAGTTTATGAATATGCTTCTCTGCCCTTGTTTCTTGCTCAATCCGCCTTTCTATATCTGCAGCCTGAAATATAGAGATTGAGAAGCAGATTGATGGCTTTATAGGGAAAATAAAATGAGAAGAGAGAAGAATGGTCACAGACATAAATCCTTCTGCCCTCACAGGATCGAACTTTGGAAAAACATACCATGGTCCACCCGTATCGAGCAAAATGTTTACCTGAGCATTCTCTTCGGTGTCAGCTTGATTGAATTGTTGGTGCCTACTACAGAGTAAGCCCATATTTCTTGTTGCTGTACACAGCCTACAACAATTTACCCTAGTCATACAGCATCTGTCATTCGCAAGAAGCTTCAAATCGTTGACGGCTTCCCCTTCTGTATTATCACGGCATTACATTGTTCATGTTTGCCTGATCTGCATGCTGCAATCCATCCGAAAGAACAAAAATTGATCTAGAGCAAGCTCAATAACGGTAAGGCTGTAAGGTAACTTCAGCCTAGTTAAAACATTTTGCAAGGCACCGTCAGTACTCTTGCGGAAATAAATGGCCCAATCACTTAATAACAAGCGTCAAGCAGTCACAGATAAACCCATCATAATCACCATCTTGAATGAATTCACAGAAAACAGCAACAGAGTCTCGAAGTATTCTTGAAACCTCAGTGTCTGCCTCCCAAGAAAAACTCCAGAAAATGGATCGACTGATGCAGTAGAAATGTAGAATTTAGGTCATTTTTGTCATTTTGGTGTCCATGCTGTTATTAGGGTCTTGAGTCTATATAAATAGGTGAGTCGGTCTTTCATTTGGTAGCTTCCTATTATCAACAATATTGAAATTTATAGATTGAGACTTTAGTTTCTCTCTACCCTTAGAGGTTCATCCCCTTGAACGGGATTTTGCTCCTTTCTTTGTATCTTGTATTCCCTTTCATATTTTGATTGCATCATCGAGGCAGAGCTCTAACTTTCGAGAGGCAAATGCATTTAGGGCCAGATTACAAAAGATTTATCACAATCCAGGAACAAAAAAAATACAATCAAATAGCGTGTTGAGCATATCATACGTAAGTGCACTGCATTATCTTGCCATGGCAACCAGACAAGACCTAGCGTATCGAGTATAAAAAGCATCTAATTCCATAACAATACAATAATCCCCCACAAATCAGAGTAAAGCACGATAGCAACAAGTGATGTTAAAAACAAAAAATAAAATAAGTAATTGAAGATACCCTGCATCTGTTTTCACCCTATCTTTTTTTTCTTTTCGACATTTGCTGAATTCAGACAAGTAATTTAAAGCTACGAAATTCGCCACGTATCTGAATATACCTCTTCTCTTTCAAAACCCTAGATGCATTTCTGGTGGTGTTTTTTTCCTGTTGCCGTGCGTATATGGAGAGAGAGAGAGAGAGAGAGAGAGAGAGAAGGATCCAGCAGGAGAAAAGAAAGAGAGTGATCGGCGGTGGAAATGCTGAGAGGGAAAGAGTTGTTGGGTTGGGCAGGCAATGCTGAGAGAGTGGATCGGAGAGAGAGAGAGAGAGAGAGAGAGAGAGAAGACGAGAGTTCTGTTCAAAGTTGAATGGAACTCCGAAACAAGAAACTCATCAGAAGACTATTGAATTGAATATTTGACTAGCTCAGAGTATTCCACGTCACTCCTGGTTACCAGTCCTGTTTTTGGAGCCTGAGGATTTTTGGTGACCTTTTTTTTCATTTTTTAAAACTTTTTTTTTGTCATTAATTAAACCTAATATACTCTATTTTAGGAGACTTGGGAAGGAGGATGGATACTTACGGGAATCGAACCCTACCTATATGCATGAAAGTATAAGGGAGGTACCAACTGTAATTTACTCCACTTGCTTTTTTAAAAGGGCAAATTTCACTCAGACCCCCTGAGGTATATGACAATGACAGAAAGTACCCCTTAGTTTTCAAAAATGACAGAAACCTCCCTTACTTTACAGTTTGGGTTTCATTCCGTTAGTTCCGTTAGTTAAATGGACGGAAAATGTACGAAAAATGTACGGAAATGTACGGAAAATGAAATCTTCAATTTTATTTAGTTCTACACATATCTTAGGGCTCTCATTAAAAGTTCTAGAGTTAAAAATTAATTATGATCATTTAGGATAAAATAGTTAAAAAAATAAAATCTTCGCACCGATTCAAACGGATTAAAATTTGGAGCATTTAAAAATTTTGTTTTTCACTTGATTTTAGAGCTGTCAATGAAGAGCAAATACTTAAGTGCTCCAATTTTCAATCTATTTGAATCGGCGCAAAGATCTTATTTTTTTTATTATTGTATCTTAAAGTGCAATAATTAATTTTTGGTTTTAAGATTTTCAATGAGAGCCCTAAGATAGCCGTAAAACTAAATGAAGAGGAGATACTTAAGTGCTCAAATTTTCAATCCGTTTGAATTGGTGCGAAAATCGTATTTTTCTGATTATTTTATCCTAAAGGGTCATAATTAATTTTTCGCTTTAGGATTTTCAATGAGAGCTTTAAGAAAACCATAGAACCAAATGAAGAGCAGATACTTAAGTACTCCAATTTTTAATCCGTTTGAATCGGTGCGAAGATTTTATTTTTTTAATTATTTTATCCTAAATGATCATAATTAATTTTTAACTCTAGGACTTTTAATGAGAGCCCTAAGATAGGTGTAGAACTAAATAAAATTGAAGATTTCATTTTCCGTACATTTTCCGTCCATTTAACTAATGGAACTAACGGAAACTAACGGAATGAAACCCAAACTGTAAAGTAAGGGAGGTTTCTGTCATTTTTGAAAACTGAAGGGTACTTTCTATCATTGTTAGATACCTCAAGGGGTCTGAGTGAAATTTGCCCTTTTTAAAACTTTGATTTATATCTTTCTAGTTTTCTCATCAAGTCAAACAATATGATGTAGAAATTGTATTCAAATCTAATAAAAATTAAGGATTAATTATTAAGAAAAAATATGCCTAAATGTTTGGGATAGGGCCTTAATTTTACAATAACAAATTGCTTGGGTCTCTCAACAACAATTTTTCTAGAAGTGAATACATTTACCTGAAATTTTTTTGTATTTCAACATCAACTTCTCCAGGTTGGTAGTAAACATCAAAACTTAAAATTTCCCCTATTGATTAATAAATTTGTATGAAAGATGCATGGGCATACTAAATATCAAAAATGAAAAAAAAATGCAATCAGGATTCTTTAAATTTAAATGTGTAAGAGCTATCTGTACACATAGGTGTCACAAAAAAGAAAAGAAAAGTGGGATGTGAATTTTAAATGCAGACACTTGTGTATAATGGATCGCGAGAATTTCAAATGTCTAATTAAAGTTTTTTGGTGCACAAAAAATGATAATCAAGAATAGTGTTATTAGTGTGTGTGTGTGTGTGTGAGAGAGAGAGAGAGAGAGAGAGAGAGAGAGAGAGAGAGATTTGATGGAGAAACGAGTGATTAATAAGTTTTCCTTTTTTCCTAATATTTCAGATTTGATGACGACAACCTTAATGGAAAAAGGTGATTAATGGTTACTGAAGTTGCTGACGCTGTCGTTCTATTTAGACATTTTATAAATATATCTCGTTTTATTTTATTGTATATAGTGTAAGTTTTTGGTTGGATAATGAGTGATATATTATGTGCGAATTAATTGTCAAAACTACTATGAGCCACAATTTGAAGGAATCTTTGCATTTTCATTTTTGTTTCTTCACTAAATTAATTAAGAATAAAAATATGATAATATTTGTTGCATTTCATCTTATGTCATTTTTGGAAGGGTCAAACCTAAGGGTCCATTGGCTTTAAAAACCTAAGGATCCGTTTGATTAGAAAGAAATTTGTGTTGGAAAGTGAAAATGAGAGAAAGTAAAGTAAAATAAAATAAAATAAAATAAAAAGTTTTGTCAGATTCTTGCAAGGAAAAAGTATATTTACTAGCTTACCATTTTACATCATGAAAAGGAAAGTAGTTATGGATATAATGGGAAGTGTCATAAAATGTGACAACTTTACGGCTCCGTTCAGTTGTCGAGAAAGTTGTGTGGGAAATTGGTTCCCAGAAAAAGTGAAGTGAGGTGAAGTAAAAGAAAAAAAAATTATTTTTCTGTGAGTGTTCATTTGACAAAAGAATTTTGCAAGAAAAATTAAGGTTTAGTTGTTCATTTGTCAGAAAAAGAAACTTTCGAGAAAATTTTGTGAATGTGCACTCATTTTCCTTTTCCCGCGACGCAAAATCCTGTGTTTTTTGTAAGATCACTTTCGCAGGAAAGTAATTCCTGCAGGAAACTTAAATTGGTAAGTCCTAGAATTTTTCTGCCAACTGAACACTAGGAAAGTTATGGGAAAATTGATTTTCCTATCCGTTCCTGTACTTTCCTGGCAACTGAACGGGGCCTACAAGAAAATAATTTTCTTGTGTTTTTAGCAAGATAATGAAAGCTATATACTCATGCTTTAATTGGTGTTACAAAACATCCAGTTTCTTACACTTTCTTGTATTTTCATGTTAATCAAATACCAAAAAAGTTCATTATTTTCTCTTTCTTGCATTTTCTATCACCTTCACACTATTCAAACGGACCTTAAACTAATTGCAATTAATGGTGGAGTGGTGTTTCGAATTTATTAACCAAAGGATATCCACAATGTTATAATAAAAAATGAATAACCCAAAGTTTTTTTTTTTTTGACAAAAGGGAAAGGTTTTTATTACTCTGAAAGGCAGGAAAACGCCTAAACATCAGAGAGAGAGAGAAAGGAACCCGGGTCAAGGTAGTTATCCACAAGTTGGACAAACCTCAAGAAAGGCCTTTCTTTGCACATACATGTGCAGCCCTATTACAATTACGGTTGACAAAAACAAAATCACATGACTGAAACGAATCCTTATCCTTAAGAGTTAAGCAATTGTGAACTAAAACTGCAATATCAGAGGATGGATCACGAAGCATGGGTCAGTTCTTGATGATCGACTCTGCGTCCGACTCAATAATCATATCCGCAGTTTCAAAGCAATACCCAAACGCATACCATCTTGAAAGTGCCAAAGCTTATGCAAGCCGAGGAGAATTCAAGCCTTCGTATGACTTAACAAAGATACTAACAATTAAACCCACAGAGTCCCATGCAATTACTCCAATTCCGACAGTGTTCATAGCCTTTGATACCGCCGCGTCAACATTAATCTTTACCACACCTTGCTCTGGTCGCCTTCAAACCAAAATGACAGGGTTCGAAATATGCATCCAAGTTGGGAAGGGAGTTTTATTAGTCTTTAGAAACTTGAAGAAATCTGCTTGTGCCTTCACAATAACTGTCTCTATCAGCTAATTTTTTCTATTGAAAATAGAATCATTTTGGGATCTCCAAATCCACTGGCAATATGTGAGACCCAAGCCCAAGGATGAAGAAGGGAGGTGAGCAAGGTTAATATGATCATGAATACATTGCCACCAATCAGACATATGCCTACAATCTTGAAGCTCCTCCAGTCTTAGACGAAACAGCCAATGAATCCATACTTTTTACGGTAGAATCGCATCGAAAGAATAAATGGCACACAGATTCCTCTACTTTACCACATAACGAGCAAATTGGGTTAGAGCGAATATTCCTTGCTGTTAAAGCTGAGTTGGTTTCTAATGCATCATTGAAACACTTGTAAGCAAAATGTTTAATTTTTGGATGTATAGGCAAGCCCCACAATTTCTTCCAGATTTGTACCATAGCATTTGCGGAACTTGATTGAGCTCCCTGACAGTCCGGTTGGTTAAATGAGCTTTCTTTTTCCAGACAATAAGCAGATTTAACGGTGAAAAGCCCATTCGGGAAGAAGTGCCAGATCTTACGATCCCTTTGCTGAGTGTTGCTGATGGGTAACGAGAGAATCATATCTGAATCCTCCTTATTGAAACAATCTTTAATCAGTTGCACCTTCCAAGTCTTTGAAGCATCATCAATAAGCTCCGAAACACGAGTTATGGTGTTGTTCCTCACCGTGGTTGGGCAAATTTTGAACAAAGGTGTCTTGGGTAGCCAAGGGTCCTCTCAAATTCAGATGTCTTCTCCTAAAATGACCTGCCACTTCCAACCTTTGTTGATTAACTCTCTTATCCAAGAAATACTTTTTCATGCCCACAATGCCTGATACTCACTTTTGCATTAAAAAATGATGTATTGGAAAAGTATTTACCTTTAAAGATGCGCTTGAATAGGGATGGTTCGCCTGAAATTAATTTCTATCATTGTTTGGCAATCGAGGTGTGGGCCACCTAGAGCCCGAGGCCGGGCCTCTCTGCTCGTTTTAGAGAAGGATTTGATTTTTGAAAAAGAAGAGTCGCCACCCGGATTTTTGTAAGATTGTTTTGCCACCTGAGAAACCTTGAATTTGAAATGATATTTGAGTTCGAACGATAAACTAGAGATTTTGAGCTCGGGAGCCAAGTTACGAGAAGGGAAGACTTTTATTCAACAGTCTTCTCACCTGATACTAAGATTGATCTCTACTAAATATTTGTGAATTTTTTTAGAAAATGCGTATATTCTTAACCTTTGAAACACGTAGCAAGTAGAGTGTATGATGTAGGCATGTGCAGAAGTGTACAGTATATACAAAGTTAAAATAGAGCAGAAAGTTACATGCAATGAATGAAAAGAATGCAAACTGTCAAAAACTGCAGGAAATTGAGACAACTTCCAAGCGCTGGAGTCCCTATGCCCAAGGTTGGATACTTGTCCAAACTAGTTTCTGAAAATATTTTCTTTTTATCCAAACAGTGAATTAATTAGTAAAATGCATGGATAATAGCTTTTTGAAAATGTTTTGAGGTGTTTCTTAGATGAAGGAATAAAAAGACAGTATTGAAAAGTTTTAAAAAACGAGAAATAAATGCTAGAAATGGACATAAAAGCCCCAGGACCCCACAAATATTTGAAATAATCAGCAAGCCCATGAGGAGGTGCTTTGTGCAGGGGAGTGAATGCCCAGCACAAAGCACTCACGATCACATTTTTTCGTAACAAGAGCCCACGATCACGTTAGCCTGCTCGTATCCCCACTTTGGGTTCCTAGTTTCCTCAGATGAACAGAAACCAGAAGGCTTAAATATATATATGTTCCTCACAAAATGGTCACCATTTCAATTTCGTCCTTATAAAAGTTTTTGTTTCAATTTTACCCTTACACTTTGCGACAAAAGTCAATATTACCCTTTCCGTCCAAAATAGACGGCAATCTCATAAGTTGCTAACGGCAGGCTGAGGTGGAGTTCAACTGGGCACTCATTTGTTTTACCAAAGCAACATGGAGCTGACATGTTTTGCAACTTGGTATGCAAGCACATACAGACCTCTTTCAAGCCAAATTTGGGTCTCAAAAAAGTGATCGGACCAGTTCATTTTCTTTAAAAAATATTTTGTTTATGGTCCCTACCAAAAATCAACAAAATAGAATATCGGTAAGGCATGATACGACATCCAATTTTGTCCAAGAATTTAGGCTTGAATTCTGAGACAAAGTTGCATGTTTCTTAGACACTTTTACCATATTCTAGTTAGTTAATTTTTTGTAGGAATCATAAATAAAGTATTTTAAACAAAATAAGCGGTTCCGATCATTTTTCGAAAATCTAAAACAGGTCTAAAAGAGGTTTGTGCGTGCTGGCACAGATTTCACAATCTGTGCAGATATCACCGTTCTTTTCAAATTAACACCTAATCTAAACCCAAACCAAACCAAACCCAACCCAGCTGGTCCCATCCACTCATCCCCATCCGACCCATCCACCCACCACCACCACCTCCATAGAACAACTCCATTGCTTGTCCCTCTCCATACAATTCTCGATTTTTTTTTTTTTTTTGGGGGGGGGGGGGGGGGGGGGGGGGGGGGGTATAAATTCAATTGTTGAATTTATCTGAAATGCAGCATATGTATACAGATTTGCTGGGTTTACAAACACACACACTCTCTCTCTCTCTCTCCTAACTTTATCTTTTTTTAGTGGGTCCAATAAAATGCTGCAATTTTTGCAATCTTGGGAGTGGAATTATGTACGTACATTTCGGCTTCTAGTTACCAATCAATGGCCGAACCCAATTTGCCACACTGTGTTCACTGTTAAGGCATCTAATATAGGGAGAGTAGTACCAAGTCAAAGTGGTTTTGAATGACAAGTGGGTTTCAGTCAAAGGCAAATCAAATTAGAAAATCCATGGGTTGTTCACTGAAGCGAACATAATTAAGCGGCAGAGAAGCATTTTAACCGAGTTCCGGACTCGGGATGCATTTTAACCGGGTTGCGACCAAGTTGAAAAACTCAGATGATATGGTTAATCTCCTGGTGGAAGCCGGTTTGAAGACCGACACACGTGCAAGGTTGGGTGACTTTTATAGTGGTTCTTCGAGTGCATTCCCAAACAACAAATTCAAACACCCAGTTATTGATGCACCAAATTACTGTGAGGAATATAGGAAATATATGAACTCTTAAATCCCAACTTTTGCAAGTATTACCCCCAAATTTCAGTTTCCAAAATATACCAAAATTTCTGGGGTTCTACGAATTGCTGGGCCAGAAAATTGAGGGAGAACATGGAGTTGGGTTACATCAATCAAAGATGGAGAAGAGATGTTGTGAGGTGGTGGACGGAGGAGGGGAACAAGCTCGAACTACTGAGGCAAAGGGGAAAGTTGGGGATTGGTGGAGGGAGAAGCCGCACAAAAGGAGATGGCCAGAGTAGAGAACGTTAACGTTGGCGTCGCCGAAGATGGCCAGAGTAGATGCCATCTCCGGTGGTGGTTTATGTATGCTTTGGTAAAGGTGTGTAGAGTGAGAAAAAATATGAGTGCTCTTTGTACTCACCTAAGCCAACCGTTAGCCACTTATGAGATTTCCATCCATTTTGGATGGAAAGAGTAACATTGACTTTCCTCACAAAGTGTAAGGGTAAAATTGAAACAAAAATTTTTACAATGACGAAATTGAAACGGTGACTATTTTATAAGGACCATAAAGGTATTTAAGCCAAACCAGAAATGTATGTAGCTTTCTACCTTTCGAGTGCTTGATCAAGACTTTGAGGTTCGGTTTGAACGGTTTGTTGACCGTTTTGAGTTGGGAGATGATGAAAGGGGTTTTTTACAGTAGAATATTGAGGAAATAGAGATTTTTGGGAAGAAAATAAGATTTTTCTCTTCAAATATAAGACATTTCAGATTTTTCTTTAAATATATATGTTGAAAATCCAAAATATCACTACAAGAAAAAACACTTTCGCCTACTAAAATTTTAGTCGCCAAATGGCTATTTTTAGTCACCCAAACGTTTCTGCGACTAAATATTTAGTCGCTAGGTTCATTGTTGACACTTGGTCTGGGAAAGTTTTAAGCGACTAAACTTTTGTTTGTCGCTGAAGACAAATTTTCACCAACTAAATATTTTGTTGCCGAAGACAAGTTTTGCCGACTAAATAAATGGTTGCCAAAAGGGTATAACTTTTTGGCGACCAAGCCTAGAATACATGGGACAACCCCAAATAATAAAGCCCAAAAGCAAAACCCTATACACTGCTCGTCCAACCAACACCACCGAATCCACTAACAGCCACCACAACAAAAGTAGTCAACCACCAAAGCTGACCGAACGCTATCGCCGCCCCACAAGCTGTTAGGCCAAGAAACCAGTAGATCATAGGAGGAATATCGGCAAAGGCCAACAAAACCTAGCTCCCACAACTCGCCGGGCTAGACCTTGTCATTAGGCAAATCTAGATAATCCCAGTAGGAAATCCGACAGGCAAACGAACGGTGAAGAAGAAGGAAGCCAATGAGCAGAGAGAAGCAAAAGATTTGACAAGGGAGGAGGATCAGTAGAGGGAAAGAGTGTCGATGGCCACTGTCGTCGAGAATTCGAATTCAGCCACCAATCGTTGTGAATTTGCGCACCAATCGTCGTGAATCTGCGAAATTATAGGTCCCAAAAACAATCAAGGAGGGCACCAATTGAGCCCAATACCGGCAGAAATCTCCCACGACCACCACCACCCCAACTTTGAAACAACCTGCAAAAGAAAAAACAGAGAAAGGGGAAGAGAGGGAGAAGAGAAAGTGGGGAGAGGGGAGGAAGAAAGAAGAGAGAAGGAGGGGGGGGGGGGGGGGGGGGGGGGGGGGGGGGGGGGGGATTGGAGGGAGGCCAGGGGAGGAGGGAGGAGGCGGTGCTTCCCCTAGGTGGAGAAAACCTTAGGTGTTTGTATGTAGAGAGAAGGCATAGCTTTTTGTCCAGAACTTTATTTCCATGGCAAATATTAATCTCCCCCCCCCCCCCCCCCCCCCCCCCCCCCCCCGGTGCGCTCTCTCTCTCTCTCTCTTTTAATTTTTTTTTATAAAATTTTAAATGTTAATAACTTTTTTTTCATGTATTTTTTTAAAATAAATTATATATTTTTGAAATCTACTCAACGAAACCTATCAAACGAGCCTAATATTGATGGTGAAATAATATAAAACAGAAAAATTATATTTTTCCGTAGTTTAAACTATCTAACGAGGTTGAAAAATGTGTTCCAAATTTCAATTCGTTTGAACTGATGGAAAGAGAAAAAGTTTTCTGATCATTTTAGTTAATAAAATGATCAAAAATTTAAAATTTTTCCACCGGTTGAAACGAAAAGAAAAAGAAAAAGAGAGAGGCAATCGGTGCTTTGTAGTGCATGTGGTGGTTTTGTGTGCATGTGAGCCTTGAAGAGTTTTGGACGTGAAGCACATAGGTGAATTGGGGTTTAATGACTAAGCATCACTCGCCTAGGAGTAATCAGTTATCCTGCAAAGGAAAAAAATTTAGAGATGAGCGCCTTATCATTTGCCTATGGTTGGACCTTATCAACTTGCAGAGCAGCTGCAAATTTAGAGATGCAAAAACTTGCAGAGCATTGAGTTGAGCACCTTATCAACTCAACTTGCAGAGCATTGAGTACATTGAGCTTATCAACTCAACTTGCATGCATAGCATTGAGTACGTTGAACTTATCAACTCAACTTGCAAGCATTGAGTACGTTAAGCATTGAGTTGGCTATATAATCTGATGATTGAGAACAATTTTTGAGCAATCATATCCTCACAATTTTCTTTAACTTTCATTCATTTTCATAATTCATAAAAGAACATTATGGATCAGTACAATTTTTTATTTTTGGATAGTTAGTCAGTTGGAAACGATGTTGCGAATGATGTTCCTTGTAGGGAGAGCAGCTCATACGTTGGGCGTGATTACACAGCCGAATTTACGACTGACCAGATTAATTATTAATGTTGTTATTATACATATTTGTTACTTATTTTTGTTAATGTTGTACTCTTTTTGTAACACAACCAAAAACGTAGAAAATTTAATTCTTTTATTTCATTCTATCTTCCCTACGTACCATGTGAAGTTCACAGAAATGGAAAAAGGAAAAAAAAAATCCAAGGAATTTTTTTTAACTGTTATTAAATATTTTTTGGTGCATGTTGATTGAAAAATATTTACTTAAAACTAAATAATAATTTTTTAAATTTTGTTGCACCGTTTAAATATATCACTGTTATGACTTTTGTTAAAATACCAAAGTATAGTATTTTTTTTTTGATGCATGTAAATCCCCTGGAACATAGAAGCATTATTATTATTATTTATTTTTGAATCATATGTCTTGTTTACTGTCGTGATGCCATTGGAGGACATGCTTTAGGACCTAACTAGTTAATATCACTTCTATTGCTAAAACAAGACAGACTGAAAGTTGGTTTATTTCAGTAAAAATGAAAGTAATGTTGTTCTCATCTTATGTGCCGTATTGAACCTTGATTTCAAAGTTGAAAAGCATGAATATATGATTTAATACCACCGCATGATTTTAGTAAGCTTTGAAAGAATAACGTGTTCGCGAGAAAATGCAGCATGTGTACGAGACACAAGAAAAAGAAAAAAGTAATTTAAGTAATTTAACTCCTTTAATTAATAGAATGTATTTTATGGGTGTTACATTTGTTACTTATTTTGTCATGTTTCAAGCATATCAGTTTTTCACGTGCACACACCCTCACTTATATGCAAGAATCAATTTTTTTAATATACGGGATATTACATTGTGCTTATACGTATTCATTTTTTTTTTTTGCATATTTGAATAATGAGACGAAAGAGCGACTAATATGGGCATTGGATACTTTAAAGAGATGGATGGTTGAAAAAGGGGTAGCGTTGCCATCGGTGGTTGTTTTAGATAGGGATCTGACACTTCTTGGCGCCATTGGAATATGTTTCCCCTTCGCACAACACATCCTTTGTATTTGGCACATAAACCAATGTGTAATGAAGAAGTGCAGCTCTATGCTTGCTACGAGGTGAGACGAGTTTTTCGAAGCATGACCGTTGTTTATTCCTTCATCGACACCGAAGTCTTTGCAACAAAGGTGGAATGCCATGTGCGGAGAGTTTAAGCAATACTCTGATGCCATAATATCTTTGGGATACATGGTTAGGTCCTTACAAAGAGCGATTTGTTGCAGCATATATAAACCAGTTTATGTACCTCGGGAGCAATTCAAGCCAAAGGTAACTTTCCTATAGTCCTCGTATATTTACTGTCCTGCACTAAAGAATACTTTATGTAACTTTCCTATTTAACACAGTGTATTATTAAATTGCAGGGCAGAGTCTGTGCATGCGAGACTCAAACGATACTTGAGAGATATCATGTCCACACTTCAAACATCTTTTCAGAAAATAGAAAAGATGTTGACCAGTCAATTTGGGGATATTCAGAGGTTGTTCCAAAAATCTCTCAACATTCCACGACACATACATCTACATGAAGGCATTTATAGTGAAATCAGAGGTCGCATTTCATTACAGGCAATGGACTTGATCCATAAGCAGGCACAACACACTGATAACGAAGCCGGCCTTTGCTTTTGTAAGATCAAAAGGACACACGGATTGCCATGCTTTCACGATATTGCACTTTATCGTTCTGTGGATAGACCAATTCCGCTAAACTCTATCCACCCTCACTGGAGTACGTTGTCCACGCACGCCCAGAGGCATACTGACGAGGGAACATGATCCGACAGGACAGCTCAGCTTATTAAAAGATTAAATGAAATGGATTCCGACAGTCGAGAGTCTATGATGGACAGGTTTCTCGATATGGCGGATCCATCTCGTTGCACAGTTCGACCCCCAACATATAACATAGAACACAGGGGTCGACCTACAGGCAGAGATGAGCAGAATAGAGGTCACATACCTTCCTTCACAATATCCACTTCAGAATATCGGGCCTCACGTATTCCAACATCGCGAAGGAGCAATGGGAGGGATCACCTTGTTGAGAAATTTCTTCAGCAGTATCAGCGTGGTATTTCCCACCGTGCTGATGTTCGACCCGACGGTCATTGTGGCTTCAAGGCGTTAGCCGCGCAACTCTATGGTTCTGAAGATCAATGGGCTCAAGTACGACATGACCTTATCCAAGAGATTGAACAAAATCGAGTCCTGTACGATCAGCTTTATCCAGAACGTAATTATGTATCCTATGTGCTACAAAGATTTCGTTGCTTCCGGCCATCGGCACTAGAGGATCATTGGATGGACTCTATATCATTGGGACTTGTCATCGCATCAACGTACAACGTTGTATTGCATACATTCGATATGATTGCTTCGAGTTGTTTCACCCACTTGCTGTTGAGCTCCCATCCAGTCCTCCAATTGTGATACGAAGTAATGCAGATAGATCCGTCGGGACGACGACCACAATTTGGTGGAAATATTGTCTAAATTTGTGTATTTATTTATGTTCATGTATTAGTTCTATATACTCAATTGTAATTAAATGAAGTTTGATTTCAGTTTGCATTATTGATTGTTCAGAGAAATATAAGTAAATTTAAGTTGATTCAATATACATAATTTACTTCAACATAAATATTGGGACCAAAAAAAAAAAAACCATTTAGGACAGGCTGCTTTAACCATTGTCCTCAAAGACAAATCATCGTGGTTTGGCTGCTGCTTTTGTTCCTGCTTCATATTGTGAACCCTTTTTCTTTTTCATGCTTGATTGCTACTTGTAATTGTGTTTAATGTTCACATGCTACAATTATATTATTTCATAAACTAGTGTTCAATCCGTTCTGTTATCATTAAAAAATGACGGATAAAAAAATAAAAATAAAGAGATAATATATTGGAACCAAAAAAATCATTTAATTTAAACACATTATTTCATATTCAATATTAGGCTCGTTTGATAGGTTTCATTGAGTACATTTCAAAAATATAAAATTTATTTAAAAAAATTACGTGAAACAAAAGTTATTAGCATTTAAAAATTTATAACAAAAAAGAGAGAGAGAGAGACTGAGGTGTGAGAGAGAGAAAATGCGGAGGTGGAGGTGGGGGTAAAATCGGAAATTGATGGCCCGTGTCAGACCCCCTGACACGGGTGGGGGGATTAACACCTCTCTATTTCCATTGACTTTGTTTGTTGAGAGAGAAACTTGTCGATTTCAAAACCCAGTATGACAAATTGGTTCACACAATCAAAACGCATAAAAATCGAGATCTTTTTCGTGCAAGATCTATACAGTCAGAGAGGGAATATTTGATGCGGGTTTAGTTTGGGTAAGCTTTTGGGAATTGTTGAGGTGCTTTGGATGGTGCTAAATTAATAAATTGCAATAAAAGTGTTGTTGTGCAAAATGGGTGTTTTAGTTGAGCCTGTGTCTTCACCGGAAAGTCCCCACTCCCTGGAGAAACCATTGAAGCTGCATCTGTAGGTTTCAAGGATTATCTTCATGCGCTTTCTAGAGTACCAAAACCCAATCCCCCCAACATCTCAAAACCAACAGTTGGACCCCTCCACCCCCATCTCTTCTAAAATTTAATTCGGATGGAGTGTATAAATCCTCCTGCAGCTCTGCTGCCTTTGGTGTGATGGCCAAGGACTATGGTGGATCAGCTCATTTTTGGCGTATGGGTAAGGTTGTGGCTGTTTCAGCCCTTGCCATAGAAGCTTGGGCACTCAGAATTGCATGTGGGATTGCCAAGGATATGGACCTCTCTGAAGCCATCTGCGAATCGGATTGCTTGGATCTTATTAACTGTTTTAACACCCCTACCACCACAAGACCATGGGAAATCTAGGCAATAATTGAAGACATTGTTGACTGGGCTAGGAATAGAAATTGGTCCTTTTCTTGGTGTCCCCGAGCGAACAACAAGGTGGCGCATTGGTTAGCAACAAATTGTCTCAATAGGAAATATATGTTTCCCTCAGGTTGTATTCCACCTGATTTGCATACTCTTATAAGGTTTGATGTAATCAGCTGATTCCGTTTTTAATGTAATTATGATCTTTTCAAAAAAAAAAAAGTTGATGAAAGAGTGAAAAGTTGAAAAATGTAGGACATATCCATTTGAGTTAAGCACTAAAATAGGTGACGTGGACATAATTAGGTGTTGTTTTTAATTCGTTTTATTGGGTGTTGTTAAGTTTTCAATTTATTTGCATTGATGAGTTTTTCTCCAAATTATGCCATGTTACCGTCTAAATGCCTGTCTAACAGAGATAATAGCTCACCTCAGCGAAATCTATCACTAAAATTTGATGGATTTAAACTGTAGAAGCTTAATTGAATAACGACTCCGAAGCTTAATTGAATAACGACTCCATAACTTAGGTATTTAATTGAAGTTTAAAATAGTTCGGGTGTCTATCAAAAATTGAGATCAAAATTTGAGGAGTATTTTGAAGTTATGGAAGTTGAATAAAGCAAGGGATCCCGACCTTTGGTGCCCGATTTGGTCCCGACGGAGACGTGGCAGGTGAGCTGCTTAAATAAAAAATAAACCTCCGTCCGAAGCCAAATTTGGAACCTAGAGAGAGGGGAGGAGGAGGAGGAGCACCTCCGGCGACACCCACCACCACCGGCGATCGTAAAGAATCACTCATCGCTGACGCCCAGTCCAAGAATCGGCGACGGCGGCGCACCTCCAATCTCGACAATGAATTCGACACAGAGGCCCTCATCGCGATATCGACGGCGTCATCTGTGGATTTCTCGCATGCATGGAGGATTCAGAGGCCATTGACGGCAGCGAAGGAGGAGATCAGCTCCGGAAACTGTATCTTGCTCCGACGTCATTTCTTCGGCGGGGGTTCGGTTTGAACGTTGAGTGGTGGTTTGGAATTGGCGTTGATTTGTGGGATAAAGACGGGGTTTTCGGCAGCGGTGGAGAGGGGTGGTTTTTACAGAGGCTTTCGTTACCGGAGTTTCTGAGCTTTTGGGTTGGTTCTGATCGGTTTGTAATGGGGTTATTCTGATCGATTAACAGTGTAGCGAAGGGTTGGTCGCCGGTTGTTGTGGGAGTCGCCGGAGGTGGTGCTCCTCCTCCTCTCTCTTTCTTCAGGTTCCAGATTCGGTTTGGGGCGGATTTTTTTGTTACAGCTGCTGACGTGGGGCCCAACCGCCACGTCAGCGTCAGGACCCGCTCGGGCACCAAAGGTCGGGATCCCTGGCTTATTGGTTGAGGTTTTCCCAATCCCAAATTAGATAAGACCAACAGCGTCTCTCTCCTCTCGTGAAGCTTAAAATTCTGGTAAATGTATGGTCGGGCGATGGCGATAACCACCAACTGTGCCTTGTACTCAACCACCCACCAGTCGTCTCAGGCGCCATATCTGAAGAAATTACATCCCATCAAAGGGAGATGGTGTGCAACATCTTTATTGCACTACAAGAAAAATGGGGAGACAAGTAGTGGTAGAAGGTTGGTCTCCATCTCCCTAGTTTTCCTCCATTGGCTCTCTCTCCCTCATCGTAAGTATCATCGCCCTTCTTTTTACCCCTCCGTTTATCTATCTCCCCGTGTCTCTATAAAGAGTTCTCTCCCTCTCTCTGGTTCATCATGTGTTTGGTTTTTGTCCAGTCATTTGCAGTTTAATGTCATGTTTTACTGCCAATTAGGAAAAGTACATAACCATCTTGGGCTGGCTCAGTCGGCCACCCTTGTAGACTTCTATTAGTTCTGTAGAGGAGTTCAGGGGTCAATCCCTGCGGAAAGCAAAGATTGATTACTTCTTCCCTCGAATGTGGCTTATTTATTTAGTTATTTGTTCCTTTAATGGGCTTTTAGTAGTTGGGTTTTTTTATGATTGAGGTCTCATGTTCCGTTTTATGTAATTCAAAATTTTGTATTCTTCTACCGCTTGTGGTATAAAAAAAAGAAAAATATAGGAGAAGTTATTGGCAACAAATAATAAGGTATTACCTTATGTACAAAATGTGCATGTGACACTCTTTGATCTTTTAGTGGACGAGCCCATCCATGTATTGCATCATGCATTGAAGTGGTAGTGCCATGATGTACATTTTGTACACTTCTTCGTAAACTATTTAGTGCCTGTAGCATTGCTCGCCCAATTACCAGTGAGGTGATGATTCGGTATCCGACTAATGGGGATGAATCCCATCATCCACTAGTGTGTATGGACACTGAAATTGATAGTCACGTTGGCGACGGTCAAACCCTAAACTAGGAGCTTTAGGCCAGGGGCCCTGCGCCAACCTGTGGGGTTAAGTGAGGGGATATATGGGACATGAACACAACATGGACACACCATTTCTTCAAAATTTAGGTGGACACTGTAGTGGGCCAAGTCCGCCTAGCCTTAGGCCTGATGTATTGCATCGTGGATGAGCCCATCCATGTATTGCATCGTGCATTGAAGTGGTAGTGCCATGATGTACATTTTGTACACTTCTTCATAAACTATTTAGTGCTTGTAGCATTGCTCACCCAATTACCAGGGTGATGATTCGTTATCCAACTAATGGGGATGAATCCCATCATCCACTAGTGTGTATGGACACTGAAATTGATAGTCACGTTGGCGACGGTCAAACCCTAAACCAGGAGCTTCAGGCCAGGGGCCCTGCGCCAACCTGTGGGGTTAAGTGAGGGGATATATGGGACATGAACACAACATGGACACACTATTTCTTCAAAATTTAGGTGGACACTGTAGTGGGCCAAGTCCGCCAAGCCTTAGGCCTGATGTATTGCATCGTGGATGAGCCCATCCATGTATTGCATCGTGCATTGAAGTGGTAGTGCCATGATGTACATTTTGTACACTTCTTCATAAACTATTTAGTGCTTGTAGCATTGCTCACCCAATTACCAGTGAGGTGATGATTCGGTATCCAACTAATGGGGATGAATCCCATCATCCACTAGTGTGTATGGACACTGAAATTGATAGTCACGTTGGCGATGGTCAAACCCTAAACCAGGAGCTTCAGGCTAGGGGCCCTGCGCCAACTTGTGGGGTTAAGTGAGGGGATATATGGGACATGAACACAACATGGACACACCATTTCTTCAAAATTTAGGTGGACACTGTAGTGGGCCAAGTCCGCCTAGCCTTAGGCCTGACATCACGGGTGAGTTGGGTGGACCCATTTTCTGGGGCTTGATTGGGCCGGACGCATATGCGCTGCATGGTCCAATCGTCCCCTAAGGTCCGCATAGTAAGCCCACTTGGGAAACCCAACAGGGCCGAGAGGTTCATGACTGACCTGTGTAGATGACTTAGCGGCCCAGATTGCTTGTACGTGGCGCCTCGGCGACACGTTCTGGACACATGTGTTAGGCCACGCGCACATCGAGCGTCATGCATGACGTCACCTACCTAATACGATTACGGGTGACGTAAGGGGCAAGTACACTTTTTCTATAAAAGCCTAAGGGAGAAACCCTAAAAAGGTACGCCATTCTAGATCTAAGATCTAGCGTACTTGTTTTTACCCTCTTCTCTCTCCATGTCTAACTTTGGCTTCAGAGTGCCCTCTGGCTAAGTCCATCCTGGCGGCACAAACCAGTTCCTTGTTTTGCACACTTACTCAAAGGAGGAGGCCCACTTAGAGGATTTGACCCTTTGTACACTGAGTGAATCACTGCCCCACAAACACATTGCTGTGTTGTGGACACGTCGTAGATAAGATATATTATTATTGTAGCTGTATCTTACGAACTCATTTGTATAATTGTATCAAATGGAGATACAAAAAAGTGCAAATACTAAATACTGTTGTCTGTTAACATTATGAGATACAAACCAACAGTCATAATATTACTACTCATGAACTAAAAGTCCATCAATACTTTGACTATACACCAATCTTTAAAAATTGCATTTTACCTTCCTAATGTGTTTTATGTGTCCCCCAAAGGGTCCCCAAGTGTGTCCTAGAGAGTTTCATGTTGTGTCCTTGTCCGCTATGACAGATACGTAAGGACTGTAAACGTGTCCATGCTTCTTAATACTTGATTAATAGTGATGAAACTACCAATACCACTTCTGTATAATAGTACTAAAGTGCTACTGGATCTTTATGTTTTGTAGCTGAGAATGAACTTATCCCATTAATTGCTGGCTAATCAGACGTTGCCTTAGAGTAACTCCTTTTTTGTTATTGACGTACAGATGCTGTTGCTGGCAGCATTTTGGACAAGTATGTGAAAAGGTAATGAATAAATCACATCTTTTTACATGTTTAAGTTGATGGACTTCAACAAATATGAAAAAATGCAGCTTATACTGTTGTAACTTCCAATTGCTGGTAACCCAAGTTGAGCTGTGACAAGCGCTAAGCACATGAAGTGCTTGACCCCTCTGGATGCATTATGTGTGGGACAGGACTACTTGGGCCCGAAGCCTTGGATAACCTTTGTTAAAGTATCCAACTCCAAACCAATTGGCAAGGAGTGGAGAGGATAAATTCCAACACTCCCCCGCATGTGCGACCCCTGACTCGCACGTGGAGAGGTAAACAAAGGATCCGGAACGCACAGATCACAACGAAATAAGCTGCAACTACGGCACAAAGGGGAAAAACCTCCGAAAACCTAGCTTTGATACCATGTTAAAGCATCCAACTCCAAGACAATTGGCAAGGAGTGGAGAGGCCGCCCATGCATATATACTAGGTTTGGAGGAGATAATTGACCGATGTGGGATAAATTCCAACAACCTCATTACCAAAAAAAAAATGAAAAATGATATCCCCAATCAGTATAAACGGTTTGAAAGTCTTTGAGAGTTCACTCTGCAAATCATTTTGTGTTGCTTACCCCTATGTGATCGCCAAATGTACCTTGTAATGGATGCATTATGTTCATCTTTCAATGAACATAACCTCAACCACCTTACTTTCATTTCCTACGCTTTTGTCTTTGCTCTGACAATTATGACCAGCGCAAAATTATGGTTTAGTTTCTTTTTCACACTGGTACTAAGATGCCCTCCATCATTTAAGAGGTAAAAATACTGTATTCTATATATTTCTACGTATTTTTCATTGGAGATTGTAGACAAAGTGACAAACCAATTTGGCTTTGTAGATGTCTAGACCCGCCTCAGGCAACCCCAATAATGAAGCTAGTTATACAGGTTGCAAGGCAAGGTTCTGGCAGAACCAAGGATTGATAAGGGCTGCCCTAGTTGTTAGGGAGTGACTTGGAGTAATGGACATAGAGACCAAAGCACTTGGGAAGCACTTTAAAAGAACTCCTCAAATCTTGAAGAGGCGGCCACCATTTCCATGGCACAGCCGTGTGATCGTGATGGTCCAACTGCCCCAAGTTGGGGTGCCCACTTGATGAGAGGTCCTATTGGTCTGTATGCCTGCGGTCGCTTGAGTAGGATTTTCCACCACCCCATGATGTGGCGGCTGCTTATCGTAATAATGGAGTCGCGGGATTGATGCCCATAATAGTGCCCTTGCTGGCCTTCATCCCAAGCTCTTCAAGAGTTATCAAGTTGAGTGTATTGGGTCATTTTTGTGCGTCCTCGGCATATATGAGCTCCAAAATACTTCCTATTTATTTTATTTGTTTAATAGTTGTGGATTATCTTCTTTCCCCCATAAATAGAAGCCTAGATCTCTTAGAAAATTGCCATATAAACACCCCAAAGTTCCACTGGAAACCCACACACACTGGGAGAGAAATGTAGGCAATATTTTGAAGGGCAAATTTTCGTAGTCGTCCCTGTAGTTTTACAGTTGTCTCACTTTCGTCCCTCTAGTTTCAATTGTCTCAATTTCGTCATTGTAGTTTGTTTTATGTTCCAAATTGGTAAAATCGTTAACACCTTTAACGAAACTAACGGAAAAATATGATTAAAAAAAATAAGTGTTCCAATTTTCAATTTGGTTGAACCGGTGCGAAAATCTTATCTTTTTGATCATTTTATCCTAGATGGTCGTAATGAATTTTTGGCTCTAAGGCCTTTCAACGAGCACCCGAATACTCCTTATTTAGTTTCAGGGCTCTCTTAGGGTGCTCATTGAAAGGCCTTAGAGCCAAAAATCCATTATGACCATTTAAGATAAAATGATCAAAAAAAAAAAAAGATATTCGGACCGGTTCAAACGGATTGAAAATTGGAACACTTATTTTTTTTAATCATATTTTTCCGTTAGTTTTGTTAACGGTGTTAACGATTTTACCAATTTGAAACGTAAAACAAACTACAGGGACGAAATTGAGACAATTGAAACTAGAGGGACAAAAGTGAGACAACCGTAAAACTACAGCGACGACTACGAAAATTTGCCCTATTTTGAAAGAATAAGCGCGGGAATTGTGAGCACAACTTAGAGAGTGCTCGGGCCCACTCCCATTATTCGTGGGGAGTCCAGAAATCTAACCGAAGTTCTGCCAGAATCAAGACAAACAGCCATGGCGAATCTAACTCCCAAGTTCTAGCTGAGGGATCCGAGGTAGGATGGCCTTGCAGTCATCCGAACTTCCCATTTTAGTGTACTTTCATTGAAAATTTATATTGTTGCTAATCCTTCTCAATGTGTGTACTAGGAAAAAGCTGGATCCTCTAGAGGCTTATATACCAGCTGTGATATTGACCCAGTTGCAGATCGAAGATTTAGGTATTTCTTCCTCCCTTGCTTCCCAATTTTCTTGCACAAAGAAGTTTTCTATTAGAAATTATAGCTTGGTGTGTCATGTTTTCATCCTTCCATTCATATCATTGTACAAGTAAGTTGATTTTAATTTGTTACTTGCTTCAAAGCTCCACGCACATACACAAGTATTACATCATACAGCGAATTCAAATGTGAAAAACATTAATCAGTAATCATCTCATGTCCTTCCTGATTATGTTACGAAATACCAGTGTCGTGAGGTCAATGGAAGTCCAAATCAAGTAGACATTCAACTAGAGTGTTGGATATTTTAGAAAATGTCAGCATGTTTTTCTGCTCCTAGATATGAGGTAACCTGATATTCCTTAAATAACTGAGAACTGATAGTTACATACGTTATGGGGGACATGTTGAGATGCCTTTGCTTTTTATTTTTTCTTGTGCGTTACTAGTAGGGAATGCATGCGTGCTTAAGATTTCTAGGAGAAAAGACAGGAGGTATTGATATTTATGCATGATTTTTTCCTTTATAATTCAGGAAAAACTTTGGAAGTTGATCAACCTCAATATACTTCATGTCGGAATTTATTGCGTTCTGGCCCTGCAGCATCTCTGCGCGTTAATATTCGGGCGGTAAGTTGACGTTTCATCGGAATGGTTTCTCATGTTTTGCTATAAATAGAATCGGCTCTGTTTCTTGTTATGATATATTATGGCAAAATCTCTTTTCACTTCAGCTGATTAAGCTCATCAATTTTAGATGGTCAAGACCCTTTAAAACCTTTGGTTTCTGAGAACAAAGTTTTATTCTCGTGCAGAGAAGATTAAAGTTTTGAGCATTATCTTTCACTTGATACATCAGTTCTTTTGCTAACTGTTGGTGTATATGGGTTAGAAGACTATATGATTATTTCAAAAAAATTCATAATTTTACCAAGCAAAACGAGGTTTGATTCAGGGTACTTGGGTTGACACAAGAAATTATGCCGAAAATCATGATCCTGGCTAGAACCAATGTTCAAAAATAAAAAACAGGCCGGACTGGCTATTTTGACTGGTTGAATCGTTGACCATGCTATGGTCTGAATTAACCAGACTGAGAACCACTAAAATTTAAGAACCATCTTCTATTATGAAAACTGCTCAAAAGAAGCGTTCAACCCAGCAACCCGTGTGAAACGTTCACGGGCCAACCGAACCAGTAGCTGTAAAAATTTAACTAATTGGAAGCGAATTTATTAATTTCGCTTTGGTGCTTGAGCTGACAAATGTTGACCAACTGTCCGTGCCTTCTTGGGATCCATGGCATGGCTTTCCAGGTAGCCTCCAAAATGATGGATTTCTGTGTTATGGTTTTATGGCTGCTAGGTTTGCCTCCACTTTTTACTCCCAACCGATTTGGGATTCACTGAAAGAGTAGAACTTGCCTTTCTTGAAGAATACTTCAATCCCTCCTCTTTCACTTCAAAATAATGAGGGCTATATGCATTTCAAACATTTCTCATGCATATATTCTTTTTCTAGTTTAGTTTTAGTTATTTTTATATTATTACTAAGGAAATTGAAATCTACACTCCCCTTTTTAACATCTACACTCCCTTTTTTGGATTTTAGTGTTGAAAGTGTATGTAATTTTTTTGCTAGAAGACAAAAAAAGGAGTGTAGATGTCAAAAAAGGGAGTGTAGATTTCAATTTCCTATTACTATTTGTTACATAATTGTGACATCATGGTTTGATTCTGGTTCGATCGTGTTGAACCGGTGACCTTTCTATCTGGTCCCTTTTCCGGTTTGCTCATCGGTCTAGTTTTCAAATCATGGCCTGAAACTTGGTATTTGAGCTACAATAATGCTTGCATTAAGAAGTTGGAATATTTTTCATTCTGGAAAGGACAACCTTTGCGTAGGAAAAGACACTTGATGTTTTCTAATCTTGTGATACCTTAACGGTACAAGAATGAAAAGGAAGACAAACTGCTATGCTTACTGAGAGCAGTACTGTTTGATGTATGCCAGTGCTCCTTGGTTTGGGTAAACTCCTGAGTATTATGGAGGGGAATGTAACCAGTGATAAACAAACAAGACCTTATTTCTTTTTCATTTGGTGTGAGGAGTATTTCAGTCCTCCAGAATTTGAGCTCAGAATTTCCTGTTTAATGGTTCAAAGGGGATTCGGAGTCCCTGCAGTGAGTTGAAAGCACTGCAGGTTGCAGCCCCCCAAAACGACGTCGTTTTGGGGGTTTTTGGCCAATTCAGAGATGCAACAAAACTACGCCGTTTTGAGATAAGAAAACTGCAGTTCACATATTTACCCAAAAAAAAACTGCAGTTCACAGCCCCAAAACGACGTCGTTTTCGTCGTTTTGGGGCATTTTGGCCTTTAACAGAACTCCCAAAACTGCTCCAAATAAATTTAAAAAAAAAAAAGACTTCACTCGTTAATCTGCCATTTTGGCCTTCAACCAAATCTCACACCTTTCTCATACTCTGTGATAATTGCTCCTAAACCATAATAATGCCAACAATATATATTGCCAACAGATAAAAATGTCAAAATACATCATGTTTCACCACCAACAAATTGATAAAATGTCAAAATACACCATTTTTCACCACCAACAAATTGATAGTCAAAAATACATGTTTCATCACTTTTCAGTCGAATATTTTTCAACAAAGACACATGTTCCCTCTTCAAAAACCAACTCGAATGCATCTCCCTCTTCATTCACATTCTAGTTTTGTCGGGATTGTTGCGGAGCACTTATCAACTCAAAAAATTCATCATCTTGCAAGAATGTCTCATCTCCCGTCACCTAAAAGAAATAAGAAGAAGATAAGTGGAAGCAAATAAAACACAATGAAATTATACTACAAACCAAGAATGTATTATAGATGTCTTACACACCTCGAAAGTTTGTGGATGGAATGATGTTTGGGAAGACAAATTAGATTCGATATTGAACATTTCGGGCACATAGGGCATTGGAACATCCTAATTCACAAGAAAATCAATAACATATTTACACAAAGTAAAATTCACAAGAAAATCAATAACATATTTACACAAAGTAAAAAACAAGAACGTGAAATAAAGTAGTTAAGCATTATTTGTTCATACCTGATAAAGACCGGTAGGTGTGGCAGTAACTTTTTCCCTCTTTCCATTCTTCTCATACCAAGGTTTCAATCGCTTACCCTTCCGTTTGTTAACTCCGGCTTTCTTCAAACCATTGACTCCTCGAAACCTAGGATCAATCACCTCTAACTGTTCAATTCCCTCATCAATAGAGTCTCCCACCTCAAGCAACATTTTATCCACTTTGGCACACATGTCCTCCACTCCGGTGGCTACGAACTCATATGTAGCTTTCAATTCACACGATCGAGCACACAATTTTAAGATTTTGGGACAAAGATTCCTATAACGCGCTGCTTTTGCCAATTTAAGGTCATCCTCCTCCACGCTAACCTTGTTATCCTTAGATGCACAAGCTTTTGCGTCTAATCTCCATCGACGTAATATATAACTTTCGGGAATTTCCATAACACTCATTCTATCGAGACCTTTAATAGCATGACCACAAAGAATTCCAAAGTTCTCAAATTTTCGACAAGTACAATGAATGTCTCGACAAATATTGTCCCCAAACTCATCCAATTCAACACTACCCGACACAAGAAACTCAATATTTCCTCCACACTGGCTCTCCAAAGACTTTTTTCCATGCAAGCCGATCACACACTTGAATTCTCCTTCAAACTCATGGTGTTGTTTCACTTTACAAGAAAGGGACAAGTCAACCTCATCGTGGAACAAGTCAAATAGAGGAGGAGTATAAAATTGTGCAACTTGAATTAACATGGGGGATTTTTTCAACTTCTGTTTTGGTAGCTTTTCCCTAGAGAATCAAATATAGAATCAATTTCGTTATCCCGCTTCTCCATAACAAGTCTATCAAAATGTGTAAAAAATTGAACAATGTCATGATCAAACTTCACAAATTTCTTTATCTTTGCATTTAGGCTCTCACTCAGTTGGGTGCTTCCCATTCCCGTTGTGAACGACCACTTCATGTATACATGTGCCCACTTCTTTCTAATATCCCAAGTTTTCTTCATCCACATGTTATCTTGCAAGTTGTATTTTTTTATCAAAGTTTCCCAACATTCTTCTAACTCTTGTTCATCCTCGTACCAAAAAATGCAAGTATTGAGCTCTTTCCCAAAGTCTGAATCATTTTTGAACAAATGGCCTAAATGCTTCAAAGCATTTTGATTGAGGTGAAAAGTGCACAATCCATGAGTAACGTCGGGCATGACAATTGAAATTGCCTTGGCCATTGCGACATCTTGGTCTGTGAATATGGACACGGGTTTTTTCCCCCCCATTGCACGCAAGAAGGACTTAAATAACCATTCAAAAGATTCCGAAGTTTCATCATACAAAAGAGCCGCACCAAAAATTGCCGTCATTCTAAAATGGTTAAAGCCAGTGAATATAGCAAGTGGCCGACACTCTTTATTTGTTTGGAATATTGAGTCAAAAGACACAGCGTTTCCGAAAAGTCCATAATCTGTGATCATCTCATGGCCAGCCCAAAAAATATTAGTAATCTTTTCCTCGATATCCAATTGAACGTCATAGAAGAAGTAAGGATTTTCAGCCGCTCGAGTTTGAAAGTATCCTAACAAAGCCCCAGCTTCACCATATTGTAAGCTCCTCTATCTTCTTGCACGCAAGTAACCTTCATGGTCGTTTAGTGTAAGCCTACGTTTTCCCTCCCCCCAGATTGGGCACTAATAAGATCATGTGATGCCTTAACTGATAAACCGCTATCAACAGCTAACTCTATATTTAGAGCTTGTGTTTCACGTATCCTTCTTTGAGAGTGCAACAAAAAAGAAGTTTTAGGATTATGCAAAATGTGATTGTGATTTTCTTCAAACTCCGTCACAGACCATTTTGATTTCTGTCGATTAAACCTTATGTACATGAACGCAATGCATTTAGTTCTTGTCTCCCTTCGAGGTTGTTCTACCACTAGGGACCGATTATCCTTCTCCCTCTCGCCTTCCTTGCTAGAAACAAACTTTCGATTAATCATTATACCATCTTTTTTGCTGTGTGTGCAATAACATCTTCTAATACCAAAACCCGTAATTCTTGCATGATCATTGTAAAACTCATATGCATCCTCTTCCGATTCAAATTCCATTCCAAGAGAAAGAGAGTAATCTTTGGACAACTCTTTCACAGTCTCCTCAGGTCCAGTACCACCTTCCATTCTAACATAAAGTCGTAAACATTAAGGTCAAAAATCATATTCTATATGGGACCACAAGCATCATTAATGAAGGGAGTGCAGTCAAACAAAAGGCCAAAAAACCTACTCCCAAATATAGTATTAAGAAAAAAAAAAAACTAAGTATAAAATAATATCCTCTTGTTTGGCCACTCTTACAGGAAATCATCAAATTCTTTATCATTTGTCTCTATATTTTATTTTGACTTTCAATAGAAAATGATTTTCTGGATCCAATAGCTTTTCTGGAGTTTCAACCCAAAAGACAAAGTTCATTCCGAGAACCGAAAAGATACACTATATCAAGATACAAAATGGTACTAAGATCGGGGCTAGCTTGTTCGTGTTTTTTTTTTCGAATGACGAACTGGGAAGACCTTTCGAGACCCGAAGATTTTGAACGACTCAACAGGTTCATATTTTGTGGGAAAAATTATGCTAATGACCACCAAAACTTAAAGAATGCAGATAGAATCTTACCGGTTCGGAGAGGTGGGAGGTGCACCATCAACGGTTGTGGGCAGCATCAGTGGTGCGCCATCAACGATTGTGGGCGGCGACGGAGGTGACGAAGAGGTATCTTTTGGCGACGGCCATGGAGGAGCGGCGGGGGTCGAGTTGCAAGGCTGTTCTGGGCAATCGTCGTCCATAGTTGCCGTCGTTTCAATCTCTGCCCTAAAAGAATCGTAATATTTGGGGGAGTTTTGGGCGGCATATTTGAGGGAATTGGGGATCTCAAAACGACGTAGTTTTGTTGCATCTCTGAATTGGCCAAAAGCCCCCAAAATGACGTCGTTTTGGGGGGCTGCAACCTGCAGTGCTTTCATCTCACTGCAGGGACTCCGAATCCGGTTCAAAGGTCAGGATTCTTTCCTAGTGGTGAGTTTTCAGTGCCACAAACAGCTAATCTTTCTCTAATTTAGTAGGTATCAAACTGCATTATTCATGTTTGGTGTCAAGTTGGAATCTACATGGAAATAGACTCTACTTAAATCACCATTGTTACCAACATTTCCTTTTTGGCAACTTCAGATTTGTTGTCGCTGTAATTCTTTGAACTTTGAATTACAGGTAGCACAATATGCATCTGACAGCGGTAATGGAAAAACTGCTTTCCAGAGTGTTGATCAATGCATAAGGTACTATTTTAGTATTTTAGCCAATAGCCTGGTTAAATGTCATCACCCATAACGTTGGATGCACTTGATGGATTTCGTGGATTTCGAAAATCTTTTACACAAGTACTTTAAGTTTTAGTTTTCAATACAGCTTTAAACTATGAAGCATCTACACCTTCCCAAAAACATACCTATGTCAGACACTTTTTGAGCCACTCTCTGGATACTCTTTTGACATGTTTTCGACATTCTAATTAGAAGTTTACTATTTTTTCGTTTGTTATTTATTTGGACACAGTGAGACACGCTCGGAGCACACTAGGACACTCTAGGGACACTTGCCGTTGGCGGTGTCAAACAAGCAGGAATGTTGTGGAAGTCTTCTTCTGTATAATTGATAGTCGTAGATAGATTATGATGTCATGCATTGATTAAATTCTTTTTGTTTGAAAACTTCCTAGATAATACAATGATGAATCAGAGTAAAGTGTATGACAAATAAAAGCAATATGGTGTTCGTGTTATGGTTAGAGCCTTAAATTTTTATCTTTCATAATTTTTGTTTAAATATCCAGTACAAGATGTAAAACATTAATAATCTCTCTTTAAATCATCCCCAACCTGTCTTGTCCAATGTCCGTGTAGCTGCTACTTAGGTTTTAACCAACTCAACTCCCATAACCAATTGTCCTAAACATTTGTAGTACGACCTACTGACATTGTTGTCAAGCCAACTATCATTTATTTATTTATTTTGATCAGCAAGCCGACTATCATTACCACGTTTCTTTTTTCAGAGCCTTAGAAGAACTTGATTCTTTGCTCCTGAATGCATCAAGGAATGATCCAGGAGCCTCGGTCAAATCTATGAAGGCACAGATTGGTGTTGCTGTTGGTGCATTGGACAGGTAACGATCTACATTTCAATTATAAGGATGTACATTTTTAATCCCCATTTTTGTTTTCCTACTGACATATGGAAATACACATAGATTTACAACTCATCTATATGAATTCTTTTCAATAATAAATCCTCGTTGATTTTAATTATGACAACAATTATGAGGATATGTAAACCCTGGAATAGTAATTGTTACACAGAAAATTATTGGGCTTCAGTTTTTGCTTAAATACATTGAATGAAAAGTTGAAACTTGGATAGAGCACGGCTTGCGCTGCCCTGAATAGAACGACGATAAGGAGGAAGAAGGATCAGTATTCAATAGCTTTGTCTCCCCGATCAAAAAGATAGCTATGTCTTCACATGTTTAATAAATACAACCCCTCTTCTACACTTCACAATCGTATTCTGTACCTCTCTTCTCGGTGAATCATTTTTTTTATTTTATGAAAGTACCTCTCTTCTATATTGTTTCGTATTTTTTGTTCACCCTCGCATTGTTACCATAGCTGAAAGTTAGATACATTTCCTTCCACAGCCTCCTCAAAACCGTTCCTTCTGATGTGCTAGACAAAGGTAAGGCTATTGCTGATGCGTATAGGGTACCGGAAGAGGATACAACTCCCGGGAATTTGGATCCAGAACTGAAGCAATTGGAATCAATACTATGAGTTATTAAATGATGTAGCGTATCTTCGTTCTTGTTGAGTACAAACTCTCCGCATACTATGGTTATTCTTCTACCAAAGACGGAACAAGGGAAAACATAACTATAAGGAAAAAGTTTTTGTACTTATTTTTTGGTCAATAAATATTCTTAGTGTAATTTTTGTAGTGAGGCCACTTCTATTTTTCCCCACCCTCGGCAGGTTTGCATGCTTGCCTATGTGCATATTCCTTTTCATGTTGCACCCTTTTTGTAAACAATCATTGGGAAGAGGATGGTGAATGGGAAGTTGCATTCATATTGCATTTTTTGAACATAAACATTCAATTTCTCTACTCCTATTTAGGGATTCTAACATACAATTGTGAGGCAAATGTGATCCAAAGCATATCCATGATGCTACGTTTGGAGATTGAATCAGTAGAGAAAAGGAAAGAGGTCGAAATGCCGACAAGCAAAACCACAAGGCTGTTCAGTTGTAAGGAAAGGAAAAGTACGGAAATGTCTGACTTTCCTGCAATTTTTGGGGTTAAGAGCAAGTACATCAGCTTAACTATATGGAGAATATTAGGTAAAATAGAGAAGGAAAACCACAAAAGAGATTTGCACCAGAGTAGCAAAAGGGCCAAGGTAAAGTAGCTTTGGGGGAATGGTTCGGTAGTTTTACCGAAGGACTGTGCATGGGCTAACCTTCAACAATTATTGTTTCTCTCTCTCTCACTCTCTCCAATGGAACCCAAGTATAAGATGAAAGAGTACTTTTGTTTTATAGTATTTTATTAGTATAGAGATAGTAATAGAGAGTATTGGTGTGAGGTTGAGGGAGATTTGAGTAGGTAAAATGAGAAAAATGAACTATTTGGTAGCTAAAATACATAACTAATTGGTGTACATGCTCTAAGTATGTGAGAAACACATTTCTAACTTTCCCACATGGATTAGTTTTTTTCTCGATACTCATTCTACAAAAAAACACAAGAATTTGCAAGGAATCTTGTTTTTGCATTAGTTTCTTATACAATTAACCTATTGTTTTTAATTTTTTCACAATTTTTTTTAATCTAATGGACACAAGTAGAAAAATGCCTTTCATTTTCTTTACTTCCCTTCACTAAAAATTTTTGACAACAAATTTAGTACTAAATGTATGACAAGTGAACAGATCATAAGGTCATATACCATTCGTTTGGCGTATAAGAGCATCTTCAATGCCCTGCCAAAGTGGATGTCATACCCCTTTTTTTTTTGGCTCTCCCCTCTCCTCCCATTTTCACCCCCTCCAATCACCTACTCCAACGGGGAGCCCATTCCACCAGCCAAATTTGAGCCGAGCCATTTTTCTAGACAAATTTGGCTGAAAATGGCCCATGCCATTTCTTCCACGTCAGCTTTCCCTCCCCATTTTCAATTACCAAACCTAACAATACAAATAAAAATCACAAGATCCATACCCAATTTTTGGCAAACAAAAAGATTACAAAAAAAAAAAAAAGACTGGGAAAATTATTATTTTTACCTTCCTAAAAATCAAGAAACTGAAAACAAGAACCATAGCTAGATCGTTGCTCTATTCGTTAAATCTCCGATCGCTGGACGGTTATCACTTACCCTCCCTGAAAGTTGTCGGAGAACGCAAGTGATAAGAGACAAATCGGGGAGAGAGAGAGAGAGAGATACTGGACCGCTTAGCTTTTCCCCCTAAAGGCCAAAACTACTCGAGAGCAACGGTTTCGATAGATAAACCGGTGTCCAGTCAAATTTAATGCATACGTGGAGCAAATCTTGTGGGATGTTTTGTTTGCTGGAATAGAGATCTATGGTGTGAAAGACTTTTAATAAGACTGAATCGGACATGAATCTCGTGATTAATTTGTTCATGTGGCGAGCCCACATCAGCTGTTCATTGGAAAAACAATAACTTGTCCTTTTTGTTGGCTGTGCCGTGCCATCTTTCACCAAAGGAGATTTGTGCGTTGCTGGCTACATTTATTTAAAGTGGAGCGAAAGCGATTGAACTTCTTTTCCGTAGGCCCGGACTGTAGTCCTATGTCTAGGCAATTTTCAACAAAATCGCTTGTCCAGGATGCATCTCTTTTTTTCTTTCATGGTGCCTCGGGCTAGCTCTCAAATTACCAGTTACTGCACGCAGTGTCTCTCACACATTCACTCACAAAAAAAGGAAGATGTGGCCTCCGTATCTCTATTGCTTTTGTACTATGGTTATTTTTTCGTTATTATGGCCCTTGCATTAAAGAAGAAAGGGTAAAATTCCTTGACACCCTTCGAGGTTTTCCTTTACGACAAATATCCCATTCACGCACACCATAGCCAACATAGTGGGATCGGCTGACCCCATGGGAAGCGATGGAAATAATATTAATCGAGAATAAATTCTATTCATCGCCAGTATAAAATTCTACTTTTTTATCACCGTCTATTATGGGTCCTATAGAGTGTCTATTGTTGTGACTTGAACAATTCATATTTTAAGACCCGTAATATAGTATTCCCATGCAAAAAATCCACTTGATTAGAAATCAATAGATATATCAAAATTTGAATTTTGGTTTATAAAATTGACAATCTGATTTTTGTCAATAATAATAAAGATAAACTATCCATTTTAAAAAGCAAAATTCAATTTTTAATACTCTTATCGATGTCCGATCAAGTTTATTTTTTGCATAGATACACTACTATGTGGGGTCTACAAGATGAACAGTTTAGATCAACGATAAACACAATGTAGGACCAAAAAAGGTGGTGGTGAAAAAATAGAATTTTCCACCGCCGGTGAAAAGAATTTAATCTCATACTAAAATTATGCTATACATTTATGTTGGTCAACAAATGACAAAAAAATTTGGTTGATGACCCCATCCTAGCTTATATGCAAACTCAAAGGTACTTAGAGATGGAGTATTACTTAAAAGTATTCATGCATGGTTACACACACCTCATTAATTTTTGGGAACTCAATCTCACTGTCTACTAGCAAGGAGCCTGTTTAAAGTTAAGGTCATGCCCTATAATCTGTATAAACTGGCCCATAAGAGTTGATATATAATATTTAAGAGGCTTCGGACCTGAGACCTTAAGATCGATATCGTTTTCCTATCTATTTGTTTGAGACCAATTTAATCATTTAGCATATTATTTGAGAGCTATTAATTTTGCCGGTTAGGAGCTAATTTTGAATCGAATTTTTCCAAGAAACCTTTAAAAATTGAATTGACCTATAATTAACAATTATAGACTTCGGTTGTATGTAATTCAAACTCGAGAAAGTTTTTTGACCCCATGAAACAATATTCCTGGAGTCACCACTGCATTCACGTACGGGGAATAACTATATACCCGCTGCGGCTTCTATATTCATTTTAAAGACTCTCAATCAGTAATTCTTCGACCAAAAATGTGGTGTAATTAGCGAAAAGTGGTTTGTGTTCACAAGTCACCCTTTTTCATAATAATAAAAAGAATAATAGAAAGCTCACAATTTTTAATTTGTTGGACTCAAAAGTAATATAATTTTCCTTTTAAACCAAAATAGTTCTTTCAATGAGTGAAAAAGAAAGGCTATCAATAAAATTTATCATTTTTTTATTTATCAAAACAGCTCTTCCAATGAGAGAAAATTCATTTTGTTTCACTTAAAAAAAGTAAGAGTAGATAAATTTTCTTTTTTGTTTTTTTTTTTTCATTAGAAAGCGTGAATTTTCAAATATAGCCACTTTTGATTCATTCCATAACATGTTTGGATAAAAAATTATCGATTTGAGGTGTCGGTGAAACGCACATAAAAACCACTAGATGTTCATATGTCGAGGTATCTATCGTTAAAAAAATTAGAGTTTTTTATGAAAACATCCCTTAAACTATCATACTTTTTTTTACTTCGTCCTCGAACTATCAAAACGACCTATTTCATCCTTCAACTATCCATTTCCCTCCTATTTCGTCCTCAGCCTAACTCCATCCATCTTTTTGGACGGAAATAAGAGCACATGCTGTGCACATGAGTGTTTGAAGGGCACAAATGCGATTTCACCTTTTCCCCATAAAATCTGCGGCCAAACCAGAGCGCCACCATCTCTCTTTCCCACCCCAACTGTAGGGGGATGAAACCAGTTAGTGCTCTGAAAGTACGAAATTGCAAACGGCCTCACGTGCCTCTACACCGAAACCCTAGTTCTTCGACGGAACCCTAATCTGCAAAACAGACAAGGGGTGAGTGCACCTTTGCCTCTCGTGGCAAAGGCCCTCCGATGCCTTAGTTAGTATCCCGTACTAGATGAACCCTAATTATCAGTAGGAAAACAATAAGAATGCTCAATCTTGCGTACCTTTTACCTCTAGGTTTGCCTCGTATTTATAGATTCACGGATGCTTGCTGCCCAAGCATCCCAGTTGCCCTAGGATTCCCGCCTCGTACAAGAAACCTAATATCTTATGGAATCTCGTTCCCTTATCTGTACAATATCTTTATAGGACTCTCAGTCCTTTTGGGACTCTTTCCCATAATTATCCGAACACCCCAATCACGCTGGTTTTCTAGGTTCGATTGTATACGCTCTGGATCTTATCCTTTTGTGGAATATTATCATTCTAAAATATTCTTGCCACGTCACGACTTAGGGCAATCGTTTCCACTGTTCGGCTTCCTCTTAGCCGAACAGCCTTCTTGGACCAATAACCTCACATGCAATTGGCCCATGCTATTACATCTGGTCAAATGACTTCACATGTCCTTTGACCTTTATCCGCCGAACAGCTCGACTGGACCAACGACTTCTCGTGTCACTGGTCCTTACTGCCGTTCACCGTACTGATCGGCGGTATATCCTATCTAGGTACCACGTGGCCCCGTACATCACGTGTTCGGCTACCAAATGTATCTGTTCGGGAATACCTCCCTACAATTGCTCCCCAGCTTTATCCGTTTGCCACTGTTCGGGGGCAATGGGTGAAGCTTCTTTTAGAAACAAAACATTCTAGCCCTGAGCATTTTATTCGTTTTAATACTTATTGATGATTTTGGCGCCCTTGTCATTATTCCTTTCGAGGTTATGACTCCACGTGGCATATTTCGTATGCTGCTCATTAATTCTGAACTGACGTTCTACGAAACGGCGTCAGAACGGCAATTGCTTTCCGTTACTTTAATTTGTAACGGCGTGGGGGGAGACGTTTCGTCTCCGTTCCTCGCCCTTAAACCCCTGAAAGGGTGCTTTTCGGGTTTCCACCCACAACATTTAAACCTCAGTACTTCTGAAATACCTTCTCTACCATTTTCGCCATAGCCGCCGCTTTGGAGCTCTCGTCCGTACTTCCTTCCATCGCTGTTGCAACCATTGTAAGATTCTCGTTCCTTCACTTCTCATCTCTGAAATAGGATTTTGCTTCTTGATTCATCCGCTCCCTAGGGCTTCACTCGTACCCCTTTCTAGATTTCTTTCTTAAATCGGGCCCATCCATGGCGGATGATGGTGAGAATTGTCTGAGACCTAGTAAATTTAGGAGACTGTGTGAAACCCCTGCCGCCATGGCGGCATTTAGGACGAAATACAATATTCCAGACAATGTTGGCCTCGAACTCGCCCCCTTGGGTGCAGATAGGGACGGAGGTTCATGGGATAGAATGTGTATCCCAATAGTCGCTATCGTTGAAGGAGGAGTTCGATTCCCCCTTCACCCACTACTCCGTCAAATCCTGAGCTGGTATCGACTTACACCGATGCAGGTTTCGACTAACTTCTTTAGGGTAGTGATGGGAGTAGTGGCATTGAACAGAATCTTAGGGACCCAACTGGGGATTTGGGACATCCAATGGTGGTATAGCATCGTGCTAAACCTTGAATACAACACGTACTATCTCAAGGTTAGGAAAGCGGACAAGCGTCTCGTGCTCAACTTGCCAGACTCTGCTCGTGACCACGAGGTCGATTTCCTCTACGTAACGGGAGCTTTCGAGCCAATAGGGGAGGATGGCCAAGTGGTGGGTTTGCATTGCCCCCACATATGGGGTTACCCATGTATGCTTCTAATTTTGCTTTGTAATTTCTCGTTTTACTGTTTTCTTTTGCTTTCATATCTTTAATCCGCATTGGATTATGATTTTGCAGCTGACAACGCTAATAGACGCCCTAGACGTGTACCAAGTAACGTCCGAACAGAGGACATCAACAGGGTCCTGAGATACACAGGAGAGCCGGGCACTCGAACTGCTGGGTGCGGTCGTGACGCGCACGTCTTGCTAGGCTACGATCCCGCCTACAAGGGATTTATTGACAGGCGGTTAGCCCACCCGAGCACGAGCGTTGCTTCTACCTCCACGGCTCCCCAACCACGAGTTTCAAGGCAACGAGCTAGGGTTACTCTTGCCGGGCAACCAGGTGAGGTAGCAATCCCGGAAGGCGTGCCCCAGACACGTGTGGTGTTCAGGAGGTCCGTGCGAAGGCAAGTCCCTTTCGAACAACAAGCCGAACAATCCACTCCCTTCTTTGGTACAAGCCAGTCATCTTCTTCAGGTTACTCCCAATCTCCGACCAACCCAGGTACGATGACTCGTCAACCCCTTGACCTCGCCTCACTTCTTACTGTGTCCACACGAGGACGCGGTGCCACCAACAGGGTGGCGTCAACTGGCGCTGCCCCTCCTCAATCTCGTCGTACGAGGGGGAGGTCTTCTTCCTCCCCTCGGGACAGCGCCCTCGAGGCTGGAGACGCTCACCAGGACAAGCGTCCCAGAACCGAAGGCCCTTGCTCCTCCGACATACCAGCTAATGTGGAGAACACTCAACCATCATCACCTCCCCTCCAAGTGCTTCCCCAGACATGGGCTCCCCCGCTCACTAGGGGAGACCGTCCCGTACATATCGGGGACACAGCCAGCTCCTCTGAGACAGCAGTCGCACTTGCACAAGGGCTGTTGCTCCCGGTGGACATGCAGAAGGAAGCTGCAACCACGGCTGATCGGCTCGTTTCCACCGGTCTCGTCAGTGGGATAAAGGTAAAGTTGCCAGTTACTTCTTCTTTCGTTCCTATGTTGCTCTCTTCGTAACAACGTTTCTTATATCTGGTTATTTCCAGTTTATCCAAAAAATGGTGACTTTGGGGCATAAAGTTCAAGAAACTGAAGATGAGCGTAATAGGCTCATGAGGGACAACACCAGGCTGCTCCAGACAGTAACAAGGCTGGAGAGGGAAAGAGATACAGCGAAGCTGGAAGCAGATACCACCAAGGCTAGGCTCAACACAGCTGAGGAGAGTCTTAACCAAGCTTTATCTGAGATCGATAGCACCAAAAAGCTGCTTATGACGAGGGGTACCAGAAGGGATTTGATGCTACGACTGCAAGCTACGTCGAGCAAATGCCTTCAATTCAGGATCAGATATGGGTAGCATGCTGGGAGACATGCTTAACCAAGGTAGGGGTTGCAGAAGATTCTCCCCTGTGGGAGGATAATGACTTGCCGAGCAGACGCACTCAAGTTGTGGACGAGTCTCAGGGAAACCAAGAGGATGACATTGATCGTCAGATCGAAGATTTTGCTGGTGCTGATGAAGATACACCTGCAGACGTTCTGGGGGTTGCTGCTGTAGGGTCACCTGTTCGGGAATCGACAAACGATCCCATAGTTGAAGGAGGAGATACTGGTGGTGATGGCATCCCATCAGAGTCTGTCGCGGAGGCTTCAATTCAGATTGTTCCTGAGGTCCAAGAATTGGACTAAGTGTGAGTTTTATTCCCCACTTTTGAAACAAATTGCGGGTCCTGTGTGACCATAGTTTTACTAGCCCTGCGTGGCATTTAAACAGCTGTTTCTGGTCGGTTGGTTTGTTTTGGGATATTTTGTTTTAGCTTAACACTTGTTTTTGGTTTTTCGTCCCTTAGTTTTATAAGCCAAGTGCTTTCACCTGTAAGTGTCTCGTACTTAATGTCTGCATAGCATCTCATGCTTAAGCTCAGTAGTCAACATATGCTCGTTATGTTGGTTGTTCGTACTTTAGGTAATTGCAAGTTTCTCGTACGCTTAGTATCTCATACACGTTGCCACAATCAGTTGCTTTAAATGATTGTGTCTAAGCAGACTGCATGCTTAAATTTCTTTATACCAGGAATACAGTCGTTCGTAAGTAAGTTTCTTGTACTTAACCAAGTATTTCGTACTCGGGCTTGACTAAGTATGTTCGTACTTTATGTATCTCGTACATATGCATGAAGTTTTAAGTTTTTCATACTTATCATTTTTGCTTTCACAAAATAGATCTAAGTTTCTCGTTCTTAGATAAAATCATACATATCTCGTTATGTCTATTGTCCAAGCATTTCGTACTTGGACTTTACTAAGTATATTCGTACTTAGAAGATGGTAAGAGTTTCGTTCTTTTGAGTATCTCGTGGCATTCGTGCCAATCCCGCGCTCCCCAATATGAAAAAAGGGAGATAAAGCAAATCTCCAGATTCCATATTTCATATCTAAAAAACCAATATCTTCAAAAAACTGAATATACTGTGAAGAAAAGAATGTCTTTATTCATAGACTAAACTCAAGGGGGCGTTAGTCATACCCCTTGCAACTAAAACAGAGTAATTCACAAATAGAATAAGAGAAAATAAGGAAATTTTATTCGTAATTCCCACACAATCACGTAGTGCAATCTAAAAGACACTTAAATTCTTCTAAACAAAGAATTTTCTCAGATTATGAACATTCCATGGCCTTGGGATTGGGATGCCGTCCAGATCAACCAATCTGTAGGCCCCAATGCCCACAATCTCTGTTACCCGATACGGGCCTTCCCAGTTGGCTCCTAGCTTGCCTTCGTTGGCCACTTTGGTGTTGCCGAGCACCTTTCGTAGTACAAGGTCCCCAACACCAAATTCTCGAGGGTGAACATGCCTA
This sequence comes from Rhododendron mucronatum var. ripense, assembly GCA_019656295.1. NCBI lineage: Eukaryota > Viridiplantae > Streptophyta > Magnoliopsida > Ericales > Ericaceae > Rhododendron > Rhododendron mucronatum. The sequence goes on along the minus strand of BPLT01000130.1, from coordinate 334,129 downwards.
TTATAGCTCTTCATTAATTGTTCTTGATAAGAGGCCAAATGGACTAGGGCCCTTTCTCTCCTCTCCTCGGCGAGATCAAGCTCAATTTCAAGGGCTCTGTCGTTGCCCCCACTTTCAACCAACGCAGTCCTGTTGGTTGGAAGTCCCACTTCCAAAGGTATGACTGCCTCTGTGCCATATGCCAACGAGTAGGGGGTCTCCCCCGTAGACCTCCTAGGAGTTGTCCTGTGTGCCCATAGTACGAGAGGCAATTCATCGGGCCATTTCCCCTTGGCCTTATCCAACCTCTTCTTGATCCCGTCAAGAATGGTTTTGTTGGATGCTTCTACCTGCCCATTGCTCTGTGGGTAGGCTGGAGTTGAATAGTAATTCCGGATCCCATACTGGGCACAAAAAGCCTTAAATTTCTTCTGAAATTGGGACCCATTATCTGTGATCAAGGAATAGGGAACCCCAAATCGAGTAATGATACTCTTCCACACGAACTTTTCTACCATAGACTCGGTGATTTTGGCCAATGGTTCTGCCTCAATCCATTTAGTAAAGTAATCTGTTGCAACTAATAAGAATTTTCGGTTCCCAGTTGCTTTGTGGAGGGGACCCACGATGTCCATTCCCCACTGGGCAAATGGCCAGGGGCTCGTCAAAGGTACCAGGTCTTCGGCCGGTGTTCGGATCATTGGTGAGAATTTCTGACATTTCTCACAAATTTTCACATACATCTTTGCATCCTCCTGCACATGTGGCCACCAGTAGCCTTGAGTAATTGCTCGGTGGGCGATGGATCTGCCCCCAGCATGACTTCCACAAGTTCCTTCATGTATTTCGTGAAGAAATTTCTGCACCATCTCGGGGTGTACGCACAGCAAGTACGGGCCTGTGAAGGACTTTTTGTAAAGCTTTCCTTCTGGGGATAGCCAAAACCTTGCAGACTTGGTTTTGATCTTATGAGCCTCCTTTTTATGAGCCTCCTTTTTATCAGTGGGAAGTGTTTCATCCCGTAAAAATTCCACGATTGGGTCCATCCAACTTGGACCTTGGTTCACTTCCAAAACTAACTCCACGCTATTTCCAATGCTCGGCTCTGAGAGATACTCAACTGAAACTCTTCGCTTGAGTTCGGTCGAGACCGCCGCAGCCAGTCACGCCAGTGAATCGGCATGTGCATTCTGTCCAGAACTTATCTGTTCAATGTGAACCCTCTCAAAGGTATCGAGTAAATCTTTGACGGCTTCCACATATGCTGCCATTTTCTCATTCCGGGCCATATATTCACCGGACAGCTGATTCACCACAAGCTGTGAATCACAATGCACCCTCACTCTTTTTGCCTTCAGAATTTTCGCACTTCTCAATCCAGCTAGGAGTGCCTCATACTCCGCCACATTATTTGATGCATTGAACCCTAGCCGAACAGACAGCTCGATCATTACACCTCCTGGAGGAAATATTACCACCCCAATTCCTGAACCAGTGTTACATGCTGATCCATCGACGAATAATTTCCATTCCGTGGGGTCCTGTTCGGCTGACAGCTGATTCTTCATGGGTGCTGGGTTGGATGCTTGCTCCTTTCTCGTAGGAGGTAAAGGTGCAACCGCAGGAGAAAATTCCGCCACAAAATCTGCCAATACTTGGCCTTTAATTGCCATACGTGGCTGATAATCAATATCATACTGACTTAACTCGACGGACCACGTCGAGATTCTTCCTGAAAAATCTGCCTTTCGTAGCAGGGACTTTAGTGGAAATTCGGTATATACCACAATCCTATGGCTTTGGAAATAGTGTGGCAGTTTTCTCGTTGCTGTCCTAAGCGCCAGGACGAGTTTCTCTAAAGGCAGATATCTCGTTTCTGCGTCTAGCAATGTCTTGCTTACATAATATATTGGGATTTGTTCGATTCCCAAATCCCTTAACAGGACTGCACTTACAGCATGCTTAGAAACAGATAAGTACAAAATCAAGGACTCACCTGGCTGTGGGGTTGACAGAAGAGGAGGCTCAGCCAGATACTTCTTCAGGTCCTGAAAAGCTTGCTCACACTCTGCTCCCCATTCAAACCCTTCCCTTTTTTTTAATAACTGGAAAAAGGGCCTACACTTATCACTTGATTTGCTGATAAACCTATTAAGTGCTGCAGCCATCCCAGTTAACCTTTGAACCTCCTTCGTGGTTTTAGGGCTTTGCAGCCTTTGCAAGGCTGCAATCTGATCTGGGTTAGCCTCAATTCCCCTTATGGTGACCAAGTGCCCTAGGAACTTCCCAGAACCAACCCCAAACGCACATTTCGAGGCGTTGAGTTTCAACTTGTACTTTCTCAAAATCTCAAAGACTTCTTTTAAGTCTGTGATGTGCCCTCGTTTGTCTCGGCTTTTTACTACCATATCGTCGATGTAAACCTCCATGGTTTTCCCGAGCAGTTCTTTAAACATGATAGTCGCAAGCCTTTGGTAAGTTGCTCCTGCGTTCCTCAACCCAAACGGCATGACATTATAGCAGTATAAGCCCCGTGGGGTGATGAAAGATGTCTTCTCCTGATCGGGCTCAAACATAGCAATTTGATGGTATCCTCGATACGCATCAAGAAAGCTCATTCGCTCGTAGCCAGCTGTTGCGTCAACCAACTGGTCTATCCTTGGGAGGGGGAAACTATCCTTAGGGCAGGCCTTGTTCAAGTCTGTGAAATCCACACAGACACGCCACTTCCCGTTCTTCTTCTTTACGACCACGGTGTTGGACAGCCACTCAGGATAATAAACCTCACGTATTGCTTTTGCTTCAAGCAAACGATTAACTTCTTCAATAACAGCATCTACGTGCTGTACGGCCGCCCTACGTTTTCTCTGAATAACTGGCTTATGCTGAGGGTCAACATTTAAATGGTGGCAAATTATCTCAGGATCTACACCGGGCATTTCTTCTGGTACCCATGCAAATACATCAACATATTCCTTCAGAAACTGTATTGACTCAGCCTTTTCCTCTGCTGGCAGTGATTCCCCAATCAAAAAATATCTTTCAGGATCAGCCTCGTTGATCTGAATCTTTTCCAAGCCCTCGATCACCTTATCAGCCGGGCATCTTCCGACGTCCTCGATAGTCGGTTGATCTGGTACCTCCAATGTATGAACATGGTGGGCCTTCGGGGCCTTCTTAACGATGGAAATCAGACATTGTTGGGCAACTTTCTGATTACCCCTAATTGCTTCGATCCCATTGGATCCTGGGAATTTCACCATCTGGTGGTAAGTTGAGGAGACTGCCCTCATTTTGTGTAACCAGGTTCTTCCTATAATCGCGTTATAGGAAGAAGGGACGTCAACAACTAGAAAATCCGTCCTCAAAACAACTGATCCTGCCCGAACAGGCAGCGCTACCTCTCCAAGCGGCCAAACTGCTCCTGCAGCAAACCCAATCAAGGGTGTTGTGGACTGCTCCAAATCTGTCTGGGCCAGCCCCAATTTCTTGAACGCGTCGTAGTACATTACCTCCGTACAACTTCCAGAATCCACTAAAATCCTTTCGATGTTATATTCCCCAACTCGTAGGGTTATGACCAAAGCATCATTATGGGGAACCTGGACTTCCCCCAAATCTTCATCCGTGAATGCGATGCTCTCATTGCATACACCACTCTCTCGGCTTCTCTTATTTCCCAACCGCGTCACATGCTGGTCGTGCTTAATCTGCCTTTGCAGTAGCCTCACCTCATTTCTCGTATAAGGTGCGGCTAACCCGTGTATCATGTGGATTACCCCTTTAGGATTCTGCTCATAATCCATCTCCATGGCTTTCCCTTTTTCCTTCGGATCTTCCTGGATAAACTCCTTGAGATAGCCACGAGAAACTAGATCGTCGAGATGCCTTTTATACATTTCACAATCCTCGGTCATATGGCCCCAATCTTTATGGTAACTGCAGTGCTGATTCGTGGCACGTTTCGCATTTTTATCTCCACCCAAACTTGGGGGCCATTTAAAGTACGGCTGATTCTTAATTCGATAAAGAATCCTGTAAATTGGTTCCTTCCAAACTGTTGTGATGGAGAAGAAGGACTTTGGATCGGGGGCTTGCTTTTCTTTATAGGGCTCTTTCTTAGCCTGTCCGTAATCCTTTCTCTCCTTGTACGTTTTGGGCTCTGGCTTATCCACCTTTTTGGCAGACAGTTTGGGCTGTTCGGTAACTGTCCTGCCGTCTTCACGGAGTATGTCATCCTCCATTCTGGCGTGTTGCTCTATCCGCTCCATCAACTTGGCCAGCGTTGCCACCGGATGTTTGTTCAATGAGCGGCGCAATTCACCCCGAACAGGTAATCCAGTTTTGAACGTTGCGATGGCGTATTCCTCACTGCAACTTTCAATCTCGTTGAAAGTTTCCCAGTACTTTTTTGCATAATCCCTGATCGGCTCGTCGTCTACCTGCTTCATCGTAGAGAGGCTTTCAAACGTCTTTGGAGCCTTTCTACTTGTTAAGAACCGAGCAGTGAATTCTTCTACCAGCTGTCTCCATCCTCGTATGGAGCGCGGGGCCAGTTTGTGAAACCAAGATAGAGCCACCTTGCCAAGGCTTGATGGGAACATCCTGCACAGAATGGCATCATCGCCATCATGCATGAACATGGCCTGCTGATAATGCTGTATGTGAGCCACAGGATCTGTGTTTGTCTCGTAAAGTACGAATGCTCCATGCTTTACTCTGGTCGGCAACCTAGCCTCTTGTAACCTTCTCGAGAAGGGGGAAGCCGCTATATTGCTTAGGGCCTTTCTAGCTGCTTCTCGTGCAGTTACTGCCCCATCCTCGAATTCTCTCGTCTTGTGAGCCGTGGCTTTGGCCCGATCAGCATCAGATCTTTCGTACCTGTCCCGGTGATGTTTTCTTCTATCCTCTTCTTCAGGGGTGGAACTCCGGTCCCTACTCCTCCTTTGTCTTTCCGGAGTTCGGCTTCTACTTCTGTTACTCCTTTTTCGTGGAGAAACATTATATCGCCTCATAATAGGACTTCTGCTCCTTGCCCTTCGAGAACGGGCATGTCTATGGACTACTAAAGTCCGTCTATCTCTTTCAGGACTCCTTCTGGAGAGTCCAGAGTCTTCTGGGTGTTCTCGTACCCGCTGCAACTCTTGTATTTCGTACTCTCGTTTTTTAATTAAACGAGCGTACTCCTCGATCTCCTTCCTCTTTCGGTCGAGGAGATCCTCACTGTTGTGTATACTTCTTGACTGTTCCACCGACGCCTCTCTTCGGTGAGATTTGCTCCTTCTCGTGGAGCCCGTGGGTGTCTTGCCCTGCCTTCCAGTAGGCTTTTTTGGAGCACCTGGTGGAGATTTATCTCCTCCACCACTCAACTGGTCCTTTGGATTAAACGGCGTGACTGGATCTTCTTCCATCATGATTGTTTTTCAGAGAATGGGTTCGTTTCCCACAGACGGCGCCAATTGTAGGGGGATGAAACCAGTTAGTGCTCTGAAAGTACGAAACTGCAAACGGCCTCACGTGCCTCTACACCGAAACCCTAGTTCTTCGACGGAACCCTAATCTGCAAAACAGACAAGGCGTGAGTGCACCTTTGCCTCTCGTGGCAAAGGCCCTCCGATGCCTTAGTTAGTATCCCGTACTAGATGAACCCTAATTATCAGTAGGAAAACAATAAGAATGCTCAATCTTGCGTACCTTTTACCTCTAGGTTTGCCTCGTATTTATAGATTCACGGATGCTTGCTGCCCAAGCATCCCAGTTGCCCTAGGATTCCCGCCTCGTACAGGAAACCTAATATCTTATGGAATCTCGTTCCCTTATCTGTACAATATCTTTATAGGACTCTCAGTCCTTTTGGGACTCTTTCCCATAATTATCCGAACACCCCAATCACGCTGGTTTTCTAGGTTCGATTGTATACGCTCTGGATCTTATCCTTTTGTGGAATATTATCATTCTAAAATATTCTTGCCACGTCACGACTTAGGGCAATCGTTTCCACTGTTCGGCTTCCTCTTAGCCGAACAGCCTTCTTGGACCAATAACCTCACATGCAATTGGCCCATGCTATTACATCTGGTCAAATGACTTCACATGTCCTTTGACCTTTATCCGCCGAACAGCTCGACTGGACCAACGACTTCTCGTGTCACTGGTCCTTACTGCCGTTCACCGTACTGATCGGCGGTATATCCTATCTAGGTACCACGTGGCCCCGTACATCACGTGTTCGGCTACCAAATGTATCTGTTCGGGAATACCTCCCTACAACATCAATCCTCACCACAGCTCCCCGTGTTCCGCTCCCTTCTCCTTTCTCTCTGTCCGCAAATCCTCCATTTCAACTAAAAACATACCCAGACCATCTGGACATGTACTCGCCTTTGCAGTACACTACAACCTTGTGGTGATAAAATTAAAAACTGGGTTCTCACCCATTGGGACTCCTGTATCAATTCGAAAATGAAAGAGAAAAACGAACTCACCTCTTTTGCTTCAGAAATCAAATTGAAACTAAATAAATCATTTAAATAGGAACTACGATTGGGTGTCGTAGCTGGTGTTTGCTTATAATTTTTTTATTATATTTATTGCAGATACATTGGTGCTCAATCCTTGATACCATCGAATGTGGTTCATACAAAATATTAGATTTTTCGTGTTTTTGGGATTCAAAAAATGTTGATGAACGATGACGAGACGAGACTTTCGCATCGCAGATCCCATGAACTAGGAGTCTGATGTTGGAGTGGGAAAGGGAGAGGGTCAGGTTGGGTGAGGACGGTGGCGCCGGCGATGGATTAGTCGCCGACGGCAAAGTAGAGAAGGGGCGATGGGAGTTTTGGCACAGGGGTTTATCTGATTTTGGGAGGAAAATATATAAAATGACACTTTTGCCCTTCAATTGCATTCAACAAAGCCACATGCTGTCTTTTCCGTCCAAAAAGATGGATGGAGTTAGGATGAGGACGAAATAGGAGGGGAAATGGATAGTTGGAGGACGAAATAGGTCGTTTTGATAGTTCGAGGACAAAGTAAAAAAAAGTGTGATAGTTTGAGGAATGTTTTTGGCTTTGTTTGGTTGAGAATTTAGTTTAGTTTAGTTTTGATAGTGGGTGGAGAGAGAAATAGGGTAATGATTGAAAATAGGGGTAATGATTGGAGAAAGATAGAGAGATATGAGAAAGTAATAATTGGAGAAATAGGGTAATGATTGGAAAAAGAAGTAGGGTAATGATTGAAAAACTAAATAAAAACTAAACTAAACTTCGAAACGAACATAGCCAAATAAAAAACTCAAAAAATTATCATGCAATCTAAGTGAAATTTACCATAAAAACAAAAGTCAAGGCACACACGGTACGAAAAACTAGAGAAGAAATTCAATGACACCGAAGGCAAGGTTGTGGACGAATTTGGACCATACATTAGTGTAAAATCCACCCCGAGGTGTGTAGACCTAGACCTCACTCCAAAAAATGGTCCAGATTGATGCTCAACTTTGCTTAAAGGCATTGAACAATTTCTCACGAAAACCGTGACACATGAACAAAATTCCAACAATTCTTATGACAGGCACAATTATTGGATTACTTCGATAAATTCTTTAATCACGCTAGAATAAATCCAATCAACACGAGTTGCGTTCCTAAATTATCTGGGAATAAGATAGACCCCCGTGATATCCTCCACAAAAGCAAGCACAAAGCACGCAAAATCTCCCCTTTAATTTAGGCGGATTTTGCTCTAAACGTCACTTTTGACTCTCTCTTTTGACCACAATCTCGTGTTGAACAAGACTCGTTCTCGACTCAGCTGTAAACCCACCCCACCAGGGCTCGACTCAGAGTATCCTACCCAAACTTGAATCACTGAGTGAGGAATTTGTTTTTCCCTCCTGGGTTTTGGTTCCACGCCCGGATCTGCTCTCTCTTGCCACCCTGAACCGGTTCAGCACCCCGTTAACTGCGATATCGAAAGCGTCTCTACTCCGGCTCCCCAGCCCCTCCCTCGGTTTCGCATACACAAATCTCGGAATAGTCTCGATCACTTTCTCTCTCATCCTCCTCAAGTCTTCCTTGCTGTACCCCTCCAAAATGCTCCTTATCGACCGCCCATTCACGACGTCGCGCGGCTCGATGAAAACCGAGTAGCTCTCCGGTTCGCCCGGCAGAAACCACTTGTACTGCGTGTAGGCGGTTCGGAACCAGAAAAAGACGGGTATCGAGCCGGCCAACATGCAGTCGAACACGGACCGCCTCGTGTACGAGTCCCCCTTGGGCTGCAAGCAGAAGTCCGAGTCGAGAAACGTCTCCAGGTTCGACGTTCTCCCGTTGGCGCACTCGGCCCGGGCGCAGTCCACGACCCGGCACGAGCCCGACTCGTTCCGGCACTGGCTCATCAATGCCGCCCTGATGTCGTCCTTTATGTCGGCACGTGCGGCACCGACAAAACAGAACAGGCTCGTGCGATTCCAGTTCCTGACGAACCCTTGCCAGTTGACGATGTCGGATATCGAGCTGGGGTGGAATCCGGTGGGGTAAGGCACACCGACATCGTTGTCGTCCCGCGGGGCCCGCTCGACGATGAGCCGAGTGACACGGCTCATCGCCGGCATGTTTAGCAGACTCGACCCCCAGTCATAACTCGGGTCATCCAACCGCCTGAAATCCCACGTGATCCGACCCAGGGTAATGAAGTGATCAGCACCGTTAGATCTACGCCAAAACGGTTGTTTCCGGACCCACCTGCAGGACCGACGCAGAGGGTTATAAAATTAATGTAATTAAATTTTAATATTTGGGGAGTTCAATAAAAAAAAAAAAACACAGAGCAAGATATTTTAATTCTTTATTGCTCCTGACAACCGACATGCGTGAACCATTTCTCTTCACATAATATGTGTCCAACTTTAAAATACGTTGTAAAAAACACAACCAAATCTATTAGTATTACATGCCTATACGATCAAAATGTTCCTAAGTGTAATATTATGTTCTACAAAACTCCTGGTCAAGTTGGGCAGACGAACACATATAATTCCAGCGGTTTTTAACCGAACAAAGCCATTAATTATATCCTTCGTTTCATTTTGTTTGATCCCGATTTCATTTTGGGTTGTCACAAATTGTTTGCGATTCTTCATAATTAGGGCAAAATTTCAATTATCTCCCCTTCAGTTTTGAGCTGGAGGATATGCCAAGTTAAAACAAGATTAAGCAAAAACTAAAGGGTGTACTTGGAAATCCAAACATTTTTCAATCCAAAGAATTCGAGTCAATAAAATAGGAGAATTCCCGTAATGAGTAAACAACTTGGGATGGGATGGGATGGGACGGGACGGAGGGAATATAAATCGAAAAATGCAAACGCAAATGTAATAGATTAATCTGTTCCTTAATTGGTCCGTCCTTACTCACCTGATCACCATCTCGCAATCACGGTCCCTCATGGTATGATTCGCCCACAAGTACTTCCCCACCGCGAGTCCAGCGTAGAACGGGATGTAAAACGCCGCAGCAGATTCCGGCTCTAAAGTCCGACACTCGTGATTCAAGAGCCGGTTGTGAAATAGAATCTCCAGCGCGAACTGGTTGGTCCAGTACCACGCCGGGGCAACGCTCGCCGGCACGACTCGGGCGAGTTCGGCCGCAGTGGGGCCGAACCCGTCGTTTGAGACGGCGCCGCAGCGCCAGCGCCAGGGGTCGGAGTCGTTGCAGGTGTCGATCAAGTCCTTGTTGAACGACGGAGGGAGGTCGTAGACGTAGATTCGGCCAAGCGGGCAGTTTGCGGCAGCGGATGGTTTGGTTTTGGTGGCTGGGGTTTTGGTGGCTGGGAAAAGGGACGCGGGTAGGGGGACAGTGCGAGTGACGAAGAGGACGAGGATTTGGACGGAGAGAACGGTGATTAGGAGCCATAGACGAGGGTGTAAGGAACAGTGGGCTTGAATTGAGTTGAGGGGTTTAGGGAGGTCAGGGTTTTTGGGGGATTGACGGGTAGGAGAGAGATGGCCGGGAAATGGAAGCACCATTGGAGAGATGGAGAGAGAGAGAGAGAGAGAGAGAGAGAGATGTGGCGGAGTGGTGGGGAAAGTAAAGTTTATTTTGGACGGAGTATATAGTTTGGCGTGAATACATGTTTCAAGGAAATAGTACTTAATGCTTTTACTAAAAAAACAATTGTAGATATTGCTTTTACATATTTTTATGTTTCCCAGAATTTATGCCTGTTTTTTCTTAAATTTGGCAACTTTAGTGTCAGAGATAAAGGAAGCGCCATTAACCTTTAAAAATGGTAGATAGTAAATGTTTCGAGACGATCAGAAATGAATATAATGGACAATAAAAATTAAAATAATGGAATAACAAATAAAAATAGATGGTATATTTGTTGGAAATAATGTAGAATTAATTATTTTATTGGAAAAACAAAATTTTATTAAAGAGAAAAGAAGAAGGAGATTCCAATCAAAGAATGAAAAATACAGTCAGTTGGAACAAAGTCCAAGTGGACCAAAGGCACATAACCCTAAATTCCTGTGTGCCAAAAATCCAGATATCACAATAAGCCCTAAATAGAAACCTAACCTACCAAGGTGAGCTAGGCCTAGTCCAAAAAACCCAAAACAAAACCATAACCCTTTGACACAATTTCTGACACTGCCTCACTACCACCGCCATCCACCATCAACACAGCTTCAACTAAAGCGAGTTGTGAGATACATTTTGGAGAGTGTGTGTCAAGATACATTTATGAATTTTAGTTTCCCATTTAAAGGGGAGTTGATCAATGGAGAAGATGTAGTAGAAAGTGTAAAAAAAAAAAGAGTGAATAATAAAAGATTATATTGTTGGGTGTTTAAGATACTTTTGCTCATTGGGAGTTCTGTGCAATCTTCGGGTTGTCATCTTTGTTATGTTTTTTGTTACCTTCTACGCATGCATATATTATTGTTTGAGTTAGATCAGTAATTAGAGTGTCCAATATATCCTGTTGTGTTTGATTTTCAACAAAGTGATATCTGCTACAATCATGAGATGATCGTGTTGCTACAATATAGAGATGAGCGTGTTGATTGAGAGTAAATGGTCATGTTATGCGTGAAGACACGTTTTCCCCCATTATCATGTTGTTCCTAAAATTGAGTTAGCGGTCTAATGGTCAATGGAGTGGAGGAGTCATGAGCTGTGGAAAAGAGAGGCTCATGTTCAAGCGAGAAAAACTGTGGCAAGGCTGCATTCTGAAATAGGGAAAGAGCCGTGCGCTTTTGATAGGACCTGGTGAAAAAGTAATTGTGCTCAAGGAGATAAGACGTTGTGAGAAAGTAATTGCGCCCAAGAACATAGTGGGGCACAATCCACTTTGGCAGAACCGGCTAGAAAGTTTCCATTTCAAAAACTTAACTTAGTTGGCCCACCGTAAGTTGGGTTATAGTTTTTTAGGTCTTTTTGGGCTAAAACTACTTGGGAAAATGACTGTTCATGACGTGTTTTGATAATTAATACTCATCAAGAACATTATATAGCATTAACAAATGTTCTCTACATATTCTTGACGATTATTAATTATTAAAACAAGTCCTTGGCCGTTATTTTCCCAAACTACTTAGGCTCCTAAATTTGGGCTAAACCTACTCTACTCAGTGTGACAACTAAAACTACGGGTCCTAAATTTGGGCTTTTCTGGGAGAGCTCTAACTAGCTGGCCGGTAGGCCTATCTATACTGAGGGCCAGCCCGGCATGGTTCCACTATGAAGAAACTCCTGACCCTGACACAAACCTGAGGCCCAAGGCCCAGAGTACTCCAATTCTCCAAAATGCTAGTAGCTGGGTCGGGGCCCTCGAAGACAGGGCCGGGCAAAACAACCGAAACTTTTCGATGTCCCAAGTAATTATTATTATTATTATTATTTTGGAAAAGCCAAGTAATTATTATTGAAATCAATCTGCAAGGTTTTTTTTTCCACCTGTATAATTATCGAGTTTAGTTGAGAAAATAATGAGTTCTCTTACAAACATTTTAAGAATTTTAACTCGACTCCTTTTCAATTACTCCATCCGTCCTAAATTCTTGGTCCTCTCTTATTTTTTGAAAGTCTCGAAAAATTGGCTATATTTCTTAGGCTCTGTTTGTTTAGGCGTCAAATGTTTTCCGGTAAAATTTTTTACCTATTTTTCGGTGTTTGGTCGTGTAAAAAATGAGAAAAATATTTTCTATTAATTTGATGAAAATGACTTACTCTTAAATCTTCCGTATGTTACTTTTCGAAATGAACCCGTTGCCTTTTGCAACAATTCTCACTGTTTAATTTCTTCGATCGTCAGTTCTGACTCACGTACAATTCAAATATTTTCACATCTCTCCACTATTTAAGCCCCCCTCTATATCTCTTTACACAATTTTATTGATTTCTGAATATATTTTCAAGTGCCAACCAAACATCTGAAAATATAAGTTTAAAGTTTTTTTTTCTGAAAAAATATTTTCCATTGTAAAACATTTTACATCGAAACAAACGGAGTCTTAATCTATAATTCTTTTTATATCAAATATGGATTTTGTTTGATAAATCTCAATGAGCTCTTGTATACAAAGTTTTTAAAATTACCTAAAAGATTATAGATTGTAAGATATAATCAATTGAAAAATAGTACGTATTCCCAAAGAGGACCAACAAGTCCAGGTGATAAGCACCCAAGATTGTATAATCTTGGTGCTTAAATCCTCTAGTTTGTAGCTTTTATGCATTTAAGTTATTGTTTTTATTCGATATTGCACGCAAGGTATTTTTGTAAGTGTTTCAAGTAAAATGTGTTAATATGGCGATTTTGAACGCCAAAGGATGCTTCGGGGTGCAGCCAAGTGTCCAAGTGTCCGTCAACACTCTTACCATCGCAACCGAAACCTAATGGTGCTGCAAGAAACTTCAGGGGATGCCCGGTGGTCAAGAACGTCACGAAGTGAGCCAAAGCTTATGAAGCGAGGCAAATTGTAACGACCCGCTCCATCTTTGTACAATTTTATCTGCTTTGGACTCCCAAAGCCCATAGACTTCCCAGTAGGTCACTCATTACTGGACTACCCCAGGATAAGCACGCTTAACTGTGAAGTTCCTATGCGCTTTGGCCCGCACTCATGGCTTTAAAAGGCCTTGTACAAGTAGGAGGAATTTTTTCTTATAAACTAAGACTTGCCCCCTCCCATCTGAACGGAGCCTGCTTCCTGCAGTACTACCAGCCACTGGAAAGCGAGGTTTCACAATCTACGCAATGTCCTCATTGCACAGGCCCAACAACCTCCCCCGGGGTCCGTGTGTAGAGACCCGTATCAAATTTTAATAATTTGATGTCGAATAAATGCTTTAGTTGCAAATTATGTGAAATGTGATGTAAATATGTGTTTGGGGTTAATGTGTAAGGCCTTGGAAGTTAGGGGTGTTAGTGTAATTGTGCATGTGTGGAGTATATATAGAGGTGTGTGTGTGTGTAGGAGATCATTTTACACCCATATCTCTCTTTCTCTCTCCATCCGACTCTCTCTCTCTCTCTCTCTCTCTCTCTCTCTCTCTCTCTCTCTTTCGGGTCTTGCATCCATAGCTCAAACCCATGGAAACCCGCCCTCTCTGTGCCGTGTTCTAACTTCCCCGACATGTGAGTCGCGTTGATTAAAAGCTTGGAAGGGGTGTATCTTGGTGGATTTCGAGTTTGAAGCCCTAGAGTTCGATTGAGCTTGAGCTTATGCTTTCGATCTTTGACGTATGGAAATCTAACTACTTTTATGTGTTTTTGAGTTAGTGTGATGTGTGGATATTGTGGTTGATCTTATTCTTGTTGATTGTTTGAAGTTTGACCTTGAAAATCCCTTATTTTCGTCACTTTTTTGCACCTAGCCGGACTAGTTTAAGTTTTTTTTTACAGATCTTACAGAAATTTCCTAGGACTCTACAAAACTCCGTTTTGGTTGATTCTTGTGCCAAAAGTTTCTTGTTTGAGTCTACTATCTAGGAAAAATATGAACAGAAATTCATACTCATAAATTATACCCAAAAATGTCCATTCTCCAATCTGTATTCCAAATCTGGATGTCTTGTTTTTGTTCCCAGACAACAGTTCGTATTTTAGGCATAACTATTTCATACGATGTCGGTTAGACTCGATTCAAATTGCGTTGGACAGATGATTCGATCCTCTACAACTTTGTTTGAATACTTGCTTTCGGATTCTGAGGTTTGGTTGACCAAAATGGGCTTGCAATCAGAGTTGAGAAACTCAAAACACTTGATTTTTGTGCAATCTGTTAAATTGATAGCGTTAGCGGACTTGTATTGGTTATTATGTGAACTAGTAACACTTTCTAAACGATGAGTGGTTAATAGTGAGAGTTACGAATAAGATGGGTAATGGCTTAGGATAATTAGTCCTTCAGGTTTCATTTCTTGAACTTTTATTACATGTTTAGCACTTGTTGGTATAAGCCAGTGGTGTGAGGTCGATAGGCTGGAACATGAGATTGTGTATGATGAAATGGGGATAGTGCGAGATCCCAAATGCTCAGGAGGGGATAGCACGAGGTCCCGAATGCTCAGATTAAAATCATATGACAAAGATACGGAAATGAGATGTATGATACATTCAAAATGCTTGATGTAGTGGTACTTCAATAGAAGTAGAAACAGACGAGTAGCGAAGCCATGTGTTGGGTTGTTTCGTTAAGTTCATGAAGTCATAGGTAAAAGATGGAACGTGGGTAGAAATGGTATCGATTGGGTGCTAAATTCCTTATTCGATTTAAACGTTTTTGTTGGTGACTTAATTAGTGAGTTGTGTTCTCATTCATTCATTACGCTTTACTCAATTCATATATTATAGTTGTGTAGATTTCTCTACTGAGCTAGTGTAGCTCAACCTTTCATTTTTAGGTACTACATAGGGGTGGTAGCATGGAATGCTTGCGTGCATGGACTGACTGACTTACTTACTTTTTGAAAGCTAACATGGAGGAGTTAGTTGGTCATCTTTGTAAAATCTTTTTTTTGTCAAAGATGTATTTGTAACTTAATTTCATATTCCTTTTGACTAAGAATGTTGCTCAGCTCTTAACATTTATGTATCTCGACCAAATGCTATTTTGGGCCGGTGTGCCGCCAATGTAATCTTTTAAATCTGAAGTGTTGGACTGTAAATTGAAGTTATGGGAACTATGAACTCTTTAGGTTATTATATTATATATTATAAGCATTTTATTTATGAAAAACTTTATTTAATTATGTTAAAAATCGAAAGCGTGACACCGTGGCAGTAGAGCGCATCTTACCCACCACTTTGCCTAGGGTGGAGCTCTGATACTATCTGTAATCACCCGCTCCATCTTTGTATAATATTGTCCGCTTTGGATACCCAAAGTCCATAGCCTTCCTAGTAGGTCATCCATCCTTGGACTACCCTAGGATGAGCAGGCTTAACTGTGAAATTTCTATGCGCTTTGACCCGCCCTCACGGCTTTAAAAGGCCTTGTACAAGTAGGAGTGATCTTTTCTTATAAACCATGACTTGCTGTAGAGACCCGTATTTAATTTATTTAACTTTAAATGCTTATCATTGAGGAAAAATGGAAAATGTGAAATATTAGTGTTTATGTGATTTGGGGCCAAAGTGATAGAATTGATTGTGGAAGGGTACAATGTGTAGTTTATATATATGTGAGTATATATAGGAGGGTGAGAGAGTAGAAGATCATTTTTCTCCCCCACCCCCCACTCCTCTTTTTCTCATCTCTCGGCTCTCTCCCTCTCTCTTGCTCTCTCTCCAAATTTCATCCAAAACCCACTCAAAACTACCTCCAATCTTTCATCCCTACGCGTATTGTAGTCCGTATTTTGTTGGTTTGAGCTCGGAGGAGTCGTATTACACTCGGTTTTGATTTTCATAAGCTAGGGCTCGTGATTCTCATGGGTTTTGTTCTTCGGCCTTGAGGTAGGGATTCTACCTCTCAATATATGTAATAGAAGTGTTTTCTAGCCTTGAATCGTGTCCCATCAGTATTGATACTGCTCTGAGCAGTATCAATACCAGAATCTGTGGAACGTTTTTAGGCATAGAATCTCTGGAACGTTTTTAGGCATTGTTGTGTCGATACTGATTTGGTCAGTATCTATACAATAGTGCTTAAGGCCAGTTTTGCTGTCTTGTCTCAAACTTCGTTGTCTTGACCCCCGATCATTTCTAACTTGTTCTAAATATCACCAAATCGTTCCATAATCGTATCCGTTGAGTTCATGGAGTATTTTTGCATTTCTTGCCACTGTTCGGTAGAATTTTACATTGAATACCCTTGAATCACGAATGGAATGAAATGACACATTATGTGAGTACGAGATTCTTGGACACTTATCGACACAACGAGAACATTCGGGGCCTATTGACAGGTGGGTGCCTGGCAGGGGATATCGGGGTCCCGTAATTAGCCCGGTAGGAGCTAATGCTCATATTGAACACTCAAGACCCAACCTTCTAGGTGGGCGCTTGGCATGGGGTATCGGGGTCCCATAATTAGCCTGACAGGAGCTTTGGCTCAATACACATATGATGAGATGGCGTTGGACACATAAAAAGTGGAAATGGTTCTAGTGTGAGTTAAATGGTGATCGTTAAGTTGTTGTTTCGAGGTTATTAAACCAAGAGTGTTGATTATCACATTGTCCTTGTTTATGTTCCTATTCTATGATCATCCATGCAATTCTTTTGCATATAATGTTGGATTAGAATTTTCTGCTCAGCTGGTGTAGCTCAAACCTTCCATCATTTTCAGGTACTAACTCAGGGCAGTAGCAAGCATGACTGAATGCTTGGATGTGGACATATTTTGAAAGCTAACGTGGAAAAGTTACTTATCCATCGTTGTAAACTCCTTTTGGAAGATGTATTTGTACCTCTTTCTTTTTTGTAAATTTTTTGATTTGGAATATTGTAAACTCTTAACTCTCTTTCAACACTAAGTACTTCTGTCAATTTGGGGTCTCGGAGCCAAAAATGTAATTTTTGGGAACTTTGGATGTTGAAACGAAATTATGGAAATGGAAATACTATATTATTTTGGGATAACGTATGAATTATTGTGAGGTTTTATTTATGAAAATCCTTAATTTTTATGTTGAAAATCGAGGACGTGACACTTGCCCCCTCCCGTCCGAACGGAGCCTGCTTCTTGCAGTACCGCCTGTCACCGGAAAGTGGGGTGTCACACAAATGCATCAAGGATAGCCCTCGAGGGCATCCGAGAGACCAAGGCCACATGACACTCCTTTGCCGAGTCCCGTTGATCAAGTATTGAAGTATCGGAGGGCCATCGGGGCATCGGAAGGGCTCTTGAATCAAGCTGTGCCAGTACTGTAGATTGCAGACAGAGGTATCGGTACCTTAAAAATTAGGTATCGGTACCTTTGTCCTCCAGAGGAAGACAAGTGGCTGGGTACTGGTACCTCAAAAGATAGAAATTGGTATCTCTCCTCTGCGACCAACACTCTATGCTGAATTGTTCAACCTTCCATTTATGGAAGGTTTCTACTTAAGGCTAGTTTTGGGATATTTTGAGGGCCTTTTGGTCATTTATAGGACTGATTTGTAAGCCTTGTAAATAGCTTTTTATGCCATATTTGACCATTACCTAGCTTTTAACTTTAAGTCTTTAAAAATTTCCTAGAGAACTCCATTGCTTTGTTCAAGCTTTTCTTAGCTATTTCCTTCAAGAACTCAAATAAGCTTCGTTAGTTTGTTAATTTCTCAAGTACTAAAGTTGTTTGTATCATTGAGATCCTTTATAATATCAAGTTAGTTTTCATTTTCATCAGTTAAATCTCATGCTTCAATTCATACCATGCTTAGTTCTTGTTTGATAGTTGAGTAGCCATCTAGGCTAGGTTATGGGGTGATCTTTTCCCCATAGCTTAGTTGTTTTCATAGTTTTTCTATAACTTGATCATGGTTTTAGTAAGGAAATGACTTAATCTCTAATTTTCTGCCAAACCAAAGGGCTAATACCTTCTTTGACCGTGTGTTGCCCTGGGTTTTAACCTTCGTTTTGCAAATGGGGCCTAGGGCTTTTAACGCTCGGCGTTTGAGTTAAAAGTCTTTTACACTAGTTTAAGTCATTTCTAAGCTAATACCATGATTATGCTTGACTTTTAACGTTGAGTGCTTCAGGTTAGGATTGTCTATGTCTTGACTTGGAGTTGTTAGAAGAAAACAGTTAAATTGGCTAAGTCATCGGGCGGTTTGATCCCCTAGACCTTGCCGCTTGTTTTATCTTAAGTTCAAACCTCATTTCTAGTTTTTTTACCATAGTTTTTCACTTTTTAAAGCAAAACTGACAGTTGGCCATTATAAACACCAAAGACCTTACATAAAGCCTGCAATCCGAATAAGCTAAATTAGATCTCCCTGTGGTACGATCTCGGACTTATCAAGTTATTCTGCAAATGACTAGAAGTCCTTCGCTTTAGGCTATTATATCCAGGAGTGCATCTTTCCGTCGTAAGCACCTGGCCTTTGAGATTGTGAGGAAGAGAAGGGGTCCGATCTCCTCTGTCCCAAAAACCTCCATGCCTCTGTGCCGAGAGATTTTTCGGCCACTGGATTTTGTGTGTGTGTGTGTGTGTGTGTGTATGTATATATATATATATATATAATGTTTTAAATCAAACCCCTAAGCACAGAGACACATGGATTTTCAGCATAGAGGATCCTACCTCTGAAGAGAGAGTAGAAAAAAACTTTTTTGCTCACAACATCTTACTAGAATATTCGGGAACACATAAAATTAGATAACTTTTATTTATCAGTTCTTATTGTTTTTAAGCGAAAAGATTGTCAGCCCTTTTTTTAATAACCCTTGGGGTTCTGACTGGCCAATCCTGTTTGAGCATCCACTGGATGTTTAGATCTAGCGCGCATCATATCCCTTCTGTCAAAGTCCTTTTTCCTTTATACCTGTGCGCTTTCAGTTTAAGATTAGAAAAATCTATCCAATGCAGATGGAACATTAGAATCTAATGTCTCAACTCATGCATCATTGATTAATATTGCGGAACCCATTACTTTTTATTAGTAATTTGATAAATCAATTGACCTTTGACCTTTGATAAGTGTGGAGTATTGTTTGAAAACCACCAAATAATATTTCCAATCATAACTTTTTCTTTTTCCTTCTAGAATTGTCACATGTTTATATGTACAAACATTTGTCCATACATATACATAAATAAACATATATAGCTTATATATAGCTAAGATTTTAAACAATTATAACTTTTGTTGTGCATATCCAATTTTGAAAAAAATATATTTTCGGAACCTATTTGATGAATTCTTTCAAGCAAGATCCATTTTGAATATGAAATTGTGTACACATAAAAAAGTTATTCACACACCTTCTAAACAATTCACACCATCTAAAATGAAAGAATTCACACCTCTACACAATTCACTCCTCAAAATGCAAAATTTACACCACAAAATGCAAAATTCACACCCACTATAATAGGCAATTCATGCCCTTCGTTGTACACAATTCACACCCCTTATTATACACAATTCATTCTCCAAAATGAAAGAATTTACACCCATCAAATGTAAAATTTATACACCCTCTACACAGTTCACTGCCCAAAATAAACAATTCACACACCAAAATACAAAATTCACACCCCCTATAATAGGCAATTCACATCCTCTGTTATACATAATTCACATCTCCTGTAACAGACAATTCACTCCTATATAAAAGACATTTCATATCTTCTTAAGCTCATATTATACACAATTCACACCCTTATACAACAATTCACACATTTTGTTATACATAATTCACCCTTAAACAATAGCTGACACCCCATATAACAGACAATTCACATCTTTTAAACTCTTTTGTACACAATTCATACCCTATACAATAAACAATTCACACCCCCTTAAATTATGTACAAAATGAAAGAATACACATCCTTCAAATGCAAAATTCATATCCCATCTATCACACAGTTCACACCCTTTATATCATACAATTCATACCCAAAAAGAACAAACAATTCGCTCCCCCTTAAAAACTCTTGTTGTACATAATTCCTAACCCATGTTGTCCTCAATTCACACCATATAACAATTTGCTTCTTTGTTATATACAATTCACACCCATATATAAAGATTCACACACCCCTATAATAGATAATTCAACTAAAAAAAGAGAACAATTCAAACCTCAAAAATATTCAATTCACAACCAAAAATTATATAATTTTACACATCATTTCATATTTAAAATGGGTCTTATTTTATAGATCTCATCGAGTTGATTGTAAAGAAATAAATTTTTTGAAAAATGGATATATATAATAAAAGATATTGCATTTTAAAGTTTGTAATGCAAAAAGTAAAAACATACATCTACATTAGCACAAGTCAACATCAAGCACATACTTAATATATTCTTCACGCATGTCAGGGCTTATTCGGAAGGGAAATTCAAAAAAGGGTCTGCAAGAGACAAATACTAAAAGCGGGACCGACTTGGAATTTCCCGATAACCCTTTTTATGGCAGGGTGCTGATCTAGTCTAATTTCCCTTTGGTCCAGTCCAGTCCAGTTTTGGGCCATTTGTGAGCCATTTCTGGGCCCACAACAATTATCAAAATGTTTACCTTTTAGAGCTTGCCGAGAACATTAACCACTTCGAAAATCAAGTCGATCCGATACCATTTGATATAATTTCGAATTGCATGAAGCTTCATATGTGTTACATGGGTTGTAATCCAGTGTTGCATACTTGTTTTTTTTACAAACTTAATGCATTTCGAGATCATGTCAAATGGTTTCGGATCAACGTGATTTTTGAGGTGGTTAATGTTCTCGGCAAGCTCTAAAAGTAAATGATTGCGATCATTATTGTAAACTCGGGAAGAGCCCATAAATGGACCAAAACTGGACCGAACCGGACTGGATCTGCCATGCACCTTTATAGACAATTGGCTTGGCAAAGGCATGCATCACATTGAATCTTCCCACATCGAAAGATCTTCTCGGTCCCAAAAAAAAAAAGAAAAAAGAAAGACCATCTCGGTTAAAAAAAATTTCCCATAAAAATAGTTAGTAGTATTACATGACCGACAAAGTTACGAGATTGCCGGGAAGGCCTTGTCCAATTGTTACCAATAATAACGATTTGCTGTGACACAATTTGCCCTAACATAATTAAGTTCTTGTTTCGGTTGTGTTCCTGTTTATATCCGTTTTTAGCACCACGGATCGAGCTAGCCGTGATGGAGCATTTAATTAATTCTTTGATTAATTTGGGCCGAAAGCTAAGTATTTAACTGGGTAATTCTTCGGCCATGGGTATTTTTCATTTGGGCCCAAGAAACACGCGGCCCATAAGAAACGCAGCCCACGGTTTTAGGCTCATAAAGAAAGTGCCGAATTAGTTCAGGGAGCAAGGTCCACTAATGCAGGGAGATGGTTATTTTCTGGCAGTTGGTTTCTTTTAATTCAAAGGCCAAGTCAATTGGCCATGTGTCACGCAGGAGCACAAAAAGGGGGAAGTGGGGTGATATTTTACTAGGGCATGGGACACATGTCAACGTATGAGAACCCACTACCCATGATCTAACTCAACTGCAATTAACCTCTGAAAGCTACCCATGATTCTGCATGCACAAAAGGAGGGAGCATCATGGGACACATGTCAGCTTGTGGTGCAAAGTTGAATTCGGAATTAGGCCTGAATCAGCTTACTGCTGTGCCTATATATAGCAGAATCAAAGAAGAAAAACGGGTCCAACGCTAATCAAAGCTCAACGCTTACAAAAATTTTCCTACTTTCAGCAAAGTTGTCTATCGAATACCTAGTATTCACCCTATTCAAACTCACTTTATCACGTAGTTTGGATTTTTACTTTTCTTGTACAAACTTTATTATCCCGGAGTAATAAAGTTCACGTTTTACTTTCCATTTCCTATATGACTAGGAAATTTTAAATCCACAACCGTGTGGCAAACCACGAACCTACTTGTGATCTTTACCTTTGGGTTACACGCAATCGCTTACAAGTTAGAAGTCAATATTCACGAGAATCTTCATCAAAAATTAGGTGCTACAAGTCTTGGCACGCCCGCGCTCAATGCATTCATACCTTTTGTCAAAAACGAAAGTTTTCAGTTCCGTAAGAATTCTTAAAAAATAAGTACTTATTTACAATTTTCGAGAAATAATGGACTTACTGAAATAATTTTTTGTATAATATAGATCATGTTTGATAGATCTTAATGAAACCTTTTGAACGGTGCAAAAAAATACAAAAATTATTTTCGTAATTATATTATTTTTAAATTTAAAAATTAAAATAAGTATTTGTTTTTTAAGAACTCTTTGGTTGAAGTAATGGGCAGTAGCTGTGATGTTTCATTTTTTTCTCTAATTGAGTTTCACAGTTCACACGTTGCCAGATTGTATGCTCTGTCAAAAAAATGAGAGCAGTTGCATTTGGGCTTTCCTAGCCCTTTTTCTTACACTTCATTATTTGGGCCGAGCTAGACTGGATTCCTCTTCTGGTCCGTTTGTCTTGGGCCTAACCGAGTTTTAACGGATTAGTATTGTAGAAACTCGGGAAAAAAAAATTTAGATTTTTGAAATGTATATTAAATGCCTAATTGGGAAAATAGAATTTATGTAGTGATTATTTGAATTTGAGGATTTTGGTGGAAGAATAGAAGCTTGAGGGAGTAGGTGTGTAATTTAAAGATATACGAGTATATATAGGGTGGGTGTGTGGAGTAGGAGATTATTTTCATCTCCCATCTCTCTCTCTCATCCGTTCTCTCTGTCTCTCTCTCTACCGTGTTTCTCTCTCTCTCTTGCTCCCTCAATCAAAACTCCACTCCATTTCACAAAAACCTCAAGGATCCATCTATATTTCATCTCTATAACGCAACCTTGGGCTCGTATCGTGTTGGGTGAGGCTCGGAGGGAAGATTTTGGAGCTTTGGAAGCTAGGGCTCGCTTGTTTGGGTTGGATCTTTGCATATACGCTTCGAGGTAGGGATCTCTTACTCATTCTATGTGTTTATGAGTTGATTTCATGTTTTAATCGAGTTTAGATCATCCACCATTGCCTCTTCGAAAAGCTGTCAAAATCTGCAGAAAATCGCCCAAAATTGCCTAGGGATCGATCCCCAAGCATGAGGGATCGATCCCTCATTCAAATCTGGACTTAGTATGGATTTTTGCCCTTGGGGATCGATCCCCAAGAGAGGAGGGATCGATCCCTCCCCTCTTTGGAACATTCTGCTTGCTTTCTGAATTTCAGCCCAACTTCAAACAGCCGTAACTTCCTCGTCCGAGGTCTGATTCATGCAAACTTTATATCAATTAGAAGGTCTTGATGTCAGCTTTCATTTGCCACTGGAATCACCTTAAACCGATTTGTATAAAAAAAGTTATGATCATTTGAGTAGAGATGTGTCAATCTGCCGATATCTGTGACTATTCCTAAGGTTATTTTTGACTCGTGTTATGATTCCTTCTATGATTATGATATGTTTAAGTCACTCTTGAGCATGATTGCTTATGTCCTAATTATTCGTTGTTTGATCTTGTCTTTTAGCACTCATTAGTGCATAATATCTACGACGTTGGCTAAGGAATTGTACCGTAAGGTCAATAGGAATACCGTGGGCAATAAGGGATAAAGTGGTGTGTGTTGTGAGTAGGCATGAGCTTGTCTAGGGATCCAATGGATAAAATTGTGACTCGTATCCTCGCGCTTCGTCTTGTTAAGTTCCCTAGGTTCTTTTGGCACTCGTTCTATAAGATTCTCGTTTAGAACTTAGCGGGTGATGTGTCAAGAAGTCAATTGTGGTTTTGATACATAGAAAAGGACGTTGTGATAGACTTAGACAAATAACGTGAGCATAAGTTAATTATCAGTCTACGATGTGATAAGTTTACGAGTTTGTATTATAATGTGAATTTGGGAATGTTGTTTGCTTGTACATTGAACGATGGCTTATGTGTGTGTATGTTTGAATTGAGAATTTGAATAAAGGGCCCGCAACGCGAGGTGTGGTAATGCGAGGACTCTAGAGGGCCTGCAACGCAAGGTGTGGTAATGCGGAAACCTAGGTGAAGAGAATTCACTGTCACGCATGGGGTGGTAACACAGTTGAATGTCTCTCCCGGGTGAAGAGAATTCACTGTCACGCAAGGGGTGGTAACACAGTTGAATGTCTCCCCCGGATGAAGATGAGTTTGATTGATTTTAGAAGTTTATGTTGAAGTTTGGATTGTTTGATGCTTGGGATCGTGACTATTGAAAAAGAGAACGAATGATTGATTCTATCAAGGTTTTATAAAAGAAAGGATTTCGATTTTAAGTAGAGGATTTTTACTAAAAGATCCTTCGGTATTCTTGAGCGAATCAACGGAGCATGAACAGTGATGGTCTTGAGTTTTTCTCTAAATTGTTTTGGAAACCAAAAAAGAAAGTTTTATGAAATAAAGCTCTATGGTGAATGGTATGAAATGAGGAAGTGGTTCGTGGCATTCATTCGAAAAGTTATGAGATGGTTGAACTATTATTGTTATTTGTTTGGTTGCTGTGAGTTTTATTACTGCTTCTAGTCGATGTGTTAATGGTTAGAGTTATCTCTAAGATGTCTGAAATCCCGAAGTCTAATTGTCTGCTCATTTTGGTAACCCCTCTTGTATCTCAAGTCCTTTTTATTGAAACTCATTCTCTATTATTGCATATTTCACCGCATTTACATATAGATTGAGTATAGAGTTTCCTACTGGGCTAGTGTAGCTCAACAAAATCCTTCTTTTCAAGTCCTAATGCTTGGCAGTAGCTTGCATTGGATCGTATATTCAGTTTGGAAGACAACTTGGAAGCTAATGAAGACTAGTTATTTGATCCTCTTTGTATATCGCGTACTTTTATTAAAGATGATTTTGTCACTAATTCATCTTGATTTTCCTTTGGCTAAACCGTTTGTAATTTAATAGTTTGTTCATAGCTATATGTAAGTTAATTTGGGCCGTAGTGCCAAAGATGTATTTCATTAAACTCGGGGACTTCGTTTGTAAATTAAATAGGTGGGAACTCCCCTTTGGGTATTATATATCTTATGCGAGGGTCTTTATCGAAATGGTTTATTTATTTACTTGAAAATCAAGGGCGTGACAAGTATAGGCTTCTCTTTCTCATTCGACAAATTTTCCTAGTTCGGGTAGGTTCAATCAATGTTTGGGGATTCTGTAGAGCGGGTTGTCTTACAGGGTTGTAATACGGTTGATTCGGTTGTCAATTTCTGCAATGGATGTCCATTTTGACAATAGATGGTCCAGATCAATAGGAGCGTCCGTGCCAAAATGGACACCTAGATTGGCCGTGCTACAACCCTGTAGTGTGGCTGTGCAGTAGCTAGTATTTCAAATAGAAAATTAGTCTTAGGTCCATTATGTGAAATTCATAAACCTATAAGTTCACCTATTAATTTTGGAAGGTCTAAAGTTCATTTTAGGGCACTCTAGAGTAGGTTAGGGTATTCTAGGATTTAGGCACTTTTATAAGATTTTAGGGTGCACTATTTTTTTATAGGGTAGGGTAGATTAGCCTAACATAGGGTCCCCTTGTGTATGGTATCTTAGGGTTTAGGCACTTTTATAAGGTTTTAGGGTTCACTTTCCTATTATGGGGTTTTAATGGTTTAGACACTTTCATAGAGTTTAAGGTTTTAGGCACTTTCATAGGGTACTCTAGAGTTTAGGTTGTGTAGACTTGTGGCTTTACAAAACTATTAAGTGGACTTGTGGGCTTATGAAATGTCTATAATGGACTTATCACTAAATCTTCAAATCATCGTTCAATAGCAATTTCACAAGTTTAAATAGGCGAATGCAATTACAGTAGGTAAATTCAAAGTTTTCTGATTTATTTTTCACAAACAAATTTCAATTAATCAGTAAATATTCAAAAAATTGACAACCTAATGTTTACTAAAGCAGAAATAATCATATGGATCTGGATTCATGAATAGGTTTTTTTCTTATGATTATACATTACCAGCGGCTTTTTGACTTTTTTGGTCCTCAATCTATTTCCACAGTGCCATTTTGGTCCTCAATATACCAATTGCTAACATTACATCTCCAAAGTATCAATTTTGTGTTTAAATGGTCCTTGGGGCTCACGTCGTTTCTTCCCTCCGTTAAAACCAAGGGCAAGCTTGGTATTTCACCACCCCCCATCACCATGGAGGGAAAACTCCTACCAAACCAGCTCTCTGCCCTGAAATATATGCACATAACCTGCCATTGGAAAGGCAAAAAAAACAAGGCACACCAAAAAGGAGAGAAAAACCATGAAGAAGAAGAGACGGAGGGCCAGTTCTGCAATTGAGGGAAGGTCGGGAAGATGACAACCTCTAACCCAGGAAGGAGGTTCATTGGTTGTGAGAGCTATGGGGTAAGCAGTTCACTCACTCACACACACACACACACACACACACTCTCTCTCTCTCTCTCTCTCTCTCTCTCTCTCTCACACACACACACACACACACACACAAAAAAACTATGTGGATGAAAAATGTAGAACGCTAGTGCATGTGGCTACTTCATGTGGGATGACCCTCATATGTGTGCTAGATCAAGAATGGTGATTCCAGGACTCATCAGGTCTATTGGGAGGCTTGAAGCTTAGCTAAAGAGGTAGAACAAGATGAAGCAGCTTCTGGGGCTGGCCCTTATCACTAGCTGGGTTCTATGGATTTGTGTCCTGGCTTGGGTGTTGTTGTACAAGTGAGCTTGTGTCTCTGTACTAGCAATGGGGTAGTATTGTGGGGTTAAATCTTGTAGAGTTTAGGTTTCGGGGTGGTAAAAAAGGATTTCATTTTGCTCCAATGTGGTGAAGTAGGGTTATGTTGCAAGTTTTTGGGTAATGAAGGGTTGAATGTGGCATGAGTATGGATGAAAAAACAAATGGAAAAACCACATGTTATATGTAATGTAGATTCCCCTATGTAATGAAATCCCCACTTTTTGCATACTTGTGTGCCTAATTGAATTGCCCATGTACATGAAACATGTAATAGAATTGTGCAAAAAACATGTCCATCTATTCTCCATTGCCACCATTAACATCATTTGGTGTTTACAAAAACATAGTACCAAACTATTATACCCACCATTAGCAGCATTTGGTTTTTACTTGTACATAGCACCAAATATTATAGCAGTTCATTGGCATAAGTACCCAACAATGCTGCATCAAATCTATAGTAGCATGTCCATACAAAAAGACACCAGTTCAACCAACCAGAATATACCAGTTCAACATACGTTATCTACTTGAACATAACAATACCAAAAAGTGGACTTAAATGTGCAGAAATTGGCAAACTATTTTGTGCACCATTTACCCAAAAAGTGGACCTAAATGTGCAGAAATTGGCAAACTATTTTGTGCACCATTTACAAAAAACTGAATCTCCAAACCTCCTATGGCCCGTTTCCATACAATGTAGCAATTGTAGCCATCCTCTTGTCTTTCCTTACTGCTGTCACAGTTGATGTTTGAGAGGCCTGTGTTGCTTGATCATAGTTGGTTGGAATATTGAGTTGCAAATGTAATACACAAGAATAAGTAAATGATTTACTTGCAGATGTAGGCTTTACATATTTTTATTTATTCAGTATGGTAGGCTTTGGAATAAGTAAATGATTTATCATAATGCGTACCTGATTCGATCTTAAAGTTGCACCACCTCTAAACACACCACCATCTCTAATTGTCACACCCCTGCCTTGTCCAGCTACACCCCTGCCTTGTCCAGTTGCAACCATTCCTTGTTGTGCACCACCACCCCTGGCTTGCCCCCTAGATGCACCACCCCCTACTTGGACACCAGTCCAACCACCTGTTAGTAATTTATTTTAATCAACGGGTATCTGTAATCTTAACGTGGGGAGATTAATAAGTATTTAATATCATGGAGCTCGTAATATAATTGAGATAAGGACAAGAGTGCAATTATATTTTTGTAGTGAGGTGAATTATAATTAGTGAAATAAGAAATAGAATCCTGGTGGGATTAGGTTTTCCTATTTACACTGGGAGCCCAGACTTATTATTTCTTAGGTCCCTATCGTAGCCCTATATATACACGTTATGCTCTCTAGGTCAGATGAACATTTTTCTATTATTCACAAAATAGAGGCAGACTTAGAGAGAGCAAATAAGATTACGAAAGAGTTCACACTCGGTTCGTGTTCTAGAGGTGCAGGGAATACGATGGAAGACCATAAGGTACGGTCGAGAAGTATTCATGATTTATAGCAAGGCATGCTATAACAAGTTCAACTAGAATTCATGTCGCAGGGAGTTGAGCTAGAACCCTAATTCCGCTTTATAGGATTTTACAATTTTTGTTGTCTAATCTGTACGCATAATTACTGGGTCTTGGGGATTCGGTTTCCTAACACCACAACCCCTTGCCTTCACAACAGTCCTTCCACCACCCCTCATCTGCACACCAGTAATCCCACCCCTCATTTGCACACCAGTCCTCCCACCCCTCGCACCAGCCCTTCCACCCCTCATCTGCACACCTCCCCTACCTACTCCAACATCAAAAGTGTCAACCCTACTTGCATCGCTCTCCTCTGCCATAGGTGCAGTACATGTCCTTCTATTGTGGCCATGTTGACCACATTTACTACAGAACACAGAATTTTTTCCAATTTTTCTCAACTTGTGGTGATATTTAGGGTTGATGTACTCTTTTGCCCCAAGAATTCTCTTCTTTTTTGGCCTTCCTTGCTTTCTCCTCCCATTTGGTGGTTGGACAGGATCAAATTCAGTCTTTGGCCACATCTTGTATCCATTGGTAGGGTTTACAAGTGGTTGGTATGCATTCATGTAACTCATCTTTGAGTAGCGATCATGGATATACCTTTGTGGTTTATCTTTCTTTAATTGAATTGCAACACAAGCATGGGGGCATGGTATCCCAGTTATGTCCCATTTCCTACGACTGCATGACCTTTGGTTTAGGTCAATTGTGTATTGCTCCCCATCCCCACACCAAACTTGGAATTGTAAGTCCCTAAACCACTTTGCTAATCATACTGATGACTCATGTAGGGATTCCTCTAACTTACCATATGGATTGGGTAGTAACTCATTACTGAAATTCTTAATCCACTCCCATCTAATCAGCATTCTATTGCTGAAATAACATCTTATCCACTATAAAATTTCTATTATTGGCTTTTGTCTTGCCTCTAAAATAGTTTTGTTAAATGCCTTACACAGATTATTGCACACCATGTCACACTTAACAGTATCATTGAAGTGAGATCTAGTCCAATACCTTGGGGGTTCTTCAGACAACCAATCATAAACCTCTTTACTTTCTTCCTTCATTGTTTCCATGGCATCTTAGAACATAGCTCCATGGCTGGCCTTAGAACATGCCCAGAACTTGTCATCCACAGACACTCCTTTGAACCTCTTTTGCAAATAACTCAGTAAATGCTTAGCATGGTGTCTATGCTCAGCTCTAGGGACCTCCTCATTAAGCACACCAATTAGACCCTGCAAAAAAAAAAAAAAAATTTAACAATGTTAAACCATGTTTGTAAACCAAAATTAATTCAACATGCATTAACAAAACATGACCTTTTGTCTATCATTAATGAATGTTCACTCATGCTCATTTGCATCTGTAATGTTGCAATCCATCTTCAAAAGGGTAAAAACCACTTCCATGTGTCTTTGCTCTCTGTCTCCACCACACAATAAGCCATAGGGTAAGAAGCATTGTTTGGATCCACACCAACTGCTGTTAGCAACTGACCACTATATTGACCATTGAGATGGCAGCCATCAACTCCAATAATCTTCATACAACCACTTAGAAATCCAGTCTTGGGAGCAGCTAAAAATATGTAAAGCCTATTGAATCTGGGCTGCCCACTTTTTGAGTCAATTGGTGCATCCATGACCACTGTTGAACCTAGATTTGACCTCTTCAACTCTGCACAATAATCCCAAAGCCTACCACATTATTCAAGATCAGAACCATAAATCAATTGAGCTGCCTTTCTCTTTGCTCTGTAGATCTGAGTCTTAGAAACATCCACCTTCATATCTTTCCTTACCCTGTCTTTGAATGATTGCAATGGAATCTTTGGATTGGTTCTGAGATCCTCCATGTACCTCTTTCCTATCATGTGGGAAGTTACATTCCTATTGGAGTAAGTTATGGTACATGTGTGTTTACTCTTATAGGTCCTCACCTGATATTTTGAATCTGCTAGGACTTTAGCAGCATATACCAGCCATTCACAAAGAGATTCACACTTTGCCCTCACTCTTCTCTTGTCATTTTTCACAAGTTTTACATTCCTTTGATGCTTAATGACATGTTGCTTAACAGCTTCCTTAAACTCCTTGGCTGAATTAAAATATTGGCCTTTCATAAATCTATGATCTTCCATATCAGTCTCAGGCTTGAAAGTCTTAAAGGGTGGCTTGGTTCTCCTATCAATTTCTTCATCAGATGAACTATAAAAACTGTAGTCTGAATCATACTTTGGATCACCATCACTCAACTGCCCTTGATCATCAACAGGTTCAACATGTGGGTTTCTTTCATCAATGTTAGGGAATCCAACAAACTCTTCATTCTCATCTACAAATATGTCATATAATCTATCATCATCACTCTCTTGGTAAGAATGGTCACTATAATACACACTGTCGTTGGAAGACTCAGAGTTGGCATTTCCCATGTGTACTTGGTTCACATCCTCTATGTTCACATCATCCAATCCTGTTCCATATTACCCTCTTGAAACACAAACCCAGATTCTAAATTAATAGGCCCTAAATCAATGTAGGGTTCTACATCCAAATCACACACTTGAACATGGGATTTTAAAGTTGCAGGCCGAAGGTCAACTTGGGGCTCTACATCCAAATAACTTGGGCTAACTATTCTTTGAACTGCCCACTTGACCCTCAATTGGGTCCAATCCTCATACATGTTCCAAGTAAAGTAGAATAGTCCTATCCTTATGCAAAAAATCCAACATCCCATATGCATCTTTATCATACCTAATAGGAACAAGCCCATTATCCAAATTGCAATTGGGCTTCTTACAGTAAAATAAGACATTAGGAGCATACCCAAGTTGTTGGACCAGGCCATCCAACTCGAGCATTGACAAATAATCTGAGTTCAATTCATTTACTGTGTCTATTTTACCCCCACTGTACACTTTCCTCGGCTAAAGAGTAAATGCACCACCATGATGCACTTCAATGAAAAAGTCAATAGGTTAAACAGGGGCTCCTGCGTAAAAAGCACCAAAAAAAAAAAAAATCATATTTTACATGGATCCATGACCTTATACGGTCAAACAAATATGGGACCACAAACTTTGCTTTTATGCATAGAAAAACAATAGGAGTAGCAACAACTACCCAAGAAAATCCTACTTTAAGACTCTACCCATTATAAAGATGCTTTCATACAATAAATAACCCTAACACATCTTCACTCAGTCCACCTGCATATGTATATACATATACATCTATATATTATATATATTCTATATATGTTTAACCACATCGACTAAAAAGCTCATGCATGTCTTCATTTACTAAAGCCAATCAACTTTAAGCGCTCGGATCAAAAAAAAAAAAAAAATCAACTTTAATCCTTGAAATTGAGATGATCCAGTTCAGATTCATACCTTCCAGTGATGCATTCCAGTCGTCAAAGGCCATCGTCTCTATCAAGGGCGATCAAAAGTTTCACTATGTACTTGCCTTTTGGGATCTTGTTCAAAGTATGCGTATACATATGTATGTATATCGCGACTGGAAAAGGGGTGCTTCAACGCACGTGATATTCACGTGTGACTATGGGAGAGGTGAAATACCAAGCTTGCCCTTGATTTTGACGGAGGGAAGAAACGACGTGAGCCCCAGGGACCATTTAAACACAAAATCGATATTTTGGGGATGCAATGTTAGTATATTGGGGACCAAAACGGCACTACGGAAATAGATTGAGGACCAAAAAAGTCAAAAAGCCCATTACCAGATTATGTATAAATTGTTCGGTGCATCGCATGAGTATACTAGTATCTATATAATATGGGAGGGTTGTTTTCAAATCCTCTAAATTCCCTCCTATATTTTGGACTCAGGATCGGTACACATTTTTTCGACAGCTGAGATTACATGGTAGAAAACCAATCGATAAATTGGGAAATATAGCTTACTACTGTAATGCCACATTTTCAGCTGAGATTAGTTCCTTATAGACTCAACACAATTCTGACCGGAATCAAAATACATACTATCTTTTAAAGACTTGATTGATTGTAATTGATTTTCGAAATTGCTAAATTTTTAGTAATGATTGGGTGGACATTATTCAGTTGTGGACTTAAAGACTTGATTGTAATGACTTAATTGTAAAGACTTGCCATTGATTGGGTGAGTATTTCTGAAATACAAATGGGTGATTTCCGAATTTGCCGTTGATTGGGTGAGTGTTATAATGGAAATACAAATCGGGTAAGGCAGATTTGTTGTTGATTAAACAATACAAATCGGGTGAACAAATTTTTCTCCCTCTCTCTCGATTTCTAATCGTTTCTCTCTCTCTCTCTCTCTCTCTCTCTCTCTCTCCCTAAATGTTTTCTTTCCAGTTCTCTTTTCCGTCTCTCTGGCTCTCGCCCTCTCTCCAATTCTCTCACCACAGGTATGGCTCTTTACTTCGTTTTTTTTTTTCCAGCTTTTCACGTTTTTTTGTCCAGTTCTATTTGTTTAGTCCAACTCTAAAATTTTTCGATTACGCTCTATTCAAATCGAAGTGACGGCTGTCCTGATTATAATGTTTGAATCTATTTTTTTTGAGAACATACAAGGAGGAACATAGATATATCAACAAATTTACTAACGTAGAAAGAGGAATGACATCCTGAGTATAATGTTTGAATCGGAGTGACGGCTGTCATGTGCTATATTGTTTGAATCTATTTTTTTTGAGAACATAGAAGGAGGAACATAGATATGTCAACAAATTTACTAACATAGTTACCCATCTTTGTTTTTTTGGTGTCCCGTTTACAGGATGGATAATGCGAATGAAATTAATATGCAAATTGATCCAATTGAAGAGCAAAACATGGAAATTGACCCACAGACTTCTAAACTGCACTTTTTAGTCTACTAATAATACCGACTTTCTTTTGTTTATATATATAAATGAAGGAAGAGTTTGTCAGCATGAGAGTGCTCACGAAGTAGATAAAGAATACGACATGTTTTTCTATGTTGTTTTTAATATCTCCTCTAGGCACGCATTTTGTTTGGAACCTTGGTTGGTTAATGGTTATACTTTCATGTCTTTTATTTTAGACTTCCTAATTTGAAGAGATCTCTTTATCATGGATGACATAACGAATTCTTTCCATGTAAGTCCCTTTTTTAATCTTTTAGATAGACATCTTTATTATCTCTAACACATGTGTGCTCCCTCTGCATAGATTACTAATACTTCAAAATAGGTCAGGCGGTTTGTGATATCTTGAGCCAAACTACAATAAATCCTTCGTTTCTCTTTTTTCTGCATGTTTTTTTTCTAATTTTCTAGCATCTTTTGATACTATTTAATTTCAGTTGCATTGAGAAATGAACGTAGGTATTGTTATCCCTGATGGACCCTCAAATGATATAAGTGTGGTGAAGGTAAACTCACCGAGCAACTTTATTCCTATTACTCTTACATATGTGTTTACCTCACCGAGTAACATTATTCCTATTTTTTTTATACATTTTAATCTTTCTAGAAGGAAAAAGAAAAACTTGGAGGAAAGTGCAAGGAAAAAGAGAAGGTGACATCCACAGGCAGGGGAAAACAAAATGCCACTCAAGTGGTATGATTCTCCCACAATTTAATATTTTTTTTTTAAAATCTATGTTGTTTGAAGAATGATCACACATCAGTAATTTAAATCATGACCATGTACTCTTTGACAAATTTCTGTAATCATTTACCATGATTTGTTGCCTCCACTCTATTTCTAGCTTTGTGATATACTAATCAAATAACTTGAACCAAGGCTAACTCCTTATAAAACTAAAGCAGCAAACAAATGATTTAGAGATGCACACAACTACGCTGTGAAAACGAAATGGAAAATAAATATGCACACAACTATAACAAAAGTTGTTGACTATAATGTTCCGAAAGAAAATAGCTATATAAATGTATATATGAACTGAAGCGCCATCTGTTTTGTTGACAAGATACTGAGTTAGTTGGAGTTTGAAGCTTAGAAGGTCTACAACTTTGTTATCAATGTTTCAGTAGAAGCGAAATTACATTTCTATAGTGGATGATTTTGAATCGAACTCCAGTCTCTATTTAGGGAGAACCACGTAGAAATCAGTATGTCATGATTTGTCGTTGTTTACTTCTTTTTTTGATAGGTATTTGCATGACATTAAATTTGCTTGCTAGACATTAAATTTTCTTGCTAGATGATTGAAATGGTATATGAACTGAAGCGTTATCTATTTTTTTGATAGGTTGCATTTAGCAAATCAGTAGTAACAGATATCGAGTTGGCGTGCGTGTAACACCCATAAAGTATATTTTGTATATTAGAGAAATCAAATAACTTTGACTGGAATTCTTTTAATGAGATAAAGATAAATTTCAAAACTTGTAGTATATGTGCATGTGTGTAGCAATGTGTAGGCTGGACATAGAGCTGATAAAAAGACTTAAAATTTGGTAATTTCATGGATTGTACACGTGGTTTTAATAGGACAGAATTTGTACACTTGGACTTGGTTTAAATAGATTTATGAGCAAGACTTCCACTTAAGGGTCATCATCGGGCCGGCCTAGTCCGCCAGGTCATTGCCCAAGCCCACCCATGGGCCGGGCCGCTCGTGCTGTTTCTTTTTGGTGGGGCGGATTACTTGCCATAAATTGAAGCCCACAGGCTGGCCCAATGGGCGAGCTGCCGGGCCAAAAGCCGGGCGGGCTGGAATACAACTTTTCTTGGATAGTAAAGCTGGAATACAAATTTGTTGTTTTATTAATCAAAAATAAAAATTCCGACAGAAATACAATCCAGGATTGAATAACATCTGCTACAACAGAAATACAATCCAAAAGTCCAAAAATAAATAAGTCCAATGTCCAAAAATACAGAAACATGCATAACAACAAAAATACAAAAGTATGAGACATATCCAATGTCTAGATACACCAAACTGGCCAAAGTCCATATTCTATAACAATCATATTGGGCTAAAACTTTTCAATTGTAGGGACGACCAACTCTATCAAAGCAAACTCATATCCTTAGTCTCCAGTTCCATTTGGTAGAGGTACATTCAAATCCATCAACTAAACAGCAATAACAGTTCATAAGCAAATCCATCTCCATCACCAACGTCATCAACAGATCCACAGTGGACATCAATGTTGATAACCACAACTTTTTTACAACCAGAATCCAAAGCCAACTGAACAGCAACAATCAACTAATTTCATTATCAAATTACCAAATGGAAAGACAAATCACAACAATCTCTTCCTACGAAATCGATATCCAAGACCAATTCACATTATTGATTGGTGAAATAGAGCATGTGCAGATAATGATAATAAAAGAATTTCCAGAAAAGCAAACCAGTCAATCCAGTGATTTGGGCACTGATTCGGTATCACTTTCTTCAATAAATGACGGTCTTGATATCTTGAGATCTCTCGTTAAATCTGCCAGTTCTCTTTCTTGTTCAGCTTGTTGCAATCTCCACTCTGCCAATTGCCATTCTTTTAAGCAAATCAATGCTTCTACGGTGTCTGGGCTTAAACTGCCCATCTTTTCAGAACTTACTCGACCACCTGCACTAAAAGCAGCTTCAGATGCAACAGTAGAAACCGAAACTGTTAGTATATCATGAGCCATAACAGTGAGTATGGGGTTCCTAGACTCTTGTGATCTCCACCAAAATAATATATCAAATGGTTCATCATCATCAGTTTCCAAAGCTGGTTGGTTAAGATAATGTGTTAATTTGGACTCAACACCACTAGCAGTAGAAGTATGAGACATTCTAATTTTAAGCAAAGACATTGCTCCCCCTCCAATTGCCAATGTGGCCAGGCTCATGGTTTGCACTGTTGGTGTCCGATCTACAACTCCCACTTGTGTTTTGTAGTGCTCAAATAAATTAGCTAATTTAGTCTTTGCCAAAATCATAGTATCAACTACTTTTGATTCATTGTCGTTAAGTACTCTCAACAATTGTTTCAATGCATCCATTTTCAAACGAGGATCTAGGATAATAGCAAAACAAAAAATAAGTGGTAAAGTTTTAAAATACTTATCAAATTTTGATCTCATTATATTTAATGCATCTTTAAATTGATCAAATGCAGAATTTTTTTGAAAAGTTAGACAAATGTTAACTAATTGAATAATAACACGAGGTACCGTAGGAGTACAAACACAACAAAAAACTCTAGTCGAACTATCAAAAACTTCAAAGAAATCTCTTACAATTTCAGCAACAAGCCAATCTTGTTCAGTAGGTGTTTCAATTCTTGCAGCACCTTGAATTTGCAAAGTATAATAATGTAAAACTTTTTGTATATAACAGCAAGTCTTAAAAGTTCATAAGTTGAATTCCACTTAATAGGCATATCCAAATTAATATTCTTTTTCCTAAAACCATAATGTTTTAAGCACTTCAAATAGAGTTCATACCTATGAACAGAAGAATTAATATTGCGCAAGATGTTTTTTATTTTTTCAACAGAAAAAGCTAGCAAACTCAAACCATCTTGTACAACCAAATTTAAAATATGAGCACAACAACGCACATGAAATATATCACGTAGAACTGAACCAATAGGAACATCAAACAATGCTTTTAAAGATTTTTCAGCTAGATCATTATTTGTGGCGTTATCTAAAGTTATTGAAAATATCTTTTTAGAAATACCCCATGCAATCAATTCTTCATGAATAACATTTGCAATAGTAAGACCAGTGTGTGGTGTCTCAATCATTTTGAAAGATATTATTTTTTTGTTCAATCTCCATTGCTCATCCATAAAAGTGTGCAGTTAAGCATAAAAATCCCATATGAGATCTTGAAGTCCACAAATCAGAAGTTAACCAGATTTTTCCATTATAATTTTTAAAATAAGATAACAAATTATCATGATTTTGCTTAAAATGTTTCATAACATCTCTTTTAGCAGTTGATGTAGAAAAACCACAATATTGGGAATTTAAACCTCTTTGAACCATTCCGGTAAAATCATGATTTTCAACAAAAGTAAAAGGAAATTCTGCTCTAACCATGTAATCTACGACTTCCAGACGAGCAACTGACTGGTCAAAATTAAAACATGCCAATTTTCCTTCAGTGTCTTTACCAAATTGCATTTGTGTTCTAATGTCTTCTTGATTTTTAGGTTTTGTAAGACAAGATAGATAGTACCTTTTCAAATGAGTAGTTCTATCATTTGTACTACCAGCAAACAATTTACCACATATATAATGTTTGGCTTTCTTCAATGTAACACCATCAACAACAATTTTTTCACATTTAAAAAACTTTCACATTTTAGATTTTTCTTTAGGATTTGCAAAAGATGAACTGGGTAGAGTAGAAAAAGTGGGAGATGTTGGTGATCCTATAGATTCAATTTCAAGTATCTCATTTTCTTCCTCTACGTTCATGGGAATTTGATGACTAGCCATACTAAATAACAAGTAAATAACAACTACGAAGTACGAAATGCAAATAAAATTGAAAGAAAAAAAAAATTGTTACAGTGGTTGAGATCGAAAAGGGCGGTGGAGAGGCGGAGGTCGTAGGACAGGGTGGTGGAGAGGCAGAGATCGGAGAGATGGTCTCTCTGTCTAGTTGAGATCGGAGAGAAGAGAGATGATTGTTGTTCGTTGTTTGTGTGTGAGAGAATGAGAGGAAAAAGAGAGCTGGAGAGGACTGTGGAGGCCAGAGATTGCAGATGAGCGGAGAGATTGAGAGGCGAGAGAGTAGATGAGCGGAGAGATTGAGAGGCAAGAGATTGCAAATGTGTTTTGGATCTGATCTCAACAGCAGAAAATAAGTATTTATAGCTAGGGTTGGATTTAGGATTTAATCCTATGTGTTGCAGTTCAAGTACATTCAAGCGTGTTGGATCAGAAATAGCCGTCAGAAATTCCAACGGGCTTGTCGGTGACTTGGGCCTTAGCAGAACCAAAAAGGCAGAAACGAGCTTTTAGGCTGGCTTATGGGCGGGTACCACGGGCCGGGCTTACAGGTGGACTGCCTAAAAATTCATAGGCCCGAGCCCGCCCATTACAAACTATGGGTCGGGCTAGCAAACCCGTTTCACGGGCTCGGGCCGGGTAAAAGCCCGATGGGCCGGGCGGGCTAAGTGCGGGCCGTGGGCCTTCGGGCTAAATGATGAGGCTTACTTTCACTCTGTAGAAAGCTTTAGAGACTTTCACTCTGTAGAAAGGAAACATAAGGGAGGCAGTGCGTGGGTTTATAGCAACACAAGTTTAAGGCCGTGGCTTTTGTTGAGAATCCAAAGATGATGTGACATCCGATTGAGCCAAGATGTGAGTGTGAGATACATGTTTCTTGTACAAATATTAATGTTAGGTTCTTGTTGGTTATGTTATGTATGGCGACTGTATGTTGTGAAACTGTTTGGTATGTGACGAGGTGACTAGGCTAATAAGCTATGTTAAAAGACAAGTTGACCAATGGTTGTGGTGAGGCTAGTAAAGTGGCACGTCATCTGTCATACACTGAGGAAGACCGAATATGTGGCTCCATTTATGTGAAACGTGTTATATTCGTGGTTGGTGTTATACGTGATGGTTGATGTTGTGCAGTTATTTTAGTGTTGATATTGCACACTTTAATATGTCTCACACACTCCTGGGGGCCTTTTGGTCTCCAACTTATAGGTTGGTTAGCGAGACAGGCGCACGAGGTGCGAGCTTGTCTGAGTTGCTGCGAGAGTGGGTGCTGTTTATTTACTTTAGAGATAGTTGTAAATTGTAAAGTTTTTGGAATAAAAGACAGATTGTGATCGTTTAAATATCGTGGCGCTTGAGGATTCGGGTTGTTATAGTTGGTATCAAAGCAGAAAGTAGGTCTTACATGGGATCGAGTGGGTGATCAGAGTGCGCAGCGGAAGCTTGAATTCATATTTTAGTAAATAAATTTCGGGGACGAAATTTCCAAATGAGGGGATATTGTAACACCCATAAAATATATTTTATATATTAGAGAAATCAAATAACTTTGACTGGAATTCTTTTAATGAGATAAAGATAAATTTCAAAACTTATAGTATACGTGCATGTGTGTAGCAACGTGTAGGCTGGACATATAGCTAATAAAAAGACTTAAAATCTGGTAATTTCATGGCTTGTACACGTGGTTTTAATAGGACAAAATTTGTACACTTGGACTTGGTTTAAATAGATTTATGAGCAAGACTTCCACTTTGTAGAAAGCTTTAGAGAAAGGAAACATAAGGGAGGTTGTGCATGGGTTTATAGCAACACAAGTTAAAGGCTGTGCATGGCTTTTGTTGAGAAGCCAAAGATGTGGTGATATCCGATTGAGCCAAGATGTGAGTATGAGATACATATTTTTTGTACAATATTTATGTTGGGTTCTTGTTGGCTGTGTTATGTGTGGCAATTGTATGTTATGGAACTATTTGGTATGTGATGGGGTGACTAGGCTAACAAGCTATGCCAAAAGACAAGTTGGCCAATCGGCTGTGGTGAGGCTAGTGAGGTGGTATGTAGAGATCCGTATTTTTAGGCCGTATTTTTTTTCCTTTTGTAAACATTGTACGGCCTGTTGAGATAGATGGTACGGATGTTCGGTGTGACGTATCCGTGGAAGTATATAAGAGTGATTATGCGAAAGGTGCACGTGTGAGGGTGTGGTGCGAGAAGTAGGGGATTCCTCCCCCACATCTTTTATTTCTCCAGGAGGAGATTAATCCTCATTCTTTCATTCTCACTCTCGGCTCTCTCTCTTCTCCTTTCAATCCGAAAACTCTCTCATCTCTTCTCTCTTCGATTTCATCTACCTAGGGTATGATTTCGGACAAGATCCGAGAATTAAAGTTGTTATACGGAGCACGGGCTTTCCGAATATCCAAGAAAATTCGTGATCGGACCTTGCGGAGCTATGGTTGACTTGGTCAAAGGGTCGAGTTTTGCTCAAAACCCTTGAGAAAGGGAATTCTACCTCTCTTTATATGTTATTTGAGTGTTCTTGTACCATCTTTGAGCTTGTATTGATTGTTATTGAGATCGGATTGAAATCTGAAAAATTCTGTCAAAATCGCCTGAAAAACATTCTCCCTACCTGTAAGACAAGTTAGAAATTTTCCCACAACCAGCTCAAACTTATAGCAGCTGCTCAACAAGCGGCTCTACGAATTCAACTTCTACTGGTAGGTCAAGCACAAATTTGAAATGTTGGCCTTTCTGTTTTTAGTTTTGAAATGTTGGCCTTTCTGTTTTCAGTTTCTACCGGTAGAAGCTTTTCATCTACCGGTTGGCCAAGTTCTACCGGTAGGACTTGCTTACCTACCGGTAGGAGATTAAGCTGCTGCAGTTTTTCAGTTTCTACCGGTAGAAGCTTTTCATCTACTGGTAGGCCAAGTTCTACCGGTAGGACTTGCTTACCTATCGGTAAGAGATTGAGCTACTGCAGTATCTTTCAGCTGTTTTTTTGAGCTGCTGCAGTGTCTTTCAGCTGCTTTCCTATATCTTCCAACTCACATTGTGAAGCTTTTCATCGACTCTAATGGGTTTGTTTCCACATTCTTTCAAGTGTTTTGGAGAGTATTACTCGTTTCTCACTTAGAGTGGTATCCAATAGACGTTATTGCACATTGAAATATGAGCGACACACTTGAACATGTCTCGGGATCCGACGGGTAGTATTACAATCTGTTTTCTCTCAACTCAAAGAATTCTTTAGATTCCCTTAGCATATGCTTTACGGACTCCAAGTATAGAAACTAGAAGACCGGTCATTGCAGAGTCTAGTTGAGGGTCGATATGTGGTGTGCGAAGATATGGGGGTGCACTTAGAGATTCGGTGAGGACGTGTGTATTTGATTATACGCGATATGGTAGATTATTGGTCTTGAAACACCATGCAATTGATTAAATGGCCTTTGGATTCAAGTGAATGAATGGATTTTGTGAAATGGGAGGCGGAATGAAAGTGGATAACTAGTGGACAGAGTATTGTAGGAGTTTTAGTATGGGCTTAGTCCGTCATGCAAGGATGCTGGTATGTAAACAAACGAGAAGGCATAAACATATATACGTTTGTGAAATCATGTAATGATTAATTGAAATTCTGTGGTATAACTAACAGGGGGAAATAATGAAATTGATTATGAAATGATGACGATTGTGAAAGATAATGAAAAGTGACCCAAGTGGTCGTTATTGAGGGAATAGACTCGGGGTGACCCTGCGCTCGAGGGAACTAGGCCCGAGGTGACCCCACTGATTACTATTATTGAGGGAATAGACTCGGGGTGACCCTGCGCTCTAGGGAACTAGACCCGAGGTGACCCTAGTGATTATTGATGGGAAATACCGGATTAGAAGAAAGGAAAGGTTTTGCAATAAAGGGATTTGATGAAGATCAATGTGGACACGAGAAAGATTGTACTACCGTACGAAGAATAATAAGATGTTTTTGAATTGATTATAGACAAATGTGGAACGATGTGAGTTTAATAATATATTTAGTTAAAGAAGCAAATGGTTAGTGATATTTATGTGTAGTCTAGGACTCTTAGACTATAGCTTATGATTTGTTAGTAGTCACTCGTACTTTAAACATATCTGTCAATATGCACTCATTCATGGTGTATGATTCATCAAATATACATATAGTTTGAGCATAGAATTCTCTACTGGGCACGTGTTTGCTCAACCTACCATTTCAGGTTCATTGCAGGTCATGGTCATGGAGTGTTTGAAGTGCATGCTGGCATTATCGAGTAAAGCTATTTTGGAGAGCACTTTATATTTCTTGTAAAACAAATCGCTTGTACTGAAACTCCTATTTTGTAATGTTGTAATTGTAGGCCAGTTTGCGGATATTTGGGAATTGTACTATATTTTG
Organism: Rhododendron mucronatum var. ripense; assembly: GCA_019656295.1. Taxonomy (NCBI): domain Eukaryota; kingdom Viridiplantae; phylum Streptophyta; class Magnoliopsida; order Ericales; family Ericaceae; genus Rhododendron; species Rhododendron mucronatum. Next base: position 291,851 of record BPLT01000130.1, on the reverse strand, counting down.
GGGGTAATGTACGTACGATTGTGAGGACTCTGTATTTCAAATAGTATTGTTAATTTGTGTTAAAAATCGAGGGCGTGACATGGTACGTCACCCGTCATACACTGAGAAGGACCGGATATGTGGTTCCATTTATGTGGAACGTATTATATTTGCGGTTGGTTATACGTGGTGGTTGATGTTGTGCAGTTATTTTAGTGTTAATATTGTATACGTTAATATGTCTCACACACTCCTGGGGGCCTTTTGGTCTCTAGCTTGCAGGTTGGTTAGCGAGACAGGTGCCGGTGGTGCGAACTTGTCTGAGTTGCTGCGAGAGTTGGTGTTGTTTATTTATTTTAGAGATAGTTGTAAATTGTAAAGTTTTTGAAATAAAAGATAGAGTGTGGTCTTTTAAATATCGTGGTGCTTGAGAATCTGAGTTGTTATAATGCGCTAGGTTAATTGATTAGCTTAGAAAGTCTACAACTTTGGTATTAATGATTCAGTAGAAGTGATATTACAGTTTTATATTCAATTGAAGGGCTGATTACGTTTTGTCTTTTCTTCTTGATTTTAGAAACTTGATGAATAAAAGCTAGATGTTGTTATATAATCATTAAGTTTAATTATTGATTTTTTATTCTTACATTCTAAAGTTGATTTTTTTAAACCCATAAAGTGGATTTTGTGATTATAGTTGGATTTTGCCAATTGTGATCCGTAGTTTGTAGTGTGGTTGAACTGATTGTGAATTTAAAAGGCTAGCAATAAGTGCCTTCAGGTACGGGCGCTCCAACTATTAGTTTGTTAGTTTGTTTATATGCAGATTCAAGTTAATCGGTGGATATATATACTTGAGCTTTTGTTTTTTACGTAGTTAGAATTTTGCAAATGGGACCTTGGCCGTCAATACTGGATATGAGTTGAATACCGATTTCGAGCTGTGCCTTCCTGAAGCCATGGGCAATTCCTATCTATATAAACTTGAGATTTCCTTGCATTCAATTCTATATTTACTTTTAAGTTGATTCCTTTTAGGTTGATTTTTCTATGATAAAAAAGAAACAACCATTTTAGGATTCATACGCGAAAAGGAAACAACCCTTTTTAAAAGAATACATGCAATTCTTCTACATGTTTCTTCCTGGAAAAAACTGAGCTATTTTGAGTTTTTTTTTTTTGAATAATACTGATGAGTGAAGGAGGATGATGTGTTGAGTTTTTTCTGTCTTTGTGTTAAAAAAGTTAGAGGGATATTCAAGAATAATTTTTTGTCTACCAATTTGGAGCTGTGCCTTCATGCACGGGAATGAACTAGTGCGTATATGTAGACGGTCAGAGGAAAGAAGGAGCAAGTGGGGTCACTTGATTCCATTGAGTTTATAAAATTTTCCCCTAAAAATTATAGTAACGCCCCAAGAACCCATCAAATTATGAGGAATAATGTTTGACAATGAAAGTTGTACAGAATCGGCTAGCTTATAATCGAACTGAGAATCGACAGGTGAATGATATATATTGAGAAAGAAAAATTTAGGACTAATCACAATAAGGCTACCGTGCATGAATTTCAAATATAATCGGTGTTTTAGTTAAATTATATTCATATGTTATCAAGGATATTTGAAATCTTAAATACATTGGAAAAATTAATGTTCACGATTACCACAACAAAAATTGTTGACTACAAATATGGATTACTGTAATATATAATGTTTCTTCACTGGCACCACCCTGTTGTTGAATTATTTTTCTTCTACTGGCAAATCGAAGCTCCGCGATGTACGGTGGCTTCCTCGTGAAAAGCTTTAAGTAGAAGAGTCAAACTTCATTTATTAGTTTTGTTATGTACCCAATGTAAGATTATGTTGTTAGATTTTTGGTGGCCGTTTTGAGCTTTATTTTTTTTGGGTCCCCTAATAGGTGACGCTGAGGCATAAATTGGGGGTTCTTTAAATATTTTAGGTGCAATAAATATATCTAATTTATGAGTTACGTTTATGGGTACTCACAAAACATTGTCTTTTATCACTATTTTTTAAACTACTCATAAATCTTTGTAATACTTTTTTTAAAATGACAATACTACCCTTATTTTCTTCTTTTACTAAAAGTTAGGTAGTTGAATGCTTGACTGAAGAATATGAAGAGGCATTGGGTTGCAGATAGTTGTGCAAGGATAACATCTGTCTTTTCTGGTACACGCAAGGATAACATTTTTCAACAACCCATGCGGTTGCCTTTAGGCAATGAGAAGCCGTATATACAGCATAGGTATTTTTCGCACATGCATTTGTGAAATAAAAATTGAAGTTTAGAAGCTCTATCTCATATTTAGACTTTAAATAAGGCAAATGCTTGACGGCACCTATTTTCTTCTTCTGTTGTTCCCGGAACTTGTTTCCCAAACAAAACAATGCTTGACGGCATAACAAATTACAGTCGTAATTTTTAACGTCGAGGAAAAAATTACAGTTGTATAACAACTGTACAAAACTCGGGTGAGATAACAAAAATAAAAATTGATCAAAACTCCAATTTCTACTTCATACAAAATATAAGATTCAATCCTACGTTGCTCAAAGTGGTTTTCTTCTTCTTTTGTGAAAATAGAAAAAAAAGAACTCTTTATCATGTAAAATAATATAATATAAAAATTCTTTCCAAATAACTCAAAAAAAGAAAAAGGAAATGAACATAAGAGAAAGTTCATACCTTTGTATCCTTAGGAAAAGGAATGTAACGAGCTTCAAAACACTTGGTTTTCTTTTCAACGGACTTGAGAACAATTGGTTGGTGAGCTCTGTTGAGTCAATCAAAACATTGTTGACCTTTTTTGATGGAGTAGTTTACATTCTCAATGTCATTATTAGTAGATCTTGAAATGAGTATAAAAAATATAATTAAAGTATTTAAAGAATCATAAACTTGTGTCTCAGGGGCACCTTGTAGCATTTGCCATGTAAATATTAGTCCTGTCCTCTACTATTCCTTAGATTTCATAGTAGTTGAAAATAGATAATGGATCTAAGAGAAATCCATCTAATAATTATTTTCAATCCAAAAATTCGAATAAACCCCAAACTATCATTTTTCTCTCTTATTCGTCCAAATCTTTCCTTGTCCTAAATTTTCAAATGTTTCTCTCTCCTAATTTTCCCTCTCCAATATCCAATCTGTCTAAACAAACACAAATACTAATCTATCGAAAATCTTTTAAAACAGTAATTTTGGCACTCTATTAATAACGTATATTATAATACTACTGTGAAAAATATTTAAATGCATATATACAATGTTTTATACTAAAACTTTTTTTTTTAATTACGTGCCTTGGGGCTAGGAATAAGAAACACATTTCTTTATGATTTTGGGTAAGCGATTCCATTGTCTAATGTGCGGGACAAAATTGCACTAGTCCAGCCCCCCAGGGCCTTTAAGGTGGTCAACTTTGATAATTGTTCATAGTCTAAAGAGGAGGTTTGGAATAAGTTGCTTATTCTTGGAAACAGTGGGATTTTTTTTTTTAATATTTGACAACCTTTTTTTTTTAGTTTTTTTTTTCAAAATATTTAGGAGTAAATATTCGTCTCGAACATTTAGAAAAATATGAGATTGTGGACCAAAGTTGAAAAAAAATCAAACAAGACAAACAAAAACTCTCTTTTTCGAATTAAACCGCCTTAGTGAACTTATTATATATAGCTTCCGGCTTTATTTTTTTATTTTTACATTTCTCTTGACGAATGATAATCATAAAAATTTGACACGAATCTAAGGAAAATTCATAAAGACAAATGAAAAAATATATTTTTCATAATTTAGGCCAAACTTAATTAGCCCGTAAATTGTTTAACAAAAGATTAACTTCTTCCGACAATCATAGTAATAAGATTTCATCTTGTTTTTTTATTAAGTTATATGATCGATCATCACGATACTGTTATGGCCCAAAAGATCAAAAAAAAAAAAAAAAAATTCAATACTCCTAAGGCACCGTTAGGAAGATACGAAAAATTGATGGTAATACAAGCTAGCTAGGTACAAAGATCTCGCATTGATGTGTGGTGGTGATGGGCTGAATCACCAAATCGTACCAAGGGCACTCAATAATCCCTCCATAACTAGACTGGAGGTATGCGATTTTTAATCACACTGGAGACAAGCCATGTTCCTTGGGGAAGGATATATTTACGCAAATTCATGTTTTCTAGAGAAACAAGAAAAAAGGAGTACGACCGGGGTAAACAATTCCCAACAGCATTATTTTAATTCATAAACGATACTCAACGGAATTAGAGAGAGAGAGAAAAAAAACTCAAATGGCCGGGCTGACACGGCACCCTATTTTAAATTTTCAAAAACCTGTACTCAAGGCTAGGCTCTAAATGAATTGAGTAATTCGTGAACTGTTCGAGACTCGACTCGATAAAGGCTTATTCGAATTTGATTCGTCCACAAAATGCATTGAACCCGAGTCTCAATTTTAGACTTGTTTCATAAATGAACCGAACATAAACCTAATAGTATTTAGCTCGATTAGGCTCGTAAACCTACAATATATGTATATCATAGAATTTTTATGAGAATTTTGTATATGTACATAATAAAAATTTTAGAACTTATACAAGTATAAACATTTATAATTATTAAAAACTTATTTATGTATATATTTTTATCGTTTTATATATAGTCTTTTTCACGTGAGGACCACCTCATTTTAGTTAACATGCGGACCTCCTCATTTCTTTCATTTTTGGATCGAATTTCGATGATCCGAGCCGCTCAATGTGATCAAAATGTGATTTTTAGAGTACTTGTGAGAAATCAGCAAAAAAAAAATGACCTAGAAGTGCTTGATCCTTATAGTTTTTTATTGAACGGTTCAATAAAAAAACTGCTCAATCAAGTCATTCCTGGTCATTTTTTTTGCCAATTTCTCGGAAGTATCCTTAAAATCACATTCTGAACACATTGAGTGGCTCAGATCATTAAAATTTGATCGAAACAGGGAAGTCTGCATTTTAAAAGGTTCTCATTTGAAACATATGTATGAATGTACTTATGGACATAGTAAAATTTTAATTTTATTTTTAGACCTATATGAGAGCATAAATATATGATATTATTGGCTCATTGAAGCTCATGAACAAGTTCGAGTTCGATTCAAACCTAGGCAAGTTCAGCTCGAGCTCGGCTCGTCAAATTTTCATTGAGTTCGGCTCGAGTTCGAGTTCACTTAAGAACTTAACAAACGAATTTGAACATTCTAATATTCGGCTCGATTCGGCTCGTTTATAAACCTACTGAAGGCCCATGTGGATATCACATCTATATAGAGGTGTCAAACGAGCTGGATTGACATGACACGGCACAGACACGACACTGGTACGGGCACGACAAGTTTAAATGTAGCACGACATGATCTTTGACGGGCATGACACTGTTCTAGACGGGGCATGAAAGGGCATGACACACCAAATACTAATTTTAATGCCAAAAAAATATTACTTCTCCCTCCGTCCCAAAAAGGATGATTATTTTTGAAACTCTTGTCATTTTTCATCGCTTATATCTTTCAATTTATAATATTTTTCATGAGTTTGAAAATTTTGTATAATAGAATTAATTGAGAACTATCAAACAAGATCCATATCGCATCTTTTTTGAGATCCGTATTGAAAAATATAAGGAATTGAACTTGGTACGGATATCAAAAATTGACATCCAATTTGGGACGGAGGGAGTAACTTCTTATTTTATATTGTAACATACGGAGTAGTAACATTTTAAATTTTTTGTATTGATCAATATTGTAAACGTTTTGGAGGTTTTTTTTTTTTCTTTCCGACGAAACTAGGTTGGAGATGTGCCGACATGGGCACAGCACGATTAAAAATCGGCATGATACGATTAAGTAAACGGGCCGGTACGACACAATACGATTAAAAAAGGGAAAATGACGGCCAATGACGTGTTTTGATAATTAATACCCGCTAAGTACATTTTGTTCATTAACAAATGTTCTTAGCATGTCCTTAAAATGTATTAATTATCAAAACACGTCATGGGCTATCATTTTCCCATTAAAAAACAACAAAAACCATGATAAAGTAAACAGGTCAGCATGACACCACACGAAACATGATTGGCACGGAACTAAGCGGGCCAGACGGCATGGCCCGTTTGACACATCTACGTCTATATTCTTATTTGCTTATTGTCTTATTTCTTTTGAAGAGTTGCATCACTTCCTAGGTCTATATCCAAAGTTTGAATCTGTAAACGTGTAATTTCGATATTGAGAACTTTTTTTTTTGAACGACAATTTTTTTTATTAATTCTTGGAAATGATACAAAAATTAAAAGAACAAGGGATGATGACATCAAATCCTAAGCTAAACTAAGAACCCTATTCTACCCACTGAGACCCAAACTCTAGGTAAACAAGAACCCAACCTAAGAGAACATCCATTGGGCCAAGCCTAGACACCTATGGGTCTCAAACCATAATCTGCAACAAACAACACAAAGGCAGGCCAAGCCCGGCCCGAAAGTGGACCAAACCCGGCCCGACCCAACACCAAACCCTAACCCGAAGCAGATAGCCGCCGACCACGCAAACCGCCAGACAACTCTTGGCAAGGCCAAACCACCGCCGAGGTCGAGAACCCCAAAAACCACCAGACGCCGCAGGCCGTCACTATCGACCAGTCGCAGATCTCACCCCTTTCCTAAACTATCTTCAGGCCGCCAAGAAACAGCCAATTCCGTCCTCACAAACGATCAGAGATCCGGCAACCCCGCAACGTCGCTGCTACAGCGTCACCCAAGAAAATCAGGAGCAGATCGCAACCTACCAACCCCGCAACTACTTGCCCTTTGGTATCAAATCCATCTTTCCAATTTTTGGATAACAAAAATAATGATCCATCAACTAATTTGCGATTCCATTACGAAATTCCTTTTTATGTACTACTTCATGATTGGAATATTTTTTTCAACCATGTAAAGAGCAATGGGTAAAGTCAAAGGGTGATTTCCTAAGTAAATAAACTAAATTTTCACATGGGTGTGGGCTTTGGTTAGCGAGTTTGTGTTCAAAAAACTAATTCCCGTCTTTTTGTGTACAATAAGTCTAGGTACATTACTTCCAACCACTATACCATCCATTACATTTTTTGTGGGGCTTATCCAGGATCTCAAAAAAATACAGAAAAATGTTCATAAATTTTAAAATAATATATTATGGGGCCCTGTAAAAAATCAGTTCTAACGGATATCGATAAGTATTATTTCTTGATTCGTAGGAGCAAAACTGTACAGTTGAGCAGTTTCGGCCCTACAAATCAAAAAATAATACTTACCGATATCCGTTAGAACTGATTTTTTTACAGGGCCCCATAAAATATTATTCTAAAATTTATGGACATTTTTATGTATTTTTTTGAAATCCAAAATGAGCTCCACAAAAGATGTAGTGGATGGATGGTAGTGGATCTCGTGTGTGTATGTTTGGCTGCTTAAAACCCGAGACTACATCACAACTCAGTACGTCTTGTTAACTTAACAGTAGAAGTGATTAGTTCTTGTTCCATTCATCATCTCTCTCCTCCCCGCCGCCATCCCCACCTCTCTCTCTCTCTCTCCCCTTCATTGTAACAAGAACTAATCACTTGTTACAATGATGCTTCAAATTTCCGGCCACCCATCAACCAAGCTCGAAGCCCCTACAAAGCGACCTAACAAATCATTCCCACTCAACCTTACTCCTCTCCATCGCGCTTTAATCTTCATTGTAATCATTTTTCAAGTATCTATTGTTTTATACCTTACTCGTACCCACCAACTATCCCTTCCCGAATCACATCAAGTATCACCTGTATTTCAAGCCCGAGAATCTAGGATAGTATCAAAAATCTCATCCAAAACTTACGGCAGCTTGCCAAACAAAGGCATATCAAATATCTCATCAAAAACTCACAGCATCTTGCCAAACAAAGGCGTATCAAATCTCTCATCGGCAACTCACGGCAGCTTGCCAAACAAACGCCACGGCAGCTTGTTAAACAAAGGCATATCAAATATCTCATCAAAAACTCACAGCATCTTGCCAAACAAAGGCGTATCAAATCTCTCATCGGCAACTCATGGCAGCTTGCCAAACAAACGCCACGGCAGCTTGTTAAACAAAGGCGTATCAAGTATCTCATCAAAAACTCACCGCAGCTTGCCCAAAAAAGGCGTATCAACTGTCTCGTCAAAATCTCACGGCAGCTTGCCAATCGAAGGCGTCTCAAATATTTCGTCGGAAACTTACTCTAGCTTGCCAAACAAAGGCGTATTAAATATCGCATTGGAAACTTACCGCAGCTTGCCAAACGAAGGCTGCGATTCTGGTCGGATTTACGTCTATGATCTCCTCCCGATGTTCAATTACGATCTCATGAACAATTGCAACCAACTAGAGCCGCCGGACAACGAATGTGACAGAAATTTGAACAACGGTCTCGGACCAGTGGCGAGAGAGTTCGCCGGAATGCTACCGGAGAGTATTATCCCTGCGTTTTACTGGACGGACATGTATTGGGGCGAGGTGTTGTTCCACAATCGGATGCTGAACCACAAGTGCCGAACGCTAGAGCCGGAATCCGCTACGGCGTTCTACATACCTTTTTACGCTGCGCTGGATGTGAGAAAACACTTGTTCAATCACACCGTAAGAGAGCGCGATATGCTTCCTGAGATGTTGACTGATTGGGTCCAGGAACAGAAATGGTGGAAGAGATCCATCGGCTCCGATCATTTCATCATGCTTGGAAGGATTACATGGGATTTCCGACGCGAGGGAGACAACGACGCCGATTGGGGGAACAGATTCCTCCATATGCCCGCGATGCGGAACGTCATCCGTGTATCTGTCGAGCGTAGCATCTGGGACGACCTAGAAATCGCTGTACCGTACCCCACCATATTCCACCCCAGGTCAGAATCCGATATCGTTGAGTGGCAGGAGTTCGCCCGGAGCCGCCGCCGAAACCACCTTTTCGCCTTCGTCAGCAGCAGTCGGTCCACAATCAAGAACGATTTCCGGGGGATTTTACAGAAACAGTGCCTCGATGAGTTGTCCGTGTGTCGCCACGTGAACTGCGGCTGGAAAAACTGTAGCAACGGGAAGACGGCGGTCATGGAGGCGTTTCTCGACTCCGATTTCTGTCTCCAGCCGAGGGGGGACGCGTTCACGAGGCGTTTGGTTTTTGATTGCATGTTGGCGGGTTCGATACCAGTTTTTTTCTGGAGGCGGACGGCTTACATGCAGTACGAGTTATTCATGCCGATCGAACCCGAGGATTACTCTGTTTTTATACGCCGTGACGACGTACGTAACGGAACGGGTATAAGGAGAGTGTTAGAAAGGTATGGAAGGGAGGACGTGAAAAGGATGAGAGAGAAAGTAATAGAATATATACCACGATTTGTGTATGCGAAATCGAGTCAAGGGTTAGAGAAAACAAGAGATGCTTTTGATATTGCTCTTGATGGGGTACTGAGCAAATACAAGGCTCACATGGAGAAGGGTAGAATTGGGAATTGGAATGAAATATGAATGATCAAGAAATGTGCACAATTTTCATTTGTATCATGCCGGTGTTATATGGAGTATTTGTTTTCTTTGTTTATTTCAACTAGTGATTGCGAAGTGTCTTGAGGATCAATTCATTTCATTTGTGAATACTTTTAAGTAGCTCTGCACCTTAGAAATACCTGTTAAAGAAAACAATCAAGGAACGTACACTCAAGAGCGGAGCCAGGATTTTCGTCCAGTGGGGTCGAAAATTGAACTATGTATGATTCAGAGTGCAAGAACGACGTTTTGAGAATTTTTGTGGGTAGAAATTCTATTTTGACTCTTCTTTTTCCTAAGTACAAAACCCTTATATATGGGTTGGGGCGAAAATAAATTTTAAAGGGGGGTCAAATTGGGTAAAAATTATACCAATCTCTAACAAAATTTGGGAGGCAGCGGGGTCGGCCGCCCCCCCTTGTCCCTTGCTCCCTCCGCCCCTGCGTACACTATAAGGGGCGTTTTGGCTAAATAAAACCAATTAGTTTTTTTTTTTGTCTTTGTTAATTATTATTATTATTTTTTGCATTTGTTACATTTTCATCGATTTTTTTTTTTTGAATTGTTGTGTCGTTATGACGATAGAAATCTAAAAAGTAAAAAATTATGGTCCAAAGATAATTTTTTAATAAAGACGAAAAACTTGTTTTTCGTCTTTATTAAAAAATTATCTTTGGACCATAATTTTTTACTTTTCATATTCCTCTCGTCGAGCCGAACTAATAATCTAAAAAAATTAAAGTGAAACTAACAAATGCAAAAAAATTTTGAATAAAAAAGAAGAAGAAACCACAATTGGCTTATTATTGTTTGGCCAACAATAAGTCTACACACCTAGAAACCAGCCCATGCCCCAACCCAGGATAGCTGACGTTAGCTCAAAACGACGTTGTTTTGGGCGTCCCTAAAAAAAAAAAAAACCTTAATGGCCAAAAATACGCTAAAGACGCACAAAATAGCATATTCGCACCTATATCTACATAGGGACTGTCAATGACCGAGGGGCGTGCAATGTCGGATCCCTCTGCCACTGTGCGAGTGAGTGTCTGCAAGTACGTATGCGTGTTTTGTGCGAATGTGTCAATTATACAACAATGTTAGTGTCACACGCACTTTCATTCACTTTTTTAAAGATAATTCTTTTAATACTCCATTAATTACTGGTGTATGTGAGATTCTCCATTCCATAAAATCATATATATTTATATATTTATACATCCATTACTACCAATTATTTTGGCCCGGCCTTTCCAATAAATTCACTGTGTTAGTTTCAAAAGCAATTTTCTTGACGGAGTTTTTTTCTTAACACTTTAGCTCTGTGACTAACGGAGTATCTGTATATTAAAGTGAAGAAGTTGTCGACAGATTATCCAAGGGAAACATTTATCCCTTGGATAATAGAAGTTAATCTTGCCGATGAAAGCCAACATTTTTGCTATAAATAGGATCCCTTACTTACCATTCAACTAACACCTTCATCCTTCAACTTCTCTCTCTAGAATTCTATTGTTCTTGAGTAGTTCTTGAAGTTCTTCCTTTGTTCATGAGGTTCTTCATGAGTTCTTCAAGAAACTCATCCTAGGCCGCCAATAAATCACCACTCGACCACTTTTTCGATCCAAAAAGTTTAGAAGTTAGGTCAAAGATTAGTTTCAAGAGAAAAAGGAAGTTCTATCTTTTCTCTTCCGAAGCTACCGTAAGCTTACCGTAGGAAGAGCTCAAGTTATTGAAAGTGCTGAGGTGATAAGACAACAACAGGAGATTGAAACAACCGCTATGGTGGTGAATAGCCCGGTGGAGATTGATTCCAATGTTCGTGCCTCCCAAATACAAGGAATCAACTTACACGTGGACTTTCGACCAAGAGATACTAAGAAAGGATCAAGAAAAGCTCGAAGACGTAAGCTGTATGATTTGAGCCAAAGCTATGAGGGTAATTATTGTCACACCCTCGATTTTCAACATAATTATAAAGGAACTTTCATAAATAAAATCTCACTTAATACGCACAATTCCCCAAAAGAAAGTTGACATTTCCATTTCCATCAATTACGCTCTAACGCCCAAATTTTCACAAAAGTACATCTTTGGCTCAATGGCCCAAATCTCAATAAGTATCGAGTATCAAAGAAGTTAAAAGCTTACAATATCTTTTAATCAAAAGATTTACAATTAGAGTTACAAATACATCTTTCAAAAACAAATTACAAAGATGCCTTAATAACTTTTCAGTGTTAGCTTTCAAAATCGTGTCCACAATCCATGCACTCCCAACATGAAGTTACTGTCCAGAGTTAGCACCTGAAAAGAAAGTAAGGTTTGAGCTACACTAGCCCAGTAGAAAGCTCTAATCCAACAATGTATGCATATGAAATGTAGGAACGATAACAAGAGGAACAACAGCAACTGAGACCAATGGAATGGAGCAACAACAGTAATCCATCTTCAATCTTTCATTTCCAAAATCAGTCATATTTTTCAACGTATAAACTTTGGAAGCATCGTGAATCAAAATGTATCTCGCACATGTGTCATGAGCCGAAGCTCTTACTGGGCCAATTAAAGGACCCCAATGTCCTCTTCCAGGCTCTTTACCCATTCGGGATGTCCTGATAGGAGCATATAGCTCATGCCGGGCCATTTATAGGACCCCGATGTCCTCTGCCAGGCTCTTTACCCTTTCGGGATGTCCTGATATATTTTCGTTGTGTCCGTAAAGTTTCAAAATCCTTTTCCAATCAGTCCGTACCGTTCAAATCCATCTTTGGTCTTTAAATAATTTTTTTGTTGTACAATCGTGTTCAAATGAGCATTAAGATCATAGATACGTGCAATGAAGACATTTGATATGAGTACTCAAGTTAAGGGATCATTCGGGAAGTTCTTGGAGTGATTCAGAAGTGAATGGAACCCAAAACAATAAAGGATGGATCAAGTCAGCAAATTTGTCCAGACAGAAAGTGTTATCGATAACCTTTAAAAATGTTATCGATAACAATAGGTTGAGGTCAATCAAAACGCAACGTTATCGATACCATGAAGGGAGGTATCGATAACAAATGGGTTAATATCGTTCCAGAGGCGAGGGTATCGATAACAGATGGCAAATGTTAGGGATAACGATGCAACGTTAGGGATAACGCTGACAGTATTAGGGATAACAATGACAATGTTAGGGATAACAATGCGACGTTAGGGATAACGATGACACACGTTAGGGATAACGATGCAACGTTAGGGATAACAATGACACACGTTAGGGATAACGATGCATTTCTGGGTCTGGGAACGTAATGTTATCGATAACGATGCGAATGTTATCGATAACAATAAATTTCTGGGTTTGGGAACGTAACGTTATCGATAACAATGGAAATGTTATCGATAACAAATGGGTTTCGAGCAGATTTTGACAGAACCGCGTGGGTTTTCAGCAGCAACAACAACAACAACAACCACAACAATCAATGGCACAAATCAAGGGAATAGAAACAAGTCATAAACATATATTGCAAGTTAGAACTCCCTACCTCAAAGATTGGAGAACGAATTCAAGAAATTCTCCAAGCTTAGCCTCAAATCTTGGAACCAAATGAATTACACCTCCACCAAGCTCACACCGGTGCAATACGGGCCGCAATACGCGAAGGAATGAGGGTTTGGAGGTTGGGTTTTGTGTTATTTGCGTGAAATTTGGTAGGAGTAAGTAAGAGAGAGTGAGAGCCGAGAGAGGGAGAGAGGAACGGGAGAGTGGGAAAAGAGGAAAAGGGGAATTTGGTTCCCTGCCTCTCACACACACAAGTCATATACACACTACACACTTCACACTTTCACCCCTCAAATACCACACACTTGCACATTAACCCCAATCTCAATATTCCAAATCAATTTTCTCCTTTTTATTTCCATTTGAAACATTTAAATAAATTTTACAAATTTACGGGTCTCTACAATTATGATGAGTATGTTTCAGATTCATTTTCAGAGGGACAGGAGCAGGATATGACCTCTGAAGAACTTCAAACGATCGTTGCAGCAGGTAACACTCTGGAAATCGATTTTGTGCACTCTGATATTTTGAAAATGAAGAAGGTGATTGAATATGATGCCAAAAATTATTTCTTACTCCAGAAGAACAACAATGCTTTCAATAAACTTTCTCATGCATAGGATGAAGATAATATAATGGAATATTGGGGTATAGGGAGCTCAGTTAAGAAGTGACTTGTGTCATGAATAATTAAGGATAGAAATCCAGATTAGATGGTATCACAATAGTCAAGCTTTAAGGTGTTGGCTATGGAGGTTGGAAAAGATTACAGATTTAGCTAAAACGAGGATGGCAATTTGCGTGAAGTAATTGCTGTTTGCTGTCTTCTTATATCTTGAAGCTTTGGTTTCTCTAACTGGATGGCTAAGAGGCCTGCTCTGATTATGCTGATATAACTATTGGAAGCTGCCATTTATTCTCTTTCATCTCCAAAGCTATGGAGGGCTAAGATAATAATCTGATGAGTGTAGTAGGGATAGTCTATCCTCTGATGCTATTCTATTGACTCTACTGGTTCAGATGTTAAGGTGTGGAATGTTCCCTCTTCTCAACTTCCATCTTTGGAAGGGCTAAGAGGTTTACTCGAAGGATAGTCCTCTCGTTTATTTCTAAATAATAGGAAGGACTAATGAGATCAATGAGAGTTGTCGTTTTGGATAAGAGGACATGAAGAGGGTGCGTCAATATCCAATACTCCTTCAACTCCTCAGATTTGGAGGGCTAAGAGTAATACTCAAGTATGGGACGTCTCGCATAGCTGTGTTGAGAATTGATTTGCTGGAATTGAGATGAATGCTGTTTCGGAATGCTTTATTTTAGCTGTTGTTAATGGATCTGAGATGAAGGCAGTCTGCTGGGATTTCATGATCAATTGGGATTGTCTTGGATGCGTTGTTGCTTAAGGATGGCTTTGAAGATCTTATTTCGTCTATCTTGCTAAGGTTGAATGCTGAGAGAATTTCTACTGTGATGTGATGCTGACTTAGGTGGCAAATTTTTGGGTCTTTAATTTTTTGCTGGCTGGCTTGTGGATGCTATGGGGTAGTCCTAGTCCTAAGAGTTCTGAAGCTGATGTGGCTGTTAATTTGGTCCTATAAGGCTCCTTGCAACCCTGTTGCATGTAATCTTCTTCTTTCCTTCCTTTAGTTTGGCCTACTCTGTGATCCAAGTTTGCCTTGGATCTAGAGTTTGGACCCGCGATGTACCCTTTGTCGAGTTTCAATAAAATCTTGTTGCCGATAAAAAAAAAAAGCTTACCGTAGGAAGTCACTCCATTCGTTAGTCGACGTACTTACTTTTTTCGAAGGCATACCTACAGCTAAGAAGAACGGTAGATTTTCCCTTACTCATTAATTCTAAGTATAAAAGTTGTATGATTATATAGATTCTCCCGTACTTACTATCTCTAGATATAGAAATGTGTATATTATTTGTATGTGAAAATGCATGAGAACTTGAAGGGTGTTTATTAAGTTTTGAAAATGAAGGAGAGTATGTTGAATATATCGCCTTTATTTTTCGGAAAAACATTTGTTGTTTTAAACTTCCCTAAAAGAAAGAAAGAACGAATTATAGAAATATAAACGTGATTGAAAGTATTCGTATTTTAATCTTAAAGATAGTTATGAGCATGTATATGATTACTTGTTTGATATGTGATAAAGCATAAGTGGTTTTCCATTCCAAAGGTATCCATCCATGTGACACTGTGTTTTAGGTTGTGTGTAAGGGTCATCATTTAGCCCGATGGCCCGCGACCCTCCCAAAGCCCGCCGGGCCCGCCGGGCTTTTACCCGGCCCGAGCCCGTGAAACGGGCGAGCTAGCCCGGCCCATAGTTTGTAATGGGCGGGCTCGGGCCTATGAATTTTTACTCGGCCCACCCGTAGGCCCGGCCCGTGAGCCCGCCCGTGGTACCCGTCCAAAAGCCCGCCAACGGGCCCGCCTATTAGCCCAAAATCCCACAAAATCCTTTCTTTTTTTCCTTGGTTTAGTTTTGCCCAAGGAAATTTAAGCCCGCCCGACTTTTGGCCCGCCGGCCCGCCAATTGGGCTAGCCCGTGGGCCGGGCTTGGGCTTCAATTTATGGTAGGTGGCCCGGCCCGCCAAAAAGAAAAAGCCTGGTCGGCCCGGCCCGTGGGCGGGCTCGGGCCGCGACTTGGCGGGCCGGCCCGGTCCGGCCCGATGATGATCCTTAGTTGTGTGCTAAATGTTTGAGCATGATTATGTGAAATTTAGGATAATATAAGCATGATAAAATAATATAGAGTTGGATGATCTTGCTATTTTAGTTTCAAGATTATAATGAATGATTTATGTTTACATATGTGAAAAGTCCTGCCGCAGAGACTTTGCATGAAAATGAGACACGGAAATCGAGAAAGTAGAAATATGATACCTAGGGTGTGTTAATGGCAATGTATGTTTTGAAACTGCAATGTGGCCGGACGTGGTAGCCCATTGTGTGTAAGAAAATCCGCAATGTGGCCGGACTTGGTGGCCATTGTGTGGATTTGCAAAAACCGTAATGTGGCCGGACTTGGCACCCCGTTGTGTGAATGAAAACTCGCAATGTGGCTGGACTTGGTAGCCCATTGCGTAGATTGTGAAAACCACAACATGGCTGGACTTGATAGCTCATTGTGAAGATTGCCAATGTGGCCGGATGTGGTAGCCTCATTGGTAATGTGGCTTGGTTATCCGCGGAGAGGAGCCAATACAAATTTTGTGTGCTAATGGGAACCCGGCACTGCGGAATCATTGTGAGGATACTCTGGAGACCGGCGCGGAGGAACCGAGGTTGGGTATGTAAAATGATTTTGGAAATGTTGATTTGGAAAAAGAAAAGTGAAAATGATGACACAGTTTACGACGAGTTGCATAGGGTAAACTCTGATTACACGGACACTGAAACCGGTTGAATAGTAAATGTGGATGTGTCATTGTTAACTGTTTTTGTTAAACATGCATGATCTGTATGGAAATCGTTAATTTTATGATCTAATTTGTAAGTTAAGGATTAGTATGTATGGATTATTCTATTGAGCTCCTGTAGCTCATAATGTTATTTTTGGTGACCCTGACATATTATATCGGTGGCGATACTGGTATAGCGTGTCAGACTTTGTAGATGAATAGGGTGAATTCTACACCTTGGTGGCTTTCGGAGCCGAGGAGCTGGCTAGGATGGAGGAGCAGTAGTTAGGAACCCTAGTTATTCCCCCTATGTTGAATAAATGTACTCTTGTGAGAGTTATGCTGTAATAATGAGTCATACTCTATTTAAAGTTTTCAATAAAATTGTCTATTTAACGTTCCCAAAATTCGGGGCGTTACAATTATACAGTCTGATTCAAAGATAACTTCTTTGTAGTCTATCTCCACTACTGTACTACAAGCTATGAGAATTGTCAACCTTAAAGCAGTTCATAAGTAGATATCCTCTTACTCATCCAAAATCTCCACGTTTTTGAGTTTTCTCTTTTTTCCGTTGGAAAAGATCAATCAAATGTCATCAAATCCTTTTTGTAGCCCACCTAATCGGGCAACTATATTTGCTTAAATCCTAATTACATTCCTCCCAATTAGCCAACAATATTTACACTTTAACGTATTTAATGAGTAAATTAAAAGGGATGAAAACATAATATATATCCAAGTGATAGGCATGGAAACTTATGGGGTATGCCCAATTAATACTATTGTTTAATTAATCCTTTAATTTTACATTGACCACACAAAGTATAAGGAGTATTTTCTAAGCATATATTACTATTTGTTACGTCCAATGAAGATGCGAGATTGTGTGGATATATATGTAGCCACTAATTAATTTATTCAAGCAAATAAAAATAGTTAAAAACTTTTAAATTATATGAATTTTTTCCTGACTCATAGGAATCTTAAGCGAAAATCACCCGTCGAACTTGTAGGGTGGTGTTAAATCTGGTGCTCTATATGAATCTAGGGTTCGGATCTAGAATGAAGCTCCTTTTCCTGAACTAGATTTGCAAGGTAAAGAATCACTGTTTGTGCTTGACAGGCTGGTGACAACTGAGAAGCACTTTGATAACTAAAAGTAAGTCTTTGCTCAAAGAGAGGAAATTATCGAGCTCTAGATCTTAAAGTGGATAGTAAGGGTGTACCTCTTTAGGATATGATTCTATACTTTATTATATGGAGTATAAAGTAATCTAGTTTAATTAGACTCCAAGCAATGCAACCTTGGCTGTAACCGCTTTCATGGGCAGAGTCATGTTGGGACAACTTAGGCCCCGTTCCAGAAACGAAATGAGAACTTATTTTTTGTGTAATAAGAAGGCTTGTTCCTGAAAAGATTGGACAATTACTTATTTTTTGAGAAAACAATTTCAAGCTCAAAAATCGTCTGTTTACGCAAATAATTTTCCTATCAATATGGATCTTATTTGATAGATCTCATTGAGATCTTTAATACGGTGTAAAAAAAATTGAAAAATTATTTCTCATTTACGTTATTTTTGAGTTTGAAAATGTGAAATAAGCTGCTTATTTGGATTTTGTGGAACAAACCTTCTTATTTTTCTTTGAGAAGTGGTAAAATAAGTACTTAATTTTTAAGAAGGTTTCTGGAACGGAGCCTAAGCCTATTGGCTTTCTTGTAGCTTTGATCTTATTACTCCTTTCGTCCCTTTTTAAGTGTTCGCTACGGTTCTGCGTGCCATTTTCAATAGCTTATATATCTCAATATATATTATGTTTTATATTTTTAATATCATTGACTTATAGAAATAATTGCGATCTATCAAACAAGATCAATATTGCATATTTTTAGCAATATATAATGAAAGATACAGACAATTAAAAATAAAACGCAAAACCGTAATGTACACTTAAAAGGAGACAGAGAGAGTACTTATTAGGGAAATTAAAATTGAACCGTAAACTACACTTCTTACGGAGGAGTATCTTCTATGTTTGACAATTTGACCCCACAATTTGGTGAAAAACCGCTATTTCCCCAAGGCCCAAACCCCAAACAAATCAAATGCACAAAAGCCCAAGAGAAAACATTCTAGAAAGCCTGTTGGATTACCCAAGCTTTTGGAGTACTGCTGACGGGTTGGGTCCAACCGTCTGCGTTAGGCCGACTCAAGGAGCAAATTTCACTCATGCCATGTATCTGTCAATTTATATACTTTCATACACATGGGTAGTGTTCCATTTTTGTAAGCATCCATTTCCCTCCTCAAATTCCTTAGGATAGATTAGATTGAGTTTAACGAATGACAAAAAAAGAATTCATAAAATATTTCCAAATTAATCTGAAAAATTAGTAAAATACATGAGAATGCGTGTGTACAAAAACTTGGAGACTACAAATGCGGACAAATAATGTTTCTTAACTGGCACCACCCTGTTTTTGAAGTTATTCTTTTCCAACACCGTGCAGTACTCACCCGCTTCAATCGTCGAAATAGATCGAAGCTCCGCCATGTGTGTTGATCCTAAGGTCAATGCGAGATTATGGCATCAGATTGATGCTTCACATGCAACTAATTATAAAGTTCTAATTTGACTTCTCAGCTTATAATTAGGCAAAACACAATAAAGAATGGAAAAGTAAACTTTACATTAATCTACCTTATCATTATCCGCACTTTTGAATTTATCTTTTTTTAATTACATATTACAATTGTCGAAGTACACCAGAATATGTATTTCGGAGTGCACCTAAAAAAAAAAAGTAGAGTGTAAAAATGATTTATCATTAAGATGCTATCTGACCAATATTAAACTGATATTGAAGCGAGATTTTCATCCGCATTGAAGAGCACAAATTTGGTCACGATCATTGACATGAATATTTTTAGCAGTATTGATGATATTATTAATGAAGCTATAGTTCTAAGTTTTTCAAAATATGACACGCTGAAACAAATGCATACAATGTTTGGTCATGTTCTTTGATTATGTATACAATCACACATAGGGCTGTAAACGAACCGAGCAGCTCGCGAGCTCAGCGTGACATGTTAACACTCAGTTGGGCTCGTTTAGTAAACGAGCCAAGCTCGAACTCGAGTTTTTGGATTGTTTAGTAAACGAGACAAAAGCTCGGCTCGTTAAGAGAGACTTGGCTCAATTAAAGAGGATCGTTTAGTAAATTAATGACTAAGCTCGAGCTCGAGTTTTTTGTTCGTTTAGTAAAAGAGCCGGGCTTGAATTTGACAAAACTTAGCTCGACTTGGCTCGTTTAATGACACCACTCAAGACCATTGAAATGAATACAATGTTCCATGTGATGCGAAAACTTTCTCCAATCACTAGGAATAAAAAAACACAGTTCTCTATGTTTTTTGGTGAGAAATTCCATTGTGTAATGAGCGGAAAAGAATTGGACAGTCCAGGCCCCTTCGGCCTATAATATGGTCAACTTCGACAAACTAATTTACATAACCAAAATAATGAGCTATCTACGCAGTACTTTTTTTTTTTTTTTTTGCCACAACGATAACAGGTGATATTATAGATCCAAGAAACAGTACATCAAGAGGAAACTCTATCCCTAAACAAGGGATCAAGAAACCAAATAGGAGGGGACTCAGTTCAAAAACTATACCCAACTCCAACTAAACCAATCGCTCCAAACAGACGGAGTACTGCAGAAAACAACCAAAAACACCCACACAGGGGTGATAAAAGCCCCACAAATAGGGAGAAATCCCACACAGGGGACACCAAAGAAAATAACCAGAAAAAGAAAAAAAACCGGTAACGGATCAGGACAGAGTCCGCCGTACCAGAGCAGACTTCATCCACCCACCTAGATCTCCTACTCCGGCGGGAGGAGGATGCCTCCGGCAACCATGATTTGCAAGCCCCTACATCCAAAAGTCGTTGGACTGCACGACGAAAGAGGAGGAGGAGGGCTGGCGAATGGTGGTTTGGAGAGGAGGAGAATGGGGGTGAAGAGGAAAAGAGAGAAAACCTTTGAGATCTATAATCGAGAGATTGAAAAATCCCACGAGAGGGTGAAATCCCTCCCCTCCCGTCACCCATTAGGGCATAAAACCCTGGGGGGGAGAACTACGCAGTACTTTGCAATTCCAATTTCTGTATTTTGTTACTGAGAAATTCCTTTCAACTACCCCTCTGTCTCAAATTGCCCATCCACTACAAAAATTCGTGTAATTTTCTGATAAAAAAATAAAGTACTTTCAAGCATTACATTTCAAGGTTTTTTTAAAAATCAAATTAAAGTACTTTAGGAGCTCTTTAATATTATGCAAAAAAAATTTAAAAAATTACGTGTGAAAACATTTTACGTTTTGGTATCAAAATCGCACGTCTTTTTGTAGGGGTCAGTAATTTAGGACAGAACAAGCATTTGAAGACTGATTTAAAAAGTCAACGCAAATTTTTGAGCAAATAAACTAGTTTATATATATAATAATCCATGTGGGGTCTGCTTTGGCGGTTAGATGTTCAATTATTAGAGCATAAACATCATCATTCTCTTGACTATATTACCATTTTATGATAGTAAGAAATAGATCGATAAACAACTTATTGCATTAATTATTCCGCGCATCAGTACATTATCTCAATAATAAAAGAAGTACTAGTTAGCTCCGTTAATTAGTCTCCTCGTTTATCAGATGCTTCCCTTATTTTTACCATTAACGTACAACGTACCAGGCTACGTACCAACTCCCCCCAATTTGGGTTCGGATCTTGGGGTGCGTGCACAGGGACCAAATTGACACGATTTTCCTCACAAAATTCAAAACCTAACCAAAAATAAAATCGTAAGACCGGTTTATATAGCTTAGGTTCAATTCCGATTCTAACCAATTAGTATGCAAATAATTTTTTTACAGAAGCATGTAGGGTTGTTTAAGAAAATCAAAGTATCCGCTAAACCAATCCGGACCAACCAAAATTAGTACTTCTTATTTTCTCGTAACCATAACCAAACCTAGTTACTAGTAGAGTCAAGCCAAATATGACGGCTCGGATGTGTTTTGCGGTTACTTCAATTTTCTTGAACATACCTAGCCGGTACTGTGAAAAAAACGGTTTTCTCCCCAAAGACACTCCTAAAACAGTGTTCGTGCTCATGAATTAATGTACGGAGTATCTTGCAAACGAGACAAGAACCAAAAACAAATTACATGTACTACTTGTGGTAAGAATAAGTTAATTTGGCTCAAAGACCCAGTTCAAGACGTTTTGTTCCTTCCGACTCCATCTCATGAAACATATTTTTCACTGGGTGCAGGTTTCAAACGTGGAACGTACCTGTACTCATTAGGAAGTAAAAATGCTCATGTGTATTATTGGGAATTATCAAACATTGGGACATTGTTGTATATCTTACTGTAAAATTTCATTTATAGTATTAGTTTCATTTTATTTAATTACTTTCGCACTCCCCAAAATTGTTAACTACACTCCTAAGGAAAGTATGAAAATCACTCCCTGTTTTATCTCTACTATATATGCACGTACACACATGTATGTGTGTGTGTGTGTATATATATATATATATATATATATATATATATATATATATATCGCACAAGAGGTGAGAGGAATCATGGTTATTATTTACAAGTATATTTATACTGTTGAGGATCTTTTGAGTTTTGTCAATGGCAGATATAGTAATATTTTATTATTTTAAGCATGTAGCTAGGCTGGTAATTGGTTCATGAGAAAATTCTTACTTCATATCAGGATTGTTGTATCTTGAAAGTAGAGAGTCATATAATTGGTGCAAGAGTGGATGTTTCTTTTCTGAAGAAGTGCTTGACGCGTGCCTCTATTCATAAGTCTTCTCGTACATTTTTTTTTTTTTTGATAAATGTCGGATGTTTCAGGCCAATTTGCGCATGCAAGTTAACATTATTCTTTTTTTTTTTTTTTTGCCTCGCACACTCTTTTTTTTTTTTTGTATAATTCAAGTATGGTCGCATAGTATTCATGTTGCGCGGTTGTCTTAAATTATTTAGTTTACAAAAATAAAGGAACAATATACTGTATGTTCTTACGAGAATTTCCAACATTAGTATCCAACAATATATACTGTATAAACAACACACTACATTACTAATACATAAACAATATAGGGTTTCAATTGGCGCTAACGAGTTTTTAATAGGGCAAATTTCACTGACCTCCCCTGAGGTTTCTGACACGAACAGAAACCTCCCCTGAGGTTTCTGAAATGACACTGCCCTCCCCTCCTTTACCTGACAATACCAAGGAACCCCCCTCTCCGTAAATTGCACGTTAGAAAACGGATGGAAAAGATTATTTCTCTCTCCACCCACTACTAAAACTAAACTAAACCCCCAACCAAACAAAACCATGTCATTGTACTATATTTTTTACAAACCTATATTACCTTCACCAGACTCTTTACCCCTCTTATTTATAAAATATAAAATACAAACATCACTACACTTTGCACCCGCTCACTTTGAAATTTTGTCTTTATTTAAAAGGATTCACATTTGTTAAGTTTTTATCAAACTTTTATGAATTATTGGTTCGTCTCGATAAGAGAAATTGAAAAAGTAAAAAATTAAGACTTTTACCAAATATTTTGAGAAATTCAATATTTTGGGTAAAAATAATAATTTTGTACTCTTTTAATTCCTCTTGTTGAGACAAGCCAATAATCCACAAAAATGTAACGCAAAACTTATAAATACGAAAAAAAATCAAAAAGCATAAAAATCCCACAAACAAACCCCGTAAAAATCAAAAAGCCAAAATATCCCACCAACAAGCCCGTACCCCCCGTTGCCAATAGTTTGTTTTTTGGTTTTTACGGGATTTGTTTGTCAAATTTTTAGGCTTTTTAGTTTTTGTTCATATTCAAATTTTTTTTATGCGGACTTGTTTGTGGGTTTTTTAGGCTTTTTTATTTTTGTCCATATTTGAATTTTTTTTGTATTTTCTAGTTTTCTATTAATTTTTGTGGATCATTGGTTTGTCTCAACGAGAGGAATCAAAAGAATATAAAATTATTGCTTTTATCCAAAATATTGAATTTCTCAAAATATTTAGTAAAAGTTTTAATTTTTAATTTTTTCAATTCTTCTTATTGAGATGAACCAATAATTTAAAAAAGTTTGATAGAAAATTAACAAATGTAAAACCTTTTAAATAAGGACAAAATCTCAAGGTGAAACGGGTACAAAGTGTAGTGATTTTTGAATTTTATATTTAATAAATAAGAGGGGTAAAGAGTCTGGTGAGGGTAGTATATGTATTGTAAAAAATATAGTACAATGACATCGGTTTTGTTTGGTTGGGAGTTTAGTTTAGTTTTATTAGTGGATTGAGAGAGAAATAATCTTTTCCATCCGTTTTCTAACGTGCAATTAACGGAGAGGGGGGTCCCTTGGTATTGTCAGGTAAAGGAGGGGAGGGCAGTGTCATTTCAGAAATCACAGGGGAGGTTTCTGTTCGCGTCAGAAACCTCAGGGGAGGTCAGTGAAATTAAAATGTTTAATACTTTCAAATAATTGCAACATAGGCTCCGTTTTGTTTCGATGTAATTAAAATGTTTTATAATGTAAAATATTTTTTTAGAAAATAAATTTTAAACTTTATTTTTTGGTGTTTAGTTGGCACATGAAAAATATTTTCAAAAATTAACAAAATAGTGTAGAGAGAGAGAGAGAGAGAGAGAGAGAGAGAGAGAGAGAGAGAGAGAGAGAGAGAGAGTTGAACGTGGGTCAGGAACTGACAATCGAGAAAACTGAGTACTAAGAATTATAGTAGAAGATAGCGAGTTTATTTCGAAAAATAACTTACGGAAGATATAAGGGTAAGTCATTTTCATCCAATTAATGAAATTTTTCATACAACAAAACACTAAAAAATAGATAAAATATTTACCGAAAAACATTTTACGCCCAAACAAACAGAACCATAATCTCACTACTCCCCCCTTTTCAATAGCACCTAACAATTATTTCGAAAACACAAGAAGAAAAAACAGAATGGTGTCAAATACTCCCTTTACATTTCTCATCCATTATTTTTACTATTCCAGACATATTGAAAAATTGTTTATATTTTCAAATGTATATGTATTATAAGTCTTATTTGATAGATCTAGAATTAATTTATTTAACAAACTTTTCGAAATTGTAAAAAATATTAGAAAATGAATAAATAAAAGTAATTTTAAAATAGCACGCATACCGTAGAATAAACAAGAAATTTGGGATGGTGGAAATCCATTTTTTCCCATGTAGGCAACGAGAACGACGATCCATCTACTAGTTTGCGATTCCTTCTACGCGCATCGTTGAAAATTTTCTTTCAACCATAGCCAGAGCGATTGGCAAAGTCAATGCTAATTTTTCATATATAAGCATATAAACTAATTCTGATATAGCTGTTGGCTTTGGCGGTGATCGAGATGTTAAATTATTTGGGCAAAGTTCACTTTCGCCCTTGTGATTTGAATTGTGTGCAGATACACCCTATATGATTCAAACATTGTGCATATAACCCACTATAATTTTGAGAATGTGCGGATGGACTTCTTGTTTTCATGTTTTACATTTATATTAATAGAGATGTTTCTCGCATGTCTCTAGAATCTCATCTGAGCCATTCATAATGTATTAAATAAAGAATATAGTATATCTGTAAATAATTATCTTGATCAGACATCAATAACTCAGTGATTTAATTCTTGATAAATTTAAATTTGAAATTTTAGTTTCATAATAAATTTGATTTGACCATAAGGTTTTCATTTTTT
Organism: Rhododendron mucronatum var. ripense; assembly: GCA_019656295.1. Taxonomy (NCBI): domain Eukaryota; kingdom Viridiplantae; phylum Streptophyta; class Magnoliopsida; order Ericales; family Ericaceae; genus Rhododendron; species Rhododendron mucronatum. The sequence goes on along the minus strand of BPLT01000130.1, from coordinate 266,423 downwards.
GATCGACTTGAATTTTGGTATAAATGTAATCCTTGTCAAACTCTACAATATTAACAGTTCGGATTCAATTTTTGACATAAAGATGGATTGGTTAGATTTAAGGAAGAAGAATCAAGAGAGAGGATGAAGACATATCGATCTTTTAATGTTGTGTCCGTTTATATTAATGAAAAAAATGACAATAGAGGATCTATCAGCGCATTTTCTTGCGTACTTTTGAATCATAGAATGTGTATCCGCACTTGACTATCCCCAAATTAAAAAGGGGTTGAAATGGACTTTGCCCAAAATTATTCCATGGGATGAAACGCACCTTCTACCGATGGGGAAAAAACCCCAAACATTCTCTTTTCACGTTTCGCAGATCTGTCGAGGTTTTACCATCGTATGCTACTACTTCCCTTTCTGCATATATCTAGCTGCTCCAAACCCACAGACTACATTACACCTCTCTCTCTCTCTCATCGCAACTGAAAACCCCTCCCCTCTCATCTCTCGCCGTGTGCGTGTGATACATATATATAGTGTTGCTTCCGATGATGAGCCAGCCGTCGACCGAACTCGAAGGCCTAGAAGAGCATACTAAATCCCCAAAAATTAAATCCACGATAACATCATCCCTATCCCGCCTCACCCCAGTCCATCGCACTTTACTCTTTGCCGTAATCCTTTTCCAGGTATTCGTCGTTTTATACTTTACTCGTACCCGCAATGTCTCTATATCCAAGTCCCCCGATCAGCCACTGCCTGATATGGAAGATGCGGAATGCGATTCCCGTTGGATTTATGTCTACGATCTCCCCAGCATGTACAATTCCGATCTCAAGGACAAGTGCGAGCAGTTAGACCCGTGGCAGAACAAATGCGAAAAGAATTTGAACGACGGCTTTGGGCAGGAGGCGATGGAGCTGTCCGGGATCATTCCGGAGAGCATCCTGCCGGCGTGGTACTGGACCGACCAGTTCTGGGGGGAGGTGATGTTCCACAACCGGATGCTGAATTACGAGTGCCGGACCTTGGAGCCCGAAAACGCCACCGCGTTCTACATACCTTTCTACGCTGGCTTCGCGGTGGGGAAGTACTCGTGGGGCAACCACACCACGAGGGAGCGGGACTGGCATGCCGAGATGTTGAGCAAGTGGATCCAAGAGCAGAAATGGTGGAAGAGATTCAGTGGCTCTAATCATTTCATCATGCTTGGGCGGGTGACATGGGATTTCCGGCGGTCGGGCAATGCCGATGCCGAATGGGGGTCCAGCTTCCTGAACATGCCGGCGATGCAGAAAGTCGTACGCATGTCGATCGAGCGGAACATCTGGGACAACCTCGACATCGCCGTGCCCTACCCCACCATATTCCACCCGAGGTTCGAATCTGATATCGTCGAGTGGCAGAGATTCATCCGGAGCCGACGCCGGAACTACCTCTTCACCTTCGTCGGAGGAGCTCGCAAATCGTTCAAGAACGATTTCCGAGGGATCTTGCAGAACCAGTGCCTCAACGAGTCGACCGTGTGCCGCAACGTGGACTGCAGCCTGGAAAAGTGCTCCGACGGGGCGACATCGATCATGGAGACCTTTCTCGACTCCGATTTCTGTCTCCAGCCGAGGGGGGACACATTCACGCGGCGGTCGGTCTTCGATTGCATGTTGGCCGGTTCGATCCCGGTTTTTTTCTGGAGACGGACGGCTTACTTGCAATACCAGTGGTTCGTGCCGGATGAACCGGAGAGTTACTCAGTTTTTATACACCGTGACGATGTGCGTAACGGAACAAACATAAGGAGAGTGTTAGAAGGGTATGGAAGAGAGGAAGTGGAAAGGATGAGAGAGAAAATTATAGAATATATACCGAAATTTGTGTATGCGAAACCGAGCAAGGGATTGGAGAAAACAAGGGATGCTTTTGATGTTGCTGTTGATGGGATATTGAGCAAAATACAAGATGCAATTGGAGAGGGGGATGATTGGAATTGGATGAATGAATATGAATGATTAAATGTACACAATTTTTATTTGTATCATAATATTATACTATTATGTATTTGTTGTCTTTATTTATTTATATCAACTATAGTGTTATTGCACCGTGATTTCAATCAATGTGAGGCTCATGAAATTTTCTTTTGATAACATTTATAGAAAAATACATATAGAAAAAAAGATACTAAATTTTCTCATTACTGGGATGTCATGCTCCCATATTTTACTTGGGATGTACTCCATATATTTCTATGGAAAGGCACTACAGAAATACTCCTAGTGTTTCGGTACTATCATAGCAAGTCTCGTCCTGAGCTGGTCTTGAGCTCGCCCAGACCAACGGGCTCATGGTATGCCAAGCAAGTTATATCGTATGGACGGGACAACACTCACCCCGTCCGGACTACCATTTCAGAAATATATATGCACGTTTGATTCAGTTTGTGAGCCTCTTTTGACCTAGTAAATATTCATATTGGGATATCACTATTCCGGGCAAAGTTTCAGATGGTTAAATGAGCGTATCAACTCCACTTGAATCATGTCAATTGGGGAATTGAGTTAGTAAAAGTTATGGCTTAAATAGTAAAGGTCAATTCCACTGACACGACAGTCTTGCCTTTTTTTGCACTTTTTGACCTTCAATCCTGAGACTCCTGTGAGCGTTTACCCTGAATTATTTGTTATCGATCATTGATAACTTGTTAATTACGTGAAACCCTCAATGGATCTAGATAGAGACTTGTTCATGTTCGTTGATAATTAGTTTAATGTTCGGTTATGCATCGTGATTCTTAACTTTCTTACAATCATTGTTTGGGTTATTAATAGGCTGATTTTATTTCTTTGAACAAAAGAAGTTTTCTAAACACAAGTTGTCGGTTAACTTATGATATCTAACAAAATTGCATAGCAGCTAAGTCAATTCTTGTGACAATTAAGAGGAATATTAGCTAGAAACTTGACAAGTAACTTTTTAAAAACTTGGAAGGGATAGCTCAAGGTTTAAAAACTTGGAAGGGATATGCTGGCAAATAACTTTTTATGCTGTGGTGTGGACCTTTTGGATTAACAGGAATGAGGTAGTCTTCAACAACAAAGTTTACTTTATATGGAAGTGGTGAGGACCTTGTGGATTAGCAGGGATGAGGTAGTCTTCAATAACAAAATTTGGAACGTGGAAGAAATTTCTGACTTGATAAAAAAAAGAGTGGCTTAGTGGGCGAAGATTAAAGTCAATTTAAAGGATTATTCTGTGATGAGTTCAAGAGATCTTTAGGGGGTGTTTGGGAGGCTTGGTTTTGCAGTGTAGAGTGGGGGAGTGTGTGGGTAGGTTCTTGGTTCTTTGGTCTTTGGGAAGGTTCAGTCTTGTTTTGTTTTCAGCTTGGTTTTTTTGGACATAAAAGAGAACTTCATTTATATAAAGCATGATTATACAAGATGTTAGAAAAATGGATCGGTTCGGACCGGACCCAACCCACATGGATCGTCCACATGGGTTATGTGATTGAGTTGGTTAGAAGGATGAGACAAACTCCTTATCTCTATCTGTTAGGAGAGTTCAAATATAATAGATCACCTACATCTATTAGGAGACTTTGAACTCTTGGACTCTATTCTATAAATTCAGTCCTGCAGATATTTGGAGAGAGAGACAATAACAAAAGAGTTAGAGTTTCATCTCTCCTTCTCCTCTAGAAAATACTCTCCTGCGAAATATCTTCTCTCTCTAGGGTTTCCATCTAAGAACTCTAGGATTTGCGGTGTGGAGATCAAGAGCAGACTCTGGTAGTCTCCTCTACCCGACGTGAGGAAAAGACGGTGTTCGTGAACGTAATTGGTGCTTGTAGAGCGGGCCTCAGATCGTGAAAAGCTAGAAGCAAATTAATTCCGCTGCGCTTCAATCGTACGTGTAAGTCTTATGTGATTTACGAGCTTTCGATCCTATAAAGTTAACATTGGTATCAGAGCCTTTACGGCTCGCTCTCGCATGAACGTCATTTTTTTTTGTTTTCCGTTTTATGTTTTCGGATGCAATAGTGAGAAAGTAGAATCAGATCTGGTCCTTGCTTGATGTTCTGTGATGATTTATTAAGCCTCTGCTAATTATAATTAAATCGGTTATGTGTGCGCCGATTGATGAGCGGCAGAGCACTGCTGGGTGCTTATTCATGCACCGTTTTTTGGGGTCAAATGTCTACTGCCAAGTGGTTTTTAATCCATATTAAAGAGTTTCAATTATGCAATCAGTTTCGAAAGAAAAAAAACTTGCAATCAGTTTGCAATCAGTTTTCTTTTAATGGAACAAACTTGTTGGGCTTTGAAGGGTAATACCACTGTTGGTCTTTGTTTCGATAAAGCTATGGAAAAAAAAAACTTGGCCAGTGTGACTAATATGTTTGACAAAGCAATTCCAAATCTTTGTGATTTGGTAAAACCGATTAGATGGCAAAGACTATGAGACTGATTTGCTTTTCTCGTTTTTTTGGGACTGATATATGCGATGTATATCCTATTGCATTATTTAAAAAAAAAAAAACTTGATGTAATTAAGTTTATCATGCATTCTCGTGTACTGATTGTTTATTGCTGCGTTACGGCGCAAACAATTATACCCTTACTAATTGGGCTTTACCCATCTTCTTAGAAGGAGACTGTGGTGGAACCATCCATGCCTATACCTATTATGTGTTGTTGCATGTTGGCATGGATGGTCAATTGAAGGAATTAATATTTGTATGCGTTTGGAGATGGGCTCTCATTGATGATAGAGACCGGAGACAAACTTATTATATGGAATAAGTGCAACACCCTCATTTGTTTTTTATTTGTTAGGGGGTGAATTTTTGCACTTGTGTTTGTATAATATTTTTGTCTCCCATTCTTGCATAAAATATTAATTAGGGACTTAAAATAACTAGTCCCATCCTCCTACTGTTATATTGATTCATTGGAAATTTTGTCTAAAAATCGATTAAGAAATAATGATTTACACCATGTGTTGGAGTGATGATTACGAGCATTGCAGATTTTCGATCTCTATCCATGGTTAAAATCATTATTTGCTTAATAGGGTTTTAGGATAAAATTATTGTAATGTGCTAAATATTTCCAATGCGCAAATAAATGTAGTGAAATGGCCTCGAAGACTATTGTTGCTGATCTTGTTAAGGGAGAGAAACTGGATGGAAAAAACTATGACATGTGGCACAAGAAAATTCAGTATCTCCTTAATGAGCAAGAAGTACTTGAAACCTTGACCAATACCATGACTGTCCCCGAAGAGGGGACCACTGCCCAAGACCGCCGAAACATGGAAACTTATCAAAATTGGGTCAAGAAAGACCGTTGTGCGCGCTTTACTATGTTAGCCAGCATGCATAATGATCTGATTGGCGAGTTTGAAAATTGCGCTACTGCCCAAGAAATGTGGAACCAGCTGAAAATTGCTTTTGGTGGCACAACGGCAACTAGGTTGCGCGCGTTAACATTGAAGTTCGACAGTTATAAAATGAACCCCCAACATTCCATGCCTGAACATTTGAGGGTTATGTCGGCTATGATACGCGACCTTAGGGCTGCCGGTAACGTTCTGACTGATGAGCAGCAGATTCTCGCTATGCTTAGGTCTTTGCCTGATAAAACATGGGACCATTTCAAGCTCACAATGACACACAATGAAATGGTTAAAACCTTTAATGATTTGAAGTGTCATCTTGAGCTTGAAGCTGAGCGCCAAGATGCTATGCGAGGCAATGAGGTTCTTGTGGTTGAACCTGGCCAGCGCAAAACAATTGGGTCTAAGCGCAAAAGGCAAGATGGCAAGGCTATGCAAGGAGCAGCTAGAGATAATGCGCCTAAGGAAGGTGTTAAGCGCCGCAGAGGCAAGAGAGGAGGCAAGAAGGATAAATCTAAAGTGACTTGCTATAATTGTCAGAAGATGGGACACTTCGCTCGTGATTGCACTGAGCCGAAGAAGGTACCATCTTACCCTATTTCTCGCATAGATTGCTTAGTTTGCTCTCATGTATTGGTTGCTCATACTGATCCTAATTGGATTGTTGACACAGGAGCGACAAAACATGTAGCACGAGATCGAGGAGGATTTATCGAGTATCGCCGGATTCCTGTTGGCAGCCAGAGTGTCTTTATGGGGAATAGTTCAGCCGAAGATGTGCTAGGAGTTGGCACTTATCAGCTGAAGTTGCAAAGTGGTCGCACACTTATTCTCTATGATGTGCTTTATGCGCCTGGAGTTCGACATAACTTGATATCAGTTATAGCTTTAGTTGAGTTAGGATTTTCCTTTAATTTCAGCAAAGATGGTTTTTCCATCTACCTAGGTAATAAGCCGTTTGGGCATGGATTTATTTCTGGTGGTTTCTATATTTTGGATTTGGATGGTTTGAATAATAATGCATTTATGGCTTTTCCCGATGATGATGTTGTTTCTAGTTCTGTGAAATGGCATGCTAGGTTAGGCCATATTGGCCAAGATAGGATGACTAGGTTAGCTAGAGAGAGCCTTTTAGGTCCACTCGCTAAAGTCAACCTACCAATATGTGAGTCTTGCATGGCAGGAAAAGCGATAAGAAAACCATTCGGTAAGGCAGTGAGAGCTACAAGTCCACTAGAGCTAGTTCATTCAGACATTTGTGGACCCATGAATGTTAGGGCACGACATGGTGGTACCTACTTTATCACATTTATAGATGATTATTCGCGATATGGATATGTCTATTTGATCTCTCATAAATCGGAAGCATTGGACTGCTTCATTCGATTTGTTAACGAAGTTGAGAATCAAAAAGAAAGAACCCTAAAAGTTCTGAGGACAGATCGTGGGCGTGAATACTTATCTGAGCATTTTAAAGGGCTCTGTGAAGATAAAGGTATCCAAAGACAGTTAACAATTTCAGGTACTCCGCAACAAAATGGTGTTGCAGAGAGACGGAATCGTACACTGTTAGATATGGTTAGGTCGATGATGGCGCATGCTAATCTTCCAATTAGTTTTTGGGGAGATGCTCTATTGAGTGCGGCCTACATCCTTAACCGTGTGCCAAGTAAATCAGTCTCTTCTACACCATATGAGTTATGGACAGGCAGGAAGCCAGTTCTTGACCATTTGAGACCATGGGGGTCAGCAGGTTATGTGCGCATTCCTTCATAGCAGCTTGGAAAATTAGATCCGAGAGGCAAAAAGGGTATCTTTATAAGGTATCCTGAACACTCGAAAGGGTATGTGATGATATGCGAACAACCTGATGGTGGATTGACTGAAATTGAGTCCAGAGATGTGAATTTCATTGAACATGAGTTTCAGGTGACGTGAGGGGAGATCTTAATCTTTATGAGTTGTGTGAATCAGAGGAAGTTACACCTGTTCTCAGCGAGGGTGGGAGTTTAAATCCTCATCCTATGGTCGCCGAGAACAGTGGGAGTAGCTTGCCTCCTAGTGGGAGTACTCCACTAGAGACTACTGACTCTCAAGATCCTCCCCTACGTAGGAGTCATCGTGAAAGTATTCCTCGTCGTCGTTTTGAGATTGAAGGGGAATCTTTCATGTGTGCTCCTGAAGAGGAAGATGAGCCTAGTTCGTACAATGAGGCTTTGTCTTCTCCTGCATGTAATGAATGACTAGCTGCTATGGAGGACGAGATGAGTTCTATGGGCAAAAATCAGGTGTGGGAGTTGGTAGATCTTCCGCCTGGGCGTAAGACCATTGGTAATAAATGGGTCTTAAAGATTAAGCGCAAGACAGATGGATCAATCGACAAGTATAAAGCCCGTCTTGTGGGGAAGGGTTTTACCCAAAAAGTGGGTATAGACTATGATGAGACTTTCTCCCCGGTGGTGAGAATAGTCTCTATTCGCCTCATTCTAGCTATTGTCGCATTCTTGGATTTGGAACTTTTTCAAATGGACGTTAAAACTGCATTTCTCAATGGAGAATTAGATGAGGAGATCTATATGGATCAACCGGTAGGCTTTAAAGTTGACCGGTAGGCTTTAAAGTTGAGGGACGTGAGCGCAAAGTTTGCAAGCTGAAACGTTCTATTTATGGCCTGAAGCAGTCATCTAGACAATGGTATTTGAAATTCCATCGAGCCATTATTTTTAATGGGTTTACGATGATTGAACAAGACCATTGTGTTTATGTTAAGGAGTCCAAGAAAAGTTTTCTTATCCTCTCTTTATATGTTGACGACATTCTTTTAGCTGGGAATGATATGGAGATGATTGTCGCCACTAAAGAGTGGCTGTCTTCAAACTTTGAAATGAAGGACATGGGTGAGGCTGATTTTGTACTTGGAATTAAGATCACGAGAGATCGCTCAAAAAGGTTTCTTGGTTTGAGTCAGGAAACCTATATCAAAAAAGTTCTTGAGCGTTTCCGAATGCAAAATTCTAAACCCATTGACACTCCAATCGAGAAGGGACACACCTTGAGTCTTGCTTTATGCCCTCAATCTAATCTAGAAAAGGAGGCAATGGCTCGAGTCCCCTATGCAAGGGCGGTTGGGAGTCTGATGTACGCTATGTTGTGTACTCGACCAGATATCTCTTTTGCAGTAGGGTTGGTCAGTCGGTTTCAGAGTAACCCTGGACTTGCTCACTGGAAGGCTGTGAAGAGAATACTTAGATACTTGCGAGGCACTGCAGATTACATGCTATGCTATCAAGGTGGAGACGAATGCTTACGAGGATACAGTGATGCAGACTGGGGTAGTGACATAGATGAGTGCAAATCTACCTCAGGATATGCATTCTTGCTTGCAGGTGGAGCAATTTCCTGGTGCAGTAAGAAACAGACTTGTATCGCATTGTCCACAATGGAATCTGAGTACATAGCCTGTTCTTCAGCGGTCCAAGAGGCTGTTTGGTTGCGAAGATTCTTACAGCGCCTTGACACAAGGCCTAAGTCTAGTGGGCCTGTGACTCTATATTGTGATAGTACGGCGGCTCTTGCTTATACTAAGGATCCGAAATATCATGGAAAATCCAAACACATTGATATTCGGTTTCACTACATTCGAGACATGGTTGCGCAAGGAGAGGTGGTCCTAAAGCATATATCCACGACCAGTATGGTTGCTGATCCCTTGACTAAGCCTATAGCAAGGGATGTCTTTCAGAGCCATGTTAATAGTCTGGGACTACGTAGGATTTGAGTTGTTTATGCTTTATTGAGACACCTTTGGATATTTATTGTTTATGCACTGATTTTTATATTCGAGTTGATTCTGATAATAAAAATTATGTTGCATTTAAATTGTTATGCACTTACAATTGTGTGTCAAAAGGCATAAGGTTGACCATCTCACACGGTAACCTACCTTGGCGCTGATGGGCGAGCGAGATGAGACATAATTATACTCTTTATATTGTGTTTAGAGTATTGTCGCCTTGGTTGGACCAAGATGAGGTCACTCTTGACCGAACACAGAGTCTGTGTAGCTTTTTTTGATTGAGCCAGATGGAGATCTAGATAAGGCGCAGTGCATGCGACAAATTTGAGAGTCTCAAGTAAGGCGCTTTTAGTAGCGACTGTACTTATGTCTGTACGGTGTTTTTTGGAGTGACACAATCTTTATGGATTACTCTACCGTAGCATGTGAATCATACCACATGTGCTGTTGTCGACCATACTTAGAGGAGTGATAGCGTGGATCCCTTTCCTATCACTGTGTGGGCTCTAAGAGTCATTTATATGACTACTCGTTACCCTTATTTGACTTGAGACTATGTCATGAAGTAGAGACTTTGTGTTGCTACTCTAGCTTGACTACCTAAGGCCACGAAATGTCAGGGTCCCATGGAGCATGACTGGGAAAGCAGCAAGGTTAACATGGATTGACATGAGGGCTCAAGGAAGACTTTCTGGTATCACATTCGTTTATGCGGTTGGTTGTGCTTTGTGCCGGCACAAGTTATTATACTTTTATATACAGTATATCAAAATGAAAATAATTTTGAAATTGTGAGCACACCAACGCAAAGGGGTTGAGCATAGCTCTGAGCTGGGACTCAAGAGGGATTGGAGATGCTCGATCCAATGTGGCTAGTTTTGTCTAGGGAAATGACGAGATCTTGTGGAGTGATGTGCCATGTTAGTTTGATGGAAGCTTAATATGGTACTCCTATTTTGCTTGTTTCTTTCTCGTCGGTCGCACGCCTCATTTCCTGTATGAAGAGAGAATTGATAAGATTGACATGGATGAGATATTTTCCTTAAAGCCCAATGTGTACGAGTGGGAGATGTTAGAAAAATGGATCGGTTCGGACCGGACCCAACCCACATGGATCGTCCACATGGGTTATGTGATTGAGTTGGTTAGAAGGATGAGACAAACTCCTTATCTCTATCTGTTAGGAGAGTTCAAATATAATAGATCACCTACATCTATTAGGAGACTTTGAACTCTTGGACTCTATTCTATAAATTCAGTCCTGTAGATATTTGGAGAGAGAGACAATAACAAAAGAGTTAGAGTTTCATCTCTCCTTCTCCTCTAGAAAATACTCTCCTGCGAAATATCTTCTCTCTCTAGGGTTTCCATCTAAGAACTCTAGGATTTGCGGTGTGGAGATCAAGAGCAGACTCTGGTAGTCTCCTCTACCCGACGTGAGGAAAAGACGGTGTTCGTGAACGTAATCGGTGCTTGTAGAGCGGGCCTCAGATCGTGAAAAGCTAGAAGCAAATTAATTCCGCTGCACTTCAATCGTACGTGTAAGTCTTATGTGATTTACGAGTTTTCGATCCTATAAAGTTAACACAAGAAAAAGGGCAACAAGAAATATTACAACAGTTTTATCACAAATATGAAAGAAAAAAACAAACGCAGCAATAAACCTCCATAGCCAAAGCTATCATTAGACTCCAGTAAGCAAGTAACCATTCAACGAGCCTCAATAACCCAACCATCCTCCAGTAAGCAAGTAATCATTCAATGAGCCACAATAACCCAACATCCGATATCAAAGCTTTCTCAAGCCAAACCGCAACCAAAAGCTAAACGGAACGTGCCCATTAAACGACGGCCGAAACAGATGAAGAATACGAGACTAGTGCTTGCGATAGAGTGAAATGTGCCCATGTGCGAAAAAAATGACACCACTAAAGGAAGTGCATGAGTGAGGTGAAACATAACCGGTGACTACAACCAACAGACCCGGGAAACAGGAGAAAGGACCGATCGGGATGGGAATGGGAAAACTTCACCAGCGGGACCGATTGGATCCCAACGGAGAACAAGAAAAGGACTGATCGGGATGGGAAGGGAAAAACTTCACCGAGGGGACCGATCGAATCCAACAGAAGACAAGAAAAGGACCGATCGGAACCAAATAGAAGACAGGGAGGACTGATCGGGTCACACACAGCTACCACGCACACATGCAAAAGGTAAGAACCTCAAATCACAACAAAAATCAAAAAATAAAACAGAAGCCGGGGTTCCAAAAATAGACCTAACGGCAGCGGGAACACTAAACTCTACATGCAAAAGCAAAGCACAGTTACAGAGAAGTTAAGAAGGCTAAGAAGACATCTCTTTGCATCTACTGCACTTTAACTTAATCCAGATGTAGTCATTGATCCACCATCCATTAGAACCTGCAGGCGGCAGGGGCGGCGGCTACGACAAGGGGCCGAGGCGGCTAGGTCAGCAGCTGTAGCCTACGGCGACTCGCCGACAGTAGAGCAGGCTTGATTAGAAACGAAAGGAGAACGGCGGCTGTACGGCGACGATGACCGAAGAACGAGCCCATAAGGACAGGACAGGAGTGGGCTGCGCGATTAGAAACAAAAGGGAAAACCTAGATTTGGATTTACGGGTAGAGTGGTGGGGGAGGACGCGGCAACCTCCCCCCGGACCATCGATGATCCCCTGTCCGAGTGAAATCCGGACAGGGGCTTGTACCACCCCTCAGAGCCGTTGATCTCGCAAATCAACGGTTGAGATCTGCCGAGCCAAAATGACGTCGTTTTGGACCAGAAAGTGTTCGGCAGATCTCAGCTGTTGATTTGCGAAATCAACGACTTCGAGGGGTGGGACAGGCCTCTGTCTGGATTTCACTGGGACAGGGGATCCTCGGTGGTTCGGGGGGAGGTTGCCGCCTCCTCCCCCACCACTTAGTTTCTCTTTCAGCTTATCTCTCTCTCTCTCTCGTCCATCAATATGGAGGGGTGGGACAGGCTCTGCTTCTTCTTTATGGAGTGATGCTTGACAGTTCGCCTTTTGAACTCCTATGTTTTGGAGGGCTAAGAGGTTAATGGATTTGTGCTCTGTCTACTTCATACACTTTGAGGCTGCTGAAATTCTTCCATCTTACTCCTTTGTTACCTCTTTTCAACTTCAAGTCTTGGATGGCTAAGAGGCTGTTGGACTTTGCTTTATCTGTTTCATACTCCTTGATGCTGCTAAAACTCTTTCATTCTTCTGATACTGGTCTTTTGTTACCTCTTTTCAACTCTAAAGTCTTGGAGGGCTACGAGGTTTAATCATATCATTCTGTTTTATGTCTCAACTCCAAGGGATGATGTCAAGACTATAGCCGATTCATGTGTTTCAGTCGGCCATTGGATTTCTTTTGGTTACTTACTTTCCCATGCACTACTATGATGTTGTGTGAGGCTTTTGCTGATATTGTGTGATGATATGGAGGCTCCCTACCATCCCAATTTTCAGTCTGTTTGCTTTGTTTTCAAGAGACTATAATGAGAATTTTTCTGGAATTGGATGCTGCGGAGGGCTAAGAGAACTACTGCTGTTTGCTCCTAGAGTTATTTGCTATTTTATTCTACTGTTGCTGATTTGGCACTCGTGGTGCAGATTTGATCACAGGCTTGCATAGGAATGTCTTAAGCTTTTGCTTGATGTATGGATGACTCCACATTTGCTCTTGAGGTTTCATTCAATCTCTTGTTGAATGTATTTTGTCTCTTTTTTCCTTTACTTTTCTTTAGGCATTCTCTATGATTCAAGACTTTCCTTGTATCTAGAGTTCAGATGCCTTGTACTCTTTGTCGATTATTAATAAAATTTTGTTGTCTCTCAAAATTTTTTTATTTTTTTTACTTATGATATCCTACGTATTTAATCAAAGGTAATTTACACTTACACCCCCTGTACTAACACCGATTTAAAGATACACCCCTTAGACTTCAAATTTAAGCACTTACACCCCTGTACTTTGAAGTGAAAACCCCTGTACTTTGAAGTGAAAAAAAGGAAAATTAGCACATACACCCCTTGTATTTTTTACATATAAGGGTTTTAAGTGCTTAAATTTAAAGTACAGGGAGTGTATCTTTAAATCAGTGGTAGTACAGAAGGTATAAGTGCAAATTAATCAATGATTATGTGATCTTTCGAAACCTTTGTTTTACTTGTGACCTTCGATCCATATGTGTGCATGCATCAACTTAGAGGTTTTCCTATCGACTTAATCGGTATGTACGTATATACAATTTTCTTGGATCGAAGTAGTATATATTCAATGTGGATTACTACGTTGCTCTTCTTGTTATCAATCACATTGCCATATTATCAAAGTTGCGGTGGTTAGTTAATTAATGAGTTTAATTTACCGTTTGACTTTTGAATTAATTTTGGACTTGAACTTGGACATGTATGTAGTGGCTAGGCGTTGACTTGATGAAATTGTTGGGAAATCCCTTGGGTCGTGCTATGAGTGGAGCTGTGACATGTAGTGCCAAGGAAATTGATTACTGTGATATTTTTCTATATAAAAATTTACTTATGGATTCTTAAACATACAATAATGCCCTTAAATCATTATTATACAATATAATTAGATATCAGGCATCTACATCCACCGTATAGACAAAAATTCAGCATCTAAAAGAAAGACAGTAATACATTACAAGATCAAACTTACCTGCAATAAACTTGGAAAATAGTAGAAAAATTAATTGATGAAGACTAAGAAGAAGAAATAGAAAGATGTAAGCTCCAAAGGCCGAGATTTTTTTTGGTTAGCATTTTCATGTCCAAAACTCACATTGTCACTTTCATATGAGAATTTATTTTTTCAGAGCGGTAGACGTCGTTAGTGAAGTGAAACGAGTGTGTTCTTGACACTTTGGAAGAAGAGAATTTTGCTCAAGAAAAACTGTGTTACACTTTGGAAGAAGAGGATTTCGCTCAAGCAAAATGGGCTATTTTCTCTACACGAAAATTTGCTCTATAAATACCATCCCATTAGGTCATTAAACGACACCCAAGCCAAAATTATCTCTCATCTCCTAACTCTTTTGGCGGCTAGGGTTTGTGTGTCTTGAAGACCGGTGAAGGTTTCTTAATACCTTGCGCAAACTAATCATCTTCGAGGGGTTGTCAACTTCAACATATTCAATCTCTATATAAAGTCTTTTGTGGAGTTTGAAAGATGATTCGATTGGAAGGCTTGAGGATTAAATATGCACATTACTAATCGCCGCGCCGCGCCCCACCCCCCCGCGATCAGACCCCCATGACACGGGCCCACTCCTTCCCCCTTTTACCCCCCGACACACACCTCCCCCTCCCCCACCTCCCCTCTTCTAAAAATACCCCCGCACACCCCAAAAATACCCGAACCCATTTTCTCTTAATTTTTCTTTATTTAATTAATAATGTTTATACTCTCTCTCTCTCTCTCTCTCTCTCTCTCTCTCTCTCTATATATATATATATATATATTATTTTTTATTTATTTAATATTATTTTAGTATTTCAATTTTCAATCCGGTTTTTTTTTAATCATTTTATCTTCAATGTTCATAATGAATTTTTGGCCTCGTAGAATCAAATATCTCTTAAAGCTAATCAACAAGAGCCCGAAGAGATATATAAACTGTCTAAAGAGGTTAAAAAATTAAGTGTTTCAAATTTCAATCCTTTTGAACAGGTGGAAAGATTTTAGTTTTTTGATCATTTTATTCTAAATGGTCATAATTAAATTTTGACTTTATGGCTTTCGTTGATTAACCCTAAGAGATTTTTGATTCTACGACTTTCTTCGGGCTATTTAACGAGAGTCCTAGAGTTAAAATTTAATTATGACAGTTTAGGATAAAATGATCAGAAAAATAAAATCTTTCCACCGGTTCAAATTAAACGAATTGAAAGTTGAAATACTTAATTTTTTAACCATATTTTTTAATATATAAACTGTCTAAAGAGGTTCAAAAAATGAAGGAGCCTTAGGATGCACCTTAAGAGCACTTGATTTTTTAATCATATTTTTTAAACCAAAATTAAAAAATCAGCGAATGAAACCAGAATCCTTAAATGCATAGAAGAGTGGGAGGTATTGGCTCACAATTTGAGAGTTAAGGCTGGATTACTTAGTTGCAGGTGTAGCAACAAAGCATTGATAGCATTGATAGCTTCGGCTCATAGGTGAAGCAATAGTTGCAATCCTTAAATGACTTATCAGCAATTTGCCCGTTGCAAATTCAATGCCTTATCTTCAATTTTAACCACCCATTCAAATTTTCTTCTTATCTTCAATTCTCAATATATGTAACTACTTCACATTTACTCTTATTCACCACATCCTCACAATTTCCTCAACTTTCATTTCATTTTTGTAATTCATAGAAGAACATTATGGATCAGTACAATTTTTCATTTTCATAAAGTTGGTCAGTTGGGAACGATGTTGTGAATGATGTTTCTCATGGGGAGAGCTGCTCATACGTTGGGCGTAATTACACAGTCGAATTTATGATTGATCATGTTAGTTATTACTGATGTTATTATACATATTTGTTATTTATTTTGAAAGTAGGCTGCATAATATTGTGCTTATACGTATTCATTTTTTTGTTATAGATATTTGAAACTAGAGCTGTCATATTAGATTGGGTGCGGAGAGTTGGTAAGAAAAATGGTTTTGTGATTGTCATAAGTAAATCTGCTAGTATAAAGGGCAACAAGATGCTGAATTGCATTCTTATTTGTGAAATGAGAGGATTGTACAAACCGCCATCGGAAGGGTATTCAATGCAAAGGATTACTGGAACTAAAAAAATGTGATTGCTCATTTATGTTGGAAGGTGTAGCACAACCTCCAAATGGTGTCATGTGGGGTTTGAAGGTTGATACAGGTTTTCATAACCATGAACCAGCTGAAAGTTTTAAGGGACATGAGTACCCGTCAAGGCTGACCCCAATCCAGCAGCAATTAGTTCTTGACATGTCCAGCAGCACCGCGCCTCGAGAAATTTTTAGTTTTATGAGACAACAAGACTCGTCAATTAGTATAGAAATCAGGAGCATTTACAATGTGAAGGTACTATATAAGAAAGAACAACTAGGGAGTCTATTTTCTATTGGGTACATCTTGAAAGAATCAAATGAAAAAAAAATACATTTATGACTATCTTATAAATGAACACACCAACGAAATCATAGATATTCTTTGGGTTCATCCTAGAAGCCTAGAGCTATTTGTCAACTTTTTGTCTGTGTTGATTATTGATGCGACGTACAAGAGTAATGAGTATCGGATACCACTTTTGGAAGTTATGGGTATCATATCCACAATGAAAACTTACTCTCTCATGTTTGCATATTTGAGTAATGAGACGAAAGAGCGACTGATATAGGCGTTGGATACCTTAAAGAGAAGGATGGTTGAAAAAGGGATAGTACTGTTGCCATCGATGGTTGTTTGAGATAGGGATCTGGCACTTCTTGGCGCCATTGGAATATGTTTCCCCTTCGCATAGCACATCCTTTGTATTTGGCATATAAACCAATGTGTAATGAAGAAGTGCAACCCTATGCTTGGTACAAGGTGGGAAGAGTTTTTCGATGCATGACAGTTGTTTATTCATTCATCGACACCGATGTCTTTGCAACAGAGGTGGAATGCCATGTGCGGAGAGTTTGAGCAATACTCCAATGCCATACAATACCTTTGGGATACATGGTTAGGTCTTTACAAAGAGTGGTTTGTTGCAGCATATATATACTAGTTTATGCGCCTCGGGAGCAATTCAAGCCAAAGGTAACTTTTCTATAGTCATTGTATATTCACTATACTGCACTAAAGAATACTTGATGTAACTTTCCTATTTAACACAGTGTATTATTAAATTGCAGGGCGGAGATTGTGCATGTGGAGCTCAAACGATACTTGAGAGACACCATGTTCTCACTTCAAACATCTTTTAAGAAATAGAAAAGATGTTGACTAGCTAGTTCGGGGATATTCAGGAGTTGTTCCAGAAATCTCTCAACATTCCACGACACATACATCTACATGAAGACATTTATAGTGAAATCAGAGGTCGCATTCATTACAGGTAATGAACTTGATCCATAAACAGGTACAATGCACTGATAACGAACCCTCCTACGAAGCCAGCCTTTGCTTTTGTAAGATCAAAAGGACACACAAATTGTCATGCTTTCACGATATTGCACTTTACCGTTTTGTGGACAGGCCAATTCCGCTAAGCGCTATCCACCCTCACTGGAGTATGTTGTCCATGCATGCCTAGAGACATACTGACGAGGGAGCACGATCCGATAAGACAGCTCAGCTTTTTGAAAAATTAAATGAAATGGATTCTGACAGTCGAGAGTCTATGATGGACAAGTTTCTCGATATGGCGTATCCATCTCGTTGCACAGTTTGACCCCCAGCATACAACACAGAACACAGGGGTCGACCTATAGGCAGAGATGAGCAGAATAGAGGTCGCATACCTTCCTTCACAGTATCCACTGCAGAATCTCGGGCTTCACGTACTCCAATATTGCGAAGGACCAATGGGAGGGATCACCTCATTTAGAAATTTTTTGAGCAGTATCAGCGTTATTGACGTTCGATCCGACGGTCATAGTGACTTCAGGGCGATAATTGCGTAACTCTTTGGTTCTGAAGGTGAATGGGCTCAAGTACGACGGGACCCTATCCAATAGATTGAACGAAATTGGGTCCTGTACGATCAGCTTTATTTAGAACGTGATTATGTATACCAGGTGCTACAAAGACTTCGTTGCTTCCAGCCATCGGCACCAGAAGATCATTGGATGGATTCTATACCATTGGGACTTGTCATCACATCAACATACAACGTTGTATTGCTGTAGACACCCTATTCTGGACTGTCCAGATTAGTTTACTTACGGTCTTTGATTCTTCGAAGATGAGTAAGAATGAGAACACTCCGAGAGTATTAGTGCATTTGAGCTTTGAGCATTCCGAAATTCTTTTGAACCCTTTCAAAACCCTTCAAGCCAGAACCAAAAAGCCTCAGCAAAACCCTACCGGCACACGCTGGTCCCGCATTAGCCTGCGCTGGTCCTCTGCCACGTGTCATTCATTGGTTAGCTTTGACCATTGACCATGCCTGGACCCGCGCACGCAGGTCAGTAACTAGCGTACGCCGATCAAAGGTAGTCCCATCACCTTTATTCAGACATGTTCACAGAACTTTTGTGCCATCCAGTACACTGTTTGATTGGCTGAAATGTGATCTCGGATAGGGGATGTTTCCTCTCTCATGCAATCTCCCCATCACCGTATCCCTTGCATTTAATGCATGGGAGACTGCTTGTCCAAGGCTAACTAGCCCATTTAAGCTGGTTACCTCTCTCTCCCTCCTCTATAAATACTCCCCTTGCATTTATGTGCAAGGGGTTACCAACTTCAAGAGCCCTTGTTACTAGTTCAACCCTCTAACCTCTTGTTCATTATTTTCCTTGCCAAAGGAAGTGAAACAAGTTTCATACCCTTGCTACCTACATATATTCTTCATCCATCCATCAAAACCACAAGTTCAAAGCTTAATCACTCCAACAAACTCAAAACCAAAGGTATACCACCTTTGACAGTACTCTGTTCTGATCCCTGAGGGGGCTGGTAGGGTCAAGGCTGGTAATCAATACCAGTTCTGGTGCTAAAGCTAGCAAGGTTCTAAAACGTGCATGGCTAGAACTGGCACACGCCAGTTCGAAGTACGTGTATGCCAGCCATGGCGTGGGGATTAGTGTCTAGTTGTTTTATCTCTTTCTTTTCATTTCTATCACCTTTGAGCATGTTGAAACCAGTTTATTGCTTTCCACAGTTAAACCTGCTAGTTTTACTTTTCAAATATTTATATCTGTTGCTTTGGAATGCCTTTGGAGTCTTTCTGAATGTGTCTCAGAACCCAGAAAGTGCAAAGCCAAGAACATAAAGTGCAAAGTACAACTGGCGCACGGTAGTTTACTACCCGCGTGCGCCAGTCCAATGGCTGGCCATTGCATGACAACTAGGCTTTAGCCTCTGTCTTATCCCAACACTGTTTATGAGGTGCTCTGTTCTTTTCTTGGCCTTTGAGCCTATTCAAACTGCTTATAACTGTATATAACAGTATATAGAACTGCTTAGTTTATCCTGGGTGTGCATTGGTCATTTTCAGAGCCCAGAGGGTTGAAAATAAGAAATGTGGGTTTAAACTTATTGGCATACATGAGGTTAGTTGTGGCGTGCGCAGGTGGGATAAGCATGCAGTGACTTGATCGGTGCATGTTGGTTTCTCCTTGCTCATGTCATTTCAGAACAATACTTTCCAGTCTGTTTAAAACTCCCATAGGAATCTATTTTCATCCTATGTTAATTGTTTCAATAAAGGGAGTATGCCATTTTATCACATCCTGCCAACATGCTACAGTTTTAATCTCCTTTAAACTGTTCACCCGCCCTAAATGACTAAAAATCAATTAATAATAGAGAATCAAACATTTTGTAAAATGCCCGAGTAGAGACCAATCTCCGGATTGGGCGAGAGGGGTGCCATAAAATTCTTTCCCTCTCGTAACCTGGCTCCCGAATCTCAGATATCAAAGGTGACGACAGACCAGTCTACGCCTTTTTAAAATCAAATTGTAGCAAGCGTTTCAAGTTCGGTTCCTTGGGTGATTTACCGCAAAATCTGAGTGACGACTCTGAATCAAAGCTTTTCGCCGTGCTTTCCAAAAGGGCGCACTCGATTTTCATATAGATTTTTTCAGGAGCGTGTGCCCACAGCTACATACATTCGATATAATTGCTTCAAGTTGTCTTACTCATTTGCTGTTGAGCTCTCGTCCAATTCCGTTCGCAGCGCGCAAACATATAGCTATTGGCCATATATGTTAAAGGCAATCACTTTGTGTAAATTTTCCTATACCCTCATTATCCTGTACCACCAGTCATCATAAGGTGGAGGCCAAATGCATCAGTCGAAGCACGCGGATGGACTCATCCTTATGAAGCACGTCTCCAATTGTGGTACAAAGTAATGAAGAAAGATCCGTTGGGACGATGACCACAATTTGGCGGAAATATTAACTAAATTTGTGTATTTATTCATGCTCATGTATTGTTTCTATGTACTCAATTTTAATTAAATGAAGTTTGATTTCAGTTTGCATTATTGACTGTTCAGAGAAATATAAAGTAAATTTAAGTAGATTCGACATACATAATTTACTTGAAAACTCAAATATAGAAGTTTAAAAAAAATAAAAGACAAAAAAATAAAAAAAAAGAGATAATATATTGGGCCCGAAAAAATCATTTAATTTAAAAAATTATTTCATATTCAATATTAGACTTGTTTGATAGTTTTTGTTGAGTAAATTTCAAAAATATAAAATTTATTTAAAAAAACCTATCGGGGGGTCTGACCCGGGGGGGGGGGGGGGGGGGGGGGGGGGGGGGTGGGGAATCTTTAGGGGTGTTATGATTGTGGATTTGACAAGTAGGTCTTAGATTTTGTGGTGAGCATACACGGTCACTGAAGATTTCAAAGAAGAATAGCTAAATAGAGCATAAATATATTAATCTCAAATAGGTTAGAAATATTGGGATCGCCAAATGAGTAACAAACAAACATTTAGAACGTTACTCAAACAAACATTTAGAACGTTACAATTTATTCTTATAGCAGAGATTTTATACTCAGAAGAGCAAGAAAGTATATTTATTTTCAACAAATTACTGAAATAATTATACTTAAAATAGCTACAAATAATCTCCTATTGCAATTATATCATCAAGAATATTAAGATTTACTATGTAGCATCTAAATAACTATTTAGTACTAGTTATGATGAGGACCACATTCCAACCCATAACACGAACCTTATAGCGCTAAGAGCATCCACAATAGATTTAATAACTAGTGTTTTAATAGTGTTTATTAAGACTTAGCAAATAAAAATGTATTTTTTGTGCTACAATGCATGTATTAGTTTGTGTTTTAGAGTGTGTTAAATCTAGTAGTGTGTTAGCATGTGTGCAAAGTTTATCAAAGAAGCTAGCAAACAATAAGTGAGTCTCATCTCTATAAATACAAACATCAATCATAAAATATAAATGTCCACTATTCTTAATACACACTTGCGGAACACATTTTTACCGCAATACACATTTTAATACCCAAATATATCAAACCCATTGTGAATGTTTTTTTTTTTTTTTCTCGGCAAAAGAAACATTTATTAAAACTCGAAAGGAGTAAATCGAGAAGAAAGAGACAGCCAAAGAAAGACTTGTGCTCTGCCCAAAATTACAACCACATCCAACCGACAGTTGGACGCTCTCCTAAAAACTAGATTACACTCTCAATTTTCGGCAATCGTCTAAGATTGTGAATGTTCTAACACACTCCTAAGTTAGCAATGTCTAACACACATTTCTAAGACCCATTTTTATCCTAATGCACACTTTAACAAACATTTTGACTCACAAAAATCAAACTTATAGAAGTAAATACAACTTTATAAACTTTAGTGACATAATTTTTGTGTATAAACTTGAAAGACAACTTTGTAATTATAGATTTTTTTTTGAGACAAATCGGAAATCTTTCGCAGGAAATTGAAACATTTGTACATATAAGGATTAAGTTAAAGACAAATTATCTAGTGAGGGATCTCTTACGGTTTTACCGTGCAGACCTTTCATTTTCCGAGCAAATTTCAATGATCCGAACTGCTCAAAGTGTGCAGAATGTGATTTTAAGGGTATTTGCGAGAAATGAGCAAAAAAATTGATCGGAAAGGGCTTGATTTGAGTAATTTTTTTATTAAACCGTTCAATAAAAACTACTCTGATCAAGCCCTTTTTCGGTTTTTTTTTTTTTTTTTCCGATTTCTCTCATACACCCTTAAAATCACGTTCTAATCACTTTGAACGGCTCGGATCATCGAAATTTGATCGGAAAATTGAGGTTTGCACGGTTTTACCGTGCAGGATCCCTCACTGGATAAAGACCGGTTAAGTCAAAACCTATAAATAACTAAAAGGATAAAACTGAGATATTTAAAATTTTTAAGGACCAAATTGAAACTTAACTATAGCTTTAGGGATTAAAAATCTAGATAAGCCTAATAACGCTAGTAATATTCTAAGAGGCTTCTAATGATTTCTATATTCTTTAGATTAATAACGCGTACTCTCGTGAAGAAGTCACCCTGCATTTTTTTACTGAAAAATTTCTGTCACCTATTGGAAAGTCAACGATACTAATTTTATATAAGCAAATAAACTACTAATTTTCACATCGGTTTGGGCTTTGGTTGGGCGGTTCGATGTTCAATATATATTCATTATTTGGATCTGATCTGAAATAAACAACTATTCAAAAATAATAGAATTCATGACATCCGGACCATTAAAGTGTCCATGCAAGTAAGTGTAGGATCCAAATTCATAGTACTCATGTGAGTCTGGGACATTCAATTATTTTTATGAACACTTTAATGGTTCGGATGTTATGAATTGTAGCAATCCTCGTAAGTTCTATTACAAAAAGCATAGGACCACCATACACAGCCACTGCATATGTCCATTGCATGGTTAGTAGGGCCTATCCCAGGTCCTACAAAATAAAAAAAAATGTATCCAGTATTAATCCATATATTTTAAATTAAAAAAATTCGTTATGAGAATCTATAAAAAATCAGTTCCAATAAATATCAGCAATTATGTTTTAAAAATTTGTACGGGTGAAACTAAATAGTTGAACAGTCTCATCTCTGGAAATTCAAAAAATATACTTATCAACATCCGTTCAAATTGATTTTTTATTAGGTCTCATAAAACATTATTCTAAAATTATGACTACTGCTCTAAATTTTTGTGGGCCCACTAGCTGTGGAGTGGACTTTTAAGCTGTGGACCTCTGAGGTGGTCCTAGTCCTTCTGTAACTATTCCTCCAGCAGTATTTTATCATTAATTAAAAAAAAAAAACTACTTAGCTGCTTAAAACCCCGAGTCTACCCCAGACCTCTATCTGATTTACCAAACACATCCTCTCTCTCTCTCTCTCTCTCTCTCTCTCTCTCTTACAATGTTGCTTCCAATTTTCGGCCACCAGTCGACCAAAACCGAAGGCCCTACAAAGGGCCACAAGAAATCCCGAAACCTTAAAACCAAAATAAAATCATTCCTATCCAACCTTACTCCAATCCGTCGAACTCTAGTCTTCTTCGTAATCCTTTTCCATGTATTCCTCCTCTGGTACCTTACCCTTACTATTGCCCATAATCACTCCCTATCTCTATCCCCTCGAGCACCGCCGAATTTTCAAACCGGAGAATCTAGGATAGTAGTAAATATCCCGCCGAAAACTTACGGCCGCTTACCAAATAAAGGCAAATCAAATATCCCATCAAAAACTTACGGCAGCTTGCCAAACAAAGGCGTATCAAATGTCTCACCGGCAACTCATGACGGCAGCTTGACAAAAAAAGGCGTATTAAATCTCTCACCGGAAACTCACGGCAGCTTGGCAAAGGAAGGCGTATCAAATATCTCCTCGACAACTCACGGCAGCTTGTCAAACGAAGGCGTATTAAATATCTCACCGGAAACTCACGGCAGCTTGGGAAAGGAAGGCGTGCTAAATATCTCCTCGACAACCTACGGCAGCTTGCCAAACAAAGGCTGTGATTCTGGTCGGGTTTATGTCTACGATCTCCCCACGATGTTCAACTACGATATCATAAACAATTGCACCGACATAGAGCCGCCGGCCGACAAATGTGACAAGAATTTGAACCACGGTCTCGGACCGGTGGCGAGAGAGTTTGCCGGAATGCTACCGGAGAGTATTATCCCTGCGTTTTACTGGACGGACATGTATTGGGGCGAGGTGATATTCCACAATCGGATGCTGAATCACAAGTGCCGAACGCTAGAGCCGGAATCCGCTTCGGCGTTCTACATACCTTTTTATGCTGGGCTCCGTCTGAGAAAATACTTGTTTGACAATCACACCGCAGGAGAGCGCGATTGGCATCCTGAGATGCTGGTCAAGTGGCTCAAGGAACAGAAATGGTGGAAGAGATCCAACGGCTCCGACCATTTCATCATGTTTGGACGGATGACATGGGATTTCCGGCGGAAGGGAGACGGTGATGCCGACTGGGGGACCAGATTCCTTCTCATGCCGGCGATGCAGAACGTCATCCGTGTATCCGTCGAGCGTAGCATTTGGGACGACCTAGAAATCGCTGTACCCTACCCGTCAATATTCCACCCTAAGTCAGAATCCGATATCATCGAGTGGCAAGAGTTCGTCAGGAGCCGCCGTCGGAACCACCTTTTCACCTTCGTCGGCGGCGGTCGCTCTAAGATCAAGAACGATTTCCGAGCGGTTTTAAGGAACAAGTGCCTCAACGAGTCAAGCGTGTGCCGCCACGTCGACTGCTCCTTGAACAACTGCGTCGACGGGAAGACAGAGGTCATGGCGGCGTTCCTCGGCTCGGATTTCTGTCTCCAGCCGAAGGGGGACGGGCTGACGAGGCGGTCGGTTTTCGATTGCATGGTCGCCGGATCGATCCCGGTTTTCTTCTGGAGAGGGACGGCTTATTTGCAGTACGAGTTCTCAATCATGCCGAAAGAACCCGAGAGTTACTCGGTTTTTATAGATCACGACGAGGTGCGTAACGGCACGGATATAAGGAGAGTGTTAGAAAGGTATGAGAGGGAGGAAATCGAAAGGATGAGAGAGAAAGTGATAGAGTATATACCGAGATTTATGTATGCAAAACCGAGTCGGGGGCTGGAAAAAACAAGAGATGCTTTTGATATTGCTCTTGATGGGGTGTTGAGAAAATACAAGGATCACATGGAGAGTGGTCGGATTGGAACTAATTGGAACGAAATATGAGTGATTAAATGTACACGTTGTTCATTACTTGTATCTCATTCTTATGCATGTTTTCTTAGTTCGTTTATATTTTTTGTTTACCGAAATTTGTAATCTGCATAAAGGCATGCTAAGGCTTTGTTTTCACGAAACAAATGAAGGCTAGATTTTTCCAAAGTAAAAAAGAAAAAAAAGAAATTGAATGAGAGTTAATTAGGTTCTTGACAATTGACTTTTATAATATTGTATGGGGAGAAACTTTTATGTACATCGGGATACCAAGCCCCATGGTATCCCCTCAGGTCCGTTTCTTATTTTTCGGTCATTTTCTAATCACATTTGAATGATCGATTTCGTTCATTTTGTAGGATTCGGCAAAAATCTTAATCATGCCAAAAATTGTGTGCATCGGATTTTATTTGATACATCATCGACACGTGAAAATTGTAAAAAAACCAAAACTGGGTTTTGATTCAGTGTATTTTTGGACCTAGTTTTGGTTTTCTTTAATTTTCACGTGTGTTGATCAAGTATAAAATAAAGTCCGATAAACACAATTTTGGGCATGATTTAGGTTCTCGCCGAACTCTACAAAATAAACGAAATCGATCATCCATATGTGATCAAAAAATAACCCAAAAATGAGAAACGGACCGAAAGAGATACCATGAGACTTGGGGATACCTAAAAGTTTCTCTTGCGTGGGAGCGTCTAGCAAGTACAATTTGAGTTTGTTTTTCTTTCTTCGTTGGTTTACTTCTTTATCATTGTTGAAGGTTTCTTGAGTACTTGACTTGATAGCTACGCACATTTGTTTTAGTGGTCTAAAATCTCATGTTAGTGTTCTTCACTCTAAATTGTACTCCACATGGATAGCATCCCCTTTATGACTTTTCAATAAATTTACTAATTGTCAAAAAAATCTTAATCTTAAATCTTATTACTGATGTCATTGTATCATAATGATATGCATTTATTGTTTCTATTGGTTTATTTATTACAACTGGCGTTATTTCGGCTGTGTTCTCTTGGATTTAACTTAAAATTAACTTAAATTTGAAAGTTGTCCTAATTTGAATTTTTTTCGTATTTATTAGTTTTGCACTAAACTTTTATGGGTTATTAATTCGTCTTGACGAGAGGAATCGGAAAATAAAATTTTGACACTTTTACCAAAGTATTTTGAAAAATTACAACTTTTTAGTGCAAAAATTCAAATAAGGACAAAATTTTCTAATATAGGTTAAGTTTAAGTTTACTATGCTTTTTTTTTTTTTGAGCGACAGAAAAAATAGATTTTATTAATCAAGATAATGAAGTACATCGAAGATAAGGGCAAGAAAAAATAGAATCACAACGTGAGAGTAACATCTCAACGAAATTGACACCTTACCTCACAACAATCATATGCTATTAAAGCCCGATGATGATAAGAAATCAACCCAGAAAGCTTACAAAGATTTAAATAGAAGTTGAAAACTTTCCACTAAGCTCAGCCCAAAACAGTAGCTCAAGGCTTCTTTTAACCCAACCAGATGGAGATAACAAAACTGGCTCGTCAGCAGATGAAAGTCCCCAGAATACAGCCAGCAGCAGCATCAAATTATAACAGTAGCAGCATCAAGAGTTCAGCGGCATCACTCGCGTCAAAATTAGTGTAGGTTGGGGTTCCGTGAAGGTATGTTTGCGCATGAGCCGCAAAGGTGCGATTGATTGATGATGGTTGATGTCTTGATAATTAGTGGGGAGAAAGGAGGAGCAATCTTGTGGGGTGAGAGAAGGAGCAAGAGGTACAGAAGAGACAAAAGCAGCGTGTCCCTTGTTTCTTCCACGGGGGCAATAATTGGCTTTTCCCAGATTGACCAGATGAGATCACTTTTTTTCTTGGGAAAGAATGTTCTCATTCCTCAAATTCAGTGCGCACCACTTTCTCTTTCTAGGAAAAGTCAATTATGTCAAATTAGGGGGAATGTCAGGGATATTTATAGGGCACTTAGGCCTAGGTCAGGCCCATGACGGCATTTCTATAAAATTCCGACACGTATCCCTTCTGTACCTCTAGGTCTTGGGGAAAACGCAGTCTCTTGTGGGTTTTTCCCACGTGAGAGCCTGATCCCCGCGACACAACCTCCTTCCCAAGCCACCGAGCCACAAGAATCTCCCCCATTCCTGCTGGAGCAAAGTCACGACCCGTGGTGATCGTTCTCTTGTCGCAGAGCCCTTCTGGACCTTATGGCTTAAATGGAACTCCGGACATTATTTAACTAAGTCTCTCTCTTATAATTCTATAATCGCAGCGACTCGCGGAACTTTATCTACGGTCTTCTGTTGCACAGGCCGCCCTGGTAATGGGGCTCGTCTTCCTTAAGCGAGCTTTGGCGGATATCTGCGGGCATAAGATTCTGTTCTGCGTTGGCTGCTCCTCCGCAGACATCTTCCGCGGATACTTCTCCAAGATTTGAACACGTGTGCGTTTGTAATTGGGTGGTCAATCGTCTTTACTAGCTAGGTCAAGATGTGACCAAAGTCTCCTTGTTGCGCACGCCCTGTTGCCACGTGCCCACGGCCAATTAGCAAGTCAAACGATCTTCTTGGATCAAAGGTTGACAATTCTCACCGCACCTACAATTCGCATCTTTCAGGGTTCAGCAATCTTCAGTGCAATACAATAGCACCAAAACCAAAAGGGAAAATGACAGTCAAGGACATGTTTTGATAACTTTTTTTTTTTTTGCTTGGCAAACGAAACATTTTATATAACTCGAAATGGGTTCGTCGAGAAAAAAATATCGATCTAGGCACAAGACGCTTAGATGCAAAAGAAAGAAAAGACGTGTTTTGATAATCAATACCTACTAATGACATTTTCAATATTAAAAAATGTTCTTAGCTTATTCTTAGCGGGTATTAATTATCAAAACATGTCTTGAGCCGTCATTTTCCCAAACCAAAAAATTGGCAGTTTAAATTTCCAAAACAGCTGAAATAATCAGGTGGTGGCTTTCCTAAACATTAAGGTCCAAGCAATCCGGCATCAACAAAAAATTTCAAAGTTCACTATGCTTTTGCATCGCATCTTGCTCAATTTATGTTTTTGTCTACTTGTATGTCACGAAAATAAAGATACCAAAAATTCTAATGTGTTTTTTAAATTTTAATCTTCATTTTTAAAATTACTAATGCGACTAAACTCAAGTACATTCATGACTTCTAAAAGCACAACTGCAGAAAAATGTATAGAAGAACCTTTTTTTGTTTTAGAAAAAGAGTCAGGATTCTTGTTTATCTCAAAATCCGTAATCCGAGAATACATTACCAAAGTATTCTTATGGTCATTTAATTTGTTTTGGTTTTATGCAGGGGCAAAACTATGATTTATCGGGGCCATTTACCTATGAAATACATTATTTCTTTTAAAATTTATATTCGAAAAAAATACAATGAAATACTAAATGAAAATAATTAATTGAATTATATTACGTATTTATTACAACTATTATTACATAAAACTGTTTCTTAGTTCTTTCTTCTTCTTCCTTTTTCCTTTGTCTTCATCTCTTATTGTTGATAGAACTAGAGTGAGTGGCCACCTCAGTGGGGTCAAGTGACCCCACTTGACCCCTTATGCATCTGCGCCAGTTTATTTTATTTATTAAGGGTCCTTCAAACCTTTGACCAGTACGAGGCGGGACACTACGCAAAAAATGTCAAAAAAAAGTTTGAATTTCAATATATATCTTGTAACGACTTTGAATTTTAGTAAATAAAATTTCGTTAAAATATTGGAATTTCTATTTTAATTACTTGGATTTGATTTTAAAAATTCATTTTTAATTTTTTAATAATCCGTCATAATTAGAGTTTAGTCCTTAAAAATTATATTTATTGACTAGAAGTCCTAATTGGCAAATAGAATGGATTCTAACCGGTTAGTTGGAGGACCAAACTACCATCTCAACTAGTTACACTTTTCTAACCCTAGTTGGACTCTTTTGACCATCTTTGAGCCTTACGAACGCCTCCCAACCCTAATTGAACCCTTGAACCCTATGAAGTAATCATTTTACTTCATGATTTGTCATATCAATGCCATACCTATCATCATATTCCCTCTATCCATTGGATAACAAATGTTAGAAAAAATGTTATCTCTTGGATAATAGACATTTTACTTGCCAATGTGTATGTAACTTTGACAAGACAAATCAAAGCCATCATTTTGCTTCCAAAAGAAGCAACCTTAGCCTTGCCATGCACGCAACCCTAGGAATTATAGCCCTATACCGAAATTGCCCACCAAAGTTATTTTCCTAGATTCTCTAAGTACTTGTATATACATATATATAGGTATATATACCTCATAGCCTATATAACCTTATATGCATTTTCTAGAAAAATATTACCCATGGGACAATGTTCTTGTCATTGAAAGCCTTAACACAATCATCTTCTCTTTCATAGATCTATTAGGACTACATAGTACTTTAGTGTACTTATATTTGTACACATAAGTGTGTGTATATATATATATCTACATAATACTAGGAAGACAGAGAGAGAGAGAGAGAGCCAAAATTTGCTAAAAATAGCACCCCCCCACTCACCATTCAACTCACATCTTCCAATCCTCCAACTTTTCTCTAGAAAATCCTTGTGTTCTTTTTTTTTGCTCGGCAAATGAACGATTTTATAGATCTCGAAGGGGTACATCGAGGATGATACATCTTAGCTCAAGGAGCCAAAGAAAACCAGCACAACCATAAGAAAAACGAAACAAGTCATCGAACAAAAGGTTGAATGACGCCCCTACGGATTACGTTACAATTTTACTTTCCAAATACCATCTAAAAACACCTTAAAATCCTCCACAGAGTACACTTTGATATCGAATTTTGCATTCATCCACTTCGCCACCCTTGTTTTGATTAGGTCCCCTACCTCCCAAGCCTGAGTTGATGCATTATTGAAAGCATAATCATTCCGAACCAGCCATAAAGACCACAGAGTAGCAAAGAAACATGCTTCCCATATGTGTCTTTCCAGATTGTGGAACCCATGAATGAACCACCACTTAGCTAAGTCTAGAACCGTATAAGGGCACACCCATTTGACATCCCACCATTCCATAATTACTGACCATACAGCCCAAGAGAATCTGCAGTGGAGAAACAAATGTTGGTGTGTTTCAATGTATTCGGAATAGAGAGGGCATAGAGCTTGGTGGACTTTGTGTATCAAATTTCTGCTTAGAAGCAAAGAACGGGTTGCCACTTTCTCCTTTATAGCTAGCCACGCAAAGATTTCCACTTTCGGGGGACTTGGATTCTTCCAGATGGAACCCAAGAGAGCATTGCTTGAATGGGATGTTAGTTCCCAATGATCGTACGCTAATTTCATAGAAAAATTCCCGTCCATCGCCCATCTCCACTGTAATAAGTCATTCTTGGTTGGGTTTAAAGTCACATCCCGTAGTTTGCGTTTCAAGTTCTCCATCTCCTGATGCTCCCTCCCAAATGGCCTTCTTCTAAACAACAGCTCCCAACACCCCCCATTCGAATGTCCCCACAAGGTACTGACCTTCGCTTCCTTTTGAGTGGATAACGAGAATAGTCTAGGGTACTCCTCTCTCAAGCATGTTTCTCCCAACCAAGTATGTTCCCAAAACATAGTGGCATTGCCTGAGTTGGCTTGAACTCTAAAACTATCTCAGATAGAATAACCTAGGTGAGAGGATGTATTCTCCAAAGAACAAATATTTGCCCATATTTTCGACAATGAACCTGAGCCACAAGCGTGTGGAAGCCAACAATTTGAATCCAACCCATATTTACCAACAATGACTTTCTCCCACAAAGCCTTTTTATTTTTACCAAATCTCCCCCACCACTTGGCCAAGAGTGCTTGATTCTGCTGTAATATTCTCTTCACCCCCAAGCCTCCATTATCTTTCTTCCACCCTATCTCGTCCCAACTAACCAAATGCATTTTTCTTTTGTCAATGGAGTCTCCCCAGAAGAATTGTCGCTGCATTTTCTCCAGCTTTCAAGCTATTGCAGTTGGCATTTTAAATAGAGACAAAAAGTAGACAGGAACATTCCCGGTGTTTGAGTTGATGAGGGTAAGATTCCCCCTTTCGAGATGAAACGAGATCTCCAAATAGTCATAAGCCTTTCAAACTTGTCGATAACAGGCTGCCACGTTTTGATCCTTCTTGGATTTGCTCCTAATGGTAGCCCAAGATATTTGATAGGGAGCTTTTCCAATTTGCACCCCATTATTCGGGCTAAAGAGATCGCCTCCTCGGATGGAACATTTACACCACAAAGAGAACTTTTAGAAAAGTTGATTTTCAAGCTGGACATTAATTGGAAACATCTTAGTATTCTTTTAATATTGGCCATCTCCTCCAGGTCGTTGTTGCAGAAAAGAATGGTATCATCCACAAATTGTAAATGGGATATACACACCCCTTCCCTTCCCACTGTTGTTCCTCTAATGATATTCCTTCTCTTTGCTCTCTCTAGCATTATATTAAGGCCCTCTGCCACTATGTTAAATAGGAAAGGCGAGAGTGGATCTCCTTGACGTAGTCCCTTTTGCATTTGAAATTCCTTGGTAGTTGAACCGTTGATCAAAATCGACATAGAGACTGAAGAGCAGCACTCTAATATCCACCTACACCATTTGTCCCAAAAACCAACCTTTGGCAGCATATCAACCAAAAAACTCCAATTAACACAATCATATGCCCTTTCAAAATTGAGCTTTAAAAGAAAGCCCCCTCGCGCACTAGTTTTCCAGCTATGGATAATCTCATTGGCTATGAGGACCCCATCTAGAATCTGTTTTCCTCCAATGAAAGCTGCTTGAGCCTCCCCAATAATTGAAGGCATATGCTCTTTGATTCTATTAGCCAAGACATTAGAGAGCAGCTTGTATGCCCACCTAATCATGCTAATAGGTCTATAGTCTTTAAATGATAATGGACAAGCTACCTTAGGAATTAAAGCGACAAAGGTGGAATTGATACCTTTGGTTAGCTTTCCATTAGTATGGAACTCTAAAAAGAATTTAAAGACTATGTCTTTCAAGAAGTCCCATCCTCTCTTGACAAACGAGAAGTTAAAACCGTCGGGCCCAGATGCTTTGAAGCTGCAACAGCCTTTTAGAGCTGCCAATATTTCCTTTTCCTCAAACTGTTTCTCCAGATGCCTTGCTACTCCCGTTTCTAATTTCCTGGTAAACACTCCCTCCAGCACAGGCCTGATCCTTCTCTCTTCTTTAAAGTTATTGCCAAAAAACTCAACTGCAGCATCTTTGATCATTCTTGGTTCCTCCACCATTACCCCATTGACATTTACAGACCCCACCAAGTTCCTCTTAAATCTGTTGTTTGCTGTTATTTGAAAAAATCTGGTATTCCTATCTCCCAACTTCAGCCATTTCACTCTTGATTTTTGTTTCCACAGAGTTTCGGACAGCTTGGAAAGTCTCCAAAATTCTGCCTTTGCTGAACATCGAAGGGCTTTTTCCTCCTCATTTAGTTGCCTTTCTTTAGCTAGGGTATCAAAATGATGGAGTTTGGCTTCAGTATCTTCAAGGGCACAAATAATGTTTCCAAACTTTTCTTTATTCCGTACTCTCAATCTATCTTTGATAGCTCTAAGTTTCTGAACAATTGTGAAGTCAGCCCAACCACTAACCTGCACCTCATCCCATGTTGCTTTTGCTACCTTCAAACAATTGGGGTGGGAAAGCCACATGTCCATGAACCTAAATGGTTTTGGACCCCAATCCGTACTATCATCTAGTAGCATAATTGGGCAATGATCCGAAATGGGTCTAGGAAGACCCCATTGAAGAACCTTAAACCTGTCAAGGAAAGTTTGAGACAGCAAAAACCTATCCAACCTGCTATGGATGGCTTGATTTTGGTAATTAGTCCATGTAAACTTCCTGCCCATCATAGGTAAATCTAGAATTTCCATATTATTACAAAACTCAATAAAATCTCTCATTCCTCTATCCACTCCCATGCAACCCACCCTTTCAGATACATCCTTAATTTTGTTAAAATCACCCCCGATGCACCACGGATTCTGATCGTTTGCTTTAAGGACCAATAGTTCCTCCCACAGCTGTCTACGTGAAATGACTACGTTTGGCGCATAGATATCACTAAGGTACAGGGGAAATTGTTGACATGCCCTTGTGTCAAAATGAAGGATCTATAAACAGTCACACTAGAAGGTTTGAAAAAAGTATCTTTCCATATAATAAGTAATCCCCCAGAGGCACCTGCAGAATTGGAGCACGCAAAATCCATGTTACTAGTACCCCAGATTTTCTGTATACCAGAACAATCCACCGATTCCAGCTTAGTCTCCTATACAAACATAATATCTGGCTTCCTTTTCTTAATAATTTTTGATAGAAATCTCTTTTTTACCACACTTCCCATTCCTCTAATATTCCAAGATAATATCAACATAAAATCGACAAGCCCAGAAAAGTCACCGCAATTGGTTCCGAGGATTAGTTACACTTCCCCTTCTCTCTCACGCATGAGAGCATCCTCCTTATATTCAGCCTTTATCATCTTTTTTAAAACCCTTTCATCATGTTGTAAAAATTTAACATTTAAGTGAGAACCAACAGCCATGGTTGCCCTTACCTCATTGACGATGCGTTGAGAGCTTTGACTGAAATCATCAGAGGAAATGGAATCGGAATCCTCCTCCTCCTGGACGCCCACCGGTGCTTCCTGGATCTGTATGAGGTTTGCCATTTGCCTTCGTCTTCTCCTTCTACATTCTTTACTGTTGAGGTCCACCATAAGGTTGATGCTAGGAATAAAAGAAGGGTGAGCTACCTCAAGAACCCTTGGGATCGAGCTTTGCCAATTCGGAGGTGCAGTTCTCTCATCGACAATATGTTTACTTGGAGCAGTAGAAGTTTGAGGCGTACACACTACCAACTGGTTTAAGGGATCTGAACAAGACTCCTTTGACAACATGGAGTTCTCTGCCCCAACATACACCCTTCTTTTATTAATTGAGGCCCACACAATTTGGCCACTGCGCTACTACGGCCCAGCAAGTGGGCTTGGGACTCTCAACCTTCTTTTAATAGTTTGGGCCCATCCAAATGAGCCTCAGTACAACTTTGGCCCAACAAGTTGGCTTGAGGTAAAGGTTCACCTACCCCCAAATTCACCGACTCCTCCACAATGGATTCAAAGTCCTCCACATCATTCTTGTTCCTTGAGCTGATAGGCAATAAATTCTTGTTTGCCCCCTGCTGTATTAAGTCCCGAACCTCGTCCTGACCCATCCCTTTCCACTCCAAAACCCTCTCCTTTTCTGGACTGTCTTTTCTAAGCTTCTCAACTACCACCTTTCTCTCATTGGATGGCTTTTGAAACCTACTTTCCACATCATCATCTTCCACTTGCTTCTCCAACGGCTTTGTATTCCTATCCCCTCCCACCTGCAAATCCACCATAGCCGCCGTGTTCGGCGGTGGCCAGGCCCAGCACTCTATCTCATCCGGAAGAGCAAAAGAAGCTTCTTCTCGAATCAGCACATCATAACTCACTCCCAGCACCACCATTTTTATCCATTTTTCTATCCTTGATGTCTCTTCCATAGAAATAAGAAGTTTTCCTTTCGCAAAAGAGCAGTCCTTTAGGGTTTCCTCATCCACCATAATAAAGTTCCCCCACACCTCCCCTATGCATCGGAAAGTCTCTGCATTCCAAGAATTAAGAGGAACACCTACATAGCTCAGCCACACAAACCTTTCAAGGCTAGCTGGCTCACCTTGCCAAGGTTTCACCTTGTCAAACCATCTTTCCATCCACGACCCCTTGATAAGAGTATCTCTAATCTTTTTATCCTGAAATGTGATGAGCACAGATGTCCCTCCCACTGATCGAAACTGGACCATCTCGGAGTACTCAATGCTAAAGCTTTCGTATAGAGATCTCAACGGAACCACCCTTTTCATAACCGCCATCGCACTTCGAAATAGCCAACCATTACCAACACCATCCGACTTGATGGTAATTTCTTGGTCCTTGTCAGTAGCTGGTTTGGGAGTTTCAGCTTTCAGCGCTTGAACAAAAGTTCTCCTTGGATTTTTCTTGTTCCAGTAAAAACTCCCAAAATCACTATTAGTTCCCAACCCTTCACCGTTATTGATGCTTGGACTAACCTTCTGACACGATCCAAGTACCTTACCTTCGTGGATGTTAGACAAGGTAGGCTTCCTTTTTTCACTCATCTTATCAAAGCAAGCCTCTTTGACAAATAGCCTCTTGTCATCCACCCATACACCATTCAATTTAGAGACTGCCATGGCAGCCGACACATGACACCCATATCTAACAAATCCAAATTTATTACCCGTGCATTTACTTCTCTTCCTTGGGATAAAAACATCATTAACTACCCCAAACTTGTTGAAAGTCCGAGATAGCCAGTGATGGTCCCTTTCCTCCGGAATGTTGTCAACAAACAGAAGTCTCCTTCTCCACAGGTTGTCCCCTATTACGTGCTCTGTGTTGCCTAAGAACTGGAACCCACCCGCCAAGATCACTGCTCGCCACATCCGTGACATGGGCCTTCCCTTTCACTCCGACTCTGACTCTCTCTCTCTCTCTCATTTTTTTCACAATTAAAATCCTTGTGTTCGTACTTTGTTCTTTTTGTTCTTGAGTTCTTCTTGTACTCTTCAAGAAACTCATCCTAAACCACCCTTTCGATCCATAAAGTTTAGTAGTTTTAGTCACGAACTAGTTTCGAGAGAAACCTTTCTCTTTCGAAGCTACTGGAAGGCTTACCGTAGGAAGTTACTCCGTCTGACTCACTTATCTCTCCGTAGTCGTCACTACCGCCAAGAAGAAAGGTAGAGTCCCTTGTCCACTAACTCAACACATAACATAGAACCGTATATTGAAAAGTATAATGTAGAATCTTCTTAAACCCTATGTCTAAGTATATAAGGTTATCTATCACTTATAATGTTTGGAACGCATGATAGTTAACAAACTTATTTTGCTAATTGAAAGTATGAGCATGATTAGAATAACCAACTTTTACTTCAATAAACATATGTTGTTTTGAACTTCCCACAAAAGAGGAAAGATCGGATTTTGAAAGATAGAAACTTATCGCTTGTTTAGAAGTATTCATATTTTGATCTTATGATGGTTATGAGCACGTATACATAATTGTTAGAATTACTTGTCTTGTGGTGTGCTAAAGCATAAGTGATTTTTACTCCAAAGGCGTCCGTACATATAGCGTTATGTTTTAAGTTGTGATTTGAGCATGATAAGTAATATGGAGTTGGATGATCTTGCTAGTTTAGTTTCAAGAGTTCAATGAATGATTTATGTTTACTTTTGTGAAAAATCATACCGCGGAGTCTATGCATTAAACGTAACATGGAATGCTTTAAGTTGTGATTTGAGCATGATAAGTAATATGGAGTTGGATGATCTTGCTAGTTTAGTTTCAAGAGTTCAATGAATGATTTATGTTTACTTTTGTGAAAAATCATACCGCGGAGTCTATGCATTAAACGTAACATGGAATGCTTTAAGTTGTGATTTGAGCATGATAAGTAATATGGAGTTGGATGATCTTGCTAGTTTAGTTTCAAGAGTTCAATGAATGATTTATGTTTACTTTTGTGAAAAATCATACCGCGGATTCTATGCATTAAACGTAACACGGAAATCGAGAAAGTTAGAAACATGACATCTAGGGTATGGTTAATAAAAAGGCATGTTTTAAAAAGGTGAAATGCTTTGGAAACCGCATTGTGGCCGGACGTGGTAGCCCATTGTGTGGTGTGCGTTTTGTGTGCCAATGGGAACCCGGTGCGGTGGAACCATTGTGAGGATGCTCGGGAGACCGAAACGGCGGAACCGAGGTTGGGTGTGTGGCTTGATTATCCGCAGAGAGGAGCCAATGCAAAGTGTGCCAATGGAAACGCGGTGTGGCGGAACCATTGTGAGGATACTCGGGAGATTGAAACGGCGGAACCGAGGTTGGGTGTGTTAAAATGTCTATTTTGAAAATGTTGATTTGGTTAATGAAAGTTGAAACCAAGGACACGGTCTACGAAATGGTGCGTAGGCATGGACACTAACGATAGTTGAATAGTAAATGTGAATGTGTCATTGTTACCTGTTTGTTAGATATGCATATATTTAGTAGAATTTACCCTAAAGTTTGTAAGTTAAGGGTTGGTGGGTATAAGTTATTCTATTGAGCTTTTGTAGCTAATGGTGTTACCTTTGGTGACTCTGATATATTATGTTGATGGCGACGCTGGTATAATGTGTCAGATCGTATAAATGAACAGGGTGAACTCTACACCTTGGAAGCTTTTAGAGCTGAGTGGCTAGCCATGATGGAGGAACAAGCGGAGCAGTAGATAGAAACCCTAGTTCCCCCTTCTTTTGTTGAATAAAAGTACTTTTGTTAAGATTATGATGTAATATCGAGCCAGACACTATTTAGTTTTTCAATGAAAATGTCTATTTAACGTTTCCCAAAATTAGGGGCGTTACATATCTCATCGATATTAATTTTATTTTTGCAAATATCATAAAAATTTTCTCGAATATCGATGGACCTTTTACATATTATCCTTTAAGATTGAGGTAGCGACCCTGAAGTACTGATACGACCAAAAAAATTAACATAAAATCAATCATGAAATTTGAAATATATATATATATATATATATATATATATATATATAATACAGTAGATTAAATTTTTGAAGTAGCAGTTATTACAAGAACTTACACATATCATTTATATATCACTCTTCTTGCATTTTTAGTGACAAAAGTAAAAATTATGCTAGCATAATCAATCTTTCCCTCTTTACATTTCCTTTTCAACGGATAGTGTAACCAACCCTTTCAAGTATTCTTGTGACATAGTTGAGCGAAGAAAAGTTTTCTTCAATTCAGTTTTGAAAAGCTCATTATCCCGGTAAGCAATTGTAATGCCGTACTAGGAATGGACAATGGAAGTCGATATGCAATCCATGCATTTGAAAGCATGAAGAAATTTCCAACGTAAACATAAAAAAAGCACAAAGACCCACACTGAAAATAAAATTTTAACCCAAAAAGAGAAAAGAACTCGAAGAATTGCAAAGAGAATCAAATGGGTTTGCTTTGGAAGAGGAAAGAGCTTTGTGAATTGAATCAGAAGAATCAATAGAGCATCGAGGATATACATGGTGGCGCGGACGCAGGATTCTTGACATGGAGGACCAAATCACATGTATTCAATCCCAAGATATTTGATATATATATATATATACATATATATATATATAGATATAGATATTGTAAATTACACCATACACCCCTAAACCACTTAAGCACTTCATTAAATTACACCACAATCCTGCTTTAGTACTGACCTCCCCTTGTTTTCTTCTCGCTCTCACTCAGAATTAGATCTATCGTGTCTGTCCCTATGGTTCTTTTTTTACCGCTCTTTGGTTTGGGATGGGCTTGTCCTCCTTTTTCATGGAGAGTCATCGATCCTCCTGTGGAATTAACCGATGCCAATTGTATGGTGAGAAAATTAATTTTGCGTAGTGTCGTACAACACCTAATTAACGAGACCAACAACACGTGCCCTTTTTACTAGAACCTTCGTTCTTCAAAAAAAACCACAAAGCATAATTTTGCCTTTCGTCGGCAAAAGTCCTCTGATGCCTAAGTTAATTAGTATCTCATACACACAGAAAATCCAAGCAACTAAAGCGTATAAAAGTAAATCATAGGGTACCTTTTCGCATAAGTTTTACATCTTATTATTAGCCGTGAACTAACTTGTTCTTCAAGCTTCCTTATTTGTCTAGGGTTCCTTTCCCGTTATAAAACCCTTACATAGAATTCCCTTCACGGGAAACTGATGGATCTCTACCCCTTCTTCACGGCATACTTTAGGATGGTGCTCTGATATCTTCCCGGGATCTACTGTTTCTTGTTGTCTTCCGATTCTTTGCTGGAAGATCCCTTTTTTTAGATTCAACTCGGCTTGGTTCATTTGAGTTTAACGAGCCAAATTCAAGCTTTGAAAATTTTGAACAAGCCGAACCCGAGTCAAGTTGTTCAGACTCAAATTAAACCTGAGCCGAACTCGAGCCAAACTAGTAACTTAACGAACCCGAGCCGAACTTAACAAGGTTCGGCTCGTTTACAGCCCTAAATATACACATAGGAGTGCTTAGAAAAAACTCAGTCGTGGGATACAGCGCAGGGCCAATTCCAAACAATTTTAAAAAAAAAAATTAACTTGAAAAACTAGTGTAGTTTATGAATGTTTTTAAAGTTGTGCACGAATATCCCAAGAACACCTTGGCAAGCCCTTGTGTTTGCGCATACATTGCGCATGCCTGGACGTCGTGTGTGTTTCGTAACTGGCACCACCCTTTTCTTTCTTTAATTAGTCCTATTTTTCTTCAGACCATCGAGCAGTCACCCGCCTCGTGTTGGAAGAGGAGGGAATCCAATATAAATTTGGACAAGATTTTTGAAGGGGAAGAGTACTTGTATTTCACTTAGAACTTGAACTTTTTTGGCATGGTACAAAATGGCTAGAGCCTCTCCATATTTATAGTACCCAATGGAAGGTTCTAGATATCTTCTTACAAGATAATATCTAAGTACCTTCTAGATTTATACATTTGACAATTATAACATTTAACTTGAGATTTGTCATACCTTTGTCTTCCGTTACCATAACTTCCTCTTCCACGACCTCTATTTGGTTGGAAATTTTGACTTCTTTCTTCATTACGATATTGTCCTCCTCTTCCTTGTTCTTCTCCTCGGCCACGACCACGACCACGTCCTCGGCCACGGCCACGGCCACGTCCACGACCATTTTGATTCACTTCACATCTTTCATTTAGATTGAGCCTTGTTTGAAGAGCTTGCTCCAATGGCTCTTTCTTCCTTCTATTGATCTTCAACTCATGGGCTTCCAATGATCCCATGAGTTCATCAATAGCCATGGAATCAAGATTTTTTGATTCCTCAATGGCCGCAACAACATAGTCAAAATTTGGATCCAATGACCGGAGGATTTTTTCGACCACCCGGACATCATCCAAATTTTCACCATTTGCTTTCATTTGATTTACAACCGCCAAAACTCTTGAAAAATAGTCAGAAATTGATTCAGAAGTATTCATTTGTAAAGCTTCAAACTCACCTCGAAGAGTTTGGAGACGAACTCGCTTTACTTTGTCTGCTCTTTTGAAAGAATTTTGGAGGATCTCCCAAGCTTCTTTGGCGGTTGTAGCACATGCAATCTTCTCAAAGTTGGCATCATCCACTCCTTGATAAATGAAAGATAAAGCCCTTTTATCTTTCACCTTGGCGTCATGCCTTTGTTTGTCGGTAGTTGCACCGATTCCTTCAACGCCTTTTTCAACCACGTCCCATACATCTTCTCCACCAAGAAAGGCCTTCATTTGAATACTCCAACGGCCATAGTTATCTTTGACTAGCCGAGGGAATGGGACTCCTTGGGTGGACATCATCTTTAACATGAACTGACCTTAGCTCTGATACCACTTTGTTGGAAGAGGAGGGAATCCAATATAAATTTGGACAAGATTTTTGAAGGGGAAGAGTACTTGTATTTCACTTAGAACTTGAACTTTTTTGGCATGGTACAAAATGGCTAGAGCCTCTCCATATTTATAGTACCCAATGGAAGGTTCTAGATATCTTCTTACAAGATAATATCTAAGTACCTTCTAGATTTATACATGTGATCTTTTACTTACAACAAAAATCTAGATATTTTCTAGGGGTATTCTAGAACTCTTCTAGAAACTAGGTCCAACAAATATCTAGATATTTTCTAGGGATATTCTAGAACTCTTCTAGAACCTAGGTCTTCTAGAAACAAGATATTTATGCTTCTCTTAAAAATATCTTCTATTTGGGCTTCTTTATTGGGCTTGACTTGGACTTAATTTTCTTGGCCCAAAATACTAAATCAAGTTTATGCTCCAACATCCCCCCTTAAACTTGATTTAGTAACTCCGAGAAGGTTTCTTAGCTTGGAAAAGACTTCATACTTGAGTGGCTTGGTGAGGATATCGGCAATTTGATCTTCCGATCTTGCGAATGTCATTCGGACCTCCATGTTGGCCATGCATTCTCTTATGAATTGATACCTTGTATCTATATGCTTGCTACGATCATGGAAGACTGGATTCTTGGCTAGTG